>OX424570.1:12975212-14442493 GCA_949152475.1 Terebella lapidaria | reverse complement strand
TATATATATATATATATATATATATATATATATATATATATATATATATATTAGTCTAAAGTGTATATTAGCTGCAGATATAACCTGTTATTAGCTGTACATTTCGGTTAGCTGTACATTTTCGTGTACAGCTATTATTTTGTGTGTCTCTCCTGTATGGATCGCTTATGTTTAGGCATAGCCGTCCATAACTTGAGACCATTGTGACTACCTTTACCTATTTCCGCAATATTATTGACTTTTCATCAACAGAAAAGACTACACACCAACGACGCCAATCATGGGAGTATACTTCGTTCGTGCTATTAGCTGTACATAATATTTCTTACTAATTTTAGTGCCATAAATGAAGTATACTTGAAAGTTTGCACCAGTATATTATCATACCACATGTTTTACATGATTTAACTGCAACAGCAAGACAAAATACCAATCATCATAAAAAGTGATAAAAATGTCACTGTGAAATCACGCAAAAACATATACTTTGTCTGAATGTACAGCTAATAACCACTTTTTGCTAAAACAATATATACCCGGCATATATGTACAGCTAATAACCTTATTGACTGTGTAGGTTGTGTGTTACGTTGCATTGCAGTTGTATCCACCGTAGGCCTACTGCAATTTTTGGGGCCCATTTTTTTGGGCAAAATCACTGAATACCAATACATGTAGGCCTATAAACCTAGCCTAAATAAGTAATGTTCATCCCATCATGTTAATTAAACAGTACAATTAACATGTCATCGTGTTAATTAAACAATATAATTAACATTCATACGGAAATTACGACCAAGCAACATAGCCTCAGTAGGCCGCTATAGCAATAGATCTACAACTCAAATCCGGGGTTCCGGGCACTCCGTTGTATTTGGCGTCATTTTGCAACATATGCCTACTGACTATTCTGCACTGACACGCGAACGGAGGGAGGATCCATGCACCTCTGCGCCCACAGGGGTGTGTTGATTACGCCGCCACACCCCTCAACCCCTCGACGCCCCCGATATTTGCGCGAATATTATCGGAGAACCACAAATTATTAAATAACAAAATGCTGCGTACATGTCTACTGCTGACATACCGTTGACACCGCTTAGATGTTAACCCCCCCCCCCCCCCCCCCCAGATATAAATCCTACACACACCTGACGTCTCGTACACAAGAGGTTTCAGCCCTCAGGAGTGGTGAAAAAATCGTGAGTTAGGTATTTACAAAATTTGAACTCTATAGACCCATTCACTGCGCGCGTGACGAATTATCAACTATACGCCGTTAATGAGTTATCTCTCACATCAAATTGAAGATCCAAAGGTGGCACTCCCCAAACCACAAAAACGTATGCCTATATAAGAATGAATCAATGTCAACATTTGGTATAATTGAGAACAAAACTGCCGAGAAAAATATAGTGATCGTTTTTTTTCGGAACAATTTAGGCAACGAATCTTGAATGTCATTTTATAATGGAGCGTATAGGGAAAATACAAGTATGGAGAGTCGTGAACTCTGTCTGTCGTGAAAAGGTCAACTCTAATTTACACCCTAACAAGAAATAGCACGATTGAAATGATACCCATGTGAAGGCATTTTGGGCGTCACAGCCCAAACGCCTGGATCAAATATCCGTATTTCGATGTTGTTTTTCATTGATTATTATCGATAAGCAGGACAAGATGCCTTGTTGGTGATGTGCGTAATTCAAGAGCAGAAATCAAGATATATCGAACAATTGTGCCCAATTGTGGAACAGCAGTTCGCTAACAGTTGGGAAATGATATTTAGCTCTGTGTGTTGAGAAATAGACTGTACTCTAATGCACTGTACTCACAACTAAAATGAAAGCAACATATCACAATCCAGGGACGGATTTAGGATTTTTCAGGGGGGGGGGGGGGGTGTGAAGGGTCACATCACACACAGGGGCGAATTAAGGAGTTTGTCGTGGGGTGGGGGCGGTGCCGGAGAGGAGCAAGGGGACTGACAGGAGCGAGCACAACTCTTTCCGCTCTGGGGGTTCACAATATACTTGTACTCCATAAGACCCAAAAGAGAATTTTGGAATTTGATAGTATGATCCCAGATGAATTCTGATGTGTAGTTTACAACTATATTTGTGCAGTTGGAATATTTTGAAATTTTTGACAATTTTTTTCTAGGGGGCGCCGAAATCGCGCCAAATGGGACAGGGGGCGACCCTCCCCAGTCTTCTAAATCCTCCACTGAAGCACGATATGCAATTGTCAGAAGGTCTGGAATAGATGGGTTAAAAGACACTCAGTGGGAGGGGGGGGGGGGGGGGGGGGGCGAGGTGCTTCGGCCTCTAAATCCGCTACTATCGCACCCCACACAATTCAATGTTCTGACCCAATTCAACTGCACACTGGACGAGTGGATAAAATGTGCACGACCAACTAAAGAGTGGCGAAGGGCGGTCAAAGGCTGTGAACGAGTCGTCGAGTACACCAAAGGCATACAGTTGTGCTTGAACGTAGTGAACGCTCTCGAACACGTGGTTTGCAAGTCACGTGACATGCAAGGCGCATGTTCAGTTGATTTGAAATGAGTTTCCATTTAGAGACATCAGTATTCAATGGTCTCGATGGCCGAGTGGCCTAAGTAGTTGCCATCAAAGGGTGCTCGTTTTACAACCGTCGGTTCGAATCCCAGCTTCGTCGTCCCTATGGCATTAAATTTTTTTTCGATTTATTCGTCGATTATTGAATGCTATGTGTGTGAATCATGTGATATAAACGTGAAAATGTCTATGTAACTATCGTTCTGAATAATTAATTGCATAAATACACTCGACTCAATATTTGTAATGCCATCCAATACCGGATCTCACGTTCTTTATACATGATATCAGTCGGCGATGGCGAGTAAGTTTTTTTTTTAGCAAATTCACCCTTCAGTTACAATTAAAAACAATTGAACTATATATTATTGACAATTCAGTATAATGTAATCTGGACATCAGTTACTGTGCGAGCGTACAACTTTGATGAGAAATTCCTTCAAGTCATGATGCATGAAAGATGTTTCGTTTACTATCATGACGTTTCACCATTTGCGTGTATTCTTGATGGTTCGAACAAGGAAATTCCAGTTATGACAAAATGCATTTTAAAAACAGCATTTTCGAAGTTAAAAATGGTTTGTTTGATGTGAAATTTTGAACAACTAGAGAGCGCATGTGTACCTTGAAGAGAGAAAATTGTCATAAATATTCATCGAACACAAAATGTACTGGCGCATGTTGAATTCAAGAAATTATAGGGTTTTTTTTAGCTTCCTTGTCAGTCAATTTAGTCTTCTTGAATTTCGCGAGAATTGCAGAAAAAACTCCGTATTTGTGACATATTTGATCATGTGTTCATCGAATTAAAGAGGGTTTTCCGCTTGACATATAAGGTCTTTTAATGTATTTATATAATTATATTATAAATTGCTTCAAGTTACATTGGTGCAGATACACTTATCAAAACTGATTCACAACAGCCTATATTCGATATAGAAACTGTCATTTGCTGTGAGTTTGGGGTTGTATTTTAACAACGAGAAAGAACCAGGAGATTAAATTTTTAGGTTACCGGACCTATGGTCCGATAACCTATTGGCATGGCGTTGCGTCCGTCGTCCGTCGTCGTCCGTCGTCGTCGTCGTCCACATTTTTATCTTTTTTGTTTACAGGCGAATATTTCTGAAATTTTGCACAAAAGTACTTAAAAATAATTCAAGAAGGAGGTATTTTTTAGTTTTTTGATTTT
Source organism: Terebella lapidaria (assembly GCA_949152475.1). Lineage (NCBI taxonomy): Eukaryota > Metazoa > Annelida > Polychaeta > Terebellida > Terebellidae > Terebella > Terebella lapidaria. The sequence continues at coordinate 14,438,719 of OX424570.1, read as the reverse complement.
CGCATTTTTTTCAAAATGGCGGCCGTTTTCGACGAAAAATGCCTGATTTTGGACTTTGGCGGCCATTTTCTCAAAATCTGTTCAGTAACTTTTTTTCTTTTTGATAAATAACACTCCTCATATGTACTCCTATGATGTCTATAAATTTCGTTGCGCTTGAATCGCTCGAAGTGGGCCATTTTGGCCCAAACTCGGCTCAAATGGGACTTTCCCATGTTAAATTCTCCTATGCTTTATAATGGGACACATTATGCCTAATATCTCACTTGATATTGAGATTAGAGACTAGGAGTCAATTGTGGACCTATAGGAAATGATATATGCTGAATATTCTCGTGACCTTGAATTTGACCTCTGACCTCACTTTCAAGGTCAGAGCACAAAATGGCTTATATCTCGCTTATTATCGACTCTACAGCTTAGGAATCAATTGTGGACATATAGGAAATGATATATTCTGAATATTCTCGTGACCTTGAATTTGACCTCTGACCTCAGTTTCAAGGTCAGAGCACAAAATGGCTTATATCTCGCTTATTATCGACTCTACAGCTTAGGAATCAATTGTGGACATATAGGAAATGATATATGCTGAATATTCTGATGACCTTGAATTTGACCTTCGACCTCATTTTCAAGGTCACAGGACAAAATGGCTAATATCTCGCTTGTTATCGACTTTACAGCTTAGCAATCAATTATGAACATATAGGAAATGATATATGCAGATTATTGTCATGACCTTGAATTTGACCTTTGACCTCATTTTCAAGGTCACAGGACAAAATGGCTAATATTTCACTTATTATCGATTTTACAGCTTAGGAATCAATTGTGGACATATAGGAAATGATATATGCTGAATATTCTCGTGACCTTGAATTTGACCTCTGACCTCATTTCTAAGGTCCAAGGACAAACTGGCTCATATCTTGCTCCTCTATTGACTGTATGGCTTGGGAATCAATTGTGGACATGATATACATGATATAGAAAATGATATACACTGAATATTTTGATGACCTTGAATTTGACCTTTGCCCCTTCATTTTCAAGGCTACAGCATAAAATTGCTAATCTCTCTCTGATTATTGAACTTACAGCTTAGCAATCAACTGTGGACATGATATATGCTTAATGTTATATATGCTGAATATTCTCTTGACCTTGAATTCAACCAGTGACCTGGCTAATACCTAAAATATTAAACATTGTCCGGTAACCTATCTTTGGCCCTTGGCCTAATTTTTTAACTAGGTACATGGATAACTGTAATGATTATGTAACGAGTGAAAGAAATATGTACATGTGTGTAGATATAGCTGTTTCTGATCGGCAGAAATGCAAAGCCGCCCCAATTCAACAAACTGATTCGCATGACTTAACACACCACACACCCGGCCTTGTTTATATTAACGCGAACGTAAACAATATTTTCACGTTGTTTCAGTTTGTCAATAAATATACTTTGACTCCGGCCGTCGGCTCTCGCTGGTCACAGATAATTCTGAACGATTTACTGCTTCCATATTGTCAAACATATATATATGCTCTTCAACCCTCCCCCCCCCCCCCCCGCATGTAGTGTATAAAATAATAAAAATTCTGATCCTTAATGATACTGTTAAAGGTTGTTTTGTGACAGCAAAATGCAAATTTCTTTTGCACGGTGTAACAAGTTGTTAGGCGTAGTTATTGCATGTGTTTTTGCACTGCATTTTACAAGAAAACGGCATTTTAGTTTTTGGACTAAACTTTCAGCCAGGCGTGCATGGGCTATTAATGTTTCGACTTGTGTTTCGACCTATAGTTGAACGCTGGTTTTTATCTTATGGAAAAGTACAACTGTAATATATGAACCCATATTAAACGATATACGAGCCATCGGACTGGATAAAAAATGAAGCATACATTGGATAATGCCGTGACCAGTTCCCAAGCACGTCGTCTGTGTAGGTCACGTGACTGGCGAGCCTCGTGCATGTTTGGTTGAATACGTATGAGTTCCACCCCAGAAATCATAGCCGACGTCGGGCTCTGTGGCCGAGTGGTGTGAGTGGTTTCCCGTAGGCTGTTTGTTTTCCCTGACAGGTGTTGGTTCGATTCCCGGAATTGGCGGCCTTTATCTTTATATCAACGATGTTTATTCCATCTGCGTGTAATATTATAGGTCTGATTGCTGTCACTGTTGGCAGTGGAGTCTACCATCTGCCAGACCGTCTCACTATAGAGAGGCACTGCGAGCCCCATCGGCCGCGATCATCACACGAATCTACTGAATTACGTTAAAAACCATCAGTATCCTCGATATTCCGTCAATCAAAAGCATATTTAATAACTTCACGACATGACGATGGGCAGAGCGCTCGAATCACGACGTGCGAAAAATGTCTTGCTTGTTATCATAATGCGCTTCGTCTCCATGCATTTTGAGTTTGTAGAAAACTCGATTTCCAGATATTTATAGTTTGCGTAATATTTCTGTTTCGAACTGAGTTTTAGCGTGAAAATGTTCATATCTGTTTAGCCACGAAACAACAAACTAATGAATGTATATGTTTGGTGTAATACAACCACTTACAAGTGACAACAGCAGATGTACACATAAAAATGGCTTCACATTTTAACCTCTACCCGTTACAGGGTAACTAGGTCTGTCTTCATTATTTCAGTGGATTGGTAGCCTCGAATTTCGTTCAATGGATAGCTTATCACAAACCATGCACAGCTCGTACAATGACCCACTGTCCTTGTCATCTGACCTTGAAAAGTTGGCCCAAGGTCGATGTCAATGTCATCGTTGATAAATATATTGTTATTTGGCATGGCAATGAAAAAATATCCATATGTGAAGCCGAACATTGTAATAGCAACCATGCCTTGGATACTGCCCATAGCAACGCCGTTGCTAGGGACCATTACTGATAGATAAAATGTGTTATCACGAAGATACGACATTTATTCCATCTTTCACACGAAAAACGTATCAGTTATAAAGTTTTTTTGACGAAACCTTTTCACATTCATGAAGTTAGGGCCCATAGCAACCACGTTTGCTAAGGGCAATATCTTTGGCGTGATTCCCTTGGTGACGGAATGAGGTCATTTCGACGGAATGAGGCCACTTCATCGCCATCATAGAATACTTTCATCTAATATTCCACATAGTAGAATGATACATCAGTATCGACATTTGGTCATTTGGTCGAAAGCATAGGTCAAAACTGAATGAAAGATCCACCAAATCACAAACATTAAAGAGTTGCCGAGAGGTGCCAAAATATAGACATACACTGGTCCAGTACAACTAAACTGGATGCACTACACTATGTACACTGGCCGAGTAGATCAAACCCACATCGTTCATGAAGCGAAGTCGCAACAGGCTGCCAACGAGCCGCCGAGCACACCAAAGGCATACGAGATACATTGAAGATATTTAACGTTCTCTCTTCAGCACGTGCCCTGTATATAGGTCACGTGACATGAAGTCGACCCCAGCAGTCGTCGACTACGACTGCTGGGGTGTATGGTGTATCCCCCGTGGCCCCATCATCCTCGTCGCCCCAAATATATTACCGATAAGGGCTAAAGAATGCCACCAGACAAATGTAAAGTTTTAAGTCACAACTGCTTTTTTTCACCAAAATTGCTGCTTTGACCTTTTCAGGTCATTGAAGGTCAAATTCACTGAAATCACTGTACGTGAATTTCCATTTCGACATGTTCGATAAGAATCATGAGATGACAAAATTATAGCCAGATCAAACTTTTCAGCAAATATTGCATGTATTTCATCTCAAAGTATTTGACAAACTTGGTTTCAAGTGGAAAATTCAAGTAAAAGTTGACCAAAATCGCATCTCAAGATGACGAAATTTGAGCCTGATCGAACTTTTCACCACAAGTTATATTTTAACTGATAATATGTTCCAAACTTGGTTTCAAGTTGAAATTCAAATTGAAAGTTGATCAAAACTGCATTTCAAGATGACGAAATTGGAGCCGGATCGAACTTTTCGGTATAGGTTATTTTTCAATTCATAATATGTTGCAAGTTTGGTTTCAAGTTGAAATTCAAATTAAAAGTTGACCAAAACTGCATCTCAAGATGACCAAATCGGAGCCAGATCGAACTTTTCTCCAGAAGTTATATTTCAACTCATAATATGTAGCAAACTTGGTTTCAAGTTGAAATTCAAAGTAAAAGTTGACCAAAACTGCATCTAAAGATGACGAAATTGGAGCCAGACCGAACTTTTCACCACAAGTTATATGTTGACTCAAAATATGTGCCAGATTTGTTTTCAAGTTGAAATTGCAACGAAAAGTTGACCAGAACTGCATTTTGAATGATAAAATTTAATTTATTCGATAATGATAATCCCCGCGATAAGGGGGGTAAATAAGTTGTGATATAATACCACATAGTTTACTAGATCTTAAATAGTTATTGTGGTTCTGTGTTTTAATTATTTGCGTGATTGGTGGTCAATATTTGTACAGTAATTCCCTTGTATTTACCTTGATTGTTGTGTTGTGTATTTGTAGGCCTATCCGTCAAGAATGTTTCACTATAGCACAAAATATGAACAGACAAACCCGCTAAAAATGGGGGATATTTTTTCGTAAAATCCTAGAAAAGGGGGGTTCGGGATAAACTCCTTGGAAAGGGGGTCAAACTGAAAGTCATTTTCGAGCATATACGTGTACTTCTGTCCCGAGAGTGACCCCCCCCCCCCGGCCCTAGCACATATATATGGGTGTCGAAACAGCTGATGCCATAAAAAAAGACATATATCGCCAATCGGACATATTGATTACCAAAATCGATATGTGTCGCGATCTTAACCATAGGACATGTCCATATAAAATATTATTAGACTCGGTTCAGATTTGCAACCTGTACAGCCTGCACAGTAAAGTGTCTGTGGACGCGGCGGCGGCGCGACGATGGCAAATCCATAGTATCCACCGAGCTTTGTTCGGGGGATACAATTATAACGCACCAAAACAATGTCTTAGTAGTTATCATAATGTGCTGTCATTTCCATGCAGCTAGTTCGAACAATACTCAAATTTGATAGCATCGTAAAACTTCCTCTGGTATACTGAAAACACACAGTTTTGTTGAATAACGCGAGAGGTAACTGAGGAATATAATTCTATAGGGTACTCTTGACCATAACTGTGTTTATATATGTGCTGTCAGTCAGGCACATTTTCAACTTTATCAATTTTAACCTGAGATTACTCGGTTCGTTTTGTTCGTTTTCGTGTATTTCGTATAGGCTATATCGCACTTTTGTACATGCAATATTACCTAACAATCGTTAGTTTTCCCAGCATGTGTAATACATCATTTCGAAGGAAAAAACTACCCTTACATATGAAGCCAAAAAATATGGGGCCACCGTTAGAATCGTGCACTAATTTCTGACATTTTACTTACCAGAATCTAGCACGTTATAATTTGGGGAAGTAAACATAGGCTATGTATCCCATTTCTGTGCAATATTACTTAGCAATCGTCAGTTTTATCGGCATGTGTAATACATCGTGTTGAAGGAAAGCAGCTAACCTTACATATGAAGCCAAAATAATATAGGGTCACCGTTAGAATTGTTGTGCTAATTGGCATTTTTACTCGCCGAAATCTGACATGTTACGATTTAAGGGAAATAAACGTACCTATTGCATTTCTGCACAATATTAATTAACAATTGTCAGTTTCATCAGCATGTGTAATACATCATGTTGAAGGAAAGAAGCTACCCTTATATATGAAGTCAAGAAAATATGGGGTCACCGTTAGAATTGTTGCACTAATTTCTGACATTTTACTTGCCGGAAACTAACATGTTAGAATTTAGGGGAATTATACCGGTATATAGCGCATTTCTGTACAATATTAATTACCAATCGTCAGTTTTATCTTCATGTGTAGCACATCATGTTGACAGAAAGAAGCTACCCTTACATATAAAACCAAAAATATGGGGTCACCGTTAGAATTTTTGCGCCAATTGGCATTTTCACTCACCGAAATCTGACAGGTTACGATTTAGGGGAAATGAACGTACCAATATATCGCATTTCTGTACAATACTATATTACAATCGTCAGTTTTATCGGGATGTGTAATACATCATGTTGAAGGAAAGAAGCTACCCTTACATATGAAACCAAAAAAAATATGGGGTCACCGTTAGAATTTTTGCGCCAATTGGCAATTTCACTCGCCGAAATCTGACATGTTAGGATTTGGGGGAAATGAACGTACCTATATATCGCATTTCTGTACAATATTATATGACAATCGTCAGTTTAATCGGCATGTGTAATACATCATGTTGAAGGAAAGGAGCTACCCTTACATATGGAACCAAAAAAATATGGTTTCACCGTTAGAATTGTTGCACTAATTTCTGACATTTTACTCACCGGAATATGACATGTTACGATTTAGGGGAAATAAACGTATGTATCGCATTTCTGTACAATACTACTAAACAATCGTCAGTTTTATCGGCATGTGTAATACATCATTTTGAAGGAAAGGAGCTACCCTTACATATGAAACCAAAAAAGTATGGGGTCACCGTTAGAATTGTTGCGCCAACTGGCATTTTCACTCGCCGAAATCTGACATGTTACGATTTAGGGGAAATAAACGTATATATCGCATTTCTGTCCAATACTATATGACAATCGTAAGTTTTATCGGCATGTGTAATACATCATGTTGAAGGAAAAAAGCTACACTTATATACGAAACTAAGAAATTATGGGGTCACCGTTAGAATTGTTGCGCCAATTGGCATTTTCACTCGCGGGAATATGACATGTATCGATTCAGAGGAAATAAATGTATATATCGCATTTTTGTACAATACTACTAAACAATCGTCAGTTTTATCGGCATGTGTAATACATCATTTTGAAGGAAAGAAGCTACCCTTACATATGAAACCAAAAAAATATGGGGTCACCGTTAGAATTGTTGCGCCAACTGGTATTTTCACTTGCCGGAATATGACATGTATCGATTCAGAGGAAATAAACGTATATATCGCATTTCTGTCCAATACTATATGACAATCGTAAGTTTTATCGGCATGTGTAATACATCATGTTGAAGGAAAAAAGCTACACTTATATACGAAACTAAGAAATTATGGGGTCACCGTTAGAATTTTTGCGCCAATTGGCATTTTCACTCGCCGAAAGCTGACATGTTACGATTTAGGGGAAATAAACGTACCTATATATCGCATTTCTGTACAATATTATATGACAATCGTCAATTTTATCGGCATGTGTAATACATCATGTTGAAGGAAAGAAGCTACCCTTACATATGGAACCAAAAAATATGGGGTCACCGTTAGAATTTTTGCGCCAATTGGCATTTTCACTCGCCGGAATATGACATGTATCGATTCAGAGCAAATAAGCGTATATATATCGCATTTCTGTACAATTTTACTAAACAATTGTCAGTTTTATCGGCATGTGTAATACATCATTTTGAAGGAAAGGAGCTACCCTTACATATGAAACCAAAAAAATATGGGGTCACCGTTAAAATTGTTGCGCCAATTGGCATTTTCACTCGCCGAAATCTGACATGTTTCGATTTAGTGGAAATAAATGTACCTATATATCGCATTTCTGTACAATATTATATGACAATCGCCAGTTTTATCCGCATGTGTAATACATCATGTTGGAGGAAAGAAGCTACCCTTACATATAAGACAAAAAAGATTCGGGTCGCCATCAGAATTTTGGCGCTAATTGGCATTTTTCACTTGCCGGAATCTACGATTTACGGGGGATACATCGCACGTCTGTACAATATTACCTGCATGACGATCGTCAATTTTATCCGCATGTGTAGTATATCACACAAAAATAAAAAAAGAATGATCACCGTTGAAACTGTTGTGCTAATTGTCATTTTTACTTGCCGGAATTTCTTATTTGGGAGAAATACAAGTATATCACACTTCTGTACATGCAATATTAGGCATACCTAACAGTGTTATCGGCATGTGTAATACATCATTTTGAAGGTAAAAAGTTACCCTTACACATAAGACAAAAAAAACGGGGTCACCGTTAGAATTTTTGCGCTGATTGGAATTTTTTACTTGCCGGAATCTACGGTTTAGTGGAAATAAATCGCACTTCTGTACAGTATTACCTGGCGATTGTCAGTTTTATCCGCATGTGTATATATACAATTTTGAATGTAAACAGCTAATTTTAGGCCTACATATAAAACAAAAAATAGAAAATAATGCTCATTGTTAAAACTGTTGTGCTAATTGTCAATTTTACTTACCGGAATTTACGATTTGGGAGAAATAAAAGTGTATCGCACTTCTGTACATGCAATATTACCTAACAATGGTCAGTTTTATCGGCATGCATGTGTAATAGGCCCTTACATCATTTTGAAAGTAAAAAGCTACCTTTACATATAAGACAGAAAATCGGGGTCACCGTTAGAATTTTTGCGCTAATTGGCATTTTTACTTGCCGGAATTTTATGGGAAATTCAAGTAGGCCTATATCGCACTCCATATACAGTATTACCTAATACTCGTGTAATAACGTGTAAAATCATATCATGAAATCTACATATCGTAAAATCATATTGTAAAATCCACAAAAGGCTTACAAGAAGACCCAATCAGAGTTCATCACCTGCTGGGAAGAACTGAGAAATGGCAACATGTCCGCGAAAGATTTCCTCAAGAATTATTTGACTGTCAACGGACCCTCCATTGCTCTACTTTAATTACTGTACATGTTTATATGATATGCTTGTTTTTAAATTTCCTCTGTTGCATGCGGATAAGCCCTAATGAAAATAAATGATGTCGATGTTATATGAATCTGCTTTCGGCGTTTTGTATCAAATGATAAAAGTATGTCTTCAGTAGAACACTCGTCTTCTGAAGTGAATCTAATCATTCACATATTATAAATTCTCTCAAATGAACGCCGACATTGCACGAAAAATAACCTTTAAAAAACTTAAAACTTTATTTATTTTACAACAATTGATGAACAAGCATCAGCTTTTATTAACATCTCTTGTTGGCTCGGATCTTGGCGTAAGGATGGTCATTATTGTGGGGGGGAAACCAGAGAACCTGGTGAAAATCCACTTGCCCGATTTGGCGACCACATACCACCTCACATACTGCCGAGGCCGGGGATCGAACCCGCGCCTAAACCGACTGCATTGGTGAGAAGTCAGCCCACTTACGAACTAAGCTAACCGGGCAAAAATAACCTTGATATCAAAGTTTCAATGGGGACTTTATCGACAAATAATTGAGCGCCCCAGCGCTTAATCATGCCATTACGATGTTATATAAATACAAAACTGTATGTATATTGGTACAGCGGATTATTCTCCGAGAGAGATACCCAATGCGTCAACCGAGGGCGGTAATGTCTCACAAGGGGAATATTCCGCTGTGCCAATATGCACAGAGGTATGTATTTATTTTACTATACCGAATATCTGTTCTGACATAATGTCATTGACGGAAAATTGATTGTCAATCTCTATAAGCAACATGTGAACAATACAACATCCGAAGGCTGTCGGTTTGTATATCAAAATTACCATCCGATTAGTAGATCGTTTACTGTCTGGACATTGCGGGCGGCTCCAGCAGAGAAAATTATTTAATTGCAATTGACCTATCACAGAGCATGATTCTTACAGGAGGTATAGTAATTGCATTTTACAACGCGAAGAGATAAGAACTCGCCTGAGTACAGAAGCATAAACGCCACAAAAATATTTTTCTCTTACGTTATTCCGCGAATCCGTTTTCATATTGTGAATGTTAATCCGTGTGATAACTCGGCATGTTAGTACCATACCGTGTCATCGTCTATTGTTTATGAACGATATCCTCAGAAAATGGTCAAAGAGAAAAGTCCACTCTATCCCCCGGCCCCAAGTTTAGTATTTCTTAAAGCCTGGACCCGTCCAGAATATTATCTGTATATCTTTTGTATATGTTCATGCAACATTAGCTGTACATATATTCAGATGTAAATGTTCAGGTAATATTAGCTGTACATATATTCAGATGTACAGCTAATATACACTTCAGAGAAAATCCGGCAGCTAATATACAATATAGAGATAAAACGGCAAGTAAAATATTAGCTGTACACGAAAAAAATGATATCTTCAGATATTAGTAGTTGAGAGAATAGTCTTTCACCCCGATTATGTCTTTGAAAATGCTTTTTTAAAAAGTGAACCGATAATATCTAACACTAATATTTATCTAGTAATAGCCATAGAAGTATATGTACAGCTAATGTTAACATTAGCTGTACAGTACAGCTAATATCGCTTTTAGTGGTATATATATATATATATATATATATATATATATATATATATATATATATATATATATATATATATATATATATATATATATATATATATATATGACTCGTGAAAAAAAACCCTTCTTTTTAGCTTACAATCCTCACCTCTAGATACAAGGGTTTGAGTCTCAGAGGCCAATTTACACATTTCATGCCGGACATTTAGCACTCAAGGTCATCCGAGGTCAAATTCAAGGTCAACGTTAATTATGCCATACACGAATTCCTCTATGTTCGCAATGCAAACATAAGCCTTATTCACAAGCGTGTTGTCTGTAGAGGCAAATTTGGGCATTTTAAGCCATAAATGACTTCGCATTTGAAGGTGGCAATGTCTAAGCTCTTATCTCCAAACGTTTAAGAGTTGAGTAGAGTTGAGTAGAGTTGTTTTGAAAGGGTGAAATTTTGTTTGCCTAGAAATTGCCCAAACTGGATAGTAATGCGATTTGGGGCAAAAAAATGGCCACCATACGAAGACAGGCATTTCCAGGGCAACAAAATTCAAACAAGCCCAAAAGTAGTAATCTTTTGAAACAAAAAATTCAAAACTGATCATTTTTGGGAAAATGGCTACCAAAGTTCAAAATTGAAAATTTTTCGACAAAAACGGCCGCCATTTTGACAAATATTAAGAACTGAAACAAAAAATACGTCCTCCTTAAATTATTCTAAGGTATCTTCTCTCAATTTTTCAGAAAGATTGGATTGTAAACTTTAAAGATAAAGATGTGAACGGGCGATGGACACAACGCCACAACAATAGGTTATCGGACCATAGGTAACCTAAAAAAATATATTCGGTCTCCCAGTATATCGTACATCCACGTATATTTGAACCAGGCCTAGCACTTTCCAAATCGCAAGTTTGAGTTGACTATTTGTGATACTCGAATCAAACCATTCCATAATTTTACCTAAATACAATATTTTTTGCTAGTTGATAGTTTTTTTCTCTCTGATTCCAATAGTACGGTGGCTTCTTTCGGCCATACTTTTTATTTTATTTTCAAGAACTTATGTAAAATTTATGTTGGCGACGACAATCGTTTTAGACGTGATGAAAATGTTTTAAACACAACGAAAATCATTTTAAACGCAACGAAAATGTTTTAAACGCAACGAAAATAGTTTTCAACGCAACGAAGATATTTTAAATGCATTAAAAATAGTATTTTCGTGGCTTCTTTCGGCCATATTTTGCACTAAAACGATGATATTTGGACGATGATCTTGAAATTTCGTCTAAATAGAAATTATTTACTACTGTGACAACTGGAGAGGTAAGTGTGGGCTCTGAATCCTGTTGTTTTAAGATTATAAGTTACGTTTAAAACATTTTCGTTGCGTTTGAAATGATTTTCGTCGTGTTTAAAACATTTTCGTTGCATTTAAAACATTTTCGTTGCGTTTAAAATGATTTTCGTTGCGTTTAAAACATTTTCGTTGTGTTTAAAATGATTTTCGTCGTGTTTAAAACATTTTCGTAACGTTTAAAACATTTTCGTTGCGTTTAAAATGATTTTCGTCGTGTTTAATACATTTTCGTTGCGTTTAAAACATTTTCGTTGCGTTTAAAATGATTTTCGTCACGTTTAAAACATTTTCGTTACGTTTAACACTATTTTCAACATGTTTAAAATATTTTCGTTGCGTTTAAAATGATTTTCGTTGCGTTTAAAACATTTTCGTTGCGTTGAAAATGATTTTCGTCGTGTTTAAAACATTTTCATTGCGTTTAAAACTCTTTTCAACGTGTTTAATCGTTGCGTTTAAAGTGATTTTCGTTGCGTTTAAAAGATTTTCGTTGCGTTTAAAATGATTTTCGTCGTGATCAAAACATTTTCGTTGCGTTTAAAATGATTTTCGTCACGTTTAAAACATTTTCGTTACGTTTAAAACTATTTTCAACGTGTTTAAAATATTTTCGTTGCGTTTAAAATGATTTTCGTTGCGTTTAAAACATTTTCGTTGCGTTTAAAATGATTTTCGTCGTGTTTAGAACATTTTCGTTGCGTTTAAAACTATTTTCAACGTGTTTAAAACATTTTCGTCACGCTTAAAACATTTTCGTTGCGTTTAAAATGATTTTCGTTGCGTTTAAAACATTTTCGTTGCGTTTAAAATGATTTTCGTTGTGTTTAAAACATTTTCGTTGCATTTAAAATGATTTTCGTTGTGTTTAAAACATTTTCGTTGCGTTTAAAATGATTTTCGTTTCGTTTAAAACATTTTCGTTGCGTTTAAAATGATTTTCGTTGCGTATAAAACATTTTCGTTGCGTTTAAAATGATTTTCGTTGCGTTTAAAACATTTTCGTTGCGTTTAAAATGATTTTCGTTGCGTTTGAAACATTTTCGTTGCGTTTAAAATGATTTTCGTTGCGTTTAAAACATTTTCGTCATATCTAAAATGATACTCGTCGCCAACATAAATTTTACAGAAGTTCTTGAAAATAAAATAAAAAATATGGCCGAAAGAAGCCACCGTACGTTTAAAACATTTTCGTTGCGTTTAAAATGATTTTCGTTGCCAACATAAATTTTACATAAGTTCTTGAAAATAAAATAAAAAATATGGCTGAAAGAAGCCACCGTACAATAGTCAAACTACATGTACGATCGTAAGGTCCGTGGACCTCTTGTCAAGGGCTGCCGTCGCTTATCTGGTCGTAAATCCGTATTGTGCGAGCTCCACGGCTGCAGTGGTTGTTCATATTATCGATATCCAATGTAAAATATGTTATTGTCTTTGTTATCAACATTATTCATGTGTTTTGTTGTCGGATTCTACTCAGTAAATTTTCTATCATTCTAACTCCCTACTTGTGTAAGTCTTTCTCTGACATCTTATTGTGCGGCGTTAGCCGTACTATATCTGTTAGTGTAATTTGGACCCCATGGTACTACTGGTGAGGAACTTGTCCATGCGTGGACTTATTGCTACCGAATTAAGTCAGCGATGACATTATCCATATTTTATGTCACAATCTCAGATTACAACAAAGTTAAGTAGCAAATATTGAACAAAGAAAACATACACCTTCGTCATTTGTGGAAAGTGCAACTAAAACACATTTTGGCAAGAATAATGGACGAATCGACAAACAAATGCGAGACAAACAAATGCTTCCGATGTTTAACACAGAAAAACATAAAGAGTGAGAAATATACAGCTCTCTGGCATGGAAAATCCAGGTTTTGAGCCATTTTCAAATCGCTGTAACTCAATTCGTGTTTGGAAGACAGACATGCAGGAACTATCATAATGTAGCTGCTCATCCCCTCTCTCATTCATCCTACTTTATTATTACTTAAATCTGATTATTTGTCCATCAGAGAACAGCACATACATGTCCTATTCCATAAAATACCGGTGGTTCAGCCTTTCGGTGGTATCGGGTTGACGGGTTCTTTTTAGCCAGCCAGCCAAGCACATGGCATCAGTGGTGTCCTGATTTACATATTCATGGAGAAGGGCAGATTTGGGTCGAATCTGGAGACACGGAGTGGGGGGGTGGGGGGGGGGTGGATTTTGCAGTCGGGGCAGGCCCAGTTGTGAGCTGGTGGCCAAGTTCCTCCAGTGGTTTGAAATCATAGGCACAGGCACAATATACATTTCTCTCTTTATGTATTTCTGTTTAACAGTAAGGGGCTACTTGAAAAAGCTCAGGCCTAAGCATTCGCAATCACTCGAGGAGAGTTAATTGCTCAGTCAAGAAACAGACTTCGCTATGCCTTTTGGGGCAGGATCCCAGGGCTCCAGACTTCTCCCAAATACTAATTTCGGTAATTTGAGAATATTTCCTCATCAAATTTCACAATGGTGGTGGACCTGATGGTAATCTTCAATTTGATCACAGAAATTGTTCATTGTGAACATTTCATGATATTTTGTGGCTGTTTAACCATCTATTCACACTAATAATACATGTGTTGTAACCTTTTTCCATATCTGCATAAAAATGACTGGTTAAACTCGCCCTCAGCAGGACATTGAAATACATAAAAAATCTACATTATGATTCTGCATTATGATCAAAATATTCGACAGGTTGTCATAACGTTCAGTTTCACGATTAGAATTTTCATATCACCGTGATGGAAACAAGACCCACAATATTTTGTTTGGTTGTTTAACCAAGAAATGGGTTTAGTGTCTACTTATCCTTGATTTTTTTCGTGTTCACTCAGCCTCGAGTACTGGTTCTACTCTCCTTTGTCCCTGTGGCCGCACACGTATACCTCAAGTTCTGCTGTTGTGATGCTTAATTGTATCAGTAAATGTCTGCTGAAATAGGGCACCCCTCGAAATTTTGCTTCCGATGTAAAACCACGTCGGAAAGCTGCTAACGGAAAAACGGCATTCAGCGATGAAACTGGGTACGGTCAGTCACCCAGTTTCGTTGAAACTAAGTTTCCCGGTGGATGACAGATGCGTCTGCGTAATCGTCATAACGTCACCATATTGAACCACCTTGCTTATCAGCGCCCCAATGCTAGTAATTTGGCGTTACGAAACGCCATTCCCAATCGCATAGTGTACAGCAGATGGTTGTACGACGAAAACTCTCCATTATCGCCCGATGTCGAAATTTGGGTGGTCACGATTTCGGTTATTTTTTGCCGGCGACTTTTCAACGCAAATGTCTGCGGTCATAACTCGAAGACATACGGTCCGATCAATATGAAATTTATATTGCTGGAGCGCTATGACAGTGGCTCGATCCCATCCAGATTCTGTCAAAATCGGATAAAAAATTTTGCCATGGCAAAGGAAAATGTGAAAATCACGTAATTGGTTATAACTCCATTTCTACTTGATATTAATTTTTCCAACTATTTTTGTGTTTTTCTTTGGCCAATTCCCGATCGTATAGTGTACAGCCGATGGTCACGAACTCTCCATTATCGGCCGATGTCGAAAAATGGGGGGTTCACTATTTCGTTTAATTTTTGCCAACGACTTCTCTGTGCAAGTGTCTGCGCTTATAACTCAAAGATACGGTGGCTTCTTTCGGCCATATTTTAATTTTTATTTACAAGAACTTATGTAAAATTTACGGTGGCTTCTTTCGGCCATATTTTTTTTTATTATCAAGAACTTATGTAAAATTTGAGTTGGCAACGAAAATCATTTTAGATGTGACGAAAATCAATTTCATCGTGACGAAAATGTCTTAAACGCGTTGAAAATCATTTTAAACGTGACGAAAATGTTTTAAACACAACGAAAATAGTTTTAAACGCAACGAAAATGTTTTAGACGCAACGAAAATAGTTTTAAACGCAACGAAAATGCTTTAAACGTGACGAAAATCATTTTAAACGCAACGAACATGTTTTAAACGCAAAAAAAATAGTTTTAAACGCAACGAAAATGTTTTAAACGTGTCGAAAATTATTTTAAACTCAACGGAAATGTTTTAAACGCATCCAAAATCATTTTAAACGCAACGAAAATGTTTTAAATGCGTTGAAAATCATTTTAAACGTGACGAAAATGTTTTTAAACGCAACGAAAATAGTTTTAAACGTAACGAAAATGTTTTAAACGCAACGAAAATAGTTTTAAACGCAACGAAAATGTTTTAAACGCAATGAAAATCATTTTAAACGCAACGAAAGTGCACACGGCTTGCTCTTATAACAGTAAGTTCATAGTGAAGCGTCTGCAGGTATTTGTCCTACATACTGTAAGGCATTGATACATTCCCCCTCCCTTTCACGCAGCAATTTCCACTTTACATTCTACTTCCATGCTATATGCTGCTCTCTCAATGTTTCTCGTCCTTATCCGCCTATCCCCCCCCCCCTCACCCTCCCCCACTTGTCCCCACACCACCCAGTTATATATATATGTTTGCGTAAATAGCCCAGAAACACATGTGGCATCAGCCATTCATACAAGCCGAATCGTCTGTGTGTGTGTGTCTGTTGCATGATAAGCCGTGGCGGCGGGAATATTCAGCGATGTTACTGGCGGTTATATAGAGTACCGCCAGTGCCTGTGGGACCATAAATGGCTGGCAGCTGGCGGCGTTTAATGAGTGGCGGTTCTCTAAAGGTGAATTGAATGTAAACTGCATCGGGGCTTGAAATATAAGGCGTTTATAGACAGGTGGCGTTTATATGAAGGTGGAGCTTAAACGAGGTTTGACTGTATGTTGTATCACTACATGACCGAATGTTTACATTTTGGACGAGACATGTGTTCGATGGACGATTGAAAAATTTCGCCTAGGCACGACTGCACGAATCGGACATTATTTAGCAGCGACATGTTGTAGGTGAAATTGATAAATGCCGGAGAACCTCCTTATGGCCCTTTTGCTCTGCAGGCGAGACAATGTTATCATTGTCATGTATTCGGAATCTAATTGTGGTTTTAACTCAGTTACCACATGCAAAGTTAACAGGGCCGGGATTTCAGGCGATGTAATCTGCCAAAATTAACAATGCGGATAAACCTGTGGCGATTTTGCAAATAGACCGCGGCAGGAGATTTGTTGTTAATATTATTTTTGTTTTAGCCACTTCTGTTCGAAGCACTGGATTGCAAAGGCAGCTCACCGCCCATCTCTCTGTGCCAGGGCCCATCCGGGGTTCGCCCAATTTGGTAGTCAGCATTCCTACTAGCTCGGCTAGTGGGATGATATCCCTTTAGTGCACTTGGTAGAGTGTTGGACTGCTGTTTGTGAGGTCCTGGGTTCGAATCCCATCTCGGGCAAGTAGATTTATCTTGGGGTTCCCCCAATTTGGTAGTCAGTATTCCTACTAGCTCGGCTAGTTGAATACCCCTTTAGTTCACTTGGTAGAGTATGTACTGCTGTTTGTGGGGTCCTGGGTTCGAATCCCCTCTCGGGCAAGTGGATTTATTCTAACCCTGTAACATCTC
The DNA here is from genome assembly GCA_949152475.1 of Terebella lapidaria. Lineage (NCBI taxonomy): Eukaryota > Metazoa > Annelida > Polychaeta > Terebellida > Terebellidae > Terebella > Terebella lapidaria. The sequence goes on along the minus strand of OX424570.1, from coordinate 14,421,388 downwards.
TTTCCTCTATACTGAACAATGACTTTACGTCACCCCTGACGTCTCTCGTGTATTGGTGGTATAAATATTGCCAACCCGCTTTGTATGTTCGGAGTTGTCTCAGAGCTAGCAAAGCGAGAATATGACGGGTGAGCTTGGCCATGGGCTCCACGTCCCTTTCCGGCTGGTGGGCCAGTAAGGCTCCGGGGTCGATTTCTAAGTGGGAGCCCAGGAGGGGGACCGTCCCTGACTCGGGGCTCGTCCTTGGATCGCAAGTCCCTCGCCCTGGGATGGTGCGACACAGGCCTTCGCAGACCGAAGGCAAAGTATGTTCGCCGACGGGTCGAACCCTGCGGGGTTGCAACAATTGTTTCTGCAGGATTTACAGTCCAGACGGATGTACCCCGCACCTTCCACTGCCCGCAATGAAATGCCGTCCGGCATTCTTCCCTCAGACGCCCTTGGAGCAAGGACGCGAGTGCCGCAGTGCCTCCAAAGCAGTTTGATACCGGCTACCTCAGCCGGCCTGGTCGATCCCCTCAAGGAACCCTGGCGGCGTCGGCTCAGCTATCAAAGGAGCAGTGGATCAGCTCACTGATTCTCTCAATGAGCTGGCCCCTGATGACCACTATGACCGCGGCCGATCGCCCCACATGATCAGATTGCAGGATGCGTTTCCCTTCCCCGCACTACTGGCCCTCTGCGGAGCGGCTGACAGAAAGAGAGCGGCAGCTGATACAAATTGTGCTAAAAGAGTATAATCGCAGTCAGTCTGCCGTGCCAAATGTGACTCCTGTGATGCCCTACAGCACGGGAATGGCCGGTCCGCCGGCTGCGCCCCCAGCTCGTCTGAGCCCGCAGGTGCTGGTAACCCTTGTGATGGGATCTGCACCTGTACTACCGCTTGGGGGATCCACGCTGATCACTATATCTACCGTCCCGAAAGGAGGGAGCGCCGCTGTGTTGTCGAGTTATCCTGCTCCACACAGTGCTCCGGGAGCAAGCTGGCAATCGGTGGCCTCAGCCCCAAGCTCCGCCGGCTACCCTGTCATGACTGTATTCTGTCCTTTAGGATCGGCGGGGGCTCCTTCCGCACCTGGTCCAATCGGGATGTATGAGGGTACCTATCTGCAGACAGTACCAAGCAATCTGCATGAGCTGATGGCTGGACTGCCCGACCTCACGCCGTCAGTTCTTGGTCCGGATTGGATACCCAGGAGCGCAACTTGCATGACCAGAGGCCGGACCAGTCCTCATGGCGGAAGCGGTTCAACGAAGATAATTGCTGATCTGGAGAACTATCTCCTCCATTTCTGGTGAACATCTGTCTATGAGGGTTATATCCAGGAGGAAACTGGCCATATCCTCTCCGGCATTCTGGAGGGCAGAACTCTCCAGGTGATGTCCTGTCTGCCGTTGGTGAATGCGACGTTTGCCGAAGTTGCTGAGCAACTTCGCTTACTGTTCACCCCTGCAACAAACAGGCAGAATGATGTTCGAGAAGCAATTTAAAGCTCGATACCGCCTGGCAACATAGTCTGTCGCTGACTATGCGTTCAACCTGCATGTACTCGGACGTAGAGCCTACTCATATCTTCCGGCATGTATGTTCGAACAGACTAGTTTATCGATGGGCAGCCATACCATAATCGTACGCCCAATCAACTCAGCATTAGCAATAGAGGGAACTGTCAGATCTAGATAAATGCATCTAGGCCCGCCTGTGGCCTTGACTGGCTCGCCGCAAACGTGCCCATAAACCCAGCCCTCAGTGGGCTGGCTCACCTGCGTCACCACAGATTGCTGCGCTTTCACCTACAGACTTAACGCCAACCGGCCCTGCTACTTCTGCAGAAAACAGGGCCACTTCTGGTTGCAGTGTCCGGAGTTGCTGGAATGCTTGTGGACTAGCGGCTGTAGAGGCAGCTTGTCTGAGCCCCGCCGGGAACTCTTCCTCCCAGGTCCCCCCGGACAATGGCGGCAACCCTCACATGAGGGAAACTGAAGCCGAACTTGGTCTGGGAATAGTTATCCTGTGGCACCTGCGTCTGCACAATCTGACACTCCTCAAGTAGATATAACTCCTCTGGGAGTAGTCCTTGAGGATATGACTAGCTCCTCCGAGCTGAGGCAGACAACAAGTGCTCTGTAGTGGAACCCAGTGCGCCGGGTGACTTCGTTTATCCAACTTGCGCGCTGGTTAGGCCAAAAATAAATGTTTTGGTTTGCATCCCCGCGCGCATCGTCCCAAACCTCCCGCGTCAAATTTTTTTTTTTGCCATGATGGTATTTTACAAGCAGCGGCCACATTTCAATTCTGCACAAGTCGATGAGCGTCCCCAAAGTGGCTGTATTAGTGACTGTTGAGGATTGCAATATTGCAGGAACCAATCAGGCGTTTAACTGTGAAAGTTACAAACCAATCAATTAGCAACCTAATACTTTACAAATTTGCTTTGAAGATAATTGTTGGTCGTTATATTAACACTGGCTGATAACAAGGAGAGAAGGAGAGTCGTTCGGTAAATGATTTTTTAAATTCCGACAATAGCATAATCCCTAGCCGCGGAAGTAATGACACCTAATTTTCCATATGGACCCTTCGAGTCATATATAACTGTACTATCTCAATGTAATAATAATTAAAATTAATAATAATAATAATAATAATTTATTTTGTATAGCGTAAAATCCATGTACAAGTACATGCTCTAAATCGCTGTGATACAAAACAGACGTTACATGTAAACAGTGTTTAAAAAATGTATATGGTAAGAAATTGAAAAACAAAAATTAAGTGATAAAATGTTCGACAACAGGTGAGTTTTAAGCTTAGATTTAAAAGTGTTCAAATTTGGTGAAGATCGGATGTCAATTGGCAGGAGGTTCCACAGTGCAGGTCCCGCAATGCTAAAAGCACGACTTTGTGCGAAGGATGACCAAGTGTGTGGAACGACGAGTTGCCCTTGATCTGACGAACGAAGGCTTCGAGTGGGTACGTAGGGTTGGACGAGTTCCTGGAGGTACACAGGAGCAGACTTGTTGACGACATTGTAAATGAGAACTGACGTCTTGAACTTGACACGCTGCTCTATTGGAAGCCAATGGAGTGACATCAATATAGGTGTGATGTGGTTCGACTCGAAATGAGATGAGAATTAATGAGATACTATCTCGAATTAACGAGATGACTTAACTATCTCGAAATAATGACATAATTATCTTGAAATAACGAGAAATGATGAGATAAAAAACAATATATTTTTCTGCTGTCATATACAATTTACTCGAAATGACGGCAATTTTTTTTTCGGGGTTTCCAATCGACTTTTGGAATTAATCTATATTTTTACTGTTCCAGAAAAAAAAATATAGTACAAGCACACTTTTTATGCAAACCTCAGCATCATAGCACCGATTTCGAAGCATCACTGGGACGCAAACCAAAACATTTTTTTGTCCTTAGGGACCCCTGCTGATACGTGCCCTTGACTTTTGGGTGGGAGCTGGTGCGGTTCCATGTCGTGTCTGATTCAAATGTTACCCTCGTCGCCACGGGAACGTACAAGCGGGAATCCGCTTTCCACAGCATGGAACTGCGAGATCCTGGTGCTTACAAGCTCTACGGAGCTGGTAACAACAACACCCATATCCATGGACTGTTCAACATTCCAATCACCCTAGGAGGTAAAACCTATACAACAGAGGTATCAGAGCAGCCGGGATCATTGGACATCTTACTGATCCACCGGGTGATCAGGTCCAGCAAACTCCGGATAGGAGAAGACACCATTATCTCTTCCGCGCGGGTCCGTTCCATTCATTCCAAATCCGGGTGATGCACACCACTATAGTGCCGCCTTACAGTGAGAACAACCGCGCCATCAGCGCATGCCCCTCAACGGCCGTTCCTGTACAGCACAACCCATGAGTACCTTCGCCCGAGATACGGGACTCACATTGAGTGTGGCTTTGGTCAAGTCCAATGCTCATACGATGCCTATTCTCGTAGTGTACTGCACCAGGGGAGTGTAGCTGCTATATGCATGCTCACGAAGTCCAGCCGGATTATCTCTGATGACCCACTTTACCGCGTGACTTGCACGAAGGCGGCCACTGGGGATGATCCATTCACCCTGCCGAATCATTTGGAATGTCATCTTCCGAAAAACCGGTTGGATGAAGATCAGCGCGAAGCTCTCGGTAAACTGCTCTGGCAGTAGGTGGACGTATTTATGAGTCTTGGTGGTGCGGTTGGCAAGACAGACGGAGCCAAACACTGCTTCGACCTCCTGAACAACCATCCTATTAAGCAGCGTCCACGGTGGGCAGCTATCGTGCACCAAGAGGTCCTTGACAAGGAGGTGCAGAAGATGCTCCAGCTAAACATCATCGAACCCAGTGATAGCCCTCGGGCCATTCCTGTGGTTATGGTGAGGAAGTACGGCTCATGGATTATCATAAGTTCAATGATGCCACACGGAAGGACTCAAAACCTCTTCCTCAAATTGAAGACACCTTCAATGCCCTAGCTGAGTTTCACTACTTCTGTGCTTTGGACCTGGCATCCGGGTATTGGCAGGTCAAGATGAACGAGGACGATAGGATGAAAACTGCCGTTGTTACCAAAGAGGGGCTCTACCAATTTAAGGTAATGCCTTTCAGTGTCCCCATGGCGTTCGAGCGCCTCATGGAAATAGTTAATGGAAATGGTGCTAAAAGGGTTCTTCTGGAAGCGATGTATTGTCTACATTGACGATGTCATTGTGTATGACCGGTCCTTCGAGGAAACCCTGACCAACATCCAGATGGTGCTCCATCGCACTGCAGCGCTGACCTTCAACTGAAGTCTAACAAGTGTGAGCTCTTCTTCAAGGAGATCTTGTACTTGGGCTTGATGGTGACAGGTGTAGGTGTCTGACCAGACCTCACGAAGATCGAGGCTGTACAGCACTAGCCTGGCCCTGCAACATGGCGGACATGAGGTCCTTCTTGGGCTTCGCAACCTACCACCACCAGTTTATTTGAGGCTTCGAGGAGATTGCGTGTCCTATCATTATCCTCACGGAAAAGGGCATGGATTTTGCCTGGGAGGCTTCCCAGGAGGCTGCTCTTGTGGACCTCTGGAAGGCCCTGCTGGCAGCACCTGTGCTCTGGCATCCCCTTCCTGGCTGTGAGTTTATCTTGGACATGAACGCGAGCAACTTTGTGCTCGGCGGTGTCCTCTCACAGATCATGGATGGACAGGAGCATGTAGTAGCTTATGCAAGCCTGGCTCTGTGCTGCTCTGAAATGAACTATTACACAACCCACCGCGAACTCCTCGCGGTCATTACTATGACCAAGCGTTTCCGGCATTACTTGTTGGGGCAGAATTTCTGGTTGCGGACTAACCACAGTTCGCTCCGATGGCTGCTCAACTACAGTGAGGCTGATGGCTCGGTGGTCCGGTAGCTCGTCAAACTCCAGGAGTATGACATGAAAATTAAGCACCGAGCTGGAAAGTTGCACGGCAATGCTGACGGCTTTTCACGTTGTCATAAGTGCAAAAATTCCAAACTGGATGGGGATGACACCATTTCAGTGCGGCGAGGATTCTCCATCAGACTGGGACCTGGACCTTCCAGGGAGATCGCAGGCCACCGACCTCTTTGCTAACATGGCGACCCAAGCCACAGGAGCCCAACCCCGCCACGGACCTGTCGTTACAGGCGCTGGTTTCCAGGTTCCAACCGGAGGTGCGGCTCAGCTTCAGCGAGTCTTCCTCGAGTCTGGTGGTGTACTCCTCGTGGGTACCCTCCACGTCCTAGGACGAGTCTGAGTAAAAGCGACAATTACCCACTGTGGGGGTAATTACTCCCAGGATGTAACGAATGATGGCCCGACCTACTTAGGTGGTTATTCTCCGGTGCAACTGGCTGCTAAGCAATGAGCCGACAATGCACTGGCGCTGGTAATAAAGGCCCTCGAGGCCGAACAGAAACCTGCCAAGGCAAAACGGAAGACCTACAAGGAGGAAACACTATCATTAGTCTCCCAGTGGGAATGCCTCACTTTCCGGAAAGGCTTACTCCACTGGTGCTATGAGCCACCGACCCCACAGCCTCCAATCTGGCAGTTGGAGCTTCCGGCAAAGCTGTGCAGAAGGTGCTCCATCAAATGCATGACCACCGGGTGACTGGCCATCTGGGCATCCGGAAGTCCATCTATCGGCTACGACAGCAACTTCAATGGCCTGGTAGCAGCTTGGACGTGCAGAGGTGGTGTGCAGCTTGCCCTCAGTGTCAGGCTCGGAAAGGAGTTTTGGCTCTTGGCCGCCATCCCTTAACCACGGTTAAGGCTGGCTCGCCTTTTGACTGGATAGCCTTGGATATTCTGGATACTCACCGAGTCACTCCGCACGGACACCAGTACATCCTGGTGATCTCAGACTATTTCACCATGTATACCGATGCCTACCCACTGCATCGCCAGACCGCAGACGAGGTCACTCGGTTGCTGGTGAATAGGTGGGTGGTGTATCATGCCGTACCTAAGTAGGTACACTCAGATCAGGGCATGCAATTTGACAGCAACCTATTTCGGGGCCTAGCACAGATGCTAGGGAGTACCAAGGTGCAGACTACCCCTTACAGGCCCCAGTCTGGCGGACAGGTCGAATCCTGCAATCGACCAATCATGAACATGCTGGCAGCCTTTATGAATAATCGTGCGAACGACTGGGATGACTGACTCCCGTACATCTTCATGGCGTATAGGCCGTCAGTCCACTCCTCTACCGAGGTGACGCCTCACGCAATGTTGTACAGCCAGGAACTAGATCTGCCTGTAGATATTATGTATCCAACTGTGGCAGAGACCTGTCCGGTACCTCAGTGCGGTTCTGCCTACATGGGGTGGGTTCACCGCGCCATGTCAAAAGCCCACGACTTTGCACCAGTGCGCTTGGATAAGTCCGCTATAAGTCCGCTATCATTTTGACAACCTGAAGAAGTATGAGGGCCTGCTCGTCATGGATCTGCTCTTCCAAGTTGCTGAACCGGATGATGTTCCTCTTTTGGATGCATCCGTATGGTATCCGCAGATGCCAGATGAACTCATACACCGTATGGTGCGTCTTCTCGACCCGTCTGATTCGTCGGATGGGAACCAGACGATCCACAGGTACTCCCAGATCATAACATCCTGCTCATGCAGATGCTCGTGTGGTATCCATCTATCACACCAAGGGTGGATTTATGGCTGCTCCGTGAGGATGCGGACGACTTAACACCCTGGTCCCTGCTTCTGTGGGGATATCTAGGTGGGATGTCTCCGGACATATTCACATTGTAGCGCCATCGCAGTGCATCAGTCCTCCCATAGTTTCTAGCACCAAGGACGTGCGGCATACCTATATGCATCAAGTGCACTCCTGTCCTGCATAGTTAACCCAACGCCTACACTGATGGATATGCTGGATGCCCAATGATCTGGAACAGCCTCTTATATGGCCAGACTGAGGCTGGGATTTTACATTCGCTACGGGAGACGTGCCCTCCCACAGATATGGGATACTGGCTCTGGATGCAAGGACAGTGTCCGGACGTGAGGACTGATGTCCGCGGTTCGTCCGTTCAATTCGCCCGGTGCTCCGGACGCTTTTATGTGACACATTTCAGTGTGTTGCCATCCGTGCAACCCTATTCTAAGGCTATTTATAGTAGTTTATGGTTTCAAATGGCAGGAAACCATTTTACCAATATTTCCGCACGGACGTGTGAACAGATGAGCATTACTTGCGGACCCAATGTTGAATTTCCTATTCCATGTAAGTCTTGAAAAAATCCCCTTAAAACCGCACTTTTGGCTTAAACCATGGTTAGGGGGCATTTTCAGCTTTTCTCTCCCTAAGCTTTCCCCGTAAACCATTCTGGTATGCCCGTGCAGATCAACCATGGCAGTGGGGAACGCTCATTCTCATTCGGATTGCATATTACACAAAAGCGGTTCGGCCTGAATGACTGGAACCCCGATCCTACTTCTAACAAGGGGATCGTAATCTACATGCGTAGCATACTTTGTGGTTTTGAACCCATTCGTGAGCAGGTCCATTCTGTTTGCAAGCAGGTCTGGACGTCTGCCGGCTATTGATTTCATCATGTTTGGGATTTTCTAGATTGGGCGCCAGCATGAAGGGTTCGCCCCCTAAACATAGAGGTTGAGGACCTGTCGGCACCCCGTCAGAATCTATTAGATCTGCACGCAGGTAGATGATTTATGGGCTCTGGGTTCGAATGGTGCATTGCTCCGTGGCTTTATTGTACATTGAGGTTGCTAGTGGGCACGTCATGAACGCCCACAGGGCACTCAATTGTCTTTAAGGCTACCACGGGCATATGTGTTCACCTTGTAAGTGTGATGTTGGCTGTGGGGAGTGGTTATATTTATTTATCCATCTCATGTTATAATTTTGAATGGATTATTTTAACCATAGGTATGCAGTAATTCCGTGGAAATGATATTCTTTCTCATTTGATCATGCATTGAGATTAGATAAGTGATATATCTATTTCCTGGTGCAACAGAGAGTTAGAAATTGGGAGAGGGGTGTAGAAGATTCATGTTAACAGTAGCAGCCTGCCGTGCTCTACGAAAACAGTATGTCAAGTGGTGATAATTTAAATTATTACTATTTTTGATTGATCTTAATTGTGCCATCCACAAGTAGATCGGCTCACTGTTAGTTTGTACTACAATCTTTATCCTACTGGGGTGATTAATTTAAGGTCATTGACTGCCAGTGCTGCAGCATTACCTAATGACTTATATTAATTACTGTATGTGATTGCAGGATCTCCCGGGATGGCCTACTTAATTGTTGGTCACCCATATACATGGAATGCTATGAGTCACCGGGGGGAGATGCGTATGTATGTATGAGCGTGCAGAGAAATCGTAATTCGATTGTTGTACTGCATCGATATATGCTAAGACTAGACGTTTCTATGGAGACGCATTAAGCACGGCTGCACATGTAGAATTGCAGCAGTATCTCTGCCTGTATAAGCGATGTAGCCAGCACAAGCTGGGCATTTAAGAGCTCGACACTATTGGAGACAGATCTGCGGATCTTGATTCCCAGTGCTTACAGCGACTAGAGCGCTTGAATATGTCAGAAAGTTCTGACGGGGTAGACACCGGTGGCAGGTTTCCCCCAGATAGTGACAGCGAGGTTACAACCAGGGATGAGTCCCTCGAGAGCGACAGCATGCTTTCGGGATGCCCGTGCCCTGAGGATGATGGACACATTGCTGTCTCCGAGATAGGTAGCGTTAGGGGTCCTGCCAGAACTGACTCCGGTGGCACTGCCGCAAGTGTTACAGGGTCTGATGAATCCAAATCCCGGTGACGGCACCGAGAGTGTGATCAGCAAGATCGAACACGTCGTTGATGACACACTCGACACTGTCATAGCACAGCTAGGTGCCGAGCAGTTGCTACATCCACAGTTGCTCTTCCAAGCATGGAAGAGCTGACGTATGTCGACGTCGGAGGTTCCCTTGCTGTAGAACTCGAGATCCATCCGCAGGAGAAGATGCCCACTTTTTTTCTAATGGATGAGGAATCTTGTCCGGAAACCTGTCCGGATGACCGCGGTCGTCCGCACACCATACCCGGCGAGAATCCTCTGGGTTCTGCAGCACTGGAATCGGGTCCGCTTGCTGGCGAAGCTTCCGGGTCCTGGGCCAAATGGGTTAATGCAAAGCAATTTGCGTCCCTACCCGGCTGCCCGGACATGCAGGTCACATCAGAGACAGGCTTCATATCGCCGATCTCCAAACGCACGCATGCCAAGGTGGTTGCTAAAGCGGTTATCCAAAAACTGCTAACTGCGGGCCGCCTCAGTCCACGCCTGGTGCGGGTAAGGAATATTCCACTGGAGGCGGTGCGGGCAGCACTTCCGCAGGATCCGACCAGTGATTGAGAGGTCTCCGACACCGGTCGCCCACCCGGGCACCAACAGGGACTACCTCCGGCAAGTCCTCCCACCAGGCTAAACAGCCTGGAGGTACTTCCAGTGGAAAGCAACCAGCAGACGACTTGTCTTGACAGTCTTCCAAGAATTCTGGGCCCGCGGCTAAGGAGCTGTGGCTCGTTATTCTCAGGAAGCAGCCCAGGAAATTAGGCAGGGTAGCCTATCTGATGATGCCCGGCTGGACGAACTTCTTGAAGAAGAGGAGGGATCAGTCTGCCGGGCATGCGAGCAATGCACCTGATCGTGTCCGGTCACAGTACATTCCAGGAGGGCTTCAGTGGCCCTCCTCAACGCAGCCACCCTTAAATAGGCTGGGGGCCGACATGGGCCCGAACTACAGGGCGTGAGGCAGGGCAAAATGTTTCGCGCGTGTTATGCCAAGGAGGCCTACTCGCGCCACGTAGCAGGAGAGGGCGCATCAGCTGACATTTCCTTCATGAGATTTCATCCATTGATGGACGTGGAGAAAGAAGGGCTGTCAGAGCTGACTGACTGCGGGATAAAATGCCCATTCTGTCCGCACTCCTTGGAAGGGTATGAGGACCCTCACGGGGCACTTAGTTACAGTCGGTAGTACCTAACCGTCGACCATCTGAACGGCTACATGAGCGCATATCACTACCCCTGGGTGAGGCTGTTCATTTGCCGCTGGTGCTACTCCCATGGCTCGCGCGAACAATACTTCCCCAGTATGGAGGCCCTGATCGCTTACCGTGCTGGTGCGGATGGCAGTGAGGCCCTCCGCACTGATGGTGAGGAGGCAGGGCCTGTATTCCAATATGGATACATTCCACCTAGAGTGTATCCATCCAAGACTACTTCAAGGACGAAGAAGAACCAGATCTTCCGCTGTGCGAAGCACAGCGCGTCATGGACGACAGTTGGGAAAAGTCTGGCATAGTGTCGGCGGATTTGAGTTATGGAGCTCACCTGTTGGCCACCATGCACCAGACTCTGGAGGAGTACGTGACGGCAACAGAGGCTGTCTGCCAACCTCCAGTGACCCGCGGATCACCACGATGGTGTCTGAGATGCCGCAGATCGCGGTACGGACCCGCGTGGTTTCGCCCAAGCGGCGCACCCAGCCAGAGACTACAGGAAAGAGCCCGTCAAGCTCCAGGGACTGAGGCCAATCATGAGTCACCTGGTGTGCTCACGGATGAAGTTTATCAAAGCTTGTTCGGGGTTACGGTACCCTCGGGTCCGTCAGAGGGACGTAAGGTGGCGGACATGACCTCTCCCTCTCCCTCGACATCTGAGACCCGACCTAAGGTCCCTAGCGCGGCTCCTTCGACCTAAGGGATTCTGGAGTGTCCCACCTCCCTCGAGGTCGGCGTCCAGTTCCTCCGTGGGGGCGAGCGGCCTGGCCGTGGGATGGCAAAGCAACCACCCTGGCCTTAGACACCATCGACCCTGTGGAGGACATGCTCCGTCAGCATGGTTCCGCGACTGCCCGGGCCTATGAGACATTCCGCGAGTCTGTAGGCCGAGCTTCCGGCGACGCCAGGAGGGGCTGGAGCACATACCGATAGAATCAGCATTAATGGAACTGCCAGTGCCCCAGCCCATTAATGACCTAGAGTCCACAGGGATAGAAGTGCTGGCGTGCGCATGAGAGAAGTTCCCCTGGGACCACCTCCAGCGGGGAAGGCTCACTCATGCCGCGGAGTATCTCGTAGCGGAGAAGGACCACTTTCTGGAACGGCTCACCCGCTACCGAACTGAGGCCTCTCGCGCCGCGTGCTGCCTGGTACCGGAGGAGTCTTGAGAGCTACTGGAATCTCGCAACCACTCGCGAGCATTGGGCCTTCGAAAGAAGGGAAGGCCGCTGCTCGGGCTCAGGAGGGGACCGTCGCTGACTCGGACCTCGTCCCTGGATCGCAGGTCCCTCGCCCTGGGATGGTGCAACACAGACTCTGACATGTTGTCGGGCTGTCTGGGGTTCTATCCCCGCTGTGGACCGTCGGCGAGCTGGCCTACTACAGTTAACACCATGGTGATGATGCTATATCTGAGTGATGTCCTACCGTTTGGGCTTGCTTGGTGGACTGCTACCTGGTTAACGTTCTAAAGGAATCAATTACATCCGCAATGACCCACAATGAGTGGCCTAGCCATGAGCATCTGGGATAGCAGACGTCAAACTTTACAAATCAACACACGTACACTATTATCATGGTACTGTATGCAGTTTGTCATGGAATAACAGGCAAGCATTGAACCACTTAATGAGCATTAGTTCACTCGACACATCAGTTTTGACATTATCCAGGTGTGCATCTTGTAGGTATTTTTTTCTGGTAAAAAAGAAAACTAGTGAAATGATAATAACTCTTGTAAAACGAAAATCCATAATAAAGCAAACAAACAGAGTAGGCCCTATGCAGTGAGATATAAAATAGACGTAACACAGGTATGTACAATTACACTCTACATTACGAACCCGAACAGAAGACGAAATTAACAAAGCATACAAATTTTAACCCAGGTGTATTGCATTAGGTGCACGATCACACACACAGCTATGAAGAAAGTTGTATTACCAGAGCGACGAACACAATAAAGATTTGCTCATAGAGCGACAACTTGGCGAAATTTGGTAACGTTATTATTAGACTTCCAAACTAAGATCTAGGTTTTTCTGCTGTTTTCATTTATATATATATATATATATATATATATATATATATATATATATATATATATATATATATATATATATATCGGTTTTGTCACGTCATCATCATTTACATTGCCATGAGTCTGTGTATGAACTCCTTTTTGGTCTTAGAACTATATTGAGCGATATATACTAACTTTCTCATTAGCATCCTTGGGCCATATTTCATTAAAGAATTGTCCGATTTCAGAAAATCTTTCAGATATCTGCACCTCATGCTGCTGCCATCACTTTTGGTGAAAGTAGGCCAAAGTTTAGTTTTTATGCCAAATTAGGTCACAGTATCATTTTTACCTAATTACGTCATGTTCATCATGTTGTAACGTCCGGATGCCCAGTACGGGGCACTCGGTGATACCCCACAGGTATCACAACCAGGTATCAATCCGTCCGAAGCGAGTCCGGCCGTCATACATAACCACATATCATAATACATCAACATCATCATCATCATCAACATATTACATGCACCATACATCATAATGGCAATGTGTGTAGAGCCCGAGATGCCATGGGAGCGGCACCACGGAACCCGTACACATGGGCATATTGCTCGCCAGCCTCGCCGACGGCACTGACGCAGAGATAGAACTCTGATCAGCCCGACGGTCTGCCAGAGCCTGTGTCACACCATCCCGGGCATGGTGAAGGCCGGTGGTCCTTGAGGCTTGTGCCCTCGAGCCAGCACGGTCTCCCCAAAACCCGGGCCCCCTACGGAAATCGTCCCCAGGAGCCCACGAGGGCTTTACCCACGAAGCGGAGACGCAAAGCTCATGGAGAGCTCCGCGTACTGCCTCACGGCCTGATCTAGGACAATCTCCTCGATCAAAACCGGTTCCAGTGTATATAAAACACCAGAAACAAGAGCCAGCACGGCAAACTAGGTCAATCCATTGTTATAGTTTACTGGTCGCGAGAGAATTACTGAGCTGTCAAAACAAAGGCCGTAAAACAAGACAGTGTTTTCAAAGTCACCTGCCGCGATCTTTTGGCAAAATCGCCACATTACCCCCTTCTTACAATGTTGGTCCCCAACATGCTCCGCCTACGCCCAAAACCTGGCGAAACATGACAGAGGCATCGCATGGCGGACGGAAGGAAGCAAGGTGAGCGTACCCAGAAGTCACGGCCCAGACACTAGGACTTTAAGGACTGGAAGAATGGGGAACGACCCCCGGACTTATGGAGTGAACTATAACGCGCTTTGCAATTTTGAATAAACCCTAATAAACAAGCTAAAATTTTGAGCCAGGTGGTCCAAAAAGGTGTGATGACCTTGGAAGGTCATCCGCCGAAAGGGACGGTGTGTCGAGTCTTTGGAAGATCTTTAAGATTAAACTTTAAATTTCGAAATTTTGTAAAACGACACACCGAGTGATCAAAACGTGGTAGTACCTCTAAAAAGAGTTGCCGGCTGCCCTGCCGGCTGGCTCCTCAGACCCGCAGAACGAGTCTTTGGCAGGGCGGAGCCGCGGAAACGGCTCAGGCACGCCGCCACGCAAGTGCGGCGACGAGGCTAGCACCTAGCCTTCCCCCTCCAGCATTGGCCTGTCCTGGGGTTTGGCGGCGGAGACGGTTCCCTACGCCGCGGAAGCAGCAGAGCCGGCATAGAATAATTCGGCTGCACGGGCGGACATGGTTACTCCTGCGGAACCCAATTCACTGATCTCTCGGGGTACCGGCAGTTTAGCCAACGCTGAATCGTCCGGGATCCAGTCCAAACCATCCCGGCGATGGCCGACCGCCTGGCCTACAGACTCGCGGAAAGTCTCGTAGGCACTGGCGGCCGTAGGACCGAACCTCCGGCGCACGTTCGCCGTGGCATTGAGGGGATCCATGTCCAGGTAGGCTATACTTTGCCATCCCGCGGACGTCCCCTCAATCACCAACGAGGACGCGGACGTTGACCTCAAAAGAGGTGGCGTACGTCTGTAACTGCTTTTCCTGGAGGGAGCCCCACGTGGGGTCTTGGGTTTGACCACCGACGTGGAGCTCGAAGAGGCGGTGGTGTCCGCCACCACATGTCCCTCAGACGGACCACCAGGGACCGTCACCTCCAGCAAGCCCGAAAATTTCTCCTGCGACAGGGCGCCCTGAGACTGGTAGGATGTCGTCCGGTCCGGAGCGGTTCCGGAGGACAAACTCTTCCCACCAGTCTGAGACGGGGCGCAGCGGAGAAGCCACGCGAGTCCGTGCCTTGATCTGAGGCATCTCGGACACGATCGTGGTAATCCGGGTCCGCTCTTCCATTTGTTGGACTTCCGGCGGTTGACGAACAGCTTCCGCTGCCATCTTGACGGCCGCCGGCGTCTGGGACATAGTTGCCGTCAGGCGAGCTTCGTAGCTCGAGCCTGCCGAAATGACACCAGACTCCTTCCAACTGTCGTCCATGACGCGCTGTGCAAAGCGCCACGGACCGTAGTGGAAAACACGGTTCTTCGCCGGTCCTGATGTGGTCATGACCGGCGCCACCCGAGGTGGAATGTATCCATAATTGAATACAGGCCCTGTTTCATCTCCGGAGAGATGCATCCCCTCACCGCAGTGTGCACCGGCGCGGTGAGCGTTCAGGGCCTCCAAACTGGGGAAATGCCTCTCCTGTGGGCCGTGTGAAAAGCAGCGCTGACATAGAAACAACTTCACCCAGGGGTAGTGGTACCCCGCAATGTGCTGACCTAAATGATCGTAGGAAGGATACCTACGATCGCGGTTCAAGGCCTTATGCGGGTCCGCATACCCGTCCAGGGACAACGGACAGACGGGGCATATAATGCCCTCTTACATCTCGGGCGGCAGCCTAGCACGCTCCTCGTCCGTGAGTGGACGAGGCCTTGTGAAAGACGTGTCGGCTGTTGCGCCCGCCTCCGCGCTGCGGCAGCTGTACGAGTCCCTGCCATAGCGTGCAAGAAACATGTGCCCCTGACGGACACCAGGGAGTTCGGGGCCCATACCGGCCCGCAGCCTTTTGATCGAGGGCTGCTCCGAGGACGTCCGTTGTTTCTGGGATGCTCCCGAACGATTTTCCGTCCTGGATTGTCGGGGCACACTCTGCACTCGCTGAGTGACGGCTTTCTGTTGCTCCACAACGAAAGCCTTCTGCCCCGCGTCCAGTGCAGCGCCAGACAGGTCAGAAGCCCCGTCCTTCTCCGCTCGCTTCCGGAGGAGCTCCAACCGGAGATCTCCTTTCTTCGGCAAGGGTCGCCCTCTGTCCACTGGACTCAATCCCATTTCCGCAGCTCCGGACCCGGGTTTGGGTTTCCCGGAGGACTTACGGGGAGCTCCTTTTGGTGCCCCAGAGGGCCCCGACTTGCTGGAGCTTATCGTACCCTGGTCGGACTTTGCGGAGGAACTGTCCGCACCGCCTCCGGATGGATTTGGCGCGTTGGAACCTCTGGACTGAACGGAGGAGCCTGAGTTGCCGTCGGGCTTAGGCGCCAGCGGCTTAGGTCCTCCGGACTTAGGTCCAGACTGGGGCGAAGGGCCACCGGACTTACGTTTCCAGTGGTTCCGCTTCTTCTTCTTCTGCAGAGGAGCGGAGCCCGGGTCCTGGTCGGATCCGGACTCAGATTGCCCGCGGTTGGCGGCCTCCAATTTCTGCTGGGCCTCCCACTGCTTTTGGGCAATCTTCTTGGTCCGAAGGCGAGTGCGTTTGGAGACGGGTGATACGAACCCATCATCCTGCTCCTCGGTCTCCTTCGAGCCGGACTCCTGCACCGGGGCCGAATTATGGGACGCAGCTTGCTCAGCCACATCAACCTGTTCCGCCCAAGTCGCAGGGGTCCCCTGGTCGTGCAGACCAGACTCCGTAGGTGCGGACACCGAGGAGTTCTCGCCGGAATCGGTGTCCGAACGGCCGCGGCCATCCAGACGGGTTTCCGGACGAGTACTCTCATCCGGCCCAAAATCTCCGGGGGCGCATGCAACTCGAGATCCACAACAGCAGGTCCTGACTCACTGTAGTCCATCACCTCTTTCACGCGTGGAAGCGTAGACGGATCGAGGAGCTTCTCGGCTTCAATAGCAGCCAAGTTGCTCTCTACAGTGCGGTCCGCAGCGATCACACTCTCGGCATCGGTCCCAGAGCCGGAACTAGTGCCGGAGTCAGATTTCACAGAACCCGTGTATGCGCCTTCAGGGATATCCTCTCAGTCATCACCCTCAGGCATCGTTCGCCTCGAGTATGTGTTACCGCGCTCAAGAGACTCATCTCCGGACTGGACCTCGCGATCACTGTCCAGAGGCACCTTCCTCCCTTGCCTTCCCCGTCACTTGCCTCAGACATTACAAAATCCGAGCGCTCTAATGCGCATAAACACTGGGAGTCAGATCCGCAGATCTGTCTTCACCAGTGCCGAGTGCTCGAATGACCCAAGCTTATCGAGTTACAGTGTTTATAGGCATCAAGTGTTGGCAGTTATACTGCACGCGCAGCGTATACGCGTTCTCGTGGAAACGTCTATCTACAGCATCAATCAGAACAGACTGACAGACGAAATAACGTTTTCTAACAATGGGCTTATACATATACATGCATCTCCCCCCGAAGACTCCTATCATGCCATGTATACGGGTGGCTTATATAAACAAGCCATCCCGGGGGAACCCGCTAATTTACTACAGTAATTAACAGCAGTCGTTAGCTATTGCTTCCGCACTGGCGGTCAACGACGTGAAGTTAATCACCCTCGCAGGTTAAAGATTGTTATACAATGTATCAAAAGTTGATCTACTTGTGGATTTTACGAATATGTCCACCTATCAGCAGTGATAAATTACATTTAGCACCACCCAAACAGCAATGAAAATAAATCCACCACCGTTTGCCTGCTTTTCATAGATCACGGCACACATGCTTTCGATACACTGTACACAATCTCCTACACCCCTCTAACGAAAGCAGAAATCTCCCGATTTCTTACTCTCTATGCACCAGGAAAAAGATATATCACTAAACGTATCTCAAAGTTTGATTAAATGAGTAAGAAAAGTGTTTCCACGGGAATGCACGCACACTTGTGGCTTATATAATCCACTCAATACATAATAACATGAGATGGAAAATAAACAAAACCACTCCCCACAGCCGCTGGTATGCTTACAAGGCGATCGGACACGCCCATGATGTCCAGACAGACAATTGGGCGCCCTGTGGGCGTTCGCGAGACGCCCATTAGCAACCCCAACGTACAGCCCGGCCGCGGAGCGGTGTCCGGTCCAACCCAGAGCCAAAACAACGACTACCGGAGCGCGGAACCAATAGATTTAGACGCGGTGCCGGCAGGGCCTTAACGTCAATGGTTAGGGGGCGAACCCTTCCTGCCGACGCCCAATCTAGAGGCTCCCAAAGATGGTGAAGTCAATAGCCGGCGGACGTCCGGAGCTGCCCGCGGATGGAGTCCAGGCCGGACGCCTACCATAGAAAGGCATATTGACCTTATCCAATGATAATGAATTGGAATTAAAAGCCACCACAAGTGCTGCACATGTACTATACGACCCCCTTCTTACAAGGAGGTCGGGGATCCGGTCACTCCGGCCGGACCGCGTATTGTAAGGTGCGATCCGGACGAGAATGAGCGTCCCCCACTGCACGCGCGGACTTAACAGCCGCTCCATTAAAAATAAATGGTAAACGGTTTTCTGCCGTAAGAAACCTTATCCTACATATAAATACCCTTATAGTAGTGGCTCACAGGGGATAACTACACCAGAGTGCGTCATCTTAAAGCGTCCGGAATGCCGGACCAGTCATGCGGACGAACCGCGGACATCAGTCCTCACGTCCGGACACTATCCCTGCATTCATATGCCAGTTCCCCAAATCCGTGGGAAGGCGCTTCTCCCGTAGCGGACGTAAATCCCAACCTCAGTCTGGCCATATCAGAGGTTATCCCGGGACCAGGGGTGTCCGGCTGGTCCGCAAACGTCGTCCGGCCTGTGTAGCCGCTGTGTTAACTACGCCGGACAGCAGTCGAACTGATGCGGATAAGGTAGCCGCACATCCCTAGCGCTAGAAACTACAAGAGGGCGGATGCGGAGCGGCGGCGTTACGACATGAAAGTATCCGCGGACCTCAACTCCGGAGATAGCCACAAAGTAGCTGCTCACTGAGGAAAGTCGTGCGGACTCCCACGGAACGACCTAAAACCCGTCCTTGGTGTGATAGACGGGTACCGCAGACGCATCCGCATGGGCGGAATGTTATTCCCACCCATACCGGGCTGGCGCACGAGGTTTCCAGCATGGCTGCCCGTCATCCGCAGTTACTGGAGGGAGGGTACTTGCGGATCGCCGAGATCTGGTCATCCGGACCTTCATCTGACGGGTCAGAGAGGTCCGGAAGACCCACCATACGGCGCACATGCTCGTTCAGAGTCCGCGGATGCTGACTGGACGGATTCAATAAAGGAGCATCATCCGGTTCCTCATCTTGAACGAGCAGTTCCATAACAAGTGGGCCCTCGTACTTCTTCAGATTGTCGATATGGACCACCAGAACCTAGTCCGGATCGGAATCCCTCCGGATCTGGTAGTCCACGTCTGTCACCTGCTTCAGTACTGTAAACGGGCCTATCCACGGCTTAGCAAATTTATTACCCTGCTTAAGCGGTGGATAATAGTAGCGCACCTTATCTCCTTCCGCAAAAGCGAGCCTACCCTTGGCATGGGCGTCATAGCCTCGCTTCTGCCGGATAGCAGACTTATCCAGGCGCGCTCGCGCGAAATCGTGGGCGTTCGCCAGGGCACGGCGAACCCACTCAACGTACTCTGGACCGCACTAGGATACTGCACCGGTCTCTGCTGCAGTTGGATACATAATATCCATGGGCAGATTGAGCTCCCGCCCGTACAACATCGCATGCGGAGTAACTCCGGTCGAAGAGTGGACCGACGACCTGTACGCCATTAAGACATATGGGAGGTGGTCATCCCAATCATTCGCACGATCATTTACAAAGGCCGCCAGCATATTGAGGACCGATCGATTAAAGCGTTTGACCTGGCCATCAGACTGGGGCCTGTAAGGGGTGGTCCGGACCTTGGTACTGCCCAGCATCTGTGCTAGGCTCCGGAACAGGTTGCTTTCAAATTGAGTGCCCTGAACCGAATGTACCTGCTTAGGTACACCATGGTACACCACCCATCTATTCACCCGCAACCGAGCTACCTCGTCTGCAGTCTGGCGGCGCAGTGGGTAGGCGTCGGTATATTTGGTGAAATAGTCGGAAATCACCAGGATGTACCGGAAACCACGTGGGGTGACCCGATGGGTATCCAGTATATCCAAGGCTATCCGATCAAAAGGCGCGCCGGCCTTAACCGTGGTTAAGGGGTGGCGGCCAGGAGTCGGTACTCCTTTGCGAGCTTGACACCTAGGGCAGGCTGCACACCATCGTTGCACTTCCAAACTGCTACCAGGCCAGTGAAAGCGCTGTTGTAGCCTATGGACGGTCTTCCGGATTCCCAAGTGACCGGTCACCCGGAGGTCATGCAACTGATGGAGCACCTCTTTTCGCAGCTCCGCCGGAAGCACCAACTGCCATATAGGAGGCAGTGGGTTCGGTGGCTCATAGCGCTGGTACAAGAGGCCATCCCTCAAGGAGATGTCTTTCCCACTGGGAGATAAGAGACTGGATCTCCTCCATGTAGGTTTTCCGCTCATCCTTGAAGGGTTTCTGGCCGGCCTCAAGGGCTTTTATCACCAGTGCCAGAGCACTATCAGCTCTCTGCTTCGCAGCCAAGTGTGCCGGAGAGTAGCCACCCAAGTAATTAGGCTCCTCATCTGACACGTCTGACTGCGCCGCAGTGGTCATCACCACAGGGGGTAAGGACCGCTCAAACTCAGACTCACCCGAGAACGTGTAGGGTACCCACGAGAAGTACACCACCGAAGTCGAGGAAGACTCGCTGGAGCTGAGCCGCACCTCCGGTTCAAATGCGGGATGCCATCGCCGGTGTCAGCGGGTTCGCGCGCGGAGGTGAGCTCTGGATGCTCCGGCTGCCGTGTTGTTAAACGGGGCGGCGGCCTGCGGCCTTCCCGGAAGGTCCAACTCCGAGTCTGAGGAGGAATCCTCGGCAGGCTGGAATGGACCCATCCCTGCACAGCCGGGATTCTTGCACTTATGACAACGGGACAGGCCGTCCGCGTTGCCATGCAACTTTCCGGCATGGTGCTCTATTTGCATGTCATACTCCTGGAGTTTGACGAGCCACCGCGCCACCAAGCCATCGGCCTCACTATAGTTGAGGAGCCATCTCAGCAAACTGTGATCAGTCCGCAAGCGGAAATGGCGTCCCAACAAATAGTGCCGGAAGTGTTGGTTACCACTGCGAGCAACTCGCGATGAGTGGTGCAGTAGTTCATTTGAGAGTGACTTAAAGCCACACTCGCATAAGCTACTACCCGCTCTTGCCCGTCCACGATCTGCGACAGGACACCGTCGAGTGCAAAGTTACTCGCGTCAGTGTCCAGGATGAACTCGCAATCCGGACGAGGGTGCCGCAGCACCGGGGCCGCTACCAAAGCCTGCTGGAGCTCCAAGACGGCGACTGCTGGCTCGGCGGACCAAACAAAATCAGCACCCTTTTCCGTGAGTATAGTAAGGGGACGTGCGATTTCCGCAAAGCCGCATATGAACCTGTGGTGATAGCTCACGAAGCCCAAGAAGGACCTCACGTCCGCCACGTTACATGGCGGAGGCCATTTCTGTACGGCCGCTACCTTTGCGGGGTCTGGTCTAACTCCGGTGCCCGTTACCATGAAGCCTAAGTACAGGATCTCCTGCGCGAAAAGTTCGCATTTACTCGGCTTCAACTTGAGGCCTGCTCCGCGGATGCGATGGAGCACCATCTGGAGGTTGGTGAGGGTTTCCTCGAATGACCGGCCATACGACGACATCGTTGATGTAGACCATACATCGCTTCCAGAGGAACCCTTTAAGTACAATCTCCATAAGGCACTCGAACGTCGCTGGTGCGTTACAGAGCCCGAACGGCATTACCTTGAATTAGTAGAGCCCGTTCTTGGGAACGAAGGCAGTCTTCGCCCTATCACTCTCCTCCATCTCAACCTGCCAATACCCGGAGGCCAGATCCAGAGCACAGAAGTAGTGCGATCCGGCCAGGGAATCAAAGGTATCCTCGATGTGTGGGAAAGGATATGAGTCCTTCCGCGTGGCATCGTTAAGCTTACGATAATCCACGCAGAACCTCCACGAGCCGTCCTTCTTCACCATAACCACAGGACTTGCCCAGGGGCTGTCACTGGGTTCGATGATGTCTAGCTCGAACATCTTTTGCACCTCCCAGTCTATGACCTCTTGGTGCACTATCGCTGCTCGACGTAGACGCTGTTTGATAGGATGCTCGTCTTGGAGTTCGATGCGGTGTTTGGCGACGTCAGTCTTGCCAACCACACCGTCCGGACCCATAAACACATCCACATACTGCCGGAGCAGCTTGCGGAGAGCCTGACGCTGATCTTCATTGAGCCGGTCCTTCAGAACTCTAGATTCCAAATGATCTGGCAGGGTGAACGGATCATCTCCGGCGGCCGCCGCCGTGCACGCAGCACGGCAGACAGGGTCGTTGGGGATGACACGACTAGACAACGCGGGAGTAGCAGTAGCTGCCACACAGCCGCGCCGCAGTACAACGGGAGCATCCGTGGGATTCACCACAACAATGGGCATCACACGAGTGTTGGACTTGACCAGAGCCCCACCCAGTATGAGTCCGGTTCCTTGGGCGAAACTGCTCACTGGTTGTACTATGCACGGACGACCATCGAGGGGCATGCGGGGACGACGCGGCCTCGCCTCAATGATCATCTCTCTCATATTCGGCACTACCACAATGACTCGGACACTACAATGCTCCGGATTCGTTCGGAAGAGAAAATGTGTGTCTTCTCCCATCCGGAGTTCGCCGGAGCTGAAGTTGGCGATAACCCGGGCTATCCGGAGAAAGTTCATTCCAATAATCAAGGCCGCTCTGATATCCGCAACGATTACCTCTGTAATATGCACCTTGTCCCCAAGAGTAATAGGTAGAACGATGATACCATGGATACAGATGCTGTTGTTACCTGCTCCATGGAGCGTGTAATGACCGGGATCCCACAATACAACGTCGCGGAGCACGGGCTCCTTTTTAAACGTTCCTGTGGCTACGATGGTAACCTCCGAGCCAGAGTCTACGAGGAACCGGACCGGCTCCCGTCCAAAAGACAGGATCAGGTACCAGCAAGGGTCCCTCACCAGTGCACACGTTGGATGAACGCGTTCATCTGCACTGGGCACAGCTACGGAATCCTCGTTATCCGCCTCAGCCATGGAGGAGATAGACTGATCCCCAAGGACTACTTCCGGAGAAGTTATATCTACTTGAGGTTCGTCCTGCTTGTCCGCTAGTGGGGCGGCGTCAGACGCCACCGAACAACTGTCCCCGGATGTAGTGCTGGTCACCACCACGTCCGTGGTCAGTTTCCCTGCCGAGGGGTCTGGCCTTGCTGTCCCGGAGGACCAGACTGGAAGGAATTCCTCCGTTGCGGATTAGTGAGGGCTCCCTGATATCCGCACACTCGCAGGCATTCCAGTAGCTCCGGACAATTCAGCCAAAAG
Source organism: Terebella lapidaria (assembly GCA_949152475.1). NCBI lineage: Eukaryota > Metazoa > Annelida > Polychaeta > Terebellida > Terebellidae > Terebella > Terebella lapidaria. The sequence continues at coordinate 14,398,089 of OX424570.1, read as the reverse complement.
TGTCCCTGTTTTCTGCAGAAGTAGCAGGAACGGTTGGGAGCTGGTCCGGACGCGAACGCACAACATTCCGCGGGTCCCGGAGCTTCGATTCCAGCGCAGTGCGCAATCATCTGCGCCGCGCCAAAATCATATTCCTCTAAGTCGTACTCATCCGAGGACGTGCACGGCGCGACGACCGGTGCCGCTTGTGCGGGCGTTCCCGAGGGAGACGCCTGCGCACCAACCAACTGAGGGTTAGGTTCCCCTACGGGTTCCCGGAGGACTGGGGGCCGCCATGGGGTCACCTGTGATGCTTTAGCCAGAGGAAGGGCCGCCACCTGCGCAGGAACGGCCGAGGCTGGAGCCGGGGCCGGAGGCATCTGTCTAGGTCGGACAGCTACCTCTAATGCAAGGGCAGAGTTAATTGCCTCCTCCACCAATCGTTTTTCATGGGTGGCCAGCCTGTAAGATATGTGGTAGGGTAGAACTGATCGATCAGCATCGGTTCAAACCGACTGGCTTTCATGTCCGGATAAGCCCTCCGGCCGAGAATGCGCAAGTTAAAAGCAAACTCGGTGACGGATTCTGTTGGGAGGCGGATCAGCGCTTTGAACTCCCGTTCAAACTGCCGCCTGTTTGTCATCGGCGTGAACAGCAGGCGTATTTGTCGGGCAACTTCGCCAAAGGTTACTGGTCCCACCTGCAGACACTGCATAACTCAGAGAGCTTTACCTTCCAAGCTCCCTGAGAGGATGTGTCCAGCTTCATGCTGGGTCCATCCTTCATACACGGCCGTCGGCCATACTTGGAGTAAGTAATCCTCCAAGTCGGCGTTATCCCCGTTAAACCTTTTCCACCAGGAAGACTGGTCGGGCCCGTTATCGCGCGAAGAGCGCGCCCGACGGGCAGATCCGGCTCCGGGGTCGTCCACGTAAGACGGCAACGTCCGTGAACTACCCGTGCCCGCGGTGGAGTCTGCCAGAGCAAACATCGACGCCGCGGACATGGGGGCAGGGAAGCTCATGCTTGCCGCCGGGTACATTCCCGCAGTTAGCCCAGCCTGACTTGGTGCGGTCGGGACTCCCGTCGAGCCCACAGGGTAGGCTCCAGACGGGGCAGCATAGCTCAAGTAGCTAGGGGCCGAAGCCACCGGTTGCCACTGCATGCCCGACACACCCTGACTGCCAGGATAGGCTGACCACGCGGTGTTAGCTCCGGCAGTAGGAACGGTCGGAGCAGTCGCCAGCGTGGGGCCTCCAAGCCGCGGAGCAGGCGTGGATCTCATGGCGGAGATCACAGGCGCCTGCGGACTTGGCAGGACTTGGGGAGGAGCCATAGGCCCAGTCATCCCCGGACTAAAAGCGACCGACAGATCGACCCTAGGAGGTGGCTGATTCTGATTGAACTGTTCTCGAATATCAGCTGCGCCTCGGATATCAGCCACTTTTCCCTCTCCGACAAAAGCCCCGAGAAGCCTCGTGTCTGCGGAGAAGGGGAACGGTTCCAGTCTGGTCGTCCATGGTGGGGCAACCGGGCGCGGTCATAGCGCCCATGAGGAGCCAGCGCACCTAGTGCATCAGTGAGTTGGTCCACCACACCCTGTATGGACCGTCCGGGATCCATGCGGGAGGCTCGCGAAGGAGTCCATCCAGCTGGATTTGGCATCCGAACAAAGGGTCCGCAGGTCCGGAGGTGACCGTGGTCACCGGCGCTCGATTTCGGACGTCCGGACGTCCGGCTGACGCAGTTTTCGTCCGGACACGGGCGAGCGCGGCATGGAGCCATTGCCAGCTCCGCCTACCGCACATAAAGCATCAAGGCTAGGCCCTGATGGCAACACATGTTGCGGCCCCACGGGGCTCGACTCTACGTCCGGAGACGGATTCAGGGACGCGGGAGTCGACTCCGCAGACTGGATCTTGTCCGCAGAGGGCTCCGCCCGTCCCTTACTATCGCCGGAGCTGCGCGAGAGAATTATTGAGCGTCGCCGTGGCAACGCACGCTCGAACTGAGCTGTCAAAACAAAGGCCGTAAAACAAGATAGTGTTTTCAAAGTCACCTGCCGTGATCTTTGGGCAAAATCGCCACAATGTCATACTGTAGTATTCGAATTTTGATTTTGTTCAAAATGGCGGCCAATACGAAAAACGGCCAATTTTAGGGGGAAAAATCAGAATGTAAATAGGGCTAATAGGGCTAAATGGGACAAATAGGGCTAAATAGGGCAAATAGGGCTAATGCATCCAGGGCACTTGAATATAATCATACATAAAACGAAGATATTTCTTATGTACATTGTATTACTGATATAATTCATTCTGGTTTATATGAAAAAAACTGCACAAATATCAATAATAGTAGTGACAGATTGTGCTTTATTATGCCATATAATCGAAATATTTTCCGTGGTAGAAATAAAATAATTTAGTAATTTGTGGCCCTTATTAGGACATCTTACTAGGAATACATAAAAAAATTAGCCCAAGGGCTAAGAAAGGTTATCGGACAATATATATTTAAGATATTAGCTTTCTGTCATTTGACCTTGCAAATGAGGTCATCGGGTCAATTCAAGGTCACGAGAATATTCAGGATATATCATTTGTAGTATGACCACAATTGATTCCTAAGCTGTAGAGTCGATAATAAGTGAGATATTAGCCATTTTGTGATCTGATTTTGAAAATGAGGTCAAAAATCAAGTTCAAAGTCATGAGAATATCCAGCATATATCATTTCCTCTATGTTCGCAATCGATGTCTAAGCTGTAAAGTCAATAATACGTGAGATATCAGTCATTTTGTTCTCTGACCTTGAAAATGAGGTCATAAGTCAAATTCATGGTCACCAAAATATTCAGCATATATCATTTCCTGTATGTTCACTATGGATTCCTAAGCTGTAAAGTCAATATTAAACTTATACATGTCGCGAAGGGACATAAGAGAGAACATTTGAAACAAAAACCTGAAATCCATCCGAACAGTTTTTGAGCAAATGGCCATCAAAGTCCAAAATCGAGCGTTTTTGACAAAAAAGGCCGTTTTGACCTTTCAAGGTCATCGAAGGTCAAATTCAAGGTCAACTCAAAAATCGCCATATAAGACTTCCTCTTTGAAAGTGTCAATATCTAAGCTCTATCTTCAAGCATTTTATGAGTACAGTCCTGGCAGCTCCCATTATGAAGGGTAAAAATGCCGAATATTTTTAAGTCCAAAATTTTTTCTTTCAAAGGTTGAAATTTTTTTTTGCCCAGAAATGGCCCGAAATGTATAATAACGCGATTTGGGGCAAAAAATATTTTTTTCGCCGATCCTTCAAAGATTCAAAATGGCCGCCACATGGAGACCGGCGATTCAAGAGCAATGAAACTCATACACATCGCAAAGGTTCATAAGGGGAGTCTAATGCATAAATTAGAAAAGAAGTTACTGAACAGTTTCTGAGAAAATGGCCGATAAAGTCCAAAAATGGCCACTTTTGTCGAAAGCGTCGGCCATTTTGAAAAAAAAAATGCGAAATTAAAAAAAAAACCTAAAAAATACCTCCCTCTGGAAATATTTTTAGGCATTTATGTGCAAAATTTCAGAAAGATTCAACCGTAAACTTTGAAGATAAAATTGTTAACGGACGGATGGACGGACGAACGACGGATGCAAAGCCATGCCAATAGGTTATCGGACCAAAGGTCAGGTAACCGAACTATTGCCTACAAGTATCATCATTGGTTATGATGCACGCTGCCCCTAATGACGCCAGTGTGTCTTTGGATAAACTATTTGGTCGGGCTTTGTTTCTATTGCAAAATGTTGTATTTTACGTTTGTTATTGGCATCATCAAAATCTGACTGTATTGGTGGTAATAGATTGAAACTCACATGCACTGTGCATACCGCAGGCTTACTCGACCAACAGACTAACTCAATCGGACTTGGTGTGGCCCCTTGTCTATGATATAAAACCACAAATGAGAATTCCGTGGATTAGCGTTGCAACACCAGGTTTAGGGTTGCACAATCACAATGCTATCGATATCCTGGTAGTTCTACTAATTTCATCATGAATTTCAAGGTATATCCACTCCAAGTTACATGATGGGTGTTTGGATGATAAATGTACACTTTTTCACAACGAATCACTGATGTGTATTTGCCGTTTGAGTGGTGTTTCCAAATTGTCTTCGCTTCAATGTTTTCGTCTTGGACCCAGGAAGCGCGTAGAATACGCCAAGGATGTTCGTTGCATAACCCAGGATACACCGACCAAACCCAGGTTTAGCGGACTTGTTCCCCAGCGTGATGTATTATTACATACAGCAGTTTTTTTTTAGCAGACAACTTTTTAGCAAAAATTTTAAACATGACTCCATGTGCTCTCCCAATAATCCTTAGAAAGTTTATGTTTATTTGTATCTGATATCGGATTTCCTGATGTGAGAATTCTGTTTTTACTTGTTTGTATTTTTAGCTATGATGCCTGGTGTATCAATATCACTGGGTATAAACCTGATGTAGGTAACTTAGTTACGTACATCCCAAGATGGCCACGGACAAGAACACTTCAAATTGCAATTGGTGATTACAGATGATTTACGAGGTTTTCATTGAAGAACTGTATATAATTACATAGTACTCGTAATATTTCTTGGCATACAATCGTCCTTGTTCGTTTATTAGGCTGGAAACGTGCGTTTAGAGCGATTGTATTTTCCGAAGGGATGTAGGTAACGGTAATGACAGGATGTAGGTAACGGTATTTGGTGAAAAATTAATGATGTAGGTAACGGTTGTTGAACATGCATGTGCTTTAGCTGAAATTTAAACACTGAAAATACATTAAAAACACTGAAACACTGAATACACTGAAAATCTGATGGAATTTGATAGGTATGCTACCTCATTTTTAACCTCAAACCTAGGGATATATTTTCAAGAAGATTTAATGTGAAATAGAAAAGGTGGCCTGTCTCGCCCATAGTCAACTTCTGGTGAAATCGACAGCGGACTGGCCCGGATCGTCTTCCCATTTCGTTATGTATAGGTCAAATAGGCTCACTTATTGTTCACATACTAACTAATCACTTTGAAAATTCAAACCTTGTTACACTAATGCCAATATTTCAGCAAAATAGATCTACATGAATTATTGACGAAATAATCCCGAAAAAAAACACTGCTGTTTTCATGTGTCACTTTCATATTGTTTTTATTATACACTCCGCAGTATATATCGCAAAAACGGTGCGATTATCAAACATATGATCGGGATTATTCGTAATTCATGAATTCATGTGTTCTCCATTGAGAGGTGTGAGCGCCGTTGAGCTCAAATCGTTGCGCTACCAGCGCTACCAGCCCATGTAGTGCACCGTCCTCTATTAATATAACTAACTGAATGAATGTCATACTTGATCCGTCGAAACATTTTGAATCTCAATATAATATATATACGTAACAAAGCTATTGCAGCCTAACGTTGTGTTTGGATTCTGTGTTTGGATTTCATGTTGTGTAGCCCTAATTAGTAAAAAATATTAACATTATGGATGCCAGTGTATACATTTATAAATGTAATGTAATACTATGTTCAACTTTATTTTATGAATGTGTATGTTTGTTTATATTGTGAATGTATGTATATACGTTTGTACATTTGTGTGTTGTACAAGTGTTCTGTTAATGGTCACCAGCCTGATGAGGTTTCCTCTTCTGGTGTCCAACATGCATTTCTATATTTGCTTATTTACATGTGAAATAAATTACTTACTTACTTACTTATTTATTTTGAAAAACTCTTTGACCCCCTCCCCTCACTGTTTGGAGCGGACTACCTTAAGGAGCAGTTTACGGTACATGGGCCCCAAATTGCATCCTATTAATTCACTTATTGACATGCAATCTTTTCAGAGTAAATTCCACATGTGAAGATTAAAAATGCGTCAGACGGATTAAATATGACATTCATTCAGTGGGTAAGTAGTATTAGTAGAGTACAGTGTACTACATCGGCCAAAGAATTTCGAGACCCGCACAAGATTTTGTGCATTTGCTTGATTTTTGAGAGCAGCGTATTCTGTTGTATACACCCCAAATGTTTTCTGGTCCAAATTTATAACAATACTCTCATTCCTGGTGGATATACACATGACCAAACACGGCAGTCTGATCAGATTCATGAGATCCCGTTCTGGGCTGAAATTTTACAATGGGGTAGACTGGCAACTTTTCCAATTTTCGCAATAGAACTCTGAAATTTGGTAGAAAATTGCCGCTTGATTCTCATGTGAAATATGCCTAATTATAATATGGAACCATGCAGCATTGGTTACCCCCAAAACGGTGTAAACGGATTAAAAATTCGAGTACAGGCTTACCTATACACATAGTTTTACTTGCATTACTCTTGCAAAAACGTGTCAAATGCACTGTTAAATAACAAATGATTGTCTAATTACCTTAATCTCGACCTCCATCGCTGATGTCGTCGAACCAGCTAATGTGAGAAGAATGTAATCAGTTGTAAATCGGCGTGTATTGAATTTATCGCTCAATATATTCACCTTGTGAATAATCCGTTACCTACATCTTACCACATACGTTACCTACATCTTCTTGTGAGCGAACCTTTCCGTTACCTACATCCCTTCGAAAAAAACAATCGCTCTAAACGCACGTTTTCAGCTTAATAAACAAACAACGACGCTTGTATGTCAAGAACTATAATCAGTATTATGTAATTATACACAGTTCTTCAACCAAAGCCTCGTAAATAATCTGTAATCGCCAATAGCAATTTGAAGCGTTCTTTCCCGTGGCCATCTTGGGATGTAGGTAACTTAGTTACCTACACTGAAAATATTGCCCAATCAGCGGTTTGTCAAGATATAGTCAGAAACTTGTTTTTCTGACAAGTTTGCTATCGTCGAGTTCGTGACCAGTTTTGGACTAACAGCGGCTGGATCATTTCGTCAAAACCTAATCATGCCTTCGTCAGAAATTGATATTCGGTTAGTCGGAACTGATGTCACAAGTGATTACAACCATGACAACACGTGCGACGAAATGACAAATGGCTGCTTTGTAATTTTGTGTAAGGAATGGATTTTTCATCGTTGAAAATCACTGTACCTGTCGGTAGTTTGAACAAATAGAATAGTGTTTTAGAAAATATCAATATGAAATAGCATTGCGATGCAGAAAATATCAGCTAAAATGTTTTAAGTAGAGCCAGATTGCGATCGATGATAGGCATGCATGTACCGGCCAGGTATGTAACTGCTGCACGATAATTCTACGAAGAACTGCTAATAATATCTCGAAGCTCAAGATTCCTGGATCATTTTGGCGCTCATTCTACAGGTGGAAGATAATGCAAAGGAAGTCATCGCACTAGGGGAAGACCAGGTAATTTTAAAAGATGTCATATTGTGGAAGCCTGCAAAAAGCAACAACATAATCTGATAAAAGCGATGGTAGGTGGGTGTTTTTGGTTGGAAACACATCTCAAACGAGGTTTCCAGCAAAAGGACTTAGCAGATAGACTAATATAATGATATTCTTTTGCGTGGTAGTTTCATTTGTTGTTGACACCTTCATTGTTAATAACTATAAACACATGAAGTGAGATTATTCCTCAATTATGGTCGGATTGCCTCTTCGTCTACATGTAATCACCATATTATGGAACTTTTGCCCACTGCTAATATGCATGGGGGCTGATTGGTTCACTGTTGATCAAATTCAACAGTTAATAGGAGGTGACACTCGTCTGTTTGTGTTTGTCAAGCAATTGTTTATCGTGGTATACACGTGCTGCAGGATTCACGTAACAGGCGCTTCAGTATTCAAGACAAGTAACAAGTAACATTAGATGTAAAATTGCCCCAAGATATCTCTTTCCACTAAATTAACTTTGTACACATCAATATAAACACATACAAAGGTCAGAATCATGGATTGTGCATTGTACTTTTGCAGTACAAGCATATGGCTGTGATATTCCTGGCTGGATCTCAACTGACATTGCCCTTTCTCCGTTGTTAAGTAATTTAGTATGCAAGTAGCACTAGATGGAGAATTGCCCCCTCCCCCCCCCCAAAAAAAAAAAAACTCTTTCTATTAAATTTACAGCAAAATGATGTGTAACAACTGGAACGATATAATAAACTGAATATACAGTGTCATCATGATCTCAATGATATCTGTATTGGTGTGTTGCATGGACCTAACCTATCTTATGTGTGTCTTTTTGTTACAGCAACATTCCTAATGCAGTTTCTCATCGGAGCTAACGGATGACATTGTACAACACTGCATCCAGTCCCACGCTGTTCCCAATATTAATAATCGGTCAGGTCATGATGGGCGCTGTATAGATTCAGTTTAATATATAATGTACATATATATTGTATCGTTCGAGTTGTTAAATATAATAAGTCATTTTGCTGTAAATTTAGTGGAAAGAGAGATTAGGGGACAATTTTACATCTAGTGGTACTTGCATTGCCAATGGACATTACGACTGTCGTGGTTGAACACCTTTTCTGTGAAGCGTAAACCTCGGACAAATATTGCCGAACAATAGTATTGGCCAATATTGACCTTACGACTGTGTATGCTTCGAATTGTTTGTCAGAGGGGATTACTATTGTTCGGCAATGTTGTCCGAGGTGTACGCTTTACAGAGTGTTCAACCATGACAGTCGTAAGGTCAATTGATGAGATCCAACCAAGAATATTGCAGCCTATATGCTTGTACTGGAAAAGTACAATGCACAATCCATGTATACGTATACGATAAACAATTGCTTGACAAACACAAACAGACGAGTGTCACCTCCCATAAACTGTTGAATTTGACCAACTGCGAACAAAAGTTCCATAATTGGTGATTACATGTAAACAAAGAGGCAATCGGACGATAATTGAGGAATAATCTCACTTCATGTGTTTATAGTTAATAATAACGAAGATTTCAACAACAAATGAAATTACCACGCAAAAGAATATCATTATGTTATTCTATCTGCTAAGTTCCTTTGCTGGAAACCTCGTTTGGGATGTGTTTCCAACCAAAAATACCCACCTACCATCAGTTTTATCACATTATGTTGTTGCTTTTTGCAGGCTTCCTGTACTTCTGCTACAGGAATACTGTGCGCACGTTGACGACTGTACACTGGTTATGATACAAATAAGTCAGAGAGAAAATCGTCGTTGCATTTGTATACTTTATTGAAGCAATGAGAACACTAACAGTAGGAACTTTATTCTAGGCGCCGTGCAAGTCGTTGGCCAATAACGCTCATTTTAACCTAAAACCTCCTTATCTGTCATTCCTTATCTTCTTGCTGATTACAATCAATGCATCTTAATTTTCATGGTGATAAATTTGAGTCCAGTGTGTTCTCCCAACCAGGGCGTCCAGTAGATGCCCGTGGCCCCGTTTCGGTCGATTCCGTACCGACCTGTAAATTTTGCGTCCGGTTTACAGTCGTCGGGGTTGAACCACCAGCCGCCCATGTATGTCAACGCACAGGGGCCATCATTTTTGAACTCCATGCCCGCTGACTTTGCCATCCCATCTCCTGAAAGATATATAGAACCTGTGGATTTTGTATGCACATGTTTCATATCGTAGTAATGATTATAAAAACTTTTTTGATCGCAGCATACAGTTGTTAACATCGACATGTACCCACCACCGGCGTTGCCGCTGTAGCCGCCGATACTGAGCCTGTACCCGTCACTCTCCGGGCCGACACTGAAGGTGCTGTACTCGGCATGTCGGCACTCTCCGTCAAAGGACACCATCACGATACGGAGAGAGGACGTCTTTCCACTGCTCGTCAGGGCGTGCATCTTGTCAGTTCCTTCAAAAGTCAAAGGTATGGTAGAATTTAACTTTTCATACTACAAGTTGTGTTTCCATATTATTTGACAAGGCACTACTGCTAGATATCGAAATATGTTTCGTCGTGAACACGATGTGTCATTGTGAATTTGTGATCATGACTGTTTCTATGATGCTCACCAATCCATAGCTCTGATTCGAGCTCCCCGAAACCGTCCTTGTAGTTGTGATTCCTTTTATTACGGAACTTCAGGGTCCCGTCATGACGTCGCACCAAGACCTGTCAGGAAAACAACTCAGATTATATAACTCACCACAACTGACCGTACGATTATGCTTAGCAAGCTTATCGTTGAAAACTTTTTTGTGCAAGGCGTACACCTCCGACAAACATGGGGAAACAATACTGATCACCAAAAACACATGCTTTTCCCGTACGGTCGATAGCTTACAACTATATGATAATCAATACAACTGTGTAAGTAGCCGATCACTTACGATCCACTGCCCTTGCCTGTCCCGCTCCGTGTACACGTCCATGTAGCTGTCGGTCCCGTGGGGCACGTCGATTCGCTCGATCTGGCCTCGGAAGGGGGGCTCGGTGCAGCACTCACACGGGGCGGGGGTGGTAGGAGGAGGCGTGACTTCAGAAGAACACCGTGTTTAGTTAGTTACAACAACTTGATTATCAGTTTTCGTTTCGATTCATAAATGCACCACACATTATTATATAATGAATATCTGTCATATATCTCATTAATTGTAAATATTTCACTCGCCTATAGGTTTGGCGATGCGAACATACACCGCGCCTTCGTAGTCTGTAGTCTTCGGCAGAGCATCGATTTGTTCATCCGTGGGGAGGGCCCCCTTTAGTAGCTCGCAACGATGCCTGGGGATTTTAAACGATACGGAGCTCATATTAGCCAATTCTGTTTTGGCACTTGAGATGATATGACATTTTTTTGCAGTAGACTGACAACATAGCATACTCACTTCCAGTTTAGGCGGTCGAAGAAAAAATTCGCTGCAACACAGGAGTTAGACTCCTCGCAGCGATACTTGCAGACGCCCGGTGATCCTGTTTGTACCTCTCTCAGTATTTGGACATTTCGAAGTTTTTTCCCGTCAAATGTGCGGTACTTACACTGTCCCGCCAGGCAGTTGATCCAGGCTAATACGATAGCGATTGAGAAAACCACCGCGATTTTCATTTTGCAAGATAGGTTTGTATCCTTGATAGCTCTGATGTGGTAACTGACTTTTTTTTGACGATTTCGAAAGTGTGAAACAGTTTGCTGTATCCTTGATAGCTTTGATCAGGTGACTTCCAAGGTGCTGGTATGGCCGACTTCGAATGTGTCGATACGTTTTCTGTATCCTTGATAGCTCTGATCTGGTGAATTCGAATGTGCTGATGTGGCGACTTGTGTCAAACCGTTTTCTGGTATGAGACGTCTTATGTACGAACTTCGAACAGAATGGGGTCTTCAAAAGCTTCGATTGGATTTCAGAGAAGCAGGTATTGAAATGTGATCTATTTCGATGTGACTTCGAATGTGCTGATATGACGACTTCGAATGTGTGAAACAGTTTTCTGGTATGAGACGTCTTATATACAAACTTCGAACAGAATGGGGGCGTTCAAAAGCTTCGATTAGATTTTAGAGAATCAGATAGTGAAATGTGAACTTTCTTGTTGCGCAACTACCTGCGCATCATCCCGAAACGCATCAGCAAACACATGTCCTGTAGTCACTTTCATATTGGCTTTTCTATTATACATTGCAGTCGGAACTAATGACTTTTACTGTTACTAAATAAATCATACCGTTTCCAAAGCAAATGTGGTCATCTTGCCACATTGAAAAACGGAATTACTTGCAGCATGCATCACTTTGAAGTGATATTGATATTGCATTTTAAGTTAGTTCAATGTACCAAAATGACACCATATTTTTGTATTCCAGAGAAACGACAGTTCATAAACGGACATAGTTATAGAAGTGTCCTTCTAAACAGACATAGTTATATGAGTATAATGAATTTAAAAGTTGAAGAACATTTCATTATCACGACAATTGAATGTATTGGATGCATAGAAATCCCATATACATTTTTTTTATTATGGGATATCTATGATTGGATGTAGATTTGAATAATTTCAATCCTGTTTCTCCCACGAGCGAATCACACCGTGTCGTAAAGTCCACCTGTGACGTCATTCTATTGTCTTTCTCTCCATTACCAGAGAGATGCATGCAAATATTGGAGCGATATGTTTGTAGTATTGGAGTTGAGCTCAACTGTGAAATAAATAAATAATAAAGCGTACTTTGGCCAGGTACCTTGTACTGCTCCATAAATACTACTCGAGTACTGTACACATAACATTCAATCTGTCTCACATCTTTTCAATCCTTATTTTATATGCCGGAAGGGGCGAGCAGCACAAGCTACTTGGGGGCACTGGTCTAACAATTCCATATAATATCCATTATTAGTTACATGTGAAGCAATATCCAGTTTCGCAATATCCATCGCATTGTGTGTGCTTATCCAAAAGAAACAAGAAATGTCTCTGCAAGTTATAATTATATCCGTGGCATGTAAGCTATCCAATTTTTGAAATATCCATGAAATCGTGTGTGATTATCCCAAGTTATGCCTGCAAGTTAGAATCATATCCACGGCTGGTTGCAATCAGCTTTCACAGCAGAGGATGGGTATAATTATATCGTATCGTAAACATTTCAATATAGTGTGAATTTCACTTGAACAATACGATGTCGTCCCTTCAACTTTTGCTTGTGCAATGAATGCATTCACACTAAGTTGGATAGCTTATATGCCTCGGATACGACTATAACTTGTAGGGACATTGCTTGTTCCTTTTGGATATTGCGAAATTGGATATTGCTTCACATGCAACTAATAATGGATATTATATGGAATTGTTAGACCAGTGTCCAAAGTAACTTGTACTGCGCGTCCTTCTTCACATAAAATAAAGATTAAAAGGGTGTGAGACGGATTGAATGTTATGTGTAAAGAACAATAGAGTGACGTCACAGGTGGACTTTACATTAATCAAAGACCTCGTCACGCTCCATTACCTATTGGTATTGGAAACCTCGGGCTTCGCCCTCGGTCTCCAATACCAATAGGTAATGGAGCGCTCCTCGGGCTTTAACTACTACGTCATGTGACTGTCCAGACCCATATGTCGTTATATACTATCCCAAGATATCAACACGCAAAGTCAGAAAACATACCATCGGTCTCAGAAGAGAAGATGTTTGGAAATTGAAAAGACCAGATCGAGGTGTTTTTTCGTCAAATTTGGCCACCATTTCGAAAACCAGAGGACCATGGGTCCTTTGCTCATCAGATAATGAACATGATGGTGCAGTTGGAGGTGACAGCAAGAGTGGGCTGTGATACCCGTGTTTTTAATTTATTGTCAATCTAGAATCTTATTTGTCAGTTTCAAGGAAGTTTTATTTCTATGTGTAGAATATTTATGACTGCTAACGGCCCGAAACCCCTCCCTGACACATTCCCCACTCGACATACACTTCACAGATTCATCACATGACTTCATACATATTTACCTTACGTCACCCACACACACCGACCTCGCACCGCACCACATGTGAATAACTCTGCTCACGACGTCACTCCCTACCTTCCCTCCAATCACAACATTTCCAGACACATAACCACGCCCACACAGACATTACATCACATTCAATCAACCACATGAACACCTGCCCCACGACGCGGGAAAAAATAGACACCCTGCACTTAGCCCCGCGCTTTCCCCGACCACGAGGTCAGTTCTTTTTAGGAGTTGTTGAAATTGTAGAGTTGATTAAGAGAGCTACACGAGAAGTTGGATAATTTAATATAGAGAGGTACAATCAAAGAACATTGTAAATCCAGAAGAAATCGTACTTGATTGGACTATACAATACTTCGGACTGTTTTGCGGGATCACGAGTGAATGTGTGAGTGACCGTGATCGTCATCGGACTTTATCGCCCAATAAACTCCGGATTATTGTGGAATTTACGTCGGACTTCCTGTCTTGTGTTAAACGCACAGCATACATCGAACTGTACGATCTGTCGGCGTAATAGCCGCCGGAAGAACTCGCTATTCTGTCACATATGGTCGTAGGAAATATTTAGATCCAGGTTTATCTAGTCATTTGCGCACGATGAGTGATGATGATTTGATGTCCAGGCCTTCAGGTAAACACGTGTCGCGTGTTTAGAATTCTATCATGAGCAGGAAACCGAACAATAATGTTTAGAATTCTATCATGAGCAGGAAACCGCTCGCGCTGCATCGATTCTGGCCTCGCGCCGTTATGGAGTCCGATGGCGGCCATTCAGCAACCTCGTAATTGCGACGCGAAAGAGTTAGGTAGCGACACGATTTTTCGTCTCGTCTTCTCGTTGATTCGCATCGCAATCTCTAACTTCGCTTCGCAGCCTCGCAACTTCGCGTCGCAGGCACGCCACGAAATACACATCAGTGTCAATCATTGCCTGTTATATCAATCACGGTATGAATGTGAATATCTGAAAACACGGTGCGAAAGTGAAACGATAACATGCTCATGATGCTAATTTGAATAGGTTGCCGTTAGGGCTGTACTATAACACTATATCGCATGGCGTTGCGTCCGGCGTCCGGCGTCCGGCGTCGGCGTCGGCGTCGGCGTCCACATTTTTATCTTTTTTGTTTACGGACCAATCTTTCTGAAATTTTGCACAAAAATGCACAAAAATAATTCAAGAATGAGGTATTTTTTATTTTTCTGATTTTCGCATTTTTTTTTCAAAATGGCGGCCGTTTTCGTCGAAAAATGGCCAATTTTTGACTTTGGCGGTCGTTTTCTCAAAATCTGTTCTGTAACTTTTTTTTTTATCGATGCATAACACTCCTCATATGTACCGCTGTGACATGTATAAATTTCGTTGCCCTTGAATCGCTCGAAGTGGGCCATTTTGGGCCCAAACTCGGCCCAAATGGGACTTTCCCATGTTACATTCTCTTTATGCTTTATAATGGGACACATTAAAGCCTAATATCTCACTTAATATTGAGATTAGAGTCTAGGAATCAATTGTGGACATATAGGAAATGATATATGCTGAATATTGTCGTGACCTTGAATTTGACCTCTGACCTTGATTTCAAGGTCAGAGCGGCCGTTTTCTCAAAAGCTGTTCAGTAACTTTTTTTCTTTTTGATGAAAAACACTCCTCATATGTACCCCTGTGACATGTATAAATTTCGTTGCCCTTGAATCGCTTGAAGTGGGCCATTTTGGGCCCAAACTCGGCCCAAATGTGACTTTCCCATGTTAAATTTTCCTATGCTTTATAATGGGACACATTAAGCCTAATATCTCATTTAATATTGAAATTAGAGACTAGGAATGAATTGTGGACTTATAGGAATTGATATATGCTGAATATTCTCGTGACCTTGAATTTGACCTGTGACCTCATTTTCAAGCTCACAGGACAAAATGGCTAATATCTTGCTTATTATCGACTTTACAGCTTAGGAATCAATTGTGAACATATAGGAAATGATATATGCTGAATATTCTCGTGACCTTGAATTTGACCTTTGACCTCAATTTCAAGGTCACATGACAAAATGGCTAATATCTCGCTTATTATCGACTTTACAGTTTAGGAATCAATTGTGAACATATAGGAAATGATATATGCTGAATATTCTCATGACCTTGAATTTGACCTTTGACCTCATTTTCAAGGTCACAGGACAAATGGCCAATATCTTGCTTATTAGCGACTTTACAGCTTAGGAATCAATTGTGAACATATAGGAAATGATATATGCTGAAAATTATCATGACCTTGAATTTGACCCTTGACCTCATTTTTAAGGTCACAGGACAAAATGGCCGATATCTTGCTTATTAGCGACTTTACAGCTTAGGGATCAATTGTGATCATAAAGGAAATGATATATGCTGAAAATTCTCATGACCTTGAGTTTGACCTTTGACCTCATTTTCAAGGTCACATGACATAATTGCTAATATCTCGCTTATTATCGACTCTACAGCTTAGGAATCAATTGTGAACATATAGGAAATTATATATGCTGAATATTCTTGTGACCTTGAATTTGATCTTTGACCTCATTTTTAAGGTCACAGGACAAAATGGTTAATATCTCGCTTATTATCGACTTTACAGCTTAGGAATCAATTGTGAACATATAGGAAATGATATATGCTGAATATTCTTGTGACTTTGAATTTAACCTCATTTTCAAGGCCACATGACAAAATGACTAATATCTTGCTTATTATCGACTTTACAGCTTAGGAATCAATCGTGAACATATAGGAAATGATATATGCTGAATATTATCATGACCTTGAATTTGACCTTTGACCTCATTTCCAAGGTCACATGACAAAATTGCTAATATCTCGCTTATTATCGACTTTACAGCTTAGGAATCAATCATGAACATATAGGAAATGATATATGCTGAATAATCTCATAACCTTGAATTTGACCTTTGACCTCATTTTCAAGCTCACATGACAAAATGGCCAATATCTTGTTTATTAGCGACTTTACAGCTTAGGAATCAATTGTGAACATATAGGAAATGATATATGCTGAATATTCTAGTGACCTTGAATTTGACTTTTGACCTCATTTTCAAGATCAGCAGGACAAAATGGCTAAAATCTTGCTTATTATCGACTTTACAGCTTAGGAATCAATTGTGAACATATAGGAAATGATATATTCTGAATATTCTCATGACCTTGAGTTTGACCTTTGACTTAAATTTCAAAGTCAGTCATTTTATTTTCAAGGTCAGAATACAAAATGGCTTATATCAAATTTACAGCTTAGGAGTCCATAGTGAACATATAGGAAATGATGTATGCTGAATATTTTGGTGATCTAGAATTTGACCTTTGATCCCATTTCCAAGGTCAGAGAGCAAAATGGCTAATATGTCGCTTATTATCAACTTTACAGCTTAGGAATCAATTGCGAATATAGAGGAAATGATATATGCTGAATATTTTCATGACCTTGAACTTGAACTTTGACCTCATTTTCAAGGTCACATTAGAATGGCTAATATCTCACTTATTATCGACTTTACAGCTTAGGAATTTATTGTTGACATACTAAAAGTGATATATTTGTTGAAAATTTCATGGCCTTGAATGTATCAGTGATTTTATTTTCAAGGTCACTGGACAAAAAGCTAATATCTTAAATGTATATTGTCCGGTAACCTTTCTTAGCCCTTGGGCTAATTTTTTAACAAGGGACGAAGAATACAATTAACTTCGACATTCATTCGACTTTCAATGACAAAAAACAGGCCCATGGCTGCAAGACTGAGTACACATTTCCTTTACCTTTATTTAAATTCAAATCCAAATTTCATTTGGTGATTTGACGAACGTTATGTTTTAGACTGTACCGTGTGCTATTTTCCAAAAACATAGCCAAGAAACAAATATCCGATTATATTGAACTCCCGATTATTTGAGGGCAAAACTGGTGAATTTAGTGTTATTTAACTGCATAACGAGACAAAGATTTATTTCGCGAATAATGCAAGTCCAGAATAGACTTATTTAGACAAATAACCACAGATTTATTTGTGGAACCGAAAAAAAACTCATTCTTGGTCTCCTAATGTAAGGATAGCCAAGTTACCATGGCACAAGTCACCACAAATAGGCGTCAGGAAATATAGTAGACATGTGTCGCCTCTTAGCATTATGCAGTTTGAGCTGTAGGGCACCGGGAAAAGGCGATTCTTAGATATGTTTTATCAAAATACTAGTATCTGTTGATAATAAGTTTCATAATTTCAACACTTTCATACTATTCATAATAATTTCATTCATGAACATAATCGTCTCAAATAGTATTCGAGCAATGACATGGTTTTTACCCCTGAATAAATATCGTCAAGGGGTATCATGATAATCGATAATATTTACAAAAAAAACACTTTTTTTCATCAAGACAATTAACTCATTCATCCAGACAATTAAGTGTTTTAATTCCTCGACCTGTTTCCCAACTCGCTCGCATTTAATACCTTCGCACCGATAGGGGGAGAGGGTGTTGTAATTGGGTCTGTCAGTTTGTTTGTCTGTGCGCGCGCATAACTCATAAACAAATGGTTCGATCGACTCGAAATTGGTTCGATCGACTCGAAATTAATTAATGGTATCCCCGGGGCTCGGTCCTCCTCAAGTTTTGTCAAAATCGAATATAAATTGTTGCTATGGCAACGAAAAAAGTGAAAATCACATAGTTGGCTATATAATTCTAGTTCTAATCAATATTAATTTTTCAAACTAATTTTGTATTTTTCTTTGGCCAATTCCCGATCCTACGGTGAACGGCCGATGGTCGTATGACGAAAACTCTCCATTATCGCCGGATGTCGAAAAATTGGGGGTCACGAATTCGGTTATTTTTTGCCAGCGACATTTCAGAGCAATTTAATGTCTGCGCTCCGAACTTCGAGAAAAATGGTCCGACCGATCTGAAATTTATAGGACTTGAGTGTAAAGGTAGTGGATTGGTTCCCTTTAAATTTTGTCAAAATCGGAAAAATACCTTTGCCATGGCAACGGAAAAAATGAAAATCACATATTTGGCTGTAACTCCAGTCCTACTTGATATTATATTTTCCAAATATTTTTGTATTTTTGTTTGACCAATTCCCGATGGTCGATGTACGGCCGATGGTCGTACGACGAAAACCCTGCATTATCGCCCGATGTCGAAAAATTGGGGGCTCACGATTTCGGTTATTTTTTTGTCAGCGACTTTTCTGTGCACGTGTCTGCGCTTATAACTCAAAGACAAACGGTTCAGTCGAACTGAAATTTATAGGACTTAAGCGTGGCACAGAAAAGTCTGTGTCTCGGTCACCTTCAAATTTCGTCAAAATCGAATGAAAACGGTTGCCATGGCAACGGCAAAAGTGAGTCACATAATTGGCTATAGCTCTGGTTCTACTGGATATTGATTTTTCCAACTATTTTTGTATTTGTCTTTGGCCAATTCCGGATCGTAGGGTGTACAGCCGATGGTCGTACGACAAATATTCTCTATTATCGCTGGATGTCGAAAAATTGGGGGTTCACGATTTCGGTTATTTTTTGCCAGCGACTTTTCAGTGCAAATGTCTGCGTTTATAACCCAAAGACATACGGTTTTATCGATCTGAAATTTATAGCAGTGAAGCGCAATGGTAATGGCTCGGTCTGTGTCAAATTTTGTCAAAATCGAATAAAAATGGTTGTCCTGGCAATGGAAAAAGTGAAAATCACATAATTAACTATATCTCCGGTTCTACTAGATAATAATTTTTCCAACTCTTATTTATTTATTTTTTTTTTGGCCAATTCTCG
This sequence comes from Terebella lapidaria, assembly GCA_949152475.1. Lineage (NCBI taxonomy): Eukaryota > Metazoa > Annelida > Polychaeta > Terebellida > Terebellidae > Terebella > Terebella lapidaria. The sequence goes on along the minus strand of OX424570.1, from coordinate 14,378,789 downwards.
ATCATATGGTGTACGACCGATGGTCATAAGACGAAAAGTCTCCGTTATTGCCCGATGTCAAAAAATTAGGGGTCACGATTTTACGACTTTTGAGTGTTCTGACACTCGAAGCCATATAGTTTTCTATCATTTTAGATTTCAATCGTTTTAACGATCGTTTTAAGCTAGTTTCAATCGTTTCAACCCATTCTCGTTCAGGAGATGTGCCTGGATGATAAAAACAATACTGTGACATTTTACAGCTCAATATTGAACAAGGTCCAGGTCAGATAAAAGATCAAAATCGAAAAGTTGCAATAACTCTGCTTATATTAGTGACTAATTTCCCTTATTAATTTTTTATGTGTCAGTGCTCAATTCCCATCATTTACTGTATGACCGATGGTCGTATTGTAGTAATATCTGACCTCGTAGTTGTTGTCGACCTCCACGAAGGTAGAATAGTGGGCAGACAAGTCAGCTGTGTTCCTTGTAGGTGTTGCTTTCTTGTCGGCCTGGGTATCATCGTCTGCTGGAGGGATGCGGTTTGCACACGGCCCGAATGTTGGCTATTGTTGTCCAGCAGGTCGCGCCACTTGCTGAGGGCAGATACTGGCTGGATTCGCCAGGTGGCAGCAGCTCCTGACGTTCTCACAACACTCTCCCCAACTTTCTGGAGACAGACATCCCGTTCTCTTTTATCTTCTGTTGACAGCCGTTAAATGGGATAATTTATCATAATTTCGAATTTGGAAGATAAAACGTTATGAATTAGCCAAGAAAGCCTGCAGGGGTCTCAAGTGGCAGCAGACGCGAGGTTGCGACACACTTGAGGATACAGTGCTGGTGAGTCTCCCATGAGTGGCAACAGACACGTGGTCGCGACACACCCAGGCAAGAACAATCGTGAGACACATAAGGACAGACACAGACAATACAAAACATGGAACCTGCCAAGAGCAGCGGCGAACACGTGGTTGCGGCGTATCTAAACAGCAACAACACAAAACATATAACCCATTGCAGGCGGCGGCGAACACGAGGTTGCGGCGCACCTACAACAGGGATGGACGACATGAGATGAATGACATGAGAGTAACGATACCCATCAGTGGCAGCGTACACGAGGCAGCGACACACTAACAGGGATGAGATGGGGATGAAATGAGATGATTACCACGTCGAGAAGTCGAACAAGGTAGCAGCGTTGACCCGTGCTTGCAGACAGACCAGTGATGGGGCCAGGTTACGATGCCGGGCGATGGTGTGGACCAGTTCCTCCATATCCCATGAGGTCCTGATGCGGAAGGGGGCGTCAGTCTCCAGCAGGATGTGTTCCAGAGGAATGAGCAGCAGCATCTGCCGCACCTCCTCGCTGGGGTTCCTTGTGACGGCGACGTCCAAGCCAAACCGAATCATCGGAAAGGCCCTTGTCCACATCTTGACTTGGGGCATCGTACCACTGAAACAATGCAGATACATCGGGTGATCTGCTGGCAAGCACGGTCTGAGAAGGCTGATCGCATCCCTGTAGACATGGTTGGGGTTGGAGTCCTCGCGACAGTGGAGCAAGAGTGGCTTCTTCTCTTCGATGGCGATGGTGGCGAGTTGGGGAAGGAAGCTGCGTTGTCGGGCGCGTGCATCCTCATCAGCATGCCGTTCGTAATCGAGGCCAACCTCCCCGACAGCGATACATCCTGAGCACTGTATCAGCTGGCGGAAGTCGTCTAGCAGAGACGGTTGTACCTCGGTGCTGAAAACATGCGGGTGTAGCCCAACGCAGACAGCAACTCCTTCCCATGATCAAATCCGGTCCAGATCTCGCCAACTCCGTAGGAAACAGAAGGACGTCACCACTCGTGAACATTCCACGGTCCCGATCTGAGCCAACTCGTTCTTCACTTATACCAGGCTGTTAATGTGGAGTCCAGGCACTGCCATCTTGTCCAGGTGACAGTGGACGTCTATTGTTGTCAGCGTCAGCCGACCGATGACGTCGCCCTCCACGTAGAGACTTCTGACTGTGTCCCGGTCCTGTGGTATCATGCTGGCAAGGATGCGATAGAGCAGGTTCCAGTTGGCTAGGAGCGCTAGCTCGCTGCATTTCCGCTTGTCCATGGGCCATCCACAGTGTTGGTCCAAGCCCATGAGCATAAGTAGGCTGGCAGCTGAGAAGCCGAAGCGGGGATCCCCGGGCACCACAGATATCCCTGCTCACAGGCGTGCTCCCACAGTGCTTCCAGTGAAGCCAGGCGGGTGGCCTGCAGCAAGAAGTCCAGCAGACCCACCATCAGGCGAGCCTACAGGGCCATGTTGGCGTCTGTTAGTAGGGAGCTTGCAGAGTGTCCCTCGGCCTCCGGCGAGTGATACTTCACAACCAGTCCACTTCCGTTGCATGGGATGCGGCAGGACCAGCAACAACGGTGTGGCTCTATATACCACGGTAGGTGGGCTTCTGCTACTAGCTTACGTACGGTGCCGATGGGGTGGACACCGCAGATGTCGCAAGCCGTGTTTCGTGGCCCTCTTCTCCTCTTCTTCCTGGCTGGGGCAGCGGCCCCTGCGTCTCCCTCCTCCGGACCCTCATCGTAGTCCGGGACAAAAGCCGATTCATCCTCCATCTGCAATTCATAAGGATGCTAGTCCATGGACTCGTTAGACTGATCCTTGGTGTAAACATATTTATTCAGATTACCTAATAGCCTTAAGGCTAATGCACAGGTTTTCAAAAGAAAAAGAAGAGAAAGACTACGCACGCACACGCACACGCGCGCGCACACCCACACACACACACACACCCATTCACACATGCAGACATGACTGGCAATCAAATGCATAGGGAATATCAGTCATGTCAGGCATATCGGAGAAATCGCATTGATGTGTCAATAAAATGGTGGACAGCATACATTATTTCTTTATTTATTTCAAGCGTGAAATCGGTCGAACCTGATAACAGGATGCTGACATCGAAATCAATGTCATGGTTAACCAATATTTCATAGAGTGTGCCAAAGAGTATATGTCGTTGATTTTCAAATCGCTTACAGTCGAAAAAAAGGGTTCGGTTGTTTCCGCGGATTCACCACATACGCACATTGGGCTATCGATGCAGTGTTTCTTAAACAGATAATAATTCAAATCACAAAACTCCATTCTCATTTGAGAGGTAATAACTTGATAAAATCTGTTACCATAACTATAAATTGGATTTCTAGTCATATTTGTCACTTTTTTAAGTTCAATCTTGAAAATTCTCAATTTTTTTTGATATTTTTGAGAGTGTTGTTAGATTTATTCCACAAATCAATGCACGAAGGTAAAGTCGATTTTCGCAATGCTTCTGTCCGAAACCGATATTGAGATTGTTGCATTTGTGAAGATGATCTAGTATAGTGAACATGGCTTTTGTTAGGAGGCAGTAAATCGTACAAATATTGTAACGGGTTTGCACCCTTCTGTGACGTCTTGATGAACCGGTTTTCTTGGGAGGTGGGTGAGTTATTGTTTAACCGGAGCTGAAACGGTAAAACTCCGGGAAACTGCTACTGCTGTACGGTTGAACTCCGGCTAGAAGTCTCTAAGGTTGGTAGCGTGGTCTGGAATGGACCTCTTAACCGTTGTCCGACTGCTAATCTGCAACTGCACCTGTAAAGTAAGGATCCGGAGGCGTTTCCGTCTCCGGGTACTGCAACTGCTCCGTCGGGAAACCGCTTTACTGCGACAGCTCCGTCGTTTTCCGTCTTACTGCAAACTGCGACTGCGCCTGGAATAAAGAATCCGGGAACGTTGCCGTTTCCTAATACTGCAACCGCTCTGCCAGGTTCCGCCGCACTGCAATCTGCTCCGGTTGGCTCCGCCTCACTGCAACCTGGTACCGCACCTGAAATGGAGTATCTCGGAAGTGTTCCTACTTCCGGTTACCGCAACCGCTCCGTCAGGTACTGCCTCTGCAACTCCGTCGTCCGGTACCGCCTCTGCAACTGCTTCGTCGTTCCCGTCTCTGCAACTGCTCCGTCCGATACCGCCTCCGTAGTTGCTCCGTTGATTTCCACCTCCGTCTCCGTCTCCGACTCCTTCCTCGGTGATCTGGGTTCTTAGATCACCCTAAGACGTCGTTACAACTTGGTCTTAACCGACTGTAGTCTTATCTCCCTTTACTCCGTATAACTGTCTTTTCCGGGAAACTAACTTTATTATAACTTCCAGTTCCCTAACGAACACGGAAAAACAACTCGGTTGAAGTTTTCATGTTTATTTTCCAAGTTCACAGTCGGAAGACTTAACTGCTATCATCTGGATGACTCTATCCGGAACAAGGGAGTACTCTGCTATGGGAGAAGGGGTCTGCACAGGTCGACGTCAGGACACCAACTCCGCCGTCCGCTGTGAAGCGGGGGCTTTTATAGACCTGAGACCCATGTCACGTGACCAACCTATTGTGACGTCATAGTCCGCCAAAACACTGATATTTTCCGGATTTCTAAAAACACTCTAGAACCAATCAGTGGCTGACACGTCACCTTTTAAACCGAAAACGAGGCTGATCACATGACCTTCCGGAAATAACGTCATTACGTTTTTGTACTCCATTGTTCCGGCTCCGTCTCCGGTTCCGTCTCCGGTTCCGGCTCCGTCTCCGGCTTTACCAACATCATAAATTACTAAGTTCCGAGACGGAAAACCTTTAAAACATTAACAATACGGAACCGTATGAATCTTTAAACACATATACACCCTAATAAACGGTTATTTAACCATAATATCACAAAACACTAATAGAATTACCTAGGGGAAACCTTTGGGTACGCCCCAAAACCGTTACACTCCCCCTTCCTTAGACTCTGTTCGTCTCGAACAGAACAATATCACATATCACAAATATACAAATTGTCAACCGTTAAACTGTCCGTAAAATCAAACACAACTTGTTTCCGTGATCCGGGTACTGGTACCTCTTAACTAGTTTACCGTCACTGTACCCGGATATCTTGCTTGTTCCGTTTCCCACTTTTTAACTCTTAATTATCCTAGAATCCGGGAAACGGTTCTTCTTTCTTCTCCTTGCGCCGACTTGACTTGCGACGACTTGCGACGACTACTGCCCACCAGTATCACGGCGCGAACTGCTCCCCGACGGCGGACGAGGTGGAATGGTCTGTGGTACCAACGGTCGTCCGAAGCTTGTTCCTCTGGCATCAACCGGGAGAAGATCCGGATCATGGAGGCTCCACTGGGGCGGGACGTAGAACCCATTCCTGAGGCGTTCGTCCCGGATGGACCAATCTGGAATCCGGACGATCTGACGGGTCGGGACGAGACCAAACGGTGACTCTCTCTGCTCCATGATCTCCACGTAGACGCCGGAGTCTCTCATCTCGGCTGGCCCCCACTGCTCCGGTCCCCAACGTACTGCATAGTATCTGGCGTGCTCCGGAACTGCGGGCGCAAAGACGGAAGCGCTCCGTCCCCCAATATTCACCGGGAAACAATGTGACGGACACGGTTGAGTTGAAGGACCGCCAAACGGGTAGAATGTGTAGGGTGGACTCTGGGTTGGCGCTCGGACTTGGCTCCTACCGGACCGTTCACTGGAAGACTGTCGAGGTCGGGTTTCCACCGGAGACAGGATTCCGGGTGTAGCTCTGGCTTGGTCTACCAGGATACTCCTCCTGGCTCTCTGCACGTCCGCATGGCTTCGTTCAGACGCGGAAGACTCCATTCCGTCATCTCTAGCCGCTGAACTGGTTCTGCTTCCGGCTACTGCTTGAATGGTTGCCGGCAAAGTTCTCTCCGTGGATCCTCGGGTCTACGTCTCACTGCCAGGTCGGCTCCGGGTTCCGCCTTCCGTTTTGGTCTCCGGTCTGCCTCCTGATCTGCCAATGGATCTGCTGTCCGCTCGGCTATCTGCTCTGCTATCTGCTCTGCTATCGGCTCGGCTATCTGCTCTGCTATCGGCTCGGCCGCTGGATCTGCTTTCTGCTCCGCCTCCGGGCCGGACAATCACACTGCTCACTGCTCTGCCACTGCTAGTTGTTCTCGGAGGTGGACTCCGGAAAAGGTCTTCCTCATCGTCTCGACTCTGCATTTCCGCAATGTCCGCCACTCCCACTTCTGCCGTTGCCCCGCTGGAACCCTCCTCCAACAGCCGGAACTTGTAGTCATACACCCCCTTGCCTTTTCCCTTGACGCTGCCTCCGGAAGACTTGGGTGGGGTGTGTCGTTTCTCCTCTCGGCCACGTTCTCCGCCTCGGTCCTTGGCTCGCTCCGGGCTCTCCTTCCTATATTCTCGGCGTTGATGGCGTCCGGACTTATCCGGCGAACGGCTGCGACTCCGCTTCTTTCCGCGGTCTCGATCTGCTCCGGTACCTCGAGATGGGTCTGGGCTGTTTTTCCGGGAGGTGTTCCGGGAAGAACTCCGGGTCACAGGCGGCTTAACCGGCTTCGGGTCTCCTGGTTCTTGCAACTCGTCTTCACTTGCCATGATTTTCAGCTCCGCTTCCTCTTCCGAACTGCTCTCCGCCTCCGTGGACGAAACGTCGGCTGCTAGTGTGGCCACCGACTGGGTACCGGAACGGTACCGGGTCCGGGACGAAACCGAACCTCCCGACTCCGACTCCGTATCCGACAACTGGTCAAGCCGTGTTACCGGCTTCTTGCTTTTCCGTGGGGTCATCTTGGACCGGAGGCTTTTCTCCTCAAACTGCTCTCTGCCCACCCTTAGTCGAATCGGGTTCGCGTCCATCGCGTGCCGGGACTGCAGATGCTTCTGTGTCCCCTCTTTCCGTCTGCTCCAATGGTCACACTGCGGACAGGCGAAGACGGTGACTTCACTCGTGTGCTGCTCCGTGACATGCCGGAGCAAGGTGTGCTTGCTCTTGAATTCAAGGTTGCAGTCTCCACACCGGTGAGGGCGGGGCTTGCGGGGTGTTGTCTTTACTTTCGGCATTCTGATTCTCTGCTTTGAGACGATGTTGACTCAGCTACAGCAAACTGCCTTCTGCATCCGGTAATAGCTATCTGCCCCCTTTTATAGTCTCTGGAAGTCACGTGACTGGCTTATCTGCTTGGTGATTGGCTGCTCAGCAAACTGCAACTCCTCCTGGTGGTCTTCTTGGATAAATAGTTTTTTTTTTTTTTTTTTTTTTTTTTTTTTTTTTTTTTTCCGTGTTGTTGCTGCTAACTGCCACCGCTTCTTCCGTCTCCGCCAAACAGCCAACCGCCTCCGTCTATCGCTATACTGCCATCTGCCTCTGCTACTGCCACACTGCCTTCGCCTCCGTCCAGGACTCCTCATCTGCGGTGCAGTACTCCGAAGTCTCCGATTCCGTATCCGAGGTGGGAGAAGGTGGTCTATATTCCCACACCCGGATCTCTGCCTCCCAGTCTTCCACCGGCTGAATTTCCTCTTCTGGTTTCTTGGATATCACCAGTTCCGGCTCCCAATCTTCCGCTTGGTCTTCTTCGGCGGCCCGGAGACAGCCCTGCGGGTCCGGGGCCCATTCCGGTAGATCCAACTGCTCCGGTTGTCCGATGGGGGCGGCTGCTCCGGCATCCCAGTCAGGTCCGAACGGAAGCTGGTCCGCATAAGTCTCCGGAACTGGATTCTCCCTAGGTGACTGTGTACAGAATCTCCGGAACCGCCTTCGCCGGGACTGCGTTGCTGTTCCCCTCCAGGCCGAATCAAAGGTTCCCACATGGTTGAGGGTTGCCTCGTCCTGAGGAGGACGGTTTCCGGAAGGGTACTTCCAGCCGTGCATCTCCCGGAGATGCCGCCTTAGGTCGTTCGCCCGGTTGCCGTAGAAGGCACACAAACAGCAATGAAATCTCTGGGCTGGGCACACATGCCGTCTCCTGTCCCTCGCACTCTCGAACATCCGGTCACACCGCTTACACAGCCGGCTATAATCCAGTGGCTGAGGGGTTGCCCAATCTCTGCTCCGGCCGCGATCTTGTCTTTCAAGGAACGCCGCGTAGGCCATTCCGGAAGGCCGGGAAACTGAAATTGTCGATCTACTGCACCGCTTTACTGCACCGCTTCTGCACCGCTTCTCCGGACTGGTGGTCTTCCGGGAAACACTTAGTCGTTTTTCACTGCAAAATCTGTCGCTGCCGGAAAATGCTGGACTTGATTCGATTCCGCCAAACTTTGTCTGCGATGTGCACAGCTCGAGGTCTGCTCTCCAACTGCTGTCAGAGCCCGATTTCAAGGCCCTTTTATACCCTTTCTGCTCACGTGATTTGAGAAGCTCCACGCTGATTGGCTGCCTCAGGAGTGACGTCACAATTATGCAAAAACTCAACCGTTAACCGAGAGGTGTCCGTCTTCGGCTCAACCGGCTTCTCCGGGTTTTTCCGGCTCCCTTTCAACTGCTTCTCCGAGCGAAGTATCTGCAATTTTGAAGTATCTCTGCCATCAGGAGGGTTGAATAGAGTCTCAGCCAGTTGAATCTGCCTCTCAGACGAACATCTAGACTGCAAGTTGGGCGTTTCCGCCATCTGTACTGCTTCGTCAACTGCATATCTGCTCATTGGTATTACTGCTTGTCGACACTGGAAACTGCATACATTCTGTCCAGAAGGAGGCGCCTTCCTATCTGGGGTGATGTTTCTCCGTTTCTGTCAATCTGCAGTCGGTTTACTGTCTCTGCTAAGTGGAAACTCCGGTCGGATGTCTACAGCCGGAAAACTTTTCCGTCTTAATTCTCCGAATACGGAAGACGTGTAGCTGCTTCTCTGGAGATACTAGACCGCTAACCCAGGTTCTTCTGGACCCCTGGCCGCTACCCTGGACTGGTTGACTATGCGCTCAACCCAGTCAGAACCTCTAGGATGTCTCTATCCGGTCTCTGCACCGCTTTCCGCTCTGCTTCTTTTCTCCGCCCTGTTTCCGGAACCAGCACTTGCTCACTGTTCCAACTTCTTGCGGTCGCTCTCTGCCGGAACTCAACGTTTTACCAGGGTCTCAGCTATCTCCATCTCCTGCTCTACAGCTCACTCCGTCTTCTCATATTTCTGCGTCCTCTGCGGCTTTACTCCGAGTCCGTATCCGACTCAGAGACCGTCTGTTCCGTCTCCGGAACACTACTCTGCTTCGGCGGCTCCGTCTGCCTCCAGGAATCCGCCATTCTCCGCTTCATCCATCTCGGATGCTTGACACCATTATACGGTTTCAGCAAATCGAAGTGAACCACCTTCTGCCGAGTTTCACTCTCTGCAATCTCGTAGGTCACGTCGGTAAATCTGCTCAGCACTAGCTTTGGACCGCTCCACTTCCTCTGCAACTTGGGAGCTTTGCCCTTCTTCCGTGTTTTGACCGCCATCCATACTCGGTCTCCTGGCTGGAACTGATTGTCGACCTTCCTCCGGTCGTACAGCTTCTTCTGCCGTTCCATTTCTCTGCCAGATTTCGCTCGAACCGCCTTGTATACCGCTTCTAGTCGCTCCCGGAGCTGACTGCCATACTCTGTTACTTCTGCTGTTGATTCTCCCGGCGGTCTGCCAATCAGTAATTCTACCGGAGTGTTGACTTCTCTGCCCAGCATCAGCAAGTTGGGACTCTGCCCGGTTGTCTCCTGCGGGGTACTCCGGTAAGCTGCCATCGCCAACGGTACTAGCTGATCCCAGTTGGTCTGCTGCTTGCTTACGTACAGGCTCAGGATCTGCTGCAGCGTCCGGTTGAATCGCTCAATGAAACCGTCCGACTGAGGTCGGAAAGCGGTTGTCCGTGTCTAGTGAATCCCCAGGATTCTGCAAACGTTTCTCAGCAAGTCGGACTCGAAATTTCTGCCCTGGTCGGTGTGGATCTCCATCGGGATGCCGTACCGCGCTGCAAACTGGTTGACGAGTATGTCCGCAACCGTCACCGCTTCCTGATTCGGCATCGGGTAAGCCTCTACCCACTTGGTGAAGTAATCGCCGATGACTAAGATGTACCGGTTTCCCCGGGTGGATTTAGGTAACGGACCCATCACGTCCATTGCCACCCTCTCCATGGGCGCTCCAACCCGGTATTTCTGCATCGGAGATCGTTTCAAGTTCTGCATACTTCTTGACGCACATTCGTCACAGCTCAGCACCCACTGCTTTATGTCCCGCATCATAGCCGGCCAGAAATACTGCCTCCGAATGCTAGCCGCCATCCTTCTGCTTCCGAGGTGTCCTCCCGTCCGGCTCTGATGGGCCAGACGGAAAATCTCCTGTCTCAGCTCCTTCGGGGTTATTAACTGCATTCGGCTGGTTCCTTCTGCCGTTTTCCATTTCCGGTAGACTACTCCGTCGACTTTCAGCAAGGTCTTCCGCATCCCGTACAGCACTTTCTCCTCGCTGCTCATACTGGAAAAGTCTGCACTGCCAGCTGTACCGCTCCCGTCGATCAGCGACGTCACCAGTGGGTACCAAGGTTCTGCTTGCTGCATTCTCCGCAAATCATCTGGTCGATATTTCTGCCCCAGCACAGTATCCTGGTCCGCATTTTCCGCCAGCCTAATCTGCTCTGCAACCGCATCCGCTTTTCCTGGAACTGCCTTCTCCGTCACCGCAACCGCAACCGGCTTCCGGGACACTGCTTCCTCCGTTAAGGCAACCGCAACCGGCTTCCGGGACACTGCTTTCTCCGTCACCGCAACCGCACACGGCTTCCGGGACGCTGCTTTCTCCGTCACCGCAACCGCAACCGGCTTCCGGGACGCTGCTTTCTCTGTCACCGCAACCGCAACCGGCTTCCGGGACGCTGCTTTCTCCGTCACCGCAACCGCAACCGGCTTCCGGGACGCTGCTTTCTCCGCTACTGCAACCGCCTTCCTTGTGACTGCTTCCTCCGTCAGTTCTGCTTCTCCGCCCGATCTCCTTGACCGCTTCCGGCGTCCCCCCTTCCTTGGCTTGGGCTAAGGAGTTTCTTCACTTCGTGTCTGCCGGATTCTTTCTCCGTAGTTCCAGGCGTCTATCTTGGCTTGTTTCCAGTCGATTTTTCCGCATTGGCTGCAAGGGGATCTGGACAAGGCATCCGCATTATTATGGATTCGCCCCGGACGATGTTCAATGTCGAAATGAAACTCACTCAGGAGCTCAATCCACCGGGCTACCTGCCCCTGGGGCTCCTTGAAATTCATAAGCCAGGTAAGACTGCCATGATCCGTGCGGAGAAGGAAGTGTCGTCCCAGCAAGTACTGCTTATTCTTCTGTACCACAAACACAACCGCCAGGAGCTCCTTCCGGGTGACACAGTATCTCCGTTCTTCTTTGGTTAGGCTGCGGCTCAAGTAGGTTATCACCCGCTCCTGGTTGCCCTGCTTCTGTGACAGTACTGCTCCCAGCCCGGTGTCACTGGCGTCCGTGTCCAGGATATATCGGCCTTGCTCCCTTGGGTACCCGAGTATCGGTGCCGATACTAGGCGGTTCTTCAGCTCTGCAAATGCCTGTTCTTGCTCCGTCTGCCACCGGAACGGCACCCCTTTTTCCGTCAAGTGATTCAGCGGCGCTGCAATCTCGGAGAACTTCGGCACGAACTTCCGGTAATAGGAGCAAAGTCCCAGAAAACTGCGCAGCTCCGTCAGGTTGGTGGGTGTCCGCCACTTCCGTACTGCCTCCGTTTTTGCCGGGTCGGTGCGGATACCGTCTCTGCCGACTATGTGACCTAGGAAAGACACCTCCGGCTGGAAGAACTTGCATTTTGACGGTTTGACTTTTAGGTCTGCCTCTCTCAGCTTGCTGAACACCTCCTGAAGATCACGGATGTGATCCTCCAGGGTCTTGCTGTAGACTATGATGTCGTCCAGATATATGAGGCAGGTCTTCCAGGACAATCCGCCTAGCACCTTCTCCATCAACCGCTCGAACGTCCCCGGAGCATTGCACAAGCCGAAACTCATTACTTTGAACTGGTAAAGGCCGCCAGGAACACAGAAGGCCGACTTTTTCCGGGCGTCTTCATCCATCCCGACCTGCCAGTAGCCACTGGTCAGGTCGAGAGTGGAGAACCATTTGGCGTCTGCACAGGCTGCTATGGTGTCGTCTATTCTCGGCAACGGATAAGCATCTTTCTCCGTGACTGCATTTAACCGCCGGTAATCGACGCAGAACCGAGTGGTCCCATCCTTTTTCTTCACGAGGACAATCGGGGAAGCCCACGGACTGCTACTTTCTTCAATGACGTTCTTGTCTTTCATCTCCTGAATCAGACTGCTCACCAGCTCTCTCTTGTCTGGCGGAATTCGTCTGGTTGGCTGCTTAATCGGCCGGTGACTGCCCGTGTTTATCTGATGTTGTACCTCGTTGGTCTGCCCCAGTTCTCCGGCATCATTACTGAAGGTCAGCTTATTCCGAAATAGGAGGTCGGTTACTCTCTCGCGGAAATGACTCGGCACTGCATCCTGGGTCTGCTCTGCTAACTGCCGCAGCTTCTCGTACCCGCTCCAATTCCGCCCGGCCTCCGACTCCGTGGAAATCTGCACCTTCCGGCTCCGCTCCGCCAACGGCACAACACTGCAACCGGCTGCTAAGGTGGTCATCGTCGCCAACTGCGCTCCTTTCTTGATGATTACCGGCTCTGCCATCACGTTGATCACTCGAACCGGGACTGTTCCTTGCTTTATCCGGGATAAAGTTCTCCCGATCAGCCAAGGTCTTTTCTCAGTAGGCTCCTGCGGCATTTCTAGTACTCCTTCTGCTTCACGGACACTCTCTGCTTGTCCTATAATCAGCTGTTCCGTTTCCGGCGGAATTTGGTAATCTGCTACAGCGTTGATCGGAAACGGCTCCCTGGTCTGCTCGAACATGGTGAGGAACACCTCCTGGCTGCCCATCTGCATGGTCATTCGGTCGAAATTTATGCCGGATATCCGGGAACGGATGAAATCCATTCCCAGTATTCCTTCGTCTTCACAGTCTGCAATCTCGAACGTCACGGTCTCAGCTACTCCTGCGATGTTGAGTGGGAGTTCTTTCCGGCCATGTGTCCGTATGTTACTTCCGTCAACCATTGAAAGACGAATCGGCGACCGTTTCAGCTTCATTCCGGGTTTCCGGATCCGTTCCCAGGTTTGTAGGTTGAGCATTGTGACAGTGCTGCCGGTGTCGATTATCAGCGTTACTGGCTCTCCGCATACTCTGGCTGTCACACACATGCCCACCTCGCCCCTGGGACCGGGTCCGTGAACCACCTGCCGGTTATGGGGGTGTCCTCTCTTCCGGGTCCCGGATTTCCCCTTTTCCGCGACCCGCTCTAGTTTTCCGGCTGCTGTTGCTGCTGTCGTGGCTGCTGCAGTTGTTGCTGCTGCTGCTGCGGCTGCTGCTGCTGCTGTTGTCGCGGCGACTGCTGCTGTTGTGGTTGACGCCGCTGCTGCTGCTGCTTCGGCTGCCTACAATCTCGGGCAAAATGCCCTTTCCGGCCACAGTTGAAGCATTCCAAATCCGCTCGGGAACTGCGCTGCTGCTGCTGCCGGCTAACCGCTTCCTTGACCTGAGTCATCAGATCCGCCAACTGCTGCTGAGTCTGCTCGGCTTGCTTCCGCAATTCGTTCACCTGCTGGCTCCACTCCGGCTCCGTGTTCAGCTGCCTCGTCCGGTGTCGCTCCGCTGGTCTGCTGTTGTCCGTTTTCATGATGCTCTCATACTCGGTAGCGAAAGCCAGGGCCTGCGACAGCGTTTCCGGGTGGCTTTTCAATACCGACAACCGCATATCTCGGTTAGTCAGGCTGTTGCAGAAATGCATCTTCATGAGCACTTCTGTTGTTGCCGGATCTGCTTTTGGGTAAGCTAGCCGCGTCTTGCTCCGTATGTCTCTGGCCAGCTCGGACAGCTCCTCCTCCGGCTGCAATTTCCGTGTCTGCAATTCCGCCTGGAAAACAAATGTTTTCTCCCCCGGACAAAACTGCTGTTTTAATGCCGCCACAACCGTATCAAAGCTGCGTCTCTGCTCCGCGGACAAATCCAGTAGTATGCTGCGGGCGTTACCTCTCAAACTGACACATAAGTTCAGCGCCTTTTCCTCTGCTGTCCAACGGTAGTACCGAGCGTATTCAAGGAGGTGAGCCTCATACTCCGGCCACGGATCAGTTCCGTCGTATGTCATTAATCTGGCTACTCCTGCCCTTGGTGCTGGTTGTTGTGCTGCTTCTGCCTGCTGCTGCTTTCCGGTTACTGCCAGGTGCTGCTGAAACACCTCCATTTGGGTCGCCAATAATCTGGTCAGGTTGTCGACTAAATTCTCTCCGCCTTCCGGTTCCGCATCCGGTTCCCGATCGCCAGCCTGGTCCGGAAAGTTAATTTCCGCCTCTGCTAACTGCTCTGCAGGCTGTACTCCTTGAGGAACCCGAAGGGGCTCTTCTGCAACTGCTTTCTGCATTTCCGGCTGCAACAGCTTTCGCTCGGCAGGACGAACTGCTTCCTTTTCCGCAACCGGCATCTGCAACGGCTCAGCTCCTACTGCTCCTACAGGCTGCTCCGTGTCCGACACGGCTGCCTTCAGCTGCTGTTCCGCCAATTTGCACCCTTCTGTGACGTCTTGATGAACCGGTTTTCTTGGGAGGTGGGTGAGTTATTGTTTAACCGGAGCTGAAACGGTAAAACTCCGGGAAACTGCTACTGCTGTACGGTTGAACTCCGGCTAGAAGTCTCTAAGGTTGGTAGCGTGGTCTGGAATGGACCTCTTAACCGTTGTCCGACTGCTAATCTGCAACTGCACCTGTAAAGTAAGGATCCGGAGGCGTTTCCGTCTCCGGGTACTGCAACTGCTCCGTCGGGAAACCGCTTTACTGCGACAGCTCCGTCGTTTTCCGTCTTACTGCAAACTGCGACTGCGCCTGGAATAAAGAATCCGGGAACGTTTCCGTTTCCGAATACTGCAACCGCTCTGCCAGGTTCCGCCGCACTGCAATCTGCTCCGGTTGGCTCCGCCTCACTGCAACCTGGTACCGCACCTGAAATGGAGTATCTCGGAAGTGTTCCTACTTCCGGTTACCGCAACCGCTCCGTCAGGTACTGCCTCTGCAACTCCGTCGTCCGGTACCGCCTCTGCAACTGCTTCGTCGTTCCCGTCTCTGCAACTGCTCCGTCCGATACCGCCTCCGTAGTTGCTCCGTTGATTTCCACCTCCGTCTCCGTCTCCGACTCCTTCCTCGGTGATCTGGGTTCTTAGATCACCCTAAGACGTCGTTACAACTTGGTCTTAACCGACTGTAGTCTTATCTCCCTTTACTCCGTATAACTGTCTTTTCCGGGAAACTAACTTTATTATAACTTCCAGTTCCCTAACGAACACGGAAAAACAACTCGGTTGAAGTTTTCATGTTTATTTTCCAAGTTCACAGTCGGAAGACTTAACTGCTATCATCTGGATGACTCTATCCGGAACAAGGGAGTACTCTGCTATGGGATAAGGGGTCTGCACAGGTCGACGTCAGGACACCAACTCCGCCGTCCGCTGTGAAGCGGGGGCTTTTATAGACCTGAGACCCATGTCACGTGACCAACCTATTGTGACGTCATAGTCCGCCAAAACACTGATATTTTCCGGATTTCTAAAAACACTCTAGAACCAATCAGTGGCTGACACGTCACCTTTTAAACCGAAAACGAGGCTGATCACATGACCTTCCGGAAATAACGTCATTACGTTTTTGTACTCCATTGTTCCGGCTCCGTCTCCGGTTCCGTCTCCGGTTCCGGCTCCGTCTCCGGCTTTACCAACATCATAAATTACTAAGTTCCGAGACGGAAAACCTTTAAAACATTAACAATACGGAACCGTATGAATCTTTAAACACATATACACCCTAATAAACGGTTATTTAACCATAATATCACAAAACACTAATAGAATTACCTAGGGGAAACCTTTGGGTACGCCCCAAAACCGTTACAATATTTAGGACATTTTGAATGAAATATTTTGTGGAAGAATATCAATTTGTGTTGGCGTGCAGCCAAGTTCACGGTAT
The DNA here is from genome assembly GCA_949152475.1 of Terebella lapidaria. Taxonomy (NCBI): domain Eukaryota; kingdom Metazoa; phylum Annelida; class Polychaeta; order Terebellida; family Terebellidae; genus Terebella; species Terebella lapidaria. The sequence goes on along the minus strand of OX424570.1, from coordinate 14,362,872 downwards.
AGATTGCATCGAGATGACAGATTTTTGGCTCCAGTGACTATTTGAGCAGCTCGAATTTGAATATTTTCAACATAGTTTCGGCAATCGACACTGCAATTGTCCCAAGTTACGTCAGCATACTCGAGCAATGGCCGAACTTGTGAGAGGTAGATTGTTTCGATGGCTGAACGGGGTATTTTGTATTTGAGAGGCGACATCAAATTCAACCGCTTGGTAGCTTTGTAAACACAATTTTTGATATGGTTTGACCAAGTAAAATTAGACGTGAATAACAGTCCCAAATGTTTATGTTCAGCAGACCTTGTCAGTATAGTGTTACCTATCACGATGGGTGGGACCGAGCTGGGAGTTGATTTCCGAGAGATAAGTAGAACCACGCACTTATCTTCGTTCAATTCTAGAAGCCACCGGGTGCACCATTGATTTATCATTTCCAAGTCACGATTTATAATATTTGCTGCATTTATTATGTTAACTTTCCTAACAATTTTAAAGAGTGACGTATGGTCAGCATAAAATCGTATATCTGACTGTAAACCTTCGCAAATATCATTTATAAACACAAGAAATAAAAGGGGACCAAGTACCGATCCCTGTGGAACACCTGCTTTAATTTTCTTCATACTTGAATGATGACCATGAATTGCAACGTACTGTTGTCTTTCTGAGAGGTAACTTTGAAATAATAGCAATAATTTCCCACGAACCCCGATATTGTTTAGTTTGGAAATAAGACCTTCATGCCAAACTTTGTCGAAAGCCTTTTTGAAATCTAAAAATACTGATAGAACCTCGTCACCATCATCAAGACAAGTATATATATTATGACATATAGAAACTAATTGGTTAACAGTTGAGTCGCCAGGACAAAAACCAGACTGAAAAGATATCAATAGATTGTGATTGGCGAGACATTGATATACGCGATCATGGATGAGCTTTTCAAAGACCTTTGAAACACAGCATAGAAGGGATATAGGTCTATAATTTTCGCAGAGATGGAGGTTTCCTTTCTTGTGTACGACCGTGACTTGCGCTATTTTTCAAGCGTCAGGAAAGACGCCTCCTCGTAAGCATAAATTGAATAATTTACATAGCGGCTTGGCGAGAGGAAAAGCAATCGCCTGTAGAATGAAGTTTCCGATTTCATCAGGTCCCGTTGCTTTGTTTTTATCTAAATTTGAAAGTATTTTGTAGACCTCAATTTCCTCAACGGAAATTGTATCCAGAAAAGAAGTAGGTTCGATATGACTTAATGGAATGGTTTTCGATTGGTCATCTAGGTATGTTTGACTTACAAAATAATTGTTTAATATTTCTGCCTTTTCTGCAGGATGTGTGATCGTTTGGTTATTTACACATATAGGAACATTTACCGGGCTTTGGTTCCTATTGAAAATTAATCGAAGCGTTTTCCAATATTTTTTGGGATCCCTGATAATATTATCTTCTTGCAGAGCACCTAAAATTATGTCTTCATGATCCTGTTTACAATATCTCATCATTCTCATATACGCTACCACTTCTTTTCGCGCTTTTCGGTATCTGCAAAGATTCATCTCACTCGGGTTGACTTTATTCACTTTATGTGAGCGGTCTCGTTTGCGCATGAGGTAGCGGAGTTTACTATCCATGAAAGGCTTATCATTTGGGCGCATGGTAACACAAAACACAAAAATAAGCTATAAGCTTCAAGCACACAAAACTCAATCATAAGCTTCAACATCTCCATAAATTCAAGGACACATTTGTTCACACTTGATTTAGCAATAGCACTATCCCATCGATTACTCGAAATCAGGTGTTTAAGTTTAACAAAGTCACCATTTTTGAAATTCCATATTTTACGGTTGTATGAATGAACAAATTCAAACTTGTATGTCAGGGAGACTGCCACTGGGGCCTGATCACAATTATTCACGAGTGACAGGACGTCTATATCATGCCGGATTGTTCGTGAAAAACAAATCCAGGCAACTACCACTTTGTCCAAAAAATTGAGTGGGTTCATTAACTAATTGAGTGAAATTATTTGTCTCCAAAAATGATTTGAGCATAATACCTTCTTGGGAATTTGGGTCATTCACATAAAAGCTTGAATGTTTGCAATTGAAGTCCCCTATAAACTTTACCGAATGGTACCCAGATATATTGCTCAGAGAGCTTCCAGTCTGTGCCAGAAAATCGAGTGTGTCTTTGTTAGGAGGCTTGTAACAAACGAACAATAGTTGTTTTATTCCATGTAGTTTTATCTCAATGCATATAATTTCAGAATCAGTTGGTTCAAGATTCTGAACCCGCCAGGCCGGGCAATGTTCATTAGTATATACACATATACCACCACCGTGACGGTTTCTGTCTCTGCGTAGAGGTGAATATATCCTGGTATGGATACGCATTCGTTGTCAACAGTACAATCAAGCCAGGATTCTGTTACTGCAAAAATAGCAAATTTGTGGAAAAGGACAAGTGAACGTTTTTCATCAAATTTTGTTGAAATACAATCTATACCTTTTGCTACTAGACTTCGTGCATTGAGGTGACAGATGGTAAACGTTTTTGTATCAGGTCCAGGGTTACCTCAATATCTCCACAACGTTGTATAATTTGCGGCAATACATACAAGTAGAATATGAAATATGGAAACACAAACGTCCAGAAGAATTTCTCAGATCTGAATGACTTGATATTTTTCCACGCAATTTACAATGGAAAAGGCCGATTGAAATCCTATGTTGCATGTATTCACACATTTCTCACACTCAGACTTACACACTACAATCAGACTACAAAACAAACCAAACGACGATACAGAACTATATACTTAATTGAATATCAATATTACAAGTATTGACATTATCGGACATACAGTATACATCATCATCATATCAGGACTACATGAACTTCTTATTTATGACTACCATGGAGTGTTTACATAATGCACATACATGTACACACATATCCGCATACATAATGTAATGCTGACACAATCATACACATAATAATTCAAAGTAGTAGCAAGGCTGGACGTATATGCAGCGTAAAGATGATTGAAATTAGCCGACATTTACTTTTTTGTAGTGGACACAAGCAAGAGAAAATACAGATCACGCAATGACCATCACAAAGCAGATGCCGTGAACACATGGATCACACATTCTGTTTTTGGTATAGTTCAATTTGAGATATCGTTCAACAGAGTTCCTCGTCAAATAATTCATCACGAAAGGTGGTAAGTAGTTTCCCCATCTGATTTTGACCGGTCCACTTGGAACTGTCAAATGCATCGTCGTGGCTGGTGCCCAAACCCGTCCCCCAGAACTTGTCATATGGATTTGCCTCGGCCAACGTCTGGACACCAGTGCTGAGCAGGACGTTACGCAGGTAGGACGATTGTGAAAACTTGGCTCGCAAAGCATTCAGGATCACACGAGTACCATGATCATCCCAGCTGTTGGCATTGGAAACTGAGTCACCAATCGACTTTTGAGTAGCAGGGTTGGATTCCGTCATAACCTTGTGGGCCTTGGATTGTTCATTGGCATGTAGACATTTGTTATAACTCAAATATTGTTCCACGCAGTTGAAGGTCATATCCTCTACTTGAAATCTTGCTGGGTAAAAGTTAGAGAGTGGACTCTGAATTCCATAGAACAGCGTAGTGGAACCGTTGGATTTGGATCCTGTGGCAACCTGAAGGTCGTCCGGGAGTTGACTTAGGTCATCGATGGTATATCGCCTCCCACTAAGTACTAGTTTGTCTCTGGACAGGTAGGATTGACCTTTGTAAGCATCAGTTGTTGATGCATAGTCTGCTATGGCTTGCTTACGCGACGTCGACGTCGAGACTGATCCTTAAGTATTGCCTTATGTACTACACATGGATATGGTTGTTTCCCAAGGTTAGATCTTAATTAACTTATCTAGGCCACGTCGGATTAGATACAGTGAGGTACCTTTCCGGCGTGGCTGATAACTAACTTAACCCTAGGCCACATAGTCCTTAAGATAGGCGGGCCTTCGCAGCTCTCGCCCCTTTCTACTCCTCTGCGGCTCTGCAAAGGGTCGCTCCAGTTTTCCTTCCTCCAGGATGTCATCAGGCAGATCCTGGCTTTGACAAGCCCTTTCTTCTGCAGCCTCCTGGTCTAGGGTAGCAGGATCCTCTTGCGGGTCCATCCATGGTGTTGTTACTCTCTGGCCGATTATATTGTTTCCCAGTTGACACACTCGAGTCCAACCCAAATGTTTCAGATCTGTCAGCTGTTGTCAGATCGTGACGTCGCCGACGTATCCACATGGGGATATGGCGATCTGTGCACAATTTCAGCCAGTCGTGATGGACCACTTCCATGCCCTTCCTGCTTTCTATTCTGTACACCACTGTGGTCAGCACCTCAGTGACTAGATATGGCCCGATGTATATTGGTCGCAGCTTCTTACTCACGCCCACTTCAGTGGAGGAATCTAGCTTGTAGACCAAATCACTCCGTCCGAAGCTGTTCTGTCGAAGCTGCAGGTCATAGACCTAAGTTCGCCTTGGTGATAGCGTAGACCTGATTGAAGGTTTCACGGAGGTCAGATACATACTGTGGCACATCGTCGACTGTGTAATCTTTGGTTTTCTTGTTCCTTAGGCCTAGGGTGTCCTCGGCTAAGGAAATTTCTCTGCCAAACATCAGAAAATTGGGCTTGAACCCTGTGCTGCGGTTAACAGTGCTCCTGATAGCCATGGCGATCAATGGCAGGTGCTCGTCCCATTCCTTCTGCTGGTTATTCAAGTAGCACCGCATACACCGGAGTATGGTGCAGTTTTGACACTCTACCTGACCGTTGAAGTGTGGTCGGTATGGAGTTGTCCTTGTCTTGGTGATCTCCAGAAGATGACAAATGGCGTGGAAGAGCTTGCCATCAAAGTTTCTTCCCTGGTCTGTATAAATTTCTACAGGGGTTCCAAAGCGGGAGATGAACTGATTCACCACTGTTCTGGCCGTGGTATCTGCCGATTGGTCTGGAATGGCGAAACACCCGACCCACTTGGTGAACTGGTCAACTATCACCAAAATATATCAGTTACCCGTCGTGCTGGTGACAAAAGACCCCACCATGTCAATGTGTATTCTCTCCATTGGTGCTCCAGCATGATACACTCCCAGCTCTGCCCTGGGTGTCCGTGAGGACGCCTTGTTCAGGATGCGTTGAGAACAGGTCTTGACATACAGTGTGGTGTCCAATGACATATTCTTCCAGTAGAAGCTCCATCGTACTCGTTCCAATGTTTTGCATTGGCCCAGGTGACCAACCGACTTCATATCATGACACAGCTGCAGAACTTCTGTTTTCAAACTGCAGGGAACCACCAATTTGAACACAACCTTGCCCAGTTCTTCCCACTTGTAGTGCAGCACTCCATCCCTTAGGTCTAGCAGTTGCTTGTACATCCACAGGTGTTTGGCGAATGGTGAATGGGAGAATAACTTTGAAGATGGTGGCTCTTGTTCCTTCTCCATCCACGAGATGATAGGTTTCAAGTCAGTGTCGTTGAGTTGATGCTCCCTCAGCTCTTCATCGGAATATCTCACAGTGTGTGTGTCATCTGTTTCCCCTGTAACTTCCACATCTCTTACCCGAGTTCCAGTGCCAGCTGAGATACAACGAGGTACCGAACTGACACTTTCTCTCAGACACTCCGGTTTACTCCCAAGTGTTACTACCATGTCGGATTGGATACAGCGTGGTACTGGGCCGATGCAGCATTCCCACTTCTCATCTTGTTGTTCGTCTTGTGCGCTGGCATAGATACAACTAGGTACTGTGCCAACACAACCCTCATTCTCCACGACTCTTGTCTGCAGCGTCACACTGCCTATGGTATGACCTGAATCTTTGTCTGTTGTTTCTGCTGAACCAGACGCTGACACGGCAGATATGCAGCGTGGCGCCGTACCAATGTCAGACCTGACCCAATTTGGTGGTTTCACCACTGCCAATGGTATCACGTCATCCACGTCCGTCAGGAATCTCTCCCACTGTGTGTGTGCTCGGGTGCAGTAGTGACATCCGCCACAGGGTAGGGACTCTACATTCAAACCAGCATTGTAGCAGGCGCAGTGTGACTCTTCATACATTCTGGACAGGCCATCTACGTTGTAGTGATGATGGCCCGGCCTATGCTGGATCGAGAAATCATACCGACTTAGTTCCTCCAGTCACCCAGCCAGCTCACCCTGGATGCTTGAATCGAGTCAGCCACACCAGACTGTGGTGATCTGTACGAACCGTGAAGTTTCTTCCAAGCAAGTAGTGGTGGAACTGTCGGGTGAATGTCACGATCGCAAGCAGTTCTTTTCGTGTGGTGCAGTACTTCCGTTGGGCCGCTATCAGTGCTTTGCTTGCAAAGGCAATGGGGATCTCGTTATTTTCTACAAGCTGGCTCAATTCTGCTCTAATGGTGATGTCTGAATCATCTGTGTCAACTATGAAGGGCGGTTCACTTGATGAAAAGTTGAGCATTTTTGCATTCAGGGCCTGTTGTTGTAGACATCTGAAGGCTTCCTCTTGATCTCCCTCCCATCTGAACTTGCTCTTTACTGTTATGTCGTACAGTAGAACGCTGACTTCTGCGAACTGGGGAATGAAATCACGATGATAATTCATGAACCCCAGGTAGCATTCTACATCCTTCTTACAGGTCGGCCGTTTTCATTCCTGGATTGCTTTTAACTTGGATGGACTGATCCGGATCCCTTCACTGCTGATGGTCTTGCCTAGGAACTCAACTGACGTGCGGAATAGTTCACACTTCCTGGGCTTGAGTTTCAGATTGTAGAGCCGCAGTCTCCTCAGGACTTGACCTAGTGTTCTCAAGCCGTCCTCGTATGTCTTACCCATCACTACGATGTAATCGATATAGGCTAGTACCTGGGTCCACATCATGCCATGCAACACCAGGTTGATGATGCGCTGGAAAGTTGCAGGAGCGTTACATAGGCCAAAACCCATGTGGACATGTTCAAACAGTCCAAACTTTGTAATGAAGGCGGTCTTGTGAGCATCTTCCAGATAGAGAGCCACTTGCCAGTAACCAGGCGACAGGTCTAGCGTACTGAAATACTTGGTGCCCTTCAGGTTGTCCATGCACTCCTCGATCAATGGTAGAGGGAACCGGTCCTTGATGGTCTTTTAGTTCAGTTCCCTGTAGTCAATACAGTATCGTACCGACCCATCCTTCTTTCTCACAAGCACTGGTGCTGAGGCTCACTCTGACGTCGACGGTTTGATCACACTGCTCTGCAGCATTTTATTCACATGCTGCTCCTCTTACTGTTCGAAACCCAGGGGGGTACGTCGCATTCTCTGTTGTACTGGGGTCGCATCGCCAGTGTGGATTCGGTGTTGAATAGCTGTAAACTCACCCAGGTCGAAGTCATGCCTCGAGAACACATCAGGGTACTCTCACAACAGGCTGGCTAGTTGGGCTTGTTGCTGTTCGTCGAGGTCCTTGGCAGTTCTCTTGTACAGCCCTCTTACATGCTCTGGTACTTCGTCTGATGGCATGTTCACTGAACGGTCTTGTTGTGATGGTTGGTCTGAGGTTGGATCTACCTTTGGTTCCTCAGCCTTAATACAACGAGGTACCGAAGCTGATTCACCGCTGGTTTCACCAGGCTCGCTAGAATCCGGTCGAACTTCAGGCTGGCCGCCCTTAGTACAGCGAGGTACCAAGGCCGGTTCAACTTCGGAAGTGCCTTCATCCAATACTTCACCTCCTTCACTGGTGCCGATCAGCTGTTCCGCACGCATGTGTAGATGTCGGTTGCTGAGGTTGAACACGTACAGTGAAAACTCTGTTTGTGCCTTCACGACCATTCTTGGCAAACACAAGCGGGAGTCTCCTATCACCGGCTCGATGACCCTGTACTCGCCTGGACCTAACTCTGTGTCGAGGTTGACTTTGCAGGACACTGCTTGTCCACTGTGTGGTGGAAGCTTCACATGATGTCGCACTTGGCCTCTGCTGGGATACATTCTGAGCCAATTATCACCACATTCTTCAGGAAGTTCATGGCGACTCCATTGTGCTTCAGGAAGTCGGAACCCAGTAGCATGTCCGCCCCAAGGTCAGCTATGACTATGTTGGTTGGATAGATGCCGTTTCCAACTTGGAGTTTCACATCTTTGATCAGGTATCCCACCGTCTGGGTCCCTGAGAAGGCACCGCTCATTGGCACATTGGTTGAATCAGTGAAGTCAAGGCCTATTTCTCTAGCCTTGCTGGTCTTCGGTAGAGTCACATCAGCACCAGAGTCTATGACTGCAGACAGCTGGTGTCCTTGCACAATCACGGGGATGTTTAGTGTCCACGGACACACCCCTCGAGTGGCCCTAGCTGTAGCCTCAGATGTCATTGTTGAACCAGTGATCTCTGAGCTTTTGGGGGACTCTGTGTTGTTGTCACCGTAGGTTGGACAGTCCTGAGCACAGCGAGATGCCGGGGCTGGCCCACCTACATTGACATTCTCGGGTGTGGTGTCGGCGCAGACAGTGGTACTCGGAGCTGTCGGCTGCTCACCTCTGATGTCATTTTCCTCCTTGGCAGATGCTGCTCTCTCTTGATGGGTGTGAGCGCTCTGGGGCACTGGTACCTCCCAGTCATTTACATCTGCTGAATCTGCAGGACTTCCAGTAGACTTCACTTTCGGGCTTGTGTAGACGCGTGTAGACTTCCAGTAGACTTCACTTTCAGGCTTGTGTGGCATCAGCACTTTCGGCTGTTCCGCTTTGCTGGGCCTGTTGGGTTACCGCCCACCTGCACCTCTGATATTGGACAGCCCTGGTCGCAACGATGTGCCTGAAACTGTCTGTTAATCTTTGGCACACCAGGAGTAACTGATGGCAGAATTGTGAGGCCTCTGGTAGCAGGAGCTGAATCATGGCCTCCTAGTTCAGCTCTGAGAAGTTTAACGACTCCGCTGGTTTCTCGTTTCGGCCATCCAGACTCCGGTTTCGGGCTTGATCCTGAGCAAGCTTGGGGCACTCACGCTTGAAGTGTCCGGTGCCTTGGCAGTAGAAGCATTGCCTTCCTACTGGTGATGGTGACCTTGCCTTTGATGGTGAATCCGTCCATCCTCCAAAGCCGGTCCTCCTTTGATTTCTGGTTGGGCTCATACTTGATTTACCTATTCGGACAACCAGCTCCGTTAGCTTTTCGAACCCAGTAGTCACTGCTGTGGTCAGTTGGCTGATCTGTTTAGCTAACTGGTCAGTCTGGTGTCCTTCGTCATTGCTTTTCACGGCACGGACATGCGTATCTCGGCTGGTGTCCGGTTCAGTGACAAATTGGTCGAACGTCACTTGCCTGGCTAGATAGCTTTTGGACACAGCCAGTGCCTTCTGATTGTGAAGCGAGCTCTTGACATGAGCCACGGCCTCAGGTAGGGTTGGCGGGTCCTTCTCTATTGCAAACAAAGCCGCATTCTTGTCTCGACAACCCCGAATGAAGTAGTCTATCACTAGAGAGTACACGAACTCGTCATTCACGCCTGGAAAGCCTTCTATGGTCAATGACATGGTTCTGTCGGCAAAATCTTCCAGAGTCTCGTCCTCTTCTTGACGCAGAGTCTGGAGTTGCTTTCTGATTGTCTTCGGTGGGTCGAGGGTTCCATACCTGTCACACAGGGCACGCTCGAGGCGGCGGTATGACAGGCGAGTCTCCTCAGGCTTGGTAAAAGGCAAACTTGATAGCAGGCCCTCGAAGGCTGGAGAACAGTCGATCACGTTTCTCCACTTCATCCCAGTTGTATATTCTGGCCATTTCCTGGAACTGCAAGATGAACGGCCGATACTCTCGGGTACCTTTCGTATCAAAGGTCGGTGGCTTGCGATAGTGTGGTCCTCTCGGTGCTCTTGGTGGTTCGTCCACTTGACGTCGCCTTGGGTGATCCTCCCATTGTCGACATTTTTCTCTTTCTGGGGGCCTCCTTGAGAGCCCATCAGACTCGGTCCCAATGTCTGAGTACAGTGTTGCTCTGACTCTGGATGAACATTGTCCGGGTCTGCGTGACTTGTCTATCTCCTCTGAGGAGGAGTGGTCTTCTGATTCTGAAGAGGGGAGTCTGTTTTTGTAGCTCCGGCATCCCTCCTCCCTCCTGGGCTTCTGGTGTTGCCGACATGCAGAACATTGACTCCTGTCAACCTGGTGACGCCGTGGAGTTCTCGGCTCAGTGGGCCAGTTGTATTGTTCCGGTGCTGCTGGCCATGGTAGGGGGGCTGCTAGGAGTCCTGGCGTTGCAGGCCACGGCTGAACTCCCACTGGGTAGTTGTCATTTACCGTTGTCCATTGTCGTGGACCCAAAACGCTACGAGGCGCCGCGGGTCTGGTCGACATGGCCGTCCGGTCTCCAATGTCCGGTCTCCAATACCACTGTCGTGGTAGCTTGATTGTTGGGCTGTTCCTTGGTTGAAGTCCTGGATGCGACGAGGCAACGGGGCTCCACCAGACGCCAGTTGCTGACTCTCTCTTCTGTCCTGGTTCCTAGAGTCAAGGCCAACACCATTCACAGTTTGTGTGATGCCCTGGACGCAGCGAGGCGCCTGGACACCACCTTCCCTGTGAGAGTGATGAACCCTGATTATAACATGGCTGGCCGCTATCGTCTTATACACACTAGTTTGTAGAGGATAACGTTTGTCAGACAACAATGGCCGGGAAACACTCTCTTTCCACACAATAACCATGTGGTTTTATTATAACCACGTGGTTTTCTGTGCAATGCCTGGGAAACGACTTTTTTCCCGGGCTTTGCTGTCCTACAATGGCCCGTCGTCAAGACGTAAATTGCATCAACGTAATTTGACGTTTTTGTATAATCGCGGTTCTTCGTTCGTTTGTCAGGACAAAAACATGTTATAATCGTGTTTGATCCTAGGTATTTTGGGCATTGCCTGCCAGACATACGACCTCGGGACAGTCTTATGCAATGCCTTCGGCCTGCGGCCTCAGGCATTGCATGAGACTGCCCTCGGTCGTATGTCTGACAGCAATGCCCGCACACCCAGGATCAAACCCTTAACCACGCAGGGTAAGCGAGAATGCCGAGTTGCGCACAAAATACGTTGCTTTGCCGAGTTGCGCACAAGAAATACCGAGTTGCGCACAGGAAATGCCGAGGCGCGCCCAAATCAGGCTGTGAGCACCACGCTTCGTGCGAAAAATACTCAAATATGGGTGTTTATGTCAACATTATGGGATAAAATTCATGTCTCTCTGGATCTCCTGATATGCCAAGTGTATACGCAATTGGATGTACACCGATCTGTAAAGAAATGATGGAGCACGATGTGAAAAACTTTGTCGCTACTTCCCTGATTCACCTATTATCGCCCAGTGCACGTTTCACAAGCTTATGGTGTCTCTTAGATAATTAAACGGACGTGTAATATTGTTTAATTGCTTTTGTATACATATATTAAAGCTATTCTTGTTATTTATACAATCATATCTTGACTTATACCAACAATATATTGGTTTTCAAAATTAATTCCGTGACCCCTGCCGAGTAGCGCACGGCAAGGTGTTGGTAACTGCTGGGTTGCGCTCAGATAATGCGCACAAATAAGGAAATATACGAACTTGCTCAGATGAAAGTATGAAACGTCCATTTTATTTTGATTACGTTTATGCATTTTATAGTCAGATATGTGTTCGGACAAGAGAAAACCAGATCGTACACCACAGTATGCCTGCATGCTAGGTCTAGGGCCTAGTTAGCCTATAGAGATATGGACCTTGTGTGTATCTGCGACAGTGACATCCCAAACACACAGCAATTTCATTGCTCGTGTTTATAGTTATACCAGTGATATCAGTCACTCCATGCTCTTTCCCCAGACAATTCAAGTCTAGCTCCTTCTTACAAGACAATAGGGACTAATGTGACTTTATTCAAACGTATTCAGGACTGGTACAATCACCTAATTCGGTGTACTAATCATTGCATGGAGCCCATAAAATATGGAATGCATCGAATTGTTCGAAATCACGCCTTATGGGAAATGTGTACATTCAAATGCTAGTAGCCTCGATGGAGCGTACGTTTGTATTGTGTATCAGTCACACCAAGGCCACTGACGTCCCCGAACCAAAGACCAAGTTCTTGCTGGGTCCGTTATGATCTTTGGTGATCCTGGGTAGTCCGGGACTATTTTTTCAATCCTAGGTAGTCCGGGAAGGTTCGTTTTGGGTCCGGGACAATCCGGGAAAGTCTATTGACAACGTGTTGGATTTATATGGCCTATACATTGGATCCTGCGCCCAAAACACTTGTACAAACATATATGATTTACTCAGGATTGTGATATAAGCATTACCCATATAGGAAGTAATATCTGGTGCATCGTTTGGCGATCTTGAACATGACTTTAGATGATGTTGACGACTAAATATGGAGGTTACGTCTGACCAATTTGTGTAAATTGGCCTCTTGAAATTTTAAATGCTTGTACATGTAGATAGAGCGTATAGTGTATTATGAGCATATAGGGAGTCATACATATATGTGGCACACCTAATAGTGAGCTCGAACTTAACCTCGGGTTAACTTGTTTGCTGAACCTCAGTTTCATGACTAGCATGAAATATCTAAATTGTTATTTGCAGACAAAGCAATTTTTTTATATTTGGGGGCGCAACCGTGCAGTTGCCAGTGAGCGCGCCCGAGCAGTTGCCTATCGGATTTTGCCACTTCACACAAACACACATAAATAACTTCTCAAATACCATCAACATGATGTTGACAATAATTACTTATGATTTTTCGCATTTGATAAGCAAGTTCCATCACTGTCAGCGATAAAAATGACAGGCGTTGTGTCTCAATTGCTCAGTTCAGTGAGTGATATATGAAGGCTTTCACTGAAAACAACGATGGTCAGTCAAGTTTGACAAGTTTTATGAACTGCTCGTTGGTCAATTGACATTTCCGCGATCACCAATATTACTTAGGATGTTCATATATCCGGATAAGACTTTTAATATATACACACCTGTCTTCCATTCTTCTCAAAATCTTGAAAACTGACAGACGAGAGTCCAAGAACAAAAAAATTCGGCGCGCCTCGGCATTACCTGTGCGCGACTCGGTATTTCTTGTGCGCAACTCGGCAAAGCAACGTATTTTGTGCGCAACTCGGCATTCTCGCTTACCCTGCGTGCTGACGGTTGCTTGGTGACTCTGAAGCTCTGGTTGATGGATCTCGGCTTCAGTTTTGATGATGTTTCCTGATGGCGGGTGGTTCTGGTGGATGTGCTGACACTGGCCCGTGACTTTGTCTATGAACCGCTCCTGTGACGTTCTCACCATGCCCAGGCCCATGTCCTCTTGTTTGATTGGAGGAAGAGCTGGTTCCTTTTGGTCAGTATCTGTCGGCTCCATCTCCTCCAAGGGCTGGTCCACTGTTTTCCAGGCCTCCACTGGGTTGTAGCGCTTGGAGAACTTCGGACTGAGGTCCAGGCTGGTTGACGATCCGCGACTTGATTTCTTCCTGCGGATCTTTTCACTCATGTCCTGCAGGAGTTTGTCAGTTTCCATCTCCTTTCTTTTCATCCTTTTCATTTCCGCCATCATCATTGCCCTTCGTTCCTCCAATGTCGGTGAGGGGGCCTTGCTGTGGTCTTGATTGCTTTTGGTTGTACTCTTTGCATCCTGACGGTCTTGTTCTCTCGGATGCTCCATTTCTGGTGAGTGCCCTTGGTGTACAGACAGATTTTGGAGTCTGTTGCTGAGGTCGTCCAGCTCCTTGTTGTCAGTTGGAATCCCCAACGGCATTCCATTGATGATCTGTTCATCATAGAAATTGGCTGGTAGGCCGGTTGCTATGACGAGGTCTTGGATGGTAATCTGCTGACCCCGACCTTGAAGTGCAACAATCTTAGCTGCCCGCGCACTTCCAATTCCATGGATTTGCTTCAGTTGGTCGACTGTGGCCGTGTTGATGTTCAACGCCTCTCCCGACATTGTTGACTTTGTGGCGGTGTTAGTATTTGCTTATCTAACAGTTCACTTTTAGTCAAATATGCAATGATATTTTGTATCACCAAGATCTAGATTTTTTTTTTGGCTAAATAGCAAACCAATTGTCAACACACACAATATAAATATATGGATTTATACACAATATAGCCTACACTCCTGTAGAATATGTAATAAAAGTATACCAGGATCTATACTTTACTGAATTATTTTTAATTTGAATAGTTAAATACTACTAGTATTTTATATTATAACGTAGTATAAAGTTACTGTTATTGAACAACTTAAAGTTATTTAAAAATAGACTGTAACAGATTTAGACAACTATAAAAATAGATATCTAATTATATATTAACACCAGCAGTACACGAGGTAGCGAATGCTAACAAAATGCACAAATACTTAACCTATTTATGTACAACTAATTATGTATGCTAGCATCGGCAATACACGAGGTAGCGTATGCTAAAGTCGGCGCATAATTTATTGGCGCGAACATATCTCATGAAATCTCGGAATTTACTGACTTGTATTATATGAAATTCAGGCAACGTTTGAACAAGACTGTGACCAAAGTTGCTGACGTGAATTTGAAGTTTGTTCTTCACACAGAAGATAATTATTTCAATAAATATGATTTTAAATGGGATTTTACCATTGTAACAATGAGCGGGAAAGCGGAGCGTTAAAACAGTGGTGAATGCCAATGCAACAGCTCATTAATGCAAAGAAATATCATTGGTCTGACCAGTGGTGTGCAACGGTCTGAAAAGTAACATGTAATGACTTATCCTGTTCGAAAACTGATATTGGTTCATACTTTGATGGCTCGGAAAGGTTGAGAATGTTTTATATTTGGGTGTGAAACTGTATATCAGGCCGAACAGGACATAAATTATATATTTGACTGCAGTACATTGTTATCTCGCTAAACAGACGAACATATTCAGTTTTCATCAATATATGAATTGAGGATTTATGGTGTCTAATTTTTGACCAGCTTTGTATCGTGCCCGGCTATGCTCACGTTGCTCTGGCTTTGAGTCCAATTAAAATCCTCTGAGCTCAGCTCAGTTCTGGTTAAGGGACTGTCTCAAAGAAGCTATGGAATATATTTCAAAGAAATGATAAAATGTTTGTGCTTCATTGCGCTGTTGATCAGTCAAGCAAAATTTTGTTCCTGATAATATATTTTCAACGTACAGCGCATGTATTCCTTAACAGATGAGCCAAAATACCCGTACCCTACAACACATGTATACACATGATATCTATGAGCGTATTATGAAGTTGTCGTTTAAAGTCATCGACGAGATCCACATTGATCGGGTCGTCATACATCTGGGTGAATCCAGCAGTTCAGATTCGGACTGAAGAATTACCGTGGATATTGTGTGATTGTGATTTCTTTAATGCGGAATATATGCAAGCACGAGCAATAGAATGAATTTTTATCATTATAACTTCTTTGAGAAGACCCCTATTCAAATCGGCTATTCCGTTGATTTGACTCAATCCCATACAGCATCAAAATGGCAAGCTAGAATTCCCATGTTAAAACCCCATAAGGATAAATATTTTCCTAGATTTACCCACGAGAAACGCACACGGCAGAAAAACAGCCATTGTTTCACAATGGTCATGGTGCCGTTTTCACTTTATATGAATTTCATTTAATACAAGCCAGTATATTCCGAGATATGACCAGATAGGTTCGCGCCAATAAATTATGCGCCGACTTTAACAAAATAATCAAATAAATTACCTATTTATATGCAGCTAATTATGTGTTAACACCGGCAATGCACGAGGTAGCGGGTGCTAACTGATTTAATGAATAAATAACTTAGATACAACTACTTAAGTGCGGCAATGCACGTGGCAGCGAATGCTAACTGTATTTAACTTGTGCGAGGTGGTTAATTATATGACAGCATCAGCAATGCGCGTGGCGCGAATGCTGTCCAAATAAAAATAATAATAATACATTGTAAGTGTAACTTTAGAACCTGTAGATTTACATAAATACACAAGTAAAAATTCTAGAAGATTCTATTCAGCTGGATTTAGGTCACACAAAATAACTAACTATTTTTGTGAGAAAAATTAGCCCAAAGGCTAGGATAGGTTACCGGACAATTTTGGTTTGGCCATGGCAGCATTGGCAGTTAACAGACCTTGAGATTTACCAATTAAGGTTCACAGTGTGAACATATGACCTTGAGATTTACCAATCAAGGTCATCCGTGTGAACTTCGATGTCACCATTACATGTATGTGTGCGGCATTTGATATTCTATATGTTGATAATATATAGACATTTGGCACTCAAAGTCATCTGACGTTAAGTTCAAGGTCATCATTAGTTGTGCCATATAGTGTGACTTCCTATATGTTCATAATGCAAACATAAGCTCTAAAGCATTTCATCTATAGAGGCAAATCTGGGCATTTTTTGACCCCAAAATGGCTGTTCTGACCTTTCAAGGTCATCCAAGGTCAAATATTAAGGTCACCACACAAATCGCCATATATGACTTCCCATTTGAAAGTGCCAATTTCTAAGCTCTATCTTCAAGTGTTCTATGAGTACAGTCCAGGCAGCTCCCATTATGAAGGAAAAAAGTGCCGAAATTTTTTTTCAAAGGGTGAAAAATAAAATTTCTTTCTAGAAATGGCCCAAATGGATAGTAATGCGATTTGGGGCGAAAAAAATTTTTTTCGTCGACCCGTCGAAAATTCAAAATGGCCGCCATACGCAGACCGGCGATTCAAGGGCAACCAAACTTATACACATCACAGAGGTACATAAGGCGAATCTTTTGAAACAAAAATCTCAAATCTGATCAGACAGTTATTGAGAAAATGACCGCCAAACTTCAAAATTGACCGTTTTTCGACGAAAACGGCCGCCATTTTGAACAAAATCAAAAAACTAAAAAATAGTTCCTTCTCAAATTATTTTAAGGTATCTTTTCCGAAAATTTCAGAAAGATTGGTTCGTAAACTTTAAAGATAAAAATGTGGACGGACGACGACGACGAGGCCGACGACGACGGACGGACGACGGATGCAACACCACGGCAATAGGTTATCGGACCATAGGTCCGGTAACCTAAAAAACGAGCAGGTTATGTTTCACACAACATAATATATTCCGTGTGAGAAAAAAACTAACAGATTTAAGTTTCAATCTACTATGGGTCACACAAAATAATATTATAACTCTGCAAACAGGTACTCAAGTTCATAGCTGCTGTTTCTGAGTCTAATTATGCGACCGCGATGCTCATGCAAGCACCTGAAAAAAATCAATATTTCTAAGCGCGGCCCGTCAGTCACGAGCCCTCATTCGCCTATAAAATGATCTGGAAAAATGGCGGCGAAATTGAAAATTCACTCGAATTTCACCAAGTGTTTTTGAGACGATACCAGTTGTTTTTCAACTGGAAAACCACGACCAGATTATTCTCGTCGTCAGTTGTAGGCAAACTTGATAGCAACGAGGTACCGAACAACGAGGTACCGAACCACGAAGGTGGAAGAATAGCGGGCAGACAAGTCAGCTGTGTTCCTTGTAGGTATTGCTTTCTCGCCGGCCTGGGTATCGTCTGCTGGAGGGATGGAGTTTGCACACGGCACGAATGTTGGCTATTGTTGTCCAGCAGGTCGCGCCACTTGCTGATCAAAATCCCCCATTATCGCCCAAGGTAGAAAGTGTAAGGGTCATCAGCTGAATTCACTGATTCATAGTATTTCAAGGTGTGGTAATTCTCAAACAAATGACGATATTCAATATAATGTTGAATTAAAGTATGCAGTATAAAGTTGTGATAGCTGGCGAAGTTTGGGTTGTCAGTATCAAGAACAAAGATCGTTGTCGACAGGTCGAGATTATGTTCTTCGATTATTGATTATTTCTTTGATTATTGATTATTACTTTGATTATTGATTATTTCTCGAATGATTTTTGTATTTTTTATGGCCAATTTCCGACCATTTGATATATGACCAATGATAGTACGACCATTAAAATCCCCGATTATCGTCCAGGTAAAAAAATGTAAGAGTCATCAACTATATTTTTAGTAAAACTAAATCTGGAAGGGCGAGGGTCTGCAATCTCTGATTGTCTCGTTAGCCTTGCAACAAAGTTCTGATCATTCTGTTCTTGCATGGACTGTCCCCCTGCACACAAACCCACAAGAATCGATCGATATTTCTCAGCCTACAATAAGTTGCCCGCATGTATAGATTCTGCCGCTCCCACCATGACCAATTTATAACAAGCTACATTTTGACGTGCTTCGCACTTGGAAACCATGTGTTTATCTTCATTTTGCCGCCCCCACCATGACCAATTTATAACAAGCTACATTTTGACGTGCTTCGCACTTGGAAAGCATGTGTTTATCTTCATCTCGCTTGGAAATCTCGTGACTATCTTACGCAAATCAAACGATTTGTGTAAGATCAGAAAGAGCACAGGCCGTAATGCATGAAATATTCCAGATTTCTTTGATTTTGTGATTGCCGATTCGGGCAGCACATCCATGAAACCCCACGTTCATCACTGTAATTCATTGATTTCATTGGTCACAGAACTCGGTATTAGTATGCGAATGAGTCCGTAGTAAAAATCATTCATTCGTCACTGTAGAAAATCTCTCTGTTGTGCAGTGCGTTAACCACGGAGTCGGGTTCCCTTGGATCAATCATTAACTAATTCCCTGACCACAGCTAAGGGAAATCGCCATATCTTTTTACAGGATGACAGTGATAATATCGTTGCCACATTTTTCTCTGAAACTTCCTCTAAACGTCGACACAACTTTACTACAGTTTATATCTTCACTTTGTTGTCTTATTTCTTCCAGTGTCTGCCATTACAGACTTGAAAATCAAACAAAAGTACACAAATACTGGACGTAAATCGTGGGAAATTAGATGTTTCAGCAGCGACCGCTGTGTCTGTTGACAGTTTGAAAGTGTTCGCCTAACCACCTGATTAGCCAAGCAGAAACAGGGCACATAAATGTTACAAAAAGGCACACGTCACACCAGAGATGGTTTATTGCTATCCATTTGTATATTGATTGGTTTGTATGTGTTTATTTGTCAAGATTACTGATCAGACTGCGTCAGGATTATCGGAGTGCAACTTCATAGGGCTCTGCCTGGAGGGTTAATCAATCATTGGTTGAAAGTCAAAATACTCGCAATATTGTGCGGTTATTAGACAGGAATAAATTGTAAACATTATAAGAACTGAAACAAATATTTGTTTATAGGAGTTTCTTTGACATTTCCGTTGAAACCACTCTTTTCAGAACAAATGCTGCCGTAAGATAGCAGGATCGGCCAAACGCATCCACCCATGGGCCATTTTTATCGTATTAGAATATGTCGGGAGGCGACAATGAATTACAAAACAAAGGATTGTAATTATATTCAACGCGTCACATACCATGTTTTCTAGATGACATCATGCATGCTCAAATTAACATGAGAGCCGTGCAGTGAATAGGATCAGGCCTTAAAGTCTAGTTAGTCTAAACTACCATTATAATATGTTCAGATCGGCAGATGAACATTTAATTACGCACTGAATTACTAGTAGGCCTATGCGTCGTGCCACAGTGTGGGATGTGTGGAGCATGGCAGGTGCCAAACACGATTCCAAACAAAAGACGATTTGTCTCTAAATCAATGAAATATTCACACACCGTGAGGTATACTATTTTAGCAAGTGAATTTTTAGTAAAACAACTTCTTTTTTAGAGGGCTGATTCACATTAGTCGTATAGTGCCGTGGTTCGTTCATACTTTGGATTATACCGTTTTTGTGTAAGACATGCACATATGCCGATCAAACAGGTTCAGTTTAAAATTGATATCTATATATACTATAATGATGCACATATCATCGCTGCATATTTGCCGCACAGAAACAACAAAATTCCAAACAAACACTGATTCGGTGAAAGCTATTTTCGCTCACTCTCCACGAAATTACGAGGTTGCGAGATGGCCTCCATCGGACACCATACCCAATTTCATGTGTTAGCTGGCTTCGAAGGAGGCCGGGAGGGGTGAAGCCTACCGTATTATTGTCAAAGCCGATATACAATCTAGGCTAGGTCGATGCATACTGAAAACAAAACACCACAAAGGACAGACATGATTCGCAAATGCCTCGCGAGGTAGGAGGGGAGGGGCGAGAGAAGAAGCAAATGTATGATTCCGTTGAGATGTGGGAGAAATGCATGTAGATGAGAGTAATATATCGATACCTTTTAGCCAACGTCACGTCACATGTAGACCAACCAATCAGAGTACACAGGCAACCAAGTATTGATCGAGCCAATATTAAGCGAAGTGAAGCCGAGAGCGACAAAAATACCGGGGTTTCCCGTAATATGGCCCACCCGATATATGGCCCATGGGCCATCTTTCGGGAAAAAATCCCAAAAGATGGCCCATGGGCCATAATTCGGATTCATTTTAAAAACAAGAAAATGCAGCTAACTGCGGGAGACGACATTAGAGCTCGAGCATATCACCAGAACCACGAAAGCTGAATGTGTCTTACACAACGTTACCCCCCCCCCCCCAAAAAAAAGAAAGAAAATTGAACCATATCCTCCCCCGCCCCCCACATGATTCCAATTCATTCCCGTATATTAGATGAAACACATAGGCCTACTTCAATCATATTCCTATAAACATTTATTTTGAACTCGATGAAACAGATACGCCTGATAAAATGATATTCAACCTCAATAAAATATCCTTAAAAAATTGGAAACTATGAGGAATATCTGCATCTGATATCATGATATAGCTAACACATGCATACTGGGAAAATTGAAAGACCAGTTTAAAATAAAAAGGTTTCGCATCCCAACATGGAACACCTTGTCATGTGATAAAATACGTCAAATTACGGTAAACGTAGTCGTGGTATCGCAAACGAATCGTTGTGTTTCCTTCATTACGCCAAAGAAGGCCACACGCAAGGTTCCATGTACACGCATGCACGAAATGCTGCACAGAAAATTGTGCTTTCCAAAATACGCGTCATTGCGGTAAAATTTGCTTTGCATTCTGGGAACGTGAATTTCCATCGGCTCCGCCATTTTGACGTTTTTTCAGACGAGCTGAGTATTTTGCGTAATTTTCTCAAACATAACACATCGATTTTTGCATTATATATCTGTGGAATATTCAAAGCTTGCCATCAAATCGAGAGATTTTATGTCAAGGACGAAGAAAATCCTTATTTGAAGTAGGTATACAAACGTTTACGCTCCAAAACGGGCGTCGATAGGTTGGCATGAAACCTCCACAAAAAAGTCAGCACATAGACATGTAGAGAGTTGGGGGCTTCGCCCCCAACGCTCTAATGTCAAAAATTTTGGTTATGTAATTTTTTCTATAACGTATTTTCGATGAAAATATAAACGATTTATTGAACATGGATATATTCCATCAAACATGTGTTAAGTTTTTACATCATGAAACTGCCACAGGGGCGTCAAAATCACAACGGGGTGACTGCTACGCTTATTGGCTTGAAATAGGGGCGTATTGGCGCGAATATATCTCAATTCAATATGAGGAATAGTTTGCCCCGCAGAAAGTTTCAAGTAAAAACAGTATACTTACTTTAGGCCTAAACTATATGTACATGTATTACTTGTTATTATAATATCCCATGTGAAATATGTAACTGTAATAATTAGAGCTTAATGGTATACCAAGGTATATATATTTTCATAGGCACCGATGCGCAATTTATATATATCGGTGAGATTTATTTTTCTATTGCCTGATGTTTCTCTGGTATAGACATGCTTTTCAAAACTAAACATAATATCCGTCATATATTCAGTATTTTGGCGATGTATTGGTGGAAAACGGTTTTTCCGAAAGATCGCCCATGGGTCATAATTCGGATTCGATTTTTATTTGGTGAGATGCTGTTTTCCGAAAGATCGCCCAGGGCCATATTACGGAAAACCCCGGTATCAAGCAAATATTCCTTTTTTGGAAGAAATTAAAGTTCTACATGCATACATTGGCATCGTAACTGATAGAGGTGAACAATTTGCACTTTCACAAACACGCGTAGGCCGATCCGACCCGGACTGGATTTTTCCCATTTGGGCCACTATAGCTCATCTCTGGTGAGATAAAAATGCAAAAATAAACAAATAGGGAAATGATCTCTTGATGTATTTCTATCATTTTGTTCAGAAAATTTCAGAAATATAATTATAAACCTAAAAATGCCCATTATGCGTGATTGGCATTTCTTACAGAGATAAGTTAATTTGTCAGTAAAAATGAAAAGAAATTCAGAATTCCATAAAATCGGTTTGTGGGGACTATCTCTAATACAAAGTTTCGAAAGATTCGATCCAGTGGTCTCAGAGGAGAAGACGTTTGAATTATGCAATCTCCAAAACTAGGCATTTTTGTCGAAATTAGTCAAATTTTTGATATTGCAGAAATCCCCCAAAACAAAAACAAAATACCCTGTTCTTGCAGTATTCTGCGACATATTAGTTCAATATTCAGAAAGATTTTGAATATTGTAGATAAAAATTCCAATTATCAAGTTAAAAGATTTAAAAAAGTAAAGGAGAAATTTGAAATTCTAAAAAATCAGTTTGTCGGAACTATCCCTTGGTATCAACATACACAGTTTCGGTAGATTCTATAAAGTAGTCTCAAGAAGAAAACCACTTAATAAAATTTACCGAAACTTTGAATTCGAATATTGCAAAGTCCAAAATGGGGTGTTTTTAACGAAAATGGCTGCCATTTTGAAACAAAAATACAAAAAGGGAATAAAAAATTTGTCTCTTGCAATATTTCTCAGTATTTTGGATCAAAAATTCAGAAAGATATGGTTGTAATATTTAAAGATAAAATATTTTCCAATTATCCATAATTTGCATTCTTCCAAAGTTGAAAAAAAACTTAGCAAAAAAGGATAAATTCCAGCAAGTGGTCTCGGAGGAAAATACTTTTTAATATTGCTAAGTCCAAAATGAGGCGTTTTCGACAAAAATGACCACTATTTTGAAAATAATGTGAAAATGAAAACACTAACAAATACCCCCTTCTTGAAAAACTTATTAGTATGTGTGTGTAAAATTCAAGAAAATTTAGACCTTAAACTTTAAAGATAAAATTGTGGATGACGGGCGACGGAACAACGCCATGCCAGTAGGTTATCAGACCAAAGGTCTGCCAACCTAAAAAATTTTCTACACACTCTAAGTTTTTCCGAAGAGATTAGCTTTACCGTGACGTTTGAACATTTCGTTGTGACTTGTGGTGTTATGTTGTCTGGCAACATATTCCATGTTTATACTGCATTAAACATAATGATTCGTTATTTCAGTGATAAAATGGGGCAAACCAAGTGGCATATTCGGAATTCAAATGCCATATTCGGACTTGTCACCTCATTTATGAAATGGGCCAAAACATTGTTAAATATCCATGTGAGAGTATGCAATTCCTGACATAGGTAAGTGGGAGCTGTACAAGTGCTGAGGTTCTGAAAGTACCGTTGAGTTGTGTGAACCCATTGACAGATATGTTGTATCTACTGTGTGTAATGAAAGAAAAAATAAATATGATAATTTTGTTCTGAGCAGATTTCAGTTAGTGTTTATGTCATTTTCCCCCTTTTTCCCGTCAGGTTGTATGCGATAACAAAAAAATTGAGGAGACAACCAATCTTTCCGATCGTTTCCACTCCCCCCCCCCCCCCCCCCCTCGACGCCCCCGCTCCTCAAACAAAAACCTAGGTATTTTATCACCAAAACCACAGAACAAAGAGTAGAGTAGTAAATGGTTTCCATCTTGGCGTGTTTTTTGGGGATCAATAAAGTATTTATTAGCTTAGCAAATGCCCATGTGCCATTTGTTTTACAGTTTTGGCTGCTACTTTTGAAACATGACGGGGAACGAATTACAACAACAACAAAAACTACATCAACAACAACAAAAAGGAAAAATAAAACGAATAACAACATGGCTTTAACATTGCCCACATGCCCAAAAATTTAGTTGATTTCTCAGTACAGTCATTCCCAATTCTAGTTAATACAGTATCGTCAATTTTCAGTTGTAAACCATTATGATTGGGCCGTTAGAGACCTAGTTTTATCACCATGAACTTTGTTTTGCTAGCATTCAATGAAATTCAATGGTACCCGTTCAACCTGGAAGACAAGCTCCCATTATCTCGCATTTCAGTTTGTTTATATCTGTTCACCATAGAGGATGGACACTATGCATTAAAACAACCAACATGTACCTTACTGAATCGGTCAGATACGGTGGCTCGGTTCCGCCAAATACATTCGTGCATTTTTCACCCCTTCTATAATTACCACCTCGGAATTATTACCGAGTTTATAATTTCCACCCCGTCTATAATTATCACCTCAGAATTATCACTTCGTTTATAATTTTCACCCCGACTATAATTATCACCTCATAATTTTCACCCTGTTTATGTTTACCACCTCAGAATTATCACGGCGTTTATAATCTCCACCCGTTTATAATAATTACCTCATAATTTTCACCCCGTGTGTAATATCCACCACGTCTATACGTACCACATCAAAATTATCACTTCGTTTAGAATTCCCACCCCATCCATAATTATCACCTCATAATTTTCAGCCCATTTATAATATTAACCCGTCTTTAATTATTCCCTCAGAATCCCTCACCTCTTTTATCATTTTCACCAGTTTCATAATTATCACCTCAGAATTATCACACCATAATTTTCACCACGTTTATAATATACATCCTGTCTTTAATTACCACCTCATTCGCTCACATGCTGGTGTCGTGCCTGTGTTTGCAACATTTAAAATATCATTCAGTCCCTCATGTTCTTGTCTGGGTTTAGTCTAAAGTCCGACTGAAGTCAGGTTATTTATTTTTGAAAGTTGATAGAGTGAATCTTATGGATCGTTATGGTTTCTACAGCATGTCAATATCTCGAATATTTTTTGGAAATTTTGGGCTAATTTTCGATACCTCATTAAAAATTAGAATCAGTATTCATGACGTTACAACAGTAAAGCAAGTTAGTAAAGCTAGTGGAACTTCTATTTTTCCCCATGTATGATGATAATATGTGCTTTATTCGTCATGTACTTAGCTAGGCACGAGAAATATCTGTGCTCATATACCTAAATTGGTTGCCAAAGTAACTCTTCTCGAGATATGTCCCATAGCAACAGTAGTATGTTAGGGGCCAACACAATCAATATTGAATTAGCTACCACGAAACCGGGTGGCAATTATAAAGTCCGTCAAAATTATGAGGTGGTAATTATAGACGTGGTGTATATGATAAACATGGTGATAATTCTGAGGTGATAATCATAGACTTTGTGGAAATTATAAATGCGGTAATCATAAACGGGGTGTCAATTATGAGATGACAATTATAGACGGGATGGAAATTATGAACGCGATAATAATTTTGAGGTGGTAAATATAGACGGGGTGTTTTTTTATAAATGGGATCAGGGGATAACTATGTGATGATATATATGAGGTGATAATTATAGACAGGGATGGAATTATAAATACGGTGACAATTATGAGGTGGTAATTTTATACGGGGTGAATATTATAAACTTGGTGAATATAGATTGAGTGGAAATTATCAACGCGGTTTTAATCCTAAGGTAGTATCTACATGTATAGACGGGGTGGATGTTATGACCTCGGTGAAAATGATGAGGTGGTGAATATAAATGGGGTGAGTAATGTCGGTAATGAGCCACCGTATGTTATTGGTACACTCTTTTGTGTTGCCTAGCTAAAAATTGTGTTATTATCTGAATATAACTGACAATGCTCAGTTCAAATTGCGTTGGAAATTGTGTGTCCAACTTGGCGGATAGACACAATGAATATTTTAAAACAACTATGACGTCACTGCACGGCTGATAGCATGTCGCTTGTATTCGGTGCTAATGGCGCGTTGTTCACTCTCATGAATACTGAAAAATATTTTCTCATCAAAGCACTACTGCACTCTGACATATCATAAAGACACCCGGGTATTTTTCGCAGAAAAGAGGGAAGAGAGAGGGGGAGAGAGAAAGAACATTCTCGCTCTGTAACCATTCCTCTTGTTCTCAGTCAAAGTACTTTATGGCCCTCAACTTCTGTAAATAAAGTATGAGCATTGCATGGGCAAATGCATATAATCCTTTGACGGTGTCAAAACCCAGGTAAAACACGCCATATTTTATTTCAACTACAGTAATCATGCATTTCTTGGTGCAAATTATGCTTGAACATGGCACCAAGTGTGCATCGACAGATCAAGGGAATTGGACAGAATATTGATTTTCCAAAATATAAATAGTTACAGAGGTGAAAAAGCACAAGCATCTTCGGACAACTCTTACATATGGGATTTATCATGTTTATCTCGGTCCGCCCGTATAAACGAAATATATGATACAGCCAACAAACGTATTGCGCTTTTCGAGTCCTTTAAATTTCGGCTCCACAGAAAATCATTAGAACTGTTTTACATATTGATGATTCCACCTACGACAGAATATGCCGACGTTGTGTGTGCTGGCGTGACACAGTCAGATTTATGAGACCGCAGCAATCGCTCGCTGTAGTACCTCAGCATTAATGAGTGATGTTAACTGGCTTACTCTTTCCGAACGACGGAGGAGACATAGACTGTGTTTGTTTTATAACATGCTCAATGGTCTAAGTCCACCTTATTTGTCAACTATCATGCTATCCACAGTCCGAAAGCAATCTTCCTATAATGTAAGATCGATTATAATTTAACATCGAAGATGTTCAAGTACTTCATTTATCCACAATACCATCAGAGAATGGAATTTATTATCATCGGTGCAGAAAAATGCAGACTTTGTCAGCTTTTTCAAAGCAATACCCAAGCAACGAGACACACAGTCGAATATCCATATTATATTATAATATATTATATTATATTATATTATATTATATTATATTATATTATATTATATTATATTATATTATATTATGGCCACGCCATGTAAATATTATTTAATCCCGACTGAGAATAGCGTGTAGCTTGTTAAATTATGATTTATGTATGAAATTACATGTCTTGCACACCATAATTTCGCTGCGGTCTCATAATAAGGAAGATCTTTCTCATTCCCTGCTATTTCACCCTTTATATAGTGATGCGCGACGGTCGATGTTTGTCAACACGGCAACACAATCATTGACGTTTACATTCTACTAAATGGATGTACTGGCCTTTCTTACGATGCAAGCTGTGCCATAATCAGCGCAGTGATTCAATACATACTAGAAACCAATTGATTTCGGTTCTGATTCTTCCCATTTTACATGGATTCGGCGATGAACGAGACAATAAATGAATAAAATCGACCGTCGCATCAAGCCCTCAATTTCTCCAATATTTGTGATGAAACATAATGTTGCACTGCCTCAGTTCAATCATTAATATGTCCTCTACTCAATTAATCAGTAAAGGGAAGGCCAAAATAGAAGCTCATTCTTTCTGCAGCTGCCACGGGGTGTGTCACAAGTCATGGTGCTGTTGCATTGCACCATCGCCTCCTGTGCACCATCTTGAGGAGACGATGGCGGCATTTTGTCTGATGGGATAGGAACAAATCGGCTGTCTTCAAGCTCCAACCAGCCGAGAGGATCGAGCTTACTCTTTATCACTATCCTAGCGAAGGGAAACCCACAGAAATTAAACCTTATTGCAGAGTCCGTTAGGGGAGATGTTCAGGGGTAATGGGAGACTTTGCAACAGTTGAATGTTGCATTCTTGGTGAATACGTCAGATCGCATGGTTGCCATACAAAAATGTGCCCTCCCCACCAAATGTATCCTCGGAGTAAACTTATCGCACACAACTGGTGGGTTTATCTTTCATGAATTTCAGGGAAACAGATTATGTCCCCAATGCCAGGTGCATGTGAGGCGTAGGATCACACCCTTTGAAAATAGTGGAGGTATGCAGAAGCAACATTTGGGTACACCATTTCTTCCCTAGGAGCTGCTTGATTGATGTCTTATACTTTCACATTGCTTCTTGGCTGGTTGCATCATCTGTATTATAAAGTTCCTATTTGGTACACAGTTATGGAGCAGAAGATTCAACAGATCTGTATCCTCTCCAATCAGTGTGGTGGCATGCAACATTGCGCTGGTAACACATCTTTGTGATGTCAGTGTCTCTTTGGACTGGATGACGGTGCAGCTTACTTTCTGCATCTCACCATCCACTAAAGCAATCAGTTGTTGCTTTCTCAGGCCGTTCCATCTAATTCAATGTGAAGCGTTGAAGTATATCATGGCATGATTGTTTTCTAACTCCCCACCCCTCCCTCTACATGAAGCTATTGATAGTTTTCTTCTGTCGACGGACCTGCATTGTATCTCTAAAAACGGGAATTCACACTGCAGTGATGATAATAGATACAATCAGCACAGTCAACTTCATGGAAAATTGAATAATTAGACATGTATATCCACCATAGTATCCAATCCGGCCTTCCATGGTGAATGACCAATAATCAATCTGCTTCTCATAGCACTCCAGAATAGTTTTGTCAGGGCCATCAGTCTTCACACGACTGTTCAAATTTTCCCTGGAAGGGAACTGTGGTCATGCAGAACAACATTCATAATTTCTGTTGAAATGTCCGGACATCAGACGTGAACTTCGCTTCAACAACAAAAGGGTTTGGTGGTTTTTGTTTTTGCCTGCACCTTGGATCCAGCTGTCAAATAAATTGTGTCATCTATAAGGAGAGTAGTTGTTGCCTGGGTTATGTATACAGTATCAACACCCTTCTGTCCAAACTGTACAACGTCACACTCATCCTCAAATCCTTGTGAAGTGGACATCCCGAATAATCCCAGGGCCATTCGTTATTCAAATCCAGACTATCAATGATAATTGACACACTACTTTCAAGGAAAGAGCATTTGAATCACCAGATATTCGATTGGAACATAACAAAACCATTAAAATGCAGTTGAATATGTGTGGATATTATGTATTCTGGAGACATAAACCTCAAGCAGGCAGAACAAACACCCGGCGATCAAATGCAAATTCCAAGTATTATGTAAAGCATGCACACATCAGTCAACGACGAAACGTTCAAATCATCCAAATCAAACGAGTGATCTGGTCAATCGAATCAATGAGTGTTGCATCAAATTATTTGTATGGTCAATTTAGGGGGATCACTTACAATTAGTCGGCTATCTGCCTCGTAAGAAACGAGTGGAAACATTCCAAGAGGCACATGATTAAATATTACACACGTCTCCAGGGGATATTTGACAATTGTCATTATGTGTGACAAATGGGATGAATATAACATGTATTAAATGGCAGGAGAATACATGACAGCCATGAAGTTACTCGTGGTTGTGAACGCTTGCCTGGTTTGATACAATAGACAATTTTACTGCTTTTAGAACCTTCATTCAGCAAAGCCATATTGAAATTCAAAATGAATATTTAACAATTGACGTGTTTGAGGTATATTTCCTATGACCAGACGTCTCAATTGTCCAGGGGGATTTGACTGTTTTGTTGTCAAAAAATGGACAGTTTATCGATTTTACGGCTTTCCTTTTAATGCTGACATCCGATATTTTTTTGTTAATATTGCTGATCCCTGAATTTTCTTATAACAATGGATTGCTCATTCTTCATAACCCTGCACCGGAACCTAAAATTATGCTTCTATTACAATTATTGAAGAACTTACGGTTTTGATGCTGACAGATGATTTCATTGATTTGTGGCCTCCTTCATCGCCGCCATCTTGGATTTCAGGGTGGATACTTATCGGAGTTGAATTTTAATGACACCATTGGATTCGGAGTTGATTTACCCTTCAAAACCATGGGCTAGAACCCAAAATTATTTTTCTATCACAAATATTGAGAAAGCTGAGAGCATGATGTCAACATTTAACTTCATTGGTTTACGGCCTCATTAGTCGCCGCCATCTTGGATTTCAAACTGACTACTCATCAGAATTGAATTTTATTGACACCGCTGGACTCCTCACCCTTCAAAATGCCCAAAATTATATTTCTGTCACAATTATTGAAGAAGTTGAGGGCTTGATGCGAACAGTCGATTTCATTGGTTTACGGCCTCAATAATCACCGCCATCTTGGATTTCAGGCTTAATACTTATCGAAATTGAATTTCGGTGACACCATTGGATTTCTCACCCTTCAAAAACCTGGGCTAGAACCCAAAATTATGTTTCTATTACAATTATTGAAGAAGTTATTAGTCCAGTTGCCAGACAACGAACCTAAAAATTGTTAAAACAGCAAGGTTTTTTTTATTGATTTGCATTCATATGTGTCTTCATGAGATTTTGAGCTTGTTGGCACTGCGCCAACTTTGGGGAATTTTTTCACCCGGAGCAGTGTTCCTGGATTTTCTAATAGCCCTTTTAACCTCGTCAAGGGAAATATCGACATTGAGTACACGGTTATTATTTTCTTTTTTACACAGGAGCCCATAATTATCACGCTCAAAATTAGTTTTGTAATCAAGAAACTCTGAAGAACGATTAGCAGAACTGCTAACTTTAGCAAATTGATCGGCCAAAGCATTGGCCTTATCCAAATCAAATGAATGATTTTTATTAAGCCCTTTAAGAGAAGGAATGGGATCAGAACCTCTGCCACTCATACGTTTAACCATTTTCCAAACTTTACCAAGATCAGAATAATAATTTAATTTGGAACAATAATTACGCCAGAATTCTTTCTGACGGGCTCTTATAGTACGTTGACATAAAGCCTTCTGCCTTTTATATTCAATAAAATCCAATAAATCCTTAGATTTGACAGCCTTTTTTTGACTTTTACGTTTATTCTTATTAGCTTGTTCACAATCATCGTTCCAATGGGGGACTTGATTTTTACCAATACCCGGGATTGTACATGGAATGAATTTCTCAGCCGCTTCTAATATTATACATGCAAGGTTTTTAAAAATAATATCCACATTTTCTGTTAAATCTATTTGATCACTATGATTATCTATATACTCACGAAACTTGTTCCACTTAGCTCCACCGTTTTCTGATTGGTTTATCCCGTGAGGGATGAAAGTTTAAACACGTAATTACAGGATAATGATCACTACCCAAAGGGTCGTCCAGAACATTCCAAGTTGCATTAGTGGACAGTTGACTATCAATTATAGTGAGGTCTAGACACGACGTACAACCATCACTCCTGAAAAATGTATTACTACCATCATTTAAGACAACTTTATCCGAGCTGGTAATTAAACCTTCAAGAACTTTACCTCGAGGATCGGCCTTAAGGCTCCCCCATACGGGGTGGTGAGCATTAAAATCCCCACAAATAATAATATCTTTAATGAAGAAGGAGTTGAACTCATCTACAGATATTTCAATACCTGGATTATACACATTAAATACATTAAGTTTACCGTGGGAAGTATTTATCTGAACTCCAAGTGCTTCAATATCTGGACAAGAAATTGTAGCAGAATTTATTGAAGATTGTATGAGTATGAGAACACCGCCATTACTAGCGTCCCTACGATCTTTACGAATACATGTATATCCTTTTAAGGAAAAAGCAAGATCCGGTTTCAAGAAAGTTTCTTGAACACAAATGATATCAGGTTTAAATGAGAGGGATTCTAAATACCTGAAGAAATAAGGAAAATTAGATTTTATACCACGTGCATTCCACTGCATGAGACGGAAATTATCCATTATTTAGGCATGTTAGGGGACATATACATTTGGTGAATATTATCAGGAGACAATTTTAGCTCAAATATCACATTAGCGATATCAGTGATGTAACCAATTCTAGATTTCCTGTCTCGTTTATGCCAGAATGCTTGATCCTGAGCGATAGCGACCACCTTAAACACAAAAGTTAATATTTTATTTATGAATTGTTCAGTTACGATTTGAGTATTCTCCAGAGTTTGCTGAATTGAGGAATGCTGAGCAAGGGACTGTTGAACTGAGGACACGTCTCCCAAAGTAGGAGATGGTATATCTTGGATGACGTTACCCTGGGGAACCGGAACGGGCTTAGAAACTTGACCCGGGGTAATTACAGAGTTAACAGATTTCTGAGACATAATTTTTTTAACTGCTTCTGCATATGAGACTTTTTCAGTTACTCGAACTTCCTGTATATCCTTAGCTTCTTTATACTTAATACATCCTTTGTATGCAGCCGAATGATTTCCACCACATAAACAACACTTTGCATACGACTCTGTACAGTCTTTATACTCATGGTTATCACCACATGTGGGACATCGAATAACGCTCTGACATAGGCTGGCAACATGCCCGTATCTCTGGCATTTGTAGCAACGAATTGGGTTAGGGATGTACTGCTTGACAGAATAAGTGAAGTAGCCCAGATAAACCCTGGCGGGAAGCAACTTTCGAAATGAAGAATTACAGAATTAGTAGGAACCTTTAAGTTGCTTTGTTTATCAAACCTGAGCATGCGTTCTGCTTTAATAACATTAGGGATAACTTTAAAATCATCGTCCAAGACCTCAGGGTGTACATCGTGAATAATACCCTTCGCTGAAGGGGGGCGTTTCTCAAGAATTTCAGAACGAATATTATAATCACAGATCTTCCTGACGGATTTAAGCATTTTAGCCTGAGCAGAATTACAGACAACTTTAATGCCATTACTTTGCAACTGAACTTTCTCAACTACGCCTAGTGTGTCATTTAGAGCTCTACTGAGTTTAACGGGATTAACTTTAGAAAGATTCACATCCCTTGACGTGACTATAACTGTGCATTTAGAAGAATTTAATGAACGTTTACTAGAAGACTCACTGGAAGAGCCTCGACTGAATTCGCTATCCGACCTATTACGTTTACCAGAACTATCAGTATCCATCAGGCGTTCAAATGTACTGGGCAAACCGGCCCCGGCCATATTAAACCGGGCCTGACCCCCTCACGAAGAAGGAAATATTAAACAAGAAACAGATCACTTAGCTTGAACGTCGCTAGAAATGAAGACTGGAAATCTCCCACAAGACACGTAAGCTGGCACCACGTGGAAGCCTTCGCCACCGTGCTGGAACTCCTCCCCGTCTGCCCGTCTCAAAAGAGAGTGTCCAGTCTGAATACTGACCAGAATACTGCACCGGCTTTTATTAGACAGCAGGCGCGCCAGTTGTACAACTTCACTCGACGCCGCGTGCGCGTCTCGACTCGTGTCCAACCCTAGACAATACCTGCGGAGGGCAGCCACGACTCGCCGGACCCAACCCCAAAACTGGCCGACCCGAGTACAAAAAATACAAGGAGTCCAAGGACCTTAAAATATGTCCCTGCTACACATATATAATGACTACATACATATAGTCAAATGTCGCCTGCATCGTTTAAAAATAAAATCATCCGGTAATCTATCTTTTCTAACTATTTTTTTTCCAGCTCATACATTATGAAATGAGGAGTCAAATGTCATGTATGAGATACTAACACATACCTATCAGATAATAAATCATTCGAACGAGATCGTAATACCTACGCATGAGCAGAAACCCATAAAAAAATTCTGGTATGAGGTAATAAGTATTACGTATGAGATATTCTAACATGATGACGTCACATCGCAACTGGTCATGGTGTCAAAATTTTCTACATTATCTGGATTCGAAGCCTGCACCCGGAGCTATCTTGGATTTCCGATGAAATACCGACCAAATGTGGATTTTATTTACCGTTCGATTTATATCCCATGAAAACCATTGACTAAAACCAAATTTTATGTTTCTATCACAAATATTGAATAAATTATTGACCACCATATATCTCTGGATTGCGGCCATATTAGATTTATCCAAAACGACTGACACGGGGGGAACCAGTTTCAATTATTATGTAATGGTTATATCTACGTTTGGTACAAAGATGATGCATTATGACAAAGCCCCTGACTAAAACATCACATTGGACCCGTAAGTCACCTGCCGTCACGGTATCGTTCTGGTGGCAATTCCTGCCGACCATTCTTGCTGTCAAATATATATATTGATGACAATAAAAGATAATTCATTTCAATTTGCACCCCATGGTAATTATGGTTTGGCAAATTGGATTTGTTTTAGTTACATGTAAGTTTTCGAGAGTATTTTAAAATGACGATTTCCATACCAACATTTACAACAACGGATACAATTTCAAAATTGAATGCAGAACCCCAACCAACAAGCAACCCCCTTCCCCATCCATTCCATCCGAAGTTTATACTCTGGTAAAAAAACATGAGGCAAAATTACAACGTTATGTGCGCTCCAGTTTTTGTGCCCTATAACCCTATAAGCGCCATATGACGCTTTAGATCGCATAGATTTCCCTTTCGCCATTGAAATGAAATGTTTCTAAAAAAATTTGATATTGCTGAATACAATCCGGGTATTATTAAAGCTAAATATATTTGAAACACTGATTAATAAATCATTAAAATATTATTTTGGTAGATATAAATGGAAGCATCCAGAGTTAGGTCTTGAAAACTGAACATTGTAGTTTAATACTTAAGGGTGGACATCACCTAGGATATGGGAATATCTTAAATTTTCCACTGAGTCATGTTTGTATATTTAGTTTCGCCATATTAGATCAATATAGGGCAAGTCAAAATGAAATGTAAATAAACAAAGACACGTGGCGCCCGCATGGTAACGGCGGGGCTACGCAATGCCAAATAGTGTTGCATAGTTTATGTGTGAATAGATGATATGAAAATATAATGTAAGTGATTTATTCACACAGCGTCTGGACGAATAATTAAAAACCAATATAATTATTAATTCTGAACAAATTGTACCTAAAAAGACTGAATCTGTCCATCCCATATGAGCTGTACATTTTTTGTTAGGCACATTGGAGGGGCATTTGTGGGAAATTATCACTAAGCCCCAAGTATCGCAGGGAACGCTGTGCAGTGTTCACCGTAAGGGAGGCTTACACGGGAGTGAATGTAACGGAAACTGGTGAAATATGCCCTAAAAACACCAATTTGTCCTAAAATTGGAACGAAGTTGCTGCAAACTTGGTCACACTCTAATAATGCAATCGCATTGTGTCCTTCAAACGAAGTTGTGATGGATATTGTGGATTCTGTCTTCCTGTGAATACTGTACACAAGATATGGCATCTGTTTCAAATGTTGAAAAAAATCGTTCATACACACATGACAAGAGTAAATGGCGGATATGTCCTGTGGAAATTTGCAAACGTCATGATAGACACTCGACTTTGCCAACACCAATAGACAACTTCATCATGAATATTTGTATCTCAGAGGAGACAAAAGGAGCGAGGCTGACCGTGCATTTTATCTCAAAGTCCAACTAAAGTCAGGCAATCGTGACATGTGATCGAGTAAATTTTATGAAATATTAGAAATATTCACGAACAATAGGACATTCACGAACGGTATCTTTCGACACAAGGCTCGACAAAAAATAGGCCATCGCGTGAATATTTTGCGGTTATTAGACACGAATGAATTCTAAAACCTTACAAAAACACAGAAAGGTTTTATTTTTAGGCTACCAGACCTCCGGTCCAACATCCTATTGGCACGGCGTTGCATCTGTCATCCGTTGTCCATCGTCCATCTACATTTTTATCTTTGAACTCTACGGTTGAATCTTCCTGAAATTTTGCAGAGACCAAAAATATTTCCGGTAAGATTTTTTTTAGGTTTTTACGTTTTCAAAATTGCCACCATTTTCGACAAAAAACCGGTCAATTTTTCAAACATCTGTCCAATAACATTTTCTTTTCTTATTGATGTTTCTTATTTAACATTTCTGATATGTACCTCTGTGATGTTTATAAGTTCTGTTGCCCTTGAATCGCCGAGGTTTTTTTTTGGACGGGTCCCAAATGGAACTTTCCCTTTTTAAATTTCCCTGTACTTTTTAATGGGACACATTATTCCTAATATGTCACTTATTATCGACTTTACAGCTTGGGAATCAATTGTGCACTTACAGGAAATGATTTATGAGGAATATTCTCGTGATCTTGAATTTGACCTTTGACCTAATTTTCAAGGTCACATGACAAAATGGCTAATATCTCGCTTCTTAGGAATTTCATATCTTGAGAAGTGATATTTACTGATTATAAATAGGAACTGATACACGACGAATAATCTGAAGACCTTGGATTTGAGCTTTGACCTGATTCTTTAAAGTCAATGCACAAAATAGCTAATTTTATCTTTATCGGCTTTACAACTTGGGAATCAATTGTGGACAAATAACAAATAATGTGTGCGGGATATTTTGATGGCCTTGAATTTGACCTTCCAGCTCATTTTCAAGGTCTACACAAAAATGTCACATGACAAAATGGCTAATATCTCGCTTCTTATCAACTTCATAGCTCGGGAACTGATATGTACTGATGTATATGGGAACTGATATACGATGAATATTCCGATGGACTATAACTAGACCGATGACCTCATTTTCAAAGTCAACTTCATAGCTTAGGAACTGATATATAGATAAATAGATGGGGAGATAGATAGATGGATTTATTTCCCAAATCAACAAATTAATAAATCTACTGATATCTCGCTTATCTGGCTAATATCTCGCTTATTATCGACTTTTCAACTTGCAAGAAAATATGTGGACATATAAGAAATGAAGTGTGCTGAATATTTTGATGACCTCGAATTTGACCTTTGAAATACTCCTTTTCAAGGTCTACACAAAATGGCTAATATCTCGCCTAATATCGACTTTACAGCTTAGGGATAAATTGTGCGTACATAGTAAATCATATGTGCTGAATATTCTCATGATCTCAACTTTACCTTCGACTTTTTCCAAGGTCAGAGCACAAAATGGCTGATATATCACTTTTTGTCGTCTTTACAACCTAGGAATCAGCTGTGAACATATAGTAGTTGGTATATGCTGCATATTTAAATTACTTAGAATTTGACTTTTGACCTCAATTTCAACGTCACAGGAAAAATGACTTTTTCTTGAGAATGTATTGTGGACATACAGGAAAAAATGATACATGTCGATTATTCTGACGATGTTAAATTTGACCTTTCACTTTATTTTCAAGGTCTCATGACAAAATTGATAATATCTCTTTGATTAATGAACTGTCCACTCGGACAATCAACTGAGGACAAGATATATGATGAATAAGATATGTGCTAGGTATTCTCTTGAATTTGACCAGTGACCTTATTTTCATGGTCAGAATGAACCATGACAATCCTGGAACAAAATGGGTAATATCTAAAATATGATAAAACATATGCTGTACGGTAACCTATCAAACAAATGATGCTGTGAGGTAGCCAGACCGGAGCCGCCCACAGCCCAATGTGTCGTTTTTATCGTATTTGAATATCGCCTCTTAATGGAGGCGAAAATGTAGCAACTTGCCATGAGACACATCATGGAGCTGAACCCTGTCGTGATAATATAAAACCGTGTCAAGATCGCACATAATGGTTGGTTTGGACAAGTGCAATTGAAAGTAATTAAGGCATATACATGAATGATACTTCGAGTGATGCTTGATAGAGATATATTCGCGTCCATTATATTCTAGTCTTTCATTTCGAGCATTCTACGTCCAAGCATTGATTTCCGACCAGTTACGGCTTTGATGCAATATCATGTTGCAACCAACAAGAATTGTTTCCTTTCAATTGAATCTTGTTTCGAAAAACAAATGTAGTCCACTTGCACGCAAGGTGTTTGAACTTCTCATGACGTGCACCAGATCTTGATGATACTGTGCAAACTAAACTGATGCTACTGTGCAAACTAATTGATGCTATTGTACAAACTGAATGTACTTAGTTCGTGTTACCACCTTTATACAAAGTGTAATTCCATGTCTATGAGATATTATTGTTATTGTTCATGCATGCGATTTTTTAATGGAGGATGGTGCGAAAGGGCACGGTAGTACATATGTCGAGTAAAATTGTCTTAAGATATAAAAGGTGAAACAAATAAAAATTAATAATATATACAACAATCCAGATATCGCCATATATCAAGGAATCGATATAGTTCTCGCATTATTCCTGGCGACAGAAGCAATTCAGGTTTCAAACGCCACACAGAAAATATCGTACAACATCTTTTCAGTTCATGTAATTTCACCTTCTGTTGAATCTGGTCAACATTCGTGGAACACTATTGCAGTTTACTTTGCAATGAAAAACTACATGCATTGCTAATATCATGGGAATATATTTCGACTATTTCTTATTCATACCTTTATACTCATATGAATCCGTTCTCATACGAGAAACACGATACACTAAAATTGTAAAAACGAACGAAACATACGGTGGGGCATTCTAGGATTAAATCCCAGTATATTTCTACTTGCACTACTGGAACCACTTAATACCATTGTCACAGCAATTATCGAACGCCATTCTCCGTTGTGAAATGGCCATCGATTACCCAATTAACATTACAGTGTTTGAAGGTGTAAATATGATACAGTTGCCTAGCAGGGATAACACACGATTGGAGTGGGGTTCTCGCACCTTGAGAACATTCATTTGCACATTGCGCAGGTCAACCATCTCAGGCCTAGAGTAAAATCGCCTGATGCAACTGAGGAGAGAGGATTGTCTCGTGACAAAACACACTCATTGAATTTCTCACGATATCAAACTTGTATTTAAAGTTATTCAAATACAAGTTAGACGTGCAAAGTCCTTGTATTGTGTTCATATATTTATGTGCAAGTGCTTGATGGATTTTCTGTGATAACAGATCACATATCTTTTTCACCAAACAAATTATCAGCCGTGGAAAACGAGAGAAAATGAGGAATCTGTTGGTAAACCTGTGTCTGCTCAATATTCTCAAACTGCTGCCTGCTCTTCTGTCTTCTAGCAACTTTGACATCTACGTTAACAAATTGTTGAATACCTCGGATATCATCCAGACATATCTGGTGACTGGTTTCACAGAGTGCACCAAGATGTGTACTCTGGTTGATACTTGTGCTGGAGTTAACCTTCACAATGATAGAGAGTTCATGTGTGATTTGTTTTGGGCAGTGAACATAATCGACTTGTCTGATTCGGTGGGAAGCACTGTCTACATTAAAGGTCGGTATAAAGATTAAAGAGAAGAATTGCAAAAAATTGAATGTCCGATGTATGACACAAATGTCAGAAGACGTATGTGAATACAATATTTTAAACCCTTTTGAAAAGTACCTAAGAGTTATGACATATTATAGTGGATGTTAGAGTTATGACATATTATAGTGGATGTTATGGGTTTGCTTAATTCTCACGAGAAAAAGGTGAACTGTTGAGGATATAAGCTTACAAAATCAAAATGTTCGTGGTCACCGCTCGATAAGTAATCATCGCAACAGGGAAGCATTTTCTTTAACTCCTCCGAATTCTGGATTTAGGTCCAAAATTTTGACTGTGGAAATTAGGCATGGGTTTGAAGTCTCGAAGACAGAGTTTATGTTTGGATTACAAAATTATGAAAATTATGTTGGTGACCTTGCACTTGATCTCAGATTAGCCTCAGATAAACTCATATCGGATGAGTACTGATGTTTATGTCCAACAAGTCTTGATGTGGAGTTCAGATTCGTATCATGACCATTCGTATCACCACTTATTCTCACTACTATATTCCAAGACACTATCTTTGTGTTTTACAGACACTCCTCCGAACTACTGTACGAAGAATGACAACCCATGTCTGAACGGAGGCACTTGTTCGTCAAACAACATGAGCTCCTTTATCTGTCTCTGCCCAAGTCGCTGTGTAGGCGACACGTGCGCCTGCTGTACCTCGGACACGTTCCGTGTGGAGACTTTAACCGTCAGTAGTCCATCAACAGCCTTCAACACGACTGAGGTCGAGGCCTATGTTGAGACGGATGGCAGTGGTCATGACTGGATTGTAAGATAATCTTGATATCATTGCATGTCGAGATATATTCAATGGTGTACAATGAAAATAGAAGATATATACGGAGAAACATACTACACCAGTTGGTTGAATGGCTATCACTGTTAGCTACATGTATCCACGTGTTTGGATAAAGATATGTGAGTTAAAACGGTTGGCCTTGACAGATTTGGGGAAAGACTTGCTTGGGGAATATTTGTATATTGCCACGGTATATTTATCTCAGAGCAATATAGTGTCATTTGTTCTCAGGTGCTGATGAGGCGGCAAGATGGCAGCGTGGATTTTGAAAACCGGAATTGGATCGATCACAAACTTGGATTTGGAAACCTTCAAACTGAGTTCTGGCTTGGTGAATACTTTGATGACGTCTTTTAGTATACTCAGACAAGTTCATATTTCATGACCGAATCCATAGATGAATTTTACAAAATCAGCGTGAGTAGTCAAAGCCGAGCTGAGTATCAACGTTAAAGCTATGTGGTAGGCATGGCATGTCAGATCCCATGTGATCGCAGCTGATTATTGCAATGATAATATTTCATACATATGTGTGTTTCGAATTGCAGGTAATGACAACTTCTACTATCTTACAAATAACGGAAGTAGCTGGATAGTTCGCTTTGATTTGGTGTCATTTGATGGGAAGTGCAGATTTGCTGAGTACAGTAGTTTTTCCGTTGATTCTGAGGACGAATATTATGAGCTGCACATTGGAGGATACAACGTCGCCTCTGATGCTGGTACGGGAAACTGAACGTACACAGAGTGGTCATATATACAACATGCAATTTTGGTCACACAAAATGTCACCTCCTGCAATACGAACAGATTCGTGTCACTTTAAACCCATCCGATTTGGGTTAAAAAATGACCTAAAATAAGCATTTCTTATTTTTTTTAATGAAACAATATCTCTTACGCCTACAAAACCTGAAAATCTTTGGATTTGTTTTCCAATGCTTCGTAATTCCATTTTGTTAACACTTTATTTTGCGGAAACAGGTTGACACTTCATAAGTCCAATGTGTGTGAAGTGTCACCCTTGGTAATTTTCGCGAAGTAATTAAGTAACAAAAAAATATTTCAATATAATAGAGAGGAGATTTCCTCAACGAACAATTTCAGATATTATTTCATACAAACACAGAAATACACGTTTGAGGTCATTTCTTCCACTCAAATCAGATGACATAAAAATCAACGCTGTGGTTTGGCTCAGTGTGATACATTACATACCCAGTCTGTGAACGATTACTATTAACATGTTTGCTATGCAAGCAGCAAATAACTTTACACTACCCAAATTAACATTGCAATCAATTGCGCTAAGATGAATCGTGTTTGCATGCAGAAAGTTCCATGGGATTTGCGAACGGTAGAAACTTCTCAACATATGATGCAGACCACGATGGACATTCATCGAAAAACTGTGCAAGTAGCCATCACGGTGGCTGGTGGTATGACAAATGTTTCGTTGCCAAACTCACTGGTTTCTATGGTGAAAGCGTGGGACATAACTCGGGTATTGTCTGGACGAGATGGCTTGGGAGATCAGTTGGACTGAAATATGTGGACATGAAAATCAGAGTGGTATGAAATATACAGTCGATTGAGTCGAGTATCTTCAGATCAAATATGCCCCCAACATTTGTTCATGACGATTCTTCATAGATTGCTCATCTTAGTAGTGAAGTAACATAAATATAATGGTTAGCCCCATAAATATGGTTGCCATGGCTTGTAGTAATATACATAATACACATTATCAACAGATTACCTTTACAAATAATACTCATCAAATTATTTCCAAATGACGGTTGAAAATCTATAAGAATATATCTTGTGCACGATACGTATATTGTGCACAATACGAACTGGCCTCTTGCGCAATACGATGCACATTTTTTTACATTATGTTTTCCTTGATTTTCTTCAGAATGATTTGTATAAAATAAATCATGAATCATATTTGCATCAAACCATCTTTGTTATTTCATGTCCAAAAGATGTGTCAATTTATTCGTACATAGAAAGCTTTCGAAATTCACACTTATGTCTGTATATTGCAATGCAGAAAACAATAGTTTATAAACATTCATATCTAGCTAATTATAAAAGTATCTGAAATGGCATCTTGTCATAACCAAACCTAACGACCATTGTGATAAACATCATTATTGTTACCACAAAAATCAACAAAGGGATGATGATCGATTTGCTTTTTTGCTCCAGAAGCTAGCACGAAGTGCACTGTATTTGAAAGTCTCAAGGTCGTTTCCATCTCGATGTTCTCTGGCGTATTCAAGTTATCATGCTGATAAGCAACTTTAGTTGTGGGTACAACTTTAGATGGCTGAAGTGCTTTAGGGCAATTGCTTCCCATGAGGAGCCCAATCGGTATGTTTGGAAAGTATGGATGCATCTGGCTTGTAACTTCCTTCAGATGACTCCACTTGTGGAGAACCTCCTTACGTGGTATGTGAGTGTGATCCACCGGTATTTCTTGCTGTGTGTAGGACTTAGGCAGCTCAATTGGATTTTTATTATCTAGACTTGAGACAATGAGATTTTTAACAGCGGTGCATCTCACGATATTTGACCCATGCATAGTGCGCAAAGTGAGTGATGTCGGTTGACCTGTTGCCTGCAACTGTTTCATCAACTCTTCTGTGAGGAAGCATCCGTTACTGCCCGTGTCATGGAAAGCTACGTTATAACTGTTTTGGATCCTCCAGCTTGTCTAACCTTTACTAGTAATGTTGCATGAAGCACATGGTATTCGTCGGTTTCGGTCGTGCATACAGAGCATGCTGAAGCTTGGACGCTATCACTAGCATCTGATAGATCAGTAGATGGGGTCGGTTGTTGCAGAGATGTGTTATTGTGTTCATACGTCTCCATGTGCAGTGACGTTGGATGTTTCTTCTTACAACTTTTGCATGTACGTTTATGGCAACGTCCTTTGGAGAAATGATTTCGCCCGAAACAGCCGGAAAAGAGCTCCTCTAGGGGAAATCTGGGCACACATCTACGTCATGGTTCTGTTCACAACAATAGCACTTCAGCTGGCTCCCGCTTGTCAGCTTGTATTGTTGGTGTTTTGAGCATTTACAGTGAAGTTTGATGCTTTATGTGACTTTG
Source organism: Terebella lapidaria (assembly GCA_949152475.1). Classification (NCBI taxonomy): domain Eukaryota; kingdom Metazoa; phylum Annelida; class Polychaeta; order Terebellida; family Terebellidae; genus Terebella; species Terebella lapidaria. The sequence continues at coordinate 14,319,603 of OX424570.1, read as the reverse complement.
TCAACTTCGAGTCCTTATGAGCTGATTTCCTGATAGATGATGACTGGATAGGAGACTTTTGTTCATCGCTGACCTCCCAAAGACGAGGTCGTTAGCAGACTCAGATGCTGTATGTACGAATGTTGTTAGATCACTAAAAGTGACTGATCTTCGGTCATTGGTTTTGAGTATACTAGCATGGTCACGCCATTTAATTTGCAAGTAATTTATTGATGAGTGAGGACACCCATGTCTGAGACGTTCATAATGGCCCTGCTACACTTCGTTAGAAATAGACCCATGCTTCTCAGATCAGCATCATTTCTCACAACTGGCCAGTTCAACACTTTGTTGACATAGCTGGTGGCAACTTTGTAGGGATCTCCATATTCTCGCTGAAGCAGCCCTTTAGCCTCCCGGCAACCCCAGTATGGGTCGAGGTGTAAACAGCCTCCGATGATACTTTTTGCTTCACCTTCGAGGTGTTGGTTGAGGTGATACAGGCGATCAGCATCAGTAATGACCCTCGACTCAATTCTTGATGTGAATGCAGTGAAGAATGTGGAGAACTCCATCGGATCCCCACTGAACTTAGGTACCTCTGGCTGTGGCAGACTCATTGCTGAAACCAACTGACGCATTGTGTCTAACTGATCGCTTGTGTTGCCGAACTGCGGGGTCGGGATATTTATACCAGGGACATAAGGACTGAAGTTTGTTGCAGCAGGTGGGGCCATTGTGGGTCCTGTCGGTACCGTTGTTTGCATGGTTGGAAACATCATGGTGCTTATTCTTGAGGTTTACGGACTTATGAGGTTGGCTTGGCGATGTTGCAAAGTTAGTGACATTTACTGGACGTGTACTGGGCCCTGACATTGGCTAACTACCGACAACACCCATGACTGATACATTTGGTGCAGACACATTATGTGAGAAATTTTGACCATCAGTGACCTGTACATTTGTCTGTGCAACAGAATAGATAATTTGTTTACCAACATCATTATTCACATAATCATCATGAGCAGTAGTCACATTGCCATCGAAATAATCATTCATAGTAACACCGTGTTCATGTACGACATTTTTCACATGATCAACAACATGATTGTTGATCGTATCATCAATGGCAGTAACCTCCTCGGCGAAGACCTTTTCCCTAGCCTGTGCTTTCTCGAGCTCCAGGTCGAGTTGTAGTTTCTTCTCTTCAGCCTCAAGTGTCTGTTTCTTCCTCTGGAGCTGCTAGCCTGGCAAACTCCTGCGAGTGCCTTGCGTGATGACGAAGATGATGCAGTACTGTTGTTCGTCGTGTCCGCTGTGACTGACGATCAAACTTCCCCGCCAACCGGTTCTCTGCATCAGTAGTCCAATTTTGTATAGACCGCCTGAACTCATTGCAGCCATCTCATGCTTGCTGTGACGAAGTCACTCATGTTTCTTCTCACTTTCATCAGGAATCGCAGCCAACAAGATTTCATGGGACTTCTGGTATTCGAGAAATTGCTGATCATACTCGTCCAGGCCGGACTTCACGAGATGAAGTTTATCATCTCTCAACATCAACTGAACAAGACTGTTCTTGCGTTTCGTCAAATTACTCAGAGCACAAGTTTGACGCCGTTTCAACTTCGTTATCTTTTCAACGAGATCTTCTGTCATCGTTAACGGTGGGTAGAACGCAATGGAAAGATTTTTTTCTGGACAAAGTTGTAGGTACAGATACACGTGGTAACGCGTACAGACAGACGGTTTATTCAGCATAGCATCCGTTGATCAATACGGAGTTGTACGGTCCTGAAAAACTGAAGCAAACAAAATACAATGGTCTGAAATTTACCATAGTGAAAATAACATTGACAAAAAATATCTGGTATCCTATTGGACAAAAGCCTGAGAAATGCTTCATATACAAAATACACAAATATCGACAGTTAGACAGTCTAGTATTTCTATACTGTCTCTATGAACCTTCATGATTGAAAATATAAACATGAAACTTACACGTGTGTCCAGCAATAATCATATTTGTCCAAAAACTACCCATTGTAGTAATTTTAGCGACTGTTACTCCCGTCCCTCCCGCGCACTACACATTTCCACAACAAACATTCATTCTACATGACTTACATACAGGACAAGTACACACTATACGATCACAAGCATAAACTCCATGTAGTCATGGTTACATACACAGGTCAAACCACGCACCTGCGGCCCCGCTAGCTCAGTACACTCGGCCCCGTTTACTCGACCTTGACCTTCACATGCACTGACTTCTAAACATAGAACTTGACACACATACTCCATACATCACGTGCACAGATACAGGCATTACAAGTATTAACACGAGCCGGGGAAACCCACTTTCCCGGTGACATCAGCGCATTGCACCACACATTCAACCTATCACAACACCGCTTACACTTGGCGGGAAATTACACAGCCACATGGTCCCTCGGCCCCAGTCTACTGCGCAGAAGAGTAGTGTAAATCCCAGTGACAGGACGTATAAACAAAAGCTCCTGTGAAGACTGTCGATATTAATATACGAACTGAATACAAGTGATATAAAAACCATTGGATATATGTGCAAGATATATAAAGGACTATAATAGGATTATATTCGACTGGGATATCACCCGACGTAGGTGAGAGTGCGGCCCTGATTGTGAGTGACTGAATCATTGCTCTTATCACCACAATAAACAGTTGAATTGAAACTGCCGGCTTATTGAATCACACGACGACCCAGTTAAACCGGCTTAATATCGGCCGTGAACGATATTCTTCACATTGGCGCCGTTCGACCAGGATCTGAGCTAGTCTCGGATTATCGACCCAGACCTGACCGGCATTGATGGCATTGGCCCCGGGAGCCTCCCGCGGTGAGCCACTCGACCCTACGGATGATGAAGTGACGATCAATCCGAATCCGGCCTTCCGACCTTCCGGCCCTCGCTCAGTTGCCATGAGCGATACAGTTCCACTGTCGCAGGAGCAACAACCGTCCGGCCTTTTCGACTCCATTGGCGACCATTCGTCCCTGAGATCGTTTTCGCCGCCTACCGACCTGGTGCAGGAGTTCCTAGACGAAGACCCGCTCGCGCCGTCACATACAGTAAGTGACATTCTGCGTGCGCACGCTAGAGCGTACTCGGCCACGCCGGCTAGAGCGACCCAGAAAAGTGACTTTGCCGACAGAAACTATACGCGCTCACGTCAAAGAGCGAGCGTAGATTGTGATATCGACCCAGAACAAGTAGCAGTGAACGTTCGGCCGGTAACCATAGACACGTCAATGGTTACGCACCCACCAAGTAACTCTCGGATACGACAGTGGGTTTGTCAGTCTGACAATGTTCCGGAATCGACCCCGCCGAACGCTTATTCGGCCAATCGACCCCTGGCGCCGTCCATGACGCCGAGACAACACGGCCCCGCGCCAGAAATGTACTCACGCATACCGACCGAGCCTACGGTGGTAGAGTACACACGACCCAGCCAGACAGGAGCGACATCCGAAGACATCCTGGCGACGACCGCTACCCGGATCGCGACGCCGCTACGACAACAACGACCCAGCGACACAATGGCGGAATCTCGCGCCACCATGCGACAAGCGCGACCCCGACAAGCACCCTCGACATCAAGTCGCCGACCCTGCGACCCCGACACGCCGACTTCCGACACACGCGCTCCCGCGCCGACCACGCACCGACCATCGCCGATTACCGGAGAACAACCGCGCTTCGATCCGTCGCAAGATCAAGTTGTGTCTGCTCCGGCAGAAAGTGTTGTGCCAATGATCGGACCTCCGATCTCACAATCAGTTCAAAACACCAACGGATATGGTGTACCGCCAGTCGGATACCCTGGCGCAACAAGCGGTGTTCCAAATGGAGTAGCTGTCGGATACTATTCACCGCATGTCAGCTACGCGAACCCACCGCCTGGATATGGTGGCGTTCCCAGCGTGATAGCTGACACCGGCTATCATGGTGCACAACCCGGATTAGTGTACCATGGTGTATGCCCAGATGGATCGGTATACCGATATCCACCACCGGCTGTATTCCCACCCTCAGTCGGGATACCATGGGTGACGCCTCCATACAGTCAACCGGCCCCCGCTACACAAGCACCACACGACCCCAGTCACACGACGGCACCACCCGCCGCATCGCTCGCCGTCTCCGCGACGACAGCACCGACCGCCCCCGCTAACGCGACCCCGATCGACCCAGATACGACGGCTCCGGCGACTTCGGCTGTTCCGACTCCGACGGCCACTGCAGCGACTACACCAGTTGCGGTGAGTGTTGACACGCCCACGCCACAGAGACTCACGTCTGAGCCCCAAACGTTGGCTACGGCTAAAATGGCTCAATGGCGTGCGACCTTCAAGGAGGGCAATCTCACTCAATACATTCGGAGTTTTGAACAGTTCACTGCGGCTTTCACTTACTCCGACCTCAACAAGACGACGACCTTCCGGAGCACGCTACGCGGCCGCGCTGAAGCGCTAGCTCTAAATATCCCGGTCGCAACTCCCTGGGGAGAGTTCCGTCGCCAACTCCTAGAGGGCTGGGAACCCGAGCCCCGTCGACAGTCGAAACGGGACGATTTCCCGTTCCTCAAGCGGGAACGAAAAGAGGACGCGGAACACTACATGGAGCGACTCCAGGCCCTGGCGGAGCAAGTGTTCGATGACGTTACGCCAACGTCGCGGCAACGAACTGTAATTGCACAATTCGTGAACGGCCAACCCGACCCCATTGCCGATAAACTGTGTGCCCTCACTTTTAACAGTTACAGTGAGGCACTTACGGCCGTTCTCAAGGTAGAGAGTCGTCAACAGAGGACAGCCAGAGATCGACATCGAGGCACACGACGTGCTGACATTTCCGCAAGCGGATACGCGGAAGACGACCCTGTCAATGAAGAACTGTCCTGTGCCATGGGACAAGTCACTCAGGGGGAAACACTAACCCCAGAGCAAATTGCGGCCTACTACGACCCCGCGGACAGTGACACTACCGGCCTACAAGGTTGCGACGAACACTCAGTGCCAACCAGCTCACGCGAGTGGGTGGCTGAAGCCTTCCAGTGCGTCCTTAGTGACGAGAATGGACTATGCGAGGAAACGGCTATCTTCTCTGTCCTACGAACAACGGCCCCGATGAAAGGTGATCGACCCCCGCAACCCGGACGACCCATGGTTTGCTTCTTTTGCAAGAAGCCCGGCCATCGCTGGATGCGGTGCTTTCGGCTTAAGGATGTGCTAGTACGTAACGGTATGAAACCGCTAGCATTTCGGCCCAATGGTCCCGGTACTGACAGAAGGACAGCTCAAGTGTTGTCAGTACCTAACCAAGCCGGTAACCAAACTAAACCGGCCCCACCAACACCTCCGACCCCGTCGTCAAACCAGTAGGGGAAGGTGCTGAGGAGCAAGGACCTTCCAGACAACAGGACAACGTTCCCCGCTCCACATCTGCGGTTGTCACGACTACTGTACCGGTAACGACACCAATAGCGACCCCGCAGCCGGCCCAGCCCACACCTCAGCTCCTTGAAGGGGTGTGTACCAAATGTCAAGCTCCGACCCCGAAATCGGCCTCTTTTCATGAAGGGGTGTCCGCACCGCGACCACAGCGGCCACCACGTGGAAACCGTCGTCCTGAAGGGGTGTCACCCCCGACCGCCAACGGCACCGGAACGGACAGCATGTCCGAGATCGAGTGGATCTCCGACGACGGAGGATTCTACGCTTTTCCGAGTGGACCGGAATCCAAACTGCCGCCTCTGCACACACTCTTCCGGCCACCGCTAGACGACCCCGAAATTCCGGCTGTCATCAACAACTCCAGCGCCACCAATCACAAATGCTGGAAGTTGCCGGTACACGTCGGCAACAAGACGATAAAGGCTGTACTCGACTCCGGAGCGCAGATCTCCCTGCTCCGACGCGATCAGCTACGTCACGTCCCCGCTGACCAGCGACATTTGCGGTCTACCTCGGCTATTATTCGTGACATCACCGGACAGTCAAGCCCGATCGATGGACTGATCGACCTCTCAATACAGGTCGGAACCAACCATATGGTCGTAACCTTTTGTGTGGCCGACATCCATGACGACATGATTCTCGGCATGAACTTCTTTCGGCAAGCTCACGCTGTAGTGAATTACGGTGAAGGGACGATACAGGTACACAAAGAAATCCTGTTCGCACATAAAGACATTGAGGCCAATGTTGTCAGAATGGCCGTGCGGCGAGCTGTCACCGTCCCCGCACGCAGCAAAGCAATAGTGGAGCTGGTCCCGACTTCCCGAGTTCGAGTTCGACAACACCCGAGGATAGTCCAGCCACTTACGACCTTTCCCGAGGAAACCGACCTCATCATGGGGAGAACACTTACGACCCTGAATCGGCAGTGCGTAAAGGTGTCGGTAGTCAATCCAGCAGATACCGGCATTACGCTCACCCGTTCCGACCCTGTCGCCATAGCAAGCCCTGTCGAAAGTGTCGTCGGAGCTCTGCCACGACCCGGAGAGGAGCCCGACCCGGCCACGGTAGACGCCAGTCACTACCGCGACCTACCGCCACATCTACAAGAAATGGTGGATCGCACCGGACTAGCGCCGGAACAGCATCGGCGTTGCGCCAACCTGGTTCACCAATACCAGGACACATTTATGCACCCAGACGGCCAACTGGGACGGACCCAAGTCGTCCAGCATAGAATCGACACCGGCAACTCGGCCCCGATTCGACAACGACAGCGACGCGTCCCTCAGGCGCAGCAAAGCATCATCGACGAGGAGATCGACAAGATGCTCCGCTTGGGGTGTATTGAGCCGTCAGATTCGCCCTGGAGCGCACAGGTAGTGCTCGTGCGGAAGAAGAACGGACAAGTACGCTTCTGTGTCGACTATCGGCTCCTGAATGACGTCACCCGCAAGGACTCGTATCCCTTGCCCAACATTCAGGACACTCATGACGCCCTGGCAGGCGCCAACTACTTCTCGGCCCTAGACCTGGCCTCCGGCTACTGGCAGGTCGAAGTCGACCCCAGCGACAGACCCAAGACTGCCTTCGCCACAAGGAAGGGACTCTATCAGTTTAAGGTCATGCCATTCGGCCTTAGCAACGCCCCGGCAACCTTCGAACGGCTTATGGAGACCATACTCCGTGGTTACTTGTGGACCCGGTGTATGTGCTATCTCGACGACGTGATAGCTTACGGCAGAACATTCGACCAGGCACTCGCAAACCTGGAAGCGGTCCTGGATCGGATCAGATCGGCAGGCCTGAAACTACAGCCCAAGAAGTGTGAGTTGTTCCAACGGGAAATCTTGTACTTAGGGTTCATAGTGAGCGGCCAAGGAATCCGAGTCGACCCCAACAAAGTCAAAGCCATCAGAGAATGGCCGACCCCGTGCGAGATCACCGACGTCAGGGCTTTCCTTGGTTTCGCCAACTACCACAGGCGATTCATCAAGGACTACGCTGAGATCGCTGAACCTCTCGTAGCGCTTACCCGAGGTGAATGCCACTTCACTTGGGGACCGGCCCAGCGACGAGCTTTCCAGCGACTCCGCGACGCCCTCATCAAGGCGCCCAAGCTCGCTCATCCGACCCAGAATCCGGAGGACTACTTCATCCTCGATACGGATGCAAGCGGCTTTGCTGTGGGAGGAGCCCTCTCGCAAAGGGTTAACGGGAAGGAGATCCCCATCGGGTTCGCCAGCAAGACCCTTTCCCGGACCCAGCGGAACTATTGCACCACCTATCGGGAACTACTGGCAGTAGTTGAGATGGTGCAACACTATCGGCACTACCTCTGGGGTAGGAAATTCCTCCTCCGAACCGACCATAGCTCGCTAAGGTGGCTGAAAAACTACAGCGACGCCGACGGCATGCTCGCTAGGTGGCTCGCCAAGCTACAGCAGTATGACTTTCGGATAGAGCATCGACCCGGAAAACTACACGGTAACGCCGACGGCTTGTCACGGTGCCACAGTTGCAAACACCAAGACTGTCCCGGACGACTCTTCACACCTCCGACCGACCCAGAAACAAGTTCCGGAGAACTTCCAGTTCGTCGGATAACTGTTGTTCCGACCCAGACAAGGGCAGACCTCCTGGACAGTGATTCGATAACATCACCGGTCTTGCCCCAGCTAGTTTCGGCACGCCAAGTTGTTCGAGTCCGTGCTTTGGACGCCACACTTGATGGACAAAAGTGGCTTTCGGACTATTCGACCCAGGACATTGTCGCGGCACAGCAAGCCGACCCTAGCGTCGGAAAAGTGCGGCAATGGATACTAGCCGGCACCAAGCCCGACTCGCGAGAAGTCGCCCGCCAAGGAGAGGAGGTAAAGACACTTGTTTCTCGCTGGAACCTCCTGGCGCTACAAGACGGAGTGCTGGTTCGACATATAAAACCCGACCCTGCCGGACGGCCCGTGGTGCAAACCGTGCTCCCCGTAGCACTCAGGACACAAGTTCTGCACCAACTACACGACCTCAAGATTGTCGGACATCTCGGCATACAGCGTACCATCGAGAGAGTCAGGCGCCGATTCTACTGGCCCGGCTTGGCGCTGGACGTCGCCCGCTGGTGTGCCCGCTGCCCGCAATGCGTGACCCGCAAGGGTAAACCGGCCCCAAAAAGATCGCCCCTGACACAGCTACCGACAGGAGCGCCGTTCGACAGAATAGCGATGGACATCCTCGACACCCACAAGGTCACGGGAAGAGGCTATCGGTATGTACTAGTCGTGTCGGACTACTTTACGAAGTACACTGACGCTTTTCCGCTACGGCGACATACGGCCAAAAATGTTGCCGACACCCTGGTGAATCGGTGGATAGTCTACCACGGTGTCCCCAAAGCGGTCCATAGCGATCAAGGTACTGAGTTTGAGTCGTCCCTGTTCCGGCATGTTGTGCGTCTACTGGGCGCTAAGAAGATTCGTACGACCCCATACCGACCCCAGAGCGACGGCCAAGTTGAGCGATTCAACAGGACATTGCTCAACATGCTGAGTGCGTTCCTCAGCGATCGTGCAAACGATTGGGACTTGCACCTGCCATATGTGTTAATGGCCTATCGAACCTCAGTACACTCGTCCACGGGATGCACCCCGCATCTGATGGTGTACGGACACGAGTGTAACTTGCCAGTCGACCTCATGTTTCCGACCTACGACCCTGAGCCTCTACCTCCGTGTGGTCCGGAGTATGTGGAGTATTTGCGGCAAGCCATCAGGACGGCCCACGGTTTCGCCCAAGACCATCTCGAGAAAGCGGCAATTCGGCAAAAGATGGGTTATGACGCCCACGCGAAACCACGACCCCAGTTTCAACCAGGCGAACTGGTCCGGTATTATTATCTGCCACTCACGCAGAATAATAAGTTCGCTCGGCCCTGGACTGGTCCCTGGAGGATCATCGACCGTGTAACCGAGGTGGATTACCGAATCGCCCTGGTTTCCAACCCTCGGAACACTCGTGTTGTTCATCTGGATGTGCTCAAGCCATACGAAGGTGACAACCAAGCGGCCCACATCTACTCCGACCCTGTACGACCCACGTCATCGTCAAACAAGTCCGACCCAGAACAGTCGCCCGACCCCATGGGACTTCTCAAGGAGTTCTATTACCCTTGGGAGGTAACAGTCCAAGATCGGCATACTGATTCAGACCAAACAGCAGAGTCTGATTCGCAAACGACCCCGGATCGTCAACCGCGATCTCCGACCTCAACCGGCTCAAGTCGACATCGACAACGGAAAAGATCACACAGATCAAGTTCCGACACTCCAAAACCGGCACGCAAGACACGCAGGCAAAAGCCTGTGGTATCTTCCGACCCTGAGACAAGCGAGGCTACGCCCCCGCCTGCACGACCAAATCGACCCAGACGCAACGCACACAGACCGGCCCGATACAGATAACCCCGGCCTTGTTATCTGATTGATGTCATTGATGATGAATTATGCATGTCTAATGGACTATGATATCATGTCTTTCCCAATAATAATATATTATATTACAATAACAATATATGCATTTAATATGTACAAGATGTCAGTGAGGCAAATTCGATATATACACACTAGATATGATATTATAATTATGATGCTGGTGAAAAATTGGTTGCATTATGATATATGTTTCGACCCCGTATAACATGTACCATTGATCAAGGCGTATGTTACGCAATGACTAAAATTATCATGTAACGCTTCCATCCATGTGCCAGCCGAAGAGGATAAAAACCAGTCACACCGTGAGTAAGGCCACTTAGTTGTCGAAGAGGTGATAGTGTGATTCGTTCTGGAGTATGCGTCGACAGAGCCTCTACTCACTCCATGTAATATTCGGAGGAACGGCCCAGTGGTACGTGAACCAGTCACTACATAGCTATCATGCCAAGATGCGGCCTGTCATCAAATCCATCACCCAAATTATTCAAAGCGCCGCGGTGTGACCGACCCAGATCATTGCAATTTCGACCCCTACAATATTTGCGGCCCCGTCGTCCTGTGAACTGGCTGAAAATGAATGGAACGATGTCCGCCCCTGTGAGTGATTGATATTCATATCTCAGCCTTTAATAACTGTGTGTCGTCTGTGAAACAGCAACTCGACCCCGTAGTTTATTGTGCGCTAATTTGTGGGAGAAGGAACGATAAACTGATAAGTTCACAAGGCACGCACGAGCGCTAATAAACATTTTAGCTGTTTACAGCACCTACATGAAGTCGCCCCTGATAAAAACAATAGTGAGTCGTCGGGCAAAAAGAGCCCAGTAATTCGAACAGTCGACTAGTATAAATAGACAATGATTCGGAACGTGCTATCCAGGGGACGGCAGATGGACATACGGAAATCTGGACAGTGTGAGGACACCCCTACTGTCGTAATGGACTGACCCAAGAGGTCAGAGAAGGATCGCTCTGCGTTTCCTTGACGACGGCCCCGCCTTGCTGTGTGTACGCTTGGAACAATGATACATAGCGTAAAGACGTTTTCTATACAGATAGAGAGCGCCCCCCGGCCCAGTTCTAAGAATCGAGATGCTGTCAGCATCTTTGTGTACGGCATTGAAGATTAGCGGCAATCAGGTCACTTGTGCCTGAGACTTTGAAGGAGAAAGACGGACTTGAAGTTTCGGCTATTGTGATACAGACTATCGTTCTAAAAACTGTGCTAATCGAACAATAATTGTCGGCCTATAAACTGTGACATTGTATAAATCCTGGTCACCAGACTTTGGAGTTAATTCGGCTTGGATTATCGGCATTTGAACTAGGCTGGTTTTGAAGAAATCCAGGCTTTGTTACAACCAGCCTAGTCAGTACTTGGGAAGTACTTCGGCTTGATTTCGGCCCGTCAGCATGGCTGACAAACCCGGAGACGACCGGGAAAATGGCGACCCAGGTGATAATCGGCCCCGCACAGTTAAGTTGGACGGCGATAACATCACCGTCCAAGTAATCGACACCGGGGATGAATCGGATCATCCTATAGTCGTCCCCGACAACGAAGTTTCGTCCGGCCCCGACTCGCAGCCTGAGCAGCGCGATCCAGTCACGCTCAGTGACACGGCAAGTGGATCGGAGAAGGGAGCGCGACCCAAAACGGCCCGGAACAAGCTGGCGCAACGAGGAGAACGCCATACGCCGAGCCCGACTCCGGACGATATCTTCAACATCGACCCCGAACGCTTCCGCCGACTCGAGGAGGGCGGAAGTATCGTCCAGCGTGCGATTGAGGCACGACAAGCGGCCCAAGAGGCTCAACGAGTCGCCACGGCGAGCCGCCAACCCGACCCAGCAAATCAGGTGATCGCCCCGATCGCTCCGGCCCCGACTTCACCCGCTTCCGGTTCGGCGGTAGCACGACCTGCGGCCTCCCGTTCTCCAAACAAGGGAACTTATACTTCTTTCAAGAAGAAACATGGAGCGGGAGCCCGATCGACCTCCAGCAGTTCGTCGCGCTCTAGTGGCGGATCTGCTATTACGGCCCCGACCTCGACTTTCCGTCGGCAAGTGGCGGAATTGATGGAACTGGTGCCACCTCCCGTGACACCCTACGGAACTCGGCCCATAGACTGGAACAAGGTTCCACTCAGCAAGCGAAATCGAAGCGCTGGATACGGCCACATCCACAATTTCGATGAGCAGTCGACCCTGTCGGAGGGAAACCTCCTCACATTGGCTCCGCTACAGCGTGGAGACGGTCGCTTCGAGTGCCCCTTCTGCATCGGCGAAGAGGAAGGAGCAGGAGAGCGACAGTGGTCCTCCGTGCCACGACGCGGACCCTTCCGGACGGCCCAGAGTCTCGACGCGCACGTACTAGCGTACCACTTTCCGTTCCTGCGCTACTTCGTGTGCCCGGCCCGCGACGGCTTCCGGACATTGGCCCAGGAGGAGATGTTCCGGCATCTGTCCCAAGCGACCCCGCAACACGTGACGTCGTTCCCGTTCTATCAGGAGGGACGACTATCGGCATCCGGCCCTATGCTCGTCAGGTTCGCGCTACGCTGCAGAGTCGACATGCAGCCGAACCCGAATTATCGACCCCCAAGAGTTCCGGCCAACATCCCGATCTTCAGGAGGGATGTCAACATTGTCCTGACGTTCGGCATCTGGCACATGGCGCCAGAGCTCTTTGAGCAGTATCCGCCTAACTCGGCCCCGGAAGTGCAACAGGTACTCCGTCGATTAGAGTACAATCGTGCTTCGACCCCGGCAGACGAGATTCGACTTACCCGCATGGTCAGTGACATCGAGACCATGAACACGCGGGTCCGAATTCGACGACCCAGTACGATCTTCTTCGTTCGGCCCATAAATTATCAGACAACGTCGGTGAGCACGGCGGAGGAGGTCCCGACAACGACCACCGGTGTTTCGGCCTCGGCAGTCGTCACGACGGCTTCGTTCGCGACAGTGGCGTCGCCAGCGACAACTCGACCGGTCACCACAGTGACATCTTCGACCCCGTCTAGAGCTCGGCCGTCGGATATCATACCCCGGCGGATGGTTGTGGAACGACCCACGGCCTCTAACGTCACGGACTACCGAGTCCGTGAGGGATTGGTCCCTCCACCTGAGGAGTATCCGCCACTCCCGAGTCGACCCCTGAATACCACACCGGTATCATCATCAACCGGCAAGGAGACTCCCGAGCCGAAGAGTCCAGCTGAGGATCGGCCGCCTCCACTCAGGTAGATTGCACCCGGATCTCCTGTACGTGCGACCCCGACACAGTTTTCGACCCCGGAATCTTCACCAGAGCCTTCACGACGGATGGTGGAACCCGTCCCGCTCCCGCCGTACCTCACGGAGGAAGTGGAACCTCTGTGCTCCGTCCCGACACGCGGCACCGATAGAGACCGGCCCCGACTCCAAGTGGACGACCCGGAGCAGCTTGAGTCACTCCACAGAGACCTCGACGAGCGTCTGCCGCTTCATGGGTCCGGCGAGTTCGCGGCCGATTTCCAGTTCCTGCGGCAACACGGCAGACGTCTGGCGACCCGCTCGCTTCCCGGCCTGCAGGCGCTACCCGGCCAGAACCCCGACCTCGCAGACTTTCTACGGGATGAGGACGCCCAGCGGCTCCCGAACTACCTCGGATTTCACGAGGACTTTTGGACGGCTCGTCTCGAACAGGCCGCCCATAACGCCGACCCCTTGCTCCTGCCGTCAGAACCAGAGGAGCACCTTCCGACCCTGTCACTCGCCCGCGCTGATGATTTAGCGCACCAGTACTTGCGACTAATTCGTCGGGAGTACCTGTCGGCCCTGGATCACCACATCAGGCAGGCAGAATATAACGGCCTGTCTGTCGGCTTTGGGATGGGTGCTCTGCACGAGCGCCACCAGCCCACGTTCCCGGACGCCCTGTCCGAAGAGAATCTACGGCTTCGAGTCCGTGTGACTCAGTTGGAGGACCAAGTCGCCCACCAACAACAGGAAATCACTCGGCTACAAGCGACTCCGGCCCCGACGCCATCGGAAGCACAAGCTCCGTCGACCCCGACCACACCGACCATCCCGGGGGAGTTGTTGGCCACGATCGTGTCCATTTTGCCAAGACTACCCCCGGACGAACAGCTACAGCTGATGCGGCAGGCATCGCCAGCGGCCCCGCCTCCTCCCGCCAGCAGGCGTGAACGGGAGGGCAAGTAAAATTCCGACCCAGAACTGTTCGGCCCTTGACTACGGCCCCAGCTAGCGACCGGTCATCCTGGTCACGGACTTGTATATTGTGTAAATAGTTGTACATATACATTTAATATCCTAGTCATGGCATTTCGTTTTTAGACATGTGATTTAGTTAGGTTTAATCTTCATTTTATTTCAGTTTAATAGACTCTTAAAGTTATAGTTCCGTTTCGCTTTGAAACGTCGAGGAGTTTTGTTTATCATTCCATATCAAACATTCCATTTCTCATCAGTCATTGTTATGAATGTATTTGTATATGTATCATCGTAGAGACGGCTGACGGACTGACTGCTGACGTTTATTTTGACAGTTAGGAATTTTTATTGTATGAAGTGTTTTCTCATTTCGCGCGGCGTGTGTGTGTGAGTGTTTTTGGGTTTGACCTTTAGGACTTTTTAGCTTTTTATTGTTTAGTTTTTGGCGACGGTAGGGTCCGGGGAGGGTAATCCCGAGGGCGTAGGATTAATGAAGGGGTGTTATGTAGTAATTTTAGTGACTGTTACTCCCGTCCCTCCCGCGCACTACACATTTCCACAACAAACATTCATTCTACATGACTTACATACAGGACAAGTACACACTATACGATCACAAGCATAAACTCCATGTAGTCATGGTTACATACACAGGTCAAACCACGCACCTGCGGCCCCGCTAGCTCAGTACACTCGGCCCCGTTTACTCGACCTTGACCTTCACATGCACTGACTTCTAAACATAGAACTTGACACACATACTCCATACATCACGTGCACAGATACAGGCATTACAAGTATTAACACGAGCCGGGGAAACCCACTTTCCCGGTGACATCAGCGCATTGCACCACACATTCAACCTATCACAACACCGCTTACACTTGGCGGGAAATTACACAGCCACATGGTCCCTCGGCCCCAGTCTACTGCGCAGAAGAGTAGTGTAAATCCCAGTGACAGGACGTATAAACAAAAGCTCCTGTGAAGACTGTCGATATCAATATACGAACTGAATACAAGTGATATAAAAACCATTGGATATATGTGCAAGATATATAAAGGACTATAATAGGATTATATTCGACTGGGATATCACCCGACGTAGGTGAGAGTGCGGCCCTGATTGTGAGTGACTGAATCATTGCTCTTATCACCACAATAAACAGTTGAATTGAAACTGCCGGCTTATTGAATCACACGACGACCCAGTTAAACCGGCTTAATATCGGCCGTGAACGATATTCTTCACACCATATTTCCAAAACGCTTCAAAACAATGAAAGCACATTTTAGAAACGACCTCGACGTTATAAAACACTTCGTGTGACAAATTCTAATGGAAAAATGTATACAAATTATAGGCCCCTCTATGGATTACTAGGGACTTCAACCCGAAAACTTGTTTTCATCTAAACCACTGGACTTCATGAGTTGAACAGTACAAAGCATTTGATAACGTACAACTATGACCACGGAATGATCATAATGCAAACAAAAAAGGTTTACTAGAATTATACTTGGCTATGGGCATTTACACATTGTATGTCTATGATGTTTAGTTTAGTTTAGTTTATTTCAATCGTACTTCAGGCCCTCAGCCCATGTACAGTGCAAATACTTAAACAAATGGTCATTCACACATGATGGAAAAGAATAATATACAACACAACAGCATTTAAAACACATCTGTTATGATGTGATGTATGACGGCCGGATTCGTCCGGACGGAGTGTTACCTGGTTGTAGTTCTAGTAATCACCGACGCCCGCCGTGACCGTGCCTCAGCGCGGAGTGTTTGCGCCCTAGGCAGCGGGCGTATGTATACAAGGTGCAGTATGTATACCAGTTCAAAGATGCAAACGGCTCTGACAGCAGGTATACATATAAACCAATACATGGAAACAGCCGCGCTCTCCTGGAACAAGTTTTCAAGGTAAATGAAAATCAATAGTTCTAAAAGTTGAGAACCCGAACATCGATTAGTGTTAAAAAAATCGAAAAGTTTATATTTGAAAGAAGGAAATTCTACAATTCAAAAGTTTAAAACTTGAAAAATTCAAAAATATTCTTCAGGTAAAAAACTAACTACAAAAATCACACCTTCAAAAAATAGATATCTAAGAAAGGTTACCGGAAAATGTGTAGTCTTGAGCAATGAATATCTTTCCACCTACCATTTTGATCGTCCTGCTAGATTGATGTGCACTGTATTTGAATGTCCAAAGATCATTTTCACCTAATTATTTCTCCGCATATTCAATTTATCGTTAGGTTATTCCGTTTTGACCTTTCAGGATCACTGCAGGTCAAATTCGAGGTCACCACTGGAATCACTGCCTGAGACATTATTGAGCTCTCTTTTGGAGTGTTCCTTGAGTTTATTCCATACAGCTCGCATTGTGAAGGAAAAGTGGACGAGATTTCATAGGTCTAGAAAATGTTTCAGTGTCAAGAAAATGATCTTTTTGTTTTTGCCTTGGTATGACTCATACCAGATAGTGATTTTTTTACCGACCAGTAGGAAAATCAGCATGGCTGCCACATGCAGACGGGCTGTTCAAGGACAACGAAACTAATACACAGCATATGGGTACATAATACATATGGGGAATCTTATACATTAATTAGAGAAATTAGCCCAAGGGTAAGAAAGGTTACCGGAGATATGCACGTGTATAGTGTTGAGCCACATTTGAATGTGCCAGTATACTCTATCTTGGAATGTTCTAGAAGGTTACTAGTTTACTACATACAGCTCTCATTATGAAGGAAAAAATTAGGTAAAATTGTCAATAGCCACAACACACAGATTGGCGACTCAAGGCCAACGGAATTTTCACATCATGAACGTACATAAAATGAATCTTATGAATCAAAACTCTCTAAACTGATCAGACAGCATTGGAGAAAATGGTTGCAAAAGTCCAAAAATTATTTTTCAACAAAAAGGCTGTTTTGTCCTTTCAATGTCATTGGAGGTCAACCCAAGGTCACTACTGAACCGCAGTATGTGATTTTCAATTTGAATGTGCCAATATTTGGGCTCTGTCTTGAAGTGTTCTGTGAGTTTACTCCATACAGCTCTAAATATGAAGGAAAAAGTGGACGAAACTTTTCAAAGAAGTTCTTTTTCCTGGAAATGGCTTAAAGCAACAGTGACTTGATTTGGAACAAAACAAAAAATTTTCTTCGACCCATCAAAATGTCGCCACACGTAGACCGACGATTCAAGGGCAATGAAACTTGTATAAATCACAAAGCTCTATGTGTAGAATCTTACGCAGATTACGAAAAAAGAAATATCAACAGATTTTTGAGAAAATGGTCGCCAAACTACAAAAAAAAATTCGTTGATATTTTTGAAAAACTTTTGAAAAATACTTTTGAAAAATAATAATAATAATAATAAAAAAGATACTCTTATCTTGAAATATTTGTAGGTATTTTAGAGCAAAATTTGATCATACACTTCAAAGATAAAAATGTTGACAGACATACGGACGGATGAGACAGACGACGGACGAAACGCCATGCCAATAGGTTATCAGACCATAGGTGCGGTGACCTAAAAATCAAAATAGCCACCACATGCAGACCGTCAATTCAAGGCAACAAAACTTAGTGGTTACACCGAAATTTAGGGGTATACAACTTAGGGGCAAATCAGGAGAGTCATATGCATACATTGGATAAAATGGCCCACGGGCTAAGAGAAGTTAGTGGAGACGTGTATGGTGTAGAGTTTCTTTTTTCACCAATATTGCCGTTTTGACTTTTCCACAATCACCTGATGTCAAATTCAAGGTCACCACTGAAATCAGTATACATTGTATATGTGACTTACCATTTGAATGTGCCAATAGTCAGCTCTATCTTAAAGTATTTTACAAGCTTATACCATACAACTCCCGTTATGAACAGAAAAGTGAATGAAATTTTCCAACTAAAAAAATGTTAATGGCGAAAGGAAAAAAAATGGCTGGATTAACTGCAAGCAGATAGTGACATAAATTTAGTCAACCAACCCGTGACCAACCCGTCTAAAAATCAAAATGGTCACCACATGCAGACCGATATTTATGTCCAGTTCAAGAACAACAAAATTTTTACACATTACAGGGGGTATAAAATTATACGCACCATATAGTCGCACGTATCAATTGGAGAAAAAAATTACCACACAGATTCTAAGAGAATATCCTCCAAAGTCCATGAATTGTCGCTCTTCAACGAAAAAGGCAATTTCGACTTTTCAAGGTCATCAAATGTCATATTCAAGGTACTACTGAAACCACAACATATAATTTTCCATTCCAGTGCGCGTGAGTTGGGAAAATCTCAAAATTGATAGGACAGATCAAAGGCCACTATTGAGCTTTTTTCATCTCCCTCTTGAAAGATTTTTTATCTCCCTCTTGAGAGATTTCAAATATTCATTTCTGGGTTTCCCGGTTTGAATATTTATTTCCAGGTTTGAACATTATTTAGAGCTTTTAATATTTAGTTTCCGGTTTTGGCATTTGATTCCAGGTTTTATTATTTAACTCCCGGTTTGAATATTAAAATCCGGGTTTGAAAATTGAATTCTGGATTTTAACGTTTATTCCAGGTTCTGATATTTATTTCATGGTTCTAGCATACAATTTTAGGTTTTAATACTTATTTTCAGTTCGACTGTTTAATTCCCGGTTTGAACATTTAAATCCGGATTTGAATATTTAATCCATGGTTTGAACATTTTGAAATCGATTCCAGGTTTGAAATATTTGAGAAAATAATTCTGCAGAGAAGAAGTTTTATCCTAAATACAAAAAGTTCAATGTTCCTTTAAAGCTTCTCTTGAATGGGGTACATTATCGAAAAGTACAAATTGTTTGTACTTTCTGTATTTTGGCCCACCTTGCCATATAAAGATATTCTAATTTCCACAGCTTGATCATGCATGACTAAAATTATATTCATAATGCATGGTCGGTGCTGACCAGTAAGGCGACTAAAATTTGTCAACAATACTCACTTCACTATGCATGGATGATTTTCCCGGAAGAGGGCCTGAAATTCAAGGTGGGTCTTTACTGAATGACGTCAATGAATTTGACAAGTGATGACATGATATTTATAGGTACTGGATACAGTGTTTGAGGCCCGAGGTCGTGTCTGGGCCGCAGCACGCACTAGCTTGCAAACACGCCCGAGAGCCTCAAACACTGTATCCAGTCGATTAACTTATTATTATATGCCGCCTCATGATATGCACACACGTCGGGAGAGATATGATTACAAGTGCTGGGTTTTCTAGCCATTTTAGACCCTGAAAGCAAAGAATTTTATGGGCATTTTCGTGCACCACAAAGCCAAAAACGTTATTTCACCAGCGCATGAATACGAAATCGTCAAAAGACCGTCGATTGCTATGCGCGACGCCGGTCAATATGAAGGCTACAGTACTGTATAGTCACTATATTGGCCATTCAACTCAATGTTAAATGTTCTTACTTTGACGGTCCATAAAGTACCTTCCTAAAAAAAATCCCAGCCAAACCACTATGCTATTTTTGTCAATTGACGTATTAGGCATCGCGTGATAAGCATGAATATATTTGACGACACATTTTGACGGGATTTTTTGCTATTCTGCCTTGAATGGACCCGAGGTGAAAATACCCGAAATTGTGGGTGCTGATGGCCATTCAAAACCCCTTTGCTTCCTCATCTCCTGAGAAAAACGATAACAATATACTGCCTTGAAAACCGGGTTATTGTTTTCCAGCAGTATGTTCTTTCAAAAGAATATACACTCGTCCATAAATCTGGCGTAAATAAATATATGAGGTGATGTCACACAATTATAGTTTCCCTTTAAATTGCCTAAGTGAGGTGAACGCTCGCTGATTGGCTGAGCGAGTTACCGTACTATGCCCTGAAGGAGGTCAATACCGCAGTATATCGGACCGATTGCACTCTGTGTAATCCATTGTAGCATTTTCGTAGGCATATAATAAATTTATTTCCAGTCTAATATTTAATTTGCGCTGTGAATATTTATTTTAAAGTTTTAGTACTTTCATCCAGGTTTCAATAATCAATTCCCGGTTTGAATTGTTATTTCCTGAGTTTAATCTTAATATTTAATTCCCAGTTTGAATATTCAATTTCGGTTTGCCAGGTTTTTCCCAGCGAGTAGACAGAATCATTCCCAAGATTCAAGTTAATTCATAAATAAAAAAAAGTTGAAGGTCTCTGATAAGCTTCTCTAGAACGTTCAAAACAATCTGAAATTTTTTTAGCCCCTGTCACGCCTGTGTTTTGAGCGGGTCCCTGACTGTTTAGGCACGTTATTGCTGTCCCCGTGGACGGGATCCAACAAGCCACGTTATGATAGCATTCAAGACCGTACTGACACCTGGCGAGTATTTAGTTAATTTCGCTAGTAGTGACATCTAGCGACTAAATTGATCATGACAACAGAATGCGCACGCATCGCCGCAAGCGGATGTGATTAATTTCTGGACACATTTGGAATTTTGACGACAAAAGTTGTCATCCTGTTGTCAACACCTCACATTGACACAAATCAACGGACAACGGTGAGTGATTACCAAGTCCAATGGCCGGGGCTACACTACAGGGAGAGGAGCATGGGACATTTCAATCATCATTCGGTGATGTAGATCTATGACCATGTCTATGACCGATTAGTCCTATCTCTGAGACAGAGTCCTATGTAAGCAATGACAAGAATTTACCGACGGAGTGGGGAGTTCCCGCGCCAACGAACATCGGGTTATATTCGACGAATAGAACGATTTACCCTTAAAACAACATGTGAAACCTGATGAGGGTGATAAATGTACTCAATTTGCTATGTTCGAATAAGCTGTCAAGCGATATATTCCAAAGAAGATTGAATTAACGTCAGATGACAGCAAGTATTGCAAATCACCGCCTTCCCAGGATGTTCGCCTTCCCAGGATGCTTTGCGAAGAACCCCTTTAATTTGGATTTTTATTTTAGGCGGAGCCTATATGTTTTGATAAATCACACGATACAATGAACGCAGAGAAAGATTTCCCGATATAGCTGACACAGCTCATGCAAATAATACGAATTCAAGGCCAGAAAATATATTTGCCAGGATGGCTCTGAGAGAGCCAGGCAGAACATAATGATGTTGGCACGACGGTTTATTATTTTTCATTGAGCACCACGACTTTTTAATATAATTAGTTTCAGTTACCTATAATCTCTCCATTAGCAGCAGTTTAGCAGTCGAGGAAGTGAGTTATATACAAGAAATTTCCACAATCTCAGACGAGGTGTAATTTCGTTTTTCCCACCGGTCATTTTTGTCTGTGAGCTTTCATTCGCCAGGGGTCTCTGAGGTTTGGTGCACAAATATACAACTCGGCAAAAGTCACTTTCGATCTTCTGATCGATACCAAATCAACCAAAATTTGGTTTAGCAGATTTATATCAGAAGTTGAAGGTGAGATGAAATCTTCCAGAGGGGTTGCGCGACTGTCGAAGTGAAACTTTTGGCATTTTGGAGGATGGGAGTTATGTACTACATACCAAATTTTTGACCAACAGTATACACACAGCCATTTCCTGTTTCAGTTTCAGAATTTCTTGTCAGATTTGAAGAAAAAATACTAAAACTCCTTCTTTGCAGTGAAAGGTGGGAAAAACTTTCTTTATTCACGCACTTTGTGTATATTATTCATGACACAATAGATTTATAACAGTTTTGGATAGTCTGGCAGTACCTCGTTTTTTATTCGACTTTACTGCCTGGCTCTGTCCCAGAGCCATTCCTGGCAAAAAATATATACACTGTAGATATCTATGTACTCAAAGAGTATATGGATTTTAGAAGGTGAATAAGCCTGTTGTAGATGAACGGCATAGGAAGTAGCCAAGTATGTACAATTATAGTACATACGTACATGTATGCATAAGCCCCGCTGTGACTGATCGCAATGTCTTCTTGTGTTTATTAGCCAGTAGATGATGCTACATTTGCGTACAGGTCACTTTGTATTTGTGAGATAATGAGAACAAAACGTATTAACCAAATCCTGACAATTGTGGTTATAATGAATGTTTGAGAATGAGCCATGGTCACATAAAATATTACTTGCTAAAATCTTAATAATTTTACAAATTAAGGAGATATTTTTAATGAATTGCAATCAAAAAGGTGATTATCTGATTGGAATACACAGAGAACCTAAATGTAATTAAAGAAAATATTGCCCCATTGCCGTAGATCAACAGCGATAGCAATATTCGACACATAATGGAGCAATGTATGGGAGTGTTTTCTGAATGAACAGATAGTAATTACTTTGTTCCTGTTCGGGTTTAACTCAGTATTCTTTGCATGCATACAAGTCATGATATACCAGGAAAAAAAAACTATCCGAAGATTACGCGCAAACACATGCACATATTCATATATTTTGTTTACTTATCAAAATTGAAAAGCAAAGTCAAAGTCAAAGAACGGTAAACCGTTCTGAATACCGTAGGCATCAAATGTAGCTTTCTGATCCGCCATTAGTGCTATTAGTGGCGACACAACCAGCACGATGTGTGGAGCATTATCCGGTTCAATCTGATTAACATGAATACATCTTAAGTTATCTTCACTTTCTTATCAGACTGTGGGCGAGGTGTTTAAAACATATATGTGGGAGTATACTAGTATGATAAATCTATCTAATTTAATCTAGCACTATTTGACTGCATATACATTTCACCATATCGCTTATTTATCTCAATAATCATTTCGCTATTGTCCTGGAATAGGCCAAAATTATTGTTGTGTTTATTTCATTCACTTCTAGGATTATATAGACTAATTCCCTACAATAATTTGTATTTACATACCACTAATGTCCAAGTCAATAACATGTGTCTTCTCCAGCAAGATTCTAAATGTTTTTACATCAATGTACATTAGGTGTACATCATGCCTATTCTCAATGAACTACCAAAGACTTTTTTTCAAATAGTAAATGGGCATACCTTGTCCATGATGAGAGGTGCAACTTTGTATACAAAACTTTTCCCGTATCCCGTTGGAAGCACTCCTGAAACATTTTTTCTGTTGCATATGTGCCAGATTATGTCCAGTTGTTCCTGCTTTAACTGTATCTTGAATCTTTCTTCATAGTGGTTCTTGTATATTCCACTGATTTCTTCTTTGGAAAACATTGTCGGCAAAAAATTAAAATACTTCTGTTGATGTCAAAGGTTACTCGTTGTCAAGTGTCACCTCATACATGTACATCTCCTGTCCAGTCTATGTGTGTGATATTCAATGTGTTTATGCCTTTTTTAAATCTTGTTCTAGTTTGCATTCACCAATAAACCTTGCCCTCACCTGATTGGCTGAGCGTTTGACAGTCAGCTAAAAGCGGGGGGAGGCGCCATTCAATTGTAAACACAAAAAAACCGGGAGATGTAGCGGGTGGATTATGATAGATTATTTGATAATGTCGCCATATGTCAGACACCTAATTGCGTTTATAGAAGGACAACAACACACAGTAAGTGGAAATCAAGTTTATTTCAGCATATAATGCAAACTTTGGAGGAAAAAACAACAACCGTTATAGCCGGTTATAGCGGGAATCTCGTAGGGAATTTTATGCATGGCCTTACGCGTAACTCTGTTACGCTGCGGAATTAATGACCGATCGTGATTCGTGGATTCCTCTACAGACTGCCCCCCCCCTCCCCGCACGCCCATTAGGGCTTCAACGAGTACAAAATTTCGTGACCGGTTACTCGTTAGCTTGTAACCGAACCGTAACCGGTTACTCGTCCAAAAATACATAGTTAAATATTGTCTAAAGTAACACCAATTTTTTTCGCAGTTCGCATTTTATCAAATCTTCGTGTCAAAAACTGGTCAAAATCACGCCTATAACTCGAGATTAGACTAGGGCTTTAACGAGTACTCGGTTAACCGGTTGCGGATCGGTTACAGAGTGTAACCGGTTACAGATTTTGTGACCGGTTAATCGTGAACGTATTTTGCAACCTCGTAATTCAGCCTAATTCAGGCGGCTTTTTGACACGAAGATTTGATAAAGTGCGAACTGCGAAAATTGGTGTTACTTCGGACAATATTTAGCTCTATATTTTTGGATGAGTAACCGGTTACGGTTCGGTTACTCGGTTACAAGCTAACGAGTAATCGGTCACGAAATTTTGTACTCGTTGAAGCCCTACATTAGACGTCATTTTCACGTGAGAATATGCCATATCATGATGAATAAACATTCTATTTGGATCGGAGAGTGATAAATCACTCCAATTCTGCGCATTTAGGCGTAAATTTGACTGATGTGAAGTGTTTTAGGCTGAATTACTGCGCGTTTAGGCGTAAATTTGACTGATGTGAAGTGTTTTAGGCTGAATTACAAGGTTGCAAAATACGTTCACGATTAACCGGTCATAAAATCTGTAACCGGTTACACTCTGTAACCGAACCGTAACCGGTTAACCGAGTACTTGTTGAAGCCCTAACGCCCATACTATGTATGTCAATTTTAGACTCAAAGATAGAACTGTGCTTGGCACGATGTCTGTGTGACACAAATTCTGACCCTCCTCTCATGTCTCGGATCATAATGGAGATCCCTCGGGATTTGTCACGCCACAGTCATCAAGCCAAATAATTTTTTGGGGGGCCACGGTTCATTTGAGGGCTTCAATGAGTACAAAAATTCGTGACCGGTTTCTTGTTAGCTTGTAATCGAACCGTAACCGGTTACTTGTCCAAAAATATAGAGCTAAATATTGTCCAAAGTAACACCAAGTTTTTTTCGCAGTTCGTGTTTTATTAAATCTCAGTGTCAAAAAGGTGTCAAAATTGCGCCTAAAACTCGAAATATGAAGTCATTTTCATGTGAAAATATGCATCTTTATGATGAATAAACAGTCAGTTTGGATTGGAGAGTGATAAATCACTTCAATCCTGCATGTTTTGACGGAAATTTGACTTATCTGAAGTGTTGAGGCTGTAAGACGACGTTGCAAAATACGTTCACGAATAACCGGGTTACATCCTGTAACCGAACCGTAACCGGTTACCCGAGTACTCGTTGAAGCCCTAGTTCATTTGCATATCAACCGATAAATATACACATCTGACTTGTTAGTTTAATTTTAGGGGTGCAACGATACACT
This sequence comes from Terebella lapidaria, assembly GCA_949152475.1. Classification (NCBI taxonomy): domain Eukaryota; kingdom Metazoa; phylum Annelida; class Polychaeta; order Terebellida; family Terebellidae; genus Terebella; species Terebella lapidaria. The sequence goes on along the minus strand of OX424570.1, from coordinate 14,294,196 downwards.
GGTGGTTCGGTGAATCGCGATATAAGAGCCCACGATACGCTTATCGTATCGCCAGGCATGTACCAAGCATGCACGATATACATCAAATGATGTATGCGAGAGGAAGCGTGTTCCAATTACAAGCGGTTATCATCGAGTAATACTGAGCTGAAAATAGCTCTGTGGCAAACATTTTATTTCGCGCCTCGCTATTGGCTGAATCTAGATGAAATCTTTACCGTTGACCAATCACAGCGCTTGTTTCGTTTTCCTGAGTGAAAAATGGCAGTCCCCACGTCATCAACTTCTATCTATTTACCATGAAAAGACTGTGGATAACACCACGATCAATTAATGAATTCTGAAGAACATTAAGATGATATAGTATTGTTGCATCAGTTTATCATTCAGCTCAAACATTGGACGTACTCTGCGGGAATGCTTGCTAACAGCTTTGGCAATATCGTGATACATATCTTATCGTGAATGCTATATCGAGATACGTATCATATCTTGGAAAAACATATTGCACCCCTATAAAACAATGTGAAAAAGACAGATATTTGTGATGAATTTATTTTGTTGATATTGCTCCTTTTTTTCAACCACAAAATTAAATCCACCACAAATATTTGTCTCCTACATAGAATATACACATGATATCCAAAATCCGTGAGTTCAAATCTCCATGGATTTGTCTAGACATAAAAACCACGAATATTTCTAGCCACAAATATCTGGGTTTTTTTTTACAGTATACCAGCCAGATCTTTGCCTCAGTTGTACATGTTGTAGGGCAGAAAATAAAACGTTCCAAATTCTATTTTCCGAAATTTGTTTTGAAGATGCTCGTGTGAATACTCGCCCCCTTGTACTCACTGAACGCTGTCAACATTGGGCTCCACCATCCGTCAGGACCATGGGTTACGATATCAACCGTTTCCAAGGGGATGTCGATGAGGAGCTCATCTGTCCAATCTGCAGTGCTGTTTTGGAAGAGCCTTTGCAGGTAACCATGGCAACAATTTTACCTACCTACAGCAGCTGAAACATTCAAAGACTTCAATTTCCAACATGCTACTACCTGTATATATTGGTCGAATGACTATATCTGTTACAGTGGTCAGATTAAAAGTTAATTTCGAAATTGATAAATGACTATACGATTATCTTGTTCCAACATACAATTGTTGAGAATAGTTCAAATGAATACTAATGCAACGATATACAAACAGATTAAATGTGACGAAAACTTCATTAAATACCAAAATCTTCGAATATTGTTTCATTCCTGCAATACACAGGCTCCGAAGTGTGAGCACGCGTTCTGCGCTAGCTGTATCAACGAGTGGTTGACGCACCAGCACACGTGCCCAGTGGACCGGAACCCCATCACCCCGAACCAACTGAAACCGGTGCCGCGAATCACGAGGAACCTTCTCTCACGACTGTACATCACTTGTGATAACGCCCAGTACGGGTGTACGACCGCGGTGAAACTCGACCTACTACAATCACATCTGCAGGTGGATGCTAATGCATAGTAACATATGATTGGGGCTCTAGTTGGATATGGTGGCAATTTGGGCATACTGTGGTGCCACCAATCGGTGCCATGCTATCGGCCCCCTGTGACCAGTATTTAGCCAATCACAGGACGAATTTCACATCGCCTGCTGGATGCTACATGTAACCCTTATGATTCTATTGATTACATATCTACTAATAACACAAAAGTTGGTATCAAATGTATATATAATATTTTACAGGAATGTGAGCACAATCCAAAGCGAAAGATTCCATGTGAAGGAGGCTGCGGAATGTCTGTTCCTAAAGATGAAATGGAGGTATGGTAGCACTTTTCTGCATAAATAAAGTGTTCAACAAACTAGGGATATGAATTCATAAATGTTGTGCCTAAAATATTGAATCTTGAGTGAAAGTATGCTATCTCTAAATATAATTTTAAAATAAAATTTTCATGTTCTGAATCTAACACAGTTATGATTGTCCGTATATTATTGCGTATGTCAAGAATCAAGTTTTGTTTCATTTATGAAGTATAATATTTCATGTGTTTGTACAATTTTTCATGGAACTTGTAAGGCAGGATTGTTTATGCTCCAAGAATACATCTATATTTCGATAAAACATATGAATCCCGAGAAATGATGAACAATTTTGAACTTCTTGCGTTTCTCTCTACAGGATCATAACTGTATAAAAGAATTGCGAGGTGTCATTTCACAACAAGCAGGCAAAATCACCGATCTCCAGACCGAATCAGCAGAGATGAAACTCCAACATAATGAACTCAAGAGAGAAGTCCAGTTGTTGAAAGTAAGCTCACATGCGGAATAAAGTGGTCAATTTTGGTTGACTTGTGTTATAACATGTTGTACCTTAATGTGTACGTTATGATTGCCATGTTATACCATAGCGATTAAAAACTGCCCACTGTATTCTACATGTGGTCCAACACCTGTTCTGGGACATCATTATGTGAGTTGAGTTGAACTATAACTCATGTTTTCAACTAAGCTAACTATTTTCACTTCCTATTTTGCAGGAATATATGCGAGCAATGAGGATGTCCAATCCTAGAATCAGAGAAATCCAGACTGAGATTGAAAATGATGACATACAGAGGTGAGCATTCTAAATCCATTACCTGTGTTGAGTATCAACAACAAGAATTAGATCATATTTTAAAAAAAAATCATACTTCCAGTTGTCTTACAAACCCATAGAATCAAATATTGTAGATTGTATTTTTCAGTGCTTGTTAATCATGTTTATGAAAATTTCTGGTTGTAGACAAATATATATGTATTCCTGTTCTGTCACTAAAATAAAATTTTCAGTCTTTGGATAAATAATCCAGATATATTTTCAGTAAATACCTTAAACTCTTCAGCCATATACATGCAGTGGACCCTGTAAGATATGACACCTCCGAAATAAGACTTCCCTGTCTGTAAAGACTTTTTTGTATTCCCCAAAGATCAATTTAACATGTAAATGAACCTGTGAAATAAGACTTCCTGTGAGATAAGACCTCATTTTCTCTGCAAAAGGTGAGGTCTTTTCTTACAGGGACCACTGTATATATATCAACATTGAAAATTTAATCACCCCTGTTACCAACTATACAATCTGACTCAACACTCATGAACAAATTCCTTGCAGATGGTTGACTCTAATATCACCTGCACGCGTGACGAGATGGGGCGGGATGATTTCAACACCAGACGCGGTGCTCCAAGCCGTGATTAAACGAGCGCTTATTGACAGCAACTGTCCATCGCACATAGTGACGGAGCTGATGGAAAATGCACATGAGCGACGCTGGCCTCCGGGGCTTAGCACGCTCGAGACGAGGCAGCTAAATCGACGACAGTACGAAAATTATGTCACAAAACGTATACCAGGTTTGTATAATGATTGTCGCAATGAATTCCGAGGCAATGCGTGACCATTGTCTTCAAGGAGGTTTCAATACAGGGGGACTGTTGAATTTGTATTTTGGAACCATTAAAAAAAAGGCGTCTTCATTTGACTGAACCACTTTGCATGAAAATGATCTATGTAAATTACCAGAAATTTGCCAAGTTATAGTCCTTCAGTTTGCGAAAAACAATGCATTGCAACATTTTTACATTATAAAAAATAACATTTATGCATTATAACAAAAAAAGTACACAGATCCAGATCCACTTTGAATAATTCTGCTACAAAGCCAGATATTTTCCCATATCACACCAGCGAAACCGACTAGCGGAACGCGCGTTCCCTCGATCAAAGATGGCGAGCGGTAGGTTTTGCTTCGATTTGTTTTGCCGAAAAACATGGAATATTTTGAGTTATTTGTATGTTTTGTGTTGTATACAGATGAAGCACATATTACTCCGGACAGCAGACATTATAAAAAGGTTGTATGCCAATTAAAACGCACAAACAATGAATATTTCTTATCGCTGAAAACCCGCACTGATTAACGGAACGCAATACATTGATTTACGGAAAGCGCCAGACAATTTATTTCCCGATGAACGGAACGCGCAAAACCATGTTGCATTAAATAAATGAATAAACCAACATGTGACTCAACAAATAGATGAAAACAGTGTTATGCACACGTGTGTTTCTTTCATAACATCGGAGAGGAGTCTTTACTATAAAATTAGGAACATTATGATGTTTTACTATCATTTCTCAATTTAGAAAATGTATCGTGTTCAACACGAATGCCAATGTTCTCCCTGAAATACAAATATTGCAGGCCTAAAATTCCCAATAAAATTTGCCAGATTATGTAATATACTAGTATCAATAGTACAAGTAGGCCCTACCAAAAATTTTGTAGGTATTATTCATTTTGTGTTTTTTTCTTGTTCGTTTTTGTTTTTCACGTTTTCCTGGTCATTTTTAAGCCGAAAAATTTCCACCTTTGGAAATTATTTTTTTAATCACTAGTATCCCTATATGCCATATGTTTCGAAATGGTATATGGTTTGTCATAAAATAACCAGAACGGTTTCCAGATCAGTACTGTTATGGTTGAAATTAGTATTATGAACATATGGGCAGTCATTGTGGAATTTATGATCGATGTATTCGTTTCAGCTTTGAATTATAAGCTTTGACCTTGATTTATAAATAAGAAGAATGATCTGCACTGAAAATTGCCACATGCACAAAAAAAGTTATACCGATACAAAAACGTTTATGGTTATCCATGATCTATTTAAAGTCATAGTAGCAAGGTACCATTATATGGTATTATTCCTATTCAGATAAAGATATTGTGGACATTTAGTGATAAAAAGATGTTCGCGGTAATTGGTTGTTAATAAGAGCCATATGTAATTGGGTATATTGAACCAGTATTACATTCGCCTTCTCATGCCGATGAAAAAATAGCTTCGGCAGTTTCCGTTATCGTGACGTCAGTTGAGGCAAAATGTGCTTTGATGGCTGGCCAAAAACTTTGGTGGCCTGCTCAATTATGGAAAACCACTCCAAAATGCATTCGATTCAAAAGAAAACACGCTAATACTGGACATCTTGCAGCTAAACAAACCTCCGTTCCGGGTGAATAAATAGTGCTGATTCTAAACATCAATACGAGAAATGCCGTATTCCCGCCATCTCACCCGTTCCCTTGTATTGTCAAACATACACCACGGGAATGAATAGGCGACATGCAGTTTACCTTGCTGGCTACATGTACTTTCAGGCCTGCCTCAACTTACGTCACCTACCACGTGACCCATACTAAAATCGTGATCAAAATCTTCGGCAATTTACGGAAGGAAAGCCTATTTGATTCAATATCTCGAAACCCACTTATTGAATTTGTAAAATTCGGTCGAATTTATTGAAAACTATTTATAATAGACTAAATGAGAAGCACTTTCATCGGCATGCTACTAGGTCTTTAACATTTCATGACATTGTAATAGTGATATGAAAATGTGTGTAATTGCAGAAAAACCAGCATGAGATATTACTGTCCACCAAGTACCGGTCGGTACGAATCAGTCAGCACCCTATTCCGCCACTATATTTAAAAACATGAGAACTGTAAATTTTCCTTACGACGATACCATGGAAAACTTATGTACGTTCATATAAAATGCCTTGTCGTCAGTTATAATTGAAGGCCTAGTCTATACTACACTCATCACAAAATTTTACTGATAATAGAATATAAATAATATTTCGCGCGTGGTTGAAATCAAGCACTTCCATTTAATAGTAATTGTCTCATTCCATTGCTCAGTGTACATCAAAGCACACTCTGGACATAATATTCTGAATGTACGTATCTGTTTGTAAAGTCCAGTTAAGATATTGTTAGGTGTGTGGTACGGTATCAAATAAACATAGATAACATAACATGATGTATAGCATGATGAATTGCATACAGTGCGGCTCACCATCTGAATTCCCAAACTATAAATGACAAAAACTCATTCATGCTCATGTCAGTGATGTTTGCATAGGACTACACAGGCCTGCATTTCATAGTCACGCACGGAACACCTCATTATTAATTTTATTTTGCTAAATTTGACCATGTAATATAGGCCTACCTGGCCTAACACTGTCAACAGCTGCCATGTCTGAAATATATGAATATACCCTCAACACTACAGTGAACAAACAAAGTTCGGAAAATAAACTTTTAGCTGGAAATTTCATATTCATGACTTCGCGTTCCGTAGGTCAATTCCTTGCGTTCCGTTAATCGTTTGAAAAGTTGATCTTCGCGTTCCGCTGATCTTCGTGTTTTCTTATCAGCTCATTTTCGACGCGATACACCCATATTACTATCTAAAGCAGGTGTTGTACCTGACTAACCAATCTATAGTTTTGTTTTATGTATAGATCACATGCAAATATCGCCCTAATTTGCTGCATCGGCCGGAAAATTTCTCGAAGCAAAGCCTACCGCTCGCCATCTTTGATCGAGGGAACGCGCGTTCCGTTAGTCGGTTTCGCTGGTGTGCATATAGTGCATTTGTTTACATGTACGATGACTGTTCACTACAGGCAAGCAAGCTGTGGTGGTTATGGCGTGCGAGAATCAACACATGTCGGAGGACATGATTCTAGAGCCCGGCCTTGTTATGATCTTCGCACACGGGGTTGAGTAGCCATGGTTACCTGAAAAAATTCTGTCGGCATTGCCAAAAGTGACTTGTGAGTATTTTCCACAATGATCTTAATATGAATTTAGCAGGTATTTTGCATATTATTTCCAGGATTTTGTTCAAGCTAGTGCTTGCATCCTTGTAAATTTTGTAGTGTTTTGTGATTCAATATTCATTTTGTTTGCAACTATTGTAATGTCATTCCGTCGCATATTTAATTTACCAAATCTGATTCCAAATGAGGAATGTTCGATATTAAATATACCTAGGGATCCGTTCTTAATGTCGTACCATATTTTAAAAATGGAACCTCCTAAGAATTTATCATACCGCACTTTGTCCAGTGCTATATATTTATGTCTTTTTATTCCAGGTGATATTGCGTAGTTCAGACGGTCTGCTCTATTGTTACCATGGTTACGTGCCCTGATCTGTGTCACCACTGGAGGAAGAATACCGCCCACCGAGCGATAACTGCAAAAAAATATTTATAAAAAATAATATGTACCATAAGTGGAAGTACTTTTTCAGTAGAAATTCAAGAATTTATGATATTATTTGAAGATCTGAGTGTAGTTTGCTTTTGTCATATTCTGAGGTTCAACAGCCAAAATATATTATAATATTGAGTATATATAACAACAGCTAGATGCATTAAGCAATACCTGTCATTTCTAACACCCTGAAGCTTTTTACTGTGTATTAAAATTTTGAAGGTTAAAATGAAACTATGCAAGGTAAAAACAGCATTTTCTTTTTGTGGCCTTGGAACACTTGTAATGTTAAATATATTGTAAATTGCAAAAATATTATTTAGGTGAATGACCTTTATCGTATGTGTTGGGTGAAGTATACATGTTATTCCATAAAATGAATAGTAAACATGTAGACCTACAATTTGTATCTTTATTGGTGCAAGGATTTTGCTAACAGTAGAAAGCTCTTGTAATTTCATGTTAATCATGTTGTGTGATCCAAATTTGGTATATTGAAAAATATTTGTATCTTTTGTTGCTGTATGATATATATGTAAAAGTATCTCTATCATTTGAAAGAAATTGTGCATTTCAAGTTCATCTACCAGGAATGTAATGGAAACATTTTGTTGCATTTAATGTTTGAATTGTCATTGAAACTACCATATTTACAAAGATGGTCCAAATTTGACATTTAATTGTGGGTTCAAACTCATTCAATTCTGTGTCCAGTACTAGTTTCTGCTCTTTGAAAATGAACTATTTAGTGTAGCGAGCAGCTATCTGTTGTGAAAAATGATATAAAAAGTGCATAATTTTGCACCTGTACATCCATTGATTCAGGTGTGAGAACGAAAGCACATTTCATCCTACTTGTTCACTTAGCCTCTGTTGTGTGTACACGTAATGAATTCAGACTTCCAAACAGTGTACCTGAATGTATCGCTGCTATATGTCATAACGTATCCACAGCTGTAAAGATGAGTTATCATACTGTTCATAACTTTGAAGTGTTAATAGATATTCTTTGGAATTTCCAACTACATCCTTAGCTTGTATAAGAATTGATGGCCAGATTAGAAGCTCATAAGCAATCCTTCTTATGTGTCACTGAAAGTTTTTTCTGTAATGTGAAAGAATGCATTGCATGATACAATCAGTGATCTGGGTAACTTAAGCATCCTCTGTCCTATGTATTTCGCCATGGGCTTCCAAGTAAGACTGCTCGTACCAACGGATAAATCATCAATATTTCTCGCAATTTAAATTCACTTATATTTGCATTAATTTGGATTGTTTACAAGGACTTTTGTATGATGCATGTGGTAGTTCATGTTTTGAATTTATTGTTATTCCGTAGATCCTGAATGTCCCAAAATCCATGGCGTGTGCGACTGGGAAGGCTTATTTATGAAATGTGAAATCTTTATTCTCTAAACTCACATCTAAAATAACACTCAACAACAACAACAAAAGTTACTGTCATTTCTGGCAGGTCTAGGCCAATGGACATACTTTGCTGACCAGTTCGATGCATAATTCCACTGAAGATTATCATGAAATGTTGGTGTATAATTTGTTGAGTATTTTTGGGACCACAATTGCTGATGTGGTACCATTCACTGCGGCAAATTCCAATCATCTTGTACATAAATGTATTTAATATGCGGGGCCGACTGTTCATTGCTTTGTTCTGTCTTGTTGACTATTTTATGTTTTAAGCAGATGTTGCTTACTTCATGTACCTCATGGTGTAATAAATATTTATTGTATAATTCTCGTTATTGACTGACTTGATTATCAGATAATCCTGATTTATTAGTTTTCACATGAGCCAGATTTGTGCAAACTAAACGGTTGCAGGTACTTGTGAAATTAATTGTATCCCCGAACAAAGTTCTGCGGATACTATGGATTTGGCTTCGTCGTCCCCGTCCGTGTCCGCATCCGCGTCCGCAGAGATTTTCTTGTGAACGTGCTACAGGCCTCAATTCTCACCCGATCACTATTATTTTTTGCAGGCACATATATAATGGTAAGATCCCGACACCAGTCGATTTTGGTTGCCGTGGCAACTGAATTGGTCGTTTGGGGACACATTTTGCATTGAAAACAGCCTGTTTGAGACACATGGCTTGTGAACACTCTACTGATGGCAATTTTTAACGAATCTCGATAATATTTGGAAGTTTTGTTGGGAAGGGCTGTCACACGAAACCAATCGTTTTTTAGAATGATCGTATAAATATTAATATGTTAACAGCCTAACTTATTACAGAATTTGGAAATATCCATTTTGACATGTGAGATCATTCCAATAGCCTGTACAGTGGAAGGTAATGACACTGGTATCTTGTTCAGAATGGAGAACTGATGTTTTCAGTGAAAACAGGACAATATTACTGAATAAGTTAACATTAGTTTTACTAGTTAAGTCTATTATTGTCCACGATAAAAATAGTTAAGACGAGAAACGTTTATTATTAAGCTCAACAAGGTAAAGGTTTTGTCCAGTACAGATTTCAAGGGTGTAACTGAATAAGTTAATATTATTTTTAATAGTTAAGTCTATTATTGACCACAATAAAAATAGTTAACACAAGAAATATTTATTATTAACCTCAACAAGGTAAATGTTTTGTCCAGTACAAATTTCATTGATGTAACCGAATAAGTTAACATTATTTTCACTAGTTAAGTCTATTATTGACCACAATAAAAATAGTTAAGTCTATTATTGACCACAATAAAAATAGTAAAGAGGAGAAATATTTATTATTAAGCTCAACAAGGTGAAAGTATGTCCAGTACAGATTTCATGGGTGTACTGAATAAGTTAACATTATTTTTACTAGTTAAGTCTATTATTGACCACAATAAAAATAGTTAAGACAAGAAATATTTATTATTGGGCTCAACAAGGTAAAGATTCTGTCCAGTAGACATTTTATGTCTGTAACCAAATAAGTTAACATTTTTTTTGCTAGTTAATTCTATTATTGACCTCAATAAAAATAGTTAAGATGAGAAACAATTATTATTGAGCTCAACAAGGTTAAGGTTTTGTCCGGTAGAAATTTCTGGGTGTAACCGAATATGTTAACATTATTTTTACATGTTAAGTATTATTGACCACAATGAAAATAGTTAAGACAAGAAATATTTATTATTGGGCTCAACAAGGTAAGCTCAACAAGGTTAAGGTTTTGTTCGGTAGAAATTTCTGGGTGTAACCAAATAAGTTAACATCATTTTTACATGTTAAGTCTATTATTGACCATAATGAAAATAGTTAGACAAGAAATATTTATTATTGGGCTCAACAAGGTGAAAGCTTTGTCCAGTAGAGATTTCATGGCTGTGACCAAATAAGTTAACATTATTTCTGGCTAGTTAAGTCTATTATTGATCACAATAGCTCTTCATGAAAACATTGATCAACTTTTACTTTGAATTTCAACTTGAGACCATGTTTGGCACAAATTACATGTATGAGTTAAAATATAACTTATGGTGAAAAATTCAATCTGGCTGCAATTTCTTCATCTTGAAATGCAGTTTTGGTCAACTTTTACTTTGAATTTCAACTTGAAAGCATGTTTGGCACATATTATAAGTCGAAATATAACTTATGGTGAAAAGTTTGATCTGGCTCCAATTTCGTCATCTTGAAATGCAGTTTTGGTCAATTTTTAGTTTGAATTTCAACTTGAAACCAAGTTTGGCACATATTATGAGTTAAAATATAACTTATGATGAGAAGTTCGATCTGACTCCAATTTCTTCATCTGGAAATGCAGTTTTGGTAAACTTTTAGCTTGAATTTCAACACGAAACCAAGTTTGGCACATATTATGAGTTAAAATATAACTTATGACGAAAAGTTATATCTGACTCCATTTTCTTCATCTTGAAATGCAGTTTTGGTCAACTTTTACATTGAATTTGAACTTAATACAAAGTTTGGCACATATTATGAGTTGAAATATAACTCATGGCGAAAAGTTTGATCTGGCTCCAATTTCGTCATCTTGAAATGCAGTTTTGGTCAACTTTTAGTTTGAATTTCAACTTGAAACTAAGTTGGGCAGGTATTATGAGTTAAAATATAACTTATGACGAAAAGTTCGATCTGGCTCCAATTTTGTCATTTTGAAATGCAGTTTTGGTTAACTTTTACTTTGAATGTCAACTTGAAACCATGTTTGGCACATACATGTGTTATGAGTCGAAATGTAACTTATGGTGAGAAGTTCGATCTGGCTCCAATTTCGTCATCTTGAAATGCAGTTTTGGTCAACTTTTACTTTGAATTTCAACTTGGAACCAAGTAAGTAAAATATTCTGGGTTGAAATATAAATAGGTGAAAAGATTGATCTATCTGTATTTTCGTTATTTTATCAAACATGTCGAAATGGAAATTCATATAAAGAGATTTCAGTGGTGATTTTGAATTCGACCTTCAATAACCTCGGAAGATCAGTGCAGCAATTTTGGTGCGGAAAAGAAAACAGTTGTGACTTGAGATTTAACATTTCTCTGGTAATCTTTTTTAGCCCTTGCTCTAGTTTCTCACACTTGACAGTGATATATTTGGGGCAACAGAGATGATAGGGCTACGGGGGATACACCCAAGCGGTCGTAGGCGACCGGAAGCGTCTAGTTTCATGGAGAACTAGAGATAAGTCACATTTTAAAGCCAACAAGCTTTAGTGACCGTATTGATCCTCATTGGATGTAGAAGAATAATCATTACTGCTGTGGCTTTGCGCCGTCGTACTGCAGCGTTGGCGGTGTCTGTCTACATTTTTAGGTAACCGGACCTTTGCTCCGATAACATATTGCGTGGTGTTGCGTCCGTCGTCGTCGTCCATCTACATTTTTATCTTAAAAGTTTATGGACGTATCTTTCTGAAATTTTGCACAAAAATATTTCGAGAAGGAGGTATTAGCCATTTAGCCCTTTGACCTTGAAAATGAGGTCAAAGGTCAAATTCAAGGTCATGAATATATTCAGTATATATCATTTCCTATATTTCCACAATTGACTCCTAAGCTGTAAAGTCGATAATAAGCAAGATATTAGCCATTTTGTGACCTTGAAAATTAGGTCAGATGTCAAAGTCAAGGTCACCAGAATATTCAGCATATATCATTTCCTATATGTCCAGAGTTGATTCCTAATCTCTAATCTCATTATTAGGTGAGATATTAGGCAAAATGTGTCCCATTATAAAGCATACATGTAGGAGAATTTAACATGGGGAAAGTCCCTTTTGGGCCCACTTCGAGCGATTCAAAGGCAACGAAACGTCACAAGGGGTACATATGAGGTTATGCATCAATAAGACAAAAAGTTACTGAACAGATTTTGAGAAAACGACCGTCAAAGTCGAAAATTGGCCGTTTTTCGTCAAATATGGCCGCCATTTTGAAAAAATTGCGAAAATAAAAAAACTAAAAAATAACTCCCTCTCGAATTATTTTTAGGCATTTTTGTGCAAAATTTCAGAAAGATTCGATGGTAAACATTAATAGATGAAAAGTTAGACGAACGACGGACGCTACGCCACGGCAATGGGTTATCGGACCAAAGGTACGGTAACCTAAAAAGTTGGCGACAGCCGAAGCTCGGGCAGCCCAGTACAAGACTCGCAGACGTCTTCCTAACACCACCAAAGTCCCACTAGAAGCAACGCCAGAGACGCAAGGGTGACCCACAGAACAGAGCAGTCACGTGCAAGCCTATTCGTAAGTAAGTACAGGTTGAGAGCCTCCCCAAAAGTCAGATGGAAAAAGGATACTGTAGAGAAGTGGCATCAAACCATAATACTTGTATATTCGAGCTGTTTGTGTTGATAAATCAATTCACAAACTTGAATCAAAAGTCAGAGAACCTACTCAATGAGAAAACCATGATCATAGCTCAAAATAATTTCGGTTTCAACTAGCAAATAAGAAATACGAAACTCGTATGTACGTTATTACCAGTGTAATGTCATACTACATTATACTAATATATTGTCAGGTACACAGTTGTTCATGACGTTCAACACATATTCTTTTGAAAGCCACATCTTGTATTAGCGTAACAATGTCATTCTATTTCAACAGATCCAACAGCAAATTGCACCATTGATTCAAATATGGACAATAATGTAGTTTAAAGTTTGAATTAGAGCTTACAGAATCATCCCTAAACAGTTACATCTGACTGTTGATTAATTTTCAACAGATCCAACAGCAAATTGCAACATTGATTCAAACATGGACAATAATGTAGTTTACAGTTTGAGTTAGAGTTTACAAATCATTCCTAACGAGTCACCACACCAGCCGTCGTTGAACTGCCAGGAATACACGTGGTAAGTTGTATGTAGATGGAGACACCTCGTGTTGCCATCGTTGGGTTCCCCAGGAGCCCAGAGCGTATCAGCAAACACTCCAAGTTGCGCTCCAGTGTTCACCCAAGTGAAATCATAGGATGGACTGGGTGATCGCTTACCTCCAACCCAGAGACCATTGGAAGGGTTTGCTTTGGGAGAGGGGAAAGGTCGTGTATTTAGATAAATTCTATATGTAACGCAATATACTCAGAATAGTATACTACTTTGGACATACATTGGATATCTAGTCAAAAATCATCAAATAGAACTAAATCAAGGACTGTCCGAGAGACCAGCAATGGAATTATGGTATTTTCAAATACTTAGGGTTATATACTTCACTGATTTTACCGTACACTCATAGGAAAAAAGAGTACATACGTAAAAACAGTGATTTAATAACATCTAGCTCCTCTTGAGAGGTGACCTCTGTCAGACGAGCGTCGGGATGAATCTGCCGACAGTAGGCTGTGGCCTGGTCCCATGGTCTTCTCATTGGTGCATCATCCACCAGCAGGTAACAGGCCTCGTGTAGGTAAACCATCTCAGCAGGGCAGTAAGCTTATTATGCATCGGATAGTGAACACGTACATTATAACGGGTTGGCACATGATTAACATTGAGAATATTAATTGCGTTTATGTGAAATATTAAATTTAACACGACAGTGTCTACACAGTAAGAAAGAAGATACATGTACTACACGAAATGTAGAATTTACCCATGAATATGTCCCAATGTCTATAGCGTTGATTATCCTATTGACATATATGTACATTTATCTAAATTTATCTAGTATTATGATATTATTTATATTTACGAGATACATATGTAACATGTTACAATTGTTTTCATCACCATAAAGATCCTCCTCTTCTCTTGGTGTGTACCCATTCTTTGAAACACTGGACAGGAGATGGCAGTCTCCTATTTCAGTACCAGCTGTCCACTTCATCAGGAATCCAGCACAGTCAGAATACTGACGACATGTTCTTCGACAGAGTTGGAAAGTGGTAGACGTAAACACTTCCAACTCTGATCCAGGTGAATTGTTGTTGCTTGGCAGCAGATAAAACTGTTTGATTTTGCAGGTTTCACTCCTGATCGAGTGACCTCCGCAGCAACACACAAGCACTTTCAATATGGTAGAAAGATACTTGATTCTTGCCATGGTTGAACCTATTATTTCCTGGTGCTTCTTAATTCTCTCTGCATCTGAAAATGCACACCTCTAATGGATGTTACAGGTAAAATAGCCGCGAAGACAACAACAAAAATATGTTTTTTCTGTCGCCAATCATAATGTACATTAGGTGCAAAATACCACTTCTCTTTTAGCATAGGTCATTCATACATTATGTCCAAATATTTATTCGTAAGTGCAATAGACGTGCATGATGCTGTTAATTACAAAGGTGAACACAGACATTAACTATTGTACCTGTTACAATAATTGATCAGCTTCCAAACGGGGCGATAATTGCTCAACCTCACAAAGAGTCCTGATATTAATATTGAACTACATATTCCGTCACATTGACAAGGGGCATGCAATGCTAATTTACAGTCACGATTTCTATAGTGTACATTGTGCTTCGGCGAACAATCCCGATGACATGGGTGTGACACCATACACTCCAGATCGATGTTTATATTGGAGCCGCATGTTTATAAGGTGATGTAGTCAGGTCTACACAATCAACCTCCTGATAGAAACAATTAGCGTTTTTATTCCGTGATGAAATGGACTTCGATGTTCTTTTGTCAAGATGAACACGTATTTATATATGACAAATAAATATTTGATAATTTGTGAATTTCAGAATGTTTCTCTAAGATACACTTCATGATTGGAACAGGAGTGTCGTAGCTACAGTTCTACTCTGAAAGAAGCCAAGTGTGCTTACTATCGTGATAAGGTAGTAAACTGTGACTCTAAACTCTTTATTTGTCCTTAAATACACAGAGTTCGGTCGCTTTCATCATCAACCCATACCTGACGCCCTCAGTGCTGAATCTTTCAGTCAGTTCTTTGTGGACAAAATCCAGAAGATCTGCTGTGATCTTGATGATGACGTCAACCTGAACACTGTTCAACCAGCATCTTTCACATCCAGGTATCTGATTGACACCTGGTGTCTGAGCTGGAAGTCCTAGACATCAAATCCAAACCTTGCAAATCATCATCGATTGATCTAATCCCATCCTGGCTGTTTATGTCTCGTGTTGACATTCTACTTCATGTCATCACACACATCATCAACAACTCTCTACTCACATCGGAAGTCCTCACCTCATTCAAACGTGCCATTATAATACCTTTGATCGAAAAGAATAGTATAGATCTTCTCAGCCACACTAACTATCGGCCAATATCGAATTTCACATACATATTCAAGTGTCTTGAGCGAGCTGTGGCAAATCAACTCCTGGTTTATCCGGAGTCCAATGAGTTCCTGGATGTGTTTCAGTTGGCATATCGATCTCGCCATTCTACTGAGACTGCCCTCATTCGTGTCAACAATGACATCCTCCAGGAGTTGGATAGAGGACATCGTGTGGTACTTCTCTCACGAACATTTTAATTTGAAAACAATAACGCAGTACTTATTGAGCGAACCACAGTTTTAGTACAGTTCATTCTTTGTCAAACTATCTCTCTATCTTGTACCAGTCTCAATAGGTCAAGGCTATCAAAGTATTGGTCAAAAGAAATGCTTCTATTTGGTACATAATACGGCCCAAGTATCATATCCTGCGCCTTCCTCTATATTCAATAAGGATTAAAAAGGTGCGAGACGGATTAAATGGTATGTTTTCAGTGGACGAGTAGTATTAAGGAGCAGTGTACGTTACTTGGGCCCATAATACAAACAAAATTTGTAAATCACAATGTTCACCGTTGAACTATTTTATTACAGGCTCAACAACTCTATCGGCAGTGTTGTTACTGTTTTGTCTGACTTGTACAGAAATGGTACTTCACACAGAACTGGCTAATGGTTGCCAAGTAGATCGTTGTAGAGCACTTGCAAACAAGAGAATCTTCAGGTATTTGTCTTATGATCCTCTCTTACACAGATGAGACTGCTCCACGCCTAACCTCTTATGGTCATGAAGCCCTAACCAGCAAGCACCTAGATCACTTGTGCCACAGTTCGGACCAGTCAACTGAGGATGAATTCCAATGTCACGCTGGCATTAAGGCCACCAACGCTGGACTCATGCAGGATATCGTTTTCGAGAGAAAAAAAAAAAACTGGCGACAGCCGAAGCTCAGGCAGCCCAGTACAAGGCTCAGCAGATTTTTCCTAACACCACCAAAGTCTCACTAGAAGCGACACCAGAGATGCAAGGGTGACCCACAGAACAGAGCGGTCGCATGCAAGCCCAGTTGTAAGTAAGTCACACTCCAAAAGTCATTTGGAATACAGAGAGATGTGGCGTTGCTATAATATTGTCACTACACAAACATGGGCTCATATTCGAGTCGTTTGTGTTGACAAATCATTTCATAAACTTGGATCGAAAGTCAGAGAACCTAGTCAATGAAAACCATGATGACAGCTCATAACTTCGTCTTCAACTAGCAAATAGGAAATACGAAACTCGTATGTATGTTATTACCAGTTTAATATCGTCTCACTACTAGTTTATTGTCGTGTACACAGTTATTTATGACGTTCAACATTATTCCTTTGAATGCACCTCCTTGTATTGGCGTAAGAGTGTCATTCTCTTTCAACAGATCCAACAGTGAGTTGCAACTTTGATCCAAACATGGACAATAATGTAGTTTACGGTTCGAGTTAGAGTTTACAAATCATCCCCAACGAGTCGCCACACCATCCGTCGTTGAACTGCCAGGAATATACGTGGTAAGTTGTGTGTAGATGGAGACACCTCGCGTTGCCATCGTTGGGTTCCCCAGGAGCCCAGAGCGTATCAGCAAACACTCCAATTTGAGCTCCAGTGTTCACCCAAGTGAAATCATAGGGTGGACTGGGTGATCGCTGACCTCCAACCCAGAGACCATTGGAATGATTTGCTTTGGGAGAGGCGAAAGGTCATGTATTTAGATAAAGTCTATAATGCAATACACTCAAAATAGTATACTACTTTGGACATACATTGGATCTCTAGTCGAAAATCATCAAATAGAAACAAGTCAAGGTATGTTCAAGCAACCAGCAATGGAATTATGATATTATCGAATACTTAGGGTTAAATATTTCAGGGATATTACCGTACACACATGGAAATAAAGAGTACATACGTAAAAACAGTGATTTAATAACATATAGCTCCTCCTGAGAGGTGACCTCTGTCAGACGAGCGTCGGGATGAATCTGCCGACAGTAGGCTGCGGCCTGGTCCCATGGCCTTCTCATTGGTGCATCATCCACCAGCAGGTAACAGGCCTCGTGTAGGTAAACCATCTCAGCAGGGCAGTAAGCTTATTATGATTCAGATAGTGAACATGTACATTATTACAGGGAGGCACATGATTAACATTGAGAATATTAATTAAGTTTATGTGAAATATTAAATTTAACACGACAGTGTCTACACAGTAAGAAAGAAGATACATGTTCTACACGAAGGGTAGAAATTACCCATGAATATGTCCCAATGTCTATAGCGTTGATTATTCTATTGACATATACGTACATTTATCTAAATTTATTTATTATGATATAACTTGTATTGACGAGATACATATGTAGAATTTTAACATTTCCATCACCATATATATCCTCCTCTTCTATTGGTGTGTACCCATTCTGTAAAACACTGGACAGGAGATGACAGTCTCCTATTTCAGTACGAGCTGTCCACTTCATCAGGAATCCAGCACAGTCAGAATACTGACGACATGTTCTTCGACAGAGTAGGAAAGTCGTAGACTGGAAGACTTCCAACTCTGATCCAGGTGAATTGTTGTTGCTTGGCAGCAGATGAAACTGTTTGATTTTGCAGGTTTCACTCCTAGACGAGTGACTTCCGCAGCAACACACAAGCACTTTCAATATGGTAGAAAGATACTTGATTTTTGCCATGATTTAACATATTATTTCCTGGTGCTTCTCTGATTCTCTCTTCACCTGAGAATGCGCACCTCTAATGGATGTTACAGGTAAAATAGCCGTGAAAACAACAACAAAGATATGTTTTTTTTATGTCGCCAATCATAATGTTCATTAGGTGCAAAATAGCACTTCCCTTCTAGCACAGGTCATTCATACCTATATCTAAATATTTATTCATAAATACAATAGACGTGCATGGTGCTCTTAATTCCAAAGACGAACACAGACATTAACTACTGTACCTGTTAAATAATTGATCAGCTCCCAAACGGGGCGACAATTGCTCAACCTCACAAAGAGTCCCGATATTGATATTGAATTACATATTCCGTGACATTGACAAGGAGCATGCAATGCTAATTTACAGTCACGATTTCTATAGTGTACATTATGCTTCGGCAAACAATGGGTGTGACATGGGTGTGACACCATACACTAGGATCGATGTTTATATATGTGGTCAGGTATACACCATCAAACTCCTGATAGAAACAATTAGCGTTTTTATTCGGTGATGAAATGGATTTCGTTGTTCGTTTGTCAAGATGAACACGTATTCATATATGACAAATGAATCTTTGATAATTTGTGAATTTCAAAATGTTTCACTAAGACCGGTATTTGTCGAAAGAAACATTTTATTTACTACATAATACAAACAAATCACCAAGCTCACAGTTGAAGTATATCATTAAACGATTCAGCAAACTATATGTCTGTATTGGAGTCCTGATGAACTCTACGACTGGTACTGTCATAAGAGACAGCCATCTCCCGCCCAGTGTTTGACATGGTAGGTACACCCCAATATAATCGGAGCAGTCATATTGTAAGTAACCGAAAACAGCTTAGCATAAATATACTACTTTAATTTACTTAACTAGAAATTAAAATGAAAGCGGCAAACAAAAACAAGTACACCATTATTTTGTCTCATGGTGTGAAGCTCAACAAATAACCCCACAATTAATTCTGTATCAATAGTATCCGGACTATTCTGTCACTTTTTTTCCTCCATAATTAGAGCTGCCACAACTGTTCACATAGAAAACTTGTGGATAGAACTTAGATATTAACATTTTCAAATGGGAAGTCTTATATGGCGATTTGTATTGTGACCTTGGATTTGACCTTGAAAGGTTATTTTCCACGATGGCACTCGGGATGATATCACCATCTGTTCTTGGCTGCGCTTTGAACAGATACTGTTATCAGTTCTCCTGTATCAGTGCATTATTAATCACACGAATTGTTGGGCCAAATAATGTAAACAAAAAGATACACGAACCCACAAACTCAAGCAAGGCGGACTTTCTCAGAGATGAACATGGCAAGATTTAATACTCTATTGCAACAAACAAACTTCACTGAAATACAAAATATTGACTGTGCAGAACTATCCTACAATACTTTTTTCCACAAATATTATGAAGCTTTCAATTTATCATTCCCCCTCAAGACTGGTAAATTTAATAAAAAATATGTCAAGAAGGAACCTTGGGTCACTAGTGGGTTACTCACTTCCTTACGCACTAAAAATAAGCTTTACAAGAAAAAACTCAAGGCCCCTACTGATGAAAATACCAAAATCTACAAACAGTACCAAAATAAATATAATCAAATCAAAAGACTGATGAAAAGATCATATTTCAATTCCAAACTGTTTGAGGCCCAGAATGATATAAAGGCAACCTGGCAAGTAATTAGCAATGCGATCTCGCACAAACGAAAGTCCTCGGAACTCCCCAATTCCTTTACAATAAAACATAATAACATCACAGATGAATCAGTAATCTCTGAAGCCTTCAATAAGTTCTTTTCAGAAATAGGCCAAAATACCAGCTTGAGCGTTCCAGAGTCACCCACCAAATTCACTGAATATTCAAAATCTCCCAGTAGATCTAGCATGTTTGTAGAGCCCATAACACCTGAAAATATTATTGATGTTGTTTCTAAGCTAAAGGCCAAAAACAGTTTTGGGCATGATTCCGTACCCATGAAAGTCATCAAAGGCTCAATATCCAATATACTCCATGTATTAACTCATATTATCAATAGGTCATTACTGAGTGGAACAGTACCCAATGCTTTAAAAATTGCCAAAGTAATTCCCATGCACAAGTCTGGAGACAATGCCATATTGAATGACTACCGCCCAATAAGTCTTTTACCTGCATTCTCTACAAGTTTGGAAAAATTGTCTTCAACAAAATTTCAACATATCTGACCCAGAATAGACTCCTCTACACCCACCAATATGGATTCAGACCCAAACACAGTACCATCCACCCTATCCTCCACTTAATAAATGATTGTGCAGAAGCAAACAATAATCTGCCTAGGGAGAGCACCATTGCCATATTATGTGACCTTTCTAAAGCATTTGATGTAATCAACAGGAATATTTTGTTGCATAAATTAGAATACTATGGCTCAAGGGGTATAATAAATGACTGGCTTCTAAGTTATCTGGACAACAGAACCCAATATGTGTCAATAAATGAAACTAATTCATCCGTATTACCAGTTCAGTATGGAGTCCCCCAAGGCTCAATTTTAGGACCCTTATTGTATTTAATTTATGTAAATGATATTAACTACTCAATCTCAGAAGGAAAAATTTTGTCATTTGCGGATGACACCTCTTTTTATTTGTCCTCCAACAACATCACAGATCTATATTCTAAAGCAAATATTGAAATTAATAACATCTATCACTGGTTTTGCGCAAATGGTTTATCATTAAATCCAACAAAAACTAAATACCTACATGTGAAGTCTCCTAGGCATACATACTCGGACAGTGGTCAGAATCAAAGTGGGAGTATCACACTCTCACTTTGATTCTGACCACCGTGTAAAAATAAATAATACATGCCTTGGACAAATCAGTTTTAACTCCACAGAAAAAAAGCACCAAGTTTCTTGGAGTCAAGTTGGATGAACATCTATCATGGGCAGATCATATAAAACATATCAATACAAAAATATCTAGAGCTCTATTCACAATAAAACAAATAAAACATATTCTCCCACCCAAATGCCTAAGAACATTATATTTTTCTATGATACATCCCTATCTTACATATGGAATCTTAGCATGGGGAAATGCATCCAAATCACTTATGAAACCAACTATTATACTGCAGAAGAGGGCAATAAGAATTATAGCAGGTGCTAATTATAACAGCCATACTGAACCCCTATTCAAGAAATATAAAATTCTCAAACTCACAGATTTATATGAATACGGAATAACACTTTTCATGGCTAAGTATACTAAGAATAAGCTACCGGCATCATTCTGTGGAATGTTCCCAGCAAATAATGCAATTCAAAACACCCGAACAACAAGGCAATCAAATTTATTGTATGTGCGTCAAGCAAATAATGAATTCTCAGGCAGATTTCCTATTTTTAAATTTCCATCTATATGGAATAAATGGACCGAGCAATATCCAGACCATCTTTCAGTTTCTATTGGTGTATTGAAGAAAAAAGTAAAAAATTCCTTTTTATTGAATTATTCCAAAAAAGTTCATTGCAGTAATCAATTTTGTAGAGACTGCAAATAGAACGCCAATAGTAGGATGTCATAACGCTCTCATAGCGTGATGTGAATTCATTTTATCATAATGTATACATTCATCCTGTCATTCTTTCGCCACCATGGTCATGCATATTTTCTACACAAATTGCCACCTTTAATTTTGTTTGTTTGCCATGTTCCCGACCCCGACCCCCACAACAGACCAAACCATACGTCCTTCTGTTTTATGTAAGTTTCTTATAATGTAAGTTTACATTTTTTTGCCGTCTTCATTAGTTGATAAGTTTCCACGTTTTCGAGGCCATGCGTAATTCAGCCCCTAGGCTTTGCATTGGTCTCTCGGCAGTCTCATTAAATACCCTTGTTTCTGTTACACTGGCCATGTATAGTTAATAGTTAATATAAATTTTATTCTTAATATGTCTGCATATGTTACATAAGCTATCTACTAACTATGTTCAAAATTTTGTAAGTTTAGGTAAATGTTCACAATGTTCACAAATTTGTAAGTATTTGTAATTTATGTTAAGGCTGTCGAATAAACATTATTCTATTCTATTCTATGTATGCCTTTGCACTGGCTCTAACCCTATGACAATCCTTGAAATAAACTATATATCAGTGCATTGCCTTTTGCCAGTGGTATATGGCTAAAACATGCCGGTTACTTGTTAGAAACTTGGGGTGGGGGGAACTGGGGCGGGTTTAGGGGGGGGGCAAGGGGGCCTTGCCCCCCCCCCCCCCTCTCAAAAAAAAAGAAGGAAAAAGAGAAGAATAAAAAAAAAAGGAAAAGTAGAAAAAGAGAGGGGAGGAAATGTTTTCAAGATAAATTACACCGGGAAGTAGCTCTAACTTCTGGGACCCCATGTCGCGAGCAATGTATTCACTCTATAGCCTACCCATCTGTTCTCAGTGAAAGCATTTTATGCCCTTTACCTTCCATAAATGATTTGAGAGCATTGAATGGCCAAATGCACTTGATCATTTGATGGGGTCGAAAACTAAGTAATATTTTATGTCATATTTTGTTTCAACTACAGTGATCATGCATTTATGGGTGTTAAGTAATGCTTGATAGTTAGATCCAGGAGAACTCTGGGATGCTGTATTAGGCACGCGAATATCTCCAGCTTCTGGGGCCCTTGAGCGGGCCCCAGACCCCCGACCGTCAGGGGCTTGCTTCAACTTGCCTAACAACATTTCAGAACTAGACTTTCCCTCAAAATCCTAGATTTGCCTGAATCAGCCATACAACACACTCTTTTGGGGGATGGAAAATGAACCAAAAGGAACCTGTAAAACACATCACTGCATATCCCTTCAGCTTCTGGAGCCCTCAAGCGGGTCCCAGACCTTTGGTTTTCACCACCTCGCTTCCCGACATTTCATATCTTGGCCTTCTTTCAGAACCCTGGAATCACCCAAGATCAGGTATTCATAAACTCTCCAAGGCCATGAATATTGGACCAAGGAGAGCCCTAGAACACATCATTGGGGATGCATAAACCTTCAGCGTCTAGGGCCCTTAAGCGGGCCCCAGACCCCCGGCCAACATGGGCTCGCTTCACAAACGGACCTCAGACCCTCGGTCTATGCCAACTCGCTTCGCAACATTTCATATCTTGGCCCTCCTTCAGAACCCTCGATCCACCCAAGATCAGGCATTCATAAACTCTCCAAGGCCATGCATAAACCTTCAGCGTCTGGGGCCCTTAAGCGGGCCCCAGACCCCCAGCTGACATAGGCTCGCTTCGCTCGCCGCTTTGTCGATCAAACCCGAAATCCTATACCTGCCCCTGGGGAAGATTGTGCAATATAATCGGAGCAGTCATATTGTAAGCAACCGAAAACAGCTTAGCATAAAGATACTACTTTAATTTACTTAACTAGAAATTAAAATGAAAGCGGCAAACAAAAACAAGTACACCATTATTTTGTCTCATGGTGTGAAGCTCAACAAATAACCCCACAATTAAATCTGTATCAATATTATCCGGACTATTCTGTCACTTTTTTTCCTCCATAATTAGAGCTGCCACAACTGTTCACATAGAAAACTTGTGGATAGAACTTAGATTAACATTTTCAAATGGGAAGTCTTATATGGCGATTTGTATTGTGACCTTGGATTTGACCGTGAAAGGTTATTTTCCATGATGGCACTCGGGATGATATCACCATCTGTTCTTGGCTGCGCTTTGAACAGATACTGTTATCAGTTCTCCTGTATCAGTGCACTATTAATCACACGAATTGTTGGGCCAAATAATGTAAACAAAAAGATACACGAACCCACAAACTCAAGCAAGGCGGACTTTCTCAGAGATGAACATGGCAAGATTTAATACTCTATTGCAACAAACAAACTTCACTGAAATACAGAATATTGACTGTGCAGAACTATCCTACAATACTTTTTTCCACAAATATTATGAAGCTTTCAATTTATCATTCCCCCTCAAGACTATTAAATTAAATAAAAAATATGTCAAGAAGGAAACCTTGGGTCACTAGTGGGTTACTCACTTCTTTACGCACTAAAAATAAGCTTTACAAGAAAAAACTCAAGGCCCCTACTGATGAAAATACCAAAATCTACAAACAGTTCCGAAATAAATATAATCAAATCAAAAGACTGATGAAAAGATCATATTTCAATTCCAAACTGTTTGAGGCCCAGAATGATATAAAGGCAACCTGGCAAGTAATTAGCAATGCGATCTCTCACAAACGAGTCGTCGGAACTCCCCAATTCCTTTACAATAAAACATAATAACATCACAGATGAATCAGTAATCTCTGAAGCCTTCAATAAGTTCTTTTCAGAAATAGGCCAAAATACCAGCTTGAGCGTTCCAGAGTCACCCACCAATTTCACTGAATATTTAAAATCTCCCAGTAGATCTACCATGTTTGTAGAGCCCATAACACCTGAAAATATTATTGATGTTGTTTCTAAGCTAAAGGCCAAAACCAGTTTTGGGCATGATTCCATACCCATGGAAGTCATCAAAGGCTCAATATCCAATATACTCCATGTATTAACTCATATTATCAATAGGTCATTACTGAGTGGAACAGTACCCAATGCTTTAAAAATTGCCAAAGTAATTCCCATACACAAGTCTGGAGACAATGCCATATTGAATAACTACCGCCCCATAAGTCTTTTACCTGCATTCTCTAAAATTTTCGAAAAAATTGTCTTCAACAAAATTTCAACATATCTGACCCAGAATAGACTCCTCTACACCCACCAATATGGATTCAGACCCAAACACAGTACCATCCACCCTATCCTCCACTTAATAAATGATTGTGCAGAAGCAAACAATAATATGCCTAGGGAGAGCACCATTGCCATATTATGTGACCTTTCTAAAGCATTTGATGTAATCAACAGGAATATTTTGTTGCATAAATTAGAATACTATGGCTTAAGGGGTATAATAAATGACTGGCTTCTAAGTTATCTGGACAACAGAACCCAATATGTGTCAATAAATGAAACTAATTCATCCGTATTACCAGTTCAGTATGGAGTCCCCCAAGGCTCAATTTTAGGACCCTTATTGTATTTAATTTATGTAAATGATATTAACTACTCAATCTCAGAAGGAAAAATTTTGTCATTTGCGGATGACACCTCTTTTTATTTGTCCTCCAACAACATCACAGATTTATATTCTAGAGCAAATATTGAAATTAATAACATCTATCACTGGTTTTGCGCAAATGGTTTATCATTAAATCCAACAAAAACTAAATACCTACATGTGAAGTCTCCTAGGCATACATACTCGGACAGTGGTCAGAATCAAAGTGGGAGTATCATACTCCCACTTTGATTCAGACCACTGTATAAAAATAAATAATACATGCCTTGGACAAATCAGTTTTAACTCCACAGAAAAAAGCACCAAGTTTCTTGGAGTCAAGTTGGATGAACATCTATCATGGGCAGATCATATAAAACATATCAATACAAAAATATCTAGAGCCCTATTCACAATAAAACAAATAAAACATATCCTCTCACCCAAATGCCTAAGAACATTATATTTTTCTATGATACATCCCTATCTTACATATGGAATCTTAGCATGGGGAAATGCATCCAAATCACTTATGAAACCAACTATTATACTGCAGAAGAGGGCAATAAGAATTATAGCAGGTGCTAATTATAACAGCCATACTGAACCCCTATTCTAAAAATATAAAATTCTCAAACTCACAGATTTATATGAATACGGAATAACACTTTTCATGGCTAAGTATACTAAGAATAAGCTACCGGCATCATTCTGTGGAATGTTCCCAGCAAATA
Source organism: Terebella lapidaria (assembly GCA_949152475.1). Lineage (NCBI taxonomy): Eukaryota > Metazoa > Annelida > Polychaeta > Terebellida > Terebellidae > Terebella > Terebella lapidaria. The sequence continues at coordinate 14,267,725 of OX424570.1, read as the reverse complement.
ATGCAATTCAAAACACCCGAACAACAAGGCAATCAAATTTATTGTATGTGCGTCAAGCAAATAATGAATTCTCAGGCAGATTTCCTTGAAGAAAAAAGTAAAACATTCCTTTTTATTGAATTATTCCAAAAAAGTTCATTGCAGTAATCAATTTTGTAGAGACTGCAAATAGAACGCCAATAGTTGGATGTCATAACGCTCTCATAGCGTGATGTGAATTCATTTTATCATAATGTATACATTCATTCTGTCATTCTTTCGCCACCATAGTCATGCATATTTTCTACACAAATTGCCACCTTTAATTACTTGCCGGAATTGAAAATTTTGGCAAGTATGTTGAGCGGTTTGTGGATGTGTTTGTGTGTTTGTGGATGTGTTTGTGTGTTTGTTCGCACTCTAGCGTCCACAGTTCTCGATTAAAAGCTTCCAAAATACGTGTGCAGAATCTGTAGAATACCGGCCAGAAAACGTCCTATTTTGGTGTGTCTAGGTCAAAGGTCAAGGTCAAGGTCAAGCAAAACGTCGAAAACACATAAGTGGCCATAACTTCGGTTCTAATGGTCCTAGAGACTTCAAACCAAGCTCACACTGTAGATAAACTCGAGTTCTATCTTTCTTGACCTTGATCTTGACATTTGACCTTGACCTCGAGAAGTTCGCCGGAGGTCGAATATTTGACCTTGGAGGTCACCTCCTCCGATTTTCGATCTGATGCTTTGAAACGATGTGGGACCTTTCCCTTATGGTCAATATCAATTTTTAGCGCGATCGGTCAATCCGTTATGACGTAATTGACGTTTCTATGGCAACGAAATCGGTCCCATTATAAGCCAAATTGCATTTTTCAAGCTGTCCATGCTGATAAAAGCGTCAATAATTTGCGTAAAAATCCAATGATAAACCTGTTAATAAGCAAGGATGTCTTCTTTTGATACACGAAATTTCAAGGTCGTAGGTCGAAAGTCAAGGTCAATATCGACCCGCAAGTGAAAACCATGTAGGTCACTATATCTCAGGAACTAAGCAAGATAGAGACACGAAAGTAAATCCACAGTATTGCACTCACTTAGCCTAACAACTTTTGCATTTACACCTAAGGCGTATGAGCGATAGCCTTTGCAAGCGCCTGAGGTCGAAGTTGACCTCAAAAATAACCTTGACCTTGACCTCTTGCAAAAATATCGAGTAGTAGCTCGTTTGAAAGGTCTTCGAGAGTACTTTCCAAATCTGTTGTTATTTTTGGAATCGGACGTCAATTGACGTCATAATGACGTCAAACGTGATTCCAGACCAACATTTAGGCCTTTTGAGTGTCAGATGTTCAAAGTTATACCATTTACTGCAGATCTAACAGATGGAAACGATGTGGAGTCGTCCTGTGATGATTTCTACAAATTTTCAGCTCAATCGATATATCCGTTTCGACGTAATTGACGTTTTTGTGCCAACAAATTGGTAAAATTTCAAAGGAAACTCATCATTTGTGGATATTATGATCTTGTTCGGTTATAATATAACATAGATAAACACGATTATATCATGCATATTTAAAAACTCCATTCACAGTAAGTTAGCAATATACAATTGACGACAAATGACGTCATAATTGCGTACTTAGTCCGGCAAGTGTGTGGCCTATGGCCTCTCGTTTTGTTTGTTTGCCATGTTCCCGACCCCGACCCCCACAACAGGCCAAACCATACGTTCTTCTGTTTTATGTAAGTTTCTTATAATGTAAGTTTACATTTTTTTGCCGTCTTCATTAGTTGACAAGTTTCCACGTTTTCGAGGCCATGCGTAATTCAGCCCCTAGGCTTTGCATTGGTCTCTCGGCAGTCTCATTAAATACCCTTGTTTCTGTTACACTGGCCATGTATAGTTAATAGGTAATATAAATTTTATTCTTAATATGTCTGCATATGGTACATAAGCTATCTACTAACTATGTTCAAAATTTTGTAAGTTTAGGTAAATGTTCACAATGTTCACAAATTTGTAAGTATTTGTAATTTATGTTAAGGCTGTCGAATAAACATTATTCTATTCTATTCTATGTATGCCTTTGCACTGGCTCTAACCCTCTGACAATCCTTGAAATAAACTTTATATCAGTGCATTGCCTTTTGCCAGTGGTCTATGGCTAAAACATGCCGGTTACTTGTTAGAAACTTGGGGTGGGGGGAACAGGGGCGGGTTTAGGGGGAGCCAAGGGGGCCTTGCCCCCCCCCCCCCCCTCTCAAAAAAAAGAAGGAAAAAGAGAAGAATAAAAAAAGAAGGAAAAGTAGAAAAAGAGAGGGGAGGAAATGTTTTCAAGATAAATGACACCGGGAAGTAGCTCTAACTTCTGGGACCTCATGTCGCGAGCAATGTATTCACTCTATAGCCTACCCATCTGTTCTCAGTGAAAGCATTTTATGCCCTTTACCTTCCATAAATGATTTGAGAGCATTGAATGGCCAAATGCACTTGATCATTTGATGGGGTCCAAAACTAAGTAATATTTTATGTCATATTTTGTTTCAACTACAGTGATCATGCATTTATGGGTGTTAAGTAATGCTTGATAGTTAGATCCAGGAGAACTCTGGGATGTTGTATTAGGCACGCGAATATCGCCAGCGAATATCGCCACCCCTGACCGACAGGGGCTTGCTTCAACTTGCCTAACAACATTTCAGAACTAGACTTTCCCTCAAATCCTAGATTTGCCTGAATCAGCCATACAACACACTCTTTTGGGGGATGGAAAATGAACCAAAAGGAACCTGTAAAACACATCACTGCATATCCCTTCAGCTTCTGGAGCCCTCAAGCGGGTCCCAGACCTTTGGTTTTCACCACCTCGCTTCCCGACATTTCATATCTTGGCCTTCCTTCAGAACCCTGGATTCACCCAAGATCAGGTATTCATAAACTCTCCAAGGCCATGGATATTGGACCAAGGAGAGCCCTAGAACACATCATTGGAGATGCATAAACCTTCAGCGTCTGGGGATGCATAAACCTTCACCGGCCAACATGGGCTCGCTTCACAAACGGACCTCAGACCCTCGGTCTACGCCAACTCGCTTCGCAACATTTCATATCTTGGCCCTCCTTCAGAACCCTCGATCCACCCAAGATCAGACATTCATAAACTCTCCAAGGCCATGCATAAACCTTCAGCGTCTGGGGCCCTTAAACGGGCCCCAGACCCCCGGCCGACATAGGCTCGCTTCCCTCGTCGCTTTGTCGATCAAAGGTTTTGGCCCCCCTCCTCCCAAAATCCTATACCCGCCCCTGGGGAAGATTGTGCCCCAACTTTCTGCCAGCCCTTCCAAAGCAGACTGCATTGCAGATATTCACCGTTTGAGGATTTGAGAGAACAATTATGGTACCAAAACCCGAGATCTCACGCAAATTATTCGTAATGAACATATTTCTTTGGAAATGTGTCGCTACGCAAACTAAGGTGCAATAAACACGGCTTGATAATGCAGGTCCAGTAAAATAGAAACTGATGGTCATTTGAATTGTCAACGGTCAACCTTGGCTATTCTCGCCAGTAGGCCTAAGTAAAGTACAGCAATGAAAAGCGTCTTCAACGATGTTGAGGTTTTCTCAGCGAATTATTTCAAATATTGTTTATCGTAAGTCAGTTTGGAAGCAGGTGACATTCTATGTGATCGATGTACTGTATTGTATGCAGAAGGTGACATTATTGTCCACCTAGCGAGTAATCCAAATGACGCTTCGGGCCTGAGTTTGGATGTTGTCATAACCGCTCCATAAATAGCACGAAATAGTCCCCAGGACAATATATTCATACGCTCACTCCACTCATCTTTTGGTTGAAGTTGCTGATGACCTCTTAGTTTCCTATCCAATATTTTCTTTTGAAATACGCCAGAATACATTTCGGTTGTTTAACTCTACTTGAATACTTTCATGAATGTGGTGCCTCTCTCACACTACTAATTTTGCTCACACCCTTCTAGAAATTTGCACAACAACTCCTTTTCAGAGATATATTGGTGAGTAGTTTATATTATGGTTTTGCATATAAACCGACAATTCTGAATCGAAAACGTGGCTCATCCTATCTCAAGGCCAGTCGAAGGTGTTCAAAATGACGTACATTCCAGGGATTGCTCGAAAATAACGAAATTACAGCCATGCACATATATGTGTGTGATATTAGTTTCCAGAGCTCGGACTTGGAATGTTTCAACGGTGGCAAGAAAGTTCACTTCGGTTGAGGGTGTTCCCAACCAAAGAAGCCGTCGGCGGGAATCTAGGAAACTGGTTTATTTTCCCATCCAGGATCGGCAACTGATCCAGGAACACAGACCAATGCATGAGATCAGCATGTTTGTGTAAAAACATATATATTACCATAGGCGATAACATTTTTTACTCACATCAATTATATCATTATAGTACAATGAAATAAATTAATATTATCCAAGTTTATACTGTTAGAATAATTATGGGTACACTCCATTGATTCGCATTTAACAATACAACATGACAAATCCGCCGAAGGTAGTCATGGCAACGACGTGACTCACGCAATGGCAACAGTGAGTGTATCCTTCTGATGCAATGGTGACGTGGGCCATTTCGTGAGCATACCGATATATCGGCTTGTTTCAGGATGATTCCAAGGGTAGGGAGGATGTTTAATTAGGGATGTTATTAGAAAGGGTGGGGCTCGGTACGTACAGATATAGGCTCTTGCCAAGTCATTATCGCCTAGACGCAACGGCAGTCGCATGACGAATGACTCAGTATGTCTAGACAGTGTGTTTTGTCAGCCGGTCGACATCGTATCATAACGTTCGTGTGTCGTGTGCTCAGCGACCAGCTGCCAGATACATGTAGAGAGAATAAGCAAATAGGAACCACTGTGCTAAACTGAATACGTAAATCCTATCACTCACCTATTGGGCCCAAGTATCATACACTGCGCCTTAATACTACTCGTCCACTAAATGAATGCCATTTAATCCGTCTGTCACCTTTTTAATCCTCATTGAATATAGAGGAAGGCGCAGTGTATGATACTTGGGCCACCTATTGGTTCAAATTGTTGATGATTTCTCACGTTTATCGGAATTGTCTCGAAAATATGCCAGAATATGTTTTGGTTGTTTAACTCTATTTGAATAGTTTCATGAATGCCTTTGAATAATTTTCTCATTAATTCGCAACACCAACTTTTCCCTTTTGGACATCTGCTCAACCACTCTCTTTCAGAGATGTATTGGTGAATGATTTATATTATGATTTTGCATATATAAATTGTGATTAAAATGATCTGTTTTGTGTAGAAATTTGTGAAATGTACCACCTCCAAAGATGATCATCGATGCGTAGCGATATGTCAAGTAAAATTCTAATGGGAAACATGGCCTGTTCTATTGCAAATCCAGTGGAAGGTGTTTAAACTGACGTACCAATTTATTTCAACGATGGCTTGAAAGAACAATTGCAAAATTTTGAGTTACTATCTCAAAATTTCGAGTTATTATTTCAATATTTAGAGATAGTATCTACAAATTTTGAGATAGTATCTCAAAATTTGGAGATAGTATCTCGAAATTTGGAGATAAAAAATTTCATGCCTGGCAGCAATACGCTTCCGTAGACCTGGAATGTTTCAACGGAATGAAAAGAAAGTTCACTTCGACCGAGAGTGTACCCAACCCAAGAAGCGGTCGGGGGGGGGGGGGGGACTAGAGAGGTTTCCGTTTCAACCCCACAGAGACCGGCAACTGATCCAGAAACCCAGGCCAATGCATGAGATCAGCATGTTTGTGTAAACAGTAACATTTATTTTACTGACATCAATATGATTTTACATAGATATTAAATATGGAACTATAGTACAATGAAATAAATTAATATTATCCAAGTTTATACTGTTAGAATAATTATGGGTACACTCCATTGATTCACATTTAACAATACAACATGACAAATCCGCCGAAGGTAGTCATGGCAACGACGTGACTCACGCAACGGTGCGTCAACAGTGAGTGTATCCTTCTGATGCAATGATGGCGTGGACAATTCCGTGAGCATACCGATATATCGGCTTGTTTCAGGATGATTCCAAGGGTAGGGAGGATGTTTAATTAGGGATGTTATTAGAAAGGGTGGGGCTCGGTACGTACAGATATAGGCTCTTGCCAAGTCATTATCGGCTAGACGCAACGGCAGTCGCATGACGAATGACTCAGTATGTCTAGACAGTGTGTTTTGTCAGCCAGTCGACATCAGAACGTCCGTGTGTCGTGTGCTCAGCGGTCCAGCTGCCAGATACATGTAGAGGGGATAAGCAAATGGAAACCACTGTGCTAAACTGAATACGTAAAAACGCCGGGGTTTCACCCTGGAACGATTGTAAATACGGCAAGACCACGGGGACAATAATCGAAATCAAACAAATTACAAATTATGCCGTGTCGCACTGCGAACCAGGTTGTGAGAAAACTGCAAGATCTTGTTTTTCCTCGAGGGAAAAGGTCACGGGGTGTGTTCTAGTGTCCATAATAAGGTAAGATCAATGCTGCAGAGTACCAATCTCGAGGCTATGGGCAGTGTTTTCTCCCCGTGAGGGCTGTCCCTCGCTACTTGTTGGCACTTAGCGGCGGGGTGTTGGACATAATTAAGCTGCAAACTGGCTTATTTATGATGCTGTTCACCTTTGTGTTCGATCTTTTCCGGGTTTTTTTGTTCGCTAGACTACAAAATCCCCAGCAGCTTTTCTCAGACTGGACTTACATGTTGATTTAAAATTAGCCCAAGAGCTAAGATGTGTTACCGGACATTTTCAGTTTTGACGATCACAAGCACGACTTTGAAATTCACCAGTCAATGTCATTATGGTCAAGTTCAGGCTCACCAAAAGAGTCACCATTTATTGTGATTTTCTACATGCTCCTAATACAATATATAAGCTCAACTATTTTGTCTGTAGGGACTAATGCACACTTAATGTCAGGTGTGACCTTGAGTTTTAGCTTTCAAGGTCATATGAAGGTCAAGTTCAAGTTCCTAAACTTCTTATATGTTTATAATATGAACAAAACCTTTTTCGGCAAGTGACAAGTGTTGTAGCATCAGAGTCCAATTTACACATACCACTTCAGATGCGAGACTGAACAATCATGGCCATCATAGGTCAAATTCAAAAGACACCAATAATTATGCCGTATAGAATTCCTATATGTTCTAATAGAAACGTAAGCTAGGTCTACAAACATTTTGGATACATATAGTCATTTGAAGGTCACCAAAATATGCACCATAATTTACATATCAAATGCTTACAATACAAACGCAAGCTGTTTTGGCCTCAGAAGCCAATTTGTGTGCAGGCCTTTATGGGCGTTTCGGACCTACATATCAGGCCTTATGAACAAACCAATGCTCTCCATCATTATGTGCAACATCAAGTACCCTATATGTTCTGACGAAAACAAAAATCGGAAGAGATTTTTTTAGAAAAGATAAACAAGTCTACACTAGGCAATTTTCAATCCAAAAGTTGTTTTGGAAATAGCCGTCAAAGTCAGATGTTTCGTCGAAAATGGTCGCCAAAAAAAAAAAGAGAAATGAAAAAAGCCAGAAATTACCCCCCTTCGAAATATTTGTAGGCATTTTTATGCAAAATTTCACAAAGATTTCCCTGTAAACATTAAAGATAGAAATGGGGACGGACGATGGACGTAACGCCATGACAATAGGCCTTCGGACCATATCCGGCAACCTTAAACACTACTTCGTATGCTTCGTGTTGAATATATGTTGTGCGATTTAATGTGCTTTTCCTAATATCATATGATCTGTACTTAATGGCATATTTGGAAATCGATCTATTCCAGTACACCTACTTGGTTATTTTTTAATTTGTCACTTAATGAACACTTAATTCACTCTGAGTGGGTATGTATTTTTACAAAATTTTAACCATAAAGCTGCCCTCGTACGTTTGTATCAGTTTCCCTTATAGCCATTCACTGCTGCTCCAATACACGTAGGCCTATACATTTAATCCTGAATTAAATAACATTTGCACGATATTTCATGTAAATCGAGATAAAATTTGGATAATAATATGATGTGATGAGACTGATGATTACATTATGTTTCTTTTGATAAAAAACAACATGTTTGTCATTTCTATACAATCATATATCATATTTTGAAATGAGACTAGAGCAGAATACGGCAGACAATAGATATACACAGTGAATAGTTGCATGTACTGTACATAATATTTAATATGAGTAGTATCAGCAGATATTGTGTAAACCCATTTTCACAAAATAACCTTCTCTTCAATATCCAGAGAGCCCTTATTACCAAGGATAGTTACACAATAGGCATGTTATCCATACTTTGACAGATTGAAATTTTGTATGAGGCAAATCAACCGCTTTGAAATGCATATTAGTAAAACATCACAATGAAATCTCACATGATATTTTTTCGCCCAAGTACCTTAAAGTCCAATTTCTTTTGTCAGCGGCGGATTTGATCGATTTCGACGCGTGTGATATTGCTGACTTGATTCCAGATTAAAGGACGAGATATTGAAATGACTCGAGGACATGTCACCCTCTCTAGTCCGCCTTGTTTATTTTCCAGGCACCGGGCACGCGACCCCCTCGACCTGTTGCCAAGGTAGCGAAAAAGATGACGGCACCTAAGGGCGCATTTGGCGACGAGCGGTGACATACAGGCAGGGGATACATGGTCTGCAACTGCTCGCCTTGCTATCGACCGGATGGTAGGAGCAGCTTTGCAAGCCACTTCTGCTGTAGACGAGGCGATATGCATAATATCGGGTGCTTCGGGAGCCCAAAAAAGATGTAATGCAGTGGGGGTATTATCCTGGAGTGAGCAACGCGTGGGTCTTCCCCGTGACATGCTTGATAACGACCACAGATTGTGACATTGCATCCATGCAATGCGGTAATGACGTCGTCATACAGGCATGTGGCTTTGAATGCTGACAAAACTACTGCAACATAACCAAGGACGATTAATGTCAAGGAATACATGTCGCCTAACACGGCAGGATACTTAGCTCTATTGTGGTGTCCGTTTGTAATCAGCTGTTTGTGTGGTGTATGCTATAGCGGTGGTACTTCACCGGATGTGATATCCAACGTGGATCAGTCGAACCCATACGCCATATCCCAAATGCATATCGACATATCAAAAGAGAAGATGACTCACTACGCATCCATTCATAAAACTGCAAATCAACCACGAAAACCACCGCGCCCTCGGAAAGTATTCATCACAAGCATGAAAAAGTGGAACTTGAGTTACCCCGCTGCTACCAAGTACAAGACGACACAATACATGGGAGACACGAAGTTACTTGTACTGCCTTTTGGTTTCTTTATGATATTCCTCGTGGGTATTGCCATCAAGGCCACCCATTGGTGGAATGAGGATATTCGCCATGCCGATGGTCTACTGGTGAATGTATACACGCCTCATAGAGCTCCCACTAGGGTTCTCGCGAGGATCTACAGCACAGAACCGAGTACGCCCAGTCCAGAAGTCCAAGGAGTAATGCATCGTGAGGACTCTTTGAGAAGCGAACGTTCGGTAAGACTCATGCACTTGTCGGAAACATCGTCGATTGGTTCAGTGTTCATCAGTAAGACCGAGATTGAGGAAGGTGGATACGATAGATTTGCTGGGAACAAATCTGAGTTGAGTAGTTTTCGTTCTGGAGGGAACAGAGCAAAAACCGGCAGCATACGCTCATTCGCTGCTGCGAGTGGCGGTTCGCCCACTGAATCCCTTTGTAGCAGGTGCAAAGTGGACTTAAGTGACACATTGAACCGAAACTTCAGTTCGAGAGATCTGCGTCAACAGTTGAACGACTCTGACTCCCTGGAGATGTACTCGATGAACACACTGCCGAAAAGACATCATGCTAAGCAGCTAAGACGACAAATGTCATCGGTGTCCTCCCAGTCATCCGGAACAGTTCGAAGTGATACCAGCTCGGAGAGTGCACCACTTCTCATATCAGGAAGAAGTCAGGATCGACTGAACAGGTTCAACATACATGGGCAGAACCTGCAAGCGAGGAGACTGCACAGGGATCCAGTATCCTTGGCTGTTAGTTCCTCATCGAAGAAACCTCTGCACCCAAGGTTACCCAGAAAAAGTCCGTTAGCTAGACGGGCGAATTCCGAGATAGAACTGAAAGAACACCGGAACATCACTCAAAGTGCTAGCGAACCTGCAACTGCAATGCCAAACCTTGCCCATTTGCAGGCGTTGCTGCAGAACAGCCTAAATCTGAACTTGACGCTGCTAAGCAGCATGTCCGAATCAGGCGTGAGCGTAGAGTCTCTGGAATCGAACGACAACTTCCCAGGGTCAAGAGAAAGCCAGCACCTGTCCTCTGCACGGAACGAAGCATTCTCCCCTGAAAGAATTTCTCGGCAATCATCGTCAGTGTCCAGTTCTGACATGGCGTCATCGTTGTCCGCAGCGACGAGTATCACCGCTCTGGTCTCATCACTAAGTTCAATGAGTTCGCTTTTCGCAAACCAACCTCAACATATCAGCTCTAGGATGACGCCCAAGTTCACAATCGGCGATAGCTCCCCGAAAACAGTGAAAAGAGACAAACCTGGGAAGATGGGGCCCCCTAGTGATAATTCTCACTTCACCAAAAGTGTCGATGGACAGTCCGTGTACACTTCTGATGTACCGCAGGTGGCAGTACAGTCCAGTGTATTGCGGCAGAGTAACAGTCTGAACTCCGTCAATGTCAAATGTGTACCTCCGGAGCGTAGAGCAATGCTGAGGTCACTCTCTGACAATAAAGTTGGGTATGATTAAAAGTATATAACTTCATATATATCAGCGACTGTGTTCATATATGTACAAGCTTCATAAACTACCTGTGATTACTACGTTTGTACGTTTTATTACCTGCATAATCATGGAGTCATGTAATAAGATATCCACTTGATTTATTGCATTCACATGGGAAATTTTACTGATAAAAATATGTAGTGCATTTGCCGATGTGATCGTTTCGTGTGGCAATGAAATACATGTACATGTACGAATGTCGAATGCATCATATTATTGCATTTTGTATAAGTTGTTTGATATGAAATTATTATGATAATATAAACGGTGTTGCTTGGGTTTAACATTATTCAGACCTTGTAGAATTCAAAACAAGATTTGGATGTACCCACCAGAAACAGTGCTTATCAGTCACCTTCAGTTTAACCGATCATATGGATTCACGTTCAAGGTAGTTGACTTCCTATATGATCACAATACAATCCCAAGGTCCAAATGTGTCTGTGGCCATGAGGTACATGAAACACTCTGTTACCCGACGTCCAGGGGCCTATTTCACAAAGAATCTAAATCTACTTTAGCCGACTAAGTTCGGCACTTAGCATGGTAGATAGTAGGCTAAATCCTATTTTAGTCGGCTAAAGTTGATTTAGATTCTTTGTGAAATAGGCCCCAGTTCAGTTACTGTATTCGTTTAGCATTATGTCTCTAATGGTTACTTACGCAGCACCAGGCATACAAGTTCACTTAATTGATGGCATATTCAAGTTCATTTAGATATGCACGGCATACGACTCCTTCTGAGACAAGACTAATCTCTCAACGAGCATTTTGTCCCCAGAGCACATTTATATCTAATGAGGAAGGCATCACCTGAGGTGGAGCATTCAAGGTGACCTTAGGCCAAGCTAAATGAAATCAAATGATGATACGAAATCAGCGTAAGATATATACATCATATGACCCTCTATGCTCATAGTACAAGTCCGAAATTCCTCATCTTCCAGTTTACCTGCTGCTTGAAGTCGAGCTTGAGTACAGACATAACATTCGTCTGTCGTCAAGTTCAATGTCACACCAAATGACGCAATCCATATGACATTCATGTATTCATATGTTCATATTACAAACATACCTTATATCTCCAATGACCAATAGCCACCTCTTGGTATAGACATAGCCTTGAGTTTGAGCACTATAGGTTCCATGGTTCCAATTTTCCCAAATTTTCAGAATACATATGAGATTTGTCTTGAACATATTTGTCTCCCACAAACCGCTTTGCACATCTTGAGGTAGAGATCCTGTCCTCGGGTCAAGTTCAAGATCGCCACAGGACTTCCCATATCATTATTATTATCCTGCTCATCATAATGTACATCTAGCATCGTCCTTCAAACTGCTTTAGAACATTTCTTGTAAATGGTCATCTCAGGGCAATCACGTGTGGCCCCATGATTCAAAGAATATTAGGAGTTGGTTTATTTTTGTTCATGGAGATAGTAAATGTTTACATAATTCCTGCTACGCAATGACATTCACATATTTTGAGATTTTTAAGAAAACTAAACCAATTTATTAGATGTATTATGGAGAATTTCAAGTATTAATGGCCTAAAAAGCTTCACAAACTTGAACAATTCATTAAAAAAGTTTGAGATATCGTTAGTGAAACATATTATACACAAAATGTATTATAAAGTCACAGTGCATATTGGGATTGTGAATGTAATAATAATATCAATAGAAAAACACAAAATTTATATAAATGCAAGTAGTGTGAATTTTATTGGTGGCAAAACAAGTTGATAATTGGGGGCAATAAAACAGAGATGAGATATCTTTGATAATATTTTAGATTAGAAATTTCCTCTATGACAACCAGAGTATTTTTCCATTTCAAATGCAAAGTGAAATCTTATTTACAATCCAATCTCATTCCTGTGTATAATTATCACAAAAATATCATTCAGTAATGTCATGCACGAAGTTTAGTAATGCTTATTCTATCATGTAAGTTGATGTAACCATTTTGATTATGATATATGACAGTCACATTAATACACAACAAAAACTATTTAACATTAATCTTGAGGCAAAGCGTAATATCAAGATTTTGTTCATGGGGTTGTATTTTGCTCAGATAAATGAAAAATTCAAAATCAGAACTATCAGTGTCATACATGAGAATCCACTCATGTGCACTGACACAGCATCATCTGCAAAATATACACAAAGAATATATGCAAATGTGATTGAGATAAGAATATCAGCAGAAAACTTTGTTGTGATCCTAAAGCAATGCAGTTATAAATGAATCATCAATAATAATTATGAAAAAGATGTGTTTAATCATTTCTGTTTTGAATCCACATCAAATTTTATCTCAATCAGTTATTTCAATATGCTCACTGCGGGTTAAATAATTTATTTTTAACTAAGGCATACCTGTTTCACACCTCGCGCCAGTCAACTCAGCCGGACAGAGACACGTGTATTTGTTTAAATCTGAGAGGCACGTGCCGCCATGGAAACAGGGATCGCTCTGGCATTCGTCAATAACTAAATAACAAAGCACCATGTCTGCAGTATATGTAAGGTAAACATCTTCATAATGTTCGTTTACTGCATTATGTAGTGTTTATGGATAAACATAACAAGCTTTTTCACTATTCTCACATGCAAAAGAAATATAATCATTTTTCTCTCAATTATAGTTGAAGCATATTACCTGTAGTAACAAAAGAGCAATAAAAGTCAAATCATGAATCAAATGAGAGCTGCAGGTACTAGAATATTCATGAGAAGCTATCAACAATGGAATAATTTTTAAAATCCACATCAAATGCCTTTGGGGCCCGGGTTCATTTGAAATCATAACGCACCTTCAGAATAGTGTATCATAACGTACATATACCTGGATCCTGAATCATAACGTACCTTGGTCGCAGTATATGCCCGTATAGCCCGGCGCGCAGAGGCATGTGTACCCATCTAATCGTTCGTGACATGTTGCCCCGTGCAGACATGGAGAACTAGCGCATTCGTCGACCTCTGAAGCAATCGAGATAACTGAATAATGTACATCGGTAAGTTTAGTGTGATCTGAACAGTTATCCATAAACAATATATATTGCTGTCTAATTAGGCTTAAGTGTACTATAGATAGCACAATAGTCACACCACATGGTGCGATAACCTCGAACGTTGGTGAATTGCAAAACAATACGTTGGTTCCCATAAAACATGTGGAAAATAACATTAGTTTTTAAATTGTACAATATATAAATATTATCAAATTTATAGATTCTATATCCGAAGAGTGTTCAATGAAAAAAAAATGTTATGTTGAAATTGTATATGATTTATTTATTTATTCCTCTTTTATTCAATTCTGCTTATTATTATACCTGTTTCACAGTATTTGCCTGTGAAGCCCCGAGCACAGAGACATATGTATACACCTACGCTGACCTGGTGACAAGTGCCACCGTTCACGCAGACTGAAGCACCACACAGGTCCGCAACTGACACAAAAATAGATATAATTGTACTGTACGCAAACAAGTCAAGCTATTCAGCTGGTGTAAGGGCTAATCCCACTAGAAATTCGTCAGACGTATTTTTTTTTTTTTTTTATATATATTTATATAAAGACAACATGTCATTATGTATACTTGTATTATACATATAAAACATGTATTATAAAGCTAGTGATACAAATAATATTTGCCGATGTTTACCATACCTTTATTACACACTGTGCCGGTATAGTTAGCTGTACACAAACACGTGAATCCGCCTTTTTCAGGCAAGCAAGTACCTCCGTGTTCGCATGGTGAACTGTCACATTGATTTATTTCTGTCAGGAGATAAATATCTCGTATTTTCAATTGAATAAGTGAATTTATAAAGCAAATCATATTGCCGATATACATATAACATGGTTCTTCTATGTCTAGTGATTTCAAGAGAGCTAGCGTGAGAGAAATGCATAATTCATTGATTATGGGTACAATTATAGGTACGTCTATAAAATAGTGTTTTTGGTGTCAATCCAGTGTGTCTTCGGATAACTATTTGGTCGGGCTTTGTTTCTATTGCAAAATTTTATATATTATGTTTGTTTTTGCCATAATCAAAATCTGACTATGGTTGGTAATAGATTGATTCTTACATCCATCATACATGTAACAATGGAAAAATGCAACGGAAGCTAAAATATTTGTACTGAGAATTTACACAAACGAAGAAGAAACAATATATTAACATATAATTACAACACAACCCAAAAGAAGTCAGCAATTCCAGTAACCTAAATATTCAAGTGATTTATAAATAAAGATTCTGTCAGTCAGTGTGTTCAACCACTATGTAATTCAAGTATTTTGTGTTTGTTGGTTGCTGAATAAATCCACTAAAATCGAACGAATGTTCAATTATTTTACAAGGTTGTACCGGTAATTTCCATAATTATTGAATAGTGCTTTTGAAAATCAAATAGCCTTTATGTTAAAAAATACACAAATAAATATTCACCGGTTTGGCAGTAGTTTCCGGTGTACTCCGGAGGACAGAGACACGCGAACTGGTCCATGTGTTCTTGCCGACAGGTTCCTCCGTGTACACACGGCCCACTGTCACAGGGGTTAATCTCTAGAAGTTGGCAAAGAGCAGGACTTACAGAAACTTCTGGCACGCCGAAGCTGCACACGAAGCATCACAAAAAATTGCGATCTCAGAGCAACTATCCCAAATTAATTTGGGATATCTGAATAATCAAGTAGTTTTAAATAAGTATCAAACTCATCTTGAGAATACTCAGTTATCAATTTGAGAAATTGCATTGTGGGGGTAATAATTGTAAAGCGCTTTGACAATGTTGGAAAACGTTGAAAAGCGTTATATAAAAACCTACAATAATTAATTATTAATAGGGAATTAATACATTCAACACGAAATTAGAACTATTGATATTCTGTTTACCCTACCTTTGTTACACAATATGCCGGTATAGTAGTCTGTACACAAACACGTGAATCCACCTCTCTCAGCTATACATGTACCTCCGTGTTCACATGGGGAACTGTCACATTGATTTACTTCTGCCAGGGGAGAATATTTCACAATATTATCTATCATAATAATAATAATAATAATAATAATAATAATAATAATAATAATAATAAAACTGATAATGATAATACTGATGATATAAAAAAATTGATACGTTCGAAGGGCTTACAATTAATTCATAATATACCAGTGAGTGAAATAAAATGAGATTTCCTATATATTCCGTGGAAATTCGTGTCAAGGAATCGATCCCTGTGGGTGAATAATAATTAGTGTTGTGGGTATTAGTCCGTTATACATACTTTTTTCATGGGAAAATCAATGAATATATATATATATATAAGATAATCAGCATTATTTGATTGGGTACAAATAAAATTTACCCAATCGATAAAAAGAAATATATCTATATATAATTGGATCACAACGCAACAGAGGTTTCAGTTTTGGTCATCATCAACAATTTTAGTATTGTGAAGGTTTTGTCAGTTAGTGTATATTCAACTACTTTGTGATTTGCATATTTTGTGGCTGTTGGTTGTTGAATAAATGAAACGAACGTGCATCTATTTTTACAAGGACGTACATGTATGTTCGTGATTACAGCTTCCCATAAACAAATAATGGTGGCCCAATAAAACCCAACTAAAACAATCGACGACACTGGACTTGTTTTTGTTCTCAGTTCCAGGATCTTTACTGGTACTGGATGCTTATTTGATGATCCGAATGTTGTTTCTCCTAATGTTGTGGTCACATGTCATACGCAGAGGATTCCCGACGGATCTACGGCGAAAAATCGAGAACACCGGAAGGTGACGGGAATCATCGTGGACGTTCCGCCTGATTCCCGCCTGTGTCGGGACTTATCAGGAGCTGCCGGGAAAAAAATTTTTTTTTCCACTCCGTGAAAAGTTGGACATGTTCAAAAATTTTTGCCCAAATGCCAGAGTGTTCCCAGAGTGGGTTATTTTCCATTTTTTGCCACTTTCCGGGGATATGCCAGTGTTACTCCGGGAATCTCCGTAAATGCTCCGGTAGGTCCGCAGATGCGCCTGCTTTCTCCGTAGGTATTCTGGCCATCTCTGGGAAACACCGGGGATACTCCTGGATGAAATTTAACAACCGGAAGAAGCCGGAGCAAGCCGGAGTATACACGAAGAATCCCAGGAGGAAGACGGAGCTTCAAAACTTACTCCGGGGTTACTTCACCTTTCTCCGTGTTTCTCCGGGGATACTCCGACTTATACACCGGCACATTTACGGGGTAAGGGCGGAATTCCGGCCTCGCGACGGCTTTTGCCGGGGTCTGTCAGCTTCCTCCGGCTTAAGTCGGGAATATGCCGGGGTTCTCCGTATATATTCTGTCTGTCTCCGGCTTCATTCCGCAACAACTCCGTATCTACTCCTGATTTCCTTTCCGCGAAAAAAAAAAATTGACTAAAAACATCCGGAGCATGCCGGAGGTTCCCGGAGTACACTCCGGCTATCTCCGAGCTTCTCCGGCTGTTTCTAAAAGTCCGTATCTGTGTCGGGAATACATGTGACCATAGCATAATGAGTACACTGTTATGATATAGAGATGTTGTTGCGGCTTATAACTATACCAGTGAGAATTATTTCAGAATGACGAAACCTTCCCTGTAATAATTTGCTTCCAAGGAAATTGATTGTATTACATCGCACTATATATACGTGCACATTTAGGGATATACTGCTCTTTTGGTGCTCATGAATTAATTCAGAATGACGAAACCTTCCCTGTAATCATTTGCTTCCAAGGAAATTGATTGTATTACATCGCACTATATATACGTGCACATTTAGGGATATACTGCTCTTTTGGTGCTCATGAATTAATTCAGAATGAAGAAACGTTCCCTGTAATCATTTGCTTCCAAGGAAATTGATTGTATTACATCGCACTATATATACGTGCACATTTAGGGATATACTGCTCTTTTGGTGCTCATGAATTAATTCAGAATGACGAAACCTTCCCTGTAATCATTTGCTTCCAAGGAAATTGATTGTATTACATCGCACTATATATACGTGCACATTTAGGGATATACTGCTCTTTTGATGCTCATGATTGATTATAACGAAATTATATGGCACTTTAACCTTTATTCGGACTCATTTCGGTTGGCTTGTTTTTGCGCCACTCTGTATATGTTCAAAAACATAGTTGGAACCAAATAAAAATTTACCTGTTTGGCAGTATGTACCAGTGTACTGTGCAGGACAGAGACAAATAAACTGGTCTCTCTGTTCCTCACGGCAGGTTCCTCCGTGCACACAGGGGCCACTGTCACATGGGTTAATCTCTGGAAGTTGGCAAAGTGCATGACTTAATTTGTGTACAGCCAGATAGTGAAGAAACGTGAGATATCGAGCAACGTAATGTAGGCCTACAGTGGAGGGGAATATCTTCGTGTGGTCACTGGAAATGTTTCGGGATAAGAGAGTTTGTGCATTTGATGTGTGAATAATAATAATAAAATATTCAGCATATATCATTTCCTATATGTCCAGCGAGATATTAGCCATGTTGCGCGCTGACCTTGAAAATGAGGTCAAAGGTCAAATTCAAGGTCATCAGAATATTTGGCATAATCATTTCCTATATGTCCACAATTGATTTCCAAGCTATATAGTCGATACGAAGGGATATTTCAGAATTATTTCAAAAATAATTATTCCAGAGAGAAAAAAAAACCACTATCATATAAATAGAAGAAACAGGTTTGATAACTTTAATATTAATCTAAATAATCAAAGCGAAGTTGATAACAGTTACAAATCAATCAGTGTTCATCGCTTAATGATTACCTCGTTCACAATATTGTCCGGTGAAACCATCAGTACATAAACACTCTACGCCCTTGAATAGCTGAAGACACGTGCTGCCATGGAAACAGGGATCATGCCCACACTCTGTCGGAGTATAAATATATATGCTAACAAAACTAGCACATGAGAAAATCACACATTCTGCTTTTGATAAATCAATTTTCAGTGCAAAGTTTATTTTGTAATTATGTATTGCCTCCAAGTGACATACAGAGTGACATGCAACTTCCTAACATGAAAAACGATATAACTGATATTGGTTAATTTAATTCTACTCACCGATACGGGTAATATGAGGGTATGCAGTTGTCATGAAGACTATAAATATGATGGTGAGGCACACAATTGCACACAATATCAGAATAAATCTTCTATGTTTTCCTCTACTTTCGGAGGAGGAGGAATCATCATTTGCTAGCAGAGGACTGTTTTCATCTTTTGTTCTGTAGGTGTATGGTTGACTACCATATTCCGGCATGGTCGTGGGCTGCGTCACGTCGTGGGGTAGGCCTATACTGCCAGGGTTTTCCCCATCTGGGGATTCACGCCCTGTCCCCGTTTCGTCCTCGTCACTACTTTCATATCTAGTTTCGCTTTCATCATGCGCTCCAGGTATCAACAATGATGGGAACATCGTAACGTTATCGTCTTCGCGAGGAGAGTTGTAGCCGGATCTTGTGGACATCGTTCGATTTCATTTATCGTCACTCAAAAATATAGCTCGATCCCAGGTATACGAGGTTTGGCTATACAACTAATAACGATGCGATAACAAGAATTTCGTTTCATTGGTGTATTATACCAGTGATAGTCACAACAAATACATTTTCACGATATAATCATAAAACGTCTATTCAATGTTATGTTATCCACTGTTGCTCGGTGTCTATTTCCTGGATAAAGACTGGAATTTCCAGATTTTCTGGTTTCGGTTCGCAGCGACGTCTGGTGCCAGTGATGGTTACGTAGCCTATTTGTTATAGAAATCGCAGATCGATAAATGACAATGAGGCGTTATGCCACCAGCGTCCTATCATAGCGTCCATGCATTCATAGTTTGCGATAACACTCGCCTAAAACACAATCATTGTGTACACAGATAACCTACAGTGGAGAGAATTATTTTTGTGGCCAGCGGAAATATGTTGGGATGGGAAAGTTTGTGTGATTAATAACCTTAAATTAATGGATTAAACTGCTCATTATTCGCCATAATAATAAACACAGAAGAACATAGCTGCATGGCTATAATGTTGCCCATTGTTTTGGATCGAATTGAAATCTTATGGCGCCTATTTTGGTGTAAAAACCATTTTTTTTATCACACTTTATCACTTTTATATCGGGATCTATACAAATTGGCTATCTTTCGTAATTGTTCTGCCAACTTCAGAAATTTAGCTCAATATTTGTGTTGCGCTACTGTATGCGTATGTATTACGGTAAACCATCCAAAAATATCGTAAACCTCTCAAGTATTTGCGTTTATTCACAAGATTAAAATGTAAACCTCATTGAAACAATCGGAAATAATATTTTTGAAAGTGCTGTGATCCTTTTGTTGAGATTACTCTAATTAAAACAAATGAGAGTAGGACCGGGGCCGCCCATGTCTACCGTCTGTGAGTCTGTTTTTACCCAAACTTCGAAGACCAGCGAGACGCGCTGGCCAATAAGGTGTTGCAAAAATCAAAAACAAATTAACTATATTATATATATCCAGATGTTATTTAGTTTATCTTCATAAACCTGTTGGGTATAATGTTCCAGTAGCGTTTTTCCTTATTCGGCTTTCATATTGTTTTTTATTAGGTTTATTTGAAGAGTGTAATGGGGGGGGGGGGGGGAATACGGCCACTACAGCCAAGTTTTGTGCATTACTCACATCAAAAATTTACATGATGGAACCGAATCAAATAACACCATTTGATACGAAACGTCTTTATTATCAATGAAAAGTTCGAAAGCAATATGTACATGGTTTGTTTGACGGATCAGAACCGTCACAATAAGAATTTAATTACTAATTTAGAACCTCTTGTTTTTCAATAGCCATAACGGTATTATTGTACTCATGTTGCATATTTGGTAACTATCTTGAGTTTGAGTATTTCACACACTTGTTAACTGTAAATGTATAATGAGAGGTCCAAACACTTATTTATTTAAGTTTGCTGGACTTTCTTGGGATTTTCTGCTGAGAACTTGAACTGTGATCACTCATCGCTCATTTTCAAGACGAGGCAGTTGTACTGTGCATATGAGCCAATATAAAAAGTCCTGTATTTTGCATTTCATAGTGACATTGGACCCCATCTCAGATCGTCTTAAATGGATAATTTGTTCTCGCTAAGAGAGCGCTCATGAACATTTTGATTCACTATAAACCTGAGGAAAGAAAAATCCAAACAAAGTGTCGGTAATCTACACACACTGGGTATTGATAGAATATTGATTTGGTTATTAACGTAGTACGCTACAAACAGGGAGGTAATGAATTGTCAAAATTTAAAAGTTATATCTTGAATATTATCTCTTCAAAATAACATATTTTATAGAGTAACTGATCAGCATTCTAATACTGAAAAGAAAATAGGGGGTCAACGTGCTTGTTTCTTCGACATTTTCGATCAAAAATCACAAACATTTACTAGAATGACTTAATTTATGGTATTTTTACACATTTTTTTGCCCATATTCACATCTTGCATCTTGTTTTCCAAAAGAACGGACACGGTGACCCCCTATTTTCTTTTCAGTTTCAGGATGCTGATCAGCTACTCTACAAAATATGTCATTTTGAAGCTCTAGATTCTGTTAATACAGTCATTTATTTTGAAAAGCTCTTTGACCCCCTCTCCTCACTGTTTGGAGCGGACTACCTTAAATTTACGCGTTCATGTGTGAAAAGTAACTAGTAACTAGTATTTCAATACATAGGATTGATTAGGTATAATATTAAACTTATTTAATATTATACCTAATCAATCCTATGTATTGAAATACTAGTTACTTTTCACACATGAACGCGTAAATTTAATAACCAAACACAATTAATAACAAGTATAGTTATTTTGGACATATCTTATTTATTAATAATCAAGACTAATATGCGCGCTGGTTTACATACAACTTGTTAAAGTGCAATACAACAACGGAGGCAGTTAGCCCTGCCCATGTGGAATTGTTGTTAAAATTCTATTTATGATATACTGACGGTACATATAATCAATATTTTATATTCGTATTCCAATTAAATTATGACACTTGTTAATTTTACTCTCACGTGGAACCACGATTAGGATCGCTGGTGTGCATTCCGATTGCATTCGGTGCAACCACTGCCCGGAAGTCTAAATTAACTGCGGAAATACACTGAAAATATTAGCCCATCAGCGGTTTGTCGAAAGGTCGTCATCTTGACAAATTTTGGGTCGTCCACCTGACGATGCTGAAAACAACAAGTTTTGGGTTGTCGAAACTTGGTCATCGTCAATAGTTGGTCAATATTTAGTCAGATAAACTCCTCCATTATTTGTCAAATATTCAAGTCAAACATTTGTCAAATGTCAAACATTTGTCAAAAATCGTCGAAACCTCATCTAAACTGACTACTTTATTTAGTTCCATTTTATTTTCATGACAATACAAGTATAACACCAGAAAGGCACATGTCCGCACAAACACATCAATTATTTCTTTTATTCAAAACAATTCTGCAAAGCAGTGTCAGTGTGAAGCATCAACTTTACTGGTCAATATACATGTCAGTGATATCCAGTGTATTTTCGACTGGCCACATGTCCTGATTACATGCGAAATCACTCTTGTCATCACACAATCCAGTGAGTAGAATATGTATCCGTCAACGGCCACAGGGAACATTCCTGATCCAATATCCAATATCCTGGATGCAATATCCAAGTCGTCGGGAACTTAAATCCACGAATTTCAACGACTCATTTTCATCCTGGAACAAACAAAACACATTGAAGTATTTAGATTTGCAAAAATCATTGGAAAATAAAGAAGCTATACATAGTTAGTTACATATATACACCATTTCAATTCACTTGTTTCAGTGAAGATAAAGTTAATCTATTTAATACATAGTCTTACATACGGAAGTACATAAAACAAGGGCTAAGAAAGGTTACCGGACAATGTTTTATATCTTAGATATTAGCCATTTTATCCCGTGACCTTGAAAACAAGGTCAAAGGTCAAATTGAAAGTCACAAGAATATTCAGTATATATCATTCCATGTCCACAATTGATTCCTAAGCTGCAAAATCGACAATGAGCAAGATATTAACCATTTTGTGCTCTGACCTTGAAAATGAGATCAAAGGTCAAATTCAAGGTCATGAGAATATATGGCATATATCACTTTTCTATCTGTCAACAATTGATTCCTAAGCTGTAAAGACGATAATGAGTGAGATATCAGCCATTTTGTGTTCTGACCTTGAAAATAAGGTAAAAAAAAATTCACGGTTACGAGAATATTCAGCGAATATCACTTGTTATATGTCCACAATTGTTTCCTGAGCTTTAAAGTTCATAATAGGCGAGATATTAGTCATTTTGTGATCTGACCTTGAATGAGGTCAAAGGCCAAATTCAAGGTCATGACAACATTCAGCATATATCGTTTGCCACATGTTCACAATTGATTCCCGAGCTGCAAAGTCGATAATGAGCGATATATCAGCCACTTTGTGCTCTGACCTTGAAACTGAGGTCAAAGGTCGAATTCAAGGTCACAAGAATATTCAGCATATATCATTTCCACATGATGATTTCAACAAGCCATCCCCACAATTGATTCCTAGTGTCTAATCTCAATATTAAGTGATATATTACTCATAATGTGTCCCATTATAAAGCATACGAGAATTTAACATGGGAAAGTCTCATTTGGGCCGAGTTTGGGCCAAAATGGCCCACTTCGAGCGATTTAAGGGCAACGAGACTTATACAAGTCACAGGAGTGTTATGCATCAATAAGAAAAAAAGCTACTGAACAGATTTTGAAAAAAACGGCCATCAACGTCCAAAATTGGCAATTTTTCGTCAAAAATGTCTGCCATTTTGAAATAATAGAGAATATATAAAAAATAAAAAAAACCTCCTTCTTGAAATATTTTTAGGCATTTTTGTGCAAAATTTCAGAAAAATTTCGCCTGAAAACAAAAAAGATCAAAATGTGGACGACAACGGACGACAGACGACGGACGCAAAGGCATGCCAATAGGTTATCGAAACATAGGTTCAGTAACCTAAAAACATAGCAAATAAATTGGCTGTGGAACCGCACCATGACATCTTTTAAAATTACCTGGTCTTTCCCCAGTGCGATGACTTCCTTTGCCTTATCTTCCACTTGTAGAATGAGCACCAGAAATGATCCAGGAATCTTGAGCTTTGAGATATTGTAGAATTATCGTGCAGCAGTTACATACCTGGCCGGTATGCCTATCATCGATAGCAATCTGAATAGAGCCATGGCTCTATTTAGAACATTTTAGCTGATATTTTCTGCATCGCAATGCCATTTCATATTGATATTGCTAAAACACTATTAATATAATAATAATGTATGTAAATGTTATACTGTTGTATATCTTAGTATGCAAATGGCCTAGATGATGAATGGATGGACGGTAAATATCATCGGAAGTGCTCCAAAATTGACTCGACGGTACGCTGAGGCATGACGTTCAAGTCATTCACATGACAATTAGGCTACATGTTACAGACATTGATACGTGCAGAGAATCGCCTTGTAAAAACCGAGGCACCTGTCATGATGTACTGATCACTTTCACCTGCGAATGCCCGCCTGGTTTCAGAGGGAAACGATGTACAGGTTGGTGTACTGTAGTTATGCTTTCAATTCGACCATAACACTGTGGTTTTACAACAATTCGTGAAGACTTTCAAGCTGACCTAAGCATTTTCAACTGTCACATAGGCTGATCGTCACGTAATCAGAGATAGGTTCTTCTGGATTTCCTTCCCTTCAGCTTCTGTCATAAACCTTGACGTAATATAACAATATAAATCAACATGTGCAGTGAGATTTCTGTTCCGTTTCTGTTCAGACAATGTTTTTTTTCAAAGTCATGCATAAGATCCCCTCCATCTACTCTTGTGACTTGCAAGCAATTTTGTTGCTCTTGAATCTCCTGCGCATGGCAGCTTTCCCGCCATTGAAAATTGTTTTGGACTAAGCAAAGTGTATCCACTTTTCTCTTCAAAATGGTGACTGTATGGGGTAAACTCCTAGGACCCAGAGGTAGAGGTATCGTCGCATTCAGATGGGAAGTAACGTAAAATAACTTTTGTGGTGTCCATGTATTTGACTTCAGTTACTTTGAAAGGTCAAAACGGCAATTTTGATGAAAAAAAAAATGTGGCTAAGCAGTTCATCCGATAACCTTCCTTAGAATCTCGGCTGATTTTTTTTTTAGTAAGCCACAATTACAACATGTATCTTCTATGATACCACTGATAAAACTAGTGCGGTGATCTATGAAATAAGGCAAAAAATAAGGCCAAAAAAGTAGTATGGTTCTGGTTATTGGGGTCCCTGAAAAAGTGATGCGACGACGCGATTTTCTTTTTTTTTCTTCCTTTTTTTTTTGCTAAAATTTGGCGGCCGATGACTGATTCGGTCAAATATGGCCCATTTGGCCAACCATTTTCCCCTAAAATTGGCTGTTGATAAGCGACCAGGTTGAATTCGCCAGGTTTGGCCAGCTCACATTTAAATTTATGGATCTGTATTATACAGATCCATAATACTTTTTTTTGTTGGCCAAGTTTTGCAATGTCAAAGACACTTGGGTTCATTTGGCTCGATCATTATCTCACCAAAATCGATGTACGGGTGTCAACGTACTAAAAATAAAAACGAAAATCGGCTCTCAGAAAGTGATGCGCGCGATTCGCGGGGTTCAAAGTGATGCGCGCGCATCACCATGTAAAGGTCAACCCTAATGTATTGATATTATTGTTTTCAATTATTAGATATTTAATAATTGTCCACAATCATGTACAGGTATACATTATATATATATCATGTAGTTTACTGTGGAACTTCAGGTCACGAAGACCTCTCGTGTGTGGGCTGGTATTTAGGTCACTTGCAAGTCATCCTCGGAATGTTAAAAGAGAATTTTAGAACTATTGTATTAAAAAAGTAAATTACTAAAACGTGATCTTACCACGCCAAGCAATGGCAGGTTCCAAATTTATAGAATTGTTTTCGTTCCGAGCTTGCAGGTGTGTGAACCGAGAATTCCTTCGTCGGGCCGATCAAAGCAAGTTGGTAATTGATTCTTGTCGCCTCCGGCCATTGCCCGCGTGAGACCCCACGAAATCTGGTCGATAAGGGCAGCCAAGCGTGGCCATCGCTCGGAGAGGCCGTCACCCGCTCGGGGTGACTGTGATTTTACTTGTATTAAAAGCTTGCTCTGACCGCGCCTTGCTAATGGATTCTCGGTGATATAAAAACCAGCCCACTCCCATATTCTGGGCTTTTCACACGCTTTTCACTCGCTTTCGCTTTTTCTTGGATAATTTCGACCAGAAAAGCCGGCTAGTCTACCAGTAGGGGGCTAGTCATTCAAAATTTAGGAATTCAGAACAATTTGTACTTTGTATCTTCGTGAACGCATCCTGACGATTAATAAATTCAAGACTTCATCCTACCACCGAAGCGTTATCCTTCATAAAAACCTGGACACCCAGGTCGAATCTGGAAACAGTTCAGTGTTGAACCAGAGTGACATTTGAGTAAGAAAAGAGGACACTTTACAACCAGAACCATAATACTTTTTTTGTTGGCCTAATGATGTCAATACGAGACGTGGACGTATCAGCCCTGATGTCCAACAATCGTCATGGTATGTTTCAGAGGTGGATTTCTGCGTCAATTCCCCGTGCCAAAATGGAGGGTCCTGTGTCAATGACATCACTGGCTTCAACGGTCAGTGCAAAATGGGGCTACGCCGGAAAACGCTGTCAGAGAGTCGAACCCATCTCGGATATTATTATTCCATTTCATGCCAAATAGTGTGGTAACTAGCAAAGCTGTAATGAAATGAGAGTTCCTTGATCGTTTTTGTTTTTATTTCGGATTGGGCACATTCAATGAAATTTCTCTATTTCAATATCTTTTGACTTTCTGAAGCATGTATGCCACTGATACAGGTTCACGGTGGTTTTCAGAAAAAATCCACAGTCTTCTGGAACCTTCTTCGTGTGTTTACATAGCATGTTCAATGACTACGTAAACACACACTCTATGGTGTTTATCGTTGTCTTGTATGTGTACTCGATCAGACCATTGACAAGATTGATCATCTGTTTCGCGAATTTCACTGTGAGATAGTGATGAGTCATTCGCTATTGTATTTGTTTTACTCTGATTAGCCCAGGTGGTAAAAGGTGGATTCTCGCGATGAAAAACAACAACAGAACTATTCAACTGAGTGTAAACTTCTGCCAACATACTATCTAGATATGCAACTACTAACATTCTGGTATTCATTGAAGAAACGAGGTCCAAATAATGTTATCAAAGGATTAGCTAGTTGACTTATCAGTGGCCAAACACTAATATGATTGAAATGAATTCACTGAGCAGCATATTTTTGTTGATATTCGTTAGGCAATTATAATATAATGTACCATGTTCACGTGTCTCTTGCGTGTTGTGATATATAGTTATGATTCCTATTTGTTAGCATGGAAACTACGGAGCTGTCATTGAGACACGATGGCAGGAGAAATATACAATGATGGGGGGAAGAAATATACTCGTTCAATTTACAAACCTTTCGCTCTGAGCTGATCTACCATAAGGTAAATTTGTTAAAACATTCACGCAGTTGATATAATCATTAGCTCTATTTATTGAATACCTTTTATAAATGATTTGTCGAACTGTGAGAATGTATCAATAACATATAAATTGGAAGAACTGAGTGAACAGTTTGAAGTAATGATTCAATAAATCGGTTGTATGATTTGAACTAGAGGAATGAGAGGAGTAAGCGACCGGTTTGGAGATTAAGCGAGCGGTTGAAGTTAGTGATGTCTTAAGTCCTAAATGGGGCTCGGTAAATAATGGAGGTGGAATTGCCGAGAAGGAATCTCCAATATCTTTCATGCCATATGTTGAGTATCAAGCATTCATATCTCAATAATCAATATATTGAATATCCACAATCACGAGTGCATTATAACTATTTACATAGTGAGGTGTGCTGACGATTTATAAGTTTTACATTTGTTTGCTGGTTTAGATTTGTTCACACACCGTAACAAACATAAATATTGTCATTACATCTCAGAATTTACTGAGGTAAACAAAAACACAACTTTACTCATACTTCAGTCCAAGAGGTGGGAAGTCTGTGTAAACATGAGCGTCTTCCTAATTGTGTATTTTGGCTTATTCTATAATCCACCAACAGTTATGCACCTATTCGTATGTACACGTATATTGCTGTTGTTGTAGAAACCACTGGAAAATGTTATTTTCAGTAGATAAATAAATATAAACTTTGAGTGAGTTTTTGTTTTTGTTTTTCAACTGACATCATTTTTATATTTCTATTAGTATCTCCGAATAATTACTACAATTCCATTGGTATAGCAAAGTTCCAGTAAAAAAATATCTGATATCTTGGATATGTATGAATTTTTCTTGATGAAAATTTGGTGAAAACAAATGCTATATTTTATTCTCGCAGCTCGTGTGCTGATTGTGTTGGAAAACCGAGTTACTCAGATGTCAAACGTGTCAGAAGGCACCACCATAACTCCAAAACCGAAACTTGATCCAAAGTCTAACAAAGGCTGGTTACTCGGGAAATGAACCGTGTGGGACAACATAGTATCAAATTGGTACTTCTGACATCTTTAGCCCATCAAAAGTCAAATCTACACACATATATCAGAGCACGTTCTTGTATTTCTTCAATCTTTCTTGCATTAGCTGTACTACAATAATGCCATACAAGTGGACAGTAATTGAATTATTACAGTATGAAGCTATCTAGGAGGATGAATTTTTCTTTCATCTCAAGTGTATGAGCTAATCGAGCTTACTGCCTTTTTGCAAATAATATTGATATGTACATCGAAATCTAGCATGTGGTCAATATGAACCCCTAACAGTTTGACAATTCTCAGGTTGTAGAAATATACCATTGACAGAGATTTGATAAAATTCTTCTAGACAAGTCTCCAGATGACTTTTTTGTCTCCGAGATGTTCTCAGTCTCCAACAAGATTTTTTTTTCAGTTTCAATCAAGATTTTTTCAGTTTCAAACAGTTTTTTTCAGTTTCAAACAGATTTTTTTTTCAGTTTCAAACAGTTTCAATCGCTATGACGGCTGCTAAAGCAGCGTGCGATGATGCCCAAACGTGGGGGGTTACAAATTCACGCTGGGGAACCAGTCCGCTAAACCTGGGTTTGGTTGGCGCATCCTGGGTTATGCAACGAACATCCTGGGTGTATTGTACGCGCATCCTGGGTCCAAGACGAAAACGTTGAGGCGAAGGCAATATGGAAACACGACTCTAACGGCAAATAAACATCAATGATTCGTTGTAAAATAGTGTACATTTATCGTCCAAACACCCATCATGTAACTCAAAGTGGATATACCATGACATATATGATGGAATTAGTAGAAATAGCCGGATATCGATAGCGATGTGATTGTGCAACGCTAAACCTGGTGTTGCAACGCTAATCCACGGAATTTTTATTTGTGGCTTTATATATCATAGGAGAGGGACCACATCAAACCTGATTGAGTTAGTCTGTTAGTCCGGACTAGCGAGTAAGTCGGCGGTATGTACACTGTATACAACCAGGAGCAAGAGCAAGTGGAATGTGGTAAACCTATGTAGTGGCAGAAATACATAAGACCAATTGGTCTTATGTATTTCTGGTAATTGGTCTTTTGTATTTCTGGTTGTGGTGGTACGTGGTTTGTCACACTCTTTGATAGCAAACCGTCAACCGTGTGTGCATCTTTGAAACTACAGCATGATGGAATAAAAAGAAGCATGAGAAATGCACATGGCAAGATAGCATACCGATATGTATTCAGATCAATGTTGATACTTGTAGATCCTAGGTTTTTGGATCCCCAGTATGCCATAGATAAGGGCCACATATTACTATTATTATATTTCTACCACAGATATAATTTCGTTCATGTGGCATAATAAGGCACAATCATGACAGTTTATTTGCTTTTTCATAACCAGAATGAATTATACTCAAGTGACCCGGACGCAGTAGCCCTATGTGCCGGCCCTATACATCCACCCGGTGTATATCTGGGCCCCATACAATACAGCTCAAAACACTATAACAATATATTATTCACCCGGTGGTATTCCCACTATATGGACACTCCTGATTGGACGATTTGTACCACGTGACAATCCTACATACTCAATGTTGGAAGGCGAAAGTCTATATTGGACGGCAAAAATGTATATTGGACGGGCGGGTGCTTTTTAGCAAATGATAGCGTGTGTTACATGTGGGTTTTCCTCACTCTGGGTTTCTCCTACATTCATTGGTAAATAATATAGCAAATGTTGGATGTTGAGAGTCGTCCAATATACAGTTTACGGGATTCAGAAATGTCATATTGACCTCGGCTGCGCCTCGGCCAATATGACATTTCTTCATCCCGTAACTGTATATTGGACTCCTCAACATCCAATATTTGTATAACATCTTTAGGTGTTTTATATGACAAAATGTTTCATAACAGTTAGGCTTACTTATAATACAAGAGGCCTCTCGGCCTTGAGCGCTCTGCTGCAAAAGTTCAGAAGGTCAAATCCATGGTCACTACACAAATCATCATATTTGTCTTCCTATTTAAAAATGCAAATATCTAATTTTTATCTTCTAGCATTCTGTGAGTATCCTTGCGGCATTGCCCATTATGAAGGGAAAAGCCCAAAGTGTTTTTCGGAGCAGAAAAAAAAATATTATTGACATGAAATGGTTCAAAACGATTAATCACCAAAATTGGCCGTTTTTCCTCCAAAGTTGACCGTTTTTCGTGTAAGAAAGCCGCCATTTTGGAAAAAAAAATCAAAAGACTGAAAAATAACTCGCTCTTAAAATATATTTAGACATTTTTACGCAAAATTTTAGAATGATTCGACCAAAAACTATGAAGATAACCATAAGATGACAATGACGAACAACACGGCATAGTAGCTAATAATGGCCAGATAAAAATATTGTAGGGTCTATGTGCATTTTACATGAGTTGTTATCATTCTTGGAGATTTGGACAATCTGAGACGGTCCAGGGCAAACTTAAACATTCCCAAATGAGCCTGGACCGCTTTGGGAGATTGCTTCACCATGATGATTTTATTTTATTCTTGACAATATGGCAAATTAAAAAAAAAAGTGTGACCTATGTTTTATAACCAAGTTGGATTATAGTTAATTATCAGATTATATGCCAAAGAATTGACAAGCAGGGAAACACAATGGATTCAATTGATAAATTCGAATAAAACAATCCTCCATATAAATGTATTTAGTCATTGAATAAACATGTGGGACAATTTCATAAATTTATATTCCTCGATTTTAGTTGGAAAGAAGTGTGTATAAATTATTGTTCGCTGTTTACAGCCAATATTCGATTAGAAACATTTTTTGATATTCCAAGATTATCTTGGGCAAACTGCATGGACATTCCCGAGAAGGTCTACATGTAAATGACCATGAATGAGCATTACGGCACGACAATAAACTTATTGCGAACATACATTATATACATGTGTATGTACTTGTGAGTGGTCTGCCGCAGTGTACATAATTCATAGCTCGATTATATACCCAGGTTTAGCGTTGCCTACGGGTTTAGCGTTGCAAAATCGTGTTTGCCTCAGAAGTGTGCTTTCCACAATTTCTCGCATTATCACACGCTATTTTGTCCGCTGTTAACTACTTACGAACATCCATATCAATACTGGGCAAAGTGCGCTTGATATGGTGCGTTATTTCATCCTCCATGTCAGTGTTTTACTTTCGAGTCGCGACTGTCTCGTTCGTGGCGGCCGCCATTTTTCCCGAAGGATGTTCGTTGCATTACCCAGGATGCGCCGACCAAACCCAGGATTAGCGGACTGGTTCCCCAGCGTGAAATTAGATATCACGTACATATAATGTTTACGGAAAAGTTGTCATTGAAAATTATTTATGCACACCAAGTAATTGTGAGTTTGGGTCGAGGACTGTACCCTCGACATAATACACAGGTTCGTGTGTTTACATCAGAATCACGTGTAAGGACAGGGGAATTCCCGATTTGGTTGAATAAAACATATTCGATTACTCAATTGAATAATTGTTCTGGTTCAAATCAAGTTGAGTGAAACAATTTTCTCTCAAAATTCGTTCCATACCTTATAAGCCATGAAATTGATTTCCGTGTGCCAGTACATTGTCAAGATTTGTTAATTGTCCATATATATGTATATTATATACAAGAACACATGCATATATGTTCCAATAAATGTGGCATATTTTGAATAATTGTTCCATACCGAAAGAAAATAGCTGCGTCCGGTATGATTTTGATTATTTTTTTCTGCATTATGATATAATCTGTTATTTTGACTCAATGAATAAATTAAAATGTAAACTAGACGTCAAGGCCTAAAGATGCCTTGGAGGCATTTCGGTGTGATGATTAATTTATAATATCTACTAGATATCGACGAAAATGAAAAATGTCGACTCAGCCAAAAAAATTTCAGGTCAAGTTCAAAGTTCATCCGTAATACCCTCTAGACATGTTTGTCTAGGCCGACGAGTCCGAAAATAACGTCCGTTTTGCTCTACGACACACCGTTTCCGAGATATCGACGAAAACGAAAAATGCCGACTTGGCGAAAAAAATTCGGGTCAAGGTCAAAGTTCATCCATAATACCCTTTAGACATGTTTGTCTAGGACGACGAGTCCGAAAATAACTTCCGTTTCGCTCTACGACGCACCGTTTCCGAGATATCGACGAAAACGAAAAATGCCGACTCGGCGAAAAAATTTCGGGTCAAGGTCAAAGTTCATCCATAATACCCATTAGACATGTTTTTCTAGGGCGACGAGTCCGAAAATAACGTCCGTTTCGTTCTACGACGCACCGTTTCCGAGATATCGACGAAAACAAAAAATGCCGACTCGGCAAAAAAATTTCGGGTCAAGGTCAAAGTTCACCCATAATACCCTTTAGACATGTTTGTCTAGGACGACGAGTCCGAAAATAACGTCCGTTTCGCTCTACGACACACCGTTCCCGAGATATCGACGAAAACGAAAAATGCCGACTCGGCAAAAAAATTTGGGGTCAAGGTCAAAGTTCATCTATAATACCCCTTAGACATGTTTGTCTAGGGCGATGAGTCCGAAAATAACGTCCGTTTCGCTCTATGACGCACCGTTTCCGAGATATGCAGGAAGCCTCAAGGATGACTCAGGAAAAAATTATTTCGACCTCTAGGTCAAAGGTCGTTTGACGTATTGATCCCAAAATCAATAGGTTTCTTCCCTGTTGATATGTGAACCTCCGTGCAAAATTCTGCAACTATTGCCTGAATATTTTTCGAGTTATCGTCCGGAAACCAAGTTTCAAGATCAGCCTCGATTTCATCCTCAAGGACCTCACGGACCTCGGAGCCGG
Source organism: Terebella lapidaria (assembly GCA_949152475.1). Classification (NCBI taxonomy): domain Eukaryota; kingdom Metazoa; phylum Annelida; class Polychaeta; order Terebellida; family Terebellidae; genus Terebella; species Terebella lapidaria. Next base: position 14,234,191 of record OX424570.1, on the reverse strand, counting down.
ATCAAAAAAAATAATACACCCTAGAGATGTTTGTCTAGGGCGACGAGTTCGAAAATAACGTCCGTTTCGCTCTACGATGCACGGTTTCTGAGATATGCAGGAAGCCTCAAGGATGAATCAGCAAAAAATTATTTCGACCTCTAGGTCAAAGGTCGTTTGACGGATCGATCCCAAAATCAATAGGGTTCTTCCCTGGTGGCATATGAACCTCCATGCAGAGTTCTGCAACTATTGCGTAAATATTTTTCCAGTTATCGTCCGGAAACCAAGTCTCAAAATTAGCCTTGATTTCATCCTCACGGACCTCACGGACCTCGGATCCGGCTCAAGAAGAATAGGGTTCTTCCACATATCATTTCTGACTTGTGGTGACAATTTGACGAGGATCCGTCAAGGCAATCTAAAGTTATCGTCCGGAAACCAAAAGTGGCGGAAGAAGAAGAAAAAAAAAAAAAAATTCTGCTAAAACCATAAAGGCATTTCTGCCGAAATGCCTTAATGAGAGAACATACACAATTGTGATACTTTCCGTCACGTAGCTGGATCAAACGGGAAGAACATTATTAGTGTATTGTATATTATATTGTGTTATAATTTTGCATAATCATAATGTACCCGGACACACTTTTCACAGCCTCATGACCACGAAATATCGAACACTTATTATTTGTATCCTGCTCGGAAATCACTCTTCAAGTATGCATGGGCTTGGATATGTCTACGATGGTAAGTTTCGCTGATGCCGTTTGATGATCATAGAGTATGGATTTGAGACCTTTTTCTCCAGTTTTTGCTTATCTTCGCTCCATACAGGCTTGCCATCATGATCACACCAACAGTGTTTTCAGTGTTTACAGTGTTTTCCCCGAAAATGAGATTTTTTTTGAAAAAAAATAATGAATTTAATAACTTCTATTATTTCATGTAAATTTCTATTATTTCATGTATCATCAGCTCGTTGCCATCTTATTTAATCTACGTATTGTGCGTGCAATAAATATGCTTATTACATTGTTGTTCTTACTGCACTGGTTAGAATTCGTTGCTATGATGATTTTACGTTTTGTTCTGTGCCAAGTTGTAGACATATCATAAACCAAATACACTACACTGGGATTCATTTCGCACTTGGTCATTCCATAATTCCGTAAACATGTGCGAAATAAATCCCAATATATCACAGCATTAATTTATTTTTTATTAATGACAAAATACTTATCTGAACAAAATTGAAAGAGCAACGTATATGGGGTGAAACATCTTGACAACAGCTAATACACATATCACAATTTTTATATGTGTACTTGTGTTGTGAACGAAATAAGACATTTAAACATGCCGCGTTTCCAGCAAATTACCGACAATCCCGAAAAATATCGTCCATTCCATATTTGTGCCCAATTCCTCAATACTTTATAGTTTCTCAATCTATGAACTGGACGAAAAAATCTAATAATCATAAATATTTATTTCCAACGAAATATACATTATGTAATTCCATGCATATAAGGTAGTACAATCTGTATATCGATGAAATTAATGTTCATTATTGTTACTTTCCAATATCAAACATACACAGATACATGCATATACATGTAAAGTATGAAAAGCCATGTACATAATACAGTGAACTTCGTTCGGTCAGCAAAAATATATAGATCTACAAATATATAGATCGACACATGTAGGCTACGTGTACAATAAATTATAAGATCAAATTGTTTTGTTGTGGATGTCCTGAAAATGTACTGACGGACCTGCACAAACATGGGATTACACATACTTGTCCTGTGATGTCAGTCTTTGATATGTATGTGGGATACTTGTGCTGCACTACAGCAGATTACTGTAACAGTAGATTGTCCGGGATATCGTACACACGAATTTTCCGGTATTGTGCAAAGACTAATCTTGTCACGCCACTATCACGATATAACCTACATGTAACACGGAAAAGTGAAGCAGGTAGTCCAGTCACTATATCACGGATGAATGTCCCATCCGGGTTCCAGAGCGTGACGGCTGCTGCCCGCTCCCCGTCCACTATCTTCTCCTGCACCACGAGCAGCCTGCCGCGGCCGTCCACACAGACGGAGGTGCAGACAGTGAAGTCAGGTCCATCGACATCAACTCTCCAGCGGCGTGAAAAAGACCCATCGACAACATTGTACACGTGGATGTACTTACGGTCACTATCGCAACAATAAATATCATTGTTATGAACAGCTATATCATAAATAAAACCACAATTTTCTATCTGTCTCTTCCATTCGTTTTTGCGTGTTGTGGGATTGTAAAGGACAATGTTCCGAAAATCACCTTCATCATAGGTCATCACCAACTCGCCTGACTGTGTCCAGGCGACACATGGACACCACGCCTCTCCCACCTCGTAACGCTCGGACCACTGGCGCCTGTCATGTTGGTAAATGTCTAAATACACACGATATGGTGAGTCTCTCGTGTAGTACACGACCGCAATATCACTTGATGTCTGATGCACGGACACGTGAAAGGGAGCGAGGTCAGCAGGTGCGGGGTGAAACATGCTGGGGGCAGAGTTGTCACGGGGTGAGTGAATCAGGATGTCATTCCACGTACAATACAAGTACTCTCCACTTGGCGTTATGTCCAGGGACCGAATAACTTCTCCCACGTCTATCTCGCGCAAGAGCTATAATTATATAATATAATAAAATATAACAACAATAATATAATAATAGCAAACAATGTACATTACATTATTCGATTGGGAACCGATGTTAGTGTGAACAACGCGACATGCATACTATCATATATTTATGTGACACGATGATAAAATATATAATTCATACACTCACTTGTACTTTGTTTCCGATGGGGACGTGTACTAAATTCAAAGGAACGTCATGATTCACATCACTGCTTTCCAGCACGTTGTGGTGAATTTCACTGCCCGTTGACTGTTGAATGTTTTGCCGCACATCAGTATCGTTCGCTCGTTGACCTTGATTTTCGTAGTGGACAGCGGCCACGTAACTTTGCATGTTGATTTGATTGAATATTGGGGTATTGCTGTTTTGTTCGTAATTAACGCGGTGGGCTGGTGGGGTAAGTAGGCCTAATGGCGGATATATACCCTGCGTGGGATTTTGTACAAGTGATCTGTTGTCAGGCTGAGGTCGATAAGGGGGTAAAGTTTGCTGCAATGCACTTGTTTGAATCCCAGATTCCAAATTTTGGGGAAAGTGTGACAGGTTCATAGGAAACGAACCGTTCCCGCTGGACAATTGTGCGGGACCTATACTACCTATTGAAAAGTTCGAGGCATTTACTCGGTCTTCTGTGTTGTATCCAGCGACACGAGCGGGAAGCGTGCCTCCTGTGGTGCCATCAATAGGTGTGGGTCCGGGAATTGTCATGATACGGATCGGTTCCGCAACTCGCATAGTGCCCTCTGGGGCGGCACTATCTGTGAAATTTACTCCAGCAGACATTGTATCATTCATGCTATCCTGCTCTCCCGTGTTCGCCTCTGAGTTGTGTAAGGGGACGACAGGTGAAGGATCGTGTGTTTCTGTGTTTATGCCGTCTCCCTCCCCTGTACTTGTCACAATTTCTGATGCGGAAGTTATGTTTCCATGGGTGACATCGGATATGGTCTGGACACCACGATGTCTCTTTATTGCACTTGTACTTGACCGTGGATCATTCGCTTGTATGTCAACATCAGTACATGTTTTCCCGTTAGACAGACGCTTCTTCTGTAATGAAAAGCAATGCCAATTTATGAACCAGCATTTGATTTGACGGGCAAAGTTACAAACATTGGAATACTCCATGCGCACAGAACTTACACGTACAATGGTTTGCAGAGTGCATGAGAATGTTACCTTTGCTCTCTGCGTCCTTTTGTATTCGGTCCTTTTTTCACGCATTTTTGCCTGGAAGTCATCGTCTTCCTTCATTTTATCCCGCTGGGCTTTATATGCCTTCTTCTTTCTCTCCCGATCTTTTCTCTTTCGACGTTCATCGACTGTTTCCTCGATACGGCAGTTGTGTACCTGTTTGTGAAGTGAACACTCATAAATCACATTGATATGGGATGGTTTATATATCACCGGAGCACATTATCGGTTTGCTCAACCTTCAAACCCAGGGAAGCTTAATACAAACACGAAATGTACTTTTTTTACATTTAGGATTTCACTTTTTTCTGAAGAATCATATACTCCTGGGTAACGGAGAATTGAATATTTAAAAGCCGGCCTTCAAATATTGAAGCCTGGAATTAAGTATTGAAACCTGGAATTAAATGTTTTTACCGAGAAATAAATATTAAAATCTGGAAATGAATGTTCTAACCCGGAATCAAGTATTCAAACCAGGAAATAAATATTCAAACCAGGTCCTGGAATTGAACATGAATATTTTAGGCATTTTCGTGCAAACTTTCAGAAAGATTCAACCCTAAACTTCAAAGATAGCAAAAGGACTTGACTGGACGGATGGTCGGACGTGCGAACGGATGGGCCTCACGGGCAGACCCAATGTTAAATTTTAACATTTTAACAAATCTTACCTTCCCCCTTAAGCCCTGAAAAATCCCTGTAAAACCGAACTTTCGGCTTAAACTATAGTTAGGGGGCATTTCAGCTCCTGCCCCCTCCCCCCCCCCCCCCTCCCCTGTAAACCCTTCTGGTATGCCCGGACGAACAGGCAACACGGCATCGCTAAAGCTCCACTGCCATACGGCATAGTGGTCCTAGAAAGCTGAATCCCCCCTTATAAGCTTCTCTAGATATCTGATGAAGAGGCAGGATGACTGACCACCTTAGCTGACCATTACCATTAAAAAATCATCAGCAATAATTATTGCACATCACTTGTGAAATATTGATGTACATGCATATATTCTGCACTTGTTTAGGTTATACCACCTGAGCTTTGTCAACAGGCTGCTGTGATGTTCCTGATTGCAGATCACATTGTCCACGACGAATATTACACGGAGCATCATGTTGCTGCAAAGCATGAAGCAGTCTCTGCATCTCAAATTTTTTTATCCCAAGAGCAGAAGCCTCAGCCCTGAGGTCTTCGACTTGATAAAGGTGTTCGAGTTTGTAGATCCCATTCTGGTCAAGGTGATGCATAACATCTTCCACATCTCGAACCTCAACCTCCTCACGGAGGAAACGTTTCAGTTCATCAGCTGTTTGGTTCATCTTGATTTGATCACCGACCTGACGACAGCGTGAATAACAATTGGATATGGTTGGAATGTTAACAATATTGTGTACTGAATAAATTGTACTGGAAAAGATATATTATCGATGTGTATATCTCATATACAACAAGAAATAAGCAGCCATTTTAATTTTCATCATTTCACTGCTCATTTACATATGAAAATTATAAAGCGCTCATTTTGCAAAACATAATATATATATATTTAGTTTCAGCAAGCAACAAACAGTAAATCCGCACAATGACAATGCCGGCACATATATGTGCACGTTATGACAAACAAATTATACATAACTCTTCTCTATTGCGTATCAATCTTCTGAGCACTGGATAATTATATAGTTTGAATTGTCTCCCCCCCCCCTCCCCCTCTCAAAAAAGCACACTTTCCTTACGAATCCTAGTAGTGTTACATGCCCATGGCTTATTAGGCTGTACCACCATGGCTTGAATACATGAACATGTCTGCATGTAACAGTCACGCAAATAAAACAACTCACAACAGTCCAACCAACCTCCAACTCAGCCAATAAAATTGATTGATTGATTGATAAATTGTATTATTCACGGCGTGTAGACGTTTGATTTTACTAGTTGAGCTACCAAGTACGTACTGATATCAACCAGGATCTAGCGGCCACACCCAATATATTATCCATTCTATCATTCAATCATTTCAAATCTGACATAATATTTGTTCCATCTTGATGAAATTCACATTGTGGTTTCTTGTGACATAAGTATCAATCTATTACCACCAATACAGTCATATTTCGATTATGTATATGGCCCCGTGGACTTTACACATCAGTTCTAATCGTGTATCTACGGTGGCTCCTTACCGCCAATTATATTCCTGCATTTCTCACCCCGTCTATAATTATCACCTCACAATATTCACGGCGTTTATAATTTCCACCCCATCTATAATTATCACCTCACAATATTCACCGCGTTTATAATTTCCACCCCATCTATAATTATCACCTCACAATATTCACCGAGTTTATAATATCCACCCCATCTATAATTACCACCTCAGAATTATCACCGCATTCATAATTTCCACCCCGTCTATAATTATCACTTCATAATATTCACCGAGTTTAAAATATCCACCCCATCTATAATTATCACCTCAGAATTATCACCGCGTTCATAATTTCCACCCCATCTATAATTATCACCTCACAATATTCACCGAGTTTATAATATCCACCCCATCTATAACTAGACGTCAAGGCCTAAAGATGCCTTGGAGGCATTTCGGTGTGATGATTAATTTATAATATATACTAGATATCGACGAAAATGAAAAATGTCGACTCCGCAAAAAAATTTACCGTTAAAATAATACCCCTTAGACATGTTTGTCTAGGGCGACGAGTCCGAAAAAAAAATCTGTTTCGCTCTACGACTCAGTGTTTCCGAGATATCGACGAAAACGAAAAATGCCAACTCGGCAAAAAATTTTTTAGTCAAGGTCAAAGTTCATCCATAATACATTTAAGATAAATGTTGTCTAGAGCGACAAGTCCGAAAATAACGTCCGTTTCGCTCTACGACACATCGTTCCCGAGATATCTACGAAAACGAGAAATGCCGACTCGGCAAAAAAATTTCGGGTCAAGGTCAAAGTTCATGCGTAATACCCCTTAGACATGTTTGTCTAGGGCGACGAGTCCGAAAATAACGTCCGTTTCGCTCTACGACACACCGTTCCCGAGATATCGACGAAAACGAAAAATGCCGACTCGACAAAAAAATTTGGGGTCAAGGTCAAAGTTCATCCATAATACCCCTTAGACATGTTTGTCTAGGGTGACGAGTCCGAAAATAACGTCCGTTTCGCTCTACGAAGCACCGTTTCCGAGATATCGACGAAAACGAAAAATGCCGACTGGGCAAAAAAATTTCGTGTCAAGGTGAAAGTTCATCCATAATACCCTTAAGACATGTTTGTCTAGGGCGACGAGTCCGAAAATAACGTCCGTTTCGCTCTACGAAGCACCGTTTCCGAGATATCGACGAAAACGAAAAATGCCGACTCGGCAAAAAAAATTTGGGTCAAGGTCAAAGTTCATCAATAATACCCCTTAGACATGATTGTCTAGGACGACGAGTCCGAAAATAACGTCCGTTTCGCTCTACGACGCACCGTTTCCGAGATATTGACAAAAACGAAAAATGCCGACTCGGCAAAAAAATTTGGGGTCAAGGTCAAAGTTCATCCATATTACCCCTTAGACATGTTTGTCAGGGCGACGAGTCCGAAAATAACGTCCGTTTCGCTCTACGACGCACCGTTTCTGAGATATGCAGGATGCCTCAAGGATGACTCAGCAAAAAATTATTTCGACCTCTAGGTCAAAGGTCGTTAGACGTATCGATCCCAAAATCAATAGGGTTCTTCCCTGTTGATATATAAACCTCCGTGCAAAATTCTGCAACTATTGCCTGAATATTTTTCGAGTTATCGTCCGGAAACCAAGTTTCAAAATTAGCCTCGATTTCATCCTCACGGACCTCACGGACCTCGGATCCGGCTCAAAAAGAATAGCGTTCTTCCACATATCATTTCTGACTTGTGGTGAAAATTTGACCAGGATCCGTCAAGACAATCTAAAGTTATCGTCCGGAAACCAAAAGTGGCGGAAGAAGAAAAAAAAAAAAAAAAAAAAAAAAATTCTGCTAAAACCATAAAGGGATTTCTGCCGAAATGCCTTAATTACCACCTCAGAATTATCACCGCATTCATAATTTCCACCCCGTCTATAATTATCACCTCACAATATTCACCAAGTTTAAAATATCCACCCCATCTATAATTATCACCTCAGAATTATCACCGCGTTCATAATTTCCACTCCATCTATATTTATCACCTCACAATATTCATCGAGTTCATAATATCCACCCCATCTATAATTATCACCTCAGAATTATCACCGCATTCATAATTTCCACCCCGTCTATAATTATCACCTCACAATATCCACCGAGTTTATAATATCCACCCAATCTCTAATTATCACCTCACAATTTTCACTGAGGTGATAATTATAAACGGGGTGAAAATTGTGAGGTGATAATTATAAACGGGGTGGAAATTATAAACGCCGTGGTAATTCTGAGGTGATAATTATGAACGGGGTGTAAATTATAAACGGGGTGAAAATTGTGAGGTGATAATTATAAACGGGGTGGAAATTATAAACGCGGTGGTAATTCTGTGGTGATAATTATGAACGGGGTGTAAATTATAAACGGGGTGAAAATTGTGAGGTGATAATTATAAACAGGGTGGAAATTATAAACGCGGTGGTAATTCTGAGGTGATAATTATGAACGGGGTGTAAATTATAAACGGGGTGAAAATTGTGAGGTGATAATTATAAACGGGGTGGAAATTATAAACGCGGTGGTAATTCTGAGGTGATAATTATGAACGGGGTGTAAATTATAAACGGGGTGAAAATTGTGAGGTGATAATTATAAACGGGGTGGAAATTATAAACGCGGTGGTAATTCTGAGGTGATAATTATGAACGGGGTGTAAATTATAAACGGGGTGAAAATTGTGAGGTGATAATTATAAACAGGGTGGAAATTATAAACGCGGTGGTAATTCTGAGGTGATAATTATGAATGGGGTGTAAATTATAAACGGGGTGAAAATTGTGAGGTGATAATTATAAACGGGGTGGAAATTATAAACGCGGTGGTAATTCTGAGGTGATAATTATGAACGGGGTGTAAATTATAAACGGGGTGAAAATTGTGAGGTGATAATTATAAATGGGGTGGAAATTATAAACGCGGTGAATATTATGAGGTGGTAATTATAAATGGGGTGAGAAATACACGAACGTAATTGGCGGTAATGAGCCACCGTATGTATCACATAAGATGTATGATACGTCATTATACTATACGTAAATTCACTTTCGTGGACAAAGCACTATTAGGTGTGAACGCTCCAAGTGGTTTAACATTACTGTCATATCAGTATATCAACGTGGTGCATCAAACACTCCACCTCTCTGATAACACATCAATAAGTGCTACTGATATTACAGAATGTCAATGAACCAGATTCGCAAGAACAATGTCCAGATTTCATGTAGATTTCTCGGCATGTCTTTGCATATTCATTTGAGTTTAAGTAAGATTGAAAAAACTGCTAGTCTCTAAACTGCTACGACAAGGATATGTTTTACCAAGACTTATCGCTGCGTTTAAGAAATTCTATGGACGTCATCATGATCTGGTTGATAAATACAGCAAATCCATGTCTGCCATGCAACTAGATCTATTTTCATGTTAATTTTGGGGAATTCATGACGGGTGCCACTAGTGGGGCAGGAAATGCTCACTCTTTCCGGAACACCTGATTTCACCTCCTGATGGCCATTTACGGGGGTTCATGAGTTTCCCTGTCATTTTTGTTTTCTCTCACTTCGTATGCCTGATATGACTTTCTGTCCCCGGACTATGAGATTGGATAACGGACCCTGTTTTGTTTGCTCGGAATACTTGATACTGGGTATTGATTCCACGTCTAATAGCTTCTTTTCTATTATTTCTTTTACGTGTTTGTACAACAGACCAATGACTGTTTCCTCGGTCAGATATTGAGACCAATGTCCCGATGTTGGTGAATTGCTAGAATCGGTTTGGGTTGGACATTTAATTTCGTTGTTCTAAATGACGTCTTCCGCTGGACAACACTTGGTAATGTCCATGACTGCATTGATCTTAATTCTACCAGAAGCAAGACACACAAAGGCATTGCCTCCAGTAACACCCGTGCTACTCAACTGACCACTACAACTAGATCTATTTTCATGTTAATTTTGAGGAATTCATGACGGGTGCCACTAGTGGGGCAGGAAATGCTCACTCTTTCCGGAACACCTGATTTCACCTCCTGATGGCCATTTACGGGGGTTCATGAGTTTCCCTGTCATTTTTGTTTTCTCTCACTTCGTATGCCTGATATGACTTTCTGTCCCCGGACTATGAGATTGGATAACGGACCCTGTTTTGTTTGCTCGGAATACTTGATACTGGGTATTGATTCCACGTCTATTGAAGGTACAGATATGTACAACTCTGGCGGACTTTTATTTTTCAAATATCTGCATGTATCATTTATCCATATCAGTAACTACAGCTGATTATCTCGTGCAGATGCATCCATTTAGAGCGTATTCATGACATACGAAATGAGGGTTTCACCTGTAGGAGCACATTTCAAACCCAAGGTAACCGTTTTGAAGATCATACATGTAGTTTGTTACTGCCTATCAGTGTTCCATACTAAAGACTCCACGTGCGATCGTTTACACCATATATACTAGTATGTACGGCCCCGTGGGCCATACATCCAATATATCCAATTCAACAGATGAACTGAGCTAGAAAAATGTATTTTGATCCTTCCAAATGTTGGAATATTCATACAACATGCCAATGAGCTACAGGTCAGTTCGTCCTATTGTACTTTGTGGATTGACACTGTATATTCTTCCTTGTAACGTATCTAGCCTTTGAGTTTTTACACAGTAATTACAACAAAATCTTCGCCTCCATATATATATTTATTACATGTATATGTGAATGTATATAAATAGCCAGAATTCGTAACAAAACATACAAATCGTAATCTGTCACCATATGCACGATAAATATTCCTACGTCTGCATACATGTACATGTATACTACCGCTCACGTGATCCTTTAGAGAAGACGCGGATAAACCATGAAGCCTGTGTGATGTGAATGCGGATGAGACGAGGAGAAGACATGGAGGAAGTGCAGAGAAACAGAGGAGAATGTGGAGGAGACATGAATGAACCATGACCATGATGAGGTATGAATGTAGATTAGGTGCGGATGAGACACGGAGGAGACACGGATGAGGTGCAGAGAAGCCAAGTAGACACAAAGAAGACGTATATCAGACTCAGAAATTAGAATCAGTGGTTATAATATATGTGGAACATTACAAGAGAAAGCAGTCAGTTGGGATGCACGCTATGAGAGTGAAGGTTGAAAGTGAATAGAAGTCAATTGAAACATAAATTAGGAACAAAAGATTTCAAAAATGGATTTGAATCACCGATCAAGGTATGTACAGATTCCATAAAGGGATAAGCCTAATACATTACTTAGAATGTACTCTCCTGTTTGATCCACTCACAGGGGCAAAAATTTAAAATCCATCGATGATCTCTAAACGATCATCAATATGACATTCTGCACTCGAACACAGAAAATTGTGATCAAATATTCTCTTTCGTGTGGAATTATGAGTAATTTAACTTCCAAAATACCAGCAATATGGGTCATTTTCTACCATTTGCTGAATTCAGTATTTTTTTCAAAACCAGAGAATATATTTTGTTGATTCTTCAACAGACTGCTGTGCATGATTTCGATACAAAAAGGGGTTACCTTGCTAATTTTACATTCATTACCTAAAATATTGATAAATTCACAACTTGTATCATTTATATTATGATGTAACAACACATACTCACTTGGGCCTACAATTATTTTGCAAAACTTGAATTTCACTTAATTTTTCTACATATGACAAATCATTCTCAACCGAAACCATATTAATTTCAGCTTAAAATGAGATAACAATTTTTTTTTTCAATTTTGGGATTTCACCTATTTAATTTTTTCAGGAAATGAAATGACCTAAATTGTTACCATATTGAGCAATAAATAGTGCATATTTGGGATTGTATCCTAAACAAAAGACTGATTTCATGTTTGGGACGACGAAACTAAAATAAACATTAGGGCTAAATACCAACTATTGCAATATGTAAAATAATGGAAATATGATGGGACATTGACGTATATTCTAACGTTCGCAAACATTGACGATTGAATTCCTGCTGAGGAGAGTGAAGATCATGATACCATTCAGCGTTGCCGGACTACGCTCAAAACTATTCAAAAGCGCATGTATACAGGTTTCAGATTGGATTGTTTAGAACTGAGGTTTCACATTCCCTTATGTTATCTACATGTAGTTATTACATCTACATTAAACTGTGTCGTTTTCACTCTCAATTGCAAATTGGAATTTGTTGTTGTAGAACCTTCGCATGGAGAATCGACGGCTAGTGAACCATACAATCTTGTGATTGTGTGATCTTGACATTTGAAAGCTTCATACCAAACCTCCGTTAACAACCACACATGCTACCATCGGGGATTTCCAGAAAAATACCTTGTGACACACTTACCAATGGAGAGCTATCTGTTTTGAGTGGTATAGAATGAAACAGCATAATTGACGTTTAACTACATATATCAACATACCTTCATCTGCACCTATAATGCCTAAATTTATCCATTTTGACCGAGTATTCATTTAGTCAATATTTTCCTTGTTTCCTGTTCTCACACACGAGGTCTCAATATCAGAATGGCCACATAGACATTTGGCCTCCGTCCAACATCGAAAACGTCTCTGACTCGAGCCCTGCCCGTTCAGCTATTGCACAGAGATTCACGTCATTACCCGCGCAACACCGCGCACAACAGTAAACAAACGCACGTGGCCAGCGCGTCGCGCTAGTCTTCGTAGGGTAAAAGATCTTTGGTAGGGTAGGCATGGGCGGCCACGGTCCTGCTATCATTTTCAGGTTACCGGACCTTTAATTGTGGTTGCTCTTGAATCGCCGGTCTGCGTGTGGCGGCCATTTACATTTTCTCGACTGGCTTCAAATGGGACTTTCCCATTTTAAATACTCCTATGCTTTATAATTGGACACATTGTGCCTAGCATCTCACTTTAGAGACTAGGAGTCAATTGTGGACACATAGGAAATGATATATGCTGATTATTGTCATGACCGTGAAATTGACCTTTGACCTGATTTTCAAGGTCAGAGCACAAAATGGCTAATATCTCACTTATTATCGACTTTACAGCTTAGGAATCAATTGTGCACATATAGGAACTGATATAGTTCGAGTATTTTGATGACCTTGAATTAGACCTTTGACCTCATTATATGCACAATTGTGCACAATTGATTCCTAAGCTGTATAGTAATATAGTAATCTGTATAGTAATCCTAAGCCGTATAGTAATATAGTAATCTCAACGAAAAGATCACAACACTTTCAAAAATAATATTCCTGATTGTTTCAATGAGGTTAACATTTCAATCTTGTGAAAAAAAACGCAAATACTGTGAGAGCTTTGTGATATTTTTGGATGGTTTACCATAATACATAAGCATACAGTAGCGCAACAAAAATATTGAGCTAAATTTCCGATGTTGGCAGAACAATTATGAAAGATAACCAACTTTCATAGTTTCCGACATGAAAGTGATAAGTGTGAAGAAAAGTATGATTTTTACACCAAAATAGACGCCACGAACTATCAATTTGATCCAAAACACTGGGCAACATTAAACCCATTGATCTATAGATATTTTCTTCTGTGTTTATTATATGGAGAATAGTGAGCAATTTAATCCATTAAATTAAGGTTATTAATCACACATACTTTCCCATCGCAACCTATTTCCGCTAGCCACAAAAATAATTCTCTCCACTGTAGGTTACTTGTTTCCTGCTACCACACCGCTAGCTTGATACACAGTTTACACTAAGTTACGGTGGCTTGTGACATTGTGAAATAAAAATCATTTCTCGGAAGTAATCCTGACTGATACATGATTAACAAAATTTATGCGGAAATATCATAAGTTTTTTTTATAAGTTTTCTTATTTCGGCAATAGCTTTTTTATGCGTAAATAACATTACTACGCTGAAATAATATTATTTGCTCCTGCCGTTTGTGATATATTATATTTTTTTCCCTGGTATTTGGTACTAAATAACGTTTTGTGTCCATGTAAGTAATGTTATTTACACGCCAATAAAGTTATTTCTATGAACATGTAAGTAACGTTTGCACTGCATAAATAAAGCTCTTTACATGGCAATAACGTTATTTGCGCTGAAATAACATTGATTACTCCTGTCGTGTGTGATATACTAACCAAATACTGCCTACCCGTGCCTTTATCTTTCCCTCGGTCGTTGTGGGTAAATAACGATATTTCCGAATAAATAACGTTCTTCCCGAGTAAATAATGTTATTTCCATGTGAATAATGTTATTTCTGCATAAATAAAGTTGTTTCCACGTAAGTTACGTTTCTTCTGCATGAATAATGTCATTTCTGCACGAATTATGTCAATCATGAGCCAGTCATCTTTTAACAATATCACTCAGCCACCATACGAGGTAGATCGTTGTTTTTCGTTTGAGAAACAATTGAAACCCATGAATACACATTCCATGTAAAAATTACAACAAGGACGGCTATCGGCACCAACCAGAAATAATTAACGAGAGAAAATTAATATACAGCTTTCTGGTTAATACGATATTATGAGCAGTTACCGTTTTCAAACGTCCTGTAGCGTGCCAGGCGTGGAACTGGTATGTCCGATGAGATTTGCTGGTCACTGAATAGATTTCTTGCCGGTCGTATTTTCTGTGTTCCATATACCATTGTTATTGTATATCCGGGAAGTGATCGTTTTTTTAAAATTTTTGCCATATACATCAAATTATCATGTGATAATAAATATCACAAAAAACATATAAAATATTTGTAGTGATCCCCTGCAACCACTCTCAAACTTGGGAAAATCTTTTGCTGTCAAAAAAGAATAACAGTCTTTGAAAAATTTTGATCTGTGAACAATGACAGTCTTTGATCAATTTCAGGTTTATATAATTTCATCCTGTTGACCATCCTTAAACTATGCAGCCATGGACATTGTTATGATGTCCATAACACTCATGGCATGTGGCTCTTACTTACGGAGACGCTGATAGGACATGGAAGAAATATTTTCTGACAAATCGTTATTGTGTTCCCTCGCAATATTATTGCGTTCCCTCGCAATAATATTGCGTTCCCTCGCATTCTGGATCACGTTCCCTCGCGATCTTATTGCGAGGGAATGCAATAAGATCGTGAGGGAATGCAATAAGATCGCGAGGGAATGCAATCCGGAATGCGAGAGAACGCAATAAGATCGCAAGAGAACGTGATTCGGAATGCGAGGGAACGCAATATGAGCGCGAGGGAATGCGATCCGGATTGCGAGGGAACGTGATAATATTGCGAGGGAACGCAATAACGATGTGTTAAAAATATTTCTTCATGTCCTTTCTGAGGCTCCGTACTTTGTGGCTCCCCATTGTCAATATCGAAAGTGATGCTATGAAAAATATTCAAGCAAATTGATACACGTTCGAATATTTTATACATTTTCTTTCTGTTTTCTTCCAGACCGCGTGTATCGCATGCAACACCTGAGTACATACCGGACACGTAAGTGGACCAAAATCATTCAAATTAACAAGACGCGGGTTATAGTATCTGAGAGCATGATTTGGCAGTAGCGTATCAGATACAGCCATACGACTTTTATAATCACAGGACATTAGATGTACCCTTGCCAGACGACGAGGGAATTCCGCCAGTACAGACTACTTAGCAGAACAACTGAACAGTTCGTGCCAATCGCCTCAAGGAGTTCCACTATCATAGCGGATGCAGCTGCACATCATAATATCAACACATCATAACGCCAACGACACGCATAGAGGAATTAATTCAAGGAGCAAAGTCAGCAGCGAATATAATCTGTGATAATAGTGCTTTTTGATCCACTGTATATTGTATGTTCTTTTTGAAACTGGTGATATTCGAACTGGTTAAGTTTCACAATGTACCAATCTTCGTTATGTGGATTCATCTCCAATATGGTGGAGATATATCTTGTGACCGTAAATATTAGAGCAAAACAGCTCATGTCATTTGTGCCCTAAAGATGTCATTGTATATAACTTCATAACATGCCATTAAATGGCTGCATTTATCTGGTTTCATGAACATGACCACTTCAATGTGTGACGGGGTGGGGTTGGATGGTATGATTACGTGTATATTCAGGAGAAAATAAACAGTTGTGATATGTTCTCGCATAATTGTGTATATTTTCGTATGAAATTTTAATGAATGCGATGTTCTTAGCATGTTTGATGCAAACAAATGACGATAAAGAATATGTATTGAGTGTTTCAATCTGTGTCAAATGACATGAATACTGACAGTCGACAGTTTAGCATCCAAGTACGGGGGTGGGTGTATGAGAAAGATTGTACACAGGTCTTAGAAAGTGGATAAATTAGCAAGTACAAACGTTGAATATCAATGGAATGGACGCAATGGAAAACTTTATCCATTGAAAATGAAGCCGGATCGTACCTTCAAATCAACAACTGGTTACAGAATCAATTCATTAGGTGACAACACCATCAGCATAGCTGCATACCAACTGATTAAAACCGCAAAAAACATGTTTGAGTGTAATAAATATGGCCACCTTGGCCGTGACTGCTCTGTCCGTCAACAACGTCTTGCTCATGAGGATCATGTGATGGGCGCCCGACAATAATTTTGACCTCTGGCCAGCTCAAAATAATTGCTCTCGTCGACACTGGCGCCTCTTGCACACTCTTACGACATGACATTTACCGAATATTAGTGGATAAGCTGCACCGAACGCCATACCTACAGCGAGCTCCACCGCTACAAGGAGTCAATGGCACACCGTTAGTTGTTGTTGGCCAAACATCAATTGCCATTGACAAGCTGCGTGCCCTGCTCGAAGTGATTGTGGTGCGAGGAAGGTGCGAGGCCGCACTGCGCCGAGGTCAAGGACTACTCGACTTAACAAACAATCGAATGCATTGGTTCGGCAGAAGCTGGAAACTCCAACAAAGCCCAGGAGCCGGATATAGCAGCATTGGACCAGTCGCACCAATGACTGGCGACAGCATTTTTGATAGTTTGCTGAAGGATAATTCTGATATCTTTTCTGCAAAGGGAGAGGCACATGGCAAGTGCCACTTGGACTGTGCTAATAACTTTACAAGCTCCACAAGAAGAAACAGGACTCCGCCAGAACATACAACAATTTCGTGAAATCGTACGTCAGATTCACCATCGACGTGACACCTTGAATGCCACTCAAGAACTGTGGGAAGCCCGGCTCCGAGAGATTGAGTCCACGATGTTCAGCCCCGTGCCCGAAGGTGCACATCGGACACGCAGGGGACTCCTGAATCTGGTGGGCCAAATTTCCCAGAAATTGTTCGGGACCGCGATGGAAGATCAAGTGGAAGAATGTCAGAAATTAATAAAACGAATGGAAAATAACAACAAAAGGATAACTCACTCCCTCAGCAATCTAATCACTGTCGTGAATCAATCTTATGAACACATCAGACGTAATCGTGAACACATTCAGAACATTGAGGTCTATTTAACGAAGGTGACACATGAAATGGAGTAAATCGAGAAGGTCATGCAACACCAGCAAGAATATATTGCATCTCTAGACTCCGAAATCCGCATTGACCAATTCTTATCCATCATTGGCTGCGACAAATTGATAGGAATGGCCGACAAAAAGCCTCATTGGAGCTCGGATGGTTGACCGAGGAAATATTGCCACCCGCTGAATTTTCGCGCATCATTCAAGCTAGTAGACGTGCTGGCTTCTCTGCGCCTCCGATACAGTGGTTTCATGAGCACGTTTCCATACAACCAATGTGGGAGGACGACAAACAACTCGTTTTCCACGCCCACCTGCCATTCACCGATAATGTTCGTTATCTCCAGTACCGCATGTTGTCATGCCCGTACCTGGGAACTCAACTCATGTGGATATGAAGATCGAACTACCGCCCGACGTAGCACTACACACCGAGAATGGAAATCTCTTCCAACCACACGAGTGCATAGTCCACCGACCTGCCATATGCACGACCTGACCCGTCTACGACCGCTTGCTATTCCTCTGTCCCCGAGGAATACTCACCGGAGAAACTGCACTCCATGCACAGTGTAAGTTCACACTGCTAAAACCTACAGACACCGACACGACAATTCATGAAGCAGGAACTGGAGCATTCATCATCCGGACACGTGGAACCGATTGTTCCCTATATGCTCCGGGAAGCCTGAGTATCGCATCGCTGTACCAAGGGGTGTCCATATGATCCGACTAAGCAGCGACTGTCGACTCCGAGGCGAAGGTTGGACACTGAACAGCATCGTGCGACACAGTACCCACATTCAGGTTCCTGTGGAGGTGGTTAAACTGCCAAACCTATCGCTCATCGAGAGAATCGACCCGGTCATACTGGATCACCACCTGGAGTCACCGACCTGGAAGGCTCTTGGCGAAATGAAGGATATTCGCTTGGATCAATTAGAGAATCTCGACGATGAACCAATCGCTTGGGGTTCACACGCCGGCCATTTTTCATGGACTGCCTTCATATTCACCACGATCATAATTGGAATACTCGCTTATCTGGGGATTACACTGTATCGCAAGAAGCTATTGTGTGTCAAATCCGGGAAGGATGAGGCAGACCCGGCTGCTAAACATGCTAAAGTTTCATATGTTGCGGGCACACGCTTAAGCGATGAAGGCGCGCCCGCCGCCGCAACGGCCACGCCTCCAAGGTCGAGCGCGGATGTTCCACTCGCCTGGCAACTGACTGCTGTGGAGGAAGAAAACGAAGAACAATAAATGGATAATATGGATTATTGTCATAATTAGTGATTGCATCGAATTCTCTATCTTTGATGTGGTTAAATAACATTTAACCAAAAATGTATGGGGCGTTTGTAAAGTACAGGCCTTTAATATGTAACCGTATGCTATTTTTCATATTTTATATTTCATATTCTGTAGGTGATTTAGAATTTATGTTATTCTTGTACTCTTGGTATATATCGTGTTGTGTCCGTGCATAGTGGCCAAGTTAGGGGGTGATGGTATCTGGTGAAGCGGTCAAACCTAGAGCCACGCCGTCCGTCATGTTTGAATCAAGTAACCCCGTGTTGCCTTCACCTGAAAAATGAGAACTCAAAAGACTCTTAAGATTGGCGATTCTATCATAATAACTTATGAAAATGAAATCCATAAAGGGTCGTCAAACTTACACGTTATCCAATATCATAGTCCGGGGACAGAAGGGGACAGTGAAATACACGTAACCACTCGACTCACTTCAGTCCGTTATAGCCGGAAGTAAGTATGACATAACGTTCACCCTGGCGGACATAATTGCCCAAGTTGTGCACTGCTTGGCGATCACGTAATCACATTGCCCATACAGTCGAATTCCATCATCACATCCTCTGCAATATTCCATTTTCAAGTAGAAACATCAGCTTAATATTACCGTTCAGCTTTATATTGACGTTTAGGAATGTGATTGAGGTATGATAGGTATGAATATTTGGATAAAACAGCTCATGTCAAACCAAAAATAGAGTGTCCCAAACCCACATCAAAACGTGTCGTATCATTGTCATATTATGTATTATATTACCTGTATCATAATGTATACTTATTATATTCTCTAGCAGTACAGCAGCTGTCACATACAGTGATTTTTTTAAAAATATTTCTTGCCGTTTGTGTTTATGACTGTTGTCCGCACTCATTGTACTGAGTCGTGCAGATGAGAATAGGTAGGTGAAAAACATAAATGAACCAATTTACAAACGTATGAGATAATGATGAAGTAAATGGTAAACAAAAACTGTTTACCTCTATACCTCAATAAGTACACAATTGTTGGATAATTTGAATGCAAAAGTATAATTTCCGAACATCCCATTCTATATAATAATGTACACAATATACTTCCAAATATGACAATCTCAACCGTGGGTTACATCAACAATATCAAAGAAGATTATCAGACAGTTAATTATCATCCACCTCACGAACTGCTAAGAAAACCAAAGAATTGGCTGATAAAATTGATGGGACCGACAACATTACAAAAATAGTGACTTTTGTGGTGCTTGATACAGGATTTGCGCAACGATATGAACATAATATTGCAAAACCTAAGATAGATCAAGGCATCGACACATGTATACTGACGCTGCAAGCCAGGTACTACTAGAAATGTGTTAGTAACGTTTGACGGCTGATGCATGTAAGTAATGATTTGCTCACATACCGTTAACTTACCATAATATCAGCGTGCTACATTTTTCGTGTTGAAAATTTTGAATATGAAAAGGTGGAAATAAAACGATCGTTGGACAGCACGAGAAATGCTTTTGTTCACTTTCAAATTCACCAGCCCCTTCAGAGTTGTATTCAAATGTGCATCATTGATATTGAAAATAACATTCAAAAAAGGTACCCTTGTATTTCGTGAGTCATGTTGTGAGGTTCCAGTCAATGAGCCATTCCGTAATATATATACTGAATATATTACATATATATAAACATATTCAGCATCAACACGTCACTATTGTCAGGAATATTCATCTCTTGTTTTTGTACAACCGAGATGCCTGGTGGATTATGACAGGCGATCTGATCCACGGTTTTGTTGTGGTATCACATGACGTTGCTGCCACCTGTGAACGGCTGTGTTGGGTTAATGATGTCCATCTGTTGATATCAGAACGCGCTGGGTCGCCTGTGAAAAACGAAATTGATTCAGTCAGAATCTCACTAGTATTTCATCATTCTGAATTGGTGATGAATTTCAGCTGGTTTATTGGACACTTGCATATTAGTTTCGTAAGGTGAACAAAAATCAGACGTACATCTCTGATGGTGTGCATTTGGCTAATTCAAATATGGCTTAATGGAAAAAAAATCTACCCAGTTCCTTATGTGAAATAGTATGAATGATACACACAACAGTGTTAGTATCAACAACGCGAAGCCGAAATATACAACCTATAATATCGCCATTTTGAATTTTTCATACGTACATGTGTATCTGGTAGTTCAGTGCCTTCTTCTGCAATTCTGGACCGTCACACGTGTTGTATCGGTTCAACATCCATGACAATAACAAATCATCGCTTGTATTTTGACCAGTCCAAGATGTAGACGATTCCATTGTATATCAATGTATGACTATTATATCATAGCGTGTGTGCTAATATTCCATATGTTATCCACTCAACAATCCACTGGTACCACTAAAATACCCAACAAATCACGTCAGATGACCCAATAACAAGGTTCCTGCATCTACTCCTTATATAATGCCTCTCCTAAGAGCAGTTTCCACACCTGTCTCATAATCACCATACTTCCAGCAAAAAGACACTTCCACATCGAAAGATGGTATGATCAAAACAGCCCTAATTGCTTGACCTCCATACCCTCTTCCTTATAACTTCAGGTCTCATACGGCTCACCCCCATCTAAGGTTTTCCACCACCATCACCACCGAGATCATCCCCCAAGGGAACGCGAGATTGTTCACCTTGTTAAAGTAATAGTCACATCAGAAGCTATATATATCCATGCCAGGCTTACTGTCAGGCCCCCGCATGTATATCATTAGGAAATGTGATAAATCCCTGATGTAAGACAATATAGATGTCAACTAAAGATGGACAGCACCATGCCGTTAGCAGTCGTACTCCTCATCCCCTTTAGGTGTCATAAAATAATTGGCATTATTGGAATTGCTGTAGCACATTTCAGTTTGCCTGAGTGTTTCGATATGGACTTGGATATTGTTAACAAATCCAGCTACTGAGTATGATTTCCATGAAGTATTTAATACAATCAAAACGTATTTATGAACTTCAGGTTACCGGACCTATGGTCCGATAACCTATTGCCGTCACGTTGCGTCCATCGTCCGTCTTCCGTCCATATTTTTATCTTTGAAGTTTACAGGTGGATTTTCCTGAAATTTTGCAGAAAGCTGCCTAAAAATATTTCAAGAGGGTTTATTTTTTAGTTTTTTGATTTTCGCATTTTTCTTAAAATGGCTGCCATTTTTTAGGATGAATCTTTTCGAACAAAAATCTCAAAACAGATCGGACAGTTTTTTAGTAAATGGCCACCAAAGTTGAAAAAATTTAAGAACAAAACAAATTAAAAAAACTTCCTTCTTGAATTATTTTAGGTATCTTTTACCAAATTTTCAGAAAGATCGGACCGTACACTTAAAAGATAAAAATGTAAACGAACGGACATGCTAACGGAAGGACCTTACATTTAGTTAAAGTTCCTATCTTAACTTTCCTCGTAAGTCATGAAAAACTCCCTGTAGAACTGAACATTTGGCCTAAACCATGGTTAGGGGGTAACCTAATATGTGTGTGGGGAGCAATGTATCTCCTAAACATCTATTCAGGATAAACGATCAAATTATGTTTATTTATATCGAAGAGCATACTACAATTACATCACGATTCTGAATGAATAAAATAACAAAATCTCAAGCATCAAATATTCCTACTAAACAATCAACCACTACAAAAATCACATCTGATGTCTACTGGACTAAATTATTCGGTTCTTTAAATTAAGATAGATGTAAAACATATGGCGAAGGCAGTGCTGGTGACAAGGACTCAAATGCATACATCACTGGAGGTATTTCACCTCACAGAGTAGGGTGTTAGACGCAACAGAACCGATGAGGAGTTTGTTCTTTCTATAGACGGCAACACTTGATGAAGATATCATGCTTCCCTCGTCTGAAAACACCTCTGTGATGGATGACACCAGACCGTTCTTTGTCTTCAACCTAAGAACCTACATGAGTGAATCAGTGCGCATTAGAGGGAAATGCTGTCTCAAAACGTTGGTTATCACATATATACATTCAAATAACCTGTAGTTATATGCGAACAATCAATTGGCAAGGGACAAAATAGCTGGCAGTCATGCTCTTGTTACTATGCAGGCATCAAGTGCTGTGTCTCACCTTCGAAGGAGCGATGGTTGATTGAGGATGCTCCAGGTGCGCGAATGTTTTTGCTGGGCAGGCATTACATCCAATATATAGATTGCCTGTTCCTGAGTCGGTGTACACGTTGTCAGGCAGCACGTGCAGGTCAAACCTCTGGCGTTGGGTGGATGGTAATCAAGTAAAAAAAAAACAGTTACACCTTTTATATATCAGTCGGCATGACTTTCTATTGTAAGTATCAATCTATTACCACCGATACAGCCAAATTTTGATGATTCCAATAACAAACGTAAAATACAACATTTTGCAATAGAAAAAAACTGGCGTCATCAGGGGCAGACAGTGTGGTAAACGAAGTTGTTTCTACTGTACACCTGATGGAATTAGTATACAACTGCCCAACAACTTATGAAAATAATCTAGAAATCCGAAACAAACCCCCATGGAATAGATATATGACAAGTACATAAGTACCTAATCACAAGCCAAAACGCTACTGAGTTGATGGTATCCTCGGGGACATTTCAATTATGACGAAGACCTATCATTATACCTTGTAAATGGTAAGTATTTTATCTTTGCGAAATGAATTATACTGAAATTAACCTGTAGAAGCTCTAGCGAGTTGTCAGTCAGACGTAAGTACACACGGATCTCTGAAAATAATTATTTGACCAATATACCACAGAATTAGCATATTATTCCGCACTGGTCCCATGTTAAGGTTACCTTACCATTGGTCTAAATTGTCAGACCCATTAGCTTTAGTAGTCAATGTCGCTCATGGATAACAAATTATTGACACAATAATACGATTATATGACCTTCACTTCAACCTTTGCTGACCTCTATGGTCATTCACGTGATCATTAACAGTGATTAAAATTATCATATTAACCAAGAAGACAATACCTCCCATCAGGCGACTGTGCAATGCCACTGCCAAGAAGTAGTCGCTTCTCTATTGCCACAAAACTCACTCCATTATTGCAGCATGTAATTGGTGCCCATGGACGCTGAGTGAACAGTTCAGCTTTACTAGAGCTGAAGAGGGTGTCAGTGATGTAGAATTCTTAATGTCCGAAGTATGGGATAGGATCAGTACATCATATATTCATGTTGAGAGCACAATATATACATACTTGTTAGTGTAAACCTATTACTCAACCCCCAACATTACAAACGATTCATGATTATTATAATATATGATGACTGCATCAACATATTACCAGCAATACCACAGGATGTTGGTGATGGCAAAGAAAAAAAACAACCCAAAATTGGGATTGAATTGAAACTGAATCAATTTTTTTTATCCAGCTACACACACTAGTATCACCAGGAATGGACAGTTTGTACAATGTGTTTATTTCCACTCGCACTTGAGCTTATTAGTATACAACTGTCGAGCAACCAATTGAACCATCTAGCAGTACAATACGAACTCAAAAGAATAAGAATAATATGACGATAATTGACCACACTACCAGAATTGTATTACTACAATTTTATGGTGTGTATATCCAAGATACTTTTAAAAAATATTTCAGAATGTCCCTGCATTTGCTTCAACAAATGTCCAATTGACCTTAGCTTGTGATGTGTTAGCTTTATCAAAAACGAGTAAAAGTGAAACGCGAAAACGTATGAGAAATGATGTCATATGTAATAATCAACTTGATACGTTAGAAAAACATTGAGTGGCCATTTCACAGAGAGTGCAAGAAAATTTGAAAGTGCTAACAAGAGTTGTTTTTGTTCTTGTTCAAATTTATATTCTATATCTATTTTCATCCTGGGAATAACAACGAGCTGTTTTCTTTTCCCATGCAGTGTTAAACCGTCACAGGAATATTCATCTCTTGTTTTTGCTGTACAGTCGAGATGCCATGTGATCATTGACAGGCGATCTGGTCCCCGGTTTTGTTGTAGGTTCGCCTGGTTCTGCGAAATTGACGTCCATCTGTTGATATCATACCGGGCTGGATCACATGGAAAAAGAAATGAGTTGTGTCGGTATCTGGCTTAGTTATTCCGCTTCATTGATGTACTTTTTCGGTTTTTGGATACTTGTGAGTTTTTTCGCAACATGCATGGAAAATCAGATGTACTTTTCACATTGTCTTCAAATGGTTAATACAGATGTGTCTATGAGTATAAATGTATGAATCTACCCATTACCGTCAGTACGACATTTTGATGATGCCAATGGAAAAGGTAACATTCTAACCACTGTTAAAATAGGAACAAAGCCCAACCAAACATTTTTATTCGAGCCACATGTCATCAATGTCAGTTTGTTTCTATGGTTGCCAATATTGTACACAGTTGGCAATAGTACACAAATGCATATCAACTCATCGAATTATTTAAAAACTGGAAACATACTTTGCAAAAAGAGATTGACGAATAAATAAGTAACGAAATCACAAGCCGAAAGGCGACATTTTGTAATCTCATGTCTTATGAGACATCAAATTCCGGTTTTAAGGTTCATTTTTGTCAGGTTTATGTTTGTCAATGGCTTCATCCAGAGACATTACTAATTTTAAGACATCACGATGTACATTCAATTTCATCGATAGAAATATGGATCAACTTATTTAAACCCAAAAAGAAAGGACCAATATATTCACATGCACTTGGTCTATGGCCGTTTTTTTCAAATTGTGTGCTTGTGTTACGTGACATTAAGGTTAGCGATTGGCGACAGTTAACAGATAGACGGTCTGTTTTTACGGGCCAGCACGGAGTGTACAATATTACTCTCCAATAAGTCGATAACACTTATTTCCTGCATGGCACGACTTCCGTTCTTGTTTCTTGCTTGTGGAAACGTATCATTCTGATCCAGCTTCTTACGCAGGTATGTTTCATGTTGATTGTCTAGCCCAGCAGTGTGTCCATAGTTGTCTCCTTCAAGACAAAAGTCACCACGATGGTTTCCTTTTATTGTTGTCTCAACTGAGCAGATGCTGGTTGCTTCAATATCTTCTCGTTTTACCGAATGACTTGGTGATTAGTCTTGCTGGTTTGTGGCCACGATATATGGTAGATACGTAAGACATCTTCATCTAGTTAGCCTACAATTTTGTAATCAGTATACAAAAATCGTAAAATTGAAGAAAAAAAATGCAAACCTGAAATACTAATTTGACTCGAGATTTTATCTATATCGTCATACATATATCTATACCTCTGAGGACCTCCAATGCTATAGTTGTACAAATAACTTCAAAAATACGTACATTATACACGGCATACTACTTAGGGAGCCTCATACCTCACTAACATTTCACTGACTTCAAGGGCTTTTAAAGTGTCGACACAAAGTGAGAGGTATACAATAGAAAAGTGTGACTTTAGTTGATTTTCTTTGTCGAGACCACGCACCATGAATTGTGTGGTTTTATCACATGAATCAACAGGTACTTGCATTTTAGGGAAAACCCAGCAGACAGACTAGTTCAGTATAATTTTAATAATTTCGTTAGCACGAAACAAAATTAGACCTTTTCACGACGACTACGTGTCATTGCGACTACTTCATGGCGACTATGTGTTGTGTCGGGTTTTCGGTTGGTGCTGCTGTCGTTGGTACCATAAACATAATTGCGATTTTATTGGAGTTATTTCTGATAGTAGCGAATCTGAAACATAAGTATTAATTCCGCTCCTCGTTTGAAATTCGACTCGTGTCAAGCCAATTAAATGAGAATTGTTTCCAACCCTTTACTTTGCACACGGCTTAGCGTGTTTGGGTTCTAATTACGTCTGCGTGTGCCCTGAAGGATCAAGGATATAGCGCCTCTAGCTGCGAAATTTGTATGCAAACCCACACATGCCTCACTGTTTATATTCATCAGTGTGGCAACTCTTGATTTCATACGGATTTTGTCATAATTTTCTCCACTCATTTCAGGCGGTATGAATTGGCGGGTTCACTTTCTCAAAATGCATGATGGGCTGATCGACCGGCTTCACACACAATTGCTCTCAATTATATTGGTCTAGATTGGTCATTCAACGACGCAATTGAAATTATAGGAATATAAAATATAATGTTCGTTCGTAAGTGTTTGGACAATAGAGTTTCAAGAAACAAAACCCGCTTTTGATAATTTATTTAGAGGCACAAGCTACCAGTCCACTCCCGTTGGATTACTGTGCCAATCAACCCTGCTACAATGGCGCCACCTGCTACAGTCTAGAAATCGGCTACCAATGCGCATGTGCAGAGGGGTATCGAGGAAGGCAGTGTCAGAGAGGTGATATAATTATGTGTAAATAGTATTCTGGTGGCACATGATAATATGATAATAATGTATGTAAATGTTATACTGTTGTATATCTTTGTATGCAAATGGCCTAGATGATGAATGGATGAACGGTAAATATCATCGAAGTGCTTTAAAATTGACTTGACGGTACGCTGAGGCATGACGTTCAAGTCATTCAGATTGTACTCAATTAGGCTACATATTACAAACATTGATACGTGCAGAGAATCGCCTTGTGAAAACCGAGGCACCTGTCATGATGGACTGATCACTTTCACCTGCGAATGCTCGCCTGGTTTCAGAGGGAAACGATGTACAGGTTGGTGTAGTTATGTTTTCAATTCGACCATAACACTGTGGTTTTACAACAATTCATGAAGACTTTCAAGCTGACCTAAGCATTTTCAACTGTCACATAGGCTAATCGTCACGTAATCAGAGATAGGTTCTTCTGGATTTCCTTCCCTTCAGCTTCTGTCATAAACCTTGACGTAATATAACAATATAAATCAACATGTGCAGTGAGATTTCTGTTCCGTTTCTGTTCAGACAATGTTTTTTTTTCAAAGTCATGCATAAGATCCCCTCCATCTACTCTTGTGACTTGCAAGCAATTTTGTTGCTCTTGAATCTCCTGCGCATGGCAGCCATTTTCCCGCCATTGAAAATTGTTTTGGACTAAGCAAAGTGTATCCACTTTTTTCTTCAAAATGGTGACTGTATGGGGTAAACTCCTAGGACCCAGAGGTAGAGGTATCGTCGCATCAGATGGGAAGTCACATAAAGTAACTCTTGTGGTGACCATATATTTGACTTCAGTTACTTTGAAAGGTCAAAACGGCAATTTTGATGAAAAAAATTGTGGCTAAGCAGTTCATCCGATAACTTTCCTTAGACTCTCGGCTGATTTTTTTTTTTAGTAAGACACAATTACAACATGTATCTTCTACAGTATAATACCACTGATAAAACTAGTGCGGTGATTTATACTAAATGTGTATTATCATAAGGACAAAAAAATTATTATGGTTCTGGTTATTGGGGTCCCCGAAAAAGTGATGCGACGACGCGATTTTCTTTTTTTTTCTTCTTTTTTTTTGCTAAAATTTGGCGGCCGATGACTGATTCGGTCAAATATGGCCAATTTGGCCAACCATTTTCCCCTAAAATTGGCTGTTGATAAGCGACCAGGTTGAATTCGCCAGGTTTGGCCAGCTCACATTTCAATTTACGGATCTGTATTATACAGATCCATAATACTTTTTTTTGTTGGCCAAGTTTTGCAATGTCAAAGACACTTGGGTTCATTTGGCTCGATCATTATCTCACCAAAATCGATGTACGGGTGTCAACGTACTAAAAATAAAAACGAAAATCGGCTATCAGAAAGTGATGCGCGCGATTCGCGGGGTTCAAAGTGATGCGCGCGCATCACCAGAACCATAATACTTTTTTTGTTGGCCTAATGATGTCAATACGAGACGTGGACGTATCAGCCCTGATGTCTAACAATCGTCATGGTATGTTTCAGAGGTGGATTTCTGCGTCAGTTCCCCGTGCAAAAATGGAGGGTCCTGTGTCAATGACATCACTGGCTTCCACGGTTAGTGCAAAGGGGGCTACGCCGGAAAACGCTGTCAGAGAGTCGAACCCATCTCGGATATTATTATTCCATTTCATGCCAAATAGTGTGGTAACTAGCAAAGCTGTAATGAAATGAGAGTTCCTTGATTTTTGTTTTTATTTCGGATTGGGCACATTCAATGAAATTTCTCTATTTCAATATCTTTTGACTTTCTGAAGCATGTATGCCACTGATACAGGTTCACGGTGGTTTTCAGAACAAATCCACAGTCTTCTGGAACCTTCTTCGTGTGTTTACATAGCATGTTCTATGACTACGTAAACACACACTCTATGGTGTTTAGCGTCGTCTTGTATGTGTACTCGATCAGACCATTGACAAGATTGATCATCTGTTTCGCGAATTTCACTGTGAGATAGTGATGAGTCATTCGCTATTGTATTTGTTTTACTCTGATTAGCCCAGGTGGTAAAAGGTGGATTTCGCGATGAAAAACAACAACAGAACTATTCAACTGAGTGTAAACTTCTGCCAACATACTATCTAGATATGCAACTACTAACATTCTGGTATTCATGGAAGAAACGAGGTCCAATGTTATCAAAGGATTAGCTAGTTGACTTATCAGTGGCTAAATACTAATATATGATTGAAATGAATTCACTGAGCAGCATATTTATGTTGATATTCGTTAGGCAATTATAATATAATGTACCATGTTCACGTGTCTCTTGCGTGTTGTGATATATAGAGTTATGATTCCTATTTGTTAGCATGGAAACTACGGAGCTGTCATTAAGACATGATGGCAGGAGAAATATACAATGATGGGGGGAAGAAATATACTCGTTCAATTTATAAACCTTTCGCTCTGAGTTGATCTACCATAAGGTAAATTTGTTAAAACATTCACGCAGTTGATATAATCATTATCTCGATTCATTGAATACATTTTATAAATGATTCGTCGAACTGTGAGAATTTATCAATAACATATAAGTTGGAAGAACTGAGTGAACAGTTTGAAGTAATGATTCAATAAATCGGTTGTATGATTTAAACTAGAGGAATGATGTAGTAAATGAGCGACCGGTTTGGAGATTGAGCGAGCGGTTGAAGTTAGTTATGTCTTAAATCCTAAATGGGGCTCGGTAAATAATGGAGGTGAAATTGTCGAGAAGGTATCTTCAATGTCTTTCATGCCATATTTTGAATATCAAGCATTCATATCTCAATAATCAATATATTGAATATCCACAATCACGAATGCATTACAACTATTTACATAGTGAGGTGTGCTGACGATTTGTAAGTTTTACATTTGTTTGCTGGTTTACATTTGTTCGCTGGTTTAGATTTGTTTGCTGGTTTAGATTTCACACACCGTAACAAACATAAATATTGTCATTACATCTCAGAATTTACTGAGGTAAACAAAAACACAACTTAACGCCTACTTCAGTCCAAGAGGTGGAAAGTCTGTGTCAACATGTGCGTCTTGCTAACTCTGCACTTTGGTTTATTCTATAATCCACCAGCAGTTATGCACCTGTTTGTATGTACACGTATATGGCTGTTGTTGTAGAGACAACTGGAAAATGTTATTTCCAGTAGACAAATAATATTAATATAAACTTTGAGTGAGTTTCTGTTGTTGTTTTACAACTGACATCATTTTCTGATATCTTAAATATGTATGAATTTTTCTTGATGACAATTTGGTGAAAACATATGCTATATTTTATTCTCGCAGCTCGTGTGCTGAATGTGTTGGAAAACCGAGTTACTCAGATGTCAAACGTGTCAGAAGGCACCACCATAGCTTTAAAACCGAAACCGAAACTTTGTGATCAAAGTCTAACAAAGGCTGGTTACTCGGGAAACGAACCATTTGGGACAACGCAGTAACAAACTGCTCCTTTTCAAGCCCATCAAAAGTCAAATCTACACACATATATCAGAGCACATTCTTGTATTTTTTCAATCTTTCTTGCAATAGCTGTACTACAATAAAGCCATACAAGTGGGCAGAAATTATGACAGTATGAAGCTCTCTAGGAGGATGAATTTTTCTTTCATTCCAAGCGCATGAGCTAATCGAGCTATAGCATTCAGGTGACGTCCTGCCTTTTTGCAAATAATATTGATATGTACATCAAAATATCAAGCATGTGGTCAATATGACCCTCTAACAGTTTGAGATTTTTCTCAGGTTGTAGAAATATACCATTGACAGAGATTTGATAAAATTTTTCTAGTTTCCAACAAGTTTCCATATGACTTTTTTTGTCTCCAGAATGTTCTTAGTCTCCAACAAGTTTTTTTTTTCAGTTTCGATCAAGATTTTTTTTCAGTTTCAAACAGTTTTTTTCAGTTTCAAACAGTTTTTTTTTAGTTTCAAACAGTTTCAGTGACGGCTGCTAAAGCAGCGTGCGATGATGTCCAAACATGGGGGTTACAAATTAGATATCGCGTACATATACTGTTTACGGGAAAGTTGTCATTGAAAATAATTTATGCACACCCCCCCCCCCCCCAGTAATTGTGAGTTTGGGTCGAGGACTGTACCCTCAACATAATACACAGGTTCGTATGTTTACATCAAAACCACGTGTAAGGACAGGGAAATTCCCGATTTGGTTGAATAAAACGGCCCAAGTATCATATACTGCACCTTAATTCTGCCCTGATCAGGCAAAACGCAGTAACTGCCATGTTTGGCGATATCGTGTTTGACATGTCATTTGAATCAGCAGTAAGTCCGCTATGTTGTGTGAGAGTTTGGTGACCACAGCCTTCATCAATCTGGAGATATAAGCCTTGGTAAAAGGCAGTAACTCCTTCCCAACACCTGAGTGGACAGGCAAAAAGCAGTATGTTGAAATTACTGCGTTTTGCCTGATCATCAACATTCTTTTACCGGACTTACTGCTTTCTGCCTGTCCATTCACGTGTTCTTATATTTTGTGAACAAACTGCATTTTTCTGTCCATTTCTTTCATGATTAGGCATGTGATATCAGGGTGTGTGCAGAATTTCTAGAAAGAGGGGGAACCATTTGATGGCGGGGGTCTGAGGGCCGTTCAAGGCCTCCAGAAGCTGGAGCCTTCCCAAGATATCCGATGGACTTTCGCCTTATTTAGATAGATTGCACATTAGAATATATAGGTAAATGTGACACAGAACCTTGATTTGTGGAAGGCTCTTCCGCATAGCAGAGTGGGATGAGAGGAAATATTATTTTATATTCACTTGTATTATGTATTGCCGGATGCACAAACAATGCCGCAATCCTGCACTCTGCATTTCAATTTCCTTCAGCCACATAGCCGAATATTAATGATGTATATATATATCACAATGATTTGTAAATTTATATCACAGAAAAGGCCTGGGACCCGCGGGGTCTGATCCAAAAAATGTGCTTGTAGCCCAATTTGAACATTTTTTTACTAAGCCCCCCTGACTATTATAGAATAGGCCTGGGGTCTGCGGGCCCCAGAAGCTGAAGGGGTTTTTCTCTGGCTGTTTGTGGGCGTTTTCAAGCGTCATTTAAGCGTCATTTATCAGACGGACTAAATCTGAAATTCCCCTATTGTTTTGACCTGTATTTTCGTTTTCAAGCATATTTTTAGTTTTTGTTTTCAAACATGGTGTTTTATAGATGTAGGAGTAAGCATACAATTGCTTATACATACTTTCATATCTTGGCTGCAGTAAGTTTACAATTGTTTTTGTCACGGGTTTGATCATTAGGATCATTTCCACGTTGACGATCAGTCTACTGCACAAGAATCAGACAATCCGATTTCGTCCTGCAGTGTCAGATTTAGTAATTTATTTTATACACGCATTCAACACACATATGTTCATCCACATTGGTTTCAGTATATCAAATCTATAAGGACATAACTATCTAATTATATTGTAAGTGGTATAAAAAGACATGATTTCTCGACTTCACCATAATGATTTTTGCCAGTAGGCCTATAGGGTCGTGAAATCACGAATTGTCCAAACCCTAGCCAAACCCTAACTTACCATTGAGAAAATGGGTAACCATGGTAACGACAGTGTCCACATTTTGTTTGTGATCCACACTTTAGGTTAGGTTTCGCACAACCATGGTAACGAAAGTGTTAAACATTTAGTTAAAAAACTTTAATCAAGGTCATTCCCGAGATCCTCTCAGTGGGGTTTTACCGTTTGGTGTCCATGCTTCCACTTCCGGCGCCCCTACCCTGGGTTGATTCTCATGTATTTCTATCAA
Source organism: Terebella lapidaria (assembly GCA_949152475.1). Classification (NCBI taxonomy): domain Eukaryota; kingdom Metazoa; phylum Annelida; class Polychaeta; order Terebellida; family Terebellidae; genus Terebella; species Terebella lapidaria. The sequence goes on along the minus strand of OX424570.1, from coordinate 14,200,988 downwards.
TTTTGTTTCAATTTTGTTCCAAGAAATCGTGGATCATAGTTTTTTTCCGAAATAGTTCATTTAACACAATTGGGGGAAAAAAACCACTTGAATGCCCGGATCGTGAAACACAAGATGCATATTTTCAAGATACTGCTTTTTACCCGATTATTGCCATGATAACTTACTTGGTAATATCCAGACAAATAACAGTTTTGCTCATATCTTTAATTTTATTAGTCGTATGATCTTTGGCCAGTAGATTGTTAATTATCACCATTGATCCAAATAATCAAAACAAGAACAATTTTTATTGAACTATGTGTTATCTAGTTAGATAGTAAAAACACAAAAGTGTGATTTTCTCCAAAACAACGTTCTGGCAGTTACTGCGTTTTGCCTGATCACGGCAGAATACTACTCGTCCACTAAATGAAGGCCATTTAATCCGTCTGTCACCTTTTTAATCCTTATTGAATATAGAGAAAGGCACAGTGTATGGTACTTGGGCCAATTGTTTCACTCAACTGGATTTGAACCATTCAGTAATCGAATATGTTTTATTGGCCCAAGGGCCCAAGTACCGTACACTGCTCCTTAATACTACTCTTCCACTAATCCTTATTGAATATAGAGGAAGGCGCAGGATATGATACTTGCGCCCAATTTTCTCTCAAAATTCGTTCCATACCTTATAAGCCAGGAAATTGATTTTCGTGTGCCAGTACATCGTCAAGATTCGTTAATTGTCCATATATACGTATATTATATACAAGAACACATGCATATATGTTCCGATAAGTGTGTCATATCTTTGAAAAATTGTTCCATACCGAAAGAAAATGGCTGCGTCCGGTATGATTTTGATTACTTTTTGTGCATTATGATATCATTTGCTATTTAGACTCAATGAATAAATTGAAATGTATATGAGAAAACGTACACCTATACACTGTGGCGGAGCTTGCCCATACATGCGATTTTTAACGGCAAATTGCCCTTGGTTTTAATCGGGAAGCCCACGGTTCTCACCGGGATGCCCGTGACTCATTTATCATTGAAACATCGATAATTACTATTTTTTTCTCCATATTCAAAACATACATGCTTATTGAATTTACCTCCGAATGTGGAGAAAAAAATAGTAATTATCGATGTTTCAATGATAAATGTGGCCGAAATAGTTAGATAAATTGCTGTTGGTGGTATTGCGAAGAGAAATAAAGTTGAGCAGTAATTCACGATGATACATCTGTTATTTGAACGGCAAATTCGGTGCAGGCTAAATATTACAAATTGTTGAATGATTACTGCATATATTTTCGCTCACTAATGTGCACATACCTTCTTCAGGTATATAATTATTGCATCACAAGGAAACAAACTGGATGGCATTTATTGCAACGTTCGAGCTAGTGAAATAAAACCTGAAGCCCCTGATTTTTTTCCTGTTCTCTTAGGGGTGCCCAGGATTTTCATCGAAGCGCCCAGGTTTTTCACCGGTGAATATCAAACATTTCCCCATCAATCAAACGTAAACGCTACTTTAATATGGCAAAGAATTGTTACGTACGAGTAGCATATTTAATCTACATTATATATCGAGGTTTTCACGCTTAGAAAAAGCGTTGTGAATTTTAAAGATGGTCTGTATTTTTTGGAATATTGATCACAGTGTCTGTATCTTGTTATCCTGTGATTGGGAATCGAACAAATATATACTAGAAATAGGTTTTTTGTAACAATTAGGAAATTATTCATTATTTTGCTCATAAATCGTCAAAAAGTAACGGATATTTTACATGCATCATGCAGCGAACAGAATGACAAAGTGACTCAGTTGTAATGTTGTGGGGAGTGTGTAGGTCGAGAAATGGATAAGATCTGCATCAAATAAACTGAAGTATATGTTTCGCGGACAAGGGTAATTTCTGTACTATTAATTTCCCCAAAAATTCCCCCCCAAAAGTTATATAACATTATATTATGAAAAAAAATTAGCCCAAGGGCTATGAAAGGTTACCGGACGATATATTTTAGATATTAGCCTTTTGTCCCGTGACCTTGAAAATAATGTCATTGGTCAATTCAAGGTCATGAGAATGTTCAGCATATATCATTTCTAGTATACATGTTCACAATTGATCCCTAAGCTGTAAAGTCGATAATAAGTGAGCTATTAGCCTTTTTGTCCTGTGACCTCGAAAATGAGGTCAAAGGTCAAATTGAAGATCATGACAGTAATCTGCATATATAATTCCCTATATGTTCATAATTGATTCCTAAGCTCTAAAGTCGATAAGAAGCGAGATATTAGCCATTTTGTCATTTTGTCCTGTGACCTTGAAAATGAGGTCAGGGTCAAATTCAAAGTCATCAGAATATTCGGCGCATATCATTTTCTATACGTCCACAATTGATTCCTAAGATGTAAAGTCGATAATAAGTGAGATATTAGCCATTTGTGCTCTTGACCCTGAAACTGAGGTCAAATTCAAGGTCACGAGAATGTTTAGCATATACCATTTCCTATATGTCCACAATTGATTCCTAAGCTGTGAAATCGATAATAAGTGAGATATTAGCCATTTTGTCCTAGTATGAACCTTTATGCAAACTTTCAAAATTCATTGCTTGGAAGATTTCTTGAATTATGACCTTGAAAAAAAAAAATTAATAAAGAAAAATATATAGCACAGACGAACCCAAGAGGAAATGGCTTTTGATACAATGTTGAATTGTCTTCTCGGCATTTTCATATTTGGCTTTGCAGTGGTAACAGCGATGATGCACATTATGTAAAAATACATAACATTAACCAGTTACACACATGTGTGTTAATCCATGAAGTTATAACGTGTTTTTTTTATACACATGAACTACCAGAAAGAATCATTGGCCAGTTACACACATGTGTGTTAATCCATGAAGTTATGACGTGTTTTTTTCTATACACATGAACTACCAGAAAGAATCATTGGCCAGTTACACACATGTGTGTTAATCCATGAAGTTATAACGTGTTTTTTCTATACACATGAACTACCAGAAAGAATCGTTGGCCAGTTACACACATGTGTGTTAATCCATGAAGTTATAACGTGTTTTTTTCTATACACATGAACTACCAGAAAGAATCATTGGCCAGGTACACACATGTGTGTTAATCCATGAAGTTATAACGTGTTTTTTTCTATACACATGAACTACCAGAAAGAATCATTGGCCAGTTACACACATGTGTGTTAATCCATGAAGTTATAACGTGTTTTTTTCTATACACATGAACTACCAGAAAGAATCATTGGCCAGTTACACACATGTGTGTTAATCCATGAAGTTATAACGTGTTTTTTTCTATACACATGAACTACCAGAAAGAATCATTGGCCCTGCTTAAAACACCCAGGTAAAAATCATGGGCTTTTGATAAAATTGGAAAACAGGCACTGCATAGTGTATCTACATGAGGATAAATTTTTGAATGTTCACCGGTAAATGTTTGTTTCAATGCATCTATCAGATAGACATATGGAATGAGAAATACATATTTACCATGCCTATAAACAGCGTGCTGTGTACCACCGGAAAGAATTTCGGGCATCCCGGGGAAAATCAAGGGCAATTTCCGGTAAAAATCTCCTCACCCATGGGCAAGCTCCGCCACAGTGCCTCGGCTAGTTCAAATTTAATCTGATCTTCCATCAATTCTGAATTGTCTGTTGCGGATTTGTAATTATCGACCTCAACCGAATTTAAAATAGTTTCATTATCTACAATTCGGAAACCTTCACTTAAACCAGCCAGCAAGTACAAACGATCGGGGTCATCTTGTAAGACCTTATCCCACTCAGAATACTTGGACGTCACGCCGCCTCGCTTTTAGGTTACCGGACCTATGGTCCGATAACCTATTGGCATGGCATTGCGACCGTCGTCCGTCGTCGTCGTCGTCCACATTTTTATCTTTTTTGTTTACAGGCGAATTTTTCTGAAATTTTGCACAAAAATACTTAAAAATAATTCAAGAAGGAGGTATTTTTTTTGTTTTTTGATTTTCGCATTTTTTCAAAATGGCGGCCGTTCTCGACGAAAAATGACTGATTTTGGACTTTGGCTGCCATTTTCTAAAAATCTGTTCAGTAACTTTGTCAGTAACATTGTCGTGACCTTGAATTTGACCTCTGACCTCGGTTTCAGGGTCAGAACGGCCGTTTTCGTTGAAAAATGACTAATTTTGCACTTTGACGGTCGTTTTCTCAAAATCTGTTCAGTAACTTTCTTTTTTTGATGCATAACACTCCTCATATGTACCCCCGTGACATGTATAAATTTCGTTGCCCTAGAATCGCTCGAAGTGGGCCATTTTGGGCCCAAAGTCAGCCCAAATGGGATTTTCCCATGTTAAATTCTCCTATGCTTTATAATGGGACATATTAAGCCTAATATCTCACTTAATACTGAGATTAGAGACTAGGAATCAATTGTGGACATATAGGAAATGATATATGCCGAATATTGTCGTGACCTTGAATTTGACCTTTGAACTCGGTTTCAAGGTCAGAGCACAAAATGCCTAATATCTCGCTTATTATCGACTTTACAGCTTAGGAATCAATTGTGGACATATAGGAAATGATATATGCCGAATATTCTGATGACCTTGAATTTGACCTTTTACCTCATTTTCAAGGTCACAGGGCAAAATGGCTAATATCGCCCTTATTATCGATTTTACAGCTTAGAGATCAATTGTGGACATATAGGAAATGATCTAGCTGAATATTCTCGTGACCTTGAATTTGACCTCTGACCTCAGTTTAAGGTCAAAGCACAAATTGGCTTATATCTTGCTTATTATCGACTCTACAGCTTAGGAATCAATTGTGGACATATTGGAAATGATATATGCTGAATATTCTGATGACCTTGAATTTGACCTTCGACCCCATTTTCAAGGTCATAGGACAAAATGGCTGATATCTCGCTTGTTATCGACTTTACAGCTCAGGAATCATTTATGAACATATATGAAATGATATATGCAGATTATTGTCATGACCTTGAATTTGATCTTTGACCTCATTTTCAAGGTCACAGGACAAAATGGCTAATATCTCAATTATCGATTTTACAGCCTAAGAATCAATTGTGGACATATAGGAAATAATTTATGCTGAATATTCTCTTGACCTTGAATTTAACCAGTGACCTGGCTAACATCTAAAATATTGAACATTGTCCGGTAACCTATCTTCGGCCCTTGGCCTAATTTTTGACGTGAACTCTGGTCGGGAGTTGCAATGTTCGAGTTGAGAGTTAACCATGTTACAACCACTTTAGTACCCGGGCCCATTTTGACCCCCGTGCACAACCCCCCCCCCCCCCAGAACCCTCCCCAACTGGTATCATTTTGTCCATTAGGATGTACTGAATGAAATAAAACATGTTAACATTAAAAATATAGGGATGAACTTCATGTTAACACCCTGTGAACATGGATACCCCTAAATGCATTTTTCGCGATTTTCGCATACTCGAAATAAGGGGGTATACTTGGTAAATAGCCTACTGTGTCAGTTTTTTGGCACGGATCGCTACGTGCTATAGACCGTTGGAAAGGTAATTGAATTCCCTATCAAGTAATGTCTTCAGATCACATATAGGTTAAATATTGATCTGTCTATGGCCAGTCAAATAAAATTTTAATCGACAACTCTGAACAAATTCCCCGAATCCATCATGTAGTACATGGAATGAGTGTATCCCCTGTGAACCCCTCAAATTCTCAAGCCACTGGTATAATTTTATCCTCTGAGGCCCACTGAATGGAGAAAAACGTGTTACCAGTAAATATACGGGATAAATTTCCTTATTGACACCCTTTGAAAACGGGTTCTGCTAAACACATCTTTCGCGATTTACGTATACTAAAAAATAAGGGGGTATACTTGGTAAATAGCCTACTTTGTTGGTTTCATTTCACAGATCACTACATGTTATATTCCATTGGAAAGAAAATTGATTTATCTATCCAATGATGTCTTCAAATTGCATATATCTTGAATATTGATTTGTTTGCGGTCAGTCAAATAAATTTGTCATTGACAACTCTGAACAAATTTAATGAATCCCACACATAGTACATGGGATCAGTTTATGCCCACTGAACGATTCCGATTCTCCACCCACTGGTATAACTTTGTCCACTAAGGCCTACTGAATGGATGATAGATGTTAACAGTAAATACACATGGACTAGGGATAAACTTCATTGCTGATACCCTTGGAAAACGGGTTCCCCTGAACACATCTTTCGTGATTTACGTACACGGAAATTAAGGGGATATGCTTGGTAAATAGCCTACCATGTCGATTCATAACACTGAGCGGTACATGTTATACACCATTGGAATGGGATTTGAATTACCTATCCATTGATGTCTTCAGGTCTAATATGTATGGAATATTTATCTGTATTCGGATAAAAGAAAATGAAAATGTTTATTGTCATGCATTGTAATCCAACTGAAACAGTATTCTGTCCTCTTTCAAGTACTTTCTCGGAAACACAGTGTTTCCATTCAATATTAACTATGGTGAACGATCAGTTCGATGATACAAATGAAGAACTTTAAAAGAAACTGTTATTTCCTGAGTATCATGGATTTCTAATGAACTTGCCAACATATATACTTGCTAGTTAAATATACATGACAATACCCGGTAAGTTGTGCTGATCATATCAAATAAGAATTTAAAAAGTGTCAGACAGTTTAAAGGATTCGCGTTCAGAGGATTTGCAGTGCTGAGAGGCAGCATAACCTATCTGGGCCCATGATATATTTGCATCATGAACAGCAGCAAATGAAATTCTAAAACATATATGCTAGTATAGTTGAGTATACACAAGATGAATACATCAAATTCACAGGCAGCAACATTTTGTGGAGCTTCGTGAATATGTTATGGGAATTTAAGTCGCAACAGTATATCAATAAATATATCTGATTCCACAGTATTCTTAACCTTTTTTCAGACAATACAAACCAGAGTACAAATCAGACAGGACAACCAAAACATGTGGAAACTTCAGAGAATTCAACAGTACATGTAGATGAGATTCAATCAGACTCTCAAGCTACCCTTCACCAATATTGCCTAACCACCATCATCATTGCCACCAAAGTCTTCAGCACAACCAATTCAACTTCTTCCCCTCCAGCGCCAGAGTCCTTCATTCAATTGCCGTGCATATATCACCTACACAGTCAGCTAAAAGCCTTTGAAGCACAGAGGTCCCAGCTTGTTTTCTTCGAGTCTCCACCCATTGTTACCGGTGGGACTTGGTACATCAGGTTGAGGGATGTGTGCTCTCCTCCAGATATCAACCTTGTAATTGACATGCTTGGTGTACTAATACCGGACTGTGGCACTTGGAGAAGTCTGTCCGATGTGTATATACATTTGAGATCACCAGCTCCATCAGGACACCCATATATCCTCTCCAGCAGTGTGCAGGGTTTGTTGTTGGTATGATGATGTCTCCCATTGGATACATATGTAAGTGCCACTCAGATTGGGTCCACGACCAGCCACAAGTAGCTGATGAACCCCTTAAACCTGACACATGCTTGTGGCAAACAGTTATGTGATGCTGTGAGTTACCCACATGACTTCACACAATAAGAGCACCATTGAATCGAGCAGTGAAGTGAAAGCAATTGGAAAAGTAGGCCCATCATACTCAATGAGAAGAAGCCAGCATTCCAGTATGTGTTGGCCAAACTTGGACCCAATTGGACAGCTATATAACATTTTAAGTTGGTCTGTGTGTTGAAGAAAGGATGTGGGATCAAACACTACATTGACAGCAGTTAGCCTCTTCCAAGTCGTGGTGTCCTGCATCAAGCATGTCAATTACTGATACAGGAGGGCAAGATGTTTCACGAGAGGATGACAGTGACTGCTAAAAATATGATGGTGGCAATGATGATGATGATTAGGCATATTGGGTAATGTCCTGCTTGAAAGTCCACAAATGGGCTGTAGTACATTAGCATACTACACGTTATGTACAACATACCTGGGCATTATCAGGTATATATCCATAATAAGAAGTATGTTGGCAATGTTGTCATTTCATTTGAAGTCCAGGACACTCAGAAAATACAGTTTCTGACTAAGTTTTCGTTCGTGGATTACAACGCATGACAATAAAAATATTCAGTTCAACATGTACACGTTAGCAACTTATCATACCTGTCAAGGATCACGTATCTCCGCAATAATGTGGAACAAACACAGTATAGAATTTAAATAGTTTAATGACGTAATATACATACATATATACAAATGGGTGAAAGTGGATATATACCGGGTAACACAAATAGACACAACACAGCACAATACATCACAAGGCCTGATGGACAGTCTGTTTTTCTTCCCACGACGTTCGAACACTGATGAATACCATTCCCCGACGATTTCTCAAAAACTAATTGAGCAGTTCCACGTGTACACAGTCTCAATTTGGACAGTCACAGTAATAATATTCCAGGCGACGAAGATAACCCGGCAGACTACAGGCTGCGGCTGCTCTCCCGAGTGTGCGAATAACGAGGACGTCAGTCCTCCGTGGTAGTCCGTACACAGTAGCAAGTACAAATAGCAGTCGTGTATGTTGGTCACTGCACTCACGGACTTGGGGCCGAGCGTTCACGGACAACACAGGTCATGACACAAACACATCTAGAACTGAATAATATTGACATAAGTTATACAGTTTCTACACGATTACTGTAATACCCTACCTAACCCTAACCTAACATAAAGTACAAATATAATGTAACTTACGGCTCTTGGACTGTCCAGACGAATAACAATCACACCAAAGTTTGCAATATTCCACCGCTCAAATACAAAGTTTCACCAATTCACAGGTTGATTTTTTTCACCACGTAGCTGACATCAAGTTGACACCAAAGTTGACTGACAATACTTAGTACTTGTACTTGGGATAAGGGGGCGCCATAACTCGATGATATGCCCCCTAGACAGAAACCCGGGATCGGGGAAATCCCCTACTCTTTACGATAAATCCCAAGGGATCTTTTAGGTGCCAGATACCATAGACAGTCTCTGACACCACCCGGCCTTTGTTTTTACCGCCAGTCGGGCTGCACTGGCGTGGGAGGTTTTCAGGCACAAGTGGCGCTGAGCGGACTCGAACCCACGACCTGTAGATCATGGGCCGAGCGCTCTGCCACTGCACCATCCCGCCCCCGACAATACTTAGAAATCTACCACAGTCTTATATACACCATTAACCAATCCCAGTGACACGCCACTTGACAATACTGCTACTCTGACACAGACTTCTACTTTGCTCAACTTTACTCTCACTAGACACTAATGCACTCAAGCGGAACATGAATAAACTAGGCTCTGGTCACTCCCAAAATACTCTCAGCAAAATAATTATAGAGCTACCTGACAATATACCCCTGGTCAGAAATGATTAACCACAAATTTGTGACAATAGCCATTTGATTCAGAAGTACGAAAATTGCATAGATTTTCACAGAAATCATGCACGTTTACCTGTTTGTGAGAGAAAAGGTATATCTAGTATATCTCGTCTAGTATATCTCGTATCCTCTTCATTCGAATTTGTTTGTTCTATCTAGAAGAACCAATTGAACGATACTCTTTCAGATTAGAAAAAGGGGGAAAATTAATAGGTTCAATCCAGTCAAGATGATGGGGACCCAAGGGATTATGTCAGAATTGTCCATTATTTTTTCATCCAAATGACCATAAACAGACAAATATACTATACAGATCAGGTTTGAAGATATCACCATATAAGATATCAAGTCAGCAGCATCAAGTGATTTCACTTGTCTGTATGTCGGTCCGCGCGCACAACTTAAAAACACATTGTCTGATTGACTTTAAATTTCAGGACATAAGCAATGCACATATCGGGGGGCCTTCTGTGGAAGTGGTGTCAGCCTGTTAGTCATCCTGGATCAGAACGTGACTGGTGTTGTGAACAGGGTCATCCTACAGAACCAACTGCTTCCATTCTCCGCAGGGTTGTTCCAGAACAAATTCTGACTCTAACAAGATAAGCACCAGCCCATGAAGCTCGCATTGTGCAATAATTCCTCCAACAACGCAACATTCTGGTCATGCCCCAACCCTCTGTCAGTCGGGATACTGACCCAATAGAGCACTTGGGAATGAGCAATGGAGAGGAATGAGTGGGTCGTGTTGGGAGGTGCGGGATATCTAACCTGTAAACTTGCGAGATATGGGCCCGGCTCCTGTCCGGAGACTAACTACCCTAGTAGAGAGCATGCGACGCCACCTAGTGGATATTATAGCAGCACGTGGTGGGCATACCCAATATTGAACAGTTGACATTGACGTGTAGTCACATATTGTACCTGCTCTGAAAGTTTGGATGTGCTATAGACAAGATCTCATTGAGTTAAGGAAGATTTTGTTTCATTATGCATTAGGTGATAAAATAACATATTTTTAGGGTATACGCACATGAGCAAATCTTCCATTCATTTTGGAAACATCATTTTGCAAAGTTACATAAACGAAATATCAAAGCATCCTTAAACATGTTAAAGGGGTTGACATTTAATATGAAATATATATTTTATTATTATTTTTAAAATTTTCATTATTTTTTTTAAAAAGTTTTTATATGCAAGAAATCTGTCTTGCCTGGCGTTCATAGGCATCTAACCTCATATTTGTATCTTGTATTTTCAATCTGGTAAACATTGTGATCCAGAACAAACAACCCAACGCCAAATTATGCCAACAAAAAATTTATAATTTATATTTTCAAATTTAATATCTCAACAACATGCAACAGCAGATACATGAAACTTTACAATAATGAGCGTCATTATGCCATCTAGCACCAGCAATGTTCGGTATCGAGTGTTACCTCCCCTGGCTGCATGTAGTGCCATCACACGGCGGGGCATACCCTCAGACAGGATCCTCAAGGTGTTCAGGGGTATACTGGCCCATGCGTCCATCACAGCCTGTCGCAATTCATCCACACTGGTTAGTTGTCGAACCAGTTTGTTGATCCGATGGGTTACTTCAGCCCATAGGTTCTCTATGGGGTTCACATCTGGTGAACACGCTGGCCATGGCAACTGCTCAACCTCCTGATCCTACAAGAAAATAACCACTGTAAGAGCCCTGTGTGCAGGAGCAATGTCATCCTGGTACACAAAATTGTTCTGGAAGGCCCCTCAAGCAAATGGCAACATTGTTTGGTCTAGGATGCGTATGTACTGGTGGTGATCCAGATTGCCGACCAGGATCACAAGGTCACTTGTTCTACCTGTTTCCTATATGGTTATCCGACCTCCAGCCTGCACCCTGGGTAGTATGCAGGCTTCATGGTAAAGTTCTTCAACTCGTCTGCGAACTCGGATGCGTGCATCATGGCGGTACACCTCAAATCTCGTCTCGTAAATAAATATGACATGATTCTATTGATGTGGTCCCAAATGGCGCTGATCCCTGGTCCACTGCAGACGTCGCTCGTGATGTCTTTGACTCAGAAGGGATTTATTCAGTGGTCTCCTGGCATGATAACCAGCTCGAACCAATTGGTTGTTCACTAGCCATATGCATACACCTATGACGTTCTGCCACTGTACTCTCAAGGCCCTGGCTGGCATAGTACGGCCACCAGTACACAGGGGAATCAACGGTCCTCGGTCCTCTCTTCTTGTTATCTTTATAGGACGTCCTGGGCAAGATCTAGGATTAGGCACACCTTTCTCGGCGTTCATCTTCAGGATCTTGCTAACTTCCTCCTGTGTGATGTTGATTTACCTCGCTATCTCAGTTTGTTTTAGCCCATTACGTGGATATGCACATAAATTTGACCGCATTCCTCTGTGATTCCGCATTTAACTGCCATAGCACCATGGAAAACTGTCAACACCATGGACCTTCACTGTGACATGGCGGAAACTTCCGCAGTGCCACCGTGAGTGAGCCAATCCGCAATGGGGTCGCTGCAGCACCGCCATTTAGCACTTTGGAACCGTACAAGGACCAGTGTGCTACCACGGGAATACTGCGGACATGGGAGTGCTACTGCGGAGTCTGGTATGAACATAAATTTGACCAGCCTACATAATTTATAGCAGAACAAAAATCACCCCACATTACAGTGGTCAGTTATATCGTCACCTAATGTGCACTACCGTGGTGTACCAGTTTGGTTGTCATGGCAACCGCAGGTGTGGAGCTGGGAACATTGTTCTGATTTCTGGAAGGCCCTTGCTCCTCTGCACCTTTTTACTGATTCGATGTCGGGGTCGGAGGCACTGGTGGGGTCGGTTGAGGCTGTTTGCCAGTCTGGTTGGGTACAGACGATACTGGAACAGTCTTCAATGGCTTTAACTTTGTTTGGGTCAACACGTATTCCTTGGCCACTGACTATGAACCCCAAGTACAGAATTTCCCTTTGAAATAATTTGCACTTCTTGGGTTGTAGTTTCAGTCATTCGAAACTTGCCGGTCCATTACTGAGGTAGAATGGCATAAAATTAAACTGATATAGTCCATTCCGTGTGGCAAAGGGAGTTTTCGGCCTGTCAGTGGTGTTGACTTCGATCTGCTAGTATCCTGAGGCTAGGTCCATTGCTGAAAAGCATGTGGCGCCCACTAGGGCATCGTGCGTGTCCTGAATGTTGGGCAGAGAATAGGAATCCTCACGTGTGACGTCATTCAGCAGCCCATAATCGACACAGGACTGCCCTGGCCATTGTTTTGTGTACAAGTACCACCTGGGAACTCCAGGGATACTCGGATCGGATTCGCTGTGTGTAGGGATGGTGATGGCTCGGCGCACGGCCATTCATACAACATTGGCTTCAATGTCTTTATGTGCAAGCAGGATTTCTTTATTAACCTGTATAGCCCCTTCACCATAGTTCACCAAAGCGTTTGCTTGCTGGAAAACCTTCATGCCAAGTATCATGCTCTAATGGATGGCAGCCACACAAAATGTTACTGTCATGTGGTTTGTTCGGACCTGTATTGGTAGGTCTATTAGTCCATCAAATTGGGCTTGACTCTCTATTGATATCACAAATGGTGGCCGATGTGGGTTGTAGATGTCGTTGGTTGGCGGGGAAGTGTTGGAGCTGATCACGGTGGAACAAGGAGATTTGAGTTCCAGAGCTGAGAACTGCTTTTATTGTTCGTTCACCAACACGTACCAACAACTTACAGCATTCCTGCGCAGCTCGGCAGTTGCCAATGATGAGTGGGATAGCGGGGCCGTCTCGAGGTGGCTTGAGAAGCTGGTAAAGTAGTGCGAGCTCGGTCTCTGGTCCACTATGGAAGGCGTAAAACCCACTGTCGTCGGAGATCCACTCTATCTCAGACATACTGTCAGTGGTTGCAGATGACACCCCTTTCTGGTATGAATTTTACAATGCTTGGCGATCTGACCGCGATGCCATTGTGTTCCCGTGGCGATGGTGGTGGTGTTCTTGAGGTGAATGTAGGCAAATGAGGTGAATGTCCACTAAGGTTGCACTGAGGTACTTACACGGTGCTACAGCGGCCATATTTTGTAGTATGAAAGCTTCGGTTTTCTGAATGAATTTCGGTGTCCTAACAGTTTTCAAGCAGTTCAGATCGAATACTGAGAATGGCAGACAATTACAGAAATTAGATTCATGCAACATTTGCTGCATTTGTTGCTGGTCACTACCAGACCTGGGTCAACTATATTGCAATGTAATTAATTACAATTGAGTTGTTAAACTCAATTGCAATTACAATGAAATAGCAATGTAAGTAATTTTAATTACAACTACTTCGTGATGTAATGAATTACAATTACAAACATGGAATATTCTAAATCAACTATGCTAACAGTGCACCCAATTTACTTTCGTCTCAATGCTCAGGAGAAAGAAAAAAGTGCAAGCGATTCGATATTTTTATTGGACATTTCACACCAGAACATCCATTTGTTTCTACACATACATATACATAATAATGATTACATCGGCAACTTAGTGATTGGTCATTTTCAAACATCACAGCATTCGATGCAAAAATTGATGATATTCAATATATCTACCAGACGTGGGGTAACTGTACTGAAGTGTGAAGGGAATTATGTTCAGACCACTCTTTCAGTTCATAAACAACATATCACATACACTTTACGTAATTCACTATATAAACAACAAAACTGCAAATGCAACGCACAGTCCTTGCCCAATCAAGTGTATCCGTCAGGAAAGCTTCTATTACTCGCTACAGAAACTGCTTCACCACATGACTCAGCTCATAGATTTGTACATTCAACCCTAGCCCGCATTCTGTTGTTATGGCTACAGCATACATGGTTCCAATTCAGTAAGTTTCTGGTGGACTCGCACTGTGCCTTTGAGCTGTTTCTCCCCCCTAGAAAAGCGTTTGTGAGTATTGCTCAAATGGAACCCTATAAATACAAACGCGACTAAAGCATGTAAAGGCGCGCTCACTTTGAAACAGCAAGCTACGTGACATCAACTTTTCGTGATGAAAAATGGAAGACATGGATAGGATGCATGCGGATATAAACGCGTGTTCTGACACGCTTGTTTGTTGGATACTGTTACAAAATCTTATTCCTGGGAATGACTCAAAATTTTGGTGTAACCAGATGCAGTACATGCACAACATACCAGATTTGTAAACCGGTGAGTACATTGTATATCACTTATTTCTTTGAATTCAAAACAAAATTAGCATTTTCTTCTTCTGCATTATCTAATGGGTTGTACCCATGTACAATAAATTGAATCATAATTTTTGCCCGAACAAATATCTTTATCCTGCGTTCTTTCGATCCTTATAAGAAAATAAAAAAAACGATTTGTACACATTTATTTACAGAATTTCTCGTAAAATCACTACGGCGATTATAAAATTTGATCCATGACTTCCAGGACTTCAACGTACGACTGGTAAGTAAAAGTTTTTTTGTGTGTGCTATACGTGCATTTAATTTATATGGGGAAGTGAAAGTTCTGTTCAATTTGTTCCCATAATACATATGCTGAATAGCTATAAACTAGATTTGAAGAGGAAAACATTCATGTTTGTATATTTCATTCATGTTTGCAGGAAAATTACCTTATGCGTGATCTCTGGAGGCTTCTCTATGCTTCCCGTACATTTGCGGATGTGGAATATCGCAGGATTATTATCAAAACCTCCGGAATTCCAAGGATATTGTGGATATACACGTTTTCACTGGATTTCTGCAGAAGGCGGATGATTTCATGAGCCAAATGTCCAAAAAATATCAAAACTGTTGTGACCCATGGATTAAACTCGCACACCATAACGATTAGCTGTTTATGTACATCGAGTAATATAAGTCTGATACATGTATAATATGCTTGGCAATAAAAAATACAACCCCGGTGTGTTTACTGTGTCCACCAGTATTGATTTATTTTCATTCAATATCTGGGACCGGTATTTATTGGAAATAAATACCTCCCACAGAGGTATTTATTACAAATAGATACCTGCTCGAGAAAATGGAATCATGCACTATTACTGATTAATTCTCCCATGATTTTTCTATGACTAATTACCGACCATTTGATATATGACCAATTGTTGTATGACCATAATCCTTGATTTTCGCCCACATTGAAAATACAAAGGTTATCAGCTTTCATTTTAATGACTAAATCTGAAGGGCGAGGGTCTGCAATCTCTGATTGTCTCGTTATTATTGGAGTTGTGGCGGGGGTTTGAGGTTGTGACAAGCTGGTCAGAGGAGTCAAGCGACCGAGCGAAGTGAGGTGGATAAGTGGTAGCCTACACGGCGTGGGGTCTGGGGCCCGCTCAAGGGCCCCAGAAGCCAGAGCTTTTTTCATGTTCTGTGGTTGATTTTGAGCTCTCTCTGGCTCTGATTGAGTATTTTTCTTTCTACACATGCTTGTAAACATTGTTGGTATTTAACTTTATTTATCCCAAACCTACTCATTGTCACTTTACATATTGTGTCATAAAATTATGGTGGATTAAGGACACTCAATTGCATAATTATTGACCAACGAATGTTCAGACCATGTAACGCTGTAATGCACCTTACCATAACTCTGAGTCACATATTTTTTGTTGGAAATATATTCTGGGGCTCTACCCCTCCCCCACCTGCCCCCCCCCCCACCTCCTGGTCAAAAATATAAAAAACGAGGAAAATTGCACTCATATTTCCTTACATGTAGGTGCATACCCACATTTCCCATAGCTTCTTGCTCTCTTTTCTTTTTCTCTTTTTTTTTCACGGACCAATAGGAAATTCACGAATATCGCAAATTCACGAAGCAAATTCACAAATTCGCGAAGCTCACACCAATGACTGATGAATCTAAGAGAATCGTCCGGAGAATTCGGAAGACAGGATATGCAATCAATCAATCAATTTTATTTACAGTAGCAAAATAAAACATTCAATTAACGAAAGGAAAATAAAATAGCTACTGGGAGGTGACACATAGCCATTGGCTGTCTTCCTGTGCCACCTCTACTGGAACTCCAGTGAAAAATGGAAATCAAATGAAATGAAGAAATCCACAACTGAGAGCAATCAAATTATAGGTATAATCATGAAGGACGACAAAATCATAAATCAATAAATATATGTAAATAGTAAATTCAGTGATATATATGCATAGGTTGAGGTCAACGGCAATCACATGTACCCAGCCCTGAGGGGCCGGGAAGGATATTTACCAACTGTCATATAATAATCCATCATATTTTTGTTACTTCTTGCAGCAGAACCACGAATCACAGTCGGTAAGTTTTTCATATATCCTCCTAATCATTGAGGTTATTACGTATCTTGTATGCACCATGTATCCCCCATGTTACCACCATTGTATCCTCGGCAGACCTAACATTCAACGTTACTTTTATCATAACAAACAATATACCTGTATATACAGTGATGAGTTCTCCAATGTTACACATAAGTAGTATAGTAAGAGCACGACATGCGTCCTAGCACCCGGCGTGACGGCACGCATTCACCCTGTATAGTGCATGATTTGGGGAGTGTCCATTGTTGTCAAGGGTTATTATCCATGTTAGGAACTCCGCCTGGAGGTTAAAAAATAAAATAATAACCTCCCGAGAGGTTAATATTTCAGATAATAACCTGGAGGTTCTCGGTATGGAACCTACCAATTACGAGTGTGAGTGGAAAAACGTGTCTAGGCCTATGTGAAAAATAACACAAGTTTTGTACACATTTAATTTTCAACGATCACAAGAACACACAAATGCACATCAAAATCACACATTCAAAACAAATGGGAATGCATATCGATTTGCACAGTATAGCATCATTCAGTGGTAACTTGTATCCATACGATATATCCACATTTTGTCGACGATATATTGGTACTTGGTTAATGAAATTATCCGCCCTTATACAGTGAAAACGGTGTTTTTGTGATTCCGGATCGTTTGATATTCCTGCGATATTCCACATACATGTATATCCAGAACTGGGGCGAATGCCTGCAGAAATCCGCTGAGAAACATGCAGCTATGCACGCAAGTTGTTCTTGCACTCTGAATATAAATGGTATAAATTTGAAGAAAGACAGTATTCGTTTAGGTAATTACATTTACGGATTTTACATTTAAAACGGATTTTCCGTATATACTTCTAAACAGAACGTTCATATCGTCATGTAATTAACTTACCAGTCGCATTTTGATGCAATGGATCAATCTTTAGAACCAGTCTTTATGATTTCACTGTCGACGTCTCTAAGCTTGTGAATCTCACGAATAAACTGAAAATTCGTATTCTTTTGATAACGAGTTGGGAAATGCAGAATAATAAGCTTTCTCGTGAAATAGGTCTCGCTACATTATGACGAGGTTTATTGAGTTAGAATAGTAACACTATTTAATTCAGTCAACTTCTATATATCTTGGTGGAGGATGGACGGACGCACTAAAATCGTAACTTCCGAAATAAACGGGATCTGTATCACGATGGATAAAAATATCATTTCGTTTGGACACATAACATAATTCTCTGTATACACGTACAGGTAGAGCACATTTGTTAATGTAGACGGGGAAAGGTTGGAAAAGAGTGCTAATTGTTGTTCATAATCCAATGCAATCAAATGGGTAAAAAAAACTCACCCGCTAAGTCTTGCTGATATCCGGTCACACCATCGTTCTCATCATTAAAAAAATAACGTTTTGCAATTATTGTATTCCGCCAATAACAACAGGTTTGAATACGAATTGAAATCCCCAGTGTAAATATCAAAGTTCTGCATTTTCGCACCATTTAACGTTATTGCAGTGTTTTCCGTGGTAAAGTGAGCGCGCCTCTTGCCGCGTTCGCTTTTATAATGCTTCACATGAGCAATACACACAAACAAGTTACTAGGGAAACAGGTAAACACGTCCACTAGAAAATTGCTCGGTTGGACTGTGTACGAAGTAGCCAAAACAACAGAATTCTCTCTGATGTTGCCATGTAAATACCTGAGTTGAGTCGAAGCAGTCTGTTGCATGTTACTGTTGATCTTGGTTCCACTTGACCGCATTTTGAAAACAGTGTATTGCAATACATTAATCGGCATCATAGGGGTTATGTATTCACTGAAATTTTCATTCAAGTATTTTCAGTTATTGTGTCCATTCAAGTGTGACCTTTTATGTACATGCCTGGTCGAACTGTAGCGTTACGGATCATTTCTGTATAGGATAATGCCCTAGGCTGAGTATTTCTCACGAATAGAGACCGAGGCTGAAGGCCGAGGTTTCTATTCCTGAGGAATACGAAGCCGTAGGCATTATCCGACATAATGCATGCACCCCCCCCCCCCCACACACACACACACACACATTTCACACACACATTTCTCCCCCCCCCCCCCCTTCAGACACCACACACTCTTTCAGTTCATAAACAACATATCACATACACTTTACGTAATTCACTATATAAACAACAAAACTGCAAATACAACGCACAGTCCTTACCCAATCAAGTGTATCCGTCAGGAAAGCGTTGGGTCTATTACTCGCTACAGAAACTGCTTCACCACATGACTCAGCTCATAGATTTGTACATTCAACCCTAGCCCACATTCTGTTGTTATGGCTACAGCATACATGGTTCCAATTCAGTGTGTATCTGGTGGACTCGCACTGTGCCTTTGAGCTGTTTTCTCCCCTAGTAACGCGTTTGTGAGTATTGCTCAAATGGAACCCTATAAAAACAGGCGCGACAAACGGCGCGCTCACTTTGAAACAGCAAGCTACGTGACATCAACTTTTCGTGAGGAAAAATGGAACACATGGATACGATGCATGCGGATATAAACGCGTGTTCTGACGCGCTTGTTTGTTGGATACTGTTGCAAAATCTTATTCCTGGGAATGACTCAAAATTTTGGTGTAACCAGATGCAGTACATGAACAACATACCAGATTTGTAAACCGGTGAGTATCACTTATTTCTTTGAATTCAAAACAAAATTAGCGTTTTCTCCTTCTGCATTATCTAACGGGTTGTACCCGTGTAATATAAATTGAATCCTAATTTTTGCCCGAACAAATATATCCCGTGTTCTTTCAATCCTTTTAAGAAAATAAAAAACAATTTGTACACATGTATTTATAGAATTTGTCGTAAAATCACTACGGCGATTATAAAGTTTGATCCATGACTTCCAGGACTTCAACGTACGACTGGTAAGTAAAAAATTTTGTGTGTGTGTGCTGTTCGTGCATTACATTTATATGGTGAAGTGAAAGTTCTGTTCAAATTGTTCCCATAATACATATGCTGAATAGCTATAAACTAGATTTGAAGAGGAAAACATTCATGTTTGTATATTTCATTCATGTTTGCAGGAAAATTACCTTATGCGTGATCTCTGGAGGCTTCTCTATGCTTCCCGTACATTTGCGGATGTGGAATATCGCAGGATTATTTTCAAAACCTCCGGAATTCCAAGGATATTGTGGATATATAAGTTTCTGCAGAAGGCGGATTTCTGCAGAAGGCGGATTTCATGAACCAAATGTCCAAAAATTAACAAAACTGTTGTGACCCATGGATTAAACTCGCACACCATAACGATTAGCTGTTTTTGTACATCGAGTGATATAAGTCTGATACATGTATATGCTTAGCAATAAAAAATACAATCCCGGTGTGTTGTGTCCACCAGTATTGATTTATTTTCATTCGATACCTGGGACAGAGGTATTTATTACAAATAGATACCTGCTCGAGACAATGGAATCATGCACCATAGGGGGTGAAATCATGCACTATATAGGATAGTGACTACGGTTTCGTGATTCGCCCAGTAGTAATCCCCCCTCCCCCTCGCGCTTCGCGCTCGTGGGAGGATACTAACTGGGCGAATCACTCAACCTGGGTCACCATCCCATACATAATAATAGGGCTTTCGTTATAGAACAATA
Organism: Terebella lapidaria; assembly: GCA_949152475.1. Classification (NCBI taxonomy): domain Eukaryota; kingdom Metazoa; phylum Annelida; class Polychaeta; order Terebellida; family Terebellidae; genus Terebella; species Terebella lapidaria. Next base: position 14,180,450 of record OX424570.1, on the reverse strand, counting down.
AATCAATAGGATTAGTGATCAATCGGTCCATTAAGATAACAATAGAATTAGTGGAGCTTAAAATATGTCCATTAAAGGAACAATAGAATCATTTGAGGGTAACAATAGGTCCATTGAGAGAATAATAATAATTACGTAATACTCAACCAAGAGATCAATATATTCATTGGGAAAACAGCAGCCAACACGTCATTGTCCATTAAGAGATCAACATATCCATTAATGGAACAATAGGTCCATTAGGACAACAATAGGTTAATTAGGAGATCAATAGAGATTACGTACTAAGTTGATATAGTAGGCTGACTTAATAAACCTTTAGGATAATGGGCCCAAGTAGCGCACCTTACTCTGTTAATACTACTCACCCACTGAATGTATACCATATTTAATCCGTCTGGCACATTTTTAATCTTCATTGAATTTAGAAGAAATAGTAAGCTGCGCTACATGGGCCGGATAATATTATAGAACCACTAGTGCGTAACAATGACGTCAGCATGGAAATGATGTAATAGAACCACTGACAGATCAATAGTCTATCAGGAGATTAATTTAGAACGATTACAATGTGACAATGGTATTAGCATAGAGATGGCGTAATTCGCCCAGTTTAAAGGAGACGATTCACTGACATCATCCAATCAGAAACAGCTACGTCATCATAGCCGCGTCATCAAAGTCAGGTGATTTGAATTTATAGCCAATCAAATCATCCACGTCACTGTAGCCACACCAATGTGACCTCGAAATGGTTAACCAATCAGAAGCCAACACATCACCTTAGGCCATGCGACGACGCAATTTTCTCCTTTTTTCCTTCCTGTTTATTCCCAAAAATTGGCTGCTGGTGAATAAACTGGCCCAATGGGCAATATTTGGCCAGTTTATTTACCAGCAGCCAGTTTTAGGGAAACCATGTTTCCCTAAATTTGCCTCCTGATAACTAACCTGGTCGAATTTGGCCAATTTGTTCAGCCATACACCAAATTTCGCAATGTCAAAGACAATCAGAACCATTTTACTCAATCGTTATCTCACCAAAATCGGCGTACGGGTGTCAATTTACTAAAAAAAAGATGAAAAAAAATCAGTCCTCAAAATGCACATGATTTTTTTTTTGTTTAAAAAAAAAACAAAAAAACAGTGATGCGCAGGGTTTAAAGTGACGCGCGCGCACCTAACCAGAACCATAATCTTTTTTTCTGGCCTTAGCTGTCATCCTATCAGAATATGCTGGCAATCATGGAATAAATCATGTGACTAAAAATACCACGCCAGCATAAATTTTGTATAAAAAGTTGTGATCCAAACTGTGAGATCATTCTTGCTCTGCTGAACTACTATACATATCATCCGATTCAACGCTTATTACCGACATCAAGTTAAGATGACAACCCCTATCTTCAACCACTTTGTAACCTCATTCGAGGATGCGAATGATCTTTAAGGAGGATGTGAGATGAACAGCCGTCAATAATATCTAGTTCACCAAAGAGAGAGTGAGGAAGTTTCAACGGTAGAACTTGTGGCCAGGGTCACTCCTCTGGCCGTGACCTTAATCGTCATAAACTTACACAATACGGAGGTTGAGATCATTTACAATCACTGCCTTGGGAGGAAGATCAAGCCCCCTTCGACGGAAAAGGTGGAGACAACCGATTAAGGGAGGAATACGAAATCCATGCTCCGCAGAATCTTCACCTCAGAAACGAAGGCAATATTAGAATGGAGTACAATTTCCCCACTAACGGTCTGACTGGAGGTGTGGAAGAGGTGATGGGTCATCTGTATGATAATTTTTGTTCCAAGAACGTTTCACCTTCACAGTCAACATTGGTGCAGGTTACTTGCTACAAACACATTAACAGCGGTGAATATTGTTGCTTTTGTGCCTCACATCAATTACGCCTTGTTGGAGGGGAACAGCAACATCAGCGGCTTGGAAAAAGTTCGCCAACAACTCCAAAACCTCATTCTCGCGAATTACACCAATGAAGAAAGACCACACATCCACCTGAAAGAGTAGAGTGATGACCAACATCACATTTTTCATCTATCACACATCATTTCCACTAGGATATGGCGATCTCCCAGACTTCATCAAAAACTGTCATGGCATTGTCGGTTTGATGAAAGAATTCAACCACAGGACCAGAGTGTATGATCACTGCAGCTTTTGTACTTTCCGTCGTCTTGCATTCCATCATAAATAAGCAAACATGGAGGAAGCTGTTAAAGTAATTAGATAAAGTGGAAGACCTACATGTCACATGTCCTTTCTGCAGAAGACCGATTTCCAAAGAACATTCGACAATATGGATGTATGCAATTGGATGAGCTTGGACATTTTGAAAAGTGCTTTCAAGTCAGATTGTGTGAACGAAAGGAGTATGGTTCCCTAATTCCTCGGTATCATCCAACAACGAAAATCAATGACACGCTCTACATGAACATATACGAGCGACATCTAAGCTACATAGTCTAGTAGGAAAAGGGGGTCCCCGTGCACCCAAAACATATATTTTTCTAACCTATTTTTTCTTAATCCTAAAGGTGTCTGATATATGAAAATAGATGTTCCCAAAGTAAATTTTTGTCCCATGGGGTCCATATGGCCCCCATTTTGGCGGCCATGTTGAATTTTTAAAGAATTCCACTGAAAGTCGATAATTCATGTATCTATGGATCTAATAATTATACACAGTCATGTAACACCATTTTTGGGGGTAGCTTTTCATGTGGAATATGATGTGAGGGTAACGAAGTTGATTTGAGCCACTTAGATGAAAATATGGAACAAATATTATAAATTTATATAACAAATTTATGAAAAAATAAATTTTCACGCGATATATACATACACAGATACACGCAAATGTTTTTAACACAGAAAATTAATGAATTCAAACTGTATTTAATAGTTATTATGGAAAATAGTGTTGTCCTTGTTATGATAATGCTGAAGTCACTATATAACGTCTTTTCGGCCATTTTTGGGGCCATCTTGGATTTTTGATGAGTTTCACTGAAAGTTAATAATCCATGTAACTTTGGATCTATCCATCATACACGGACATATGACCCCATTTCTGGGGGTAGCTTTTTACGCAGAATATCATGAGAGGGTCCTCATTTTGATCAGAACAATTGTATAAAAATATATGAATAAAGTGAAAAATGCATGGGGAATTGTCTTTCCGCAAATAAGTGCATCCACAATTTCGATTAGATCATTTTTAATCGTCAATACCCAGTCAATTTAAAATCTAGATAACAGTTGCTATCGAAATCTGCTATTGATATGTAATAACAATGCTGACATCACCATGAAACGTCACATGGTTCTTACTATTGGATGATCTATGAAAGTGTATAGTACAGTAGTGTATTAGCACGGGTTTTGTCTTTCATCATAGTATATTCGAAATAAAACTTCTCGTTGAAAATGAACTAACAACAGCAACACATCTGTAAGATATTCGAAGGAGGTAAGCATGCTGGAATCAAGTACTACTGTAGTAAACGCCAGGAGGATTGATGTCAAAACCACAAAAGCCTCCCTCAGTAAGTTGTATCTTATTTATTATATTTATTATACCAAATTTATATAGCACCCTTTTCATGACTAAAAGCAACGTTCAAAGGTGCTGTACATACATGTAATGTGGGTACAATTTGATGGATATACTGAGTAAAAATAAATAGTGAACAAAATGTTTAAGACAATAGACTGTTAAATAGTAAGGACATGTTTAAAACAACAGGCCGTTAAGACAGACTATAAACATGATAAAAACAATCCACAAAAATACACAAAGATTATTGACCAAAATGAGCCATGAAAGAATGAGCTTTCAAACGTTTTTTAAATGTCAACACAGTATTGGAACCCTTGATGTGTGATGGGAGAGTGTTCCACAGGGATGGTGCAGCATGGTAGAAGGACCTGTTTCCATAGGTCACTGTTTTTGTGCGTGGTGTGACTAGCCTCTGATTGTCCTGTGACCTGAGAGCTCGGGTTGGTCTGTAGATGTTAATCATGTCCCTCACATACGCTGGCGACTGGTCGTTCAGAGCTTTGAAGACGTGAACCAGGATCTTGAACTGTACACGATATTTTATTGGCAGCCAATGTAGAGTCTTCAGAGCCGGTGTGATGTGACTTGTTCGTGGGGTCCGGGTTACGATGCGTGCTGCAGTGTTCTGGAGATGCTGAAGTTTCAGCAGTGTAGCGTCTGGCAACCCATGTAATAGCACATTACATTATAGTCCATCTGTGATGTCACCAGTCCATTAACCAAGGTCTTACAAGCATCGGCTGTCAAATAACGCCTGATTCGGCCGATGTTGCGTAGCTGTCCGTATCTGGTCCGGCATATGGAGTTCACTTGTTGTTTCATGCTCAGGGTAGAATCAAGCATAACGCCCAGATTTTTCACACAGTCCGTCGATGACACTACTGAATCACCCACAGTGATTGACACTTTGTCCAGGTACTTGGTGCTGTTTCTGGATGTGAAGAGTATGACCTCCGTTTTGTCAGTGTTCAGTTTGACCAAGTTGGAGTTCATCCATACCTCAACGTCCCGGAGGCAATTCTCCATGCGACGAAGAGCATCCTGGTGGGCGGCATCGTCTGAGGGCTTGAATGACATGTACAACTGGGTGTCATCTGCATAAAAGTGATAGGACACATGGTGAGAAAACAGGATGTCGCCCAATGGTTTTGTATACATCACAAATTTCTTGGGACCCAACACAGAGCCCTGTGGGACGCCGTGCTCCAAAAGAACTGGTGAAGACAGCTCGCCATTGACGCAAACAGTCTGGTAGCGGTCATCCGGGTATGATTTAACACAGGCCAGTGATTTCCCTTTGAAGCCAAATTGATCCTCTAGACGTTGCAGTCCGGTGGTCGATGGTGTCGAAAGCCGATGACAGATTGAACATTATCATCACAGACCCACTGCCTCCATCCATGGCTTGGAGGATGTCACTCTGCATCTTCATCAATGCCGACTCAGTGGAATGGTATTTCCTGTAAGCATGGGCTGCATGGGCGGTTGAAGTGAACTACAGGTCAGATGCTGCTCAATGCGCTTGTCAACAACCTTCTCTAGGATCTTAGAGATGAATGGAAGGTTGGACACAGGCCTGTAGTTCTTGTACACATTCGGGTCCAGGTTTGTCTTCTTCAACAGTGGCCATAGTCTTGCGGACTTGAACTCCTTCGGCACATAGCCAGTCTCCATCGACCTGTTGATGATTGTCGTGACTATAGGAAGAAGCTCGGGTAGGCACTGCTTCAGGAGCCAGGTAGGTATGGGATCTAGTTCACAGGATTTATTTGGAGCGTTCCGGATGATGGTCCCCACCTCCTCTTCGGTAGCTGGAGTAAAATCCACCAGAGTCGCAATGTCTTGCATATGGAGGCCCAGTTGAACATTGCTGGCTGTGCAAATTTGTCCAGATAACACTGATCTCCTTGGTGAAGAAATTGCTGAAATCTTGAGCAAGTTCCTTATCGAATGATCCAGTTGGTAGAGATGGTGTGTCACTGCCCCCCCCCCCCCCCCCCATTAGGTTCCTCGCGATGCAGTAAATACCTTTTGGGTCACTTCTGCAGCTTTGTATTTTGTCCAAGTAGTAGGCAACATGGGTTTGATGTTAACAGTTGATTTACGGAGGCACACTGATGCCGGTAGATCTGGTGATCAACTGAGAATCTTGTTCGGTGCCATCTTCTCTCCAGTTTGCGCGGTGTTTAGCCTCGTGCAGTTCTTCAGTATACCAGGGACAATCTGGTCTGAGAATAATGATCTTCGTGCTAAACATCTGGCTCGGCAACTTCAGCAAATGTCGCGTTCCCCGACTGGAGACAGGACATAACCTGGAGAGACTTGCCCTCCAGTCTGCCTGTGAAGATGTGTCCGGTCTCAGCCGAGGTCCAACCCTCCTAGACGGCGGCTCGCCAAAGCTGCAGGAGATACCGTAAAACTTCTAATAGACGCCTGGTTTCTGATGGACGCCGGGTTCTAATAGACGCCGGGAGTTCAGGTATACTGAAATGCAACGTATAGATACTAATATCGACAACGTCAATGCGTCCCAGTCGGAAATTTCCAGCTTTTAAAATTTAATCTGTCATCCGACTTGTCATATCATAACACATGCCTAGCCAATTCCAATAAACGCCGGGTCCAGACAACGACTGAAATCAATAAACGCTGGGTTCTAATAAACGCCGGGTTCTAATAGACACCGGGTCTAGAGTGTAACTGAAATCAATAGACGCCCAGGCGTCTATTAGAAGTTTTATGGTAGTCCTCCAGATCAGCTATATCCCCGTTGAACCACTTACGTCATGACGCCTGGTCAGGCTTCCGGTCGTGCGGGAAGCACTCCTGGATCCCTGATCCGGAGTTTGTGGCGTAAGAAAGTGCAGCCCAATCTCCAGCCCTACTTACGGCGGGACCCGCGGGAGCGGATCCGTAAGCCACAGACATGGGTGGAGGACAGCTAGAGGCTGTGGACGGGTATGTATGCGCGTACATCTGACTCTGACTGAGTGCGGAGGGAACCCCCGCCAATCCCATTGGATAGGATACAGGCGAGGCTGGGTAACCGACATAACTTGAGGCCGAAGCCACCAGTTACCAGCTTGCTCCCGAAGCACTGGTTGGAACGGGATAGCTCGACCACGTGACTGCGATTTCAACTGCCAGAACAGTGGAGGCCATAGCCAACGTGGTGCCTCCAAGCCGCGGCACAGACGCGGGTCCCAAGGCATGGGTCATCGCCACCTGCGGGCTCGGATGAACTGAGGGTAAGACTGCGACCGGCCATCCCTGGGCTGTAGGGGACAGTAGGAGTCAGGCTCGGTGTGGCAGGAGGACTGCAGTATTCGTCCTGCACAATCTGTATCAACCGCTGTCCCTCTCCGACAGCCGCTCCTTAGAGGGCGTTGGGTGAACCTGTCTCCGGATCCACCAGCAGCACCCTGAACACCAGAGTCGAACTCAGGCGGCAAGACATGTTGCAAGCCCGCAGGGTTCAACTCTACATCCGGAGACGGAGTCAGGGACGTCGGGACGTCTGGTATTGTATCACGGCACCAGTGTAAAGTTTGACGCCCGCTATCTAGGGTCAATGTGGAAAGCTGCTACCTAGGGTCACGGCGGGCGTAGGAAATTACTCTAGAACTATACCCAGGTAAACAGTCCGCCGAACAAGTCCGACAGTCATACATTACTCAGATTTTGCATCATCACTGTAATGTAGCCCGCTGTGATGAACCCGGAACGCCATGGGCGTGGTGCCAGTAACCCGCACACTTGGGTGTGTTGCTGGCTGGCCTCGCCAACGGCACTGCCATGGGGATAGAACCCCGGACAGCCTGACGGTCTGCCAGAGCCTGTGTCGCACCATCACAGGGCGAAGGACTACCGTTCCAGGGGGCGTACGCCCCGGGATCTAAGTCCCCCCCCCCTCCTGGCTCCCAATTGGGAATTGCCCTCGGGGCCAGGAAAAAGGGACGTGGAGCACATGGCCATGCTTGCCGTTGTCCTCTCGCCTTGACAGCTCTGAGACAACTTATAAAGTTGCCAGCACGCAAGAGCGAGGGCTGACGTCAGACCATTGTTACAGTAAAGTGGATCGATAAAAGACAATGCGTCACAAAGCACGTGCTACTTGGGCAAAATCGCCACACACGGCTCTGCTTGGTCTGTATATTTTCACTGGGGATGATGTGACCCTTGAAAGCACTGGGGATGATGTGCTTTCAAGGGAAAGGGTAAAGCAGGACCCCTCACGAAGCTACAGAGTCACCAAACTGCTTTCAGGTGAGATTTTTTTTTTGCAGCATATTTCAACTATATATCAATGTGTGTTCACGAGTGCATGACAATAATTGCATACTACCAAATTATATTGGATAAACTTGCTGAAACAGATGGTTGGAGACAACGAACAACTGACTACTAGGTCCAAGGTGGATGTTGCGCGTCTTGCAGGGACAATCTCCTTCTACACATCAACCGCGTCAATCATCGCTTGGCCCACTACAAGCGAGCAGACGAGGCAAAAGTGTCCTCACCCAAACCCAGTGATCCCGGTCAAGGATGGGTAAAAACACCACGAGACACCCTGGAACCTGTGTGGTCGAACGGCCCTGTCCTTCCTCCATCACTAGTTGACCTGTTGCATGTGAAAGAGGGGAGTGAAGACGACGAAGACGAAGTGGATGTTGATTATGATGAACTGCTTAGTGATGATGACTAATTAATTCCAACAGGGAATGTTCATAAGTCTATGTGAAATTGTGTTAATGTATGTTTGCAAATATATGTGAATGATGGGTAGATCCCGATATAACGACCTGAATGTCTGAAAAGCTGAAACACGTATGGGTTATAGATTGTGCTAAATGTACTACAGCTGACATTATATATCTTGCAATATATGTGGCAAAACATCATCACATGTTATACATGCGACTTTCAGCATAGTACCTATTACATACAACATCGCGCATATTGCTCATTTCTGATTTTGGTGTATTTGAGATATGTGCATGAAATAAATATTTGAGTGCATAAATTATTTGTTACATTTTGTTTTATTTTTATCCAACTTGTTCTGATAAACATGAGTTCCCTCTCATCATATTCTGCGTAAAAAGCTACCCAGAAAAATGGGGTCATATGTCCGTGTATGATGGATAGATCTGAAGTTACATGGATTATTAACTTTCAGTGAAAATCATCAAAAATCCAAGATGGCCGCCAAAATGGCCGAAATTGACGTAATATAGTAACTTCAGCATTATTATAACAAGGGAAAAACTAATTCCACAATAACTAATAAATACAATTTGAATTCATTATTTTTTTGTGTTAAAAACATTTGCGTGTGATCTGTGTATGAATATATATCACGAGAACATTTTCTTTTTTCATAAATTATTTATAACATTTGTTTTATATTTTCATCCAAATGGCTCAAATCAACATGAATGCCCTCCCATCATAATCCGCATGAAAAACTACCCCCAAAAATGGTGTTACATGACTGTGTATAATTAGTAGATCCATAGATACAGGAATTATCGACTTTCAGTGGAATTCTTCAAAAATCCAACATGGCCGCCAAAATGGCGGCCATATTGACCCCATGGGACAATAATTTTCTTTGGGAACATCTATTTTCATACAACATACATCTTTGGGATTAAGAAAAAATAGGTCAGAAAAATATATGTTTTGGGTGCACAAAAACCCCCCTTTCCTACTTGACTAACATCACCAGCTTGACGGGTGTAAATTTGATGGCCAACTTTTGCTCGCTGACGTGTAATATCAGGGATGATAAGTGAAAGAAGCAACAGGCGTCTTTGTTGTATAGAACAAAAGCTAAGGAGGAATATGTGAAAAGTAAAGGTTCCAAAGTTGTATCCATATGGGAATGTTTATAAAATAGAAAAGTCAAGTCTGATGTAAAATCAATTGGTTTGATTCGGAAATATCTCCCAGATTTTTTGTAAGCAAAACAGAAATATTGTGTTATCAATGTCAGATATTGTGAATGCTGTGCAAACTGAACGTACATTTGGAATGGTAAAATGTGGCATTGAAGTACTTTGTGCATTAAAGCAGCATAATCCGTTTTTGGAATTTGTCATAGAACAATTGGCTAGCATATTCCTGATGATATAGCACCAATAGATCCTTCAAACCACGCCCGGATGACCCTACATTGAAGTTTGAACATACTGAAAAAACGCGCGATGTGAACGAATTGTTTACATTTACGCAAACATAAACAATGTCACGTGTTGGCATCTATTGTCCTAACCTGGGGCATATACGATCCAAACAAAGAAGTGTGTGGCCCATCATTAGTATACAGCCTACGTACGTGAGGTACAGACAAACCAGAGCAAATACGCTGTAATTTTCCAGTACTTCTGATATTCGTTTAAGGTGCGGTATGAGCACATTAGTGAGCTATGGTATATTTGAGTTGGTGCTAGGGGCCTATCTAGCCAATGAGTGGGTTAGATCACCATGGTGAAAGTTGACTACCGCACCTTGGTCAAACATCGGGTATCACTGCGTGGGACCTGTTTTGCACGAAACTCTGCAAAAACGCTGACATAATATCAAATTTACAGTGGGAATTTTTCCGTGTTCATCTGTGTTATAGGATCACTTTCGCAGGGAAAACCATAAACCGATTATGACACTTTAACTGACGGATGTGAAAAGAATGTGTCACCCTATGATTACTTTGGGAGATGTCATCACTGTTTTGCACTACAGATGTCGGTTATGAACACTCTTCGGATATCATGCAGGCGCCTTGGATAAAACCGACATGTCAAAAAGCAACAGGAGATTGTTGGTTGGAGGAATGCGGATGCAGAAAATAGTTTTGCCTCTCTGCTCATCAAGTGGTACCTAGATCACCGGCTACAGTCAAGTAAGGTATATCGCGTCATAGAGTATATACCCAATGCATGACTCAATAGCTTTCAACAAAAAGGAGACAGTGACCCATCCACACCTTTAATTGCTGATACCATGAAACTTTTGGGGAACTTTGCTTACGGTTCTATGATTATGGACAAGGAGCGGCATCAGTGCGTTTAGTATGTGTCAGGCGAGTCTCAAGTAAAGTTAAAATAGTAAACCCAACTTCAACACCTTGACGGAGCTGGGAGATGACACGTATGAAATAGAGTGCCCCAAGATCATCACATTTGATCTCCCCATCACCCTTGGATACTTCATACTACAATACGCCAAGTTAAAGTCATAGTAGCAAGGTAGCATTATATGGTTTTATTTCTGTTCATATAAAGACATTGTGGACATTTGATGATGAAAAAGGTGTTCGCGTTAATTGGTAACTAATGACCGCGACATGTAATGGAGTATATTGAGCCAGTATTGCAATCGCCCTCTCCAGCTGATGAAAGAAATAGCTTCGGCAATTTCCGTAATCGTGACGTCAGTTGAGGCAGAATGTGCTTTCATGGCTAGCCGAAAACGTAAAATACGTAATTTGGTGGCCAGCTCAAAGACGGAAAATCACTTCAAAATGCATGCGATTCAACAGAAAACACGCAAAAACCCGCAAATACTGGACATCTTGCAGTTCAACAAACCTCCGTTCTGGGTGAATAAATAGTACTGATTCTAAATATCAAGACAAGAAATGCCGCATTTCTGCCATGTCACTCCTTCACTTGAATTGTCAAACATACATCAGGGGAATGAATATGCGACATGCAGTTTTACCTTGATGGCTACATGTACTTTCAGGTCTGCCTCAACTGACGTCACCAACCACGTGACCCACACTAAAATCGGGATCGAAATATTCGGCAATTTACGGAAGGAGTGCCTATTTGGCTCGATATCTCGAAACCCATTGATTGTATTTGTAAAATTCGTTCGAATTTATTGAAAACTATTCATAATAGACTAAATGAAAAGCACTTTCATCGGCATGCGGCTAGGTCTTTAAAGATCTTGCAGTTTTTTTATTACAGTTTTATTTTCGTGATGTTGCAGTATTATTACAGTTTTATAACATGCTTGGAAAATGTGGAAATATGTACTAGAAGTGTCAACAATAACCGATCTCAATGAACAAGACAGGGTTATTGTTGATATGATTTGTTTCACATCACTTAATGTTTATGTATCTTTGAAATGATATCATATGTGTTGCACTTGTGTATGTTAATAAATTTGTTGATTGGAGCTTTATTCGTTTTCTTTCCAAAAGTTGTTTATGATACTATGCTGTTGCGGCTGCTGCTGTGGAGCGTGTGTGAATCAGCGTATGTAAATATATATGTTTGTGGGTGTCAAATATATAGGTTTCGAATGGATAGTTAAGTCGAAAAACTTTCAAATAGACTACAACATGTATTAGTATAATTTTCCGAGTTAATGATACTTGCCACAAGAGAATCATTAGGATTCAGTGGGGGAAACAGGCTATAGACCATTTTCATGGAAACCAAACTATGAAATTAGTGATCAAGTTACTTGTGACTACGGTATCGTGACTGTTTCTGATTGGTTGATGTCATTGAAGCGTTTCCGTTGTGCTAGGCTATTGCGGCATCTCTATTGTTATGTTGCCGCCATTGTTACACACTAGTCGTTCTATTTATATCATCTCCATGCTGACGTCATTGTTACGCACTAGTGGTTCTATAATGTTATCCTGACGCGCTATTAAATCAGCCTGAAAGATCAACTTGTTACGTACTCTCTATTGATCTCCTAATGGACGTTTTGTTGTCTTAATATTATTGTTCTATTATTCGCTCTTATGACTGATTGTTTTCCTAATGGATATATCGATCCCTTTTTGGAGTATAACATAATCATATACATAATTCTCCCTCATTGACATATTGTTACACTCCAATGATTCTATTGTTTTTTATGGACATATTGAACGCTTCACTGATTCTATTGTTATCTTAATGGACATATTGATCACGAATCCTATTGATCTATTTTTCTGCTAATTGATCTATTGTTCACTAATCCTATTGCTGCATTGTTCTATTATGTAAGCCCTATTGTGCTGTGCTGGGTGCTAGAACACATGTCGTGCTCTTACTACTACAACTCACTCGTATATGATAATGGATGGATTCTAACAGTCTTCGAAACCACCAATTTCTGTCATAACATTTGACATAAAAATCGCTTATAGTTCTTCCAGAGTTAGCATTCAAATCCTCACCCCTTGCTCTGATCTCGACTTTCAATTTCATCCTCTCTGAACCCTCCCGACCCTACCCCGAACCATTTTATACTCAGATAAAATTCCACTGAAGTTTAAATGTAGGTCTGATGAGAATATAAATAGAATTATTAATAGTTTGAATAATGAAGATTGGCGAGCGAGTACTAAATGATATGTCTCCTGATGCTGGATATAACTATTTCTTGAGTAACCTACAGACCACTATTGACAATTTTGCACCTGAAAAAGAAATTACAATTAAAGCTAAATGTTATGAGGGAGGATTGGATGACACCTGGTTTATTAAAATCTTGCGAGGCTAAAGATAAGCTACATAAGAAGCACTTGGCTAAAAAGAATGAATTGAATCATCCAAAATTTATTGAGTATAGAAATCACTATAACCCAATAAAGAAACTAGCGGAAAAAACTCATTTTAAATCATTATTAGAACAATATAAAAATGACATTGAAAAATCATAGGAAATTTTGAATAAATTGATTGGTAGCAAGAAAGGGAAAAGTGGTATGGGGAAGTGTTTAATATAAATGGTCAAAATGTAACTGATAAGGACTTAATCGCCAATAGTTTTTGTAAATATTTCACAAATGTTGGCAAAGACCTAGCTGATAAAATACCACCAAGTAACAAACATTATATGGAGTACATGAAAGAAAATGATAATTCAAAATCAATATACTTGTCACCCCCTTCTTCTGATGAAATACCTCAAATTATAACTGAATTGAAAAGTAAGAAAAGCGCTGGTCATGACGGAATAAACTCAATATTTTTAGAAAAGATAAATGTTTCTATATGTGAAACATTATCAATTATCATAAATAAATAAATTATTACTGGTGAAGTTCCAAATAGCATGAAAATTGCAAAAGTTGTCCCAATTTATGAGGCAAAAGATAAAACAATTCTCCACAATTACAGACCTGTTTCCCTATTGTCTTGTATATCCACAATACTAGAAAAAAATCATACATAAACGATTATATCACTTTTTGTCAATTAGTAATATTTTATGCAAAAGTCAATATGGATTTCGACCGAAATATAGCACCTCGAGTGCAGTTACTCGTTTGTGTGTAATATTCTGAACTCCTACGAGTGTGATAAACACAGTTTTGCTGTAGTTTTGGACCTCTACAAGGCCTTTGATACAATTGATCATGTTACACTTATTTCCAAACTAGCCCATTATGGTGTTAGGAGGTGGCCTTGGAGTGGTTCAAAAACTATCTGATAGATAGACAGCAATATGTACAAATAGATGGTCACAAATCATATACATGCCAAGTGAAATGTGGGGTACCACAAGGGTCGGTATTTGGTCCACTAATATTCATACTATACTTACGTGACCTACTTATTAGCCTCACCAAAACAAATTGTATTCTTTTTGCGGACGATACAACTATATTCTACTCTTCAAAAAAAATAAAACAGAATTATATGAAACAATGAACTCGGATTTATACCTTCCTTATGATTGGTTTAAAAGCAAATAAATACTCGATATTGCAGAGATCCACACACGATTTCCAGAAAGTCAAATCTTGTAGCCATGAATTTCATATGCCAGGGACCATCTCAATGGGCACCTTTGAATGAAAATATCAAAAAATCTCTTCCAATTTTCAGGAAATCTATAAAAATTATATATTGCAAAATATATAGCGTAGATTTTTAGACTTGTTGTGGACAAGTGGAACATGATATGCGCTGAATATTCTAGTGACGTTGAATTGACCAATGACTTTATTTTCAGGGTCATTGACTAAAGGTTAAATATGTAAAATATAACTTAGGTTATGTTTTTCACTTACCACTGGTGCATGAAGTTCATTCACCAATTAACCACAGTCGATACTAGTTCTAAAGGAGTAGGGGGAGGTTAGGGGCCTATTAATACATATTGTATATTTATTTCCCAAATTAATAGAAAATAATCTTTTGTATAACTACCATTTATGTTTGCGTATAGGGTACAAGCAGGCATACATCGTTACTGAAACATTATTATTTTTGTTTTTTTTTTCAACTGGATTGTTTGCTTACAGACTTAGGTCTTTGATTGCTACCTCAAGTGGACATACCTGGAACTTTATATATATATTTCAAATATTATTGTATTGCGTATCTTGAAATAAAATCTAATCAATCTATCTATCTATCTCCCCATCTCCCCATCTATCCATCCATCTATCTATCTACAGGTTGCCCACTAGACTTGGCCTTCGTGATCGACAACTCAGGCAGCATCAACGACAAGCACCCCAACAACTGGAACCTGATGAAGGCTTTCATCAGTGCCATCATCAACGAAGTCAACATCCCTGAGACTAGGATGGCTGCCCTCCGCTTTAGCACCCAGTCCGTCATAGTGTTCGACTTCAAGAACGGCTTCACGACCAAGAAGGAATACATAGACGCCATCTGGGCGATGGGCTATGAAGGGGGTTCAACGAATACTACCGGCGGATTACGAACGGCGCGCCAGAGGTTCTTCACGCCGGTTGGGGGCGACCGGCCTGATGTGTCCAACTTCATGATAGTTCTGACGGACGGCGTCACCACGGTCGAGACGGACGGCCTAGTGGCAGAGACCCAGAGCGTCAAAAACAACGGGATCCAGGTGATGGCCCTCGGCATCACAGACTCGGTGTCGGAGACCGAGCTCCGGCAGATGGCCTCCGAGGATCAGAATGGCAATGACCTGTTCTACATCGCAGATGACTACGGTCGCCTTGAGGAGGAGACTCTACGAATGTTGATGGCGGTTAGAACGTGCAAAGTCTCTAAGGAACAATATTGACACTGACTTTCTTCAAATGCGCATATGAGGAGTGTTATGTAGTGTATAAGCTTCGTTGCGCATGAATCGCTCGAAGTGGGCCATTTTGGCCCAAACTCGGCCGAAATGGGACTTTCCCATGTTAAATTTTCCTATGCTTTATAATGGAACACATTATGCCTAATATCTCACTTAATATTGAGATTAGAGACTAGGAATCAATTGTGGACATATAGGAAATGTTATATGCTGAATATTCTCGTGACCTTGAATTTGACCTTTGACCTCATTTTCAAGGTCAGAGCACAAAATGGCCAATATCTCGCTTATGATTCACTTTACAGTTTGGGAATCAATTGTGGACATATAAGAAATGATATATGCTGAATATTCTCATGACCTTGAATATGATCTTCGACCTCATTTTCAATGTCAAAGCACAAAATGGCTAATATATCGCCTATTATCGACTTTACAGCTTAGAAATCATTTGTGGACATATAGGAATATCTCGCTTATTATTTACTTCTCAACTTGGGAATCAATTGTGGACATATAAGAAATAATATATACTGAATATTCTCGTGAACTTGGCTATGACCTTTGACCTCATGGTTAGAGCACGAAATGACGCATATCTCACTTGTTGTCAACTTTACAGCTTACGAATCAATTGTGGACATATAGAAAATGATATACGCTGAATATACTTGTAACCTTGAAGTTACCAGACCATCGGTCCGATCACCTATTAGCTAGCCGGTAAGCTACAGGTCCCTTCAGCCTATGTTTTTACTCTTTTTTGGCAAGAGATACTTTTGAAACGAGTTTGAGACTGGTGTGCCACCTAGTGAAGAGTTCTTGTTCTTATACCACTGACTCGTAAGTATATATCATCAAACTGACTCCAAACCGACATGTCCCCTCACCATTCGCCAGGACGGTGTCATAACAGACTTCGATACCGCTCGGTCCGTTATTTGCCACTCAGAAGCGGTCTAGTTGTGAAATATGTTGATGTGCAATAATTATAGTTTGCAATAACCGTGCATTAATATACCGACCGATAGGGCAAAAACTGAGGGCATACTATGTGGGAAAGGCGAGAATTTGGAAATCAGTACCAAATTAACATTATTTGTTAAACAGATATAAATTGAACATAATTTGGAAGATATAAATTGGGCATGATTTTCGAACGTACAAAGCTTCGATGGTAGCTTCTGGGGAAAATGTTTGTGACTTGACTTCAGATAATCCTATTCGACCTCGAATATATTAGGCTGGCCTCTATAGATAAAACTGTCGTGAATGGGACTTGAAATGGGCAAACTTGCCTCTGCAGACAAAATGACTGAAGATAAAGCCCGGGGTTTTATTATGAACACAGTCATATATTGTTGAACTTTTGGTGACCTTGAACTCACATCATATGACATTGACTGGCCTCAAGTTAAAGTCTAACCTTAATGCTTAAAAATTGGCCTCTGCAAGCAACACATTTGTATACATAACTTTGTGTTCTATTATGAGCATATACAAATTCAGGCATGTTAGATCGTTTGGTGATTCTGAAATTTAACACAGATGACCCAAGGATTCAAACTCGAAATTATATGGGACAAAACCATGAGAAAGAACTCAGGTTTTTAATATGAGCTAATATAAAAAGTCCCGTATTCTGCATTTTATAGTGACATTGACCCCATCTCAGATCGTCTTAAATGGATAACTAATTCTCGCTAAGAGAGCGCTCATGATCATTTTAGCGATTTCGTGTCGGTAATCTACAACACACTGCCTTTCGCATTACGCAAACAAGCCATGTCGTGACTTAAACCACGCACCATGACTTGGGTGGTTTTATCGCATGGATCAACAGGTACTTGCATTTTAGGGAAAACCAACAGGTAGACAAACTCAGTATAGTTTTCGTAATTTCGATAACACGAAACAACAAAAATAATTTTGAAACAAACGAGGAAAATTTCTCTGCAAATCATGGCGACTACATGTACGTATTGTGTCGGGGTTTCGGCTGGTGCTGCTGTCGTTGCCCTAAACATAATAGCGGCTTTATTGGAATTATTTCTCATACTAGTGAATCCGAAACGTGAGTATTAATTTTGCTCTTCGGTTGATGTTTGCCTCATTTAGAACCAATCAAATGAAAATAACTTTCAACCCTTTACTTCGCAGACGGCATTACATGTTGGGCTAGTAATTGTCAAAACGGAGCAACTTGTGAAGAAAAGTACCTATTTCGACATGTCTGCGTGTGTCCTGAAGGCTATAGCGGCCCAAGCTGCGATACAATCATTGGTATACAAACACACACCGTTGATATTCTGGGATATATCATTTTTGTTTATGTTTGGACTGGAGTGTCTGAACTGGCAGCCCATTAATTAATAATGATTATGACATAGTTTCTCCTTCACCCCAGCCAGTATGATGAATTTGCGAGTTCAACTTCCCAAAATGGCGGCATTTGCATTGATAGGCTGACTGGCTTCATGCGAAATTGCTCTCAATTTTTGCTCACTGCCGCAATCAAACGTTTTGATACAGACAAACTAGAGTTATACGAATATACAAATGTTCGTTCGTAAGTGTTGGACAATAGAGATTGTCAAAATCTGCTTTTGATAATTTATTCAGAGCCACTGACCACCAGCCCCTTCCCGACAGATTACTGTTCGAATCAACCCTGCTACAATGGCGCCACTTGCTACAGTCTAGAAATCGGCTACCAAATACGCATGCGCAGAGGGTTATCGAGGGAGACAGTGTCAGAGAGGTGTATCCCGATGCTTAGGCAACGCGTTTCAGTATTTGTCGGACATATACACTAAATTATTCTTTCAGACATCGCTACATGCAAGAAGGAGCCTTGTAAGAACGGAGGCACCTGTCATGATGTATTGGGCACTTTCACCTGCGAATGCCCGCCTGGTTTCAGGGGGAAACGATGTGGAGGTTGGTGTATGTATGTTTTCTAAGCGACCATCGTATTATATTATTACACCCTGTATTGATTTTATAACGTGAATCCGTGAACATTTTCAAGCCATAATTAATACCGTTAATTCACCTGTTTCCAGCTCCTGCGAGAGAATCGAAAGACTCCATCACTACTAGTACAACATTAGATTCCGTCACATCTACAGGTATGACACGTTATTGATGGCTCTTTCCAGAGTCTAGCCTATACAGTGGTCGCTACAAGATCATCCCTTTATAAATAGTACTTTCCTGTTTAACAGGATGATCTTGGATTCACTCAAAGATCAACCAGTTTAAATGAATCAGTCCTATGGGACTTCTTGTTATAAGAGATCTTGATTCGTTTTCAAAATTGTCCAACAGATATTTGGGCTTGAGGAATTTCTCTGTAAATATGCTGAAATCGAGACAAGTAGCTTGATACCACTGATTAAAACTAGCTTTTTGATCAGATTAATTGCATTTGCATCATGACAATGGTGTGTTTCCAGAGGTGGATTTCTTTGTCAGCTCCCCGTGCCAAAATGGAGGGACCTGTGTCAGTGACGTCACCGGCTTCCAGTGTCAGTGTAGTGAGGGATACACTGGAAAACGCTGCAGGAGATTCACACCGGTCACGGACAACTGAATGTAATGATTATTCAAATATCAATGGAGCTGAAATTGGAGCTCCCTGGTTGAACTGCAAATGTCAGTTCCCTGGATGTTTTCGCTATTATTTTAGACTGGACACAGATATCGGAGTTCCTAAAGATCGATTTGAACAGTTCTTCAGATATACCAATGATAAAGGTGTAGGATTATTTTCCAAACAAAACCACCATTGGGAATTGACATGCCATATGACTAAGTAAATTCCTATAATTTGCCTATTTTTAAGTACCTGAAAGAGCGATTTGAATATTTCTGCGGTATACCAATGATAGGTGTGGGGTTGATGTTCATACAAAACCACCATTGGAAATTTACATGCTTTGTGACTAAGTAAATTCCCCCAATCGATTCTGTGCATTCAACCCTGTCATCGATATTTGCCATAGATATAAGCGTCGTATTGTACATGGACTTCTGCCAAGTTCGACAATATTTTTTGAGAACTTCACTTTGTACTATTCAAATTTTATTTTTAGGTTACCAGACCTTTGATCAGACATGGGGTCTATTACACTGGATCTATTACTATCACTAATACTATCACTTTGTAACTATGGCATTACTATCACTTTTACAATACTGTTACTAATATTATTACTTCGCAATCTATTACTACTACATGTCCTTGATTAAATTTGGCTGTAACTTGTCTGTTTCATGTTGTAATAATTACACATAAGCAAAAAAGTGTAATGATTAAAAAATACAAAAAAGTGCATGAATATCTGAATGTCAGTCAGTCAGTAAAGTCCATTGCACTGGCAAAGATGAGAAACAGCGAAGACTGGTGCTTTGATTGTGTCCACTGTTCACCACAGAAGGCTATCAAAACTTCACCCACAACTTGTTGGCCAGTGGAGATGTGTAAACCTTGGTTGGAGTATGCTGGGGTATGAGGAGCCTGTGACGGTGTGTGCGCGTGTTAGGGAAGAGAGAGGGGGGGGGGTCTGAGCCCGGGGATATACTGATATAGGGCAGGCTTAATTACTTGTTCAAACAATCCAAGACAATGTGAAAAAGGAGACAATTCTTCAAAAACTGTCAAATCTTTTTTGACTTTTACTCTACGTGTATAAGTTTCGTTGCCCTTGAATCGGCAGTCTGCATGTGGCCGCCATTTTTTAAACAAAATTTTCATTGGGTCCCAATGAAACTTTCCCGTATTCTCCTATGCTTTATGTAATGGGACACTATATGCCTATTACCTAAATTAATATTGATACTAGAGATCAGGAATCAATTGTGGAAATGATATATGCTAAATACTGTCATGTCCTTGAATTTGACATTGGACCCCATTTTCAAGGTCACGGGACAAAGTTGCTAATACCTCGTATGTTAAAGTGATATTGGCAGAAAAACTATCAACAACAAATATTACTGTGGCTTTAGAAAAATCAGTTACAAAACAAAATATGGTTGATAAAATGGATAAATCAAGCATGTGACAGCACTAGCAGCCGCTTTTCTTATGTTTTGTGCGCCACACAGAGTTAGCTTGGACTTGACCTAGTTTACCAATGTTTGTACTCGTACATATGCGAGTGAGCTGAAACTTGTAATGTCAACATACTCAAAAGATCTCCGCCAGAACTTCACAACGAAATCAACCAGAAAGGGGCATCTGTTGAGTCAGAAAGGTATGGCAAAATCTATAACGTTCTGCCAATGTCACTTCAACGACTTTACAATTTGAGAATCACTTGTTGACATATAGGAACCATAATATCACTCTTGTTATTTGATTCAATTCTTAACAATCAATCGTAAACTGTTTTCAAGGTTGTAGGACAAAATGGCTCATATCTAAAATATGAAACATATTGTTTAAGTAACCTATCTTACCCCGTGGGCTGATTTTGCGTTCTGTATACTCTGACTTTTTAAACTCTTTTACATCAACTTTGACTGAACTATTCAACTCAATATTACATGATTATGATACAAATGGCAATTCAAACATATCTATAACCACATATGCTAATATGTTTAAATTGTGTAGTAGAATATATGTGTGTGCAAAATATAACAGACAAAATAAAAATGTAAATATGCATTCAGCCCTGAAATATCTTGCGAATGAATTTTTACTATTGAGGCCCCATAGCATTCTACATATACCATGATAACACATCAATATCAAAGATATGGAGCGGAATCTTGAGAATAGGATCAGTATGTTGGGGCATAACATAACAGAAGATGGTGACTTTAATACATCTGCAACAATTGCGGGCATTCTGGCGTTCAGTGTGAAAACGAGAAATAGTGTGCATTGTTATCAATGGCTTGGTTAGTGTAATTTTCATTTTCATCTTGCCCCATTGGCTAACTACCAATACATGATTGTAACGAACTCACTGAGGCTGTTCATGTTGTTATTCAAACATTATTTACCCCTGCTTGTCAATCTCTTCTGTGCTGTTATGTATATAGCGGTATAGGTTTTCTTTATCTGTTTATATGAAAAGCACGGAGCTGTCAATAAAATATGATGTTGCGAAAGTGAGATACTTGCTCAATTTGCAAACCGTTTGTTCTGAGCTGGAAAACCATTACCTAAATTCGATAAATCTTTCACTCAACTGATTAAATCGTTAGCTTATTTTTTTTTTTTCAAAATGTTTAGTAATTAATTTATCGAGCAGAAATATTTGAATAGAGTAACTGTACTTTTCCGATGTTGTTAAAGTAAATAAAAGCCACAATTTCAATTGGACTTTATTCTAAGAGTAGTAACGTTTGTGTAAACATGTGTATCTCCGAAATTGTGTATTATGGTTTGTTCTATTACCCACCAGTAGTTATACATTGGCGGTTGACAAAGACAAATATCTATATTTGCGGGTACATTGCCGTCAGTGTAAACACTACTGAACAATTATATTATCATCCTAAATATATGCTTCGAGTACGTTTTTGTTGTCGTCTCTTAAATTATTTATTCTCTTCATAATTTCAACCAGCTCAAGCTCCAACCAGTTCCAAGCTGGTATTCTTCACATATCTACTCTTTCCTCTGTCGTCTCTGTGAATATGTGAGTTGGTTGTTGGTTGCATTAAATATGTTTATTCCATATATCAAATATCTCAATAAGTATTTTATCTGCACATTTCACACTCAAAATCAACGCTATAGGAAATGCATAAAAACATAAAGATCTGTCGTCATTATTCACCAATAACCGTCTTCACCCGACCAAGTCTAAAACGTATACGTGTGTCTTAGGGTTTATAGCGGTAAAATAGAGTGTGAAGTTGTTATGTGAACACAATCTTCATGCCCATAGTTGCGAAATTGTCACAGCTCTGGCCATTTGTTTTAAACTTTATTTATTTTACAACAATTGACGAACAAGCATGAGCTTATATTAACATCTCTTGTTGGCTCGGATCTTGGCGTAAGGGTGGTCATTATTGTGGGAGGAAACCAGAGAACCTGGTGAAAACCCACTTGCCCGGTTTGGCGACCACATACCACCTCACATACTGCCGAGGCCGGGGATCGAACCCGCGCCCAAACCGACTGCATTGGTGAGAAGTCAGCCCACATACGAACTGAACTAACCGGACAACCAATATTGGCCATTTGTTTAGTGACATAGAAATAAATATTTCTTAATATATTTTTAATAATGGGGTTTTATTTTTTTTTAAATCCTTCAACTTCTGATATAGAAACTGATGAATCAGAATCAGAAGAGTTTATGCAAATATACCAAATAGTGAACATTTTTATGAACATTGTGTTCTAGTATGTAAAATAGGAAGTGGGCCACTTGTAGCGTTAGCTGTATAATAAAGTGGCCCATAACAAAAAAAAATCGAGAGATTACAGAAACAATGAGCAAGGTAACATCAAAATGATTGAGAAATGAACATATATAACTTGAGTACAAAACAAACAAGTTACTATACAAAGCAGAACAAAGCAAAGAAGGCATAATTCAGTATGTACACTTAGAAATGGACCACTGTTTTAGTGGGTGGTCCTTAACAGAAACAAAAGAATACAGAACAAAAACTAATTAACATGAAATTAAAGAGAGAAAGAAACGGAGACTGTATCTATAACTGGAGTATAAAATGAAAGCTTACTGTACAAGATAGAAGATAAGTGAAAAAGACAGAAATAGAAAAGGATATTGAAACGAAGAGAGAATATTGTACTACAAAGGAGGAGTAAATTAAATTAGCATATTTTAAGTCCTGTTTGGTTTTGGTTGGTGAAAGGGGGAAGATATCTGGGGGGCGGGGCGGTTGCACCAGGGACAGAGACTCAAAAATGGAGAACAAGTATTGTCATTTTAATATTTTTTTTCTAGATTTGGTGACCAGATCAGATCTACTTATTGCATTGCTTACATAGAGGATTGGTGCATAACACCGAGTCAAGATAATTTGAAAGAAATTTTTTGTTGTTGTCGTTTCTGCAATAGCAAGTGATGTATATGTTTCCGAATCTGAATTAAATTTGTTCCAAGTAAATGGAAATGAATATGGTCCTCAAATGATTGGAGTCACAGCGATCAATTGTGAATAGGAAAGATTTTCTTGTTAATATATAGTTAGCCTGGATATCATGATTGAGTTTAAATACACCACTAAAGGAGGAGGGTGATATAGATGCAAATATTTGTACATAAGACACGTACTTCAGACACGTACTTCATAATTTATATTAGTCATCAAGTTTTAGTATTTGTTTGAACAGAGGCTCTGTGTGACTGTTGTATTTGGATTTATTAATTGTTCTGCTTGCTCTTTTCTGTAGGATACAGATTTTCTTAATTAGGGACTGACTTGCATTGCCCCATGCTAGTAGTTTCCATATGTTAGGTGAGGGTGTATCATGATGAATTATAGGGTTCTGAGAGACTCAGTGGGAAGTATATTTCTTACCAGTTTTATTATGTATAGTGATCTTGACATTTTCTTACTTATAAATGCAAGGTGGCGTTTCCATATAAGATTTCCATCTATATCGACACCGAGAAATTTTATACTATGTTCTCTGGATGTGTTGCTGATTTGACCTAGCGCAAGCCCATTTAACTGTATTGATAGATTACTTGTATTGCACACCTGGTTGAGGTCCCTAAATACAATATATTTGTTTTTAGCTCATCGGCTGCAAGCCGTGGAGCTATTGGGATGGAGTGACACATCTCTGTCCCATGTTTTCCTGAATCAAATCTGTCAGACCTTTTCCGGCGAAGGTACAATTCCCACGGTCCCAAAATTTGGCATACTGCTTGGTTATTGTGTGGTCCCCAAAGTTTGTTCAGGATTTGCAACAATTCTGAGGTTTTCTAATGAAATTTAATGATTAAACATCAATTTCATCAGAGACGTGCTTGTGTTTATACATACGGGTTGCGGGTGGAACATCAACGCAGAGAGCCATTACAAATGGCGATTGTTGACTGTCGCATTTCGGCCAAGAAATGCGATTTATCATGACTCAGTATTTTGGCAGAAACAGACACCTGTGTTTTGGGGGAATCGTATGTTATCACCTCCGAAAATCCATTGTAGTTTGCATGTCAAAGCATAATTGTGTCCGTATTTGCCGTATACACATCGAGGTCCAGTGAGGAAATAGAGAAACCCGATGGACAGGGGGTTATTCAACATGGTCGAGGGCGTTAGCCCGAGACTATGTTGAATAACTCCCTGTTACTCGCGGGGTTTCTCTATTTTAAACCATACAGTTAGCCCGAGACTATGTTGAATAACTCCCTGTTACTCGAGGGGTTTCTCCATTTTAAACCATACAGAAAACTACTCAGCCGTGAGCGGCAGGTGTTTAACCAACATACAGCATTGATTAAACACCTACGAGAACAATGCAAGTATGGTTTAAAAGAATTTAGTCCACGGTTCTATTGTTCTTTGCAGTATATTATTTTTCAGAATCTACTGGAAGACGGTTCCCAGTAGAATATTGCAGTAGGTTATTCTTTCCATTAATCTACTGCAATATAATCAACTGCGTGCAAAAACAACAACCGCCAGTGTCACTGGGTGTAAACCTGATGTAGGTAACTAAGTTACCTACATCCCAAGATGGCCACGGGACAGAACGCTTCAAATTGCTATTGACGATTACAGAATATTCACAAGGCTTTGATTGAAGAAATGTGTATAATTACATAATACTGGTTATAGTTCTTGACATACAAGCGTCGTTGTTCATTTATATAGCTGGAAACGTGCGTTTAGAGCGATTGTTATTTTCGAAGGGATGTAGGTAACGGAAAGGTTCGCTAACAAGAAGATGTAGGTAACGTGTGTGGTAAGATGTAGGTAACGGATTATTCACAAGGTGAATATATTGAGCGATAAATTCAATACACGCCAGTTTACTACTGATTAACTCCTTCTTATATTAGGTGATTCGACGACTTCAGCGATGGAGGTCAAAATTGAGGTAATTAGACAATCATTTGTTATTGAACAGTTCATTTGACACGTTTTTGCAAGGGTAACGCAAGTAAAACTATGTGTAGGCCTATAAGTGAACCTGTATTCGGATTTTTGACCCGTTTACATCGTTTTGGGGGGATATCTCGGAGATGCTGTATAGTTCCATATTATAATTTGGCATGTTTCACATGGGAGTCAAGAGTTCTAATGCAAGAATTGGAAAAATTGGCAATCTACCCCAGTGTTAAAGCTGTAAGTATGCTATATAAAGAGATACTGTACAATCCCTTCGACCTTTTGAGACATCCCCTGAACCTTTCGTGCTGACTGGTGACGTAAGTAGGTGCCTTTGGCCTAGGCCGACCAGGGGGATTTTCGGCCGTATAAAAGGAGGGGGCGACTGGCCTACAATGTGGCATACTCAATAGACCAAGGAGGCATACACATCGTCCTCAATGTCCGTATGTAATGCATTTCATTGTGTATATCTATATTTCAGTGTTTATAGTATATTGGTTGAATGTAGGGTGTGACAATATGGGTGACATCTCTGACGGAATATTTTGTAATCATATAACATTGATAGCGTCACCCTTGATAGTCTGTCCAATTGTACATGTACATGCTATGTTACAGGTATGCACCTATTGGCATGTACTCTAGGTTAGTAATATAGCATACAATGACTGAGCACTGCTCAATAACATATGAGTACAAAATTTACCAGGTCACAAAGCCTGTTTGTATGTTGTGTACAAATATGTATGATAACTTTACTGTTGATGTGGCTACATTACGGGGATATATCTATGCACGTGAATTACTGGGAACCATACAAATTTGTCACACCAATGGATAATACGTTCATTACGGCTAGGAGGGAAATATGTAGCCCTAATTATATGAGTAATTGTGTGCACGTATGGATATTATGCAATTATACTTTGCAGTTTGTGTGTTCTCTGACATCTGTGCTGTGGGGAACATGTCAAATGATCATCGACACACACTGCAAGAATGGCTTTATACCACTTCGCCGTTACAGCCGACTGCCTCTGGCCTCTGTCGTGGGCGGCCTGACTCGCGCCAGTGCATAGACCCGCCCACATTCGAAGCAAAACAAACAACGCGTGGTTCTGTGGTTTTACGTTCGGTTTATCCGTCGGGGAAGATCGTGGTCGTTATCATAATATTTTTTTTACATGGTCGTTTATCTATTTATAACATACTTACAGCTTTAAATTTCAGCCCAAAACGGGATCTCAGGAATCTGAGACTGCCGTGTTTGCTCATATGTACATCAACCAGGAATGGAAGTATTGTTATAATTTTGGACCAGAAGACATATGGGGTGTATTCAACACGAATAAGCTGCTCTCAAAAACTAAGCAACTGCACAGAATTTTGTGCGGGCCCCGAATTCTTTGGCCCATGTAGCACACTGTCCTCTGCTAATAATACTCACCCACTGAGTGAATGTCATATTTAAACTGTACGATAAATTTTCAATCTTCGCAGGTCGAATTTACTCTGAAAAGATTGCATGTCAATAAGTGAATTAATAGAATGCAATTTGTGATGAACAGGCGTGTCATGATTTTTCTAACTCGTTTACATCGTTTTCTTTGGACATTTTCACGACGATGAAATGGTATCGTTTTATAACTTGGTATACATGTTCTTCATCTCGGACTCAAACGGCAATGCCTACAAAGTTTTTTATATTTAATTATATCTCGAAAACATGAAAGGTCGGCAGTCTACCCCATGTTGCATTTAGCCCCATCAAAGAATGTACTGTACTCCACTAATACTCACAATTTGGACAAATCCAATGAAATTCAATGAAGATTCAAAATGTATTCAGTTAGTTATATTAATAGAGGACAGTGCACTAAATGGGCTGGTTCTCGAGCTATAATTCAGAACGATTTGAGCTCAATGGCGCTCACACCTCTCAATGGAGAACACATGGATGAATGAATTACGAATCCCGATCATATGTTTGATAATCGCACCGGTTTTGCTATATATACATGTAACTGCGGCGAGTATAAAAACTACACAATGTAAAAGTGACACATGAAAACAGTAGTGTTTTTTTCGGGATTATTTCGTCAATAATTCATGTAGATCTATTTCGATGAAATATTGGCAAGAGTGTAACAAGGTTTAAATTTTAGAATTGATTAGTATGTGAACAAAAAGTGAGCCTATGATTTGGCCTATACATAACGAAATGGGAAAATGATACGGGCCGGTCCGCTGTCGATTTCACGAGAAGTTGACTACGGGCGAGACAAACCAACTTTTCTATTTCACATCCAATCTTCTTGAAAATTTATCCCTAGTTTGGCGGTTATGAGGTAGCATACCTATTAAAATTCCATCAGATTTTCAGTGTATTCAGCGTATATTTAGTGTATTTACAGTGTTTTAATTTTCAGCCAAAGCACATGTTTAACAACCGTTACCTACATCATTAAATTTCGTCCGAGTACCGTTACCTGCACCCTGTCGTTACCGTTACCTACATCCCTTCGGAAATTACAATCGCTCTAAACTCACGTTTCCAGCCTAATAAACGAACAAGGACGATTGTATGCCAAGAAATATTACCAGTACTATGTAATTATACACAGTTCTTTAACCAAACCCTCGTAAATCATCTGTAATCACCAATTGCAATTTGAAGTGTTACTGCTCGTGGCCATCTTGGGATGTAGGTAACTTAGTTACCTACATCAGGTTTACACCCAGTGAGTGTACAAACTGCATCTGCTCAAACAAGACGCGTTTGTTTGCGTACTAGCGAGTCGTTTTCATCATTGCCGAAACCTAATTCGTTTGATGCCATGTAACCTTGGTCGAGGCCAATATAATGTAGATGAGAAGGTGAACAATAAATGTGGTGTTACTATTGAGTCCCAATTCTAAATTCGCCAAGACACTGAAAGGTGGTAGCACAAGCAGTGGGCGTGAATCTAAAACCCTATTTGTATTCATGATTCATTCATAATCCGGGATTGATATGTATTCATCATTATCATGTAAACCATTCAGTAGATGCAGATATCAGTTAGCAAAATTTGGTAAATACCGTGTTGTACATGTACATCGTTGAAAATTACGAGAACAGCAAGTGGACATGTACTTCTATTCTCATGATATAATAATGGTGACAAAGTTCATCACAAGTTCCGGGACAAATTCAGACAGTGTCGCCCTCTGTTTCCTAGCACTGTTGAGGTGTGACGGTATAGATGTACACGCAGATGACTACTCACAGGTGCATATGCCGGCGGAGATTTAGTTGAGTTGAGGGGGAACCGAGAACTAAGTCGGATAATCGGTTCAGTGTCTCGTCTCTGGAAAATAATAGACTCGCCTTCGGCTCGTCGATTATTTTCCAGAGTCGCTCCACTTCACCGATTATCCTATACGTAATGCTCATTATTGAGCATTTCTTGGGCATGTTTAGGTCGCGCAGAACAATCTTGGAAAACGAACAGTACAAAATATGCGCAATTTTGGAATTGAAGTTGAAGTTTGACTTCAACTTCCTCAAGATCTTCATATTTTTCAAAAGTGGACAGCAATCACTTCTTGACAGTACCTCACCGATATGTCGAAAATTATCATCAGAGTCACCTGGAGAATATATTAGCTCACCTAATTGCCGCAAAATATACTGTATAAAATACAATTTATGGCATAAATTACCAATATTCAAAACACAGAGGAAGGGAAAGCAGACATTGTTCATCGTTATTCCAAAAGTTTTTTTTAAAATCCAGTAAAAAACCCTTGTAAAATTTTGATTGAAAGAACAGTGGGGTTTTGTGAGGTCGGATACTCTGCTGCTGCAGTAGCTCACCAGCAGAGGCTCTTTTTTCAGTAAGTCAGCCTCTTCTTTTTCTTCAAGACAACTCAATGGAACATTTTCATACTGTGTGAGATAATCCTCATAAATAATCCCTCGCTTCCGAATTTCTATGTTATTTTTTCCTTCTGGGGATTTTCCACCTGAAGAATCGGTAATATTTATGATGGAAGAGATGGAGGGATCATATACGTTATGATCTTTAAAGCCTAAATCGTTGCAGCTATAGTTGGAGTTTGTATTATGGAGGTATTCAAAATCCAACATAAGGTTTACACGTACATTGTTTGGAACTAGATGTTGGATCATCTTGAGTTGTCCACATTGAGGTACATGAATGTATTATGATTAGTGTTATATACGAATGTGATATTATGGGATAATATAGCATCCTTTGGTGACCGTCATGGAATTTGTAAATATAGGTTGTTGAAGACAGCACTTGAAACTACTGTGGTATGAACATGAACAATCATCATGGCACATCTCTTGGTGACCCTGAACTTGACCCAAGGCACCGTTTGGGCGACACCGTTTGGATATTCTTTTCAGAATCAAGCTCACAATGGCTCTTTAAGAGAACCTCATGACTATAAAGAATCTATTGTTTGTCTAACTAGCATATTACCTGAACTTGTGAGAGGATAAATCATATTACATAATACTCAGCAAAACAGTTGTGTTTTAAGCCTGGTGATTTATCCTGTAATTATACAGAAGAAACCTTTTTTCGCTGAAACGTAGTGTTCAATTTTTGTCAATCAAATCACGATCAACTGCCACAATCACATACTAAACGAGACAATCAGAGATTGCAGACCCTCGCCCCTTCAGATTTAGTTAATAAAATTGAAGATGATGACCCTTTCAAACTCAACCTGGGTGATGATCGGAGATTTTGGTCGTACGACTATTGGTCATGTATCAAATGGCCTGGTATTTGCCATAGAAAAGTATTCATTAAAGAAATATTCATTAATAAATGTAATGATATCATGTATCTATTTTGACCATATTCTTGACCACGACTTGAATTCTTGATACTGACCTCCTAAAATTCGCCAGCTTTTTCAGATCTATACTCCATTCGTTATGTTAAATACTCTATTGAATATCGTCAGTGGTTTTGAAAATAATACTGGTTGAACTATTACGAATTGGTGGTTTCAGCTAATGCACTTACATTTTCGACCTTGGACGATAATGGGGAATTTCGAACGTACCACCATGGGTCATACAGCAAATGATTGGGAATCGACAATTTTCAAATTCAAAACTAATGGGAAGAAATAATCATGAATATGAACAGAGTTATTGCAATTTTTCGATTTTGACTTTTTCTATGACCTTGACCTTGTCGTTCATTATCGAGCTGTTAAATATCACAGTATTATTTCCATCATCAAAGCGCGTTTTCAGAACCGAAAAGGATTTTAAAAGATAAGAAACTGGCTTCATGACATGGTTTCGAATCTCAGAACACTCAAAAGTCGCAAGATCGTAACCCCCATATTTTCAACCTCATACCATAATGAGGAGTTTCGGACCTAAGGCTATCGGGGGTACACCATATGATCGGGAACTGGCCAAAGAAAAATACAAAAATAGCTTGAAAAATTAATATTGATTAGAACCTGAGTTATAGCTAATTATGTGATTTTCACGTTTTTCGTTGCCATGGCAATCATTTTCATCAGATTTTGATAGGGAGACAGACAGACAGACAAACAAACAGACAGCCCAAATGCAATACCCTCTCCCCCTATCGGGGCGAGGATAATTACAGAAACTGACACAAAAGAATCGCCCACAGGGCATCCAAAAAATGTGATTTTAACTTCAATAATTTGTTCTAGAAATGTCACTCTATTTTATTTGAAAAAAAGTCTTGCATTCTTGAGATTTATGTGTGAAATATTATAATTCCTGATGAAACTTTGCAGACCTGCTTGCAGTTCTGGGAGTTGGGTTTCGTGGTATGCATATTACACGTGTAAGAAGGGGTTCAGAAATCGTATAAGATATCTGTGGTATAGTGAGACAAGTATACCACGAGGAACGCCATCTGGCGAATGGTGAATCGAATCACATGCATAACACGACTGGCGCGGGCATGCTTTTTTACTATTTACGTTCATTCGGCAATCAATCAGAAGAGAGAGAGAGTTCAGGTTCACTGCCAGTAACCATACACATATCACCCTTTTATGTCATTCAATAAAATATTAAATAGGAATAGCTTGAGTTTCAAGGCAGCGTTACTGAAGGAGGAGGCACATGGTAAGATAATTAGATATTAATGGGGAAATGAAAAGGTGTTATTCGACGTTGTCATGGTGTGTAATATATACTGCATATATAACACAAACTGTAACTTATTAACCTAACACTTTAGCTTGTTGTCACAAGAAAAGAACACGTACAGACTTCTTGAACTGCTTTGAACTATAGATGTCATTGTTCCTACCCATAATATGTATTCAGTGAACTCATCCTATGTACCCCTTTCCACATGAAAGGCAGGAAACTATGGTGTGTTGAGATGCTCAAAATACATTAATAATCGTGCACACACAGGGCATAATTATGAAGTGTCAAGCCCTGTCTATCAGCAAAACCACAGTGCATTTTAAACTCTTTTTCATGATTTCTTTTCCATATATTGATCTGTTTTCACTTTTTATAGTCTTCCAGGAAGCGGCTCGATCATTGTCATACATGTACATCTACAGATGACATGGCATTGCATTAGTTTTGCATGACACACGCATTTCAGGGTCTTCACATGCCGATGGACATATTCTGATACAGGATCATTCATTCACCATGGCAGATTCATAATTGTGTGGACATGATGTTTCAACTCATTGACATAGAGGTATATTCAATCATTCATACATGTAATCTGGATCTTGAACTTTAGCTATCTCACCTGTTCTAAATGAACTGTGCCTTGTTCACATTCAACCGAAACAGTCCACTCGAATTCTACTAAGATACAACATCTTATTTGTCAAGCCATCAAAGGGGGAAGAAACAACACAACACTGATCGGTTTCCATTTCACTAGAGAATTTGAAGTGCAGAAGACGAATAAAGCAGTTTAATATAAGAAGTTTGCATGCAAGTATTCCAATCCTTTCCAATAAAATTAGGCCAAGGGCCAAAGATAGGTTATCGGATGATATATGTTTAATATTTTAGATGTTAGCCAGGTCACTAGTTAAATTCGAAGTCAGAGAATATTCAGCATATATAAAATTAAGCAAATATCATGTCCACAATTGATTGATAAGCTGTAAATTCAATAATCAGAGGGTTATTAGCAATTTTATCATGTGGCCTTGAAAATGAAGGCAAAGGTCAAATTAAAGGTCATCATAATATTTGGCGTATAACATTTCCTATATGTCCATCATTGATTCCCATACTACGAAGTCAATAAGCGAAATATTAGCCATTTTGTCCTGTCATCTTGAAAATCAGGTCAAAACAAACTTAAAAATAAGGTCATTGGTCAAGTTTAAGTCACAAGAATATTCAGCATATATCATTTGGAGTTTGAACACAATTGATTCCTAAGCTGTAAAGTTGATAATAAGTGAGATATTAGTCATTTGTGATCAGATCTTGAAAATGAGGTGAAAAAAACAAGTTCAAGGTCATGAGAATATTCAGTATAAATCATTTCCTGTTCGCAGTTGATTCCTAAGCTGTAAAGTCGATAATAAACGAGATGTTAGCCATTTTGTCCTGTGACCTTGAAAATGAGGTCAAAGGTCAAATTCAAGGTCATAGGATTATTCAGCATATACCATTTCTTATATTTCCACAATTGATTCCTAATCTCAATATTAAGTAAGATATTTGGAAAAATGTTCCCCATTATAAAGCATAGGAGAATTTAACATGGGAAAGTCCCATTTGGGCCGACTTTGGCCCAAAATGGACCACTTCGAGCGATTCAAGGGCAATGCAACTTATACACATCACAGGGGTCCATATGGCGAGTGTTATGCATCAATAAGAAAAAAAGTTACTAAACAGATTCTGAGAAAATGGTCACCAAAGTAAAAAAAAAATTACCGTTTTTTCAACAAAACGGCTGGCATTTTGAAAAAAACACCTGAAAATAAAAAATAAATAAATAATACCTCCCTCTGGAATTAATTTTTAGTATTTTTGTGCAAAATTTCGGAAAGATGTGAATGAACGGACGACGGACTGACGATGGGCGCAACGCCTTGCCAATAGGTTATCGGACCATATCAGACCATAGGTCCTGTAGCCTAAAAATAACATAAACAAAGCTGGCCTTCACCTCGTTGGAAGTTGAATAAAATAATAATATAAGAATAAAATATACTTTGTAGATTTAATTTATAAGATTGGAGTCGTCATGAGTTTCATGCTTATTCCAAACGACGACCCTCTCATTTAGAACTGAAACCTCATATCGCAATTTAAGCATTTACCCTGTTATCACAAATAATCGAAGCTCAAACTACCAAAAAGTTTCACCTTGCGTGATTGCCTATGGTTTTTACAGTATTAATGGCATATTACACGATAACAAATTGGAATATGTCTCTATCCCACTGGCCTCATTGTTTAATTTGCAGCTACGCAAACCTCAAGATAAACACAACTTTTACACTCCCAACTAAATGTGCATGGCATTGAACTTGATTGAGACCATATAGTCGTTCTCCTGACCGATGACTGTCCACCACTGGACGAAGGAAAACCTTTCACAGACACCTCCAATGCTCAGCCAGTTGATCCCCAGACAGTAGGGCTCAGCGGCGCACAGTCCTCGGCAGGCTGTTGCAGACTCGACACCCGATGTTGCAGAGAAAACCCCAGCCAACACACGATTGTCTGTTGCAACATCCGAGAAACTGGCTTGGTACTGCCTCCACATCTTCATGCCTGTCAGTGTGAAGAGGTTGGACGTGTAACAAAGAGGCAACAAATGGCTTAATAGAGTTCTACCCATTTATTAAACGTGACCCGCTAACAGTGAAGGGGAAAGATCTTTCCTGTGGACGGAAAGAGCTTTCCCGTGAACTTAATGACATCTAGAGCAGCAGTGTTAGTATTACCCAGGTAACTGTCGTGCACAGCTGCAATAAATTCTGGCTTCTTGTGCTCTGACCAGAAGAGGAACTCATCCACAAAGCCATAGAAACCTGTAGTACTGCCAATGTTTTTGTTCGGTTGGCCAATGAGATAGTTGTTGTAAGACGTGGTGAATTCTGTGTATACATTCGGTGCTGGTGTTGTGTCCATCAGGACACCATTCACATACACCTGTGAAATCAAGAGACACGCTAGTGAATATAATACATACGTGTATAATGGTATTTGTCGTTATATCATTCATATTGAACATTCGACAATAAAATGCTGCTGACCGAGAGTCCTAGGTTTTCCTCCCAGGTCATGAGCAGGTGATACCACGTGTCGACAACTGTGAAACCTGCGACGGTCTTTACCGAATACGAACTGGTCTTGGTTCTGACACTGACGCTCATCTCGCCAGCCGGTTTGATGTTGGCAGCCACCCCATATGACGCCCAAGTTTGGCCTCCATTTGAGAAAATGAAGTCTGCTTGATCATCAACAGTAATTTCTTTGACTTTGAACCACAAAGAAAGCGTGAGTCCTCGGGGGCAGAGATCTGGCAGCCAGAAGCAGGAAGACCTCTCGTCGCCTAGCAACAGAGCGGACTGTCCGTCCAAATGGAGACCTGACCCAACCACGCCCTCGCCCTCAGTTGGCTGGCCCATGAACGTGTCTCCGGAAATTGTACCTCCAGTTGTGGTCGTGGATCCCACACCAGACATCGGCAGGTATATATCAGCTGCAATACAATTGATTGTAGTTCGTTATTATGTCCTGGAAACTATCATTTTCCAGATGAGGATGTACATGACACAAGTGCACAATCATGTTATCAGACTGAACCGGCCCCTGTAGCGCAGTGGTTGGGCTGCAGGATTCAAAGCCGAGAGGTGGTGAGTTCGAATCCCATCGGTGACCGAGGGATTTATCATGGTCGATCCCCACCCAAAATGGGTGTGCTGTGGGCTCAATGGGTAGGCTGACCACTCAGCCGTGAGTTACTCCCCTACGAGTACGTTATTGGGGGACTTCCTGGTGGTATGACTCAGGAATGGGGATGATTACATCATAGGGTCCGCATGTTCACCGGGCCTGGTTGACACCAAGATAGATTCATGGTCTGGTAGAGACATCCCCACGCCAGGTCCATGAACGGTATGATAGGGAGCGTGTGACATAGCCCTGTCATGCAGTCCCAAACCGGAATTGTAGATATATCACACCCTATAATTAAGGTGCACTGCATATACACAAAATGGTTTCGCCCAACAAAAATATTTAAAAAAATTTTTTTTTTTGAAAAATGTTATCAGACTGAGCGTACATACAATGATATTAAATGTGCACATTTAGGACCAATGTCTTATTCTCTGACCAATGACTTCAAACGCTCTATTGTGTATTTTCAATTTGCCATGTAACATTTTTCGACATGTAACATTTATTAATACTTGACCAGTGCTCTCAATCATTTCTCCTCAATTTTCTAAACATTTTCTTGAAAGATTGATCCAAAATTCAATATGAATTGATTGACTAGCATATTATTGAAAAAAAAGTCTGAATCACGGAAATGGGTTAAAATGGCGTCACTTCAAAGATGGCCACCACGGGTCTATGGAAATCCTTAAACAGCTATAACTTCTTCACTAATTGTGATAGAAACATAATTTTGGGTTCTAGCCCAGGGTTTTGAAGGGTGAGGAATCCAGTGGTGTCACTAAAATTTATTTCCGATAAGTATTCAGCCTGAAATCCAAGATGGCGGCGATTAATGATGCCGTTAACCAATGAAATCGACTGTTCACATCATGCTCTCAACTTCCTCAATATTTGTGATATAATCATAATTTTGGGTTCTATTCCAGGGTTTTGAAGGGTGATTCAACTCCGAATCCAATGGTGTCAATGAACTTAAACTCCAATAAGTATCCACCCTGAAATCCAAGGTGGCGGCGACGAATGAGGCCACAAATCCATGAAATCATCTATCAGCATCAAACCCTCAACTTCTTAAATAATTGTGATAGAATCATAATTATAGGTTCTGGTCTAGGTTTCTGGAGGATGAGCAATCCATTGTTATAAGAAAATTCAGGGTTCAACAATACTAACAAAAAATCTCGGATGTCAGCTTTAAAAGGAAAGCCGTAAAATCAATTAACTGTCCATTTTTCGACAACAAAACAATCAAATCCCCCCTGGGCAAATGAGGCGACTGGTCATAGGAAATATATCTCAAACACGTCAATTGTTGAATGTTCAATCTGAATTCCAAGATGGCTTTGGTGAATGAAGGTCATTAAACCACGAGTGAACTGCATGGCTGTCATCTTTTCTCCTGCCATTTAATACATGTTATATTCACCCCATTTGTCACTCATTATGACAATTTTCAAACTTCCTCTGAAGACAGTGTGTAATATATGAACATGTGCCTATTGGAATGTTTCCACTCGTTTCTTACTAAATGTAGGTGATCCCCCTAAATTGGCCATACAAATAATTTGATGCAACACTCATTGATTCGATTGACCAGATCGCTCGTTTGATTTGGATGTCCCGAATGATCGTCGTTGACTGATATGTGCACGCTTGACATAATATTTGGAATTTGCATTCGACCTCCGGGTGTTTCTTTTGCTTGCTTTAGGTTTATGTCTTTTGAACATATAATATCAAAATTTTGGTTTCAACATTGATACCTATTCACACATATTCAACTGCATTTGAATGTTTTTGTCATGTTTTAAGTGAATATTTGGTGATTCAAATGCTTTCTCCTTGAATGTGTTGGGTCAACTATCATTGATAATCTGGATTTGAATAATGAATGGCCCTGGGGTTATTCGGGATGTCCACTTTACAAGGATTTGAGGATGAGTGTGACGTTGTACTATGACAGAACAGGAGAGTGCTGATACTACATACATAATCGATGAAGCAACTTCTCTTCCGATAGATGACATAATTTATTTGACAGCTGAACGCAACGTACAGGCAAAAACAAAAACTGCCAAACCCTTTTGTTGAAACGAAGTTCACGTCTGATCTCCGGACCTTTCAACAAAAATTATGAATGTTGTTCTGCGTGACCACATTTGCGTTCCAGGGAGAATTTGGACAGTCGTGTGAAGACTGATGGCTATGACAAAACCATTCTGCTATGAGAAGCAGATTGATTATTGGTCATTCACGATGGAAGGCCGCATTGGATACTATGGTGGATATACATTGTATAATTATTCAATTTTCCATGAAGTTGACCGTGCTGATTGTATCTATCATCATCAGTGCAGTGTGAATTTCCGTTGTTACAGGCACAGTGCAGGTCCTTCGACAGAAGAAAACTCTCAACAGCTTCATGTGAGGGGGGCTAGAAAACAAACATCCAATGCTATACTTCACCGTTTCACATTGAATTAGATGGAACGGCATGATAAAGCAACAACTGATTGCCTTAGTGGATGGAGAGATGAAGGAAGTAAGCTGCCCCGCCATCCAGTCCAAAGAGACACTGACATCACAAAGATAATTGTTACCAGCGCAATGCTGCATTCCACCACACTGATTGGAGATGAGACAACCAGCCAAGAAACGATGTGAAAGTATAAGACATCAATTGAGCAGCTCCTTGGGAATAAGTGGTGTACCCGAATGTTGCTTCTGCATGCCTCCATCATTTTCACAGGGTGTGATCCTCCGCCACGTTTGTACCTGGCATTGGGGACATAATCTGTTTCTCTGAAATTCATGAAAAATAAAGACACTCCAGTTTACTCCGAGGATACATTTGGCAGGGAGGGCACATTTTTGTTTGGCAACCATGCGATCTTACGTAGTCACCAAGAAAGTAACCAATCAACTGTTGCGAAGTCTCCCATTACCCCTTCGTTAGGATTGATTAATTGAGTAGAGGACATACCAATGATTGAACTGAGGCAGTGCAACATGACAAATATTGAAGAAATTGAGGGCCTAATGCAACGGTCGATTTTGTTCATTTATTGCCTAGTTCATCGCCGCCTTCTTAGATTCCAGGGTGGATACTTATCGGAGTTGAATTTTATTGACACCATTTGATTCGGAGTCGAATCACACTTCAAAACCCTGACCTAGAACCCAAAATTATATTTCTATCACAATTACCAAAAAAATGAGGGCTTGATGTAAACAGTCGATTACATTGGTTTACGGCCTCATTAATCGCCGCCATCTTGGATTTCAGGCTGAATACTTATCGGAATAAATTTTAGTGACACCACTGGATTCCTCACCCTTCGAACCCTGGGCTAGAACCCAAAATTATGTTTCTATCACAATTATTGAAGAAGTTATAGCTGTTTAAGGATTTCGATAGACCCGCGACAGCCATCTTTGAAATGATGCCATTTTAACCCATTTCCGTGATTCAGATTTTGGTAGACTTTTTTTCTGTTAATCAGTATACCCAGTAGGGGTGAAAACCACGATAAAATCTTCTGTTGCAATTTGTTGTGGGTCAGGTGGTTGTTTGTCATAGATTAACCTGTCTATGTGTCAAACCTGCTGCAAAATGAACTTCTCCGGACACTGGTGACAAAGTTGGAGACATGGAGGGCAATGTCACCTGTCTCCTCAACGTTTATTGCATGACAATAACTGCGAAACAATTCACTAAAGCAATACATGATGTTCCACTGCTATGCATTATCTTTAAACATATTCGTCATTACATTGCATATGAAATCAAACAGTTTTGGGCAAATATTCGGGCAAAAATGACCGAAATTACGCGGCCATTTTGATTTCCAAGATGGCGGATAAGCATAACTATAATTTAGTGGCACCATTGTAAAGCTGATACCAGAAAACATGGGTATAGACACCAAGTTCGCAATTCTATGTACTCTAGAAGTAAAGTTATGGGCTGAATTATATTTCAGGTGGTTGAAATCACCCTCCATGGCGGCCATCTTGGATTTCTCGAATTCCCCAAGGGTGAGAATTTCACACCCACCTGGAACGATTTACGGATATACCAAATAAGTAAAATCAGAAGAGAAAAAAACTTTATCAAACACTTTGAGGTTGAGCCACCCTACTGCCGGACTACAGGGCTTATTTACGGGGGTTCCCGGTATGTTGATTTACGTTTATACACATATCATCTGGGCTCACTCTAGTGGCAATTTTGCATAGCAAAATTTGCTAAAGACTTAAATTTCATTTAGCATTTTATAATTTCTTTTAGCAATAATTTTTGCATGTATACCGCAGTGTACAATAGACTATTCAATAACTGACGAAAGTACTTCAATGATTAATATGATTGAAAGAAGTCAGACTATCAATTATTATGAAGAAGTATAATTCTTTATGACAATGCCAATTACACTTTGGCAAATTGTGTGAAAGTAAGCTATTTCTTTTTAGTATTTTGAGCCTTTGATTAGCAAAATGCTACAGTGGGATCAGCTAGAGTGAGCCCAGAATTATCAGAATATAAACATTTCAAATGTCATCACTGTTGCTACTTACCGGTATTTTAAATGTCATTTGCGGAGCTAAGCATTCTATAAACTCTAGTAAATTATAGAAATATGCTCTATAAGGATTGATTTTAGACCGAGAAGCCGAGTTGCCTCCCCCGAGAATGGGCGTAACACTATTTAATCGTGAATTTTTTATCATTTATCGTCAACAAAAACGAACAGAGTTGTTACACAGCGACATAAATACATCAGTGGGCCGTATGTTCTTCATTGCTTGTTTGATACTGACGTGGGAAATGAAATATCCATTGTATAATTTTGTGCTTGGTGACTCTGGCCTGCATGTCGTCAATATTCGGTGATGAGAATCGGGAATCCAATGCCGAGATTCGGGGATTTTTGCCGAGAAACGGACCAACTTTGCGGAGAATCGTAGAATTGATTCTTACGTGTGTACTCGCTAGAATTATTATAGACATTATTCTATGCACGGCTAATGTCTGTCAATAATATTGCTCGTATTATATGTTAAACCAATATTTTAGTTCTTTAAGAGTTATAACAGAAACAATGCAGAAGTCCTCGCCCAGTCTTTCTGTCCCCAGAAAGCATGCCAGTATCCGTATGTACCAAGTCACTCTATATATGTAGTGTGCTGAAATGGTATGTGGAATCCATATAGAACATCAATAATTACATTGATAGTCTCTTGTTATATATTTCATAAAGCTCTCACATACGTCGAGTGCAACTTGCCAGTGACGAGTGTTAGTATAGGGAACACTTGTACTTGCGATTTCCTAACCATCAAAGTACAAACATCACCCATCAAAGTACAAACATCTGCAACTATTCGGGCTGCACAATAGTTTAATTTGATCTGTTCTCCGGTTAAGATTAAAATACATTTCTCAAAGTCAAAAGAATTTCACCAACATTTTTTAAATATTCGAAATACAAACATATGAGTTTGAATTTAAGGCCTCATAATTATCTCAAAATATCACCATACAAAGCTCCAAATTAGTTCATCATTGTGATCTCGTCCACGAAAATCTGAATCTTCTCACATATGAGTAAATGACATTTTATCTCGGAAAAGATCAGCTGTTCCACAGTATCACCATAGAAAATCTCAGAGGATCCCATCACATGGTTTCGTCTGAGAAGACTTGAATCTTCTCAAATATGAGTAAATGGCATTTTAAAAGTGAATTCGGAAAAAAATCAGCTGTTGGGACTGTTCCATGGTATCACCATAGAAAGTCTCAGAGGATCCCATCACATGATCTCGTCTGAGAAGACTTGAATATTCTCACATAAAATTTCAATTGCTAATAACACTTTTAATTGCTACTTCGGAAAAAAATCACGATGTTGGGACTTTCGCATAGTAACACCATACAAAAATTCCATCACTCCTCGAAAAAAAAACATGAACTTTTTGCCATTATAAATATGAGACAACGTTTTCAATGTTAGAAGAATTTCAAAAGTATTTCCAAATCAAGTACAATTTTGGGGGACTATTTCATATCAAGTCCCACAAAGTATCAAAACATCCACCAACGGTCTCGTAAAAGAACACGTTTGAATACTTCAAAGTCCCGAATTAAAAATTGAAGCATTTTCATTGAACATTTTTATTCACGTGCTTTTAACAAAAGAAAACTCAGGAGATTCGACTATAAACTTTAGGGTAAAAATAATTAGGCGACATTAGGTTATCGAACCTAATGTCTGGTAACCTGAAACAAACTTTTAAAAAAAAATTATGCTGC
This sequence comes from Terebella lapidaria, assembly GCA_949152475.1. Lineage (NCBI taxonomy): Eukaryota > Metazoa > Annelida > Polychaeta > Terebellida > Terebellidae > Terebella > Terebella lapidaria. The sequence goes on along the minus strand of OX424570.1, from coordinate 14,138,509 downwards.
TGAGCATATATATACATAATGTATATATATGTCCTCATCATATTTGAATGACTTACCGTCAAATGGTTGGCTTGGCCATTGATGAGAAATGACTCCATCTGTTATCAAATAAATAACAGACAACATGAACAAAAATATCCGGTCCGTGCCTGTCATTTTCAAGAGGAGATCACGGTCATTCATCATCTATCATGAATCTGCGTTCATGGATCCACATATATTCGTAAAGTCTGTAGTAGACCTTGTGTGAAAAACGATGCATCAATTGTGTGCAGCGAATTAGCCCACACGCTACCTCCTGTGGTCACAAGGCACAACTGAAGCTCTCTGCTGGCTGCAGTATATGGCAATGTGTTGTCTAATATTACACAGGCTGTAGGTACGGTGGGTTATAACTACCATCAGTTAGTCAAATAGTTCCGATGAGATCTAAGCACAATCATCGACATAATCTTGAACATAATCCATAATATAATCATAACAATAATCATAATCATGAACCGTAATGATGATTGTAATCACAAGCGTAATCATGAAAATAATCAACAACATGTCCATGACCACGAACATAATCATAATCATGAAATTAATTTCAATCCTAATCATGAAGGTCATAATATTCTCGAATATAATCATAATCGTAATCACGAATATAAAGGATCATGATGAAGATTCACTTGCTCATTATTTGTTATTTTGTTGTATGGTAGAGTGACATCAATTTAATCAGTCTACCCCCGACCATGGATGAGAGTATTATCCCAATCTACAGCGGACAATCACTGAGGTCTGGCGAGGTGAACTTAGCAATCATCAAAAGGAGTTTCCAGATGCAACGGTTCATCAGTCACCTACGGAAGCCCGTAGAGGCCAGATAATAAAAGGTGTGAAAATATATTTATCTGGCGGCCGCCACATAATTATCTGGCGGCCGCCACTTAATTATCTGGCGGCCGCCACTTAATTATCTGTAGGACGTGGCTTGAAATATGAGGAGATTCTTGTAAAGCAATATACGTATAGCTAATTAGACCCTAGTATCCAAATAAAAGTCATACTGACATACTGTATTAATGACAATACTGTTTTTAATGAGACAATGTTATATGGGGTATTGTGGGGGAGGGGGGGGGGGTTGATATGCAAATTATTCAACAACACTTAACTTTCACACTTAGCATTATATAGGGATCATCAATAAATTCATGTTATTTGTTGTGGCCATGGCAACTGGGCCCTCTGCAATCATGGTTGCTACCATCGATATATAGGCTAAAGGGATATGTGAACAAATAAAAACTGCATATTCGATGGTGGTTAAAAATATTCGTCAAATTATCTGATTAATATTGTGTGCTCCTTTTTTTCTTTGTTTTCTTCCCCTATGGATTATGTATTGAAAGTTGCCCTATGGTCCATAATACCAATCAATGACATGAAAATATGTACATTTCATCCCCCAAACAAATATTCGTTAAATTTATTGAGGTATTCTTGGACCATATATGTTACAATATAAATCGGCATTGACCGATCAGAGTCACTTTGCATGTGACTAACGCGCACCACTCCTATGGGATGCTGGTTTTAGAAGGGAGGGGGGGGGGGAGAAAAGTTTTTTTTTTTAAATCCCGGGTTAGTAACTTGATAATATCGACTTAGTATATTGATAATGTATCTCAAACAAAATGTAAATTTTATTTTAAAATGAATTTCTATGGATAGACCAAAATGCTGTGTTAAAGCACTAAATAAGTGGCTACCGCCAGATAATTAAGTGGCGGCCGCCATATAATTAAGTGGCGGTGGCGGCCGCCAGATAATTAAAAGGCGGCCGCCAGAAAATTATGTGGCGGCCGCCAGATAATTAAGTGGCGGCCGCCAGATAAATATATTTTCACACCTGGCACTAACGGTCTTCCGTAGTCACCACATACAACTCAATAAAAAAAAAAACCACACTCTTTGCCCCGGTTGGCGCAAGTGTGGCTTTGGCAGAAAATTTTCCGAAAAGGCTTTGATTTCATTACGAAAATGTAATTTGGGCTGGCTATTGGTCGGTGGTAATAGGCTGATACATACGTTTGTGCGCTGCTTGTCAGTACCTGAGTTCCATATAAAATCGATTTCATGATATATTCCAGTTACAATAGTATTCTTTCATTGCATAAAGTATCAGTGCCACGAAAAAGTAGCCTTAATATTTGGGGTTCGTGAGTTTCCCTGTCATTTTTGTTTTCTCTCACTTCGTATGCCTGATTTGACTTTCTGTCCCCGGACTATGAGATTGGATAACAGACCCTGTTTTGTTTTCTCTCACTTCGTATGCCTGATTTGACTTTCTGTCCCCGGACTATGAGATTGGATAACAGACCCTGTTTTGTTTTCTCTCACTTCGTATGCCTGATTTGACTTTCTGTCCCCTAACTATGAGATTGGATAACAGACCCTGTTTTGTTTTCTCTCACTTCGTATGCCTGATATGGCTTTCTGTCCCCGGACTATGAGATTGGATAACAGACCCTGTTCTGTTTTCTCTCACTTCGTATGCCTGATTTGACTTTCTTTCCCCGGACTATGAGATTGGATAACAGACCCTGTTTTGTTTTCTCTCACTTCGTATGCCTGATTTGACTTTCTGTCCCCGGACTATGAGATTGGATAACAGACCCTGTTTTGTTTTCTCTCACTTCGTATGCCTGATTTGACTTTCTTTCCCCGGACTATGAGATTGGATAACAGACCCTGTTTTGTTTTCTCTCACTTCGTATGCCTGATATGACTTTCTGTCCCCGGACTATGAGATTGGATAACAGACCCTGTTTTGTTTTCTCTCACTTCGTATGCCTGATTTGACTTTCTGTCCCCGGACTATGAGATTGGATAACAGACCCTGTTTTGTTTTCTCTCACTTCGTATGCCTGATTTGACTTTCTGTCCCCGGACTATGAGATTGGATAACGGACCCTGTTTTGTTTTCTCTCACTTCGTATGCCTGATATGACTTTCTGTCCCCGGACCATGAGATTGGATAACAGACCCTGTTTTGTTTGCTCGGAATACTTAATACTGGGTATTGATTCCACGTCTATTGTGTCACATCATTGTTGTTAAAATATATTTTAGACTATTCGAATTTATTTCACGTGGTATACCTGCAATTTTTTTCTACCCAAAACAAACAATAAACGGCAGCTGGAGTGGAGTGTGAAATTCAATGATGTTGGAGAATATGGCCAGTTGGATATCAGATATTACATAACCGGTGGGAAAAATGGCATGTGCAATGCTGTGCATATAGATCATCGATGTGGTTACAAATTATACATCACATATAATGGAAAGGTCAATGAAAACCAATTGTTCACACCAAAGAAGTGTGGGTTTGGTTCGAGGACTGTACCCTCATTATAATATAGGTTCCTTTTTACATTTTAACCTATATAAGAGGAAATTCCCCGACCCGGTTGGGTAAAGATATTCGATATAGTGAATTGAATGATTGTCCTGGTTCAAATCCAGTTAAGTCCCGAAATTTTCTATCAAAACTCGATCCGCACTTTCCAATTCAGAAAAAAATGTGCATGTGGCGGCGATCATGTGCAAGTGCATTGTCAACATAATTATATGGATTCATTATAGCCCATACTGATGAACTACCACTTCATTATATTCGATCTACGCAATGATTCAGCAGAACTCCCTGGCCGCGTGATAATTTGTTAATTTTCCATTGTTATAAATGCATGTTTTGTACAAGAGTACATGCGAAAATTATCCACTTAAAATCGCGTGTAGCTCATGTGTGATGGAGCTAGCTCATGAGATGTATTGTATTTTTTGTGAACCGTTTTTTCGGTAAATTTACCAAATTTACCCCTGCAAGTGTCGTATCTTTGAACAGTGGCTCTGTGCGGAAAGAAAAGGCGTGCGTCCACTATGATATTTTGTTATTTTCTTGTGCATTATGATTAGAGCGGTTTTTCCGACCCTATGAATAAACTGCTATAGATATATGAGGAATATTCGTTACGAGACTGGTTCAAACGAAAAACACATGCGTTATGCATTGTGTATGATAATGCGTTACAAGTAACCTACAGCGGAGAGAATTATTTTTTTGGCCAGCGGAAATATGTTGGGATGAGAAAATTTGTGTTATTAATAACCTTAATTTAATGTATTAAATTGATAGTTCCAGGTGTGTATTTTGGTGTAAAACCCATATTTTACATCAAACTTTATCAATTTTATGTCAGAAACTATAAAAGTTGACTATCTTTCGTAATAATTCTGCCAACATCAGAAATTTAGCACCATTTATTTGGTGTGCTATTGTATGCGTATTTATTACGGTAAACCATCCAACAATTTTGCAAAGCTCTCAAGAGTATTTTTCTTTATTCACAAGATTAAAATGTAAACCTCATTGAAACAACCAGAAATATTATTTTTGAAAATAACCCTTTTGTTTAGATTACTATATTTAAAACAAGTGATAGCAGGACTGGGGCTGCCTACCCTCCGTGGGTCTAGTTTTACCCAAACTCAGAAGTTTTTTTTCCCGAATATCTTTTTTTTTTATTAAATAGTGACAGTTTGCTCAATCCTAAATCAGTATTGATAAAGCTACGTTTACGAGGTGCAACGTATTGACATGTGTACATATCAATTCTTTTCTCACTACAAAATCATATTTAATATGTTCTCGTATATTGTGAAAAATTAGCCCAATGGCTAAGATGGTTTACCGGACAGTATATACTAGCTATTTTGTTCGGTGACCTTGAAAATAAGGTCACAAATTCAAAGCCACGTGAGTATAACGCATATATGATTAACTATACGTTCAGAATTGATTAAGCTCTAAATTCAATAATAAGAGAGATGTTAGTCATTATATCCTGTGACCTTGAAAATGAACTCAAAAGTCAAAGTAAAGGTCAATAGAAAATTTGGCATATATCATTTGCTGTTTGTCCAAAACTGAACCCTAAGTTGCAAAGTTGATAATAAACAAGATATTAGCCACTTTGTCCTGTGAGACCTTGAAAATGAGGCCAAAGGTCAAATTCAAGGTCACGACAATATTCAGAATATATCATTTCCTATATGTCCACAATTGATTCCTAAGCTGTAAAGTCGATCATAAGCGAGATAGCAGCGATTCTGTGCTCTGACCTTGAAAATTAGGTCAAAAGTCAAATTCAAGATCATGACAATATTCAGCATAAATCATTTCCTGTATGTCAACAATTGATTCTCAAGTTTTAAAGTCGATAATACACGAAATATTAGCCTTTTTGTGCTGTGACTTGAAAATAAGGTCGAAGGTCAAATTCAAGGTCATAAGAATATTCAGCATATGTCATTTCCTATATTCCACAATTGATTCCTAGCTGTAAAGTCGATAATAAGTGAGATAATAGCGATTTTATGCCTGACCTTGAAAATGAGGTTGAAGGTAAAATTCAAGGTCATCAAAATGTTCAGCATACATCATTTCCTGAACGCCCACAATTTAGTCCCAAGTTGTAAAGTGGATAAGAAGCGAGATATTAGCCATTTTGTTCTTTGACCTTGAAAATGAGGTCAAAGGTCAAATTCGAGGTCATCAGAACATTCGGACTATATCATTTCCTATATGAGCACAATTGATTCTATGCTGTATAGTCGATAATGAACGAGATATTAGCCATTTTGTGTTCTGACCTTGAAAATGAGGTCAAAGGTCAAATTCAAGGTCATGACAATAATCAGCATATACTGTAAAAAGACTAATTTTGGCAGCTGTTAAATTTGGCGGTTTTGAGCCCCACGTTATTTGGCGGAGATTTAATTTGGCGGTTTCAACACCACGTATATTGCTTAATATATATCTAGTTAATTTGGCGGGCGATTTAATTTGGCGGTTTTTCCCCTACCGCCAAATCCGCCAAATAAATCGTCCGCCAAAATTAGTCGTTTTACAGTATCATTTCCTTTGTGTCCACAATTAATTCCTAGTCTCTAATCTCAATATTAAGTGAGATATCAGGCACAATATGTCCCATTATGAAGCATAGGAGAATGTAACATGGGAAAGTCCCATTTGGGACACGTCAAGAAAATGAAAATGGCTGCCATACGCAGACTGGCGATTCAGGGGCAACAAAACTCATACACATCACAGAGGTCTGTGAAGCCAATCTTTTTAAATAAAAGTCGAAAATGGCCACCATTTTGAAAAAAATGTGAAAATAAAAAAAAAATAAAAAAAAATACCCCTTGTCAAAGGCATTTTTGTGCAAAATTTCAGAAAGATTCACTTGTTCACGCCATGCCAATAGGTTATTGGAAAGTCGGTCCTGTGGCCTAAAAATTAGACATTTGCACATGTCACATTCAACAAATTCAACAATCCCAATAAATATCGTCTGTTCCATCTTTTTTCTCAGTTCCTCAATATTGTATAGCATTTCTATCTATGGATTGATGGACGATAAAAATCAAATAATCATAATTAGTTATTTCCAATTGAATACACAATACAAAACCATATATATAAGGTAAATAAATCTGTATATTAATCAAATTAACGTTCATTATTGTTACTTTTCTATATCAAACATACACGAATACATGAATAGTATGAAAAGCCGTGATGTATATAATACTGTGAACTTCGTTCAGCGATAGTATATACACATGTACGTGTACAGTGAAATAAAAGATCAAATTGTTTTGTTGACATTAGAGCGTTGGGGGCGAAGCCCCCAACTCTCTACATGTCTATGTGCTGACTTTGTTATGGAGGTTTCATGCCAACCTATCGACGCCCGTTTTGGCATGTAAACGTTTAGATACCTATTTCAAATGAGGATTTTCTTCGCCCTTGACGCAAAATCTTTCGAATGAACTTTGAATATTCCACAGATGTATAATGCATAAATCGATAGGGTTAGGTTTGAGAAAATTACACAAAATGCTCAGCTGGTCTTGAAAACGTCAAAATGGCGGAGCCGATGGAAATTGACGTTCCCAGAATGCAAAGGAAATTTTACCGCAATGACACGTATTTTGGAACACACAAATTTCTGTGCAGCAATTCGTGCATGCATTGCATACATATAAACTTGCTCGTGGCATTCTTTTGTGTTTGAAGTAAAGACAACGATTCGTCTGCAATGCCACGGCTACATTTACCATAATTTGACGTATTTTATCACATGACAAGGTGTCGCATGCTGGGTTTGCGAGCCTTCATATTTTAAACTGGTCTTTTAATTAACCCAGTAGGCATATGTTAGGCTATATCATGATATCAGATGCAGGTATTCCTCATAGTTTCCAATATTTTAAAGGGTATTTTTAAAGGGTATTTTTAAAGGGCATCTGTCTGGAACAGACAGCTACCTCTATCGCAAGGGCGGAGTTGATTGCCTCCTAAATCGATCGTTTTTCATGTGTGGCCAGCCCATCAGATATATGGTACGGCTGGCCATCGATGAACTGATCGATCAGCATCGGTTCAAACCGACTGGCTTCCATATCCGAATAAGCTCTCCAGCCGAGTATGCGCAGGTTGAATGCATACTCGGTAACGGACTCAGTCGGTAGGTGGAGTCGAGCCTTGAACTCCCTCTCGAACATCCGCTTGTTAGTCGTCGGCGTGAACAGCAGACGAAGTTGCTGAGCAACCTCGGCAAACGTAGCTGTTCCCACCGGCAGACACTGCATAATTCGGAGGGCCTTCCCTTCCAAGCTCCCCAAAGGATATGCCCAGCCTCCTCCTGGGTCCATCCTTTGTACACCGCCGTCTGCCATACCTGGAGTAAGTAGTCCTCCAGATCAGCATTGTCCCCGTTAAACCTCTTCTGCCAGGAAGATTGGTCGGGTCCTTTGTCGCGCGGAGAGCGCGCCTGACTGGCGGATCCGGTTCCGGGGTCGGCAGTGTAAGATGGCAAAGACCGTGCACTACCCGCTCTTGTGGCGGAGTCCACAGGTGCAGACCTAAACGCCGTGAACATGGGAGCAGGAAAGATCACGCTTGCCGCCGGGTACATACCTGTAGGTAGCCCACCTGGCTTGGTGCGGTAGGGACTCCCGCCGATCCTAACGGATAGGATCCAGACGGGGCGGCATAGCTAACGTAGCTAGGGGCCAAAGCCACCGGTTGACAGCTCGTCCCTGGTGCACCAAAACTGCCCGGATAGGCTAACCACGCGGCATTAACTCCGGCCTTCGGAACGGTCGAAGCGGTTGCCAGCGTGGTGCCTCCGAGTCGCGGAGCAGGCGCAGATCCCATGGCGGGGACCACTGGCATCTGCGGACTCGGCAGGACTTGAGGAGGAGCCATAGGCCGAGTCATCTCCGGCCTGTAAGGGATCGTCGGATCCACGCTCAGAGCTGGCTGACTGTGCATGTATTGGCCAAGCGTGATAGATATCAGCCGCTGTTCCCTCTCTGTCAAGGGCACCATAAGGCTCTGTGTCTGCGGAGAAGGCGAGCGGTTCCGCCGATTTGCCCTAGAGGAGCCAACTCACTCAGTGTGTTGATGAGCTGGTCCACTACACCCGGTGCGGACCGTCCAGTATTCCGGCTGGGGACCCGCAAGGGAGACCGCCCGTCCGTAGGTGGCAACCGGAGAACTTGGTCCAGCTGTCAGCTATCATAGTAGCTGGCACTCGATTCCGGATGTCCGGAGACATCCCCTGGAAGAGTGCCGCTTGCCACGAAGACCGTCCAGACAAGGGCGGGCGCGGTGTAGAGCTACTCCCAGCTCTGCCTACCGCGCCTAATTCATCGAGGCTAGACCTCGGCGGCAACACATGTTGCGGCCCCGCGGGGCTCGACTCTACGTCTGAAGACGGAGCCAAGGACGTCGGGGACGTGTCCACGGACTGGGATCGGTCCTGCGGATCGTCCGGACACCCTTTCGTGGAGCCGGAGCACCCGCGGACCTGCTCCCTGATGATCGTTGAGCGAGTATGTGGGACCACACTATCGTTTTACTCATTTTTTTCTGTTTTTCCCTTCTGGAGTGTCCCGGAGGAGCGGACAGTCCCCCCCTACCATGCGCGCTAGCCGCAGCAACCAGGGATGAAACAGTTATCCCTACACATACATTAATCGTGGATCGTACAAATACTGAGGTCTGGCGAATTGAATGAAGCGGGCAATCACCAACGCGAGTTTCCAAATGCCATGGTTTATCAGACACCACAGACAACTAAATATCAATTCCTCGGTCATTGTGGTTTACACACTGTCTGCCCCTGAGGACACCAGTGTGGGTTTGGGTGTCAATATTTGGTAGGACTTTGTTTTTGTTCCGAAAATGTTGGATTCTAGGTTGGTTATTTGCTTCACAGAATTTGGTTTTGCCGATATTTCACGTTTATACATATATTATTTTGTGGGCTGCTTTTCGGTAGATGGGTTGGATATATTCCCCCATTTTGTGATATCTCTAGTTTCAATGGGATGGATTGTGAAAGTTGTTGGATGATTACATAACCGTTGGAACAAAATAGCATCGATGTACTAGGTTCTTTCCCCATGATGAGCAGTTTTCATATCCAAATAGGCAACTAAAGCAGTGAATGATCAATCTTAAAAATTCAACTTTGAGCAATTGCATAGCAATTGAACAAGGATGACCTAAAAAGTAATCTACTTCTCAGTTATGGACTTGCATATGTGCAGGTATTTGAAAGAATAATTACGATGTTTGGTTTGAACAAGAATTTCTCCACAAAAATGCACATTTTTTTTTTATTTCAATTTCGAAAATGAACTAACTGCAAAAAGTGTCATATTTATTGACAAGAACTGATTATAATAGGCCAAGAGAATCATTGATGATACAAAGGTGTTTTTCATGATTTTCAGTGTAAGAGTATTCACTGAGCTTTTTTCAAAAACGGTGACCGATACTGCTTCTTGAATGCGAGGGCAACCATGTGAGAATATTGAAACAAATCAAGGAGCATACTTCTACCGTGGCTGATACACGCCATAATTAGTGTTTGTTGTTTTGATTATTATACTAATAAGTAAGTGACAATCAAAATGGACTGGTGCCTGATCTGTAGAGCTTTGGCCATAAGATCACTATGGTAGCTGCTGAAGTAGCCCTGCGATGATCACGAATCCATAGTATCCGCAAAATTTTGTTTGGGGGTTACAAATTATATGTATGCATGAACGTGATGATTCAGCTCGACACTACGGATTAGTAAAGATTTGTTAATGTTCTGTACAAATATATAGCATATACACGAATACATGTATAGTTGTTCCATATAACATCGTGTGTAGCCCATGTGTGTGTACATGAGATGTATTGCTTTTACTAGTGAACCCAGTGAGTATATAATATACATACCTAGAGAGAGTGTGTTATATGAAAAATCCCATGAGGCGATATTGCCCCTTCATGCGTGGAACGAGCCAACAACAACTACCGTATAATCGCGCATATAAAGACACTGCTTTATGGCGCGAAAGGAGTCAACCTTCTCGAATATAGGGACATGTTCTTATATTCGAATATAAGGACAGGCTCGAATATAAGGCCTATAATATCGAGCCTGTCCTTATATTCGAATATAAGAACATGTCCCTATATTCGAGAAGGTTGACTCCTTTCGCGCCATAAAGCAATATTCGTTTATAAGGACACCCATATCCTTATATTCGAGACATTTGGGTTTTGGCTCCAAAAACGCAACGGTGTCTCGAATAAAAGGGCACCCATTGCACGTGCTATCACGTGCTGCCAGGCTTACGACCACTGTCAGTAATATGGTTATTGGGAGCTCATTCAAAATAGGCCTCAAATATCTACCTGAGCCAACACTTATAATATAATTTGACATCAGTGGTGGTTATGACTTGTCTAGAATACTTGCACATGAAGGTTAATGTGGCTATTATTTAATTTAGCTTACCATGTTCTTATATGCGGGTTATTGGGGGGTGTCCTTATATTCGAATATAAGAACATGTCCTTATATTCGAGACACTTTGGTTTTTTGGTGAGAGCCCCAAAACGCAATATTCCGGATATAAGAACATGTCCTTATATGCGCGATTATACGGTACAAGTGTACAAATTGTGTATGCCAAAAAAAACAATACGTTTGTTTGCCTGAGTCATTGTCATCATTGCCGATAGTTAATTCAGTTGACAGCACACACTGTGGGTCGAGGCAGAATTATATAGATACCATGTTGCAATATGTTTGTGGTGTTCATACTGAACCCATGTACATTTGACGATAGGTGTCAACGCAGCGACCAAACAGGAGGGTTGGGGATATAAGTAGAATTTTCAATGATACGGATGTATATGGCGCCCCGTTTGTGCCACAAAAAAGATAATTTATTTTTTTCTAACTCATACGTATGAGATAGTATCTCATACGTATGAAATACTAAGTCATACGTATGAGATAATAAGTCATATGCATGAGATACTAAGTCATACGTAGGAGATAATAAGTCATACGTATGAGATACTAAGTCATACGTAGGAGATACGAAAACATACGTATGACTTATTAACACATACGTATGACTTATTAACACATACGTATGAGTTGTTAAGACATACGTATGAGTTGTTAACACATACTATGATATATCATCTCATACGTATGAGTTGGAAAAAAATAACTTCTCTTTTTTTGTGGCACGAACGGGGTGCCATAGATGCAATAACCAATCTAGATGTCTTCAATCTATCATTTGCATGTAGAAGGCACACAACAAATTCAAAGTTTATGGCCTTGTATGGCATTGCTAGGAGTTGTGTCAACAAAAAAAAACGAAATTCAGTCCCTTATCATAGCCAGGATATATAACATAAAAATGGTGTCGATACCAGGTAACACTGGCGCCACCTAGTTTAGGTTATGTATTGCTCTCACGTGTGGAGCAGACGTATGCCTCATATGTACAGGCCTTGCTGAAGTGAAGCGCGACGGGCGAGTCCATTGTTCATATCCCGCTCCAGGGGCGATATGAGGACCATTCCACCTTATTTGGGGAGGTTATGGTCGTTTTGGGCAATAAAAACAATCGGTTTTACTCGGTATGTATGACAATAATACACTGTCACCCCTCGGCGATATACACGATCATCACGCCTCGTTGACGCTCGGCATGATATCGTGTATATCGCCTCAGTAACAGTGTATTATTGGGCCAAGTACCGTACACTGCTCCTTAATACTACTCGTCCACTGAAAACATATCATTTAATCCGTCTCGCACCTTTTTAATCCTTATTGAATATAGAGGAAGGCGCAGGATATGACACTTGGGCCGTATTATTTCACACGTAAGATCCTAGGTAGAACAATCACTTTGAAGCGCTGAATATACACCACATAGCACCAAATTTGCAGGTAAACTGTGCAGTGTCATATTCTTGATAGTGGCTCGGTACAGAAAGAAAAGCGGTGTGCCCGTTACGAATTTGGTTATTTTTTGTGCATTATGATTTTATTCGTTATTTAGACCCTGCAGTTAAATTGAATATATGAGAGAACATATACATATAATTGTGATACTTTCCATCACGTAGCACTGTGTATCATAACGTGTTATATTTTCCGGCATAATCATAATGTACCCTGACTCACTTTTCACAGCCCCATGAACATGAAATACCGAACACTTTATTATTTGTATCCTGCTCGGAAATCACTTTTCAAGTATGCATGGGCTTAGATATATCTACGATGGTAAGTTTTTTTGTACAGTATGGATTTGATACATTTTTTCCTAGTTTTCGCTTCCCTGTTGCAGTTTATTTCCCTCGACAATGAGAAGGAATAATTGTTTAAAATAATGAATAGTTTATTTAATAGTATTAATATATATCTCATCAGTTTGTTCCCATCTTATTCAATCTATATTAACGAGTGCAATAAATATCCATTATACATTGTTGTTGTTATTGATCTGGTCAAAATTCATTGTTATGATGATTTTATGTTTTGTTTTTTGCTGAAATAGATTACTATAAACATATAATAACCCAAATACAACATTATACTGGGATTTATTTCGCACTTGGTCTTTCCGCAGAGTACTCGTAAACTTGTGCTTCGTGAAAGGACCGTGCGAAATAAATCCCAGTATAATGCAGTATATGCTTAATACTGAACGTCTTTTTCTAATGATGACAGATTGCTTTATCTAAATAATATTGATAATATTGATAATATTGTTTAATATCACAACGATAGCTAGTGCATGTGTATGTCAATTATTTTTTCTTTCAAAGCAAAACTACATTTGATATGCTTCTACGGAAGACCGTTAGTGCCAGGTGTGAGTGGCGGCCGCCACATAATTATCTGGCGGCCGCCACTTAATTATCTGGCGGCCGCCACTTAATTATCTGGCGGCCGTCACTTGATTAACTGGTGGCCGCCACTTAATTATCTGGCGGCCGCCACTTAATTATCTGGCGGCCGCCACATAGTTATCTGGCAGCCCCCACATAATTTGTGCATTAACCCAGCATTTTGGTCTTTCCATAGAAGTTCAAATTTCCGAATTTGCACGCGATCAAAATGTTACATTTTATTTGAGATACATTATCGATACACTAAGTCGATATTACCAATATTTTTTCCCCTCCTCTTCCTCCGCCCCCCCCCCCCCCCCACCCCATTCGAAAACCAGCATCCAATAGGAGTGGTGCGCGTTAGTCACGTGCAAAGTGACTGATCGGTCAATGCCGATTTATATTGTAACATATGGTCCAAGAATGCCTCAATAAATAACAATATTTGTTTGCGCGATGAAAGGTACATATTTTCTTGTCAGTCATTGGTATTATCATGGAAATATAGGGGATTTCCATGGTATTATGGACCATAGGGCAACTTTTAATACATATTCCACAGCGGAGAAAAAAACAAAGAAAAAAAGGAACACACAATATTATTCATATAATTTGACGAAGATTTGTCACCACCATCGAATATGCACTGTTTTTATTTGTTCACATATCCCTTTAACCTATATATCGAGGTAGCAACCATGATTGCAGAGGGCCCAGTTGTCATGGCCACAACAAATAACATGATTTCATTGATGGTCCCTATATAATTCTAAGTGTGGAAGTTAAGTTTTGTTGAATAATTTGCATATCAACAACCCCCCCCCCCCCCACACACACACACACACACAATACCCCATTGTCTCGTTAAAAACAGTATTGTCACTAATACAGTATGTCTCGACTTTTATTTGGATACTAGGGCCTAATTAGCTATATTATATTGCTTTACAAGAATCTTATCATATTTCAAGCCACGGCCTACAGATAATTATGTGGCGGCCGCCAGATAATTAAGTGGTGGCCGCCAGATAATTATGTGGCGGCCGCCAGATAAATATATTGCCTACCGCGCCTAATTCATCGAGGCTAGACCTCGGCGGCAACACGTGTTGCGGCCCCGCGGGGCTCGCCGCAGGGGCCGCGGGGCTCTACCTCGCCGCGGGGCTCTACCACGCGCGCTAGCCGCAGCAACCAGGGATGAAACAGTTATCCCTACACATACATTAATCGTGGATCGTACAAATACTGAGGCCTGGCGAATTGAATGAAGCGGGCAATCACCAACGCGAGTTTCCAAATGCCATGGTTTATCAGTCACCACAGACAACTAAATATCAATTCCTCGGTCATTGTGGTTTACACACTGTCTGCCCCTGAGGACACCAGTGTGGGTTTGGGTGTCAATATTTGGTAGGACTTTGTTTTTGTTCCAAAAATGTTGGATTCTAGGTTGGTTATTTGCTTCACAGAATTTGGTTTTGCCGATATTTCACGTTTATACATATATTATTTTGTGGGCTGCTTTTCGGTAGATGGGTTGGATATATTCCCCCATTTTGTGATATCTCTAGTTTCAATGGGATGGATTGTGAAAGTTGTTGGATGATTACATAACCGTTGGAACAAAATAGCATCGATGTACTAGGTTCTTTCCCCATGATGAGCAGTTTTCATATCCAAATAGGCAACTAAAGCAGTGAATGATCAATCTCAAAATTCAACTTTGAGCAATTGCATAGCAATTGAACAAGGATGACCTAAAAAGTAATCTACTTCTCAGTTATGGACTTGCATATGTGCAGGTATTTGAAAGAATAATTACGATGTTTGGTTTGAACAAGAATTTCTCCACAAAAATGCACAATTTTTTTTTATTTCAATTTCGAAAATGAACTAACTGCAAAAAGTGTCATATTTATTGACAAGAACTGATTATAATAGGCCAAGAGAATCATTGATGATACAAAGGTGTTTTTCATGATTTTCAGTGTAAGAGTATTCACTGAGCTTTTTTCAAAAACGGTGACCGATACTGCATCTTGAATGCGAGTGCAACCATGTGAGAATATTGAAACAAATCAAGGAGCATACTTCTACCGTGGCTGATACACGCCATAATTAGTGTTTGTTGTTTTGATTATTATACTAATAAGTAAGTGACAATCAAAATGGACTGGTGCCTGATCTGTAGAGCTTTGACCATAAGGGCACAGTACGGTAATCGCTCAGCCAATCAGCGAGCGTTCACCTCACTTAGGCAATTTAAAGGGAAACTGTTGTTAAACATCGCCTCATATATTTTTTCAGGCCAGACTTCTGGACGAGTGTATATTCACCTGAAAGAACGCACTGCTGGGAAATAATGACCCGGTTTTCAAGGCAGTATCTTGTTGGCGTTCTTCTCAGGAGCTGGGGAATCAAAGGAGTTTTGCATGGGCATCAGTACCCATAATTTTGGGTATTTTCACCCCGGGTTCATTCAAGGCAGAATAGCGAAAAATCTCATGTGTCGTCAAATATATTCATGCTTACCACGCGATGCCCAATACGTCGAGTGATAAAACTAGCATAATGGTTAGGCTGGGATTTTTTTTTAGGAAGCTGTTATGGACCGTCAAAGTAAGATCATTTAACATTGAGTTGAATGGCCAATATAATTAATATACTGTAGC
This sequence comes from Terebella lapidaria, assembly GCA_949152475.1. Classification (NCBI taxonomy): domain Eukaryota; kingdom Metazoa; phylum Annelida; class Polychaeta; order Terebellida; family Terebellidae; genus Terebella; species Terebella lapidaria. Next base: position 14,122,492 of record OX424570.1, on the reverse strand, counting down.
CTTAACCAATTACACAATTTTCACTCTGCGTGGCCTGGGAGCGCAAAAAAATGTCATAATTTGTTTGACTAGGTAACAGTTGATGGTTCTCAACCTAATTCAATGTTCATTTGCCGTGTTTTGCGTGGTTAAGGAGAAAATTGTGGAATACACATAAATCACATGGTCGGTCGGCATGCAAAAATGTTCTAACTATCCTCAGCGGCCAAATTATGACTTGAATTACAATTTGTTTGCACAATATTAACGATACTGATGCATTTCAATAGCTCAGCCTTCTACAGGTGTCAGGGACTAGGAAATTTTCACCGCCGGACCAGATTACAAGAATTGAGGTCGGCCCTATGCCGAGCTGACGATTATCACAAGCAGCCCCCCTGACCCTAACATCATTCTAGAGACACAAGGTTGCATGCAAATCATAACCCCTTGATATTCTCGACTTTCTAAATAAATTATTAGTGGTATGTTACGTTTCACATGGGTTCTATAGATAATTTTCCGTCTTTAGTGTGATAAATTTACGGTTTTCTTTAATCTTACTTTACTAAATAATCCAAACTGCCATTGAATTATACCAACGATTGGGTCTTGATGCTAATTGCACTTATATTCTATACTCATCCTGAAATTTTCAAGGCTCTTGCATGAAAACTCAATGAGTTTTCAACAATTTTAATTCTAAGAATTTGGCAGACTGGCAAACCCCAGCACATGTAGCATATATATTCAATGGACTGAAACAGAGAATTGAATCGGGATATCAGGTTTATATTTCGTTTCACAATTACATACATATAAGGCTACCTACTGACAAAATATAACTCATATATCTCAGAAACGCCTATATATTAAGGGCATAGTACGGTAATCGCTCAGCCAATCAGCGAGCGTTCACCTCACTTAGGCAATTTAAAGGGAAACTGTTGTTAAACATCGCCTCATATATTTTTTCAGGCCAGACTTCTGGACGAGTGTATATTCACCTGAAAGAACGCACTGCTGGGAAATAATGACCCGGTTTTCAAGGCAGTATCTTGTTGGCGTTCTTCTCAGGAGCTGGGGAATCAAAGGGGTTTTGCATGGGCATCAGTACCCATAATTTTGGGTATTTTCACCCCGGGTTCATTCAAGGCAGAATAGCGAAAAATCCCATGTGTCGTCAAATATATTCATGCTTACCACGCGATGCCCAATACGTCGAGTGATAAAACTAGCATAGTGGTTAGGCTGGGATTTTTTTTAGGAAGCTGTTATGGACCGTCAAAGTAAGATCATTTAACATTGAGTTGAATGGCCAATATAATTAATATACTGTAGCCTTAAGATCACTATGGTAGCTGCTGAAGTAGCCCTGCGATGATCACGAATCCATAGTATCCGCAAAATTTTGTTTGGGGGTTACAAATTATATATGTATGCATGAACGTGATGATTCAGCTCGACACTACGGATTAGTAAAGATTTGTTAATGTTCTGTACAAATATATAGCATATACACGAATACATGTATAGTTGTTCCATATAACATCGTGTGTAGCCCATGTGTGTGTACATGAGATGTATTGCTTTTTCTAGTGTGATAAATATCGTTCTATGGCCGATATTAGGCCGAAATGTCTGTGATCGCTGTGCTAAATCACAAGGCCGGCAGTAGCAGTTCAATAGTTTATTTGGGATGAAAGCCGACAATGTCTCAATCACACTACAAGGCCGCAAACACACCTACGTCCGGTGATTTCCCCAGTCGACAATACTATATCCTCGATATTTAGTCCTTTGAACAATCCAACATATGAATATCGCAGTTCAATTATCTAGTAGTCCTCGTGTTAGGCCTTCGCTTTACAATCACGGCCACAACTTAGAAACACATCTGCTCATGAGGACATCCACTTCTCAACTCTTAGCAAAACTGTGCGGCCGGCAACATGTGGTGTAGACTTTCCCGCCAAATGCATGCGGTGTTGTGATTGGTCATGTATGTGCTGATGTGTGCTGATCTCACCGGGAAAGTGGGTTTCCCCGGCGCGTGAGCGAGACTTGTTATGCTTATATCTGTGCACGTGATGTGAGCGGTGGGTGTGTCATGTTCTATGTTTAGAAGTTGGTGCTTGTGAAGGTCAAGGCCGAAACTAACTGGGTCGATGTACCGAATGAATGGGGCCGCAAGTGCATGTGGATTGACCTGTGTATGTAACCATGACTACATGGAGTTTATGCTTGTGATCGTATAGTCTGTACCTGTCCTGTATGTAAGTCATGTAGAATGGATGTTTGTTGTGGAATATGCATGCGCGGGAGGGACGGGGGTTACAGTCGCTAAAATTACTACATTACACCCCTTCATTAATTCTACGCCCTCGGAATTACCCTACCCGGACCCTACCGTCGCCAAAAACTAACAATAAAAAGCTAAAAAGTCCTACAAGGTCAAACCCCAACACTCACACACACACACCGCGCGACAATGGTAAAACACTTCATACAATAAAAATTCTAACCGTCAAAATAAACGTCATCAGTCAGTCCGTCAATAGTCGCTACGATGATACATTTACACATACATGCACGACAACGAATGATGAGATATGAATGGAATGTATTGAACAAAACTCCTCGACGCTTCAAAGTGAAACGGAAACTAGTTTAGAGTCTATGAACTGAAAAAGAATTGTCTGGATTAACCTTAACTAAATTACATGAATAAAATACCGTGACTAGGATAACTATTTACAAATTTTGGCCGACATAACAATAAGCCGACATAACCAGAATGATCATCGTGACCAGGATTTCTCCGAGTCACTTTCTGTCATCAGGCCGACACAATGAAAGGCCGATACATCACTAGTCCAGCGTGACCAGGATTTCCAGGGGCCGACACAATCGAGGCCGGCAATTGTCCGTTTATCACCACTGAGCCGAAACGTTCACTCCTTCTGGCCTCGCTTGCCAGCAGGAGGTGGTGGTGGTGCCGGCGACGCCTGCCGCATTAGTTGTTGTTGCTCCTCTGGTGGCAGGCGGGGCAAGATTGAAACTATGGTGGCGAGCAGGTCGCCCGGGATGGTGGGACCCGAGTCGCTCTGCGTCGCGGCCGAAACGGTTGGGGTCGAAGTTGGGGCCGACTATCAGCGGAGCCGTCACTGTCTTTTCCATCGCTTGGCTTATCCGCCATGGCGGAAGCCGCAAACAAATGTCACTTCAAACAGCTAGGCCGACTGTAATTTTTATCCCAAATATCCGACAACTATCCACAAACTTTATCAGTTCAATGTCATTAAATGCCACGTAATTATCCGACAAGTGTTCCAAACCAGTACAAAGTTTTTCTCCGTATCTAATCGAGCTCCTGCTGCTTCAGAAGTTCAGGCGCAAATGACCTACTTGCCGTTAATTTCCACTGCCGTACACTGAGATGCTTATCTGTATCCCAATTCCACGAATCGGGCCGGGGGGCGCTCTCTGCCGATATACAAAAACGTCTTTACGCTGTATCCCATTGTTCCAAGTGTGTCTGCAACAAGGCGGGCCGTCGTCAGGGAAACGCTGGTACGATCTCTCTCTGACCAATCTGGGTCAGTCCATTACGACAGTAGGGGGATCCTCACACTGTCCATTTTTCCGAATGTCCGTCTGCCGTCCCCTGGATTACACGTTCCTATACATTGTCTATTTGTGCTAATCGACTGTTCAAATTACTGGGCTCTTTTTGCCCGACGACTCACTATTGTCTTTATCAGGGGAGATTTCATGTGGGTGCTGTAAACAGCTTAAATGTTTATTTGCGCTCGTGCATTCCTTGTGACCTGTTACTTTGATCGTTCCTTTTCTCCCTAAGTTAGCGCACAATAAACTAACGGCCGAATTGCTGTCTAGCAGACGACACACAGTTATTAAAGGCGGAGACATTAATGTCAATCACTCACAGGGGCGGACTTCGTTCCATTCATTTTCAGCCAGTTCACAAGACAACGGAGCCGCTAATATTGTCGGGGTCGAAATTGCAATGATCAGGGTCGGTCACACCGTGGCGCTTTGAATATTTTTGGGTGATAAATTTGATGACAGGCCGCATCTTGGTATGATAGCTATTTAGTGACTGGTTCCCGTACCACTGGGCCGTTCCTCCGAATACTACATGGAGTGGGTAGAGGCTCGGTCGACGCATACCCCGGAACGAATCACACTACCACCTCTTCGACAACTAAGTGGCCTTACTCACGGTGTGACATGAATTATTATCCTCTTCGGCTGGCACATGGATAGAATCTGACATGATAATCTTAGTTAGTGCGTAACACACGCGGAACAATAGCATACGTTATACGGGGTCGAAACACATATCATAATGCAATCAATTTTTCACCAGCATCGTAATTATGAAATCATATCAAGTGTATATATGTCGAATTCGCCTCACTGACATCTTGTACATATTAAATGCATATATATTGTTATTGTAATATATTATAATATTATGGGAAAGACATGATATCATAGTCCATTAGACATGCATAATTCATCATCAATAGCATCAATCAGATAACAAGGCCGGGGTTATCTGTAGTGGGCCGGTCTGCGTGCGTTGCGTTTGGGTCGACTTGGTCGTGCAGGCGGGGGCGTAGCCTCGCTTGTCTCGGGGTCGGATGATATCACAGGCTTTTGCCTGCGTGTCTTGCGTGCCGGTTTTGGTGTGTCGGAACTTGATCCGCGTGATCTTTTCCGTTGCCGATGACGACTTGAGCCGGATGAAGTTGGAGATCGCGATTTACGATCTTGGGCCGCTGACGAGTCAGACTCAGCTGTTTGGTCTGTATCTGTATGCCGATCTTGCACTGTGACCTCCCAGGGGTAGTAGAACTCCTTGAGGAGCCCCAGGGGGTCGGCCGATTGCTCTGAGCCGGATTTGCTTGACGACGTCGAAGGTCGTACAGGGTCGGAATAGATGTGAGCCGCTTGGTTGTCACCTTCGTACGGTTTGAGTACGTCCAGATGAACAACACGAGTGTTCCGAGGGTTGGAAACCAAGGCGATCCGGTAATCTACCTCAGTCACACGGTCGACGATCCTCCAGGGACCAGTCCAAGGCCGAGCGAACTTATTATTCTGCGTGAGGGGCAGATAATAATATCGGACCAGTTCTCCTGGTTGGAACTGTGGTCGAGGCTTGGCGTGGGCGTCATAACCCATCTTCTGCCGAATTGCCGCTTTCTCAAGATGGTCCTGAGCGAAACCGTGAGCCGTCCTGATCGCTTGCCGTAAATACTCCACATACTCCGGACCACACGGAGGTAGAGGTTCGGGGTCGTAAGTCGGGAACATGAGGTCGACTGGCAAGTTACACTCGTGTCCATACACCATCAGATGCGGGGTGCATCCCGTGGACGAGTGTACTGAGGTTCGATAGGCCATTAACACATATGGCAGGTGCACGTCCCAGTCGTTCGCACGATCGCTGACGAATGCACTCAGCATGTTGAGCAATGTCCTGTTGAATCGCTCAACCTGGCCGTCGCTCTGAGGTCGATATGGGGCCGTGCGAATCTTCTTAGCGCCCAGAAGACGCACGACATGCCGAAATAGAGCCGACTCGAACTCGGTGCCCTGGTCGCTATGGATTGCCTTGGGGACGCCATGATGAACTATCCATCTGTTTACCAGGATGTCGGCAACATTTTTGGCGGTATGTCGCCGCAGCGGGAAGGCGTCCGTATATTTCGTGAAATAGTCCGACACAACAAGGATATACCGATGGCCTCTTCCCGTGACTTTGTGGGTGTCGAGAATGTCCATCGCGATCCGGTCGAAAGGCGCTCCTGTCGGCAACTGTGTCAGAGGCGATCGTTTTGGGACCGGTTTTCCTTTGCGGGTGACACATTGCGAGCAGCGGGCACACCAGCGGGCGACATCCAGTGCCAGGCCGGGCCAGTAGAATCGGCGCCTGACTCTCTCGATGGTTCGCTGAATGCCGAGATGTCCGACAATCTTCAGGTCGTGAAGTTGGTGCAAAACCTGCGTTCTGAGTGCTACGGGGAGCACGGTTTGCACCACAGGCCGTCCAGCGGGGTCGGGTTTTACGTGCCGAACTAGTACCCCGTCTTGTAGCGCCAGGAGGCTCCATCTGGAAACAAGTGTTTTTACCTCCTCCCCATGGCGCGCTACCTCCTTAGAGTCTGGTTTAGTGCCGATCAACATCCACTGTCGCACTTTTCCGACGCTCGGGTCGGCTTGCTGTGCCGCGACAATGTCCTGAGCCGAATAGTCCGAAAGCCACTTTTGCCCGTCAAGTGTGGCGTCCAAAGCACGGACTCGAACAACTTGGCGTGCCGAAACTAGTTGGGGCAAGACCGGTGATGTTATGGAATCGCTGTCCAGGAGGTCTGCCCTTGTCTTAGCCGAAACAACAGTGATCCGACGAACTGGAAGTTCTCCGGAACTTGTCTCTGGGTCGGTCGGAGGTGTATCGAGTCGTCCGGGACAGTCTTGGTGTTTGCAACTGTGACACCGTGACAAGCCGTCTGCGTTGCCGTGAAGTTTGCCGGGCCGATGCTCTATCTTGAAGTCGTACTGCTGCAACTTAGCGAGCCACCTGGCGAGCATGCCGTCCGCGTCGCTGTAGTTCTTGAGCCACCTCAAGGAGCTGTGGTCGGTCCGGAGGAGGAACTTCCTACCCCAAAGATAATGCCGATAATGTTGAACCATTTCTACCACTGCCAGCAGTTCTCGGTACGTGGTACAATAGTTCCGTTGGGTCCGGGATAGGGTTTTGCTGGCAAACCCGATGGGGATTTCTTTCCCGTTGACCCTCTGTGAGAGTGCGCCTCCCACAGCGTAGCCGCTAGCGTCCGTGTCGAGGATGAAGTAATCATCCGGACTCTGGGTCGGATGCGCGAGCTTAGGCGCCTGGATGAGAGCGTCGCGGAGCCGCCGAAAAGCGCGTCGCTGAGCCGGTCCCCAAGTGAAATGACATTCACCTCGGGTGAGTGCTACGAGAGGTTCGGCGATCTCAGCATAGTCCTTGATGAATCGCCTGTGGTAATTGGCGAAACCAAGGAAAGATCTGACATCGGAGATCTCGCACGAGGTCGGCCATTCTCTGATGGCTTTGACCTTGTTGGGGTCGACACGAATTCCTTGGCCGCTCACTATAAACCCCAAGTACAAAATTTCCCTCTGGAACAGTTCGCACTTCTTGGGTTGAAGCTTCAGGCCTGCCGATCTAATCCGATCCAGGACCGCCTCCAGGTTTGCGAGTGCCTGATCGAATGTTCTGCCGTAAGCGATGACGTCATCCAGATAACACATACACCGTGTCCACAAGTATCCACGGAGTATGGTTTCCATCAGCCGTTCAAATGTTGCCGGTGCATTGCTGAGGCCGAATGGCATAACCTTAAACTGGTATAGTCCTTTCCTTGTCGCAAAGGCAGTTTTCGGTCTGTCTGTAGGGTCGACTTCGACTTGCCAGTAGCCGGAAGCCAAGTCCAAGGCCGAAAAGTATGTAGCGCCCGCCAGGGCGTCATGAGTGTCCTGAATGTTGGGCAACGGATATGAATCCTTGCGGGTGACGTCATTCAGGAGCCAATAATCGACGCAGAACCTTACTTGGCCGTTCTTTTTACGCACGAGCACCACCTGTGCGCTCCAGGGCGAATCTGACGGCTCAATGCACCCCAAGCAAAGCATCTTGTCGACCTCCTCATCTATGATGCTCTGTTGCGCCTGAGGGACGCGTCGTTGACGTTGCCGAATCGGGGCCGAATTGCCGGTGTCGATCTTGTGTTGGACGACTTGGGTCCGTCCCAACTGTCCATCCGGGTGCATGAAGGTGCCCTGATATTGATGGATCAGGTTAGCGCAACGCCGGTGTTGTTCTGGCGCTAGTCCGGCGCGATCCACCATCTCTTGTAGATGTGGCGGCAGGTCGCGGTAGTGACTGGCGTCGGCTGTGGACAGGTCGGGCTCCTCTCCGGGTCTTGGTAGAGCTCCGACAACACTCTCGATCGGACTGGCTATGGCGACAGGGTCGGATCGAGTAAGTGTAATACCGGTATCTGCCGTGTTGACTACAGACACCTTTACACATTGTCGGTCCAAGGTCGTTAATGTTCTTCCCATGATGAGGTCAGTGTCCTCGGGAAAAGCCGTCAGTGGTTGAATCATCCGTGGATGCTGCCAAACTCGAACTCTGGAGGTCGGGATTAGCTCTACGATCGCCTCGCTACGTGCGGGGACGGTGACGGCTCGGCGCACTGCCATTCTAACAACATTGGCTTCAATGTCCTTGTGCGCAAACAGGATTTCTTTGTGTACCTGTATTGTTCCTGCGCCGTAATTCACTACAGCGTGAGCTTGCCGGAAAAAGTTCATGCCGAGTATCATGGCGTCGTGGATGTCAACTACACAAAATGTCACAATCATGTGGTTGGTCCCGACCTGAATTGGGAGGTCGATCAGTCCATCGATTGGGCTTGACTGTCCGTTGACGTCACGAATCGTGGCCGAAGTAGGCTGTAGCTGTCGTTGATCGGCGGGGACGTGTCGGAGCTGATCGCGTCGGAGCAAAGAGATTTGCGCTCCGGAGTCGAGCACAGCTTGTATTGTCTTATCCCCGACGCGTACCGATAACTTCCAGCACTCATGTGCCGCTCTCGAATTGTCTATGACGGCCGGAATTGCGGGGTCGTCCGGCGGTGGCTTGAAGAGTGTGTGCAGCGGCGGCAATCTGGATTCCGGTCCAAATGGGAACGCGTAGAACCCTCCGTCATCGGAGATCCACTCCACCTCAGACATACTATCTGTTCCGGTGCCGTTGGCGGTCGGGGGCGACACCCCTTCAGGACGACGATTTTCCCGTGGAGGCCGTTGTGGAAGTGGCGCGGACACCCCTTCATGAGGGCGAGCCGGCTTTGGGGTCGGAGTTCGACACTTGGTACACACCCCTTCAAGGAGCTGAGGTGTGGGCTGGGCCGGCTGTGGGGTCGTAACTGTTGGTACTGTTGGTTTGGTAGTTACGACAACCGCAGGTGTGGAGCATGTACCATTGTTCTGTTGCCCGGAAGGTCCTTGCTCCGCAGCACCTTCCACTACTGGTTTAACGACTGAGCCGTTGGCTCTGTCGGGGCCGACTTGGTTTGGTTGCCGATTTGGTTAGGTACTGACAATACTTGATCTGTCCTTCGGTCAGTACCAGCACCTTTAGGTCGAAAAGTTAGTGGCTTCATGCCATTGCGCACTAAGACGTCTTTAAGCCGAAAACACCGCATCCAGCGATGGCCGGGCTTCTTGCAGAAGAAGCATACGGCTGGTCGTCCGGGCTGTGGAGGCCGATCACCTTTAGTCGGGGCCGTAGTTCGTAGGACGGAATAGATAGCTGTCTCCTCACAGAGTCCATTCTCGTCGCTAAGGACGCTCTGGAAAGCTTCCGCCACCCATTCGCGTGAACAGGCTGGCACAGAATGTTCTTCACATCCTTGAAGGCCGGTCGTGTCACTGTCGGCAGGGTCGTAATAAGCCGCAACCTGTTCAGGGGTCGGCGTTCCTCCCTGATTGATCTGTCCCATAGCACAAGACAGTTCTTGGTCGACACAATCATCATCCGGGTATCCGCTCACGGAGATGTCGGCACGTCGTGTGCCCCTCTGACGATCTCTGTTGGTCCGTTGCTGACGACTTTCAGCTTTGAGGACGGCCGTCAGCGCTTCACCGTAACTATGGAAAGTGAACACGCACAGTTTGTCGGCAATGTGGTCGGGTTGGCCGTTGACGAACTGGGAGATTACTGTTCGTTGCCGGGACTCTGGCGTGACATCGTCAAACACTTGCTCAGCCAGAGCTTGAAGCCGCTCTAAGTAATGTTCCGCATTCTCCTTCCGTTCTCTTTTTAGAAACGGAAAATCGTCCCGTTTGGACTGCCGACGAGGTGCGGGTTCCCAGCCCTCCAAGACCTGACAACGAAACTCCTCCCAGGGAGTCTCGACCGGAATGTTCAGAGCTAACGCTTCGGCGCGGCCGCGCAGCGTACTCCGGAAGGTCGTTGTTTTATTGAGGTCGGAATATGTGAAGGCCGCAGTGAATTGCTCGAAGCTCCGTATGTACTGTGTGAGATTGCCCTCCTTGAAGGTCGCACGCCATTGAGCCGTTTTAGCCATTGCTAACGGTTGGGGCTCAGACGTGAGTCTCTGGGGCGTGGGCGTGTCGACGCTCACCACAGTCGGCGTTGTTGTGACGGGAGCCGTCGTTGGCGTGTCAGCCGGAGCAGTTGAAGTCGTAACAATCGGAGCTGCCGAGGTTGTGTTAGCGGGTGTGGTCGGTGCTGTTGTCGCGGAGACGGCGGGCGAAGTAGCGGGTGGTGCCGGAATGCTGTTGGGGTCGTACGCTATTGGTGCGACAGGGGCCGTTTGACTGTATGGTGGCGTCACCCATGGTATCCCGACTGAGGGTGGGATTACAGCCGGCGGTGGATATCGGTATGTCGATCCGTCTGGGCCTACACCATGGTACACTAATCCGGTTTGTGCACCATGATAGCCGGTGTCAGCCATCACACTTGGAACGCCACCGTATCCGGGTGGTGGGTTCATATAGCCGACAGGTGGTTGGTAGTATCCGACAGCTACTCCATTTGAAACACCGCTTGTTGCGCCAGGGTATCCGACTGGCGATACACCGTATCCAGTGGTGTAGCCGATTGGCTGAGAGATCGGAGGTCCGATCATGGGCACAACACTTTCTGCCGGAGCAGACACAACTGGGTCTTGCGGCGAGGCGAAGCGCGGCTGTTCTCCGTCGGTCGGCGATGGTCGGGAAGCGGTCGGCGCGAGGGGGCGCGAGTCGGAGGCCGGCATGTCGGAGTCGTGAGGTCGGCGACATGATGTCGGTGGTGGTTGCCGAAGTCGCGCTTGCCGTGTGGTGGCGTGAATTTCCGTCGTCGGGTCGCTGGGTCGTTGCGGTCGCAGAGGTGTCACGATCGGGGCATCGGTCGTCGCCGGGATGTTCTCTTTCGTTACTCTCGCCTGGCCGGGTTGTGTGTACTCTACCACCGTTGGCTCGGTCGGTATGCGCGAGTACGTCTCAGTCGCGGGGTCGTGTCGTCTCGGCGTCGTTGACGGCGCCAGTGGCCGATCTACCGAATAAGCGCTTGGCGGGACCGATTCCGGAACATTGTCAGACTGACAAACCCACTGTCGTATCCGAGAGTCACTCGGTGGGTGTGTAACCATTGATGTGTCTATGGTTACCGGCCGAACGTTCACTGATAACTGTTCTGGGTCGGTAGCACGATATACGCTCGCTCTTTGACGTGAGCGCGTATAGTTTCTGTCGGCAGAGTTCAATAGTCTCTGGATTGTTCTGGCCGACGTTGCCGAATACGCCCTAGCGTGTGCACTCAAAATGTCACTTACTGTGTGTTGAGGTGCGAGCGGGTCTTCGTCGAGGAACTCCTGTATCAGGTCGACGGGCGGCGAAGACGATCTCAGGGTCGAATGTTCGTCCATGGAGTCGAACAGGCCGGTCGGTTGTTGTTCCTGTGACAACGGAACTGTGTCGCTCATAACAACTGAGCGGGGGCCGGAAGGTCGGAAGGTCGGGTTGAACGTGACTTCTTCATCTGTCTGGTCGGCCGACTCACCTCGGAACGCTCCCGGGGTCAATGCCATCACTGCCGGTAAGTTAGGGTCGGTAATCCGAGACTAGCTCAGATCCTGGTCGAACGGCGCCAATGTGATAAATATCGTTCTATGGCCGATATTAGGCCGAAATGTCTGTGATCGCTGTGCTAAATCACAAGGCCGGCAGTAGCAGTTCAATAGTTTATTTGGGATGAAAGCCGACAATGTCTCAATCACACTACAAGGCCGCAAACACACCTACGTCCGGTGATTTCCCCAGTCGACAATACTATATCCTCGATATTTAGTCCTTTGAACAATCCAACATATGAATATCGCAGTTCAATTACCTAGTAGTCCTCGTGTTAGGCCTTCGCTTTACAATCACGGCCACAACTTAGAAACACGTCTGCTCATGAGGACATCCACTTCTCAACTCTTAGCAAAACTGTGCGGCCGGCAACATGTGGTGTAGACTTTCCCGCCAAATGCATGCGGTGTTATGATTGGTCATGTATGTGCTGATGTGTGCTGATCTCACCGGGAAAGTGGGTTTCCCCGGCGCGTGAGCGAGACTTGTTATGCTTATATCTGTGCACGTGATGTGAGCGGTGGGTGTGTCATGTTCTATGTTTAGAAGTTGGTGCTTGTGAAGGTCAAGGCCGAAACTAACTGGGTCGATGTACCGAATGAATGGGGCCGCAAGTGCATGTGGATTGACCTGTGTATGTAACCATGACTACATGGAGTTTATGCTTGTGATCGTATAGTCTGTACCTGTCCTGTATGTAAGTCATGTAGAATGGATGTTTGTTGTGGAATATGCATGCGCGGGAGGGACGGGGGTTACAGTCGCTAAAATTACTACACTAGTGAACCCTGTGAGTATATAATATACATACCTAGAGAGAGTGTGTTATATGAAAAATCCCCATGAGGCGATATTGCCCCTTCATGCGTGGAACGAGCCAACAACAACTACCGTATAATCGCGCATATAAAGACACTGCTTTATGGCGCGAAAGGAGTCAACCTTCTCGAATATAGGGACATGTTCTTATATTCGAATATAAGGACAGGCTCGAATATAAGGCCTATAATATCGAGCCTGTCCTTATATTCGAATATAAGAACATGTCCCTATATTCGAGAAGGTTGACTCCTTTCGCGCCATAAAGCAATATTCGTTTATAAGGACACCCATATCCTTATATTCGAGACATTTGGGTTTTGGCTCCAAAAACGCAACAGTGTCTCGAATAAAAGGGCACCCATTGCACGTGCTATCACGTGCTGCCAGGCTTACGACCACTGTCAGTAATATATATACACAAGGTTATTGGGAGCTCATTCAAAATAGGCCTCAAATATCTACCTGAGCCAACACTTATAATGTAATTTGACATCAGTGGTGGTTATGACTTGTCTAGAATACTTGCACATGAAGGTTAATGTGGCTATTATTCAATTTAGCTTACCATGTTCTTATATGCCGGTTATTGGGGGTGTCCTTATATTCGAATATAAGAACATGTCCTTATATTCGAGACACTTTGGTTTTTTGGTGAGAGCCCCAAAACGCAATATTCCGGATATAAGAACATGTCCTTATATGCGCGATTATACGGTACAAGTGTACAAATTGTGTATGCCAAAAAAAAAACAATACGTTTGTTTGCTTGAGTCATTGTCATCATTGCCGATAGTTAATTCAGTTGACAGCACACACTGTGGGTCGAGGCAGAATTATATAGATACCATGTTGCAATATGTTTGTGGTGTTCATACTGAACCCATGTACATTTGACGATAGGTGTCAACGCAGCGACCAAACAGGAGGGTTGGGGATATAAGTAGAATTTTCAATGATACGGATGTATATGGCGCCCCGTTTGTGCCACAAAAAAGATAATTTATTTTTTTCTAACTCATACGTATGAGATAGTATCTCATACGTATGAAATACTAAGTCATACGTATGAGATAATAAGTCATATGCATGAGATACTAAGTCATACGTAGGAGATAATAAGTCATACGTATGAGATACTAAGTCATACGTAGGAGATACGAACACATACGTATGACTTATTAACACATACGTATGACTTATTAACACATACGTATGAGTTGTTAACACATACGTATGAGTTGTTAACACATACGTATGATATATCATCTCATACGTATGAGTTGGAAAAAAAATAACTTCTCCTTTTTTGTGGCACGAACGGGGCGCCATAGATGTATGACTGGAATGACCAAATCAATAACCAATCTAGATGTCTTCAATATATCATTTGCATGTAGAAGGCACACAACAAATTCAAAGTTTATGGCCTTGTATGGCATTGCTAGGAGTTGTGTCAACAACAAAAACGAAATTCAGTCCCTTATCAAAGCCAGGATATATAACATAAAAATGGTGTCGATACCAGGTAACACTGGCGCCACCTAGTTTAGGTTATGTATTGCTCTCACGTGTGGAGCAGACGTATGCCTCATATGTACAGGCCTTGCTGAAGTGAAGCGCGACGGGCGATTCCATTGTTCATATCCCGCTCCAGGGGCGATATGAGGACCATTCCACCTTATTTGGGGAGGTTATGGTCGTTTTGGGCAATAAAAACAATCGGTTTTACTCGGTATGTATGACAATAATACACTGTCACCCCTCGGCGATATACACGATCATCACGCCTCGTTGACGCTCGGCATGATATCGTGTATATCGCCTCAGTAACAGTGTATTATTGGGCCAAGTACCGTACACTGCTCCTTAATACTACTCGTCCACTGAAAACATATCATTTAATCCGTCTCGCACCTTTTTAATCCTTATTGAATATAGAGGAAGGCGCAGGATATGACACTTGGGCCGTATTATTTCACACGTAAGATCCTAGGTAGAACAATCACTTTGAAGCGCTGAATATACACCACATAGCACCAAATTTGCAGGTAAACTGTGCAGTGTCATATTCTTGATAGTGGCTCGGTACAGAAAGAAAAGCGGTGTGCCCGTTACGAATTTGGTTATTTTTTGTGCATTATGATTTTATTCGTTATTTAGACCCTGCAGTTAAATTGAATATATGAGAGAACATATACATATAATTGTGATACTTTCCATCACGTAGCACTGTGTATCATAATGTGTTATATTTTCCGGCATAATCATAATGTACCCTGACACACTTTTCACAGCCCCATGAACATGAAATACCGAACACTTTATTATTTGTATCCTGCTCGGAAATCACTTTTCAAGTATGCATGGGCTTAGATATATCTACGATGGTAAGTTTTTTTGTACAGTATGGATTTGATACATTTTTTCCTAGTTTTCGCTTCCCTGTTGCAGTTTATTTCCCTCGACAATGAGAAGGAATAATTGTTTAAAATAATGAATAGTTTATTTAATAGTATTAATATATATCTCATCAGTTTGTTCCCATCTTATTCAATCTATATTAACGAGTGCAATAAATATCCATTTTACATTGTTGTTGTTATTGATCTGGTCAAAATTCATTGTTATGATGATTTTATGTTTTGTTTTTGCTGAAATAGATTACTATAAACACATAATAAGCCAAATACAACATTATACTGGGATTTATTTCGCACTTGGTCTTTCCGCAGAGTACTCGTAAACTTGTGCTCCGTGCGAAATAAATCCCAGTATAATGCAGTATATGCTTAATACTGAACGTCTTTTTCTAATGATGACAGATTGCTTTATCTAAATAATATTGATAATATTGATAATATTGGTTAATATCACAACGATAGCTAGTGCATGTGTATGTCAATTTTTTTTTCTTTCAAAGCAAAACTACATTTGATATGCTTCTACGGAAGACCGTTAGTGCCAGGTGTGAGTGGCGGCCGCCACTTAATTATCTGGTGGCCGCCACTTAATTATCTGGCGGCCGCCACTTAATTATCTGGCGTCCGCCACTTAATTATCTGGCGGCCGCCACTTAATTATCTGGCGGCCGCCACTTAATTATCTGGCGGCCGCCACATAGTTATCTGGCAGCCGCCACATAATTTGTGCATTAACCCAGCATTTTGGTCTATCCATAGAAGTTCAAATTTCCGAATTTGCACGCGATCAAAATGTTACATTTTATTTGAGATACATTATCGATACACTAAGTCGATATTACCAATATTTTTCCCCTCCTCTTCCTCCGCCCCCCCCCCCCCCCACCACCCCATTCGAAAACCAGCATCCAATAGGAGTGGTGCGCGTTAGTCACGTGCAAAGTGACTGATCGATCAATGCCGATTTATATTGTAACATATGGTCCAAGAATGCCTCAATAAATAACAATATTTGTTTGCGCGATGAAAGGTACATATTTTCTTGTCAGTCATTGGTATTATCATGGAAATATAGGGGATTTCCATGGTATTATGGACCATAGGGCAACTTTTAATACATATTCCACAGCGGAGAAAAAAAACAAAGAAAAAAAGGAACACACAATATTATTCATATAATTTGACGAAGATTTGTCACCACCATCGAATATGCACTGTTTTTATTTGTTCACATATCCCTTTAACCTTCATTGATGGTCCCTATATAATTCTAAGTGTGGAAGTTAAGTTTTGTTGAATAATTTGCATATCAACAACCCCCCCCCCCCCCCCACACACACACACACACACAATACCCCATTGTCTCGTTAAAAACAGTATTGTCACTAATACAGTATGTCTCGACTTTTATTTGGATACTAGGGCCTAATTAGCTATATTATATTGCTTTACAAGAATCTTCTCATATTTCAAGCCACGGCCTACAGATAATTATGTGGCGGCCGCCAGATAATTAAGTGGTGGCCGCCAGATAATTATGTGGCGGGCGCCAGGAAATTAAGTGGCGGCCGCCAGATAATTAAGTGGCGGCCGCCAGATAATTATGTGGCGGCCGCCAGATAAATATATTTTCACACCTTTCATTATCTGGCCTCTATGGGCTTCCGTATGTTTCCGTGTGCTATGAAAGAAATAAGACATTAATACATGCCGCATTGTTCACAAAGCACCGACAATCCCGGGAAATATCGTCTGTTCCATCTTCACAGGGCGTAATCAGTCAGCCGGTACTGTGAGGAAACGCCCGTTCTGTGAGACAACTAGCTGGTTCTGTGAGTAAAAGTTGTCATTCTGCGTCGTACACACGAAAAATATCTGTCACAAACTAAGGTTAAAAGTTATATATTGGTTTATGGAGTGTTCTATTAGTTAGAATATATAGCAATAATGATTCATACGAAGTTATGGATGATGTATATACGTGTTTTGTGGTTTTTTAGAAGAAACTTTCCAAGATGCTAGGAAGTATGGACAATTATCTTATAACAGTGACCATATTTTTGGAGTAATAGGTGGTTTTAGGATACATTTGTGTACCAAATATATGAAAGTAAACGTCAGAAATGATTGGGAAGTGTGAGCTTAAATAAATCTTAATGAAAATGGATGAAATCAATAGTTTTTCATGTCAACACCGGTTCTTTGTGATGGCAACGCTGGTTCTATGTGAATTTTGAACTCCGATCAAATGGTCGAACTGTTTATGTCCGACATGTACACTTAGATTATGTATGATGAAATACACTTTACATGTATTAGGTAGGCGTATAAGATAAGATAAGATAAGATAAAACTTTATTTAACGTCGGATAAGACGAACCACAGATGAATTAGAAACACCAATTCAGTGTCTGACTGGACTATGACTGGATACTAGTGTAGTGATTTACTTTCGATTTGGTGCCGTGTGTTTGGCTATAGTTTATTTTCTCTCATTGTGTTTATTTTTAGTTCTTGTGCAGTACCTCTCGGCTCTGTGTCCGAACACTATAGACAATTATTGGTGAAATGTTTGCAATTCCATAGTATTTCTCAGGCCAGACAAGAGTGCTGAAGACATAAATTTAAAGACACGGGTTTTATTACCAATATCCAACGATCAGATAATCACTCACAAATATGTGTTATATTTCCAGATTACACAGTGACCAGATTTGGACTAAATCACCGGGCTGTACAATATAGAAAGGTTACACCGGGTCCAGGTTTAGAATAAGACCCTGCATTAACGTTAAGCTTCAGATCTAACGACGATCTCGTCCTACGCCCATATATGCGGTATATGCGGAGGTAATGGTTCCCTGGCTCCACAACTCTTCCGTCTCCAAAGGTGTATAAGTGCGGAATCAACCTTGCCATCCTCTGTGGAAGTGACTTCTGTGCGGAGGTCCTCGCCTCTGTAGAGGTCCTCTGGTCCTGCTGAGGTCTCCCGCACTGCGGAGGTCCGCGGCTACGCAGAGCTCCCTCGTCACTGCGGAGGTCTTCCGCATGTCTACTTCTCTTATCTCTTCCGCTGGTGCAGAGGTTCGTCACTTGCGAAGACGTGGTGTCAGAGCATTTGTCGTCAGTGGCGTCATCAGTGTTGTGCCCTCCAGACTGAGTTCTCCACAAGTTGTGGCGGGCTGCCTTTATAATCCACAAAGACCGGAAGTGGACAGACTCTACATCCATGGGGCCAGTCCTTCGCAATTGGTTTTGCGGATACCTTTTTTTTCAGTTCGTTATATAGGAGATGGGGGCCCTAATTTTTTTTCCTTTTCCGAGGTTGGCAGTGGAACTATTGAATAAAAATATAATTAATCAACAAAGTCATGCTTTTCAAGAATCCATATGGTGAAAAGATGTCATTACTAGCTCCTTATATCCCTAAACTCCCATAGAACCGGCTTTGCCATCACTCAGAACCGGCGGAGCATCTCTAATATGCATGTTAGTTAACACCTGTGCACATTTGTTGTGCTAACACTCATTAAATTCGATGTTTATTACATATTGCTTCCTCTAGCAGCTAATTACAACATGAAAAGCTGTTGTTCAATCAAATTTCATTTGTTTTTTAACTATTCCATCATATTTTGCCAAAAAAACACACATCAGCCGAACTGTGAACACTATTGTGATAATATGTCACATGTTTCTCACTTCAGGTCAACTTATTTCTTGAAAGTACATGTTCATGCAACTAATAGACATAAACCTTAGGCTCATTACTTATCATTGGCCACAACACAGCTTAATTTATCGTGGAGACTATCTTACATGTCGGTCATCATGCCTGTATTCACACAAAACCAGCGTTGAGTCACACAGAACGGCGGGAATATGCCGATTCTGCCCACAGTACCGGCTGATTGATTACGCCCTGTGATCTTCGTATCCAGTTCCGTAAGTATATTTAACTTTTCTGTCTATGAACTGTTGGACGAAACAATCAAATAATCATAATTATTTATTTCCAACAAAATATACAATATGAAAATCCATGCATATAAGCTGGTAAATTCTGTATATGGATGAAATTAATGTTCCTTATTGTTACTTTTTTATATCAAACATGCACAGATACATGTATAGTGTGAAAAGCCATTTACATAATCTCGTGAACTTCGTTAAGCGAAAATATAAAAGTTTACAACAAATTAGTGACTAATTCAAATTAGTGACAAAACAAGATCGAATTGTTTTCTTGTGGATGTCCTAATAATGTACTGATTATAAAAATGTACCTGCATAAAACATAGGTTTACACATACTTGTCCTGTCACGTCTTTGGCATGTATGTGGGATACTTGTGCTGCACTACCGCAGATTACTGTAACAGTAGATTGTCCGGGATATCGTAAACACGGATTTTCTTGTCACAGGCAATGACCAACTTTGTCACGCCACTATCACGATATAAACTACATGTAACAAGGTGAAGTGAAGCAGGTAGTCCAGTCACTATATCCCGGATGAATGTTCCGTCCGGGTTCCACAGCGTGACGGCTGCTGTCCACTCCTCGTCCACTATCTCCTTTTGTGCCACGAGCAGCCTGCCGCGACCGTCCACACAGACGGAGGTGCAGCGAGTGAAGTCCCGTCCATCCACATGAACTTTCCAGCGATGTGAGAAAGACCCATCGACAACACTGCACACGTGAATGCACTTACGGGAACCATCGCAACAGTAAATAGTATTGCTATGTACAGCTATATCAATAATCAAACCACAATTTTCTATCTGTCTCCTCCATTTGTTTTTCCGTGTTGTGGGATCATAAAGGACAACGTGCTGCACATAACGCTCCATATAGGTCATCACCAACTCGCCTGTCTGTGTCCAGGCGACACGTGGATAACGCCCCTCTTCAACCTCCTGACGCTCGGACCACTGGCGCGCGGCATGTCGGTAAATGTTTAGATACACACGATCTGACGAGTCGCTCGTCACGTACATGACCGCAATATCACCTGATGTCTGATGCACGGACACGTGCCTGGGATGGAGGTCATCAGGTGAGGGGTGAAACATCGTGGAGTCAGAGTTGTCACGGGGTGAGTGAATCAGTTTACCATCATCCGTACAATACAAGTACTCTCCACTTGGCGTTATGTCCAGGGACCGAATATATACTTCCACGTCTATCTCGTGCAAGAGCTATAATTATATAATATAATATACGACGAAAATATCATATATATAGCAACAGCAATATATAACAACAATCTTAAAAAGTGTACCAATGTTAGTCATTTTCTAAATGTTAGTGGCCGTGTGAACAATATAAAAAGATACTATCATACTGTATGTGACACGATGATATAAGGAATTTACATGTATTATGTACACTCACTTGTGGTTTGCGTACGATGGGGACATATGCTAAATCCAAAGGAACGCCATGATTTTCACCACTGCTTTTCAGCGCGTTGCCGCAGATTTCACTGTCCGTTGACTGATGATTGTTTTGCTGCACATCAGTATCGATTCTTGTATCGACGAGCCTCTTCATGCAGTTTTGATTGAATATTGCTGAAGTGTTGCGCTGTTCGTAATTGTCTGGAGCGGCATTATCTGTCAAATTCACTCCAGCAGGCATCGTATCTTTCATGCTGTCCTGTTCTCCCGTGTTTACCTCTGAGTTGTGTAAGGAGGGTGCACGTGGAGGATCGGGGGTTTCTGTGTTGATGCTGCCTCCTTGTCCTGTACATGACACAATTTCTGATGTGGAAGCCACGCTCTCGTGGGCAACATCAGAGACGACACTGACATCACAATGTGCTTCCGTTGTACTTGTGCTTGATGGTAAATCATTTGCTTGTTTGTCAACATCACCAGGTGTTTTATCGTCGGACAGGCGCTTAATCTGTAAGGATTAGCAATGCCATATTATGACTCGACTTCAGGAGCACACAAGATGGATAATATGACATGGATATAGTATGCTTGACAATGTGATTTTGTTACCTTTGTCCTATATTTTCTTTCGGACTCAGTCCATTTTTCACCTTGTCGTTTTAGTAGGGATTCATCTTTCTTAAGACTTTCCTGCTTGGCTTTGTATTTTTTCTTTTTCCTCTCCCGATTTTTTCTTTTCTGACGTTTATCGCAGTCCCGTACCTGTTCACAGGAGCGTTGCATGTATTAAAAGACGGGAACTGTACAACACTTTTAATTACCCCCCAAACCCATCGACTACAAATATATTATCAAACATATTATACTATATATAATATTCTATATTACCCAAAAGACGGAGAAGAGGCAGACCAACTTATCGACCTGACCATTACCGCAAAATGTCAAAGCTATCATACTATAACTACATGCACCATCATTGCATTACACGTTATTACATTGTTTGGTTTCTTTTCAGAGAATAATTCGTTCACACTTGTTTGGGATGCGTCACCTGATGGGCTTCATCAACAGGCTGCTGTGATGTTCCTGGTTGTGGATCACTTTGGCCAATAGGAATGTCACAGGGAGCCTGGCGCTTCTCCAAAGCACGGATCAGTCGCCGCATCTCAAATGTTTTAATCCCAAGAGTAGAAGCCTCTTTCCTGAGGTCCTCGATCGGGTATAGATGTTCGAGTTTGTAGATTCCATTCTCACGAAGCCGACGGATAACATCTTCAACATCCTGAATCTCAACCTCCTCACGCAGGAAACGCTTCAGTTCATCAGCTGCTTGGTTCATCTTTCAGTTGATTACCGACCTGATGACAGTGTAAATGACAACAGTGTAAGACAGGACTGCCGGAAATAGTGTATATATAAATAGGCGATTTCCAACGCATTTTGGCATAACGCCTTGCACTCCATATAAATGTATACACTACACATTGTGTACCCTATCCATTCTTTAGGGCATTATACATTGTTATAATGCATATTGAAGCGGCATTTGCACTTAGTTAGGCCTACTAATATTTGTTTGAATTGAAAAACCAGCTCAGTTGATAAAATTATATCAACATAGCACCAAGGGTACTGTAGCTTACCGGCAATCATGAGAAACGCAGAGTATTGATTTTCCAACATATAAATTGTTACACTGATCTTGAACTCTAATTGTCAAAAAATGTTCGTAAATGTTGCTGGAAACACATTTTCTGTATGGACTATAGTACGAAATCAAATTACACATCACAAAGGTACATAAAGAGAATCTTATACATGATTTTGAGAAAAACTGTCTGAATAGATTTAGACAAAATGGCCACCAAAGACAAATTTCATCGTTTTTGACCTTCCAATGTCATTGAAGGTCAAATTCAAGGTCATCACTCAAACCGCATTATATGATTTCCCATTTGAATGTGCCAATACTTAGGCTCTATTTTGAAGTCTTCTATGAGTTTACTCCGCACAGCTCCCATTATGAAGGAAAAATTGGGTGAAATTTTCTAAGTCCAAAAAATTTCTCAATGGCCAAAAAATTTTTTTTTTTTTTGCTGGAAATGGATCAAAACGAATATTGACTTGATTTTGGACAAAAAAAATTTTTTTTGCCGACCCGTCAAAAAATCAAAATGGCCACTACACGCAGACAGGCGATTCAAGGGCAACTAAACTTATACACATCATAGAGGTACATGAGGGGAATGTTTTAAAACAAAAATCTCAAAACTGATCAGACAGTTTTTGAGAAAATGGCCATCAAGTCCAGAATTGGTCATTTTTCGACAAAAAAAGGTAGTTTTGACCTTCCAAGGTCATTGAAGGTCAAATTCAAGGTCATCACTCAAACCGCAATATATGGTTTCCCATTTGAATGTGCCATTACTTAGGCTCTATTTTCAAGTGTTCTATGAGTTTACTCTGCACAGCTCCCATTATGAAGGAAAATTGGGTGAAATTTTCTAAGTCCAAAAAATTTTTCAATGGCCAAAAAAAAAATTTTTTTTTTTTTGCTGGAAATGGCTCAAAACGAATAGTGACTTGATTTGGGACAAAAAAAATTTTTTTCGCCGACCCGTCAAAAAATCAAAATGGCCGCCACACGCAGACCGGCAATTCAAGGGCAACGAAACTTATACACATCATAGAGGTACATGAGGGGAATGTTTTAAAAGAAAAATCTCAAAACTGATCAGACAGTTTTTGAGAAAATGGCCATCAAGTCCAAAATTGGTCATTTTTCGACAAAAAAAGGTCGTTTTGACCTTCCAAGGTCATTGAAGGTCAAATTCAAGGTCACCACTCAAACCGCAATATATGGTTTCCCATTTGAATGTGCCATTACTTAGGCTCTATCTTCAAGTGTTCTATGAGTTTACTCTGCACAGCTCCCATTATGAAGGAAAATTGGGTGAAATTTTCTGTCCAAAAAATGTTTCAATGGGCAAAAAAAATTTTTTTTTTTTTTGCTGGAAATGGCTCAAAACGAATAGTGACTTGATTTGGGACAAAAAAATTTTTTTTCGCCAACCCGTCAAAAAATCAAAATGGCCGCCACACGCAGACCGGCGATTCAAGGGCAACGAAACTTATACACATCATAAAGGTACATAAGAGGAATGTTTTGAAACAAAAATCTCAAAACTGATCAGACAGTTTTTGAGAAAATGGCCTCCAAAGTCCAAAATTGGCAATTTTTCGTCAAAAATGTCCGCCAAATCGGCAAAAACGATTCAATCAAAAAAATTTTAAAAACGTTTTTAGATATTGGCCTAAGGTATGTTCTGACAAATTTATGGGGAAATTCATCATGCCAAAAAAAAGTTACAGACCCGGACGGACGACGGACGACGGACGACAGACGACGGACGACGGACGAAAAACCACGATAATAGCTTATCGGCCCAAAGGGCCGGTAAGCTAAAAATCCCCCAAATTGCATACACATGGCTATTTAAGCGCTCTTTCACCTGAAACAGAAGGCTGAAATTGGTGTTTACATCAAGATTGACAGGCACGCAAGCTTATGTTTATGTTTACATTGGAATCAGGTCTTTTGAGAGAGGAATCCCGGACATGTCACACATTCAAACACGATGGCCAGCCGTTCCGCATTGTAGCTGTAAGAAATCGATTTTAGTATGGTTTGGGTCCGTGTCTAATATAAACACACTGGATGCGCCTACGTTCCAACATGGTCCTGGTAAAATGAGATAATTTATACCATGTTTACATGGCCCCTATTGGGCCCATGTAGCGCAGCTTACTATTTCTCCTAATGACAATGAAGATTAAAAATGTGCCAGACGGATTAAATATGGTATACATTCAGTGGGTGAGTAGTATTAACAGAGTAGGTGCGCTACTTGGGCCGAATATTGGTGTACAACACCAGTTTCTCGGAATATTGATTTTCCATGACATTGCAGAAAATGCGCGGAATTCGTTCGTTGTTAACTAGCAACAACACGAAACGAATGGGCACCGTATGTGAGACAACAACACTCACCAAACTCATGAATATGCAAATATCACGCATGGCCGCATGCTGGGCCATCGAGTAACCCGAGAAAGTGACCGAGGAAATCCCTCAATATTTTAGCTTACAAGACCCGTGTGTGCTGTTCTATTGTCACTATTTTGCAACTGACATGTCTATCAGTTGATAGGACTCAAAATATCCATATACCCAAAAAATATTCTGGGAAGTGGAAGGAAGTGAAAGAGCCCCTTTAAACGTTCGTCAGAATTACGCGTTCGTGGCTATACCGGTGGCATCACTATACATCACCAGCTCAAAAGCTGAAGGTAATTTGAGGTAAAAATGTTGATCATCGAGAGATGCAACATATGATTTGTTTCCGATCATAATCTACCAGGTAGACATAACGGGCACTCAGGGTTGGGTTCAATTATAATTGTAATCGAGTAATTGTATAATTAATTACAATTGGTCGTAATTGTAATCGTATTTGTAATTGAAAACTTTTGAGAGTTGTAATTGTAATTATAATTGTAATTGAAATTTTAGAATATCCATAATTGAAATTATAATTGTAATTGAAAATTTTAAGATGTCGGTATTTGTAATTGAAATTGTAGTTGAATATTGTAATTTGATTTTTCTAATTTTATAAATTTCAAAAATATATCCATACCATCTATTCTTGAGAAAAACGTATATGTGGCCATATACAGTATCAACAGATAACAGGGATCAGTACTTTTTTGGTGAATGAGCTCGGTCTTCTAAAATGCAGTATGACATTCGGCTGGTTAGGCCATGGATTGAATTACAATAATTTTGCAAAAATAAGTAGTTTTCTCATTTCCTCGGTACATTCTTAATTTGATTAAAACAACACGATTAACTAAAGAACACTGTCTCTATGTCAGATGAATTCACTGCTTTCCCCAAACCAATGACAAGACAAGTGCTTGTACAAGACAATGGCTATCCCAGCTCCACGTCGCTTGGGCTGTGGCTATCCTAATTACTGATGAAAATGGGTTAAAGGAGTTCCTGATCTAGACACTACATTGCACTACGAGATGTAATAAACTGTTATACATATAAAACCATACTTAGATCTTCATTCATTTTGTAAAGGGACCGGGAAGGGGGCGCTTGTAGCTGTAATTATTTGTAATTGGAAAATAAAATTGTAATTGTAATTGTAACTGGAAACTTTGAGACACCGTAATTATAATTATAATTGAAATTGAAAAATTTGGAGTGGAAATAATTGCAATTGTAATTGTAATTGACGATGTTCCGGAGATCATAATTGTAATGTAATTGTAATTGAACTTTGTAATTGAACCCAACCCTGCGGGCACTATTGCATGCGAATGTATATTGTAATGTCTATGTCCAACGTGACTTTTGAAGTGAGTTTTGGGGCGAACAGGAGTATGTTGAACTAGTGACTGTGTATAGGCGCGGGTATATGATTCCTGCTTGAAGGGTCAAAATGTTCATGGCAAAGACATCGTCTTTCCAGTGTGATTGCGATTATCGTAACATTGATCTTAATTTAATCGCCCACGTATAAGTATAGCCTAGGCATCTCCGAACTCAAAATCTCTGAAGGATGGACACTGAGTGTAATTACATATTCCCTCAACTTCTGTAACCAGCCCCTTTAGCATGTTTAGTAACACACAATACCTCAGCCTCGTAGCAATAATCAGAACTATCTGGAATGATATTTACGTTGCTCTTATCCATTCTTTGACACGTTTTTCCTAAAATTATGCTGATGATTTTATGGTCCATTTTATTGTCGACTAGCATATTTAACAGAGCTCGCCAGCCAATGTCATGCATACTGTGGCGACTGTGATTGCATTTCTCACTGCCTTGAAAACATCATTCCTTAGACCAGCGCATGCACATACAACAATATAGGCCTATACAGGACTCAGTCAGAAACTAATCTAAAGCATTGAAGCCCAATGCTTTAGATTAGTTGCGCCTTCCTCTATATTCAATAAGGATTAAAAAGGTGCGAGACGGATTAAATGGTATGTTTCCAGTGGACGAATAGTATTAACATGATTAAGGAGCAGCGTACGGTACTTGGGCCAGCATTGGATAGATCATGGCCGTAGACATTCGCGCGAGCACACACAAAATATTGCAAGGGGAATTCCAGTAAATTACTACGGAAGCGTAGAAGGGCCACCCACTAAAATTATTTTTTTTAAATTGCCGACTTAGTAACTCGATAACATCGACTTAGTATCTCGATAATATCGAGTTAGTATGTCGATAATATCGAGTTAGTAACTCGATAATATCGAGTTAGTAACTCGATAATATCGACTTAATATATCAGGGTTGTACAGCCCATGTGTACATGTATGTATAATGTACGTGGGTAACCAATAACGACTGTGTCAATTGGCGTATATGTCCCTGTGTGAACATTGAAATAAATGATATCTAAAATGAAAACTTTGCCCTCTGATGTAAATATCAATTACATTAATTACATATTAGAGTTCTAAGAGTATTTGACTCTCATATAAAATCAGTAATGTTTATTTGTTTTCTCATTATGTATATGCACAGGCAAACTGTACAACATGTGCTGTGATTTAAGTCGAGATACTTAAGTCGATATTATCGAGTTACTAAATCGGGAATTTAAAAAAAATAATAATTTTCATGGGTGGCCCTTCTACGCTTCCGTAAAATTACATGCACTGACCTGAATTTCACTTCGAACCCAATGTTCTATCTGGTCTCACATCGATTTAAGACAAATAATGCATTATATTATCCCTTCTACTTGATATTCAGTATCCATGGAACCACCTGGATCAGTATAACATATCCCTATTTCAGTAGTCAATCTGCATGTCCGAATTTTTCGTAGATTATGTTGTAGGCCTCAACAAAACAGAGCGAGCCAATGTATCGCTATTGAAGCCACTCTCCAAGCAGAGCCTCACTTTGGTCCCAAACTCCCGACACACACGTGTGTGTGGGGGTGGGGGGGGGAAAGGGAGTGAGCCCGTGACCGGAACATTAGCCTCTGCGTGGAAAGTGGCAAGAAGCACTGTAAGTCTATGGTTATGAGCATGCGCGCTCCGACCCTCTGAATCGATGCAACTGATAAAACATGTCCAGAGGATAGGACAGGACGGGACGGAGAGGACATTTGTAGATCAACTGCTAGAAGAAGTGATCGACCACTCCGAGAGTAAGCCAGCACAAAACACAAACAGCGAGCCAATGTATCTGTTATGATAAGTACAACGCCGTGGCTATGAGCATACGCACTCCGACCCTCTGAATCGGTGCAAGTGATAAGTCGGGAGGACAGGACGGGGCAGGACTTGATGAAGAGGACAGATGCACATCGATTCGATAAAAAGGGTGGGGGTAGGGATGAGTGGGGGTGAGCTGAAATGGGATTAGGCCTAAAAAAAAATAATTTTCTGTTTCTCGTCCCCGCCCGCCTGTGTTCAAAAGCAGCCTGTTTTTTTGCAATTCTCAAATAAAAAATAAAAAGTGTTCCCGCCCCTATTTTGAGGATAGTGAATGATCGAGACACCGAATCACAGCCTGCAACTTAGGCATATGAAAACTTTACCTTACCTCCTTGTTTTCACTCTCCGCCAAACGAGACAAAGATGCTACCAGTTTTCAAAAACAGTTATTCTATGTTGTTACGTGTATGTAATAATACATATAAAATTGTGATCAAGAATTGATTTACTATATTCCTCATGAATACTTCAATGGACATAGGCCCTAACTGATAGAACGGATCTCCACAGTTACTCATCATTGAAATATATTATCAACTGACGGTTTTTGATAATAATAATAATAATAATAATAATAATAATAATAATAATAATAATAATACTAAACTAAAGTTCATCTGTCAGTGAAACGCGCTTCTTGGCAGTAGTTTTGTTTTGGATAATCGAATCAATTTGAAATTTTGTGTGCCTATATTGGGTATCATGCCGTAATTGTTCACCGAATTTCAGAGTTCTATCTCAAAAATTGAAAAAGTTAGTAATCTACCCCAATGTTAAATTTCAGCCCCACAATGGAATTTCATGGTCTGCACACAAAAACGACTTTTATTTGATGTTCGAGTTACATACTGATTCAAAATAAGCATGTTTACTTAATATACACTGTGACTATGCTTTCCGACTTCAAATCAAAGCAATAAATTCATTCTGTACTGGCATAAACATCATAAAAGCCCTGAATTTGTTGGAATTTGTTTGATCCCATTTTGGACTGAAATTTAACATTGAGGTAGATTGCCAACTTTTTCATTTCTTGAGAAAAAATTCTGAAATTTAGTGAAAAATTATGGCATGATACCCAATTAAGACATACAAAATTTCAAGTTGATTCGCTTATCCAAAACAAAATTATCGCCAAAAAGCGTGTTTCACTGACAGATGAACTTGAGTTTGTACACAGAATCATCCTGTCTGTGCTGACTGCTAGGATGATGGCACACCAGTAGTGCCAAGGTGTCCGGCCGAGAGGTTTCAAGCCCAAATAAATCAAGCCTCTAGAAATGAATTCATTGAAGTCATGTGTTACACATGATCTCAATTCTAAAGGCTTGATTTATTTGGACTTCAATGCGTCTGTGCTTCAAGTATTTTTTCAATCAATCAGTAAATCAAATTTATTTCCATATGTGTGAAATGTCGTCCCACCAAAAATAAAAAATAAAAAGTGCCTCCCTACCCAATTTTCTCTTGAGCTGAAGACGTTTTTTTGGCAAAATAAAAAGTCCCTCCCTACTAGTGTAGGCTCTAGGGGGGAATGGTCCTTTTCATAGACTTTCCCGCCAAATTTTCCCGAATGCTGTAATTTTCCGACCAATCACAAGTGCTCGCATTCGAATCATTTTAACGGTCGTAAACAAAATCTTTGTAGCGGAAATAAAGCCGATTTTCACATCAAAATGTGCAGAATATGAAGTATTTTCATAAGTACAGTTATCATATTGGCCATTTGTGTTTATTTCATCAATCTGAAACGAAAATAGTACGCAATTCGTGCGGCGAGTTTAAACGGCCGTTTGACATAATGCTAAAACCACGTGCGCCTGGCGCGTGCAATCTTGAGAAGAAACTGGTCAACAGACTTATCCTCCGTGGAACCCAATTACCGTAATGCAGCATCACGTACGGTCAACAAGATATGTATGTTTGCAAGTTATATGATTTAATACAAAGGAGCTAGTTTTTCACGTTAAAATGTACAATATTCCAACTGGCGTCAGACAGCGCATGAGAAGTGGTAACTATGGCAATGATCGAAGTTGGGTTGTAACACAGATTCATTCACGCTATCATTACATAGGCCTAGATCTTTATCGGACATAAAATTTACCTACTTTAACATATATAGATTGGCTTTTCCAAGATATTACAGTTAATGAATCAAGTGAATGGGATGAAAATATTCACAAATATACGGTGGCTTAGATTCGCCATCACGTTTAATTTACACCCCATTCAGTTTCCACCTCGGTGAGAACCCTTCTCACCTCGGTGAAAACCTTCTCACCCTGGTGAAAACCTTCTCACCTTGGCTAGAACCTTCTCACCCCGGCGAAAACCTTCTCACCCCGGCCAGAACCTTCTCACCCTGGCGAAAACCTTCTCACCCCGGCGTAAACCTTCTCACCCCGGCCAGAACCTTCTCACCCCGGCGAAAACCTTCTCACCTCGGCGAGAACCTTCTCACCCCGGCCAGAACCTTCTCACCCCGGCGAGAACCTTCTCACCCCGGCCAGAACCTTCTCACCCCGGCGAGAACCTTCTCACCCCGGCGAAAACCTCCTCACCCCGGCGAGAACCTTCTCACCTTGGCGAAAACCTTCTCACCCCGGCGAAAACCTTCTCACCCCGGCCAGAACCTTCTCACCCCGGCGAGAACCTTTTCACCCCGGCGAAAACCTTCTCACCCCGGCCAGAACCTTCTCACCCCGGCGAAAACCTTCTCACCTCGGTGAAAACCTTCTCACCCCGGCGAAAACCTTCTCACCCCGGCCAGAACCTTCTAACCCCGGCGAAAACCTTCTCACCTCGGCGAGAACCTTCACACCCTGGTGAGGACCTTCTCACCCCAGCGAAAACCTTCTCACCCCGGCGAGAACTTTCTCACCCCGGCCAGAACCTTCTCACCCCGGCGAAAACCTTCTCACCTCGGCGAAAACCTTCTCACCCCGGCGAGAACCTTCTCACTTCGGCCAGAACCTTCTCACCCCGGCGAAAACCTTCTCACCCCGGCGAGAACCTTCTCACCCCAGCGAGAACCTTCTCACCCTGGCCAGAACCTTCTCACCTTGGCGAAAACTTTCTCACCTCGGCGAAAACCTTCTCACCCTGGCCAGAACCTTCTCACCTCGGCGAGAACTTTCTCAGCCCGGTGAAAACCTTCTCACCCCGGTGAAAACCTTCTCACCTCGGTGAAAATCTTCTTACCTCGGTGTAAACGTTTTCACCCGGTGAAAACCTTCTCACCTAGGTGAAAACCTTCTCACCCCGGCGAAAACCTTATCACCCCGGCGAGAACCTTCTCACCCCGGCCAGAACCTTCTCACCCTGGCGAAAACCTTCTCACCTCGGCGAGAACCTTCTCACCCTGGCCAGAACCTTCTCAACCCAGCCAGAACCTTCTCACCTCGGTGGAAAATCACGTGATCAAAACTGACCCTGTTTGGAGTGCCCTCTCGTGCATGGCGGGAAAGTACGGTAAATTTGACCGCATAACAGAGCAGTTCCAGTGTTGGCGTGTCCCCTCCACTCAGCTGTGAAAATCATCTAATACTCACAATACTATCAATGTCAGCAACGATTCTACTTGACACTTGTCACTTGTCTCGATGCCACGTGAGATTCCACCTAGGTGAGAAGGTTTTCACCTAGGTGAGAAGGGTTTCACCGGGGTGAAAACGTTTCCTCCAAGGTGAGAAGGTTTTCACCGAGGGGAGAAGGTTTTCATCGGGGTGAGAAGGTTTTCGCCGAGGTGAGAAGGTTTTCGCCGGGGTGAGAAGGTTTTCGCCGGGGTGAGAAGGTTCTCGCCGGGATGAGAAGGTTCCGGCCAGGGTGAGATGGTTTTCGCCGAGGTGAGAAGGTATTTGCCGGGGTGAGAAGGTTCTCGCCAGGGTGAGAAGGTTCTGGCCGGGGTGAGGAGGTTTTCGCCGAGATGAGAAGGTTTTCGCCGGGCTGAGAAGGTTCTAGCCGGGGTGAGAAGGTTCTGGCCGGGGTGAGAAGGTTTTCGCCAGGGTGAGAAGGTTTTCGCCGGGGTGAGAAGGTTTTCGCCGCGGTGAGAAAGTTCTGGCCGGGGTGAGAAGGTTTTTGCCGAGGTGAGAAGGTTTTCGCCGGGGTGAGAAGGTTCTCGCCGGGGTGATAAGGTTTTCGCCGAGGTGAGAAGGTTTTCGCCGAGGTGAGAAGGTTTTCGCCGGGGTGAGAAGGTTCTGGCCGGGGTGAGAAGGTTTTCGCCGAAGTGAGAAGGTTTTCGCCGGGGTGAGAAGGTTTTCGCCGGGGTGAGAAGGTTTTCGCCGGGGTGAGAAGGTTTTCGCCGCGGTGAGAAGGTTCTGGCCAGGGTGAGAAGGTTTTCGCCGAAGTGAGAAGGTTTTTGCCGAGGTGAGAAGGTTTTCGCCGGGGTGAGAAGGTTCTGGCCGGGGTGAGAAGGTTCTGGCCGGGGTGAGAAGGTTTTCGCCAGGGTGAGAAGGTTTTCGCCGGGGTGAGAAGGTTTTCGCCGAGGTGAGAAGCTTCTCGCCGAGGTGAGAAGCTTCTTGCCGGGGTGAGAAGGTTTTCGCCGAGGTGAGAAGGTTTTCGCCGGGGTGAGAAGGTTCTCGCCGGGGTGAGAAGGTTCTGGCCGGGGTGAGAAGGTTCTGGCCGGGGTGAGAAGGTTTTCGCCGAGGTGAGAAGGTTTTCGCCAGGGTGAGAAGGTTCTCGCCGGGGTGAGAAGGTTTTCGCCGGGGTGAGAAGGTTTTCGCCAGGGTGAGAAGGTTTTCGCCGGGGTGAGAAGGTTTTCGCCGAGGTGAGAAGCTTCTTGCCGGGGTGAGAAGGTTTTCGCCGAGGTGAGAAAGTTTTCGCCGAGGTGAGAAGGTTTTCGCCGGGGTGAGAAGGTTCTCGCCGGGGTGAGAAGGTTCTCGCCGGGGTGAGAAGGTTCTGGCCGGGGTGAGAAGGTTCTGGCCGGGGTGAGAAGGTTTTCGCCGAGGTGAGAAGGTTTTCGCCAGGGTGAGAAGGTTCTCGCCGGGGTGAGAAGGTTTTCGCCGAGGTGAGAAGGTTTTCGCCAGGGTGAGAAGGTTCTCGCCGGGGTGAGAAGGTTCTGGCCGGGGTGAGAAGGTTTTCGCCGGGGTGAGGTTTTCGCCAGGGTGAGAAGGTTTTCGCCGAGGTTAGAAGGTTTTCGCCGAGGTGAGAAGGTTTTCGCCGGGGTGAGAAGGTTCTCGCCTGGGTGAGAAGGTTCTGGCCGGGGTGAGAAGGTTTTCGCCGGGGTGAGAAGGTTCTCGCCGGGGTGATAAGGTTTTCGCCGAGGTGAGAAGGTTTTCGCCGAGGTGAGAAGGTTTTCGCCGGGGTGAGAAGGTTCTCGCCGGGGTGATAAGGTTTTCGCCGAGGTGAGAAGGTTTTCGCCGAGGTGAGAAGGTTTTCGCCGGGGTGAGAAGGTTTTTGCCGGGGTGAGAAGGTTTTTGCCGGGGTGAGAAGGTTTTCGCCAGGGTGAGAAGGTTTTCGCCGGGGTGAGAAAGTTTTCGCCGAGGTGAGAAGCTTCTTGCCGGGGTGAGAAGGTTCTCGCCGGGGTGAGAAGGTTCTCGCCGGGGTGAGAAGGTTCTGGCCGGGGTGAGAAGGTTCTGGCCGGGGTGAGAAGGTTTTCGCCGAGGTGAGAAGGTTTTCACACGGGTGAGAAGGTTCTCGCCGGGGTGAGAAGTTCTGGCCGGGGTGAGAAGGTTTTCGCCGAGGTGAGAAGGTTTTCGCCAGGGTGAGAAGGTTCTCGCCGGGGTGAGAAGGTTCTGGCCGGGGTGAGAAGGTTTTCGCCGGGGTGAGAAGGTTTTCGCCGGGGTGAGAAGGTTTTCGCCGAGGTTAGAAGGTTTTCGCCGAGGTGAGAAGGTTTTCGCCGGGGTGAGAAGGTTCTCGCCTGGGTGAGAAGGTTCTGGCCAGGGTGAGAAGGTTTTCGCCGGGGTGAGAAGGTTTTCGCCGAGGTTAGAAGGTTTTCGCCGAGGTGAGAAGGTTTTCGCCGGGTTGAGAAGGTTCTGGCCTTGATGAGAAGGTTCTCGCCGGGGTGATAAGGTTTTTCGCCGAGGTGAGAAGGTTCTCGCCGGGGTGAGAATATTCTCGCTGGGGTGAGAAGGTTCTCGCCGGGGTGAGAAGGTTCTGGCCGGGGTGAGAAGGTTCTCGCCGAGGTGAGAAGGTTTTCGCCGGGGTGAGAAGGTTCTGGCCGGGGTGAGAAGGTTCTGGCCGGGGTGAGAAGGTTTTCGCCGGGGTGAGAAGGTTTTCGCCGGGGTGAGAAGGTTTTCGCCGGGGTGAGAAGGGTTCACAGTGAACATAGTTTTTCTGCTGTGTTTTCACGTCATTATTCACAAAAATGCAAGAGGTACACGGAAATCAGGAGAACAAATAGGCCAGTATCAGGAAAAATTGTTAAATCTGCTGTGTAACGATGATTTACAGCCTATTTCCCACACGCGAATGAATGACAAGGCTTATTCGAGCATTGTATATTTGTATTGAACGTATTAAATTCAGTATCATTTGATCAGTATTTCATTCACAAATTTTCATGCCAAAACATCTACCGTGCTATTTTGAATTATGTAATATATGTCCACGGGCTATTATTAGTATAATGCACGCCTATATATTCTTTACGGTGGAAGGGGTTCACATGGTGGTCATAAGCCACGGAGTTTTACGAAGTTCAACGTGGTTTTAGGTTGTCATGACACGCACGTGCCAGCGAGCAGTCTTCAGTGGTTAGTTTGAATTGACAGAATAACCCGACAATTGCCGAATATTCATTGTCTCCGAAAGGCCTCTGTGAAAAGGTCCATTCGTGTACATGACTCTTTTAGAGCATTACCTTAAGTTTTATTGATGTATGACTCAAGACCGTCAAAAAAAAAAGTTTGGGTAACACTTCCAACTCAAGAACAATTTTTCTGCAGAGCATCTCAAAGATTTTTGGTCCAGTGCCAAAATACGAAAATGACAATATTCTATAATTGTGTAGTTCATCCAATATGGGCATTAAAATAACTCATCGTCATTTGCGGTTACTCTTAGGATGTTAGAAAACACTTTTTATTCGTCTTTGGTGAAAATTATTGAAGATTTCAGATAAAAAAAGGTATTTGTACCAAAATGTTACCCCCAAAAATCTTCGAATTTGAAAATGCCACAAAGTTTGAGAACTCGCCACATGATCAATATTGACATTAAATCTATCAGCCTTTGCCAAAAATATCCCTGCTAAGTCCTGTCGGTTATCCACTTTTCATTTTGACATTATATCATTTTATATTGCCGCTGTGGAGCACGTTTCAAACCGAAGTCAACCTTAACTTAAATTGTCGTGTTTTCTCAAAATTATATCAAATGACAATATCTCCTAAAATAATTACCATATATGTTGTAGATTTCTAATAGTTGCATTATATTATGTATTTGGTCCCAATAAAAGGTTTGCCACCCTAATTTGGTTCACTGGAGTTGAAATATTTATTATTATTAATACATAATTAACAATTCCCGCACTCGAATGACAGTTTCAATATGCAATGTACAAGACTTCAAAAGTTGCCAGTAGCTTCTTTCAAACGGTGATCCTGTGCCAGGATTTATGTTTTTAATTTCTTATAAATCTATTATCTGGACCAAGTGGACAGGTAGAACTACTCGATCAAATTGCAGAAACACCAAAGAACCTAAATTGTCCACTGCTCCTAAGGTAATAAGATAAGTGAAAATTGGAACATACTAGTACAGTAAACTCCCGATATAACAAAGTCGATGGGACCCATGTGAGTTCTTCGTTATAAACGAAGTTTGTAATAAAAGAAGTTACATATTGGAATGTTGTTTCTTATTCATTTTTTCCATGTGGTTTCTCTCAAAACAGGAGCAAAATATGAATCGTTTGTGGTTCATTGGATACATGTTTCCGTTTGGTAGCTGATGACTTTTGACAAATCTGTTCATTCAATAAGGTCAATTTGACCTTACGATTGTTATGGTTGAACACCTTTTCTGTGAAGCGTACACCTCGGACAAATATTGCCGAACAATAGTAAACTCCTCGGACAAACAACTCAAACCATACACCGTCGGGCCCAAGTATCATATCCTGCGCCTTCCTCTATATTCAATAAGGATTAAAAAGGTGCGAGACGGATTAAATGGTATGTTTTCAGAGGACGAGTAGTATTAAGGAGCAGTATACAGTACTTGGGCCCACCGTCGTAAGGTCAATTTGCTCTATTCATACTGTCCGCTCTGTAAAACGTGATCAACATTTGGCCCAAGTACCATAGCCTGCGCTTTCCTCCATATTCAATAAGGATTAAAATGGTGACAGACGGATTAGATGGCATTCATTTAGTTGACGAGTAGTATTAAGGCGCAGTGTATGATACTTGGGCCCAACATTTTATTGGTACATATTCTAATCAATATATTATGACAAAGTCTGCTCGGCATCGTGTGAATAGAAGACTGTAATTGCATCGTGAAACAACATTGCCTGCCTGATTGCAATCGAGTGACACGTGCAGACAGCCGACAACTAAAATCGCAGCCTGCAATGCACCAATAGCCATTGTATTTAGCCACGATTTCTTTCTGAGGGGCGATTGACAAAAACCGGTGGGGCGTGATATTGACCGGCTTCGATGACTTCGTTTTAACCGTCGTAATTTCAATGAATTTGATGGGATTGGGACCAGCTCATGTGTTTGATATAAGCGAAATTTCGATATATCTATTTCGTTACATCCGGCTTCGTTTGTAATGTAATTGAATGGGGAATGGGCAGGACCACCAAGTTGAACCAGCTTCATTATAAGTGGGTGCTTCGATATATCCGACTTTGAAATAACGGGAGTTCACTGTATATTATCACTTTCCGCACTCGAAAGACAGTTTAAATATGCAATGTACAAGACTGCAAGATTTGCCAGTAGCTTCTTTCAAAAGGTGATCCTGTGCCAGGATTTTGTTTTTAATTTCTTATAAAGCTATTATCTGGACCAAGTGGACAGGTAGAACTACTCGATCAAATTGCAGAAACACCAAAGAACCTAAATTGTCCACTGCTCCTAATGTAATAAGGGAAGTGGAAATTGGAACATAATAGTGTATTATCATAGAAGCTGTTACCAATCATACACCAGTCAGAGAAATTTAAAGTACAAGTGCTCACATGATAATATGCCTGATGCGAATGATGTCCCGCCTGTGACCAGATCAAAAATTGCTAACAAGATCATAGATTGGTGAACATGCTTTATCTGTCACTCACGTAAGGGTGATACACTTCATGAGTTGACCTCTCAGTCAAGAGTGGATAGTCTTCGAGAAGCAGCAACTGTCCGTAATGATTTTGAAATGCTTGCAATAATTGCTGAAGAGAATCTGGCTGGACGACACACAGTTTATCATAACATGTGCATGACATCATATATGTGCAATCAGCCCAAGAGCAGAGACAAGAAAACAAGCCCAAAAAGATGTGTACCAGACTGCTTTCGATTCGTTAAAAGAGGAGATCGATGAGGACCTCAAGACTGGGAAGGTATTTTGACTCAACTGCCTAACAAAGAGGTACAAATCATTCAGTCAGAGATGCTCTTGCTGCCTTCTCCAAATGCGAAGAATTATCTTTGTCATCCATGGAAGTTAGTGATTTGCCACCAGAGGGTGATGTGAACAAGGAGGCGTGCCTGCATTAAGCTGTGGGTCTCTAAGCGAAGACATCGCAGCCATCCCTAAAACAATACCCTTCACCTGCTGGTGTAACCCTGGAAGCATCAGAGAAATTTGTTCCTGAACGTCTAGCGAAAGTTATTCTGTGGCTCCTTGATTCAGAGGCTTACATTTATGTAAGTATTGACTACAAGCCTAAAGAATGTGTTAGAAAAATAATTCTTCCATCCGTTGAGAGTATCATATACGGTGCAAGACGTGATGCTACTCCTCCACTTCATATGGGGTTGGCAGCACGGCTACACCACCAATATGGAAAACATGACATCACCGACACACACAACTCCCATGGGTCCACCATGGGATATGATGAATTACCTCACTTCACTACAGCAATGGCAGAGGCTGAAATTGATGATGACCGATCATACATTCCCCAAGGTTTAATTCCACGGGATGCAGGTAGAGCTCTGCTTCAGAAAGGTGCTGACAACATCGGCATAAACTGCTGAGCCATAGATGGTAAGGGTACCTTTCATTTCATGGCAAGAGTGGTATTCCAAAAGCAATCCGTGGAAACTGCATAGTCCTGCACAACCTGAACAGCATGAAGGGAATCCTCATGGCAAAAGTAAATCTTTGTCTCTGGGCTCAACAAACGATGCATCCTCCACAAGTGGTGTACTCAGATACAATGAACCCACCAGAAGACCAGAACCCCTACGAAAAGTGAATCCTTCTGTCATCCTGGATCAGTCAAAGCAAGAGATGACACGGCTTCTGATGCGTGCTGTTTCTCATCAAAACTTGCCTGGGGTGACCGGTGATTGCAGTAAGAGCCAGATCACCACCTTCTGGACAGGCTTCAACAGCCAACTATTAGACAAATGTACCACTAGGACATT
The DNA here is from genome assembly GCA_949152475.1 of Terebella lapidaria. Classification (NCBI taxonomy): domain Eukaryota; kingdom Metazoa; phylum Annelida; class Polychaeta; order Terebellida; family Terebellidae; genus Terebella; species Terebella lapidaria. Next base: position 14,084,270 of record OX424570.1, on the reverse strand, counting down.
CACATCCTATGCTCCTATCATTAACGCCAAGCCAGCTGACCCAGCAACAGTCTACACCACCATGGTGCGGTGCCGAGACATGACAAGGTAGCTAGGGCAATTTGACTCCATCCAAACCATGGATCAGCAATTGTATGCTGTGGCCCAACAGGTGAAATGGAGTCATCTTGAGGGATTCACTCACCACATACTACGACTTGGTGTTTTTTTCATAGCCTCTATTCCTACATCGCCGCTGTTGGGAAGCTATGGGGTGACGGGGGATTGAAATATCTCATTGTGGAAAGCGGGATATATGCAGAAGCCTCGGCTGAAATGATGTTGTGTGATGATTAATTCCATCGGGTGGTACGTGGCTTGACACTTGTGTAAGAAGGTCTTATGCAGGTTTACCTAGCAGAGTTTTTGAAGTGGTGCACGAAGGATGAGTCAAGGCAAATCCCATACATAGTAAGGGCCCAACTGCATAACACGAATGTAGCTCTCAGAACTGGTAACAATCAGCTTGTCATGGATGCTACCACTGAAATGAACAGCCAAATAGCAGAAACCTTGTTCCTCTCATGAAGTTCTTCAGAGAATGGGGTTGTTCAAAATCCCCTACATTCCAATACTGGTTCGTGTTTCTGGATGCCATGAAATAATGCTGGGAACCATTCGGACGGAAAGGGTTGGCAACAGAAAAAACTCAACCTGGCTACCAATGTGGCTATGCGGTGATATTTCTTTGCAACAAGTAGAGTCAACTATGCCAGATAGATGTCTGTCTATTTGGTGTAAATGTTCTGCTTACTTTCGGATGTAGCAGAGGCATTTGACAATGGAGATTTCTCAATCAGACGTGCGGCAGGCACTTTCTATGGCATCTGGAGTGACATGGGGGATAGAATGTACAGTAATACGTGATGCGAAGGGACTTGGGGGAGTGACAGGCCTCACACGCAAGGAGCCAACAATGTTGAGACGGCTACTGACACGCCAATATATTAATGAATATGGAGTTCAATGTCAACAAGAAATGGACATGGACGTGCCAAAAACGAATTGGAGAACTCTTGACCTTGACTGGTCAGTCTTGCCGTTCTAACAAAACACAGTCCCATGACTGTGAAAACCCATTCAATTGATTGTCGACAACTCTGGTTTCTATGTGGGTGTCAGATCTCATATTATGTCATATTATGTTCACTACTTTTCGAGGTTGGATGGTTGATGTACATAGTATGTATGATATGTATATAGCACGTATATGTGAAACATTTGACGGATTCCCAGAGCAGAATGGAACTCCACAGCATATATACAAAAATGGGTTCGCCCAACAACAACAAATTAATTTTTTTACAAATTGTTTTAAAAAGTATATTAGTTGCTCCTACCCCCATGAATCAAATCATGGTACCGAACAATTATTTTGCATAAACAAACATGTACCAGTAGACATAAATACCAACAATAATAGACATCAATACACATCGATATCAATTACCTATTGCAATTTTACTTAAAATTGACAGAATTCGAGAAAATGTGACAACTTAAGTTAGGGTTGACTTCGGTTTGAAACTTGCTCTATAGTGGCCGTGCAAAATGATTCAGTGCCAAAATGAAAATTGGATTATGGACAGGACTTAGAGGATATTTTTAGCAAAGTTTGACAGACTTAGCTGCATTATTGATTGTGTGGTGAGTTCTGGAACTTTGAGGCATTTTCAAACTCGAAGCTTTTTGCGGGTAAAAAAATCCTAAAATTAACATTTTTGCATTCAAATCTTAACATTTTGTTACCAAATACTGATGAATAGTGATTACTATCTTCCTCGGAGTAACAGCACATTACTAGGAATTATTTTTAATGCCCATATTGGATGTAGCACACAGTTATAGAATATCCCCATTTTCGTATTTGAGCGCTGGACCAAAAATCTTTGAGATGCTCTGCAGAAAAACTGTACTTGAGTTGGAAGTGTTACCCAAACCTTTTTTGACGTTCTTGGATCATACAACAATAAAATTCAAGGTAATGCTCTAAAAGAGCCATGTACACGAACACCCCCCTAGCTCCAGGAGTATACCCAGTTTTGAAAAAAATATGAGGACGAGAAACAGAAATTTTTTTTAGGCCTTGAAGATTTTGTAATATCAACTTGATAAAAGATGTATTACAAAGTAGGATGCATGCTGGAGCGTATATATCCATATTCCAAATAACTTCCAACAGAAGATAGGTTTAGGTACTAATCTTTAAATGATTTTTTTAGCTGCATGGTTCAGCTGTATATAATGACGATACTTTTATTATCCACAAGGTACCTGTATTCGATCATCACCGAGCAAATATTCAAAATACTGTGGTCAGATGACACTAAGGTGACAAAAGAAAATGCTGGTTTTTTCTTCAAATTTTGCACCACCTGTACATGTATCTTCTGTTTGCGATGAAGGCAGGTCATACGTGTCCATGAAGGCAGGTCATGCGGTATCCATCGGTGTCACAAATTTTCGACCCCTCGGTGGCTTTTAGGACAGTGCGACAGTAAAAACGGAGATGACGCGGAGAAGACGTCCTGTTCTAGTAATGGTATAACCGCCACATAAATGTAAATACCGAGTTGCAGTGTTGGGGCTCACGTGGATATAAATAACATGCATAATTTGGATTTACTCAGAATCTTGAACGTAAGGAATCAGAGTAAATTGTATTCATTTGAATGAAATTTCAGGAACTAATAATTAGTGAAAATGGATTTGCGCAGGTCAAGGTATGTTGTTATCCTAAGAGAGGTTAAGCTAATAATATTTTTGTCTCATATGATTTCCGATTGAGGGCATGCTATATTCATATGTAGAACACATAAAGACAGAGTCACTCTAAGTACGTATACATATAATGTTTTCACTGAAGATATCATGATTTTCCGTATCATACACATGGGTGTTAAACGACTTCTATTTTAGAAACGGAATCAAAAGTTATTAGATGGCAAACAGTTTTTTCAGGGGTATATTCACTGTATGTCTGCAACGATCGTGGTACTGACACACCGTTCAAAAGATAGCAACTCTCAATATGACGTATAAACGCACTACACATTCAGAAGGCAAATTTCAAACAATTGGCATCAAATTGCATCAGGGTGTCCAAACTACACTCGGGCCTGACACGTTTCAGGGGAATATTGGCATTGTAGATATAAAAACAAGCAGTGCTTTTGAAATGACCTGCTTGGCCACTTCAGGTTCTGTTCAGACATACATGCCTGTAAGACCAACGGTACTGCATAATTGTGGTGTTCATAGTTACCCTTAAATACATTTTATGTTTTCAAACAAATCCATAATTTGATTATTATCAGTATCTAATACCCTGTTAGACGTGAAGTGGTTTGACTTGACTAAAACTATCTCGGGTCAAACTGTTTAGAGGACAACAGTCCACATGTGGGGTCAGATGAAGATCTCCTCCTGTCTGGGGTCCAAACTATCCCGGGTTATCTGTGGCCAGGTTAATATCTGTCGCGGAAATAAAGTTGTCGTTTAAAAGAGCAAAAACGTTGGCAGAACCATCGACATAAACCCATGTAAACCCGAGACACATGAACGCCAGGTCTGGCGGTCTGCCAAACGAACCACCAAGGACGGAGAAGACAACTTGAGGCTGAGGCATCGTTTTCTGGCGTGTCTGATAAGTCAAAGGTAGAACTCACATATATTACACCTTATTACATCTGGGTAGGGGCTCGCTGAAATCATGTTTGTCAAATCAAAGAGATTGTGTAATGTTATCATGCGTTGTTGAAGACTTTCAAAGAAGAAGACTTGGAAGGACGGAAAGGACAACACAGTTTCCTAACACTTGCTGATCCATGTGAATATATGATCGCTTCACCTCGGGGAAAGGACTTGGAGGGTGGAGAGGACAACACAGTTTCCTAACAATCGGTGATCCATATAGATACTTGGAAGTGGTCGTCTTCACTTCCAAGGGAAAATACTTGAAGGATGGAGAAGACAGCACAGTCCAACAACACTATTATACACTGCCTCTCCTGAATACAGCACATGTAAGACGGAGAGGTCACGCGACCTGTTTGGGGTTAAGTGGTGTTCGGTTTTCTCTATCACAGCCAGGAGGGTGGGCCCTGAAAGCATGGCGGATATGTATATGTGGCGATTTTGTCCAAAGGTCATGGCAGGTGACTTTGAAAACACTAACTTGTTTTACGGCCTTTGTTTTGACAGCTCTAGTTCGGAGCGTGCGTTGCCCCGGCAACGCTCAGTAATTCTCTCACGCCCAGTAAACTATAACAATGGTTTGACCTAGTTTCTCTTCGTGTCTCGTGATTTCTGGTGTAATATATACACTGGAAGCGGTTTGATCTGGGAGATGGTCCCAGAGATAGCTAGAGGCGAGACGAGGAACTCGCCATGAGTTCTACGTCCCTGTGTATGGGGTAAAGCCCTCGTGGGCTCTGGGGACATTTCCATAGGGGGCTCCGGGCTGGGGGAGACTAGTTGCTGACTCGGGGGCGCAAGCCCTGTGGATCGCTGGTCTCTTCCCGTTCGGGGTGGTGCGACACAGGCTCTAGTGAGTTGTCGGGCTGCCAGGGGTTTCGTCCCCCAGGCGGACCGCAGCGAGCTGGCCTTTACAGTTAACGCCGTGGTGATGATCGTGTATCTGAGCGGTGTCCGGACGTGTGGGCTTGCTGGGTGGGCAGTTTCCTGGTTATAGTTAAATGCTAAAGTAGTTACCGTGTCTGCAGTGACCTCCGGGGAGCGGCGCCGCCACCATGATCCGGAATAGCAGATGCGCGTCCACAAAGACTCATGGTGAGAGGACTATCCTCGAGGATCCCGAAGAGTGGAAGACAGTCAATAACTTTACATTGGTGCTGTGACCAGGATCAGCCCCACGGCTTGCTATCGCAGCCTAAAGTCGCAACAACTTGCTCCCTTGTCCCTGGGGACCCCTCACTTCCTCTGGGACATTTCGAAAGCAAATATGAGTGACCAAGATAAAACAGCGGGAGGGATAAGGGTGGAAACGATGCACGACAGCCGTGAGCCACTTCCGGGTGGCTCCGGCAACGAGCAAACACGTGCGGAGCCCCCCGCAGACAGAACCCAGTCTGGCGTCACTGACTCCGTCTCCGGACGTCGAGTCGAGCCCCGTGGGGCCGCAACATGTGTTGCCGTCGAGGCCTAGCCTCGATGTGTTAGACGCGGTAGGCGGAGCTGGCTATGGCTCTATGCCGTGCCTGCCTAGGCCCGGATCATCATAGTGGCAGACGACATTCTTCCACGGGGTGTCTCCGAACATCCAGAATCGAGTGCCAGTCACCATGATGAGCTCCAGACAGGCAGACCAACTTTACCGGTTGCCTAATCCGGCCGGACAGACTCCTTCGCGGGTCTCTGGCCAGGATACCGGGTGCTCCGCACTAGGCGGAATGGACCAGCTTACTCATACTTTGAGTCAGCTGGCTCCTCTAGGGCGCTACGACCGCGCCCGGTCACCCCATCAGGGAAGACCCGATCGACAGGACCGCTCACCTTCTCCGCGGTCAAAGAGCCTCTCGGGGCCCTTGTCGGAGAGGGAGAGGTAGCTGATCTCTATGGCGCTTGAGCAGTTCAAGCAGAGTCAGCCGACCTTGAGCGTAGATGATGATTGGGCCCATGGCTCCTCCTCAAGTCCTGCCAAGTCCGCAGACACCAGTGGTCTCCGCAATGGGATCCGCACCTGCTCCATGACTTGGAGGCACCACGTTGGCTGTGTGTCGGGCATGCAGTGGCAATCTGCGGCTCCGGCCCCTAGCTACGTCAGCTATGCCGCCCCATCTGGAGCCTATGCAGTGGATTCGGCGGGAGTCCCGACCGCACCAAGTCAGGGTGGGCAGTCAGGGAATATGTTCCCGGTGGCGAGCGTGCACTACCCAACTCCCACTCCCACGCCCACGGCGTTTGGGTCTGCACCTGCAGACTTTGCTGCGGGAGCTAGTAGTACCTGCGCTTTGCCGTCCTACACGGACGACCCCAGAGCTGGATCCGCCCGCCGGGCTCGGTCCCCAAACTATCATGGGCCTGACCAAACATCATGGCGGAAAAAGTTTAACGGGGATAATGCCGACTTGGAGAACTATTTACTCCAAGTATGGCAGACGGCCGTGTATGAAGGATGGACCCAGGAGGAAGCTGGGCATATCCTGTCGGGGAGCCTGGAGGGCAAGGCTCTCCGCATGATGCAGTGTCTGCCGGTGGGGACGGTAACGTTCGGCGAGGTTTCGCGGCAACTATGCCTACTGTTCACGCCGATGACCAAGCAGATGTTTGAAAGCGAGTTCAAGGCCCGCATCCGCCTACCGACTGAGTCCGTTACAGAGTATGCGTTTAACTTGCGCATACTCGGCCGGAGAGCATATCCGGATATGGAAGCCAGTCGGTTTGAACCGATGCTTATCGATCAGTTCAACGATGGTCAGCCTTACCATATTTCCTACGGGCTGGCCACCCAAGAAAAGTGATCGATGGAGGAGGCAATTAACTCCGCCCTTGCGATAGAGGTAGCTGTCCGTCCTAGACAGATGCCTCTGGCCCCGGCTCAGGCCTCGGCTGTTCCCACACAGGCAGCGGTACCTTCTCCAGCTAAGGCATCGCAGGTCACACCGTGGCAAGCCCCGGTTCACCGAGAGCCCACTGGAGAACCTAACCCTCAGTGGGTTGGTGCGCAGGTACCCTCTACAGGGATGCCAGCGCAGGCGGCACCAGTTGCCGCGCCGTCCTCGTCCTCGGATGAGTACGACATGGAAGAGTATGATTTCTGTGTGGCGCAAATGATCGCGCACTGGGCAGGAATTGAGGCTCCGGGACCGGCAGAATGCTGTGCGTTCGCCTCCGGACCAGTCCAGAACTGTCCTTGCTTTTTCTGCGGAAAACAGGGACACTTTTGGCTTAAGTGTTCGGAGCTGCTAGAATGCCTGTGGTCACGCGGATACCAAGGGGGTCTCCCCAATCCACAACGGAGGACCTCCTCTTCCTTCAGGCCTAGTCCCGCGAGAGAATCGTGCCGGCCCTCGCGTCAGGGAAACTGAATTCGGACGTTTGGCGGCCAACACTACGTCCGGAGACAGTTGTTCAGTGGCATCGGACGCCGCCCCTCCTGCTGATGAACCGGACGAACCTCAAGTAGATATAACTACTACGGAAGTGGTCCTTGAGGATCAGTCTAGCTCGTCCGCGGCTGAGGCGGATAACGAGGACTCTGTAGCTGAGCCCAGTGCGGGCGAAAGGTATCGTCCAGCCTGTGCACTGGTGAGGGACCCCTGCTGGTACCTGCCTCTGTCCTTTGGATGGGAGCCGGCTTGGTTCCTCGTAGACTCTGGCTCATAGGTTAACCTCATGGCCACAGGAACGTTTAAGAAGGAGCCCGCGCTCCGCGACCTTGTGTTGCGGGATCCCGGACCTTACATGCTCCACGGTGTGGGTAACAACTGCATCAATATCCACGGTATCATCGATCTGCCTGTTCCACTTGGGGACAAAGTGTATCTTACAGAGGCAATCGTTGCAGATATTGGGGCGGCCGGGATTATAGGGAAGAACTTTCTCCGTGTCCACCGGGTGATCGCCAACTTCAGTTGTGGCGAACTCCGGATGGGAGCGGACACACATTTCCTTTTCCACACGGGTACGGCGCATTCATTCCAACTGCGGGCGGTGCGCACTACGGTTGTGCCGCCGATGAGCGAGATGATCATTGAGGCGAGGCCGCGTCGTCCCCGCATGCCCCTCGATGGTCATCCGTGCATAGTGCAACCGGTGAGTAGTTTCGGCAAAGGAACTGGACTCGTGTTGGGTGGGGCACTGGTCAAGTCCAACACCCGGGCGATGCCCATCCTTGTGGTGAATCCCACAGACTCTCCCGTTGTACTGCAGCGCGGTTGCGTGGCAGCTACTGCTACACCCGCGTCGTCTAGTCGTGTCATCCCCGACGACCCAGTCTGCCGCGTGGCGTGCGCGGTGGCGGCCGCCTGAGATGATCCGTTCACCCTGCTGGACCATCTGGAATCTAGAGTTCCGAAGGACCGGCTGGATGAGGATCAGCGTCAGGCTCTCCGCAAACTGCTGCGGCAGTATGCGGATGTGTTTATGGGTCATGACGGTGCGGTTGGCAAGACTGACGTCGCCAAACACCGCATCGACCTCCTGGACGAGCATCCGATTAAGCAACGTCTACGACAAGCAGCGATAATGCACCAAGAGGACATCGACCAGGAGGTGCAAAAAACGCTCGAGCTAGACATCATCGAACCCAGTGACAGCGCTTGGGCAAGTCCTGTGATTATGGTGAAGAAGAAGGACGGCTCATGGAGGTACTGCGTGGACTATCGTAAGCTTAACGATGCCACGCAGAAGGACTCATATCCTCTCCCGCACATCGAGGATACCTTCGATTCCCTGGCCGGGTCGCACTATTTTTGTGCTCTGGATCTGGCCTCCGGGTATTGGAAGGTTGAGATTGAGGAGAGTTATAGGGCGAAGACTGCCTTCGTTACCAAGAACAGGCTCTACCAATTCAAGGTAATGCCGTTCGGGCTGTGTAACGCACCAACTGTGTAACGCACCTCATGGAGATGGTTATAAAAGGGTTCCTCTGGAAGCGATGTATGGTCTACATCGACGATGTCGTTGTGTATGGCCGGTCGTTCGAGGAAACCCTCACTAATCTCCAGATGGTACTCCATCGCATCCGTGGTATGGGCCTTAAGTTGAAGCTGAGTAAATGCGAACTTTTTGCACAGAAAATCCTGTACTTGGGCTTCATGGTAACGGGCACCGGAGTCAGACCAGACCTCAAGAAGATAGAGGCCATTAAGAACTGGCCTCGGCCTTGCAACGTGGCGGACGTGAGGTCCTTTATAGGCTTCCACCGCTGGTTCGTACCACCACTGGTTCGTACGAGGCTTTGCAGAGATCGCGCGTCCCCTCACTATCCTCACGGAAAAGGACGCCGATTTCATCTGGTCCGCTGAGCAGGCATTTGCCTTCTCGGAACTCTGGGGAGCTTTGGCAGAAGCGCCGGTGCTGCGGCACCCTCATCCGGATTGCGAGTTTATACTGGACACTGACGCGAGTAACTTTGCACTCGGCGGTGTCCTCTCGCAGGTCGTTGACGGGCAAGAGCGGGTAGTAGCTTATGTGAGTGTGGCCTTGAGCTGCTCTCAAATGAACTACTGCACCACTCACCGCGAGTTGCTCGCGGTGGTTACGATGACCAAGCGTTTCCGGCACTATTTGTTGCGACGCCATTTCCGCCTGCGGACTGATCACAGTTCGCTGAGATGGCTCCTCAACTATAGTGAGGCCGATGGCTTGGTGGCCCGGTGGCTCGTCAAACTCCAAGAGTATGACATGCAAATTGAGCACCGCGCCAGAAAGTTGCACGGCAACGCAGACGGCCTGTCCCGTTGTCATAAGTGCAAGAATCCTGGCTGTGCAGGGATGGCTCCATTCCAGCATGCCGAGGATTTTTCCTCATACTCGGAATTGGACCTTCCGGGAAGACCGCAGGCCACCGCCCCCTCTAACAACACGGTGACCGGAGTCGCAAGAGTCCACCCCCCCCTCACGCACCCGCCGTTACAGGCGTTGGCGTCCCGCATTTGAAGCGGAGGTGCGGCTCAGCTCCAGCGGGTCTTCCTCGAGTCCGGCGGTGTACTCCCCGATGGGTGCCCTCCACATCCTCAGGCGAGTCTGAGCATGAGCGGTCCTTGCCTCCTGTGGTAATGGCCGCTGCTGCATAGTCAGACATGTAGGATTGAGAGCCTAATTACTTAGGCGGCTACTCTCTGGCACAGTTGGCTGCGAAGCAGAGAGCTGACAGTGCTCTGGCACCGGTAATCAAAGCCCTTGAGGCCGGCCAGAAACCCTCTAAGGATGAGCGGAAAACCTACAGGGAGGAGACGCAACGGTTTTGTTTGTGGCAAATGCTACCAGAAACAAGGCAGTTTGGCCAACAAACAAGACCGTCAGGTATGTTTGTATATACATTTTAGCTTTATACCGTGTGCATTAGTGTGTTGTACAAATTAGTTTAGACAAGACCGAATCATTTAGGTTTCAAATGTACCTTTGACAGCAATTGGGCTGCACTCGACAAATGTTATATCATTTCAGCCAATATCACGCCACTTACTAAATTTACTTACCAAGTGAATTACGTGTCTGGTCAATGGATTTCATTCCAAACTTGGTTAACAAAAGCACCCTCAGAACCATCCCACACCTGCTTTTGGCCATTGAGATAGCAAAAAAAATGCACATGAATCGATGATTTGCTCATTAAATTGATATATTCCACCATCTAAATTAAGGAAGGAAGGAGGTTGAAAGTGAAGCATTAACGAAATATAAAATAACAACAAATATGTCTTCATTGCAGGAAAATGCTGAACGCCAAACTGGAGAAAGTGTCCCTGAGCACCGTGAGCCAAACGACGAAAGCTCTCGATCTCTAAGGTACATGCACAGTATAAATATGTGTTGTGCTTATTAGTGGCTGATATTCCGGGTAAAATTCCCTCCTCTTGTAACCATTATTTTATAATCATGCAGGGTAAATCCACACAGCCTGCTAGGCTCTCGCTGAGACACACAGCTGACCTGGTGAGGAAGGGCAGCACCAGGGGAGCACTTCGGGCCCTGTGGAAGTCTGCAAAGTCACGAGAGTGTATGATTCAACTCGTCGCGTCTGAGGTCCATAGAGAAATGGATTTGTTTACGTGTGATGAGGATCACGAAGTACTGTCAAAGGAGGCACTGGAAAGCTTCTCTTGGACCGACAGGGTGCAAAGATTCAAAGACATGATGCCTGTGTCCATGGCGTTGCTTTCCACCATGTTGAGCAGTCGGTCCAGAACTCAAATGCAAGTGGACATAACAGGAAAATACTACAAATAAAGCAATATATGGTAACTTAATTAGGCAAATTTCTCTTCCACCATCTGTAATGACATTCTGATGACATTTATTCATACTTACCACAGGAATTTGCAACTACCCAGAATAGGCATGGTAATGTCCATCTGTTTGTTCCACCGGCATCCCCGCAAATTTTCCTTCCTGCAAGGCATGATGTCTTTACAGCTCTTTAGGCATGGGGCCTCAGGTTTGGTGAGTATGGTGATGTATGTAGAGTTTTTCACTAATCATTAGCTATTGAATTGTGCAGTTATATTTTCAAACTGTCCACTTTGCACACAGATATTTCGCGGCCTCAGAAACCTGGGAGTGAGTCTATCCCAGTCGACTGCCAGGATGCTGTGTGGCCGCATTGGGAGCGAAATCCAAGGGGGTTTGATGTCAGATAAAAAAAGAGGTGCGTTTCTTGAGGATAAAGATAACTTGTTAAGTGTACAGTTGGAATGAACTGAATTTCAATGTGACCTTCATCAGTCATTCTGCATTACTCTCATGTTTGTTTCAGCTTATGTTCCAGTTGCCGGCATTGATCGATGCTCCGATATGTCGGACGAGACTTCGGAGGAGTGTGCATCCGGCAACAAGCCAAATGAAGAATCCTTCAGCGGTCAGTGCAAACTAAAGCCTATTATAATTTGTGGCCTTGTCACCAGCATTTGTCATATATTGAGCGTTACACTGATATCTTATTATCTCAGGATTGGCCTTGGTATGGGATAATACCCAGATACAGCAGCAGGGTCGTCACCAGGCGAAAAGTTCTTCAAACCCCAACACCATGCTCCCGTGGGCGAACGCCTATGCAGCCCGTGATAGAGTGTCGATGACAGATGGCCACTTATCTACAGTCACTTTGTAAGTAAGTTTGTGAAGTCCCACTATTCACTTCGAATTTTTTTCGTAAATGAATCCCATGTTTTTTTACTAAGTACATTTTCAAACTTAAAAAGTGTTGTATTTGTTTCATTGCAGGCGTCCAATATCCCGCTGTCTGCCATACTGCCAAGTGTGGAAGACTATGCAGTCGTCGAGGACAGGATGTTGGATATTGTCTTTCGGATTCTAACCGAGCATTTCCCAAAGTTGTCCAACATCGCCACCAACAACCACATTTCACACACGTACAGTGTAGAATCCGGCATGAAAACAACCGTTGTACGATAATCTTGCTATGTATTTGAACTGATTTGGTACTATTTTCCATGGTTGCCATAATATGAACTCATATCATGAACTGCTTGCAACCAATATATCACTCTAATCATTATTTCAGCATAACATTGGCATCATTGAGGCTAACCCCTCGACGACTGACGGGGCTATCACCATCGCCAGGGTGCTGCAGGATTTTGTCCCTAGGAAAGAGGATGGATTAGTTGTGACACCATGTCACTCGGATCAGGGTGCCATGGAGAGACTTCTGGATGCCAAACGTGCCTGCCGAGGCACGCCCACACCGCAGAGCAAACTGCAGGGACTCGAACCAGTCCCTCAAGACTTCCATCATCGGGGTCTGCTTCTCCAGGTAATGACTTCATTTCTGGTATAGTTGACATTGTACAAAAAAAAATCCTTATAAAAATGGCTCATTTGTTAACGTACATTTCTACCATTGTAATTACAGGACATCTTCAAGACCTTATTTAAAGATAATTGGTACTATATCGGCCAAAAAGTTTTCATCAATAGATTTCTCTTAAACTTTGCCGTACCTCATATTAACATATATGGAGTCCAAATCTAAAAAAAAATTAGGGGGTCACCGACTTATTTTGTCAACCGCCTGATTTTGTAGTGTACTTTAACGCAGCCGAACTCACTAAAAGTGTACGTAATTTCGACCATGTGTGACCTGCTTGTCAATATTGGAACAGGGAAGTGAAACTATTTGGAATTGCGTATGCAGATAATCACAGACTGATGTTATTAGTGTAGTAATGATTATGTTTCATTTAGAGTACAAATTACTGATAAGTTAAGCAACCATGGCACATTATGTCCCAGGGATGTACTACAACTTCAGTGTAAATGGACGGTCCAAAATAACGCTTTTTTCGCTGCCTCTTTCGCACTGTTTTTTGACGCTACGAAACAACGGCTTGATAGAATTTTTTCAAAAGTTTACAAGGTGTCGAGAATAATGTATAGAGTCCAAAACAGAAATAAAAAAGGGGGGTCACCGACTTAGTTTCCGAGATAATGGCCTGCATTCGTACTACTCTTTAATGCTGAAAGTACGATCGGAATGAACGTAACTCTGAACCTCCGTGGCATTCATCACACATGAAAATGACAAACAAAAAATGTTTAGATGTGTGTGTAAAAGTAACCACATAGGTCCTAATGATTTCTACTTCAAGTACATTACGAAGTAACCTTCATGGGAATATTTTCTACCACACGGAGAGGTTGTAGAGTTCAACTACATCGATGCCGTATGTGTTCATGACAGATGTACCATTGTGTCCTAATAAAGCATATGAATCAATAATTCAAACAACATAAGTCCTATTTTATCAAATTATTGTTTCACTGCCGAAGGATTCATTTAAAAAACTGAACACCTGGACTAATACATGGGCAACACAACACAAATAAAAGCGTACACGACAAATCTGCAATAGCCATGATAAAGTTCTATTTATATAACGATGAGCAAAATTAATTGGTAGATTTCATATTTATATTGCAGAAAGAGTATGTGCTTATTGTGTACAAGATAATACTGCAGATAATGCATCTGCAAGGCATCGCTAATAATATAGGCACGTGGCCCATGCATCAGCATTTAATTTGTCTTTGCCGCCTGCCTGTATGTCATAATGTCCCCGATTGAAATTTACTGCAAAAAAAACGTCATAACGTCGTTCTTTTTTTAGTTTTACGTAATTCGCTCGGTGGCGGTAGAGTTATTAGTACCAATTATCTGGGAATTCTAATTCAGAAGTTGGTACGCTGTACCAAATAAAGAACTCGTTCAATTTCCGAAGCGTAACCTCAAAGGTGATGACTGATGGCTTCAATGACCATGAAGAATTCATTCACTTTGTCACCACGGGGTTTGTGATACTGCTCGCCATGCAGATCATGAAGTTGAAGTCGCTTGACGAGATGCCACCAATTGAGGCCAGTCATTCTGGAGTCCTGTCCATCAGCCGTCAGATACTACGCTTGACTTGGCTATGCAATCAATTGGAACATTTCCTAATTAGAAATGTGTCATGTTTAACACGTGTTCCTATGCCTCTCCTCCGTTTCCCGAATTTGGTTGGCTCCTCCCCAACTCGACATGGCTGACGTCATTGATGCCGTTGTGACAGAGAGTGAGATGCAACAGTACTGCGTCAGTGACAGCGCCAGTGACAGTGAAGATGAGGAACTTGGTGTCAAGGATTCGCAGCAATGGTGCTGGTGTGGGACAAGTAAGATAATGTCCATCAGGTTAATATCATTAGGCATTTGCTAAATCCACCAGGCTCGGTCTGTTCTCTTGCAAGAAGTGTTCCATATATTCCATTTTGGGTGTGTGTATCTTCATATCATCAACATTTACAGATAAAAAACACTGGCGGATTTAGGGGGGGGGGGGGTGCACCCGGCGTGCACCCCCCCCCCCCCCCTATTGGGCCGTGAAAAAAGAGAGAAAAAAAAGAGAGAGCAAGAAGCTATAGGAAATGTGGGTATGCACCTACATGTAAGGAAATATAAGTGTAATTTTCCTCGTTTGATGTTTTTGACCGAGGAGGGAGGGGGGGGGGGGGGCAGGATATAATTTCAACAAAAAAATCTGTGATTCAGAAATATGTTAAGGTGCATTACAGCGTTACATAGGCCTAACATTCGTTGGTCAATAATTATGCAATTGAGTGTCATTAAAGTTGGAATCAATTTTAAAATCAGCCAAATTTAGCATTCTTGTTTGTAACATAAACTTGAAAGTACATCTCGGGATAGTCGGGAATATATAGGAAATATGCACAGTTTGACAACAAATACTCAGAAAATCTTGCATGAAAACAGTGAATAGAGAATGATAAGCCTGTCTACATTGCCGGTTACCACAGTATCTAGGCAAATACCAATGACGTCATCAGACTGTGCATAGAACTCGACCACATGGCGGGCCGCTTTGAGGAAAAAATAGATGCGCCCGAATTTGAATCTTGATTTGGAAACTCAATTTGGGCACATAATACACATTCTCAGACCCGAATTTGTACGATTTCTCATTCTATAGACAAAATAAAGCTATCGCAGAATGAATAAATTTTGTCAATTCTAAAAGTGATAATAGCTTTAATGAGAATTAAGTTCTATGACATATAATATGTAAAGTGGCAATGAATAGTTTTGGGATAAATACATTTAAATACCAGCAAAATTTATATGCATGTGTGGAATGAAAAATACTCAATCAGAGCCAAAGAGAGCTCAGAATCAATCACAGAACATGAAAAAAGCTCTGGCTTCTGGGGCCCTTGAGCGGGCCCCAGACCCCACGCCGTGCAGGCTACCACCTATCCACCTCACTTCGCTCGCTCGCTGCACTCCTCTAACCTGCTTGCCACCCCCGCGCCCTCCCTCCAATGATAAATCTAGTCAGACACACTTGACTTCATACTGAAACTGTCATATTTTTTTTTATTTATTTGTTTGTTTCTGACAGAATTCTGTATAACTCTGGATATAACTCTGGATGTCGGCATAACTTTGAAGATAATTATATCTCATCTTTAGAACAGCCTTAGAATGGTAGGACGATTAGACCTTCCTTTCTTTGAAAATCTATCCTTCATTTACAACAGAACTAAGCAGACTTCTAAAGTAAAATTCTACTTATTGATTTCACAAGGAACAGTTGTAAAATACACCTCAGAAACCATCTCAGAGACACTAAATTCCAAAAATTTCTCGGGGGGCTTACGCCGCCCCCCGAACCCCCAGACCGCATACGGGTAAGGCTTTGCTCGCTACGCTCGCTCACATAATTTCAAGTTTACGTGCAGTGAAGATTAGCACCCCCCCCCCCCTATTCAAAAATCCTGGATCCGCCCCTGACGCATGCACGAGCTCGATTTTGTCCTTCGCTCATGCTGCATGAAACTTGTAGCTTGAATAACCTTGCGAATAGGGCCTGTAAGTCTAAGATGTCATGGTGCGATTTCCGGTGGCAAACAAATATACACTGTTCGTTTAATATGTGTAGAACTCCATTCAAAACTCAAACTACTGAGGTAACACAAAAGATGTATATGTATATTTGTTCGCATATGTTTATCTTAATCACACCGTAACAACATGTATAGTTACAAATATTAAGCCCATAATTTAAAATGATCCAACAATATCGTAGGACTAGAGACCACCTTTCCATTTAAATTTACTTTTAAATGGGTGGAATCAATGCACGATCCAGGACGAATCACATAAATATGCGCATGCCGGGCTTGGGTTCTTTTTGTTATCGATTTGGTTGAAACGCGCGTGTGTGTTTGGATTTGAGGGAAGGGGGAGGTGGCGAGCCTCTCCAGTAGGCTCTAAACATGTAATCTGTCTGCAAATACGCCCGTCATGCTTTGTATTAGTATTATGATAGAGATAGGTCTAATAAACTGCGAAAAAAATTTAGACCCTATACATTTGGAACTTCACATGATGCTATCACATGTCTTGTAGGCCTACGTTATAACCATATTTCATATCGTCATATTATAACCGTGTCACAATTTGGTGTATACTTTACTGTACATGATTGTTGGTAATTTTCTAATGTCTCTTTTGGGGACAGGTAGCCTCCTGTCCTGAGATGTTGCTCGCAGTTAGGAGCAGGGGCCAGTAGCCACTGATGCGTAACGGTTGGCTCTGTTGTATGTAAGCACATTTACTGGTAGCATTTGACCAGTGGACAGCACAGTGTACACATCACCTAAATTGTACTTGTGTGTGCTGCAATACTTTTACACACTGAATGCAGTAGATTGTCATTTTCATTTTATGTTCACGGAACAAGTAAGTTTAGTATAAGTATTGTACAATTATGGGCGTTTATCTACAAATGCTGTAGAATTAATTTAGCTGTTTATGTGGTCAGCAATAAACTGACCAGACATAGATTTGTTGTCAAAAAGCACATGGTTTATCGGGTTCATGAACAGGTTGTATTTTGGTTATATACAGGTATAGAATACCAGGCATAATCATAATTATAGTCGTTTACTGTCGCTGTAAATAGTTTAACCTAAATTTTCACGAAAGAAAAACGCTGTAATTTCAGGTGACCTCTAAATGTCCTTGACATGTCCTTGGTTGTCTTTCGGGTTGACTCCACGTGTTACTGGTGTATAGTGACAGCTCCACGTTACTGATGTGACGACACGCACTCTACGTTACTGTTACTGGCGTGACAACTCGAACTCTACGTTACTGGTGTGACAACGCACACTGCTCACGTGACTGGTGAATCAACCCTTTGTGAACTCGCTATACTTACCTGAGCTTCGCTGGACGTCACTGAGCTATATATTACTACTGTGTGGATTTAACTGGGAATCATTTCAAAAGACTATAACCGCTTGGAAAGTTACCAACTTACCTGTGTCATCCATAAGGCTTTGAATATTACTGCTGGATATTATTTGTGTGAATGTTGTATATGGTGTGAATGTAGTGTGAGTGAATAAAATCTTGCTAACTATTTATCAGTGTTTGTTTTGAGGTACAGCCCACTCTAGAAAACGTGACAAACCGTCTGGTCTAGTTCAAATTTGCACAGTCTAGCAAACGTTCTTTTGGACACAGGATTGCTCCAGAATGCGTCACAGACCATCTTGAGGCATTCAGCTTCTGGGCCGCAGCGTGCCCCAGACCCCACGCGGCTATGGGTTGGTCCAAATGTTTTGCGCCCTCCCTTTGCAAATATCCTGGATACGCCCCTGTAGACTACAAATAATACAATAGCATATCAGAGCATTATAGTTTTTGTAGTTTTGTGGGGGCCTATCATATAACTATTTTTTTCAGTTTAGATGTGGGATTCTTGCGTGCATGAATGTAATGTAGGCCTGTGTGTATTAGCCTACTTCATGAACACAAACTACATTTGTATTTAGCTTCATTTTAACCCTTGATAATATATTACAATTCCCATCTATGGTGAGGCTTCTTTATTTTATCAGTCTGCCTACGCCCTTGGTATACCTACGCTCCTGGAATGTCACATGCCCCGTCTGTTTACGTGATCAGCACAAGGTCGAGTAAATAGTTTGTCGTATAAACACTGATAAACAGTATGTTTTCAACGTTTAAAAAATAACACTTTTATCAGTTTAATCTGTCTGTTCTGCTAAACATAGTTGCAACATCATGTGCTCTCTCTGATTGTAATAAAATTTGAGCCAAGGAACATACATATGATGTCTAAATAACAAATATACCTAGGCGTTTGTCATGTACGTTTAGAATGGCCTGCAGACGTCGTTTTCGTGCTTGAATGCCAAGCGCCAAACATCAAGCGTAAAAGCAACACATGATTGCGTGACGTAATACACAAGCTTTCTAGCCGTACGCGTACACGTTTCAAATCTTAAGCCCTCTAATGAGCTCACGTACCTTCAACTGGTACCAGCGTGCTACTTCGTTTGCGTTGAGCATTTTGGAGGTAAAAAGGTGAAAGTGAAACGAACGCTGGACAGCTCAAGAAGTTTTTATTCACTCTCAAATTTCTCAGCCCCTTCAAATTTGTATTCTGCTTTATATTGTAAATATGATTTTGAAAAACATCTCTCTCTCTCTCTCTCTCTCTATTTCGTCACATTCACACTGTAAGATTCCAGTCAATGAGCTATTGCGTAATATATACTGACATATTCAGCATCAACACGTCACTTTTGTCAGGAATATTCATCTCTTGTTCTTGTACAACCGAGATGCCTGGTGAATTATGACAGGCGATGTGATCCACGGTTTTGTTGTGGTATCACATGACGTTGCTGTCACCTGTGAACGGCTGTGTTGGGAAAATGATGTCCATCTGTTGATATCACACCGCACTGGTTCGCCTGTGGAAAAACGAAGTTAATTCAGTCAGTATCTCACTAATATTTCATCATACTGAATTGGTGATGCACTTCAACTGGTTTATTGGACACGTGCGAAGTAATTTCGTGAGGTGAACAAAAATCGGATGTACATTTCATATGGTGTACACTTGGCTAATTTAAATGTGGCTTTGAGTATAAATGTTTGAATCCACCCACCGCTAGTAGAAAGTTTTGATGATGAAGGTGATAAATGTATCATCAATTACTTTTAGAATGTGAACCGTCGATACGTTATTACTTAGACCACATTGGGGTCATCAGTGGAGGTGTTTCTATAGTTCTTTATACTGAACATCCGATGGCTGCCCATACTACTAAACTCATTGAACAGTTTAGAAATCGGAAACAAACCTCACGAAAAGAATGAATGAAGAAATATATAGTACCCTATCACAAAAGGTGACAAGTTGGAATCTCATGTCGTTCAAGATTTCGGGTTTTAAGGTAACTTATGTCGTGTTTATGTTTCTTTTGCTCCATACAAATATGCATCACACTAGGGACACCCAAATCGTAATGTCCAATGTACTCACCTGTACTTGTTCCGTGGCCGTTTTTTGCAGATGGTGTACTTGTGTTACGCGACATGAACGTCAGCGATTGGCGACAGTTAATAGACGGTCTGTGTCTGCGTGCCAACACGGAGCGTACAATATTACTCTCCATTAAATCAATAACACCTATTTTCTGCACGTCACGACTTCCCCTCTCCTTTCTGGATTGTAGAAATGTATCATCCTGATCTAGCGTCTCACGCAGTTCTGTACCATGTTGAATGTTTAGTTCAGCGGATCCATAGTTGTCCTCTTCTGGACAACAGTCGCCACGAAATTTCCCTTCTGTCGATGTCTCTTCTGAACAGATGCTGATCACTTCAATATCTTCTCGTTTGACAGAATGACTTGGCGATAATGTTTGTGCAGTTGGAATTTGTCCTGGCGTGGAGACAGACATGGAACGTTTTGCTGGTTGGTGGTCATGATATATGGTAGATACAAAAGAAGCTTCTGCAGAATCATTACGACATGAATCTCGTTCAATTCTGCCATCGGATAATATATTGCACAACGGAATTTTTGTGATACGCTCCAAGTGTTTTTTTGGAATTTCTTCCAGTGACATGGCACCAGGATATGTGCGGTGTGAATTTGGAGAATCTCTAGATGATTGTTCACATTGACCTGTGACTTCTCGTTTTTGATATCGCTCTTTATTCCTTATGTGAAATAGTATGAAAGATACACACAACAGTGTTAGTATCAACAAGGCAAAGACAAAATATACAACCCATAAGATCGCCATTTTGACTTTTTGTACGAACGTAATGTGTAGCTGATGGTTCAGTGTCTCCCGAAATTCATGGACGTAATATTTGTTTTACAAGTTGAACATCCATGACAATAACAAAATCCTCGTTTTGATTAGTCAATCCAAGATGTACACTGTTCCAGGACATATCAATGTATAGATTATTATATCATAGTGTGTGTACTATTATTCCATATGTGATCCAGTCAACAGTCCACGGTTACTACTGAGAAACCCAATAACTCACGATAGAGGACACAATAATAAGGTACCTGCATCTACTCCTTATATAATGCCTCTCCTGTGCCTCCACACCTGTCTCATAATCACCACACTTCCAGGGAAAATACCCTTCCACATCGAAACATGGCATGATCAAAACATTCCTAATTGCTCGACCTCCTTACCCTCTTCCCTATAACTTCACATCTCATACGGCTCACCCCCATCTAAGGTTTTCTACCACCATCACCACCCAGATCATCCCCCAAGGGAACGCGAGATTGTCCACCTTGTTAAAGTAATAGTCACATCAGAAGCTATATATATCCATGCCAGGCTTACTGCCAGGCCCCCGCATGTATATCATTAGGAAATGTGATAAATCCCTGATGTAAGACAATATAGATGTCAACTAAAGATGGACAGCACCATGCCGTTAGCAGTCGTACTCCTCATCCCATTGAGGTGTCATAAATTAATTGGCATTATTTACGCTGCGTAACCATAACTTTGAGAACCAATAGATGTATAGGTAACTGTCGACTGATTCTATTTAATCTTATATATACCCGATAATGTACCTACACGCTGAACTAGCACATACATATTGCCACCGATTCAAATTTAGAAGCTTAATTGACTGTTTAGTTAACTGAATAATTAACCTGCAATTAAGCTTGTGACGTCACAAGTACCGATTACAATGGGTCGGACTACGGACAATTTGTACTAAAACTTTAATATGTTCATAACTGATCAAGATATTGACAGGCTGTAAACACTATCAAAACCCACGAGATTCACTTCATCACAAGTTAAAAAGACTACAAGCACTCAAGTAAAATGTATTGGGTTATATTTCATTACAAATTCGAAAAAGGCTGTAAGATATACTTTCTTGTTCCCATGGTAACCAATGGCACGGGGGTTGAAAAGGATACTATATATAAATAGCAAACAATAGTATGACATTATTTTCACACATAACTATTCTGAAACATCTTTAAATAAAAATAATCAAACATATAGAAATCCTATCAATTCATACATGAATCGGCTCAGTATGGAGACTGAGGGGTGGGTCAGTAGTGAAAAGGTTAAAGGGTGAAAAAAAATGTGTTCGCCAACCCGTCAAAAATTCAAAATGGCCACCACACAGAGATTTGCAATTCAAGGGCAACAAATCTCATACACGACACAAAGGTACATAAGAAAAAATTCTCGAACAAAAATCTCAAAACTGAATGGCACCAAGGTTAAAAATTGAGCACTTTTCAACAAAAACGGCCGCAATTTTGGGGAAAAAAATCAAAATAGAAAAACTAAAAAATTTCTCCTTCTTGAATTATTTCAAAGTATCTTTTCCCAATATTTCGGTAAGATTGGACTGCACACTTTAAAGATGAAAAAGTGAACGGACGGACAGGCTAACTGACGGATCTTACGGGCTAACTCATTGTTAAGTTTCCTATCTTTACTTTCCCGGTAATTCATGAAAAATTCCCCGTAAAACTGAATTTTTGGCCGAAACCATGGTTAGGGGGTAACCTAATATGTTTGTGGGGAACAATGTATCTCCTAAACAACAATTCAAGATATACAAGTAAAATATGTTTATTTATATCGTAGAGCATTCTACAATTACATCATGATTCTAAATGAATAAAATAACAAAATCCCAAGCATCAACTATTCCTACTAAACAATCAACCACAACGAAAATCACATCTGAAGTCTACTGGACTAAATCATTCGATTCTGTAAATTAAGATAGATGTAAAACATATGGCGAAGGCAGTGCTGGTGACAAGGACTCAAATGCATACATCACTGGAGGTATTTCACCTCACAGAGTAGGGCGTTGGACGCCACAGAACCGATGAGGAGTTTGTTCTTTCTATAGACGGCAACACTTGATGAAGATATCATGTTTCCATCGTCTGAAAACACCTCTGTGATGGATGACACCAGACCGTTCTCTGTCTTCAACCTAAGAACCTGCAGGAGGAAATCAGTGCGCATTAAAGGGAAATGCCGTCTCAAAACTGGTTATGTTTTGTATCACATATATACACTCAAATAACCTGTAGTTATATGCGACCAATCAATTGGCAAGGGACAAAACAGCTGTCAATCATGTTCTTGTTACTATGCAAACAGCAAGTGTTGTGTCTCACCTTCGAAGGAGCAATGCTTGAGTGAGGATTCTCCAGGTTCACGAATGTTTTTGCTGGACAGGGACTACATCCAATATACAGATCGCCGGTTCCTGAGTCGGTGTACACGTTGTCAGGCAGCACATGCAGGTTAACCCTCTGGAGATGGTAATCAAGTAAAGAAACCAAATACACTTTTTATATCTCGGTCGGTAAGACTTTCTATTGTCATTTCAATTAGGATGAGCACCTATCATCATAGCTTGTAAATGGTGAGTATTTTATCTTTGTGAAATGAATTATACTGAAATGAACCTGTAGAAGCTCTAGTGAGTTGTCAGTCTGACGTAAGTACACACGGATCTCTCTCTCCCAACTGTGTGCAACATACACGTACCTGAAAATAATCATATGACCAATATACCACAGAATAAGCATGTTGCTCCGCACTGATCCCATGTTGAGGTTACCAAACCATTGGCCTAAATTGTCTGACCCATTAGATATGATGTCGCTGATAGATGATAAATTATTGACACAATATAAACATAATTATTGGACCTTGACTTCAACCCTTGCTGACCTCTATGGTCATTCACGTGATCATTAAAATTATCATATTAATCATGTAGAAGACAATACCTCCCATCAGGTGACTGAGCAATGCCATTGCCAAGAAGTAGTCGCTTCTCTGTCGCCACAAAACTCACTCCATTATTGAAGTATGTAATTGGTGCCCATCGGCGCTGAAGGAACAGTTCAGCTTTGTTAGAGCTGAATAGAGTGTTGGTGATGTAGAATTCCTGATGTCCGACCGCCAGAACATCATTGAGTCTGGAAAGTATGGAATAGGTTCTATACATCTCATGGTCATGTTGAAAACACCATATAGTAGAAAAGTCATCACTGGCCTTCATGACATTACCAACGAGACAATCAGAGGTTGCAGACCCTCGCCCCTTCAGATTCAGTTACTAAAATTAAAGCTGGTGACCCTTGCATTGTCGACCTTGGGCGATAAAAGGGAATTTAGCTCGTACGACCATCGATCATATAGCAAATGATATGGAATTGACTATCGAAAAATACACAATTACTGAGGGAAATAAATAATGAATATAAGCAGAGCTATTGCGACTTTTCGGTTTCGACCTTTTCTGTGACCTTGACCTTGTCGCTCAATATTGTGCTGTACAATTTCGCAATGTTGTTTCTATTATCAAGGCACGTCTCCTGAACGAAAAGGGTTCAAAAAGATTGAGAATGGCTTCGCAACATGTCATGGTCTTGTGACTCAGAATACCCAAAGTCATAAAATTGTGACCCCAATTTTTCATCAGCCGTACACCATACGATCGGGAATTGGTCAAAGATAAATGCAAAAATATTTGGAAAAATTAATGTTAAGTAGAACCGGAGTTATAGACAATTATGTGATTTTCACTTTTTCCGTTGCCATGACAACCTATTTCATCCGATTTTGACAAAATTTGTAGGGGACCAACAGCCCTATAAATTTCAGATTGATTGGATTGGGTGTCAACGAGTTATGAGCGCAGGCATGCACTGAAACATGGCTGTGAAAAATGACCAATGTCGTGACCCCCAATTTTTCGACATCGGGTTTCATCCTACGATCATCGGTCGTACACCATACGATTGGGAATTGACCAAAGAAAAAATACAAAAACAGTTAGAAAAATTAATATCAAGTAAAAATGGAGTTATAGCCAATTACGTGATTTTCATGTTTTCCGATGCCATGGCAACAGTTTCCATTCAATTCCGACAAACATTCAGGAGAACTGAAGCACTGCCATAGGCGCTTCTGCCCTGTAAGTTTCAGATCGATCAAATTGATTGCCTTTGAATTATGAGCGCAGACATTTGCACTGAAAAGTCGCTGGCAAAAAATAACCGAAATCGTGACCCCCAATTTTTTTTGACATCGGGCGATAATGGAGAATTTTCGTCTTACGGCCATTGGCCATAAATTATTAGATCGGGAATTGGCCAAAGGAAAATTCAAAAATAGTTGGAAAAATTATTATCCAGTAGAACTGTAGTTATAGCTATTTATGTGATTTTCATGTTTTTTCGTTACCATGGCAACAGTTTTTATCGGATTTCCAGAAAATTCGAGGAGGACCGAGCCACTGCTAATAGCTTCATCCCGATAAGTTTGAAGTCTATAGAGCCATATGTTGTCGAGTTATGTGCGCGGAAGGACAGACAGACAAACAGACAGACTCAAACGCAATACCCTCTCCCCCTATCGGGGAGAGGGTAAAAACTGCATGAATATTCTGAACATGGTGAATGCATCAACATATTGCATCAACCCAAGATGAATATTTGGGAATCATCCAGCAGTGAATTGGTGTCATCAGGGGCAGACAGTTTGTAAAATGTATTTTTTTTCTACTATACACCTGATGACATTGGCTCTAAACTAGCGAACAACCAATGGAACCATCTAGAAATCCAATCTATAAATCTGATGCTCGGTATACTCACAAGCCAAAGTTTGGGTCACCCTTGCCCAGTGTTTCCAGGTGGTTTAGTGTTTTGTCCGGCATGTTGAAGGCGAACATCTCCACCAAGCTACCTCCTCTATGCTTGCTGGTTCCATGATTGACAACGTACACAAGGACGGTACCTTCAATGGTGGTCATACTTGAAATGAAACACAATATCGTATCCCGTGGGTAATTGGATATGCAACTTTCGATATATAATTTAGCGTATGTTGACATATAAACGTTGTGTATGAGCTGTGTTTAAATTAGCAGCTTTGGTGTATTATTCTGTTCGTTGATAATATCAGGTTGTACAAACCTTTCTTATCATCGATGAAAATGGAAAGACCTTGGAAATCACTGTCATATAAATCATCAAACCCCTTTATCTTCACAGGGTGTGCCACTGGCTGGTTGTCATCAAAATCGAAACAGAAAATCTGGCTAGTTCTGCCCCAGTAGTGTTTGTTGTTTCTCTCCCAAAGACGAAGTCCCTATTGGAAATTAACAAATTGTGATGACAGTAATATTAACTCACAGTAAAATGTTATTTTAATACACATGTGTTCACAAGAATCTTGTCATTATTAAGCGAAGCGAGTATTTTCTTCAGGGAGCAAACGTTTCCAACACGGTTGACCATACATATATAATTATATATTGTAAATTTGGAAGAATGAGCCACATTTATTAGCAACACACGTTCAGCTTCAATTGGAAATGTATTTAATTGATGGTGAAAATTGTATGCATCAGTCGGTTATTATCCATACAACCAGATTTTCATGATGGCAGAAGCGAACCAGTTCGTGATGGCGTCCAAAGGATTTCTCCAAAGCAGCTATTTATCACCACGCAGTTGAATAGCGATACCATGGTACTATTTCGTAATGACATTCTTATTTTTCCTGGTAGCTATTATATGATTCAAGATAGCCACTAACCTAATACACGTACGGCGCCTGAAAATGCCAATTTCTTTTCCTAACGTACGCATGCACAATGAAATAAACCACGTTGCATGCGTACGCTTACAGGACAGGAAATATATCGTGAAAATAAAAAGGACGTTATAGTATTAGGGGTATCTCTTTTTGTCACAGGACAATCTTTTTACATTTTGTATGACATAAGGAACATTATTTTGTATTATGCACGTGATTTTTGATTGAAAGATGCATTAAATCATATCACATGAAATAGGCATTCAAAACCCAATATAAGCATATTGAAGTGGATTTTGTTCGGGGATACCTTTTGATATGATATCTCAAGTATCCTTATCAAATGCTACATTGAATGTAGATTGTGTGATGAAAAAAAAATCATGGTTACATACTGTGATGTTGATGTATCATCATCACGTTAAATTGAATACTGGACAGAATTCAAAATTAGTATAATTTATGTTATTCATATTCAAAACTTACAGACGTCATCAGCGCATAGTTCGTCCCAGGTATTATTTCAATGTCCTCAGAACCGTTCACTGGTAATTGAGTCAAAATAATGACACGTCAAATGGATGAAGAAAACAAGATAAACTGGATGTTTTTATTTTTTGGTTGATGTGAACACCGGGCTAGCTATTGTATTTCATTCAGATAAAAGTCTAGTATACATGGTATAGACTTGAAACATCATATGAGATGGGGATTGGTTATCTAAGGTTTGCTATTAACATAAGCACGATCCTATGCTTTTGGTAGTTGGTCGTAATGGTCGCGATATATATTTTCACCAACCTATGTTTCGTACTCGTCTGCATGGCCCAGGATAGTGATTGTAGACAACACCGAGGAAGTTCATAAACAAACTGGAATAAATATTTGAAAAAATATCATTATTTGAGGCAAAAAATATTATTATGTGAGTTGATATACTGTCAAAAATTAGAGAATATAATAGGATACATTATGATGCACTTGCATAAGTCAGTTGATATACTTTCAGAGAATATAGATCTAATACAGAGACGTTGTGATACATTCACTATAAATACATGATGCGGAATCGATACATGTATATTATATTATGGTGAAATTTGGGAACACTCATTCTGTTGAAGGATACAGTTCCTAAACTGTGAAAAATATTGGTTTGGCATGAGTTATGTTATCCAAATTCTCAACCTAATACTGCCTACCTCAACTGTATCTCAACTGTATCTATTCATAAACTAAAATTGAGCACAGGTACGAATGTCAATATGATACTAGCATGGATAACAAGTAAATATACACAATATAACAACCATATATTGTTTGCCTGGGACGTGTAAAATACCTTCCAATTTCAGAGTATATCATACTAAAAATATGTCCACGGCGAACTGTATCAACACAAAGCTCGAAATGAAGCTACATGTCATACTGATATTGCTATATACTTACCAGTATGGGTACACGTAGGATGCAACAATACACAACACTGCCAAAACACCACACACTTTCAATATATCCCTTGCACTGAACATTTTCCTAAATGTTTCTAGCGCCATCATTGTACTTGCTAGAGAAACGACCAACAAAAATACGGCCTCCTTTTCTTGTCCTATAAGTAGAAAAAAACTAACGGGCGTGACAAGGCTACAACACGAGCAGACCAGGTACTTGTGTTTCTACACAAGCAAACACACACACAGCCCGGCCTTATCTCTCGTGTTGACTTTATAGTAACCTGTGTGGTGTGTGAAGAGATGAACTACACGAACATGGACGGTAACGCGCTGGTGTGGCCGTTATGGAGTTGCTGTTTCTGCCCAATGATATATTGTAGGATGCATGATGATGTCGACTGCAGGGGGGGAAATGTCATTACGTTATTGTCAAAACATGCAATAATTTTGTGGTTTATACGTGTAGAAGTCCGCGTCATACACTTCCCGCAAATCGTAGGTGACTAGCTGGTGACAGTGAATGATGATGTTCTATTTTCGTCCAACCACAACAGAGACTGATGTGGGTCGAGAGGTCACGTGTATCTCACTATCAGTAACACTTATTGATATTGCGTTAGTAGCTTTTCAATAGCATTAAATTCCTCTCGGCTACATTCATAAAATATTCGATTGAATCCACTGGCATAAAGTATTTAACGTGTGGAGTCTTGTATACCCACAATAATAGTAAAGAGCACGATATTCTGGCACATAATTCATGCAGTCGCATTTTTACATGTAAAAACAATTAAACTATTCATATCCTCCTTCCGTTGGAACAGTTTTAATACGTTGTAGTGTAGCAGCGAGGGGGAGGGGGGTCCAAGTTTTGGGGGATACCTAAACCGGCGGATACCTAAACATTTCTCCACTTGGCTAAAATTGCCAGGAAGCTGGTGTGTAGTCGAATGCTAATTGTAAATATTATCCAATAGATTCAGTTATATATCCCAAGTGTATTCATCCTCATATCAAACGTCAAATATTATATGTAAACAATTTATTTATTTCTATATTCCGCAGCTGATCTCAACAACTCAGTTGCTTTTCAGCTTATCGGCCCTTATGGGCCGATAAGCCATTGCCGTGTTTTTTCGTCCGTCGTTCGTCCGGCAAACAACTTTGTTTTGCCTTGAAGAATTTGTTTTGAAAATTTACTAAAACATTCCTTGGGCTAATACCTTGAGATATCGTTTTTGTCGATTTGGCAGCCATTTTTTTCCGAAAAATTGCCAAATTTGGACTTTGGTGGCCATTTTCGAAAAAGCTGTCAGATCAATTTTTAGATTTTTGTTTTAAAACATTCCCATCATGTACCTCTATGATGTCTATAATGTAATTATCAATCTATTACCATCAATACATCCAGATTTTGATGATGCTAATAACAAACGTAAAATACAACATTTTGCAACAAAAAATATAAGTTTCGATGCCCTTGAATCGCCGGTCTGCGTGGGGCGGCCATTTTGATTTTTTGATGGGTCGGCGAAAAAAAAAATAGTTTGTCCCAAATCAAGTCACTAATCAATTTGAGTGATTTGCAACCAAAAAAAGTTAATGATTTTGTACCCCTTGTGAAATCAATAACGAAAAGAAAACCTTTTCTAGATGTAACTTGATTTCGTATTATAGTCCATGTAGAAAATGTTTATTCGGCAACATTTATGAACATGCTTTAACAATAGAGTTGAAGATCAGAGTAACAATTTATATTTTGGAAAATCAATACTCTTAGAATTTCTCAAGGTCTGCCGGTAAGCTACATCACCATTGGTGCTATGTTGCTATGTTTTATGAATGGGTACTCTGTTTCACACATCGAATCAGATTTTTTTAACGTTTCTAATCAGTTGGTGTGTAGTCGTATACTCATTGTAATGTTATCCAATAGATCCAACTATATATTACAAGCTTGTTGAACCTGCCAAAGTGGCTATGATATGAATATTCAAAACGGCTTCGTTTCAGTGGAAAGAGGTTAATCATTGTATGTTTCTTTGACTACTGCATAAACTCATAATATTAATGTATTTTTTTCTGGAACTTGTGCACATTCCTTCTCGTGCACTTGCCTTTCATACTTGGATGCTGCATTGCTAACTGGCAGCATTCATGTTTTTTTACCTGTTATTTAACACATTAATATCAAACAATCAACGCCCGTTCCTTATTGTTTGACAGCATTCATTGAAATCCATCCACGAACTGGACTTTTTCCGGTCGCAGGCGACCGCGTGGACGTATACCCCCGATACTACATTATCCATGTATCAGCCATCATCCATGCCAATGTAGTATGCCAATGTACAATGTCATACAATTTCATCACTGAAGGGCATTGGTAGCAATTGACGTGTGACTCATAGGTGACATATGTCATAATAATACGAATAATACGTTATAATACGAAATCATTTAGCATCAAAAATATCAGTGAAAAACGGTGTAAACGAATTGGATTTGGAGTGTCAAAATGTAGTTGGTAATGATTCTATAGATATCATAGTGATATATTATGTCACGATAGTTCGAAGTTGAAATCAATTTTAAAATCAGCCAGCATTCTTGTTTGTCACGCAAATTTGAAAGTACATCTCGAGATAGTCGGGGATATATAGGAAATATGCACAGATAGACAACAGATACTCAGAAAATTGTCGTTAATCGTGCATGAAAACAGTGGATAGAGAATGATCGGCCTGCCTACATTGCCGGTTGCCACAGTATCTAGACAAATACCAATGACGTCATCAGACTGTGTATAGAACTCGCCCAAAAGGCGGGCAGATTTTAGGAGAAAAATGTTGCAAATCTTGATTTGGACACTCAATTTAGGCATGTAAGACACATTTTCAGACCCAAATTTGTACGATTTCTCATTCTATAGACAAAATGAAGCTATCGCAGAATGAATAAATTTTGTCAAGTCTAAAAGTGATTATAGCTTTACCCATGGCTTGGACGGGTTGATCTCTGGTGGGCTGATCTAAGGATGGAAAACCAGGCATTTGGCGACATCCAAAATTTTGTGCCGCTCTGATGAATGGACATTCTTCATCGCAAGACACACAGAAACCATATCGCTAATTGTGGTTCGGATGAGACGGTTCCAGCTTTCTCATCAAGCACACACCTACTGATTGTTCCATCGACAAACAATGGAAAATCCACACTCCGCGAAAGAACTGTTTTGTGTTCTGTGTGTTACTGGAGTTGTTGATCCGACTAATCTTGACTGGGCACAGTTTGTTAAAACAATAAACAGGATGCATCGAATGATTCCCAGTTGATTCCCATTTTTTTCATGCATATTCTACTAAAAAATCTAAAAATTTGGTTACGGTTAATATGAAATGGTTTATCAGTCACACGAAACATGTTGCCCTGTTTGCATTGTCGAGTTCACAGATAAATTGTTTGTAAAAGGCTATGAATAGAATTTTCTAAATGATCACGATATTGAAATAACATTCCCATGAATTCTAACATATTTTCGTCATATGAATAGATTCATCAACATAATATATTTGAACCTGACTTACTAGTATCAGAGTTTATAAACTCTTTCTCGTTTCCAAATGTTGCAGCCCTGGGAATAATTCTGCAAGGTCCTGTCGGTTAAGATCCAACAGGGCATTCCCATCTTCGTAAGATCATGCACATACAATTGTTCAATTATATATTGTGGAGAATATAATGTTTTGAAAATCTATCCAAGTGCCTTCAGCTACGGCCGATGAGCTAAAGACTGTATATTGTCGTAAAATTATCAGGATTCTGTATTATTCACGGAGTGCTCAAAATTTATCCATATTAAATTGAGTCCTGAAGCAGTCAACATTAAATACATGCATCTATTGTACGGTAATATTCAAGACAAAGATAGGTTACCGAACAATATTGTATGCAAGAAATAACCTTGAGATTCTGCATCCAAGGTCATCGGAGACTATTTAGCATTCAAGGTCATTCCGTGTCCCCAAAAGGCCATGAGCATAATATCAACCTGAGCTATTATAATTGTTTTGACCGTAAATAATCAATTAACACATATCTAGACATACGTGACCTTAAGATTTACAACTCAAAGTTTAAGTTGTGGGATCAACTTAAACGATCAATTCGATTCAATTCCGGATCAATTCCGAACAATGTATGATTATTTTGTAGTATCTTGATGATATAATTATTTTCAGGTATGTGTATGTAGGTATCAATCTATTACCACATGTTGCTCACAGTTGGGAGAGAGAGATCCGTGTGTACTTACTTCAGACTGACAACTCACTAGAGCTTCTACAGGTTCATTACAGTATAATTCATTTTACAAGGCTAAAATGCTTACCATTTACAGGCTATGATGATAAATGTTCTGTTTACCAACTCCTCAATTCAAATGACAATAGAAAGTCAAGCCGACTGAGATATAAAAAGGTGTAATTGTTTTTTTTACTTGATTACCATCAATCAAACGCCAGAGGGTTGACCTGCACGTGCTGCCTGACAACGTGTACACCGACTCAGGAACAGGCGATCTGTATATTGGATGTAGTCCCTGTCCAGCAAAAACATTCGTGAACCTGGAGAATCCTCACTCAACCATTGCTCCTTGGAAGGTGAGACACAACACTTGTTGTCTAAATAGTAACAAGAGCATTATTGCCAGCTATTTTGTCCCTTGCCATTGATGGGTCGCATATAATTACATGTTATTTGTGTATATTTGTGATACAAAACATAGCCAGTTTTGAGAGGGCATTTTCCTTTAATGCGCACTGATTTCCTCCTGCAGGTTCTTAGGTTGAAGACAGAGAACGGACTGGTGTCCTCCATCACTGAGGTGTTCTCAGACGATGGAAATATGATATCTTCATCAAGTGTTGCCGTCTATAGAAAGAACAAACTCCTCAGCGGTTCTGTGGCGTCCAACGCCCTACTCTGTGAGGTTAAATACCTCCAGTGATGTAAACATTTGAAATCTTGTCACCAGCACTGCCTTTGATATGTTTTATATACATCGTAATTCATAGAATAGGGCAGTTGTACACTGGTTCCATCTGGTGTACAGTAGAAACAACTATAATTACACAGTGTCTGCCCCTGATGACGCCAGTGTGGCTTCAGATATGAATGTTTGGTTGGGCTTTGTTTCTATTCTGAAAGTTTTTGATATTAGAATTTTTATTGTCATCATCAAACTTTAGTTAACAGCGGTAATAGGTTGATACATACATTAGAGTCAAATTTGTTTTATGATGGTAGTATGGCCTCCGATATAAATAAACATAATTAAATTTTGAAGTCTGAGTGCAACGGCTGAAGGAGATACCTGTTCTCCCACACAATCATATATTTTAGTCAGAAAGCACTAACATAATGCTCCGAAATTTACCCGAAATACACACGGAATCATTCCAAAATGCAAGGTCGGAAAAGTATATTGGTTCGTTTTGCAATGTTAGAAAGTCGATAATATATAGTTTTAAATCCCCCAAGAATAACACATTTATATCAGAGTATGATCGACAACTTCCAGATGAACATTTATAAGTAACTGTAAAGGACAGACACACTAAGTTCATTGCCAATGTCTGTTCACGAAATTCAAGAGATGCATTCGTTTCATTGCATGCAGCTCGCAACATGAATTCCCCTAAGTAAAATATATTGTGTCCTACGTTGAGATTTTTTAACCATATCTAGTAGATGTTCACGAACTTCTCAAAGATAATCACGTAGTATTCAACACCAAGTAAGAAACTTGCCTAAATATTTTCGAATGTACTTTGAACATATTGCTATGAATGAAGTAATCATAAAAATTATACTGAGTAGCTGGAATCGTTAACAATACCCAACGCCATATCGAAATACCCAGGTGAACTAAAATGTGGTGCAGCAATATCAACAATGCCAATTTATTTATGACACCCCAATAGGATGAGGAGTACGACTGCTGACAGCATGGTGCTGTCCATCTTTAGTTTGCATCTGTATTGACTTACGTCAATGAGTAATCACATTCCCTAATGATATACATGTGTGGGCTTGGTAGTAGGCCTGCCATAGATATATAGCTTTGACGTGACTATCACTTTAACAAGGTGGACAATCTCGCGTTCCCTTGGGGGGTGATCTGGTTGGTGGTGGTGGTGGAAACGTAAGATGGGGATAAACCGTATGAGACGTGAATTTATAGGGAAGAGGGCATGGATGTCAAGCAATTAGGACTGTTTTGATCATACCATGTTTCGATGTGGAAGGGTATTTTCCCTGGAAGTGTGGTGATTATGAGACAGGTGTGGAAACTGCACTTAGGAGAGGCGTTATATAGGGAGTAGATGCAGGTACCTTGTTATTGTGTCCTCTGTCGTGAGATATTGGGTATTTCAGTAGTAACCAGGGATTGCTGAGTGGATAACATATGGAATATTAGTACACACTATGATATAATAATCATACATGGATATGCAATGGAATCGTCTACATCTTGGACTAGTCAAAATAAAAGCGATGATTTGTTATTGTTATGGATGCTCAACTGATACAACACGTGTGACGGTCAAGAATTACAGAAGAAGGTACTGAACATTATGTACGCATGAAAAATTCAAAATGGCGATATTATGGGTTGTATATTTCGGCTTCGCGTTGTTGATACTAACACTGCTGTGTGTATCATTCATACTGTTTCACATAAGGAATAAAGAGCGATATCAAAAACGAGAAGTCACAGGTCATCGTGAAAAATCATCTAGAGATTCTCTAAATTCACACCACACATATCCTGGTGCCATGTCACTGGAAGAAATTCCAAAAGAGCACGTGGAGCGTATCACAAAAGTTTCGTCATGCAATATCATATCTGACGGCAGAATTGAACAAGATTTATGTCATGACGATTCTGGAGAAGCGTTATTTGGTTCTGCCATATACCAAGGTCACCAACCAACAAAACGATATATGTCTTTCTCCACGCCAGAACAAACTCCAACTTCGCAAAGTTTATCACCGAGTCATCGAGTCAAACAGGGAGATATTGAAGTAACCAGCATCTGTTCAGTTGAGACATTGACAACAGGAAACCATCGTGGTGACTGTTGTCGTGAGGGAGACAACTATAGACACAAAGCTGAACTAAAAATACAACATGGTACATACCTGAGTAAGAACCTAGATCAGGATGATGCGTTTCTACAATCGGGAAAGCAGAGGGGGAGTCATGACTTGCAGAATATAAGTGTTATCGACTTAATGGAGAGTTATATCGTACGCTCCGTGTTGGCACGCAGGAGAAGACCGTCTATTAACTGTCGCCAATCACTAACCTTCATGTCACGTAACACAAGGGCAATGGCAAAAAACGACCACAGAACAAGTACAGGTAAGTACATTGAACATTGGGATTTGAGGGTCATAGTGTGATGCATCTTTTTATCGAGCAAAAGAAACATAAACATGACATTTAGAAACCAACCTTAAAACCCGAAATCTTAAACGACATGAGATAACAAATTGTCACCTTTTGTGATTGGGTACTATGTATTTCTTCATTCCTTTTTTCGTGATTTCCTTTATTTCCGATCTCCAAATTCTTCAATGAGTTTACTAGTATGGGCAGCCCTCAGATGTTCAGTATAGAGAACTATAGAACAACCTCCACTGACGACCCCAATAAACCAGTTGAAACGCATCACCAATTCAGTATGATGAAATATTAGTGAGATACTGACTGAATTAACTGTGTTTTTCACAGGCGATCCAGTGCGTTCTGATATCAACAGATGGACATCGTTTTCCCAACACAGCCGTTCACAGGTGGCAACAACGTCATGTGATACCACAACAAAACCTTGGATCACATCACCTGTCATAATTCACCAGGCATCTCGGTTGTACAAGAACAAGAGATGAATATTCCTGACGAAAGTGACATTTTGATGCTGAATATGTTTAAATACATGTATGTTATATATTCAATATATATTACGCAATAGCTCATCGACTGGAATCTCACAATGTGAATGTGACGAGAGAGAGAGAGAGAGAGAGAGAGAGAGATGTTTTTTTCAAACTCTTATTTATAATATGAAACAGAAAGTGAATAAAAACCTTCCTTGAGCTGTACAGCGTTCGTTTCACTTTCACCTTTTTACTCCAAAATGTTCAACGCAAACGAAGTAGCACGCTGGTACCAGTTGAAGGTACGTAAGCAATCATTACTCACATGCATCAGTCATCTTTGGTTATTGAAACATTTTTGGTAGTCACTAGCAAATGCAGCATCCAGATGGCTGTGTGTATAGACGTAGAATCAATACTAGTACCCAGCAAATAAAACAAGATCCGTTATTGAATCTCATAGTCCAGGGTTTTGGAATATCATATTCATCTCTTTCTGCAAATCCTATATCAAGCACATAAGTAAGCAAAAGCACATAAGTTAGTAAGGAGATAAGTAAATGAATGTTCGGAAATTATACTCTTGCTGCGTCATCCCTCAAACATAATACTGACGGTAATTTTATGTAGCAGTACTACCAGTTTTGTACCTACATGTACATGTAGTTACCCAGAAGGTGTGTACTGACTGAGATACTCAAACAATTTATTGAGAAGGTTGATGATGAAGAAGATTGGGGCAGTCCATTAGCAGAAAACGATGTTTGTAATCAAAATGTATAAATCAACCTATTATTAATACACCATGACAATGTTGAAGAGAATAATAAAAAGCAAAATTACTGTTTGGCTTGTGATAGTATTGTACCTATTGCTTTGATTTGAACGCATAAATTGTTCTCTAAATTGTTCTAGAAGGTTGCAGGGCACATTTGTTCCACTTTCAACTAGTGTATAGAAACAAAAATGATATTTTACACGTTGTCTAACCCTGGTTGACGCTATTATGGATTTGGCTGTAAATAGTTGGCCAAATGGATAACCAAGTCAGCAATGTCGTGTCAAGCTATATTACTTCCAGCTCCATCGCATTGGTAAAATTAGCCCAATGGGCTAGAAAGGTTACCGGAGAAATATACAGTTAACCTGAGAAAGTTGAAGGTCAAATTCAAGGTGACCACTGAAATCGCCATATCTCTAACCTTGAAAATGGGATCAAAGGTTAAATTCTAGATCACCAAACTATACAGCATACATCATTTCCTATATGTTCACTATGGACCCCTAAGCTGTAAATTTGATAATAAGCGAAATATAAGCCATTTTGTAATCTGACTTTGAAAATAAAATGACTGACCTTGAAATTTAGGTCAAAGGTCAAATTCAATATCATTAAAATATTCAGAATATATCATTTCCTATATGTTCACAATTGATTCCTAAGCTGTAAAGTCGATAATAAGCGAGATATTAGCCATTTTGTCCTGTTGACCTTGAAAATGAGGTCAAAAGTCAAATTCAAGGTCACTAGAATATTCAGCATATATCATTTCCTATATGTTCACAATTGATTTCTAAGCTGTAAAGGCGCTAATAAGCAAGATATTGGCCATTTTGTCCTGTGACCTTGAAAATGAGTTCAAAGGTCAAATTCAAGGTCATGAGAATATTCAACATATATCATTTTTTATATGTTCACAATTGATTCCTAAGCTGTAAAGTCGATAATAAGCGAGATATTAGCACATTTGTCCTGTGACCTTGGAAATGAGGTCAAAGGTCAAATTCAAGGTCATGAGAATATTCAGCATATATCATTTCCTATATGTTCACAATTGATTCCTAAGCTGTAAAGTCGATAATAAGCAAGATATTAGCCATTTTGTCATGTGACCTTGAAAATGAGGTCAAAGGTCAAATTCAAGGTCATGAGAATTTTCAGCATATATCATTTCCTATATGTTCACAATTGATTCCTAAGCTGTAAAGTCGCTAATAAGCAAGATATTGGCCGTTTTGTCCTGTGACCTTGAAAATGAGGTCAAAGGTCAAATTCAAGGTCACGAGAATTTTCAGCATATATCATTTCCTATATGTTCACAATCGATTCTTAAGCTGTAAAGTCGCTAATAAGCAAGATATTGGCCATTTTGTCCTGTGACCTTGAAAATGAGGTCAAAGCTCAAATTCAAAGCCACGAGAATATTCAGCATATATCATTTCCTATATGTTCACAATTGATTCCTAAGCTGTAAAGTCGATAATAAGCGAGATATTAGCAATTTTGTCCTGCGACCTTGGAAATGAGGTCAAAGGTCAAATTCAAGGTCACGAAAATATTCAGCATATATCATTTCCTATATGTTCACAATTGATTTCTAAACTGTAAAGTCGATAATAAGCGAGATATTAGCCATTTTGTCATGTGACCTTGAAAATGAGGTCAAAGGTCAAATTCAAGGTCACAAGAATATTCAGCATATATCATTTCCTATATGTTCACAACTGATTCCTAAGCTGTAAAGTCGATAATAAGCGAGATATTAGCCATTTTGTCCTGTGACCTTGAAAATGAGGTCAAAAGTCAAATTCAAGGTCACGAGAATATTCAGCATATATCATTTCCTATATGTCCACAATTCATTCCTAGTCTCTAATTTCAATATTAAGTGAGATATTAGGCTTAATGTGTGCCATTATAAAGCATAGGAAAATTTAACATGGGAAAGTCACATTTGGGCCGAGTTTGGGCCCAAAATGGCCCACTTCAAGCGATTCAAGCGCAACGAAATTTATACATGTCACAGGGGTACATATGAGGAGTGTTTTTCATCAATAAGAAAAAAAAGTTACTGAACAGATTTTGAGAAAACGACCATCGAAGTCCAAAATTGGCCATTTTTCGACGAAAACGGCCGCTCTGACCTTGAAACCAAGGTCAGAGGTCAAATTCAAGGTCACGACAATATTCAGCATATATCATTTCCTATATGTCCACAATTGATTCCTAGTCTCTAATCTCAATATTAAGTGAGATATTAGGCTTTAATGTGTCCCATTATAAAGCATAGGAGAATTTAACATGGGAAAGTCCCATTTGGGCCGAGTTTGGGCCCAAAATGGCCCACTTCGAGCGATTCAAGCGCAACGAAATTTATACATGTCACAGGGGTACATATGAGGAGTGTTATGCATCAATAAAAAAAAAAAGTTACTGAACAGATTTTGAGAAAATGGCCGCCAAAGTCCAAAATCAGGCATTTTTCGTCGAAAACGGCCGCCATTTTGAAAAAAAATGCGAAAATCAAAAAACTAAAAAACACCTCCCTCTCGAAATATTTTTAGGCATTTTTGTGCAAAATTTCAGAAAAATTCGATCGTAAACTTTAAAGATAAAATTGTTGACGGACGACGACGGACGACGACGGACGACGGACGACGACGACGCCGGACGCATCGCCATGCCAATAGGTTACGGACCATAGGTTCGGTAACCTAAAATCCGACAACACCGATATGGTGACCTGCGAAAAGATTGTGTTCTCCACCGTAATTTGTCGTCTGGACTATCACAAGGCTCTTCTGTCTCCAGATGGTTCAAAACAATGCCGAAAGGATTATCACATGTGTTTGCAAAGTTTATCACACACAGCCGGTCCTTCAGAGCCTTCACTGGCTTCCTGTGTGAAACAGAATCACCTTCAAAATCCTGGTGCTTCTTCAGCAAGGTGTCCACTCCTTGGCACCCCGATCTCACCGCGGATAATCTCGGGACCTATGGAAGCTCTGTGTAACCCATAGCTGTCGGTCATACAGCGCCAGTGTGTTCCAGGTCAAACCTTTGACATGCCCTCCTCCTGGCCATGCGAGAACCTTGCACACCCATTCAAGTAAATGTCATTCTAATACAAGATTGTCTAGTTTATTATTGTTCTTGTAGATATGAACTAGACACATAATATTAGATGACAGTATAACATAATATTAGATATAACATAATATTAGATGACAGTATAAGGTAGTAGAAGGTTTACTACTGACTTCATCACGATCACATGCGTTTGGAAATTGGTTGATATATTTTGTAACCTACCTGTATTATATATTCATCTGCGCGGCCGAGTAAAATGACTGTA
Organism: Terebella lapidaria; assembly: GCA_949152475.1. Lineage (NCBI taxonomy): Eukaryota > Metazoa > Annelida > Polychaeta > Terebellida > Terebellidae > Terebella > Terebella lapidaria. The sequence continues at coordinate 14,044,508 of OX424570.1, read as the reverse complement.
GACAACAGTGATAAAACAAACGGGAAAAGTTATTCCCAAAATAAATCGCTGTATATGGCAGTTGATGTACTGTCACAGAATATAATACTTGTACATTATGATGCATTTACTAAAATACATAATGTGACAATGTCTCCACTGAACAGATGCTGGTTACTTCAATATCTCCCTGTTTGACTCGATGACTCGGTGATAAGCTTTGCGAAGTTGGAGGTTGTTCTTGCGTGGAGACAGACATATATCGTTTTGTTGGTTGGTGACCTTGGTATGTGGTAGAACCAAATACAGTAGATTATTGATATACACAGCAAAATGTCATTACGTGATTGCCAAGTTGTGCATGAATCACTTGGAATAAATATATCCGTGCCACCTACTACCTGTATATCGTATGAATACATTGAAGGATATGTTTGGTTTCATCCGGCAACAATAGACTGAAGTGGGTCTAAGTGGTACGTGTATTTCACTATAAGTAGCCCTTCTCGATAATTCGCTATTAACTTGTCAACAACAATAAATCTCGCTCGCTCTTGGAATATTTGTTTTAATTCACAAGGGTATTCAAAGTATGGCAGCGTGAATACCCATCATAATTATAGCTGACGAGTTTCATATTTAAAGAGCACGAAATTCTGACACATAATCCATGATATACGGGAACGAATGTGTTCAGATATTTGACTTTGTAAAGACCAGCACACTGCGTTTTATATATGAAAATGCATATACATGTAGTAATTTATTTCAATTGCCTATTTGTGAGAAGGGGCTTTAATAATTTTCAATAATTTGGTTTGTCGTATGCTGATTTATATTGATTCAACTATATATTACAAACTTGCTGATCCTGATGACCTCAGAGTGGTTATTGCTGTGAACGTTCGTTCAGGTTTCGTTTTCATTCGGAAAGGTTCCTTGTGTTTTGCTTCAAAATTGTTATATTCCTGCTTCATCATAAAACGTGTGTACATTACTTCTCATACACTTTTGGCTTACTTTTTCTACTTGAATGCTGCATTCTTACTGTCAGAATTCATAATATTCGACAAATAATATAACAATAAACAACCGCTCTTTGTATTAGACATAGACGTGGAATCAATACCCAGTATTAAGTATTCCGAGCAAATAAAACAGGGTCCGTATCCAATCTCATAGTCCGGGGACAGAAAGGCATATCAGGCATACGAAGTGAGAGAAAACAAAAATGACAAGGAAACTCATGAACCCCCCAAAATGGATATTAGGAGGTGGAATCAGGTGTTCCGGAAAGATATTTTTCTTTTTTGCAAGTCGACACTATCAAACAAGCTGGCAACTTCGCGTTGATTAAAATTTCATTCATAAATGAGCACAAATATGCAAAGAAAAAATATCACATCCGTTCATAAACGCTTGTATATATACTGTCAACTCCAATCAGTCACACTGGAGAGGACATGTATGATATGAAGCCAGATAAATGAAGCCATTGAATAGCATGATGATTGACTTATAACAGTGACTTAATATAATGACAATGAAGTTATATACAATGACATCTTAGGGGCACAAATGACATGAGCTGTTTTAATTGATTTTTCTCGCATTCTTCTAATATTTACCGTGACAAAAATGGAGTTTAACCAGTTCGAATACTATCAGTTCAGAAAGAATACACAAAATGCCGTAGATCAAAATATACTATTATCACAGTAGTTATATTCACTGCTGACATTTTCTCCACGTATAGTTTATTGGCTTGTCGTTGGCGTTATGATGTGCAGCTGCATTAGGTGGTATGACAGCGCAGCCCTTTGAGACGATTGAAAAAATCTATAACACCATCGTTTTTGCTACGATGCTGGTGGACTATGCAAACACAAATAACTTTTGCTGCCTATAGAGGGCCACATATTCGATACTATTAAGGAATATATCACAAAACCAGCGAGAAAAAGCTATTGAAGTTTTGCAATTGATATCAGGGGTAGGGTATATATGATAAGCTATGTCAACGTCTACTTCTAGTATTTCGAGGGCTGACTGGATCCAAATTGCCAAGGATTTACATGATCTCATCAATCAGGTAATGGGTGCAGTTGTATGGGGTTGACCAAATGGTGAAATTCATTGTAAATAATTCATTGTATCAGGTCGGTCAATAGCTGATCTCAGCTTATGTTGATGTTTAACTCTTTATCCGAATTTAAACAAATTTTATCTTATCTTATCTTAAAGGGTGTGACAAGTTGTAGACTACACATCTTTTTTTCTGACTTTCTCGTTGAAGGTACCGGTATGTAAAGAATTATTTTCCACCCAAATAAGTCACATAGAGTTGCGCTTTGCTTGTGTTTTTTTTTTATGTGTGTCATTACATTGTTCCCACCTTCGCCAATATTTGTAGAACTTCCAATTATGATATAGTGACAAAAAGAAGAGAACATTCCGATTCATATGCAACAAAAATCGTCATTAGGCTTCATAAAGTTTTTCTTGTGGGAAATGCCAAATTCTAAGGTCCTAAGAATTCACAAATTGATTATAGATTCCCATGGGTGGCTCTGAAAATAACTCATAGGGTTTTAAGGGATATTGTTGAGTGGTGCCCGCTGTCCAGAAAGTCAATCTACATGTAGGTCCATCGCTTTCCAGTCAGCATGTAAAACGAGACAAACAGTATTTTTTTCGATTACGATGGATCCGGATGGATGTGAATGAACAAAATGTTTTTTCGAGTTTCAAACACTGGTTAGTCTTATCACCCAAAACATGGCTCTTTAACATCAGATTCATGGGAATATTTCGACGAATGTTTTATATTAAAGTGCAGATATCATATTTTTCGAAATGTGTTTTTATTCGAAAATTTTAGCACTACTACCAAAGTCAGTTTATATTCTTCACCCAATTATGATACATACATATTCATAAAACTCAGGAGAGGGTTCAGGCTTCAATTATGACACGGGTGTTCATACGTAGACTGTGTGAAGCCTACGCAATGACAAGTTCAGTTTTCTCGACAGTCTTCCGACAGATGGACACACCCCTGCTGATGGTATACCATGGCTGACATCGAAGGTATGCTATTGACTTTCGCAGTTCGTTATATTGCAACAGCTTTGGAAGTGTTTACTCGTTGCCAGAGCAACAACCAAACAGTAAACGGGACGAACCCGAGCGAAGCGAAGCAAATCGATTATTCTCCCACCAAATGTTGCTGTTATGTCAAGGTGCAATGCCTCTGTCGTACCATTGATGTCGTCTTCTTTTCATTTTCTGCCAAGAGGATTCACAATACCGCGAGGGGACAGTCTTTTCAATCAGTTACCCAGTGGGACTTTTGTATGTATCATTACACCGTCTGTCCGTTGTAGCCTACCTGTTCATTAGATAACCTTTATACATCAACCGGTCCCCCCCCCCTCCATCACGGCTACACCAATACATTCAAGCTATAAGCTATCGAATGAAGACACTTGCGAATCCTGCAGAACCAGAAAAATATCGATAATATTCCCCCTCCCCACTCGCTCCGTCTCCACCCATAATCCACAGGGTCCACGGGCAGCAGCAACAAAACGTCACCCCTCCAACAACAACACTCATTCACCTTTTAGGGCCGATATTGCATTGCGTCTGATGGCGGGATGATCACGTGACAGGAATGCTGCATTCTGGGGAAAGAGAGGAGTGAGGCGATAAATTTCCCCACCGTGCTCCTAGTTATATTGTCATTTGACGTCGGGATTTTTAGTTGGAAAACACTGGAGGTGTATTCGCCCCATACCGGGTGAAATCGTCAATTCTTTATGTGCGAATCCTCTGGAGAACGGAGCGTTTGTCGATAATTTATTGCATCGGTAGACATTCTCAGCGGAGATCGCGACATAAAACTTTCATGAAAGGTGCACAAGAATTGGTTACGTCATCAGTATGGGACGGAATAGTGAACACTCGCCATTTACATGTTTTACCGTTTGAGATACACTGTTGGTGAAAAGGGTAAGTTGTTCGTTGTGCATGTTCTTATGTGATGTTGTACCGACATGTTTCAATATTCAGAACTATGAGGAATAGTTCATTTCGCAAGTTTGTCTTCTAGTTTTTGAGAAATGTGAAATTCGGTGCAAGCCAGAATGAGCATGATGAGTGACATTTAGTGGTATTACGGCAAGCCAAAATACCGCAAAGAAAATAACAACACTTGCAAAAATTACTCAAGATATGATTGGTCACAGTGTGGGGCGTTTTCGTCTAATTGGAAGGATACTGATATATTCCGTTCGTCATGTATACATGGACTATCTATGCATACCAGTATGATGAAATAAAATAGTGAAGTCAGAATTATGGTGGGTTGAGAACAGACGCAAAGCCGGAGCAAAAAAAAAACATAGCCAGAGTCACAATGACGTCATCAAAACGTTTCAGCAGATTGACATTCGCGGATTTAGTCAAGCAATATCAACCAATTTAGCACATTTGTCATCCAATAGTAGCAAAAAATGTGGTGCCATGTTAAAAGTTGGAGAAATTCGCGAACCTTGAATGTGAGATGTCTCAACAGCGACATTCCTGTCATCATTGAAATGAAATTTCTGGGAAATGATACCGTTTTACGCAAATGTATACTATTTCTATCTACTCGTTGCATAACAAAACAAGTACCTTAAACATATTTACATTAATATATATGTGCATTGCAATATTTACATAGCGTAAAATACGTACATACATACATGTAGAGAGGTTTATTTTAATATGTAGGTTATATTTACCACAAATTCAAACGACAGAACATCAATAAATCAGTATTTTTATGTGTATAAAAACCTGCAGTTCCAAGGTATTGCAACCCTTTTTTATAGATGAATCAGAAGGAATATATAGCAGCGGAGGACCGGGTGTGATTTACGGAAGCGTATTAGGGCCACATGAGTTTTTTTAAAATTCAATTTGTCGACTTATTATCTCGATAAATCGAGTTAGTTATCTCGATAAATCGACTTAATATCTCGATAAATCGAGATATTATCTCGATAAATCGACTTAATATCTCGATAAATCGAGTTAATTATCTCGATAAATCGAATTAATTATCTCGATAAATCGAGATAGTATCTCGATAAATCGACTTATAAGACTCAGACATTTAAAGTACAAGTAAAATGAATATGCATCGACCATAATATAGGCATTCCATTGGTTTCCTTGTATTGGCAACAATAGGACAAAGAAAATATACTGATCACTCATATTGAAAACTTATGGAGTATATGATTAACAGTTATTACATTAATCTCTGAAATAATACCACACTATCCAACTGAAGAAGCCGCACAGATTTATAACTTTATGAATATACCTCATTTCATGTTTAATAGCTAAATAATTTCTAAAAAAACAAAACAATTATACCATTTTCATTCATGAAAATGTTGCATCTTTCTAAGAGATAGTCATATAGGAACTTCACTATAATTTTTAATTCGGTAGTTTGGTCTGTATTATTCAATATTTAATGTTGTGATGGTCCATCATATAACCCTATTCAACATAGTGTTCAATATGAATAATGTGACTCGAAACATATTTCCATTTTACTTGAACTTTAAATGCCCAGGACATAAGTCGATTTATCGAGATAATTAACTCGATTTATCGAGATATTAAGTCGATTTATCGAGATAATTAACTCGATTTATCGAGATAAATAACTCGATTTATCGAGATAATATCTCGATTTATCGAGATAATAAGTCGATTTATCGAGATAATTAACTCGATTTATCGAGATAAATAACTCGATTTATCGAGATAATATCTCGATTTATCGAGATAATAAGTCGATTTATCGAGATAATATCTCGATTTATCGAGATAATAAGTCGATAAATCGAGATAATAAGTCGACAAATTGAATTGAAAAAAAAGCTCATGTGGCCCTAATACGCTTCCGTAGTGATTGTATACTGTTATGTATATGTTTCTGTTGCAAAAGGTTGTATATTACGTTTGTTATTGGCATCATCAAAATATGACTGTATTGGTGGTAACAGATTGATACTTACACTATTCAGTGTTGATAGCCTCGCTGGTAGCAATTCACTTCCTGATTAAAAAGAACCAATATTTAAATGTCCATTGCAGATGAAAATCACTGCGATTTCCCAAGCGTAATATTCACGGTTCCAATTACCTGTATGTTGCTGCGATCCGCACCATACCGCAATGACATGTGAAACTCATTTTTTCGGACACAAAAAACGTCTTGATTTCATCATGGTGTAACGCCATTTCCTGAGAATCCTGAAGTATTAAATTCTTCTACTTTCTGAGTATCCACAAGTCTTACAATGTGTATACTCGTTTTCTCTATGTGATAGCTGCTGCCTCATGAACGTAAAATCAAATGATATCGTCTATTCGAATATTGCATCATCAGAATCCAGTGGTGTTTTTGTGGTAATAGGTTGATGAACTACATGAAACTCACTCAGTCATGACGCTAGTGTGGTTCGGGCTGTGTAAATATTTTGTAAGTTTTTGGGTGTCAGTAGGAAAACGTTGTAGTTTTTGTTTTAAAAAAGGGTGTTATTGTAAGCATCAAACTCTGTTTCTTCATCCTCATATCCTAGTAAATGTGATACTGGATTTAATACATGAGAGTGCCGTTGGCTTAGTCCGAGGGATAATTAATACGCATGAAATCACAGGCAAAATGCGTGTTGCCAATTGAATTGAATTGTTCAGAATAATGCAATGAAGCCAAATTGCCGCTGAATTTATCTGCATATTATATGAATATATGCATCAACGTATTACCACCTTACAATCCACAAGATTTTGATGATGACAGTAAAAAGTCAAAATGAAATAAAAAAAAAATTGGAATAGAAATCAAGCCCGCCCAAATGTTTTTATTCAAAAACACTGGAGTTCATTTATACGGTGTGAACCCATCATGCTCAATATACATGTATTAAACAATATATGTTACGTATTTTCTGTCTGTGACGAGGGAGGTCAGGCTTTCTCTCATTTTAAATTAACTTTGATTAAGCTTCTGTTTCTGTAAATCATCGGTTGTTTTTTATACGGGTAACTTAATGTTCTCTCACACATTGCACATCAACAAATCTCAACGTGTGGAATTCAAGTTTACTCCACATCGTCTGTATTAACTGATCACGTGAGGGTTCACACCAGTGCGTGGGCAGATGAAAGTGCTCCACGTTCAATACAAACTGCACCTTCGAAATCATATTCTGGAAAATACACGCTAGCAACAGAGGCACATATGCCTAGGTACACCTGTGGAATATGGAAAGTGATGTTAAAGACGCGCTAGGGCGCCAGTGGATAAAGATCACATCGATTGAGAAGTCACAGTATAGCGTACGTCGGCATTGCATAGCACAGTTGCGGATTGTGTACCCACGCACTGTTTCTCCTTCGCGCTGCGGGTCGTACGCGGTCAACGCGCACAAGCTCCTCTTTACCGGTGCATTCATGCGTGACTTGTACTGTAGGTAAAGAGGGGGGGGGGGGCTATTGTTGTCGTAAAAGGTTCCAAATGCCAATCAAGTGTAATTCACATTAGCCTATGGTGATGATATTGGCTGATGTTCACTGCATATATGAATTATGCAGAGAAGTGTTGTGAGCGTCTGGTCATGGTTCAATATTATAAGTGCATAATAAGATGAATACATTATTGAAGATATAGACGTTGTTCATTATATAAATATTGACTGGTTTGGAGGGGGATATGGCGAAATGTTCCCCCGAGGAGACAATGTTACCCGAAGTAAGGCCGATGGGGAACACTTCTTACACTTCTGCTAATTTCCCCTCCAAACCAGTCAATATTTATTTTATAATACCAAATGTCACTCATCAGTGTCAAGTCATTCGACCGCGGCGGTAAACATTTCGTCGGAACAGTCACATTGAAAACAAGGTAGCCCGCTGCAACAATGTTGAACGGTACGGTGGGCTTCGGGGTGGGGGGGGGGGGTGGATGCTGTTTGGCCAATCAACGGTGAGGATTCTAACATGAGATACAATGGATTGATATAGCATACTATAATTTGATTCACCATTCACGACAATAGCAACAATCTGGCTCATTATTATCGGCTCACTATCTACTTAGTATTACCACCAATACAATAGATTTTGATGATGTCAATAGCAAAAGTAACATACGACATTTTGGAATAGCAACAAAGGCCGACTGAATAGTTTATCCAAAGACACAACGGAGTCATGAGGGGCAGACAGTATGTGAAATGTAGTTGTTTCTACTGTACACCTGATATAATTAGTATATAACAGTCTAATAGTATGACCTAATATAGAAATTCAAAACGAACTCCGTGGAATAAATGTATGACAAATACCTAGTCGCAACCAAAGGGTTATTGGGTTTATGGTGTACTCGGGGACATATTTAATGTCCACAAGCAGTGACACCGGCTCAGTGGTATGAGTGTATATACCGAGTGATGCTAGGCCCAAATTCTTGCGTAATTTCGTTTTCTCGACTTTGAAAATTTAGTAAACCGAAATTGTCCCCATCGGCTGATGGCTGGCAAAACCCCTACAAGTTCTAACTATTGAACGGAAGTGTTTTGCTAAAAGTTGAGACCGGTAATATTTTGTTATGTTTAGTACTAAATTGATGAACATGGCACCAATGCCAAGTTTAAATATTCTGAGCAACTAAAACCGAGTAAGTAATTATCCCATCACTCGTGTCAGGCGAAATAGATGAATTCCCTAAAATAGCCAGGAGAAGGTGAAATCAGATGTTCCGGGAAGCATCAGATCCCAAAAAAACATTACAGATACGGTGTGCTAACCCACCAAATCGGACGACGTACATACACTTCAAAAAGATAGAAACATATATTCCTTATAATCGGGCATATACACTGGTTTTGTTATCCGAGAATGAAGTATTTCATATATGTGATCGGGAGCCCTTTTTGAACCGTGTAAATTTGGTTTAGTACACGGAAACTGAAAAGGGTCCATTCTGGAGTGCTTCAAGTATACAGGGGTTCAAAATGAAAAGTAGAAAAAAATGTTGCACTCTACTGAGTGATGGAAGTCTTCAATGTTTAGAATTCCTTTGTGTTGTGTGTTGAATTTTGTGCTGAGTTGAATTTTTCTTAAATCTCTGCTCAGCCATGCATAATAATTTTCCGAAAGAAATGCTTCTGACAATCAAAACTGATATATTACGATACCACCGTTGTCGAATCTGGATCGTGGCAGGCCCTTGGTCAGCTTCAAACTGGGAAGACCCAAACCCAAGTCAGTTTGTCAGTCAGAACGCCATCAGCATTTTGGGGGGTAAAGTTATTATGGATTTAGAAAAACTCAACTCAACACAAAACGCAGCACAAAGCAGGGAATTAAAACTTCGAAGATTTCATCAATTAGCAAAGTGCGACAATTTTGTGACATTTAATTGTAACCCCCTCTACACTTTAATGACATGACACCTTTTAGTTTACGTATGTACGAAACCAAGTTTACATAGTTATAAAAGGCTCCCGATCACAATTTATTCTTGGACACCGAAATCGGTATTTTTTTATTTTGTTTGAGAAGTATAGTAAAGTATTGAATGCAAAACTATGAATAGAAGATTGCTAAAGTCGAAATTGTAACAATCACACAGTCATTAGATCGCGAACAGGTGTAATATGAATAGATAATATGGATACATGTAAAATTGGTGGATCGTACGTGGAAACAAGTATTGTGTACTTACTTTTGACAGCCATCAAACGCATTCAAGACATTCACAATGTAGGTAATACGTATTCTAACAACACCATTCGACAAGGCAACGGCACCACATTACAAAATTGATAAGGAAATTGTGGCATAAATCAATAGCCTTCATCAATCAATGAAATCGGAATGTAGGAAGGAATATATAATTATGTATCAACCTAACACGATTTTGACGACATAACACTGCAGTTCTGAACATGAAACCTATCGTAAACAAGAACATTCCCCACATACATTTATATTGGAAGCTGGATGGCAGGCAGTGACATCGGTATATGCAGTTTTGTTTCTTATTGTATACCTGCTGGTATCAGTAAAAAAACCAATCAAAAACAGTTTGGACATCCCAAACCCACCCCGTGAACGTGTGTATGACATGTTCGAAGGGATACCCAATTAAATACTCAAAGGCTACTGAGTTGATGGTAACATTGGGTACATATTCGGAGTTCCTCGAATGTAAACTAGTCCAAATAGGCAGCATGTAAAAGGTGCAATACATGTTGCACATATGAAGACAAAGAATTCCCTCTTTCTGTCGATCCATGTCTCAGGTATATATAATGCAGACGACATCGAATCGAATGAAAAGATCAGTCGCTATACAGTACACCTTACTCAAATGTAGATCATTCGTATACGCTTCCTACTGCACCATCTCATATACGCCCCGTAACCAGTGTAAACAATAAATAATAACCCCGAGGTGGTCGGTGTTAAGTTGTGCGTATAAAGACCGACTAATCAATAGTCGCCATCGCCTTATTGTCGCTGTTTGCTGAACTAATGCACGCATCACTGGCGCATGGTTCCAAGGTGACTGGCGAGCATCCGGCAGATGCGGGGGATATTCCTAGAGGTCCGTTGTCTCACTAATCAATGGGGTGACGGGTACATTCTGTATGTCCATACTGACTAGATATAGGGTGTATGATATTGGCGATCACGTGAACACGATGTCAGTGTTCATTAGTAAGGAAGTAGTGGAACAAAATGGAGGCAATATGAAAATAAATAAGTGTATTCGGATCAACATTTATCAATGTTTTGGATAAGGATATCACATACTCAACCATGTTCAATGATTCACTTGTGTATATATTTTGTACGAATAGCCTATTGTTCTCGAAATATATACATTGTATTTGGTGTTTAACGTATTTAGTTGGTTTGTGTTATCACCAATTGAATATTTTCATTCACGTTTGTTTTCACTCACACAGGTGGTACCGTCGAACGAATTTAATCATCTAGGGAGCGCAGGGTTTCGGAATAATTTAGGGATAGTAATTTACGATTGATTCCCGCGCTAGTCATCGGATACACGAACTAAAATGGTGAACCGTCCATGACTGGTGGACGTGTCTCGCCAACTAAACAAGGATACGCGGAGTACTATAAGGAAGTCCATGGACGCATTATTGTGATGTGATCGAGTAGAAACCAAGAACCAGGTCTGCATTGTTGATCGGTGCCTTTTGAAAAAACTATTGCCCATCTCGCTTCAATCCACCTTCTCTCTCACATCTGTGGATAAAGTCGACATAAAACAGACATGGGGCTCTGTAGTTCCAAGAATAACCCACAGAAGAACCAGAGCTACCTCCTCCAGACTCTACAAGAGCATGAAGGCGGGATCAACTGTATGTCCCTGAGTGAGGACGGTTCAGTGCTCGCTACTGGCAGTGAGGATAGAACGGCGCGACTTTGGACCACAAAAACCGATCGCACCGAGTGTATTGGTATCTTAAAGGGCCACGATGATTACATCAACTGTATTGTGATTGAGGACAACTATGTCCTTACTGGGAGCGCAGATAAGACAATTAGAAAGTGGGATATGAGCACGTGTGATTGTGTACACATCTTCCGTGGGCACAACTCGCTAATCAATAGGATCATCTGCACGGGGGACTTCATCTTCAGCAGCTCCTACGATAGGTCAGCCCGATGTTGGGACTTTGACACGGGCGAGTGCATTCGCGTCTTCAGCGGGCACAAGCGGGGAGTGTACCCGCTCATATTCATCCCGCTCGATGATAACGAGGCCGAGAACGAGAACTATGAATGGGACGGGAACAAGGACATCCTCATCACTGGCTCGGCAGATTTCACGGCGAGGGCTTGGTCCTTCGAGACGGGGAAATGTATCACCGTCTTCAAGGACCACGAGGGAGCGATCACTTGTATGGCTGTGGATCCCACGGGGCGAGTTCTCTTCACGGGGTCAACAGACCAGACGGTGAGGAGCTGGGACATCTACAAGGGCGAGAAGCAGAAAGTATTCCGAGGACACACGGCATCCATCATCTGTATGACGGTGAGCTATAGGCCTAATATATCAATTTCAATTAATCTACAATATGTACTATTAGTATTCTACGATGTGTGTATATGGGGTGTTGAATTGCACGAAATCTGATGAATCAATGCCATTGTTCAGCACTATGCAAATAGCCACATTTCCAACGTGTGATAAATGGCGTAGTAGCCCACCACACTCCCAGAAAATAGACACTTTAAAAGTACACATGCGCATGAATTTTCTCAAGCAATACCATATAATATAGCTCCACCCGCCATGTTGTTTTTGTGAGATACAAAATTAGCATATATTTGAGCCTCTACACAAGCTGTATGATGGGGACAAATTAGTCTCCAGATTGTGATGATGACCGTGGAACCTCATGCTATGGGTGGTCATGAAACGCCGAAATACCTTATATTTCGAGTCTTGCCTATTGTCAACGTGGCAGTGCATGTCTGTACAAGTCATGGTATCATTGTGTGACATAACAATGATTAATTGCGCCCAACGTAATAACTACTAGTATTGAAAAGTATTGCTCGATAAACATTGCGTTTTGTCGTTTTTTGTCGGAATACATGTGCATGTTATAAGAATAAAACTAACCAGGCTGCATATTTATTGTCGAAGAGTCGGTGAGGATTTATCATGACATAATGAATTTATCTACGATGTAAAAGAGAACAATTCGCTAATCAATGGGCATATCGTTGACCATATTTACTCCGGGATGAATGGATGACGGCACAAATGCACATGAGACGTAGAAATTCGAACATTACTGAGTCGGAAAATGACGTGTGAATCTTTTATGGGGTTCTTGGAAAAATCGATTAAGATACAAAGCAAATTGCGCGTGACCCCTGTATGCAAAGGCGAATAATATAGCACTTAAAACTATCTAATAAATCGGGTATGAGATGATTTTTCGGATTATACTTGTCATCGAACATTTGTCGAGTCGGTGATGGAACGCAAGAATACTGCGGAGTGAATTGCCAATGCTTACTTGCTGTTGGTCTTGAAATCGTTCGTTCCGCTACCCTCCGTAAGCAGCTGATATCGATTGTCAAGCGTGAAAGTGTCGCAGAATGTGTCATATGCACACTAGGTGGCGCTTTTCTAGGACTTTGAAACTGGAGACACCACCCTGCAGGGATAAATCTGTAATATCGACTTATAACTTTTCGCGTGTCTGCGCTATCAGGTGTATGGTACAGATATACTCCTGCAGTACGGTTGTATAGTTCTTAAGAAGGGACTAGAGAGTTCAACGATTAACAATTCAAAAAGGGGAAGTAGCAATGAGTGAATGTTTTAGTATTCTCAATGTTTAAATTGGCTCCAATCACTCCTTAAGAATTCAACTATCATCGGTTGTATTTCGCCCAGCAGTCTCGCAATGAATAACAGATTTGGTATTCTAGCCAAGAAGACTGATGAGAGAGAAAAAAAAAACACCCAATTGAATGACATTTCTACCTGGGAACAATAACCAACGCGAAGATAAATTTCTACTAATCAATACCGAGCCATTAATGTCGCATTATCACGGATTCTTATTGGGAATTTGGTATTTATCCAGACGGGTCTCGTGGCGTGCGCCTGACGTCAATAAATCGCGTGTATTCATTCGCTGCCAAACACGATAGTTTCGTTGACTCAGCGTCTGCGAATCATTCTATGCGATCATCCACAGAACTTTTTTGTCCCATAAGTTGGTGAAATGTTAAATTCACCAGTTTGATATCCTTGATCAAATCGTCACTGTCGTCACGTTTTTGGCTGTAAAAGATTGAAATATTGTTTCGTTACCCCTTCGATAATACATGTACCTTATAAGCGAGATACGCGTAGTTACGGTGGCACAGTATTGCATGAAAGGGCATGCGTTTTTAATTATCACCGAGACCTATTCGATAGAGTGGCATTTCGTTAATACACGTACATCTCGATTGGTACTTGACATCAGCTAGTACATTGATGTGGGAAAATTATGTGCGAAAATTACCTGTTCAATTTCCATAGTCACGTGCACTTGTAAAATTCATTGTTTTCTTTGTATGCGTAATGTTGAAGGATTATAATGGGCGCGTGCTATTTAGAGTGTTCGGTAACTGCGCGTTCCATACAAGCATATTCTGGTGAATATATGTAATATTTACTTACTGCATGGTGTTATATTGTTTCGAAACGTGCGACGTTTGGTATGGTACATTTGAGCCCACCGCTGCATTATTATTCTATATATTTACGAAATGTACAATTGATAAGTACATATGCATAACATTGGTGAAACGTATCCAACATATTCAAGTAAGTTTAGGTCTCAAGCGCCAATTTATGTACATGTATTAACATATTAGCACATCACGAAATTTTTCTCTTTTTCTTAGCACCCAATAACACTTTCCAATTTCTCTAATGACCTCATTATATTCATTTGTTGATTTTCATATGATAACTGTAATGGCCGGATGGTATCTACAAAGCAAACAATTAGTAGCGAGGAATCCACTGACTGAACCTAAGATATCCATATAGGACTCGACACACCTGTCCAGAAAACTGAGATATAGTGTATAGTGTACGGTCAATTATCTTGTGAAGAGTGAAGACGTCACGCTTGTTGATGGGAATCGATATGAAATTGCCGTCATTATACGACATTGACTCCGACGCGCAAGAGTTCATCGCGTGTAGTGCTATCCCATATTAAATATTAAAATGATCAGTATGCGTGTCCACTGTGTCCGTATACATTATATACATGAATAATATATTAATGAAGATGAACGGTACGAATAGTCAGGTAAAGGTCGGACACTGTTTATGTCTTTGCACGTGGCTTGTCCACATGCAATATAAATGAACAGCAGAGATCACTACTATGCTCTGTAAAAGTTCGATTACAAAGATTGGAACTGCTGATTCTCGTGAATATTGCTTTGTTGTATGGTTACTATCAGAATATGTCATATATATTCACTGGTAACGTTCATTGTTACATGGACGTTATCCATCACTGTTCAAAACTCATGGTTAGAGCGTCGTTTAACAGATATTCTTGAACGAACTGACGTCAGATAATTACCCTGATTGATTATAAGTCTTCTTGTTACTCAAAATTAGAAAGATGGGGGTGAAAGGATGGGGTGCCACTAGTGGGGCAGGAAATGCTCACTGTTTCCGGAACACCTGATTTCACCTCCTAATGGCCATTTTTGGGGGTTCATGAGTTTCCCTGTCATTTTTGTTTTCTCTCACTTCGTATGCCTGATATGACTTTCTGTCCCCGGACTATGAGATTGGATAACGGACCCTGTTTTGTTTGCTCGGAATACTTAATACTGGTTATTGATTCCACGTCTATTGGTAATAATGGTTGAGTTCACGTTCAAAAGTTACTAGATTGCTGAGCAGGTGGAGATCACCTTGTACCTGCACTAATTATTCATACATCTATCTTTAAATCTATCCTTACAGGTAGTCAACAAGATTATGTACACGGGTTCATCAGACCACACCGGACGATCTTGGGTTGTAGAGTTTGGCGACTGTACTAGAATATTCAAGGGCCACAAGCATACAGTGTCTTGTATCAAATACCACGACGGATTCAGTAAGTAGTAAGAAGTTTTCACTGATGTACATATTATTATTGTCGCATACAATGTATGTAACACCACCCGATCCACACAGAAATGGAATTAGTGAACGCAGGTGGTTTCTCGCCCCAGCGTTGATCAAAGGACTTAATGTAGTGTTGTTTTTTAGTTAGATTCCTCTCACCCCAAAATATAGATGGATATATTCTATAATACAATCGCTAACCATTAGATTATGATGAATTGCCTATCCTCATGTTCAGCGACACCAGATATTTTTTTCAAATAACAACAATTTCTCATTTATGACATGTATTATTTCAATATTTCTTATCATTCGTATGAAATTAATATCAATGCATTTTGTAGTATACACATGATTGACACTGATTGTTCCATTTCCTTGAATATTAATGTATGTTATTATGTCCCCCGGAGGGGGGACATATAGTTTTTGTGAGGGTTCCCGTGAGCCGTGTGCCGTGCGCCATCCCAGAAACGACGACACGCACGTTATTCCGAAACGTACCAAGATATCATCACGAAACTTTTTGTACACTTACATCTGGCCCTGTGGTAGGTTCCTATTGAACCATTTTGAAAAAACAAGATGGCCACCACAAAAAAAAAAAATATTTTGGGAAAACGACTTTCACGCACTTAATTCCGAAACGTACCTAAGATATCATCACAAAACTTTTCGTACACATACATCGGCCTTGAGGTAGGTTGCTATTGAATTTCAGCTGAATCACAAAAACAAGATGGCCGCAAAAATCATCATTTTTTTCGGGAAGAAAACGTCACGCACTTCATTCCGAAACGTACCAAGATATCATCATGGAACTTTCTGTACACATACATCGGGCCCTGTGGTAGGTTGCTATTGAATTTCAACCAAATTGGGAAAACAAGTTGGCCACCACAAAAAAAAAATTCTGGAAAACGACGTCATGCACTTTATTCCAAAACATACCCAAAATATCATCACGAAACTTTTCATACACATACGTCGGGCCCTGTGGTAGGTTGCTATTAATTTCAGCCAAATCAGAAAAACAAGATGGCTGCCACAAAAAAAAAAATTTTGGGGGTGGTGGGGGGAACCCAATTTCAGGAAACACAACAAATCTCATAACCACTTGGTGATGTACAACAGGCGTCACTGTTACCGTCATTGATGAGTGCACGGTCAGAAGTGTATATTGATTTTGAATTCGCGAAAGTTACCATGAAGAGGTAACCCAGAAACGACATCATGCACTTTATTCCGAAACGCACCAAGATATCATCACAAAACTTTTTGTACACATACTTGGGGCACTGAGGTAGGTTACTATTGAATTTTCCGAAACAAACCGGCGAACACCTGTGCAGTCGTGAGACCGACTGCCTCTCCCCCACCGCCCTCTAGTGTTATGAACCCAGCCTGAAACAATAGTGTACACATTTTTTATTTAGGATATATGTAATTCAGTAGGCCTACGTATCAACTCTGGACCAATATTGGATACGCCAACGGTAGTAGTGCATTCAAAATTACCTTTTTGCACCTTCGTGTGTCATATCAATGGCACATGCATGTGCTTGTGAATCATGCATTCCTGGTCGCCATGGAGACGACAAGCAACTCCAGATCAACGTTTATTATGTGATGAGTTTCTCCCAGAGATACTGTATGTGTACTATAATGATTTATTCAAGCAACTCATCTCTTTGAGTGTGGAGATCAGCCTCTTGCAACAGAGACCCCCGATAGGACTCCAAACTCTTGCACCTCCTCACACTAAGTTATGATTATGATATGTCATGATAATGTTTTTATATGTGTACAACGACATCAATTATTCACCAGGATATACACTCTTTAGGTTATCACATTATGGTAAAATATCAAATATTCCTCTGTAAAGTCCCATATGCTAATTGATTCAATGCAATATAGAAATATGATGTACTAACTTCTAATAATTTTCGCACCGGAAGTTTACACCGGAAGTGGCGATAGTCTCGCGCATTGCTACGACGCGAAATCAGGCGCAGTGCGACGCGCTTTCAGGGGGCATGACTCCGCAGTCAACACCATGCAGGTTATTACGAGTTTCGGTTTCGATTCAGTATCGTCTGCTTGCCTTTGGGCCTCGCATGCCTATAGCGTTTCGCCCTGCGTGGCGTTGCTTGATATTACGTTGTAGCACTCCTCTATTGATTTCTAGATGGTTCAGTACCTCGATATTAGCTTGTTTTAGTGAATTTGACATAATTGTTAATGCAGTGAATGTTGTGAAAGTTTCCTACATTATACATGTATTCACTTTTTAGCGCATGTACATGTCGTAAATTCTTACTGTTGTTAAGCTGTTCTACACGATATATTCCCACTTCCGTTTCGTGCGTGTTATTGGCATATTTAATATTAATAATTGCATGTATAAAAACTTTATATTTCTACGGTTTTTTATTATACTCTACGTGCAGGTGATGTACATGCTGATGATCAACTACAATAATTCATTATTCACACTATCAACATACAGGAAATTAATATGAGGTTTCCAATAATTCTTTATTTGCAGAATCTCAAGTTTTGGTTGGATTTTATCCAAGAAAATATTACAAACAGTAGCACTTTCATATCACTGTTTTTAGAGAAAAAACTTCCAATTTTCACGACATTACTATTGCAGTTTATACAGGGGCAGGTGATGGTATAGCACGTCAATATAACGTCGTAGGTGGAAAAGAAGTCAGACAATACAACGGACATGAATACGTAATAAATACGTTACAGGTACTACCAAAGCGAATTATGTTAACTTTGGTGTTCCATAGGTGTTTGGTAATGATTAGATGTACACGGTAATTGAAGAGGCAGTGCGCAAATTTTGACAAATCTTTTGAACTAAAATTTGCACGCAGAAAACTCATATATTCCGAGCATACAAAAAAGTAATAAACATATTAAATCGAATTCACAATATACTCCCAGAAGAAAAAAATAACAGTATCTAATACTTCACTAAGATATGAGCCCGCTGATCCTAAAGGTGCTTTTCGGTGATAAGAATTTGCACACTGTCTAAATATATCAAGCACTATCCCAAACACACCATGCATTATAGTTTAGGATGCAATTGCAAAATGCTCATACATTTATACATTTTGCAAACACATTACCTCCAGAAAATGTCAATATCATGAAAAGTTATTCTTGCGTATGTGTGGATTATGTCGAATATATTTGTCATGTTCAAATGTAAATCTGGGGTGTTGAATTGGTGTGTATCATTTCACAGTTCACACTGACTTACATATATTGACAATGATGTTCATTGTGTGCCATATATAGCATATACATGTTTTGTGTTTGCATGGCATTACTTTCATTTGCTGTGTTGTTGTGTCTTATTATTGTGTTAATCCGAGGTCGATGATCGTTACAGATATTTGAATCTTGTCCCGGATAACGTTATAAATCTGATATCATAAATATCATTTATTGATAATACTTTCGTAATGTAATTCATCCTTACAATTACAGTGTATCATAGTAATGTACATTAAAGTATTAGTAGTAAACATTAAAGTTTAGTGGTAATGTACATTGAAGTATTAATAGTAAAGTATATTAATATCTAGTACGATGGTGAAATTAATACAAATGGTAGTATAGCCATATCACAGTTCGGTACCAAAGCTATGAAAAATGAACGTTAAAATTTTCAAGCTAATTTTGACGAATCAAAATTGACAGCTCGTTGATGGTAAATTATTCACGGGATCCCACGATTCAACCCTGCGAGTTTGGGATGTGACAGGAGTGACAGACGACACGGCCTTTGGGCGCGACGCGGGAAAAGAAAAACAAAAGGAGGCGCATCAGGAGCCGCTCAGCTATCAGCCAATGAACGACCAGGGAATGAACGGAGGGGCGGAGCCAATGCCAAACGGCAACAGTAAAATACTAATCGACGAGGATGAAAACATGAACGGACACGCGCAGATCAACGGCAATATACATGGAATCGACTAGTCTGGAAACGAAATACGCAAAGTCACTTGCGGACGTTGGATCACGGTTGCTTCTAGGTTACAGAAGGACCTAAGACCAATGTAGATACTTTACCAAACACCAAAGTTTATAATGGATAAGGGGTGAGTTGAGAGAATTATGCAACGTCTCGCTGGATTTGTCGGTATTTATTTATTTATTAAATCAACCCCAAATATACGGGTGATTGTGGATAACTGCTGTTATGTGTGTGATAAAATATGCATATTCTAACATACGCACGAAACTGTGATATTGCACGGTGTAATAACACAATAATATCACAGGTCGGTGATGAATCCATGAGACAATAACGTATTCCCTTTGTAATGTCTTGGATCACTAGTAATTAACGTTGTGAAAGTGTTCAGATTTCATTGAATCGGTACCTACAACATCAAGGTGCAAAATCGGTGAATAATTTTTTTTCGATACACTATCCGGTCGTGAAACTTGATCAACTATAACGACCCGGTTTAACTATACAATATCGTAATCGTTTGTGATATCAACACTGGCATTCTCCGTCTAAATATCGAATGCTTCTTTTTTATTGTGCGACATAATCCGTTGTAGCTTTCGTGATCGTCCAAATCATACACGCCTTATGTACAGTGTATAATATTATTAACATGTACATATAAACCGCGTATGTATAAATATGTGTTTTGCGATTGTACAATTTGATATATTCCCTGCAAAGTATCTATTGGATAATGCGACACAATTCGAAACTGCTGACATAGGTGAACTGCTGAATGTCAGATAATGTACATGTAGGCTTTTCTGACTACTGTCGCTGACACTTAACTGCGCAACATATGTTCACCTCGTACTAAACTATATTTGCGCACTTTTGCACAAACTAATGCACACATAAACGTGTGTTTTTACAAGCGATATGTATGCTGGGAAAAGTAGGGGACAGGCATATTTATTTGACGATTCCATCCATAAATTGAAACCTAGCATGTATATATATATATATATTACATTGTGAGAAGATGATATGCATACGCAAAATGTTTTTGTTTAAGCTACTGTTCACCAATATGTGTACATATTATTTGAAATATTGTGAGATGAATGTGTTGTAAATATGCAACCAATCATGTAATATGTAAATGTGTAAGTGTATGGTGGAATTCATGTTGGAAAATATATCAATACGCAATGAGATCATCTTAATATGCCTTATGTTCAGTGTAATCGTGTTGTTATTATTTCTATGTGTAACAATACTGCGTGTTTCGTAATCAATTGGTACGTATATTCAATGAATTTATGTACATTGCAGTGCATAACGTGGGTAATTGGCCCGATCATTGAGTGAGTTTTTGGAGTTGACTTGGTGACCAGAATTCTTAAGTGTGACATGAATTGGTCGCGCAAAATTTTGTAAGGAGAACATTTTGTGCAATTGAACTTAAGATATTGGTCATAACGTGAGAAACGACAATTTGCAGATATTAATTTGGTGTTTTGTCGAAACATTTGCTTATTTACTTTGTGTTATGCGTTGTGATACCAAATGATTAATCTATCATTATTTGCTGATTGCGATTTATTTTCGTTGTACAATGTACATCTTGCCTCTTTTTTGTGGATTCAATAAATAAATGCCTCTCTACAAGGAGCGTTGTATTACTGATATTACCACTGAATTAATGTGGTTTCCCTAATCAAGAGGCCAATGTATTCACTGGCTCATTATGAACAACAAGGCAGTGCTTCTCAAACTCAATTGACCTATCGCCAAAGCCCCCCAAAGTTGTCCGAGTTTCACAAATTACGTCGGCAAACTTCTCTTTGGCCAATAATAATGTTTTGCAGAATGCGTCGTAAATGGCGTAAAAAGACTCGGACAAATGGGTTCGGCGATAGGTCAATTGAGTTGGGTCCAAAAAGGGCCTTAAGGATGGTCACTCCAGGTGGACCCACTCAGAATTATTGCTAAAATGTGAAATTTATTTGATGATGTTCAGACTTTCAAACAATCATCAATACCACATTGTGCATTCGAGAACATAAAATTGGGATCAAATATTCTCTTCAGTATGAAATTATGGGTAATTTCACCCCAAAATACCTGGGTCAGGTGAACAAAATGAGTCATTTGTGGCCATTTTCACCTTAACCCATTTTGTTTATTACATATACCAAAATGCAGAACGGAATTTGAGATTTTGCTCATTTATCAACAAAACTGTTTGCAAGTTTTTACACAAAACATCATGGTCAATATCATATCATGGCATCCATATCATATCAGAATAAAAATTTTTATTTCTGACATTTACCCAAATTTTGATAAATTCAGTTACTTTGACAATTTCCGCATCATATAAAAAAATTAGCACGGTGATCCCCACAATTTTATGTGTCAAAAACATGCACACTCAATGATAAATCAGAAAAATCTCAGGTTTTGTTTACATGAGAATACATATGCACCTATGAGACTCTTCTTTTACAGTCTACACAATTATAGTTACAATCCTTTTTGTGTGAATTATTTTATCTCCGATTCAGTGTTACTACTATTTATTTGCAAATGAAACTTCCAGTTCCTAAAGATTGACTTTTGATGACATTTTGATGACATTTTAAGATTGACCAAAGATATATTACAATATTCCCATTTGACGTAATATTTTGGCAAGACTATTGGAATAATGATGATTATCAATATGATTGATATGTAGGAATCTTTGTGCGTGGTGCTGTCAATTTTAGTACATTAAGTATAAAATCATGTTAATACGTTCGATACGTAAATAAGACATGTTTGAACTCTCTAAATATGGCAATAATAATAATTGAATCTCTTGCATATCTCCTGATATACCACCAGCTGCGTTTTGAAACAGTTCATCATGACGCCCCTTCGCTCGTTCTGACACGTTTATCATAACGTGTCTCGTTCGCAGACGAACGGACGAACACGCTCACACTGAATGGGCATCAGCTTGACCACGTTATGCAGGACGATCCCTATGCAGTCCTTGGCCGGGGAGAAGCCATATCTCCAAGACTCCACACGGGACATTGCCAGTGGTTCCCCATTTCCCCAATAGAGGGAACCATCCGTAGCGCGTCTCGCGCCCACCATGTTTGGCGTACCTGGGGGAAATACACTGTTTGTAATTTTCTGTGTTTTTTAAGATCAGTATACGAAAAGTCGTACGTCTTCTTGAACTGGTAAATTCGTGCAATACTATAATACGGAGGCTTCCGAGGGTTTTTTCCGTTTAAGAAATTCGAATTGAATTACCATAAAAGTTTTCTCCCCGAATTAGATTATCGTTTTTCTATTGAAAATTATGAACGCAATTTAATTCGCCAATAATGTTATTTATTATTGGAATTTATATTCGCGAATTTCAGAGATAAGAGTCGCGAATTTAATATATCTGGGATTAAACGAGAAAAAAAACGGGACGATGCAGATATTTTGACATGAAAAACCCTGACATAGAGTCGCCGCCATACAATACCCTCACCACAGTACGATCGTATCATACATGACACACATCTTGTTTGTTTATATCATTCTGCACTTGTCAAGCTATATATATGCGTCCCTTTAAAAAATGGTATAGTTGTGTTGAGGGAAAAAATAAGGAGTCAACCTTTCAAGATGATTTGAACACAGCTATGAATCACGTTTCTATGGAACACTCCATATAAGTTGCTATATTTATAACTCCATTATAGTTTATCATTGTATATCTATTGTTATTGTATATCAGTAAAGCTACAAACATAGTACTCAAAATAGAATAGCTCCTAAGTGCACTGCAGAGACAGCACAAGTACATTTGTTATATAAAAGGACCAACGTGACAGTTTTCACTCCTGGCCCAAAATACAGGACACGCCTAAAACAATAGGACGTGCTAAAGAAAAACAAACAGGCAGCTCCGAGGCTATGCATTCACTATGCCATGCATGGTATTCATTCAATCTAAACTACGTTATTCGTGGTTTTTTGTGTTCAGCAAGTTTCATGACGATTTTTTTTTTCAAAAACAACTTCAAATCCAATACCCTCCCCTCAAAGCTGGTCTAAATCTTGATCCCGTTTCCAAGCTTTATGAGGTGAATAGCGAATATAACCAACGAATCAACCATACTTTTCATGATGAGGATGGAAGCCACGTATTGCCTTTCCTCTTCCGTGGTAAGATCTGCCAGGCTGGCCCCCATAGATTGACAGAACTCCGTAGCGTCCACCCAGCCCCGTCGGTCCTCCCACGTGGACTCCACGTAGTAACACCTTGCAGTGCCCGGACGCTGAATGAAACCAGCTGGACAGCTCTCCAGTAGGTCTGGTTTGGATTTTGGTGTAGATCGGAGAAGTTAATGTGGTAGATTTGTGTACATGACTTATGGTCATGATTGACTGACTTGATAAGCCTCTGAGTCATCTGGTCATCCTATTGGATTTGATACTGGTATAATCATACTGGTATAAACATATATGAAATATTGAAACTATTAGTATCGTGATTATGATGACATTTTGGATATTGCATAATATAATATTGAGTTTCAACAGTGCTCACTGATCGTGCAGTTGGCTCCAGTGTATCCCCTCTGACACCGGCATTTGTAGAATCCTCTGTGCTGCGTACAAATGCCTCTGTTCTTGCAAGGATCTCTACGACACTCGTTGTAATCTTTCACAAAACAAAAAAGAAGAAAGTATGCAACACACACAATATTAAATTTGCTTACAAAAAACATGAATATACAGTAGTGGAGCTATGTTTCATCATTATTTGACAAACAGCGCCGATTTTGACAAGAGAAGATAGGTTTCATATAGTTGACAACCACAGAAACTAACCGAATTCGCATCGGTGACCACTAAATCCATTGACACATCGGCATACATAAGCGCCGCCATTTTGTTGGACACACGTGCCTCCATGGAAACAAGGGTCACTTGCGCAACTTTCCCCGGATGTTGTCATTCTAGTCGCCCGCTCGCAAACATACGGCCGTTCGTAATAACAACGCATCGTGAGCAACTCCGTAGTGTCCGCTTCTCCACGTATCACTGCAACGCAATCTCGATCGTATATTGGTTGATTGCGTTGCCAGTGCGAAGATGTATTCGGTAGAAGTGAACCTCTCATCCAGTATAACTTGTTGTCGTTTTCACGACGGGCGCCTACTATATGGAAACCTGGCGACAACGAGACATAATATTGAAACGTTATAATATTATTCCGGATATTCGAAATATCCGGATAATCGGGTTTTCATGTAATTGAGTTGTAACTGAAGCAATCTCACACACCTGGACGCCGGAAGAGGGAGCCAACAAACTGAAGCTTCCCAGGGTTATCAAGGTGCGCCAGTCGAGCGTGTAAGCTGTCACAGACTTCGCTAGCACCATCAATGTTGAGGGGGAACAGTTCCTCCACGTAGTAGCATCGGTCTCCAATCTCGTAGTAATAGAAACCCTCCGGGCAGGGAGCATCTGCGTCTGTTATGGAACGTAGATAAATAATACATTCATGGTATACATATAAATACATATAGAAGCATGTTAATGGTAGTAATGAATGTGAATATGTGGTGCAATGTACAATTAACATTGGATATAAACACGTCAGTTACGAAGAATTTCATCAGTTTTTTCGCTTTGTTTTTGTCGTGTTTGGGGAAAACCATAATGATATCTTTCGTAGAAATCTAGTCAGGTCATTACCTAGTTCACAGAAAGTTCCAGTGTAGCCAGTGGTACACGAACACGTGTAGCCTTCTGATTGGTTCTCGCACACTGCACCGTGTTGACAAAGATTGTCATTACATTCGCCTATAACTGAACCAAAAATTTCGACTAGAATACACGGTTATTTCCTACACAGTTATATCAGTTTCGCAAATGAAATCATTGAAATGATACTCCGCGCTTTGGTTCATCCCTATTTAAATATTTAGTGTCTGGAGTATGTGTACATGTAGTTACCGGATCGAAATACAGTGTACTGCAATACATATGTTAGTACATAAGCAGTGTATTGCAAAAACACATGCATTATTACAAAATAGTATGTAGAATATTTAATGTATGAAATATATATGCAATATTGTAAATATATGTAAACTATTTTAATACACAAAATATTGATATTTATACATGATTATTTGTTCCGTGCTCGTTAGCGCCATACCGAACTGGCAGAGATGTCCAACGAACCCCTCTGGACACGCGCACGAGTAACGCCCCCTGCCGTTAATACAACTCCCTCCGTTCTGACACGGCCAGCTGAGACATTCATTCACGTCTGAGGGAATTTGAAGTACTAATGATGATGCTTATACCGTTGATAATGATACCGAGGGAAATAAATGGCTATAGGCGTAGTGATTTACACTGAACAACATGGACAAAACACTGGATTAGAGTGTCAGTCTGCGGATCTATGCCCGTGGGGTGTGTAAGTAGTAAATAATGAGGGAAGTATCCTTTCAACACAGATGATGAATGTCTTATCGTTAGGACGCAGCCCTACGTTACTACATCGTTTAATTATTCTTATATTTGTAATCACATTATAATACATACGGTTATACCATTGGGAAAACGACATAGAGAGATTGAGATCGAAGGATCAAAGTTATCATGATGAATAAATATCATGAACAACTACTGACCGGTTTCACAGTTTTGCCCGGTGAACCCGCTACTACACAGACAGACAGGGCCCGACTCCGAGTCTTGGCAGGTTCCTTCATTCAGACAAGGAGCGCTGCTGCAGTCGGTGACACCGGCCAATCCACGCTCACAGATGAACGGCCGCTTGAAGAAACACCGCATCGTCTCCAGAACCGTGACGTCAACAAAATCGCTGGTTCTTATGGCAACGCACTCCCGATTGGGCCGATACCAATACGACCATTTCGGGTTGTCATCGGGGATGGGTTCGCCAGTGTTCCAATAGTAAGTGCCGTTTTGCTTTTTACCACTGGTGAGGTAATTTGTTCCTGGAGAAGGAAAACTGTTGCTTAAATCTACGTTTTATTGATAAAAAGAAACTACAATGCAATACAAAGTCACACGAAGTTTCTGTTGATGAGCATGAAAACATTGCCACATGCAAAGTACACTTTCAACTTCAACGGCTGGAATATGAAGAATTTGTCGAAGTTGAAGAATGCAAGCGTATAGATGAAAAATAATAATGATTATTTTTTTTACCGAAAACTAGAACGTGCGACCCGACGAAATCGATCTCGTCTGCCGTTTCCAGACTTGCGAGAGCCGCGTCCTTTCCCTCACAATAGTCACGAGCCTGGTAATAGTCCAACTCATTGATATTCCCGGAGACAACCAGGTAACATCGGGCCTCATCCGGGTAGTGAATAAAGTCTTCGGGACATGGTGAGGTGGTGCTCTCTGGCGATCATTATCGTCATACATTCATCATGTGAGATATTGTCGTAAAAGTGTATGAAACAATGAGCCACATACTTAGTACTGGGGTACTGGATCCATGTTTATTGCTACAGAGCTGTTGGTCAAATCATAGTATATGGTCAAATTGAAGTGACAATATTTGAGCATTGACATACACATTCAACGACAGTAAATACAACTGGATATGGCATCGGCGACGGAACCAAATGAATAAAAAAAAAATTTCACTGCCACGATCGCGAAGCGAATTTTCACTGGAAATTTTTATCGAGTCAGCCTTTTAGGTTTGATGTGACAACACGGGCAACGTTGAATATACTTATATATTTGAAATATCTTACCTTCATTCGTCGCTTGCACAATAGCCAGGAAAGCCAAACTCACTTCAAAAATAAGCATTTTGGATTTACCAAGTGTAGTCATTGCTTTCATTCCACCAAACTAATAAAATACCCAATCGTGTAAGATTTACCCTTATTAAAGTGACACGTGGATATGTAAAAATATCAATACAATGCTATATGTGTGTTTAGATATTTAATACCACTTGACCCAGTGTCTCCGATTCCCTGCACACTGCACTCGACTTTTCCAGTGGAAAAAATAGAAGCCAGTATACATAAACAAAACCCAATTCTTGTAACTGATATGCTGTTGTGTAGTTGCAGGCAGGAAGACCTGCCATCTGTGGGGTGCACCTCTTACAGCTCAAGGCAACGTTTGATATGGCCTATATGCCCATATCAGAAGTATTAGTAACTGTTATCCTGAACATTACATACCCTCATTTTGACAAGCGCCTTTCATAAAGGTTTGGTAGCCAACCCACAAGAGGCCTGAAAAAGTGTGACACCACCATAATATATCATTATTGGAAAAGTAAATTTGTTTGACAAAAAAAATCGGAAATACTGTAGCCTCAGGGTGACAGTTCCTGATATAAATAGAAAAATATCAAAATGATAAAATCGCAGGCTGACCACATAACTTTCGATAGCGTTATTTTCATACTTGAAATATGAAATATATTACATTATATGTTCCTCAAAATCCATTCCTATAGTAACGTACATAACTGAAACAAAATATTCTGTTTGGAAATCCCACATTTAACACTTATGAAGTACAAACTATTAAACATATTAAACATTGAAATGATTTCTTGATTTCGGCGAGGATTTGTAAACCACGAAAAAGAAATTTATGTTGCACATGGGAGCACTTGAATGTTACACACTGACATTTTAACATTTTCGACAGATTTGTCGGTACAGACATCATGATAGGCCCCAGAATATTTTCGATATGCCAACCGTGACTTGTCAGATGAAGAAATATGTTCCGAGGGTTGATTGCATTTTAACCTGATAATTGACAGGTATCTTATTATATAATTTCAAAGATAGTGGTAATGCCGACATGAACGCTACTTTGATAGCCTTCGTACTAAACGGAACACTTGCGCACATCATTGACGCTAATGTTGGGTATAGCACACTTAAAGTTTTCGATTTTTCAGAGGATAACCTGTTATGGCACATCGCATTTATAAGTAATGTGAAATTGCCAACAACTTCCTTGGATTCAAAACAAGCTTATAGTAACTTCCAGTGTTTCGTTTTCCAAACTCTGTAGAATGAACTTGCTGTGACACAACCGGGTGTGACGTGGAAACGGTGGAGAGTCACACAACGTTGCCAAGAGAGGATGTTCTGTTCCGATCCACACACATCATGTTGTAGCCACATCTCCACTTTTGACTTTAGAGGGTCATATATATTCAAAATATTGTATTTTACGTTTGTTATTGGTATCATCAAAATCTGACTATTGGTGGTAATAGATTGATACTTACTTCCATATAGCTACGACGGCGTCTAAGCATTCAATGACAAATTTGGAGCTATTTGATTTAGCATCTGGTGCTTGCGGGAATATGTGTCTACTTTTTCTTGCAAGAAAAAAAATGCAGAATTTCTGCCAATTTGATTCGTGTTAGCCTGAACACACTCTTACCAAATCTACTCCCTAAATAAATATACATGTACGGTGATGTTCTAGCAGGTTTTACAACATGTACTAGAGTAGCCTACTCTAGTTATCAGATAGGTACTGTTTCTGTCATCGTTTGTTCTCTCCAGTGCTGAGATACTCAGACTATCGCTTTGGATGTGATGTATGACTTGTGCAGCAGATGTGAATAAATGGAACCTTTGCATCTTCTTGGTCTCCGCTTCGTTCCTCAACCCTACTTCCTGTCCTCTCATCATATATGTCAAAGTTTGTGTATATCAGTGGGCAGACTATCAATTCTAGTACGAAAACACTAAGTTCTTCAAAAAAATGACAAGCCAACCACATTGACGAAGAGGGGTATCGTTATACCGTCCGAGATGACTAGTTTGGTTGTTCCCCTGTCACCGAGTTCGATATTCAATGATTTCACATGTCGTGTGTTAGCAGTGACTTGCTTGTACGTAAATAAGTACTGTCTGGATTGAAAAATGTGAGCAGTACTGAAGTGAGCTCATATGACAGTACATTTTGCTAGGCGATGTCTCTAGTGCTGTGATGTTGAGATGATACGTTTGAAGACTTCACAGTATTTTTTTGTTGGATATGCTTTCATCCTCATTCTTGGTGCAAAAGTGTACAATACATGTATATGCTTATGGAACATAAGCATATACGATTGTAATCTTGGCATCATGTTCCAAGACACATCAATCTCGACGGTGTCATCATTAATACAACAGAGCGTGTTATCGTCTGAATAATTATATATTGTACGTTATATATCAGTGAATAAAAGCTCATTTGTGAAAACGTTGAAGAGGAGCGGGCCGATGGAAACCCCATAGATGTGGAGCTTGGATAGCAGGGTATCATGAGGCATACAGTCAAATGCCTCAGAAAGATATGTAACAATCACTTCGATGTACCTTCTATAGTCAAGAGCCATTCCCCATGTGTCGGTCAACAATATGCACTCAAACATGTAGTTTTCGGGCCAATGCGAATGACAGCACAGGTCGACCTACTCCACTTGCTTTACTGAACACCGAAACGATTCAGTGTTCTTTGTCCTTGGGAGTGTTTCTTGGTTTACATCGTCATTGTCATGCTGGCCACTGTCGGACCTCTCCGTTGCTGTACCCGCATACCTCACATGCTTCTCAGCTTGCGTCTTCCACATTAGTCTGCTACAATCAGGAGAACTGTCCAGGCAGTTGGTGCGGAACAAACGCGTGCTGGATTCGCACGCAGCCAATTGTCGGGCCTCTCCGTTGCTGTGCCCGCATACCTCACATGCTTCTCCATCTCCAAATATTGCCTCCTCATCACTCCTACTGCTTTCAGCAGGCTGTTTTTTCCTCCTTTTCTGTATCTCGCGTTGTTCCTTCAATTCCTGTGCCTTTTGCTTCTTTAGCTCTCTCTTCAATTTCTCCATCTGCAGGCGTTTCTGCTCCTTTTCCTCCTTCCTTTTCTGTTTCGCCAGTTATTCTCTCCTTCTGTGTGTTGATTTATTTCATTAAAGGATTCATTAAGGGAGTTTTCGCTATTTGAAGCCGACGACAATTTAAATTTCTTGCAAGATTATGAATGCAACAGAAACGATATGCAGTTTAGGAAATCCTATGGAAATCCACGCTTGCTGAAATACCTACATCAAATTTGTGACAAGTATGTAGCAGAACTTGTTTGCATGTTTTTGTTAATACAAAAAAAAGTTGTCACAAATTTGCGCTTTATTTACTCCAGGTACTAGGCAGGGGCTAGTATTGATTCTGGTATCGATTATTGGTTTTCTATTGGTATGTTGTACAGGTGTTTATGTTTACGTTTTCACCACTGAGTCTGGTCACTGTTTTCAGTTGTCCACTGAAGTGTGTCGATGTGACACCAGTATTCTCATTAATCGTTTATTAACAAGAAACCTATGACATGTATAAAACTAGTGTAAATATACATATACATTGACAAAATATACACAAAGTAAATAACAAAATATAGTTTATTCTACATGTGAATCCCACGTTCGGACTTGTTACTGCAATGATGGTTCAATGACGCAGAATTCAATAAAATCCAGTCAATATTACATTAAATGGTTACCATGATTCACCTAAATCACAATAAATCATATACCCCGTGAGTACTTCCACTTTGGGTAGGAATATACATGTCCCGGTGACTGCCGTGAAACTTCCCACGTGTTGATGTCTGACCGATCCCTGTTCGTCCGTCTGTTTGTGCGGCCAGCTGAGATGAGACTGACCACAAGTCCGGTCCATATCATAGTTCTATGACCGCCACAAAGTAAATAACAAAATATAGTACATTCTACTCGTGAATCGCACGTTCAGACTAGTTACTGCAAAGATATTTCAATAATGCAGAATTCAATAAACTCCATCATTATTACATTAAATGGTTACCATAATTCACCTAAATCACAATAATTCACACATCCCATGCGAACATCCACATTTAGTAGAAATAAATGTCCTGGTGTAGATTGCCGTGAAACTTCCCACGTGTTAATGCCTGACCGATCCCTGTTCGTCCGTCTGTTTGTGTGACCAGCTGAAATGAGACTGACCACAAGTCCGGTCCATATTATTGTGTTATGGCCGCCACAGATAGTTAAATCTGATTGGACGGTTACAGTCCGCGTCGATTCGTGATTGGTCAGCAATGATAAAAAATCATCATGATAATGATAAAAAAAGTTATTATTACAATTACTTATTACTACATGAGAAATTATCGGAATAATAATCGGAACAATTCGACGATCGAACGCAGCGCAAAAGCATACTAGTAATCACGTATGAACGATATAAGCAATACTCGCAATATTAATCGAAATTTTGCAGCGCAGGATGATAATCGAATATATTGGCAAGTCACAGCGTTCCCTCATAATGCTCTATCATACTTGGGTATTGGTTCCATGCTCTTTGCGGACCCGTGTCCTGAAGACTAACACAGGCTGATTCACATGACGATACAAAACCAAAAAGCAAGTCGCTCTATGTACTTTTTACTAAGTTTTCTAGAACTGTTTTTCAACAAGAAATTTATACTTAAATTCATACCATTTAGTCGGTGTCACTGCTGGCGGACGTTAAATCTTTCCCCGAGGATACTATCAACTCAGTAGAAATGAGTCCGTATTAGAACTAATTCTAATACGTATTGGAACTTGAAATTAAGGATACTACAGACTCCGCTAATTTTTCCAACTATCTAGACCTGAGGTTGGAGATTGATAATGATTCTAACCTGTCAACTAGATTATATGACAAACGTGATGATTTCAATTTTTCCATAGTCAATTTCCCTTTTCTAAGCAGCAACATTCCTATGTCACCGGCATATGGTGTGTTTGTTTCTCAACTTATACGCTATTCCAGAGCTAGTTGCAAATATGAGGACTTTGTCTATCGAAGTGCCCAGCTAGTCTCTAAACTGCTGCGACAAGGATATGTTATACCAAGACTTATATATGTTATCCAGTATTCCTATCATAAGAAGAGAAAATGTTGCATTACATTAATACAGTGATTACATATTAAAAAAGGAATAAATAAAACAAAAAAGTTTTGTGATTATGAATTCATTCATTGACAGTAGTTCGGAGGTTGGGAATCTCGATGTAGTGTGAGTGTTAATAAAAAGGCGATGAATGTATTAACCAACATGTGGTTCAAACAAACGGGAATGCTTATCACCGTAGAGGTGCGTTTATTGTTCGACCGATATTCACATGGCCACATATTTTTCACATAGAAAGGGTGCCTTATGACAACACCCGCGATCGTGCCATGTGTAGCCTTTCCAGTCATACCCAAGGAGACAATCTGGATTGGGTTGCGGATCCCAGGTCTTCTTGTCGGGCTGCGCTGACTGCCAGTTCGTGTAGCCATCAATCGGCACCTCAGAGTAGGACCACTCGAAGTCGTGGACACCGCCGCCATCCACCCGTCGACCTCCTTACCAAGTTTCTCCCCCAGCTGTATGATAAAACTTTTTTTTCACTGCGTATGAAAAATATTGGAATAGAGAGGATTTCATATTTAGGGACCTGATAGGCTGTTCGAAACACCATTTCTAGACGGATGATGTGTTTAATTTATTCTTGCAACTTATGTTATATGCAATAAATGATTGCAAAGTAACACGCCAATTCGAAATATATTTGTCCCTCATTAAGTACACCCACCCGCAGGAAACGAGAAGAACATTGGATACGTGAACTAGGCACAGCTACACCTTATGGCTGTAACGATAATATCAGTTCAGTGGGAAACCTGACAAGCCCAGGATGCAGTTCAGTCAATGTAATGAATTTATTTACATCATTTAAACGTAGGAAACGAAGCCATGGACAACGACATTATAATCGACCATCTATTCATAATATTTCCTTTGATGGTCTACTCGAAATATTGAAACAACCACTTGGACTGCACTATGTTCGCACTAAATTATTTGCCATACCTCATGTTAAACTTAAAGAACTAGAGGACCAATGTCCTACCCACTATATCAGAAATACCAATAGCTATGAATTTCGTCTGTATTCCATTATCATGGATATTGTTTATCATCGGCTTTATAAGCCAACACAGAATTCCGAATATATACCACCCAAACGGTCTTTTTTGAAGATAAAATTTGCCAATAAAGGTATTGATGCAATTAACATCGGTAATATATTACATCATAAGTCTGTTCAGTCCCAGGTACCATCATACTTCACTGACACGGCTGCTCCATCTGTATCCTACTCATATACCAAATCTGTTGCTTCCAAGATTTTCAACTACAAACAAACATTGAATGATTTGGATATTGATGATCTCTTACATAACCCACCCTCCTGCACTTGCATTAACTCTCCGTTCATACACGATCCAGTTGGGCATGTTATTTCAGGCGACCTCAATATAGTGGAGAATGAATCATTGAAAGACATTTTGTCCAAAGGTCCCAAATATAGAGAGCCCACGTCGTTTTCATGGAGATACAATTTTAAGTTAATCATGGATGCAGTTGAGGAGCATGCCAGAAAATGGACAAAGCGAGAAAAGGCAGAAACTGATTCTCTGTCAGAATGGGTCAAACAGATTAGGTCATTGGTAAACAAACGCATCAATGTTTTGTCAAAGTCAGTTAGTACTAAATATAGCTCTGTCTTCAATGATCCCGTGGTTACTAATAGTTTGTTGAAACTTCAAGAAAGGTTCGTCATTGTCCCTGCAGATAAAGCTTCTAATAATGTTGTTTTTGTTTGTAAAGCATACTATATACAGTGCCTGTTTGACGAACTGGGTATTGCCAACAATACTAATCCCAATAGTACATACCAAGCCATTACCGTGCCCAAACAGGATATCTTATCAAATCATTTGTCTGTATTGCATTCGTTTGGTATTACTACCTCATGTAAAGATTCTAATCTACCGAACTTATATTGGATCCCAAAGTTGCACAAAAATCCACACAAACAAAGATATATTTCAGGTTCAGCATCATGTTCTACCAAAGCCCTTTCTAAAATATTAACTACTATATTGTCTAAAATTAAACAGGGTCTCCAAAAGTACTCTGAAACCATCTATTCTAGAAGTGGTATAAACCAAATGTGGATATTAAAAAATTCCAAATCTTTATTGGAATATCTACATGCGCACACACTTTCAAAAGTAACGTCTATCAAAACATTTGATTTCTCCACTTTGTACACAACTATACCTCATTCTGAACTGAAATCTCAGCTTAAAAAACTAATCAATAATTCATTTTTCTCTAAAAAGGGACAACGTCGGTACCACTATATTGTAGTTAAATATAATACCGCTTATTTTGTTAAAGGCGACTCTGATGCCCCATACAAATATACTGAAATAGATGTGGTAAATATGGTTAATTTTCTGATTGATAATATTTTTGTGGAATTTGGTGGTCGAATATTTCAACAAACTATTGGTATTCCCATGGGTACAAACTGTGCACCATTATTGGCAGACCTGTTTTTATACTCATATGAATCAGATTTTATCCAACATTTACAAAGAGGAGGTTCTAAGAAACTAACATGTAATTTTAATTTCACTTTCCGATACATAGATGATGTATTGTCGCTAAATAATCCCAAGTTTGGTGATTATTTGGATATCATATATCCTAAGGAACTTGAAATTAAGGATACTACAGAATCCGCTAATTTTTCCAACTATCTAGACCTGAGGTTGGAGATTGATAATGATTCTAACCTGTCAACTAGATTATATGACAAACGTGATGATTTCAATTTTTCCATAGTCAATTTCCCTTTTCTAAGCAGCAACATTCCTATGTCACCGGCATATGGTGTGTTTGTTTCTCAACTTATACGCTATTCCAGAGCTAGTTGCAAATATGAGGACTTTGTCTATCGAAGTGCCCAGCTAGTCTCTAAACTGCTACGACAAGGATATGTTTTACCAAGACTTATCGCTGCGTTTAAGAAATTCTATGGACGTCATCATGATCTGGTTGATAAATACAGCAAATCCATGTCTGCCATGCAACTAGATCTATTTTCATGTTAATTTTGGGGAATTCATGACGGGTGCCACTAGTGGGGCAGGAAATGCTCACTCTTTCCGGAACACCTGATTTCACCTCCTGATGGCCATTTACGGGGGTTCATGAGTTTCCCTGTCATTTTTGTTTTCTCTCACTTCGTATGCCTGATATGACTTTCTGTCCCCGGACTATGAGATTGGATAACGGACCCTGTTTTGTTTGCTCGGAATACTTGATACTGGGTATTGATTCCACGTCTATAATGTCAACTATTTCAGGTGTACATGAATAACCTGAAAAACTTTGTGCCCGATAAACTAACGCCAGTATCGAATGCCAGTTGGTGGCACATAACCTATACGAAAGAAGTCCGCACATAATATATGGAGGATTTGGTGGAATTGCCTGAATTTCGAATGCATATCATCACCTCAAAATAATGATTAATAATTAATTATCAGACTGACGAGCCATTAATCTAACACAAGCTCTTGTAGAAAACATCTGACGATGAAATAAATGTCTCACCCATCATCGTTTCAACATAGTCCTGTTTCGCTTGGGACATGACTTCGACCAAATGAGCTTCTGAGTCCAGACTCTCGCAATGTTCTTGTGCCTCGTCCCAGGTTTTCTCGGATGACACCTTGATATAGCATGCACCGAAAGCGTCTTCGTATGTCATAGACGGTGGACAGTCTGGCATATAAAACTCACACAAGAATGGTGCCTCGTGACCACAGCCGCGATCGTGCCATGTGTAGCCTTTCCAGTCATACCCAAGGAGACAATCTGGATTGCCTTGCGGATCCCAGGTCTTCTTGTCGGGCTGCGCTGACTGCCAGTTCGTGTAGCCATCAATCGGCACCTCAGAGTAGGACCACTCGAAGTCGTGGACACCGCCGCCATTCACCCGACGACCTCCATACCATGTCTCTCCTCCCGCTGAAACATTACACCACAGACCAATATCCTAACAGAATTGGAGCTGATCACCATGCTGAATTGCTTGGCTGTAATACGCACTACAGGTTTGTACAACTATTGATGATGCTATTTTGCGATGCTATTTTGCGGATAATAATTAACCCGATTCATCCGATATATTCCCATTAAATACTACATTGTTATGTTGGTAAACAAGATATATGAGAATTTATACCCTATTTTGAAAAAAAGGTCTTACATGGTTATCCACATGCATCATATAGATTGTGTAAAGGAATAGTGCGATATATCTTACCCATAACACTCTCGACATATTGCTGTTTTTCAACCGACATCACTTCAACAAGATGACCCTTTGGGTGCAAGGTCGCACAGAAATCCTGAGCATCGTCCCACGTCATATCACTCGAACTCTTCTGGTAGCAGGCATTGAATTCGGTCTCGAAATTCATCCCAGTTGGACATTGTGCCGAATTTGCATTGCTCGCTGTAGCTGGTGGAATAAATTTAATTGATTCAAATTGCATGAAAACATTGTTTTGTCAGGTTTATTGGTATTCCAAAATTTCTCATCATCAAATAATCATACTGATATTAAAATATTTGGACGCATTCGTAAATCATACATGTCGATACATCTACTCACATAATTAATTTGATGATGTAATTGTCAGTATTCATATATGTTTGATAGTCGTATACAATAAAATGGATACCTGCAATGAGCAGAAGGGGGAGTAGATGGTGCACCATTCCGTGGGGGTGATATGAAAATTCACGATTGAATCTAGTTTTCACATCACATTTGTTTATTTAGTTAGTCTGTAATTTTTCGTTATTTATGTTCAGTTTTAAGCTCCTTTCTTGTCTGGAAAGTGTCCATATTAGTTCCTTTGGGAAATATTGTACAATTCAATGAAAAAAATATGTTTGAAATGAACCTAACTGTAACGGAATTCATTATGATCGTGTAACTTACCTGGGGTTGAAGCCTTTTCCAAATGCACGTGTCGCTCCACCCGTCCAGATATATCAACGGATTTTCATATGTGAAATCTAGAAACATTGACCGTTTTGCACCGTATTGCGCGGCAAAAATTTTCTTTGAATATGTATAAAATAATGATATGCATTGTGGTACTTCGAGTTGCGAGCATAGCGGCACGCTATTCATGATCGCATGATTAAGCTGCTTACAATATTTAGTTTAGATAGCACACACTATTTCGTCCATCGGCAGTACACTCGTGCGTTGATTCAAGCAATATATGTAGTCTATTGTATATAAAACAACATAACAATAACGCCAATAGGTGGAAAATCGTTCTACTATTTTACGTATACCGGTGAGCACTTAACAATCGGACATGATCTGGAATGGTAATTGTCATAACATTTTAAATGGAAATACAGTGCAATACACATTAAAGCTATAACCAATTCTATAGTCCAGTCATTTTATGATTATGGAACATATTTTTGGAACATATGTAATATATTTTGGAACCATATTTTTACCATCATACGTCCAGAAAGGTCCTTGCATTGAATTGAAAAAGTCCTCTGGAATCAGAGTGGAAGAGTATCTAATTTGCATCGATCCAAAATGGCCGCCACAAAATAAAAAAATTCAGCAAATCAAATGCATACTATGTTCAAGTTTGCATACTATGTTCATGTTTGGGTTATCGTAAAACAATAGATCACCATCACCCATCAGTGATTATTCCTTCTGCTAAATTCCATTATGGTTGTCTCAAATCAGCTGCACAGCCAATAAAATGAACATATATTTTATATTTTAGCTCTCCTTTGCCCCCCAAATATCACCATGCTCGATATTGATTCTGGTTGTATGTGCATATGACTCACTTGCAAATTTTGGGAGTGACATTCCCTATTGGATTTCTATTGGAACAATTAACAATTTGATAATAACGCTATACAGAGAAAATATATATCGAAAAAGTATAAAATGAATCAACAAATATATACGAGTAACACCTAAAATAAGAAGAAATACATTGTTTATGTTTACGGTCGCGGGTTACTACTATAGGCATTGATACACTGTTTTTTTTAGTTCGGACTTGAACACTATACAATGATGCACAATTTTATAGTTCAACATTTGAACTACTTCCAACATTTTGCACCATAAGCACTTAGTCCTCTGGACCTCAGGTTTTGTCTTACAAAGCTCTTGATTTGCATACATGAAGCTCTGTGTATGCAAAACTACACAGATTTGCGTGACTAAGTACTCTTTACATATAGGTGCTAGTACCATCAGATATAACTTTTTTCCATTTTCTTACATATTGTTGTGATGTCACTCTATTGTTCAGAAGAATGTAGGTTCTTATATTTTGACTTTTACAGAATTTAAGACATGAACCAGTGCTTATGAGTAATGCAATTTGTACCAATCATTGCAAATTGCAGATTGTAATGCAAACCAATCATTCTCTAATAAGTATCCAATGTTTTCATGTATGGTTAACGGAGCTGTTTTGAGTATCTGTCGTCAAACTGTGCATATTTCATGTACCTGAAAATCTCGAGATGTACTTTCAAGTTTGCATGAAAAACAAGAACGATAAATTTATTTGATTTTAAAATTGGTTCCAACTTCAACATGCATACACACATATGGAATTCATTTTGTTGAGAGAAGCATTTATGATTCTATGTAATGGTATGTCTTTCATAATTTGGAACTGTCACATTGGAGTTCGATTTGAATGCGGTACAATGAGCTTGCAAATTATGAAACATTTTCAGCCTGGTTATGCTGACGAGGCATGCTATTAGATGTGGATGAAAGTGAACATGATTTCCCTATACAATCCAGAAACAACATATACCCCGACCAGCTGTGCAATATGACTGCACGCATGGCATATAGCTGTCAGAAAAGATCGAGTATATGATCATTCATGGCAGATTGAATAATGTTATTATTGCTAACTGAACACGCCATCGCCATAATTTAACACCATCTGGTTAGGATGAACTAAACAATGAGTCATTTTAGGTCCTCCAAGATATCACAGTCAGCTTGAGATGACAGAAGGGTCATCGTGTATTTTGGTCGGTCTCAGAACTGGGCTATCACGAAAATTGTATTCAATTTATACTTGATTTTGATTCTAGACCAGTTTTTGTCAAGGAATACGATGCTACTAACGGATTTTTGAAAAAAAGTGCCCAGCATTCCTTTTCCCCATGGGGAAGGGGGGGGGGGTACATTAAATACGCACACATGAACTAATATGAATTTCATTTCTTGTATAAAATCATATTTGTAAAAATCAATAATGGACGGCAATTAAATTCATTATTATATACCTATGGGAGTTGTCCTATTGTACAGTATAGACAATCGATCGTGCGATTAATTCCTGTATTGGAACATACAGGTCATGTGTTAATTGCACGGCGTATCCGTGGCAATGCGCTCAGCAACCAGCGGTGTTTATGCATTTATATTCATGCGCTTGTAACCTGACTTTTTTGTAGGTCAAAGAATTGATAAAAACACCTCATGTTTTCGTGTAAATAATCACAAATTAATGTCAGAAAATGTAATAGTTTGCTTTCCAATGGATGTACATGTCATTGTGCGGTATATAATAATAAGTTAATCAACTGAA
Source organism: Terebella lapidaria (assembly GCA_949152475.1). NCBI lineage: Eukaryota > Metazoa > Annelida > Polychaeta > Terebellida > Terebellidae > Terebella > Terebella lapidaria. Next base: position 14,004,118 of record OX424570.1, on the reverse strand, counting down.
TTCAGTGTTTGAGGCACTCGGTCGTGTCTGGGCCGCGGACGCACTCGCAAGCTCGTGCGAGCTACGGCCCAGACCCGACCTCGTGCCTCAAACACTGAATTCAGTCGATTACCTATAATTATTATATACCCTACGTGAAATTTCCCTCTGTTTTCAATGTGAAGCGATCGTTCTGATAAGTTACCATATCGGATCACCTGTGTGTTAGACTTATTGTATTACGTGTCCATAGAAACGGCGGTTCAAAATGCTAGTAAAACGAAAACGTCAATGACGTAAATGTGGCCGGCCACAAGTCCAAATCTTGTTTACAAACAGGCTTACTGGCACTGAAAAGGTCCTAAATATCCCCTAAATTCAGGCAAATGACCACTATTTTTGACAACTTACAAGTATTTATGTGGGGGTATATAATAATAAGGTTATTGTGTGATAACGGGTTTGAGGCACTCGTTCTTGTCGCGCAAACTCACTCGCAAGCTCGTGATTTATGTAGCGCGACAAGAACTCGTGCCTCAACCCCGTTATCACATGTTATTGTGTGATAACGGGTTTGAGGCACTCATTCTTGTCGCGCAAACTCACTCGCAAGCTCGTGATTTATGTAGCGCGACAAGAACTCGTGCCTCAAACCCGTTATCACACAATAACCTCTTATAATAGCTGCCAAAATGGTGAGATCGCTCTGTGGTGCTGTTACATGTTTGACATCCATACATCACTGCTTTCATTTCTGGTTCAAGTCTGTTGCGATTGCACAGCATCATGTAGGTATGGGGAGAACATATTCACACATTTAAGCATCTGTGGATGAAAATTTGCTATTTTAATTAGGCCTCTGCAGGCGCATGCGCCAAAAAGTGTTAAGGTTGTGATTTCGCAGTGGGCAATGTCCACACATTCCAGGCAGTATATCCACTGAACTCTCTCTCCGCTTCTTTTCTCGACGGAAGCATGTCACCAGTGATGATTCAAGTTTAACTTGAATACATATGTAAAGTTATTGACTACCGTCCGCTCTTCGGGATCCTCGAGGATAGTCCTCTCTCATCCGAGTCCTTGCGGACGCGCATCCGCTATTCCGGATCCTTGCGGCGGGGCCGCTCACCGGAGGTCGCTGCGGACACGGTAACTACTTCAGCATTAACGGTAACCAGGTAACAGCCCACCCGACACTCCCAGGCCTACGGACACCGTTCAGAAACTGGTTCATCACCACGGTGTTAACTGGCGGGGCCTGGCGAGCCGCGGTCTGCCTCGGGGACGGAACCCCGTACAGTCCGACATGCTGGCCAGAGCCTATGTCACACGTCCCGGGAAGGGAGAGAACTGGCGATCCACAGGGCGTACGCCCCCGAGTCAGCAACTTGTCTCTCCCAGCCCGGGCCTCCCCATGGAAATCGTCCCCAGGGCTCTAGGAGCCCTCTACTCAGAACCAGGGAACGCAAAGCTCATGGCGAACTTCGCGTGCGTCCTAGTCACTCTCTCTCGGACAATCTCCTTGATCGAGTCGCTTCCAGTGTATATATAATACACCACAAGCTGTAGGGCGCACGCGAGGTCTAATCGATCCATTGTTATAGTTTACTGGAACGTAAATTACAATGCGTCGCCGTGGCAACGCACGCTCGAACCGAGCGTGTCAAAACAAGGCCAAGTACGAAAAGGCCACATAAATGGCATTTATGTTTACAATCACCTGCCGCATGCTTAGGGCAAAATCTCCACACATAGTTGACACTGAAATACACCAAGCCCTTAACCCCCCCCCCCCCCCCTCCCCCGTCCAGTTTTTGGCTTCATCCATAACCTCAGGCATTATTCTGTCAATTTTGGCGAAGATTTTGCACATATTGAGCATGTTCTCATGCATACGCAAACTGGATGACACAAGGTTGTTTGTTGTATGCTTGTTTTCAGTGTGGAATATTCCAGAAGTTGGACAGCTTATTGGCCAGCGCGTCGCGCTGGTCTTCTAAGTTTGGCTAAAATGAGCTTAGTGATGTAGCTTGCCTGACCAAGGTCTTCTATGAGATCTTCCATTCTTGGTATGGGAACGCATCAAATTTCGTGAACTTGTTCAATTTTCGGAAGTCAACGCATATCCTAATGCCTGTGACCTTTCCATCTTGCTTTTTAGGTACTATGACAACTGGCGAAGCCCATTCACTCCGGGACTTCTGTACAATTCCTTGGGCAATCATCTGATCTAACTCTTGCTTGAATTGGTCTCGTACTGCATGTGGGATTCTGTATGGACTCTGCCGTATTGGTGATTCTTCAAACGTATCAATGTGATGCGTAGCAGCATTCGTCCTGGACGGAATGTCCGAGAAATATCTGAATACGATTCCAACAGCTGCTGAAATACAAGATGTTCATGGTCTTCAAGATCGGGTGACACTTCAACGTCATGCCACGTTTCAACGCTTTTTTGGGGACAAAACTGGATGTCATCACTTGGAGGTTCCTTGTAGGCGAACATGGCTACTTCCTCCCGGTTTTTCCATTTCTTCAAGAGGTTGATGTGAAAAATTCTCAACTTTTTCCTACTACGGCCTGTGTCCACTTCATAATCAACAATAGACAACCGCTTGGTGATTTTATAAGGACCTTGCCATTGGGCTTCCAAACTCCGAGCAGATGTTGGAAGGAGCACAAGGACTTCTTCTCCGACCTCAAACTTACGGTTTCGGGCATTAGCATCATACCACTGCTTGGACTTTTGTTGGTTTCATTCCAATTCTCTGTGTGCATCACTCACGACTTCAGCAAGACGATTTCTCATTGTCAAGACATAATCCACAATGTTGTTTTGCAATTCCTCTGTTTCATCGAGCCAATTTTCTTTTACAATCGCGAGAGGTCCACGGACATGCCAACCGTATACCATTTCAAACGGTGAGAAGCCAGTGCTAGCCTCTGGTACTTCTCTGTAGGCGAATAGCACATAAGGCAGCATCTTGTCCCATGTAGTAGGCTCGCTGTGAACAAACTTGCGCAACATACCTTTCATTGTACCATTAAACCTCTCTACCAATCCGTTTGCTTGTGGATAAGGTGAAGTTCGTATCTTCTTTATACCAAGGTTAGAACATAATTCACTCACCAGTCGTGATAAGACGTTGGCGCCCTGATCCGATACTATCTCGTCCGGGATACCTACCCGAGAGAACATTTCCACAAGAGCATCAGCAATAACTTCTGTGGTCTGAGATGGGATGGCAAATGCTTCCGGGTAGCGGGTGGCATAGTCCACCACTGTCAGTACATACCTCTTACCTGAGTCTGATCTAGGCAAAGGTCCAACTATGTCTATACCTATTTTCCTGAATGGTTCCCCAACTGGTGGAACTGGGATCAGCTTAGCTTTCTCTGATGACAGAACACATTTTCTGGCACTCAGGACATGACGAGCAGAACTTTGATACATTCATGTAGATTTTGGGCCAGAAATAATGAGCCAGGAGCCTGTTTCTTGTCTTGTCTACTCCCAAGTGGCCTGACCAAGGAATGGCATGTGCGAGATGAAGCAATTCCTTCCTGCATTCATTTGGAACTACCAGCTGATCAACATACACTTCGGACTGGCTCGGGAAGTATCGCCTGTGCAACAAACCTTGTTTGATGAAGTATCCTGTTTGAGTTTTCGGAGGATCACTCTGGGCCTTCATACGGATCTGATCAAGCGTCTTGTCTCCTTGCTGCAAGATCATTATCTGCTGTCGTGACAACGTCAGATTCGCCATCTCCACTGAACTAGTACCTCCAAGACCAGCTGATGTGGCGTCTCCATCATCCTGCACTGACAACTCTTGAGCTGCCTCGGTTTCCTGAACCTTTGGATCCCCATCGTGGTTTTCTATTAGTGGCTCTTCTTGATTGAGCTGGACTTCTCCAGGGTCGTCAAGAGGGGACGTGTGTATCTCCAGGTCCTTAATTTGTTTTGACGCAGCTGCTTCAGCTTCAACTTGTCTCTGACTTTGAGACCTGGTAACTACAAACGTTTCAGATGGGAAAGACGCTCCACCGAGTCCCTCATTTCTCGCAATCTTGAATGAATCATGCCCGATCAACACGTCATGGGTAGACGTTCCAGGACTCCAACATCCTGAACAATACTGCCGTTAGGTCCAGACAGCTGTACTCGTGCAAACGGGATGTTCTTGGGCTCACCATCGGCAAACTTCACCTCCATGGTTTGACCAATGTAGGCAGTGTCGGGTATGTGTTTACTTTTAACCAGGGTACATGAACTGCCTGTATCTGTTATCATGGTGACGTCATGATCACCCACTTTTCCAGGATACTTGAATCTGTCAAAGGAGCTGGCAACACGTGTTGGACTATGGCAGAATCCTACAAGTGTCTCTGGTGTCACCTTTTCGGGACAGTCTGACTGGTAGTGTCCTTTTTTGAAGCAGTTGTGGCAGGTGATGTACTTCAAACGTTCTTCCCCACTCATTCCACTGAACCTACCTGAATACTCCCGGCTCCTGGGAACTTGCTCAGTACTAGCCTTACCTTCATCTTTTCCAGTATTTGCAGTGCTACCAGACTTTTGACCTTTGAACTCACTTTTGGGTCCACGATTATTTCCATACCTTGAGGCTCTATACACATCTGCTAGTTCTGTGAGCTCTGTCACTGTATCTGGTTTCCTATCTCGTAGCCAAACTTGTAGTTCTGGAGTTGTATTATTCAATATCTGATCCATAACCATGAGTTGCACCAATTTCTGGGAACTGTTCAGTGCGCTTGTTACCCACCGTTCAAAGTACTTGGTTGTACGAATGCCCCATTCCTTGAATGTTTCGTCAGGTGCTTTACGACTGGCCCTGAATTTACGTCTGTAAGCATCTGGTGTTAAATCATATCTAGCCAGGACTGCATCTTTCAACTTGTCATAGCTGTTGGCATCACGCTGATCCATACGGGCGTATGCTTCCCTTGCCTTTCCTGTCAATAGAGCGGCTAGACGTGGAGCCCATGTTTCACGCTTTCAGGAGTTACTTGTTGCAATCCTCTCAAAGGTGCTGAGATACACTTCTACGTCTTCGCCTTCCTTGAATGTTGGTATCTTGGGACCTTTACTGTCGAATTTGAGTCGGCTGTTATTCTGCTCAGCATGGGAAAGCTGTTCAAGCTCTAATTGTTTCATTCTATACTCATGGTCCCTGCATTCCCTCTCCTCTTCCATCTTCAAAACCAACTTCCTTTCTTCAAATTGTAGCTTGCGTAATTCTAATTCATGTTTGAACATCTTATTCTCCCTACCTACCTGTTTTTCAGCTTCATCTTGGGTGTCATTGTCGGGATCGTTTACCTCATCCTCATTTTTGTCGAGATTTTGTTCATACGTCGTTATCGCATCCTTCATTTGCTCCTTAGTGAGCCCCTCATGAGCAATGTCCCTGAGCTTGCACTCCTGGCGTAACTCGTCGGCCTTGAGGGACGCTAGTTTCGGCGGTATTACCATACTGGTAAACGTATATACATCAATACAATATCAAATTAATACTTATATAAACCACTTACCGAAAATACAGTCGAAGTACCTCCGATCTATCAATTAACTACATACATGGACTCACCAGCTGCTATTTACTTTCACGACAGCGCTAACTGGATAAATGACAAAACTATATGTACACGCATGGGCTCACCAAGTCACTGTCAGAACAGGAAAAATCCACGAAAATAGATCGGTCCAATAGAGCAGTCAAACGAGAATGCCGCTTCCCCAAATCAGAAGCAACTAACCAAACAATACGGCGTACGATACGACAAGTCAAGGACAATAATATATATAACATCGGCAAAACGGCTATTCGAAATTACGATCGCAATCAAAACTGACAACGCACTATGTCCAGTCTATACAGGCAAACACAGCTATACCCTGCTCGCAGCGCCAAATGTGACAAAGTCGGTCTGACAGTGTCGTGTGGTAATGTGCTGTGCCTGCTGTTGGACACGGACGAACGAAAACGCAACGTTTAAACTTAATAATTTAATGCCAATAGTGCAAATTGTGATACAGAATAGAAGTTGGACTGGACTCACACACACAAGTATTCACCCATCAACGCACACATTTACACCCCACGCATTCGTATACTGATATGTTACTCCCCAAATATAACAAATATATCAAACCCAAAAATTATATCAATCAAATAATCAGATAATGTTCACTTAATGCCACTTCCAGCTTAGCCACTTGCAAATACAGTCACCAGTTGGTCGATCCGCTGACCGCCGCGGTCACACGTGCAGCATACGTCGAGTAGAATGTCTGCGAGACTCCCGGCCCGTGGTCACAGCAAAAATGTCCGTGGAAACACAATTTTTCCGTCACAGCGTCGAAGTACATGTAGCGTATAAACAGCGTTCAAAATAATGTTCCAATGTAATGCTCCAATGTAACGTAACGTTCGTAATTTTAGTTCATTCGTCCAGAAGGACACAAAACGTTCCAATTTTGTGCAATAATTGCCACATGAAAAGCACAGCAAGAACAGCGTTGAAGTCACCCGTTGTATGCACAGCCCGATCGGTCAACGCAGCAGGCGAAGAGTGACCAGTGTACAGCCGAGAATTGTTATCCAGCGAAGCATGACGGCCCCAGTCAGGACCCACCATGAGAAACAGCGGTCGTCGATGAGCACAAATACAGTGGCAACAGTGGCGTAGCCAAACAGTAACATATGTCAATCTGCAGTGACATAGTCATGACGAGTGGCGCATTTGTAACAGCATGTTCCCTTCTATCATTATTTATCAGATAAACTTGATACCAAGTAGAATCAGATGATACTTTCCTTTTGTGTTCAATCGATGTATTTTATTCGGAAATAAATAAAATGAAAAATGTTAAAACCTTTACTGATCTAGTAAATTGACAACCATGCGAGATTGTTTACATAGAAAACAACAGAATTAAAATCAAATTCACCGAATATAATCAAATTCAAACTGCCAACTTTTAGTTAGGTGGAAAAGTGGAGGATGTGGGAATTGTACGTGATATACCGATCCAAACTTCTACTAGGTATCACGCGGAATTCATAAACCTGCAGTTTCAAGGGTTTATCATTGAGATGAACATGGTAAAATTTGTAAGATTCCTGCCAATGGTCATATGGTTGCTGAAACACATGTTACTGACGCGTGCTTTATCTGGCAAATTTATCAGGGTAAACAAATTGTATATAGTCATTCGGACGAGCAAAATATATTTGTTATATTATGTCAACCAAGAAATGTACCATGGACTTGGCAAATTACGCCTCTATAGCTGTGTACCCACATAAGTCGTGTTCGTTTGCACAATAGACGTGGAATCAATACCCAGTATTGATTCAATACCCAGTATGGGTCATAATGCACACAAGCATGTGTCGTGCTGTACAACTTCACAATGAGTCATAATGTACATAAGTTTCGTATCATGCTGTTACTGATATTATATATACAAAAAGTATATATTTGTATTTTTGCATAAGGGCCATTGGCCTAAATGAATATACATGTATTAGTTTATAATACTGTTGAATAATATAGAGGATCATATTCTTCAAGGTATTTCAAGATATCAATATGGAGGGAAACATATATTCTATTTTGTAATATCTTTTCTCAGTAGAGAAATATGGACTTATATTCAGAAACATTTCTTCTGAGATTGCTGTTTGCAAGAGTAAAAAAACACATTTCAAACAAAAAGGAAACATCGTTTCAAATGCTATGGGAAGTCTTTTTTTGTCTAACATAATTATTATTCTAGTGCGATACTACCAGCTTCACTCCATGCCTGTCTGCACTGACACGGAACTCACAGACACAATTTCCGGTCTTATCCGATAGAGAATATTGTCATCAACAAATCACAAAAGCATCAAAGATTTAGCGGTTTACATTCACAATGCATTTACATGTCATCGTGAATTATATAATATGTAAAAGGGATGTGTCAGCACTTTGCTTCGCTCATACTTGCACTTTTCTGTAAATGCACATGGGTTCGAGGCCTTTGGTGGAATAAAGTAACAACTTCAACCCATAATTTGTATAAAGGCGCTGAGGATGACTCACTCATTGGTCAAACTCCTTCTTCGTACTATGAAGTAAGCCACAAATCAAAATACACGTGGGATGGGGACAAAACAAACAAAAATCTTCAAATTTATTCCTTGAAGTTTACATGATTGATGGAAATGATTGATTGATCACATAATCACTGGGGCTCAAAGCAGCTCAAAGCGTAGATCATTTACATGTTTAATGATGACAGATGTACATTTGTTTGTTTATCCATGTCCCTTATGCATGCATGTTAAAGTGATATTGGCAGAAAAACTATTTTTTCAAATCAATTACATGTATGCCTGTGGTCTCGAAAAAATAGGTTACAGAACAAGCTATGCTTGATCAGATGGATAAATCAAGCATATTAGAGTATTAGCAGCCGCTTTTATTTTGTTTTGTGCGCCACTCAGAGTTACCTCTGACGTAACCTAGTTCACGCTCGATTGGCTCGAACATATACTAGTAAGCTTGAATCGCATTGCATCAAGGGATACGAAGCACCGAGAATGGCGGTAATGTAAACAAACTCGAACTATCTCCACCAGAATCAATTAGAAATGGGCATCTGTTTGGGCATACAAGTGCAGATATATAAATGTTATGTATTCTTCGTTCGATCAAAAAAGTATGGCAAAATCCGTAACTTTCTGCCAATATCACTTTAACGCTGAATAACAAATTACATAAAAACAGACAGCGCCCAGCCCATGGAAGCCTCATGAGTGACAACACAACATACAATGCAGAAAAGAGGAATAATGAAATATACTTGTTTAAGAGCTAGCTTTGGGATTGTGTACACGATTCTCATTCATCCATCAAATAAAATACACTATAGCACTTCTATTAGTTAATGGAAAAAAATTCAAATTCATTCTATACCAATAAAAATGCATAAATTTTACAACCGCAACGTTCGTTACTGTGATATATTTATGACGGTACTGATGCCACTCTATGGTGCTTCTAGTTAAATGCTGCTTCCTCGCTGATTATTGCATGAACACGGGTGTTACACTGGCAGCGCTCAATATAATTATCCATAGACGACGTATCTGTGCGTACAGACCCATCTGTATGACTAATTTGCCTGTCATAGGTAATTTGTAATTGAATAATAGAAACTGATGTCCTTGTGCAATTATATAGTGGGTGATGTGACATGCTACAGTGATATTTCTGTGGGTATAACTGATTCTATTATTGTGGTAAATCATATCGCAAAATTCTGACAGCAATGACATGGACAAAAAATAACCAATTTCTGCTACTGCCCTCATATCCATAGATATGGTACCAGTGCTACCCATAATACATTCGGCAAGGTAGATGGACAAAAACATCATCATGAAACGCTTAGAAACGTTTTCAATAATAATCAATTTCCCAGCGAATGATAGCAGACATTGTGTCATCTATTTGGACCCATTTCAGATGAGTTAGAAACCCTGTGGTTTTACTCATAACGCAAGGGATGACACTTGTGTCTAGTGTGTGTACAACCCAATACGTATGTTCACAGTCACATTTAATCATTTGATGCAAATGTATTACCTATAATTGTTTTGTTCATACCGTGAATCTCATTTAGTCAGCCCCACAAGTGATTGAAATAATTTTGAAATACAGGGTGTATTAGGTGGTTGGTGTATGTCCTAAATCAATCGTGAGCATTCTACAACATAAATACATGTATAGTGGCATTAACGCTGAACACTATAAGTCAAGCTGAATTTTCCGCCAAACCTGTTGTGCATAAAATAATTTAAGCAGAGATGCTCGAAAGCAAACTTTTGAGTGTTGCCTTTGCCCCCTCACTTTCCCCACCGCCCATAAACAAGAAAATGCAGCTAACTGCGGGAGACGACATTAGAGCTCGAGCACATCATCAGCACAACGACAGCTGAATCTTACACAACGTCCCCCCCCCCGCCCTTCTGCAAAAAAAGAAAGAAAATTGAACCACATCATGCCCCCATATGATTCCAATTCATTCCCTATATTATGATGAAACACATAGGCGTACTTCAATCATATTCCTAATGAGTAAACATTTATTTTGAACTCAATGAAACAGATACGCCTGATAAAATGATACTGAACCTCAATAGAATATCCTTAAAATATTGGATACTATGATGAATATCTGCATCTGATATCATGATATAAATAACACATACATACTGAGCAAATTAAAAGAACAGTTTAAAATAAAAATGTTTCGCAACCCAGCATGGAACACGTCTCAAGTGATAAAATATGTCAGATTACGGTAAATGTAGTCGTGGTATCGCAGACGAATCGCTGTGTTTACTTCATAGCGCCAAAGAAGGCCACCCGCAAAGTTACATGTACATGCATACACAAAATGCTGCACAGAAAATTGTGTGTTCCAAAGTACGCGTCATTGCGGTAAAATTTGCTTTGCATTCTGGGAACGTGAATTTCCATCGGCTCCGCCATTTTGACGTTTTTCAGACGAGCTGACCGTTTTGCGTAAATTTCTCAAACCTAGCACATCGATTTATGCATTATATATCTGTGGAATATTCAAAGGTTGCCATCAAATCGAGAGATTTTATGTTAAGAACGAAAAAAATCCTCATTTGAAGTAGGTGGACAAAGGTTTATATACCAAAACGGGCGTCGATAGGTTGGCATGAAACCTCCATGAAAAAGTCAGCACATAGACATGTAGAGGGTTGGGGGCTTCGCCCCCAACGCTCTAGTGTCAAAAATACAAAAAAAACCCAAAACAAACAAAAACAACAATAACATCAACAACAAAGAGATGTTCCGAGTAGAAATTCATAAGAAATTGATTCAAGAATAATACATTTATGCCTCTACAACAACCACACGAAACACTCTGTGGGAATATTGATTACGATATTCATAGTCAGGAGGAATTGATTTATTCCTAGGTAATCAATGCAATTAGCTTTTCTATAGCTGCGTAGCTCATCACACCCCATGCGATGCCACTTAGAAATAAAAGCGCATATTGGTTGCTTTTGTCCCTATAATTACCTTCAAAAGTGTTGGAAGCATGGAACTTGAGAGCCAAGAGCGTTGCCTGATTAAGTGAGCAAAAATGCCAGTACCGCTATACTGGCGTTAATTTGCTGGTGTGAACGCATTCAAGTAAATGTAATCCGTCTGGTCGTGCACTCTTTCAATATTATCAACGTTATTGTGGTTAAATTTCAGGTGTTTTGGCGACTGGGCAAGTGAAAATAAATCCCGTCAAATTTAAAATCAAATTTTGTCAAATTTCACCGCATATATTTGTCATCTTTACCTTTGTCACTCGGTATTCAATATTCGTCCCAATTCCTTAATACTTCTTATTCAATGTCCTTCTATTTTTTTCGTTCTTATACTGAATGATATGTTTAGCAGCACATGAGCGAGGACGGACGAAATTTCTAGTGATACTCAACATGATGGAAGGCCACATGGGAGCACAAGTAAAGGGATCCCTCAGTGAGATGGTCCATCATCTCTCGCATGGTCAGTTGGTCTTTGATACAGATTCCACTGAATGCAGATTTACCTGTCTGTATAGTGAGAAACTATTCGTAAATCAGTCTGGTATACATGAGATATGCTTCTGAAATGGCATATACCATAGCCATTTTGTAGGGTTAGTTGCAAGTTACATCGACCTTGAGGCCAAGAGTTGTGTGCAAGTGACATCCGCAGCTCAGGATTCAATACAAATATAAAAAAGGAAGAGATATTCAAGACTCGAGTGATTCCTGAGAGAAACCGACACTGAATATCAAGATAATGACAGTAGCTGGTTTTTCTATGATGATGTTGTGGTCAACAACGGTATAGCTGTAGCTTATATATGTCAGAAAAGTTGTTTCATATCAAACTAACTCCAGTGGAACGAATGTAAGTATGGATATGAATTTATAGAACGAAATTATAGGGCACCGTGTATCTAACCAGGTCTGCCACCCCCCCCCCCCCCTCCCCCCGAGTAGCTGCTTATATTCTGGCATATATATCTTCTCACACCTTTTTTATCCTTGTTGAATTAACATATAACAAGCAGCACGAGCTACCTGGGCCACTGACTCTACCTGCTTGCCATATCGCCGGCCAAAAACAAAACGGCGCAAGTACCCTGTGCTGCTCGGTAATACTACTCGTTCACTGAGAACATACCTTTTAATCCTCTCTCGCACAGTTTCACTCTTTGCTGACCATAGTAGAACCAGCAGCACAATCTACCTGGGCCATTAAATCTACCTGCTTCATAGAGCTGACATGACAAAAAAAACTATAGGAACAAGAAAATTTGCGAGGAGAATTCATCAGGCTTCAAAGGGGACAAAACGGTCGGGTGCCACGCATGATATCTGGGATTCGTGTGGAAGGGTACTAGCAGCAAATACATGTCAGGATGGCAGTAAGGGAGATAACGAGGTGTAATCAGGTGACGGCAAAAATGAGTAAATATTACATGCAGTGAGTCAGTCAAAGGAACAATAATGATCACTTGGACCAATGGGTAGTATTATATGTGTATATTTGAGTAAGGTGCGGTATTTGACTTTCACCATGGTGATCTAACCCCCCTCATTGGTTAGAGAGGCCCCTAGCACCAACTGAAATATACTATAGCTCACTAATGTGCTCGTACCGCACCTTAAACGTATATTTATGAATCTTATAACTTAAATTGACACAGAACATACATTTGTTTAATCAAATTAGGGGTTACCAGCTTAACATATAGTGAGTAAATCTACGGGTTTATCAATCTCTGATTGCTTACTTTGTCATTTGATTCTATGAAAAATTATGTTTCCGATGATGCAGACGCCGAGGCGATTAGCAAAACTAATAACTTTTGGGAACCGAGAAAGTTATTAGTTTTGCGAATCGTTCAGGTCGAGGGCATTTTCTAACTCAATGAAAAATTCCCTGAAATTCGGATTTTGTTGAAACACCACAACATTTATGTGTATACTGTATAATTCATATAACAAGATGTTATACTTATATGCCGGTAGTTCGCAACTAGAATTGCAAAATGCAATGTAAATTATCTTCTCTGGCCCTCAACCGAAAGCATGGGATTCATAATCTTGATCGTTTCATAGCATAGATCAATTGACTCTTGAAAATAATTCCGACACAAGGCTAAAACATATACTACAAACACGCGTACACATTGTATGGCGCGTGTGTTTATCCAAATTTGCCCTGTATTGTTGGTCAGGTGTGGGTTCTCGTGCTATGATCTTGCATGCCCGTGGTCATTTTAAGTGGAACGCGAACAACATGAAATCTGTAGATCTATGGGAGTCTCGAAATCAATTTTTGTTTCGTTTTATCGGCAGTGGATATGAATTTCGACACATCTACGAACGACGATATATTTCTAACGCGGAATAGTTTCTAATTGACGGACACATAAGAAGAAAGGACCCTGCCCAGTGACCAGCCCGGTGTACCAGGAGGTGGTGTAAATATGTGTCAAGAGGCATATCAAACAGACCCACCTCCCCTGGTATTCAAATGCCCGACAGGCATGGTGGACATGCCACACCTCTGGCACTGAAGTAGGCCACATCACCACATGGAAATCGAGGATCAGCAATCCACCGAGTCGCTACTGACGTTCGTCAACCTGAGCGGTGGGGTGGTCTGATGAAGGGTCTATTGCTCTTCATCCTCCTATTGCTTCTCATCTCTGTCTGGACGACAGCGCCAGCACTGGCACGTTCCCTCTGATTCTCTGATTGTCGGGGAACGACGCCATCACGTGGATCTGGAGGATGCTGGACAACCAGTTATTTCAGTGTGACGTACACATCACCCCCCACTCCCCTCCTAAACCACGTGGCTGCCCTGTTCCACTGGAGGGTCATGACGGAACTGGTGGCTCCCCTCACACCTGATCCCCGGGAGTGCGTGAGGACTTGAGACGAGCTTGCCGAGCACACTCTGATCACTCGAGCTGTGAGTGATTACCTCACTGGGTAATTGTGGACAGCCACTTCCACCTGGACAAGATCCTTCTCTCCCGCCTCGAAGCCAAGACCCTGACACAAGTCGTATAACTGGACATTCACCTTCAATGTTCGACGAAGGTGTGCTCCCTGTCTTTATCCAGCAGATAGAAGGAAATTCGTTTCTTTCGGGAATGGCAGGGGTGGAACTCAACATCGGCCTTCGCCCGCACAATGCCTCGGGCTTTGACGCCTACGAAAAACTGGAGAAGTTTCTGTGCCTGATTAAAGACCCACGTTGCCTCGCTCTCAGTGAGACAGGACTCGACTACCAGCGACACCATAGCAAAGAAGCAGCAGTCGGACATTCTGGGCCAGATTGCTGCATACGAAAAGCGTCTGGACAAGCCTGTGATGATCCACGCAGCTGGGATCAACTGTTGCTATCTGATCATCCCGATTAGTTTCATTGTATCAGCAGGACCCTAGACCAGGTCAAATGGTGGAGGTCAGCCGTCGCCAACATGTTCTTTGGCCTGGACTACAGGGTTACCAAGGACAAATGACAGATGCTACAAGAGATTCCTCTCGACCAGCTTCTGCTTGAGACGGACATCCGTTACCACCTTCCTCCAGGAATCTGTTGCCTATGGTAGTGTGCGAACTGGCTCCATGGGATGATCACTGTCCTGTTACAGTCGTCTCCCAAGGGCTTCATCCTTTTCACCCTCATTAGCAGCCATGTAGGCGATCACTGACTTCGTTGTAGTCGTCACTTATGGACCCCATGTCATTCGCCTTCATCCGTTGGTGGTCACTATTTTTGTCATGGTCGCCACTCACTACCCTTTTTATATGTACATATGTTCTGTTATGTGTTTGTGTTCCTGTGTCGTCTCTGTCACTGTGACGTCACGTCTACAAAAAAAGGAAGGATGTATTGGAACTGCTGCCACATGCATGCCACCTGGGGAATCGCAAGGCCCGAGCGGCGTCTCCACCTAGTGAGTGAGCGACTCTCTAGATGACAACGTCCTGTGGCGCCGCCTAGGAATAAGGTGAGACTAAATACGGTCTCGCACAACAGAATGCCTAACTGACATCAGTGACATGGTAAGCAAAGATTGACTTATTTATTCTACAGCTGTACAGATCACATACAATTTCCCTTTATATGACAATGATTTACCTAAAATGCATTTCTTTTATGGTTTGTTGTTAGGTATCTAGTTGTTGTTTAATGTTAATGTTTGTTGTTTTAGATGATTTTTCATTCATCTGCTGTTCATTGCTGAAGACAGACGAAGACAAAAATTCGTGTCATTCATACTTTGTATTTATCAATGGGTAAGTTTTTCTTAGTGAGCATAACTTTATTATTTGAAATTACCATTTTATGCAAGTGTAACACTGCCTATCGGACTGGTATAGACTTAGTTTTAAAAATCTTTCTTACAAGATAACTCAATCTTTCTTCGTGTTTGTTTCTCAGCAGGTGTATACCTGAGCAGCTGAAACGTATAACATCATTCTTGCCCTGACACAGATTGCGTCTGTTGCCGCGGCCTAGTGCACCTGTGTAGCTGGGTGGGTAAAATGTGCAGGAGTTGATTATTATTGAATATAATGGACATTATATTTCGAGATGGTGGAGAGGGATACTGTGCGTTTGATCATAATGCCAGTCGACAGTTACTGTTGTGATGCGCACACGCTGGCCCCCATCATCGAATGGTATGTGGAGGCCGGACGCAGTGCTCTCAGAAGGATGGACCTCATACAGGACCCTCAACCAGGGAGACTTTAAACATTTCGCAGTCGAACATAACTGTATGTTGAAGCAACCCTACATAAACGGGAAAACGGGCGAACGTGTCAATGCTCACATGAACTAAATTGAGAGGGCCTGGGTGTATGCGAAACACCATCTCAAGGCCATAAACGATACCTTCATTGTTAAGTTAGCATCGCACCTGGCCGAAGTGATGTTTAGGGACGATGACCGGAGAGAATAGCCCATAAACACGCCTGTTCGACCTGGTAGGGCGGTACTTTCCTCTGCCACTCTTTCCCAGTTGATATCCACAGATAAGACAGTGCGAACTCCACAGATCTATGATCCATGACCAAGCGATTGTCATCGGCAGTGCATCTGAGGATGGACCTTCGCACGCCGAAGCCTGACATTAGGCCAAAAATCCCCCCCCCCCCCATTTAAAAAAATGTAAGAAACCCGCCAAGCAGAGGTCTTCGGTGTGGTCATGTAGGACTCTGATATAGTGTACGTAGATATTATCATTAAGAAAGGAAATAAAAGACAGAAAGCTTAAAGGTCTATGTATATTGTGGTAGGTATATGTACACGAAATGGGTCGAAAGCATGTTACAATGATAACTGTTTAAATACAACAAACATGTAATTCTGTTGTGAAGAAAACATGACGGAAACCAGTGTAAAATCAAGCCACTTCTCTGATATAATATGTGTATTACATTTTAACTTGGATTCAATTTCTTTCAATCAATAATTTTTAATATCTTTCTTATCTAATAATAATAATATTTGCAATGTTGTGAATATTAATTCAGTTAACGGGGAAAACAGGATCCTTTGATAGCTACTGGGTGAAAAAGATTATATTCATGGGAATTTTACAACCGATGTCAGGAAAGATCAATCACATTTAGTGCAAACAGTCTGCCATTATAACGAATCCGCCCACATAAAGCACAAGATTGCTGTTCACTTATTCTAATTTAACAACACGGCGTCAAAAGACGGCAGGGTTAAAAATCAGACAGTTGATTGTAAAGTTACCTTTTGAATCGAACCAATTGTTCATTTTAAGCCCGACATTCTGTCGGCGAAAGTCCTTACAGTTGGGTACTTGTGGGACCTGTCTCCCACACCATCATAAACACTGGAAAGTAGATTTCAATTTACAACCAACATGGCATATAAATCATACAATACCTTCTGAACATGTCGATGTCTTAGCCAAATAAAGGGAAGAATTACGTGTTAAATTAGAATCTAGCTATGGTAAGGATTTGTAGGCATGACATAATCCCACCGGACAAAAGCCCACTCATCAACTAGGAAAAAAGCTCACCCTCAGTTATCAAGAAACGGAGAGAAGTCCACACTCAATTGACCATGACCATGATGATGGTCTGTTATAAGCGATGAAATTGGCCCCAAACCCTGGCACATCCCATTAGCCCTTATCGTGAGAGAACGGAAGAATTTGTGGCAACAAATCGGCCACAAGTCGAGCCTCATCAAGTCGCTGGTAGATGAGCGGGATGAATCAGAGTGCGGGAAGCGACTGTAAGGAATATACTGCTTGTCACATCTCAAGAGAAATGCTACAAAAGCACTAGGAAAAGCTGCATTGAGGTTCCAGAATTGGGAAGTAACCACGAAGAAGCTGACGGTCGCTGTTGCCCCATGCTTTCCATGCTGAGCAGAAAGGTTTCACAGGTTGATCAAGGTGAAAGTGTCCCTAAACAAGGTCTAATTCCACATTTCAGGGTCAATATAAACTCATATGGTTAAATTAATGCCAGAAAAGGGATTCTGCAACCCAAATATTATGGTTTCATGCCTAACACAAACACATACAATTTCAAACTGAGCCGAGGATTTAATCAAAGACCAAAAATCGTTTGAAAGGCAAACAAAATCAAATTGCTTCCAAGGCATGTCTTGGGGAACGAAGGACAGAAAGGCGGACGACCGAGCAAAGCGAGGGAGCCTCAATGGCAAAGGGTCGGATTCCGCTCCAGAAATTGGGCCCCAGAAATTGAAGCCTCTTTCGTTAATGCAGAAACATTCTGTGTCGCTCTTGATTTTATTTGAGAAATTCTCAAACACTGCGTTTTTTACACAAATTATGTAAACTCAAGATTATGTTCAGATCTAGACAATATCAATTGAACTTAAGATCAATTTATTTCACGGGATTTCTGAACAGCATTTTACTGGGGTGGCGGCAGCAAACATGTTGAAATTCAGGTGTAGACATTTTTTTGCAATGTTCATTGAATAAAAAATAATCATGTGTGTTTTGCGTCTACAATCATTGTTTACGGTCAATAGTTTTCTCAAAATTTGAATGCCCAGCACCCCCCCCCCCCCCCCCCCCGCTTACATTATTGCATGTACATTCGAGAAAGCAATCCTAATAACTTACTAAGAAATAAATATCAGCCGAACATTTTCACATGTATCATCTGTCTTAGAATTACCGGGTTGCATCCATATTGTACTACACGTGTGTGTTGTAGCAATTCACTACAGAAACATTCTGCTCATATTTACTGCCTAAATATACATCAACATTCTGCTTTTACTTACAGTAGAATCTTACTTAGCTCTCACAAACTTGAGGACACGGCTGCGCATCTCTGATGATCCCCTCCCTGTTGTGGTCTCATCCCATGTGTAACAGTTGCCTAAAGCTGTGCCGATGTCATACAGACTCAAACTGTAGCAATCTGGTTTTCAATATAACATAGGATGTCAACAGGACCTTGAATTGCTTGGAATATTGTTTGACAAAATCTGCTTGCATGTGCCTCGTCCTGTCGTTTTGCCGTTGTAGTGTGTTGTGCAGATGACTGGTCTTTCTTTGGTGGCTGGAATGAAATGCTATTTTTGCAGATTTTTGTATGCACAGGTGAGACCGCGAGAATGCAACAGAATACCTGCTACGTGTGTGTTTTTTTTGTCAATGAGCAATGCTGAACTTGACATTGTACTAGCGAATTTCTTTTCAGAGGCTCGAATGTTTGACCATGTGACCATCCTGCAGAGATTAAGTACGGAACCATCACCTCTATACACATATACATAGAACTGAAGCTTTGTTAAGACCAAAGCTTACTGACGTCAATTCGTTTCCCATGCTGTATTTCTGTCAGATTATGCAGCAGAATGTGTCCATGAAACGATCGCCGAAACTGGTGGGAGTCCGAATGCACAACCAATGGCCGACGCTGCAACTCGCGTGGGGCAATGGATTTCTTTCAGCCGACAACGGAAAGTAACTTAGAATTGTTTTCTTGATAATTGGAAGACACTTCGGAATCCGAGGACATCGCAATCTGAACATCGAAAATTTTACATTCTATCAAAAAGCAGATGGAAGGTTTACATGGAGCACACTGAAAGGGTTACTAAAACAATCCAAGGCGGTATAGACTGCTTTAAATTGGACAACCACACTGCCTGCGCATACACCAAATCTCTCATTGCACCATTGAAAAATTCGGTATTTTCGTCCATTGTTTTTCCACCAATTTGGCCTCGACATTGCTCAAGAGCCAGTGAGATCACTTTCAAGTCATCTCAGTAACTCAACAACATTGACTTACAAAACGCATTGCTCACATCGGGAGCCGTTTGGACGATCAACAATTAGCATAGTCAAGGCCACGTTGGTGGGAAACAAAGGACTATAATACTGAATTTTCCAAAAATGGGTGTCCATCCTCCGTATGTCCGCCTGATATGCTAGAAACAGTCCTTTACTTGAAGCCTCTCGAAACATCAACTAATGTTTGGTTCCACAAACAAACGTTGGGACATATATCGTCCAGCATATTCAAGTACGCTTGGCGAGACGCTAGGCCAGAATCGACGGAAACTTCAGCAGCCACAAGTTACGTGTGACCAGAGTGACAAGACTGTTCCAAATAAAATGGACGCAAAGTTAATTGCAAAGTTAACCGGGCGTAGCAGTGATGCTGTCTAGTGCTACAAGCACGTATCAGATGGCCAGCGCCAAACCGTGTCCAATTTCTTGTTGGGTGTACCTAGTTTTGATGTGTCAAAAACGCATGAAAGAAACCAGGAGACACCTGATGAAGTTACTGGTATCCTCCATATCATCATTAGATTCAGAGTGAGCTGCGACAATATCATCTGAATTATGAACATGTTTTATGAAGAAGATGCCTCTGATATATTTTTGTGAACAATAAGAAAAAATATTCGAAAAGTTTTTGGCTCATGTTTATTTTGGATTTTTTTTTTAGACTGCTCCAAAATGAAAGCTGTGGCTCCGAGTATTGGTGCCAGCAATATACTTTTCTGATAATAATTACATATGATATAATATATATTCTGCCCATTTCCTCCATGTACTTATTTCAAACGTATATATCCACACACTTCCATGATCTCATGAATGTCTATTTCTATTTATTTAGTCCATTATAAGTCTCAAACACAATCATGCTGGCTTATTATTGCTATGGTCTAGATTGTGTTGACAATATGTGGTCACATCTATTGTGTGTCTGGATGATTATAGTGTATTTTAAGCTCTAATAATGGGTAGTCTTATGGGTGGAATATCCAATTCATGGAAACTTCACAAACAACACGTCAGTGAACGGTTCCTTGTGTATCCATGCAACTGTGACCAGGCAGCCTTAGAGCATAAAATATATCTTTAGTGTTGACACACCACAAACGATACAATAATAAATTATTAGAACACTAATTAGATGACGTGGCGCCTTTATATTGCTCATGAATTAAATTAGTATAATATGTTTCTGAAATTGTTTATAAATCGATTGGCTAGCATATATTTGATGGCAGCACCGTTAAGATGAGCAGAATACGTCCGCATTATCTTGCAATGGAGTCTGAACATACCGAATAAAAAAACGCACAATGTAAACAAATTGAACAAGACATGAATTTCCATATAGTGTCGTTATATGCAACATAAAGAAATCAAATTGAATATTTTGGGTTTCATCATTATAGTATAGTATACATTTACAAGTTCCAGTGATTGGGCTGGGTATTTTTTCTATATGTTCGTTATTTTTGCATCACTGCGTGGGAACCGTTCCGTGGGAAAGTATTTAAAAAATCAGAATCTCAAAGTCCTCATATTTGCAACTAACTCTAGAATAGCGTATAAGTTGAGAAACAAACACACCATATGCTGGTGACACAGGAATGTTGCTGCTTAGAAAAGGGAAATTGACTATGGAAAAATTGAAATCATCACGTTTTTCATATAATCGAGTTGACAGGTTAGAATCATTATCAATCTCCAACCTCAGGTCTAGATAGTTGGAAATATTAGCAGAGTCTGTAGTATCCTTAATTTCAAGTTCCTTAGGATATATGACATCCAATTAATCACCAAACTTGGGATTATTTAGCGACGATACATCGTCTATGTATCTGAAATTGAAATTAAAATTACCTGTTAGAACCTCCTCGTTGTAAATGTTGGATGAAATCTGATCCATATGAGTATAAAAACAGGTCTGCCAATAATGGTGCACAGTTTGCATCCATGGGAATACCAATAGTTTGTTGAAATATTCGACCACCAAATTCCACGAAAGTATTATCAATCAGAAAAATTACCACATCTGTTTCAGTATTACTACCATATTACAACCTAGTGTGTCTTCAAGAGTGTGCAGGAATTGCCACCGTGTATACTGCAGGACACACATGTAGAATCAGAGCAGTTTATTAACAGTGGTGTATTTTCAGGTGCAATGACGATTGTCAGATTTGCAAGTGGGACTAGAACTTGGCGCCAAAGCCTGTCACATTATTTTCTTACAGTGGGAATGGCATCATTAGTTAAACTAGCGTAGTAAAACGAACATAACAGTTAATATAAATAATGTTAGCACAAAACCATAAAGGAACACACGGCTAAATATGTAATATGTGCTCGGTTGTGTAGTGTAATTATTAAATAAGATTACAAATAAAACAAGCAATGATGAAATATCCCATGCATTGCATTTGCCGCAATTCAGACAGTGTGAGAGTTATTTCCAATATGTAAGATGGCATTCATATTATTTTCATTATTAATTCAGAGTATACACGCAAACTATTATTTCATGAAGTATGGAGTTCATCTCGGCGCCATTTGTGGATTACTGGTGAATGTGAACAAAGGGTAGAAGGATTCACCGATATATCAAATGAAACATCGCTTCACCACTTGTTCTGTAAATAATTGAATGAGATGAAAGTCATCTTCTCGTTTATGCGAATGAAATCACTGTCAAGGGGGTAGATAAGTTCCATGCAATCACCATGATCACAATGAGAGCTTCAAGTTGCATTGTGGATGCAAAAAAACTATGTAGGGGAAGCTGTACAGTTGAACATGGACGTTTCAACCACAAAATCAAATGTCCAATTTTGTATAACACGATATTCATTGCATACACAATGGTTTGCAGATTGTGAAAATTTAATTTGTAACATTGAAAACATTCCACATGGCTGACAGATTCAGCACGTTGACTAATCAAATAGGTTTGTTAACAAATATGTGACATCAGACACACAATCCTTGGTTGGTAAAATATTTTCAGACAAAAGGTATCCAGTTTGCAATGTTACAAGGAGGATGACGTAAGGAGGATGAATCAATAGGTCGCTTTTTCTGCCCCACTAGTGACACCCGTCATGAAATCCCCAGAATTAACATGAAAATAGATCTAGTTGCATGGCAGTCATGGATTTGGTGTATTTGTCAACCAGATCATGATGATGTCCATAGAATTTCTCATAGGCAGCTATAAGTCTTGGTGAAACATATCCTTGTCGCAGCAGTTTAGAGACTAGCTGGGCACTTCGATAAACAAAGTCCTCACAACTAGCTCTGGAATAGCGTATAAGTTGAGAAACAAACACACCATATGCGTATTCACAGGGCGGAGTTTCGTTCTGTGTGTACCTTCTTGTCTCAACTGCAATTTAGCAAACCTGCTAAAACATACAAACATAATAAATCATACTCTATACTTTGAATTTTCTAACTCGGTTACCCCAGTTTTCGCTGATTTTTTTGTGATGTTGAAGGGAATCGTACCATGACTCGGCACACCACATGGGAGTCAAATGGTCATTCCACACCAAATTTCAGACTTCTATCGCGAAAATTGAAAAGTTGGCACTCTACCCTGATGTTAATTTTAGCCCCATCATTGAATTTTTAGGTCTGCACATGATTCGCTTGCTTAAATTCGCTATTGTAGCGGTATAATCTTTCAGATATCAATATATTTGTGTAAAATAGTTCAGGTTCCTGCTGACCTGTTTTGGGCTGAAAATTAACATTGGGGTAGATTGCCAACTTCTTCAATTTTCGCAACAGAAACCTGATATTCGGCATAGGATTGCCGTTTGACTCTCAGGTCAAGTATTCCAAGTTATAATACGATACCATCCAGGACGACAAAAATAGCAGCCAAAAACTGTTACGAAGCCAGAACAATCAGAGTATAGAAGTAGTGGAAATGGGGTAAACGTCTTTGACATCATTGTAAAGTTATTGACTACCGTCCGCTCTTCGGGATCCTCGAGGATAGTCCTCTCTCATCCGAGTCCTTGCGGACGCGCATCCGCTATTCCGGATCCTTGCGGCGGGGCCGCTCACCAGAGGTCGCTGCGGACACGGTAACTACTTCAGCATTAACGGTAACCAGGTAACAGCCCACCCGACACTCCCAGGCCTACGGACACCGTTCAGAAACTAGTTCATCCCTACGGTGTTAACTGGCGGGGCCTGGCGAGCCGCGGTCTGCCTCGGGGACGGAACCCCGTACAGTCCGACATGCTGGCCAGAGCCTCTGTCACACGTCCCGGGAAGGGAGAGAACTGGCGATCCACAGGGCGTACGCCCCCGAGTCAGCAACTTGTCTCTCCCAGCCCGGGCCTCCCCATGGAAATCGTCCCCAGGGCTCTAAGAGCCCACTACTCCTGACCAGGGAACGCAAAGCTCATGGCGAGCCTTGCGTGCGTCCTGTTCACTCTCTCTCGGACAATCTCCTCGATCGAGTCGCTTCCAGTGTATATATAATACACCACAAGCTGTAGGACGCACGCGAGGTTTAATCGATCCATTGTTATAGTTTACTGGAGCGTAAATTACAATACGTCGCCGTGGCAACGCACGCTCGAACGGAGCATGTCAAAACAAGGCCAAGTACGAAAAGGCCACATAAATGGCATTTATGTTTACAATCACCTGCCGCGTGCTTAGGGCAAAATCGCCACATTACCCCCTTCTTACAATGTTGGTCCCCAACATGTTCCGCCCGCGCCCAAAACAGCCAAAACCCGACGAAGGCTTCGCATGGCGGACCGAAGGAAGCAAGGTGAACGGTACCCAGAAGTCACGGCGCAACACACTAGGACTTTAAGAGTCCCTTTTGGAAGAATGGGGAACTACCCCCGGGCTTACGGAGTAAACTATAACGCGCTTTGCAATTTTGAATAAACCCTCATAAACAAGCTAAAATTTTGACCGAGGTGGTCCAAAACCGTGTGATGACCTTGGAAGGTCATCCGTTATAAAAGGACGGTGTGTCGAGTCTTTGGAATATCTTTAAGGTTAGACTTTAAATTTAGAAATTTTGTAAAACGACACACCGAGTGATCAAAAGTGATAGTACCTCTAAAAATGTTGCCGACCGCCCTGCCGGCCGGCTCCTCAGATCCGCAGAACGGGTCTGAGGCAGGGCGGAGCCGCGAAAGCGACTCCGGCACGCCCGCATGACATATGTACATCTGGCAGACACACATACACCTGCGGACAGCTGTCGCAGACAGCTATCAAAGCCAACGCGGCAAGCCGCATCGACTGCCAGTATCTGTATACTGCAACCCGCACAGGCCTGTGTACAGACACGCAGATGGACGGACGTCTGCACTTTCATGCAGCCGCCCGCCCGCCCGCACATCTTCAGCACGGCCCGCATGGGGAGTTTACAACTGACAAAATCACCCGCATCTCGAACACCGGACACGCGGATCCCGCGGAATCCAGCGCCGCATCGGCGGACGA
This sequence comes from Terebella lapidaria, assembly GCA_949152475.1. Taxonomy (NCBI): domain Eukaryota; kingdom Metazoa; phylum Annelida; class Polychaeta; order Terebellida; family Terebellidae; genus Terebella; species Terebella lapidaria. The sequence goes on along the minus strand of OX424570.1, from coordinate 13,979,199 downwards.
AATGCGGATGGCACAAAACAAATGCGCTACACATCTGGAGATTAAATAAATAATCCGGGTTCGACATTGTTGTATAAATATACATGCAACAAATGTTGACAGCTATTCTACACGCGTAGCAGCGCACGCGGAGTCACTGAAAACTTCTGTCCCCGGTCAAAATGACACATTGCTCGAACCAAAATTCAAACACTATAAACTCATGCGGAAACAATCATTTCCCTCCGGTGACTCCTCACACTCCATGTATACGGGTAGAAAATGTATTTCTATCCCGGGGGACCTCGCAAATATATATTGTAATTAAGATTAGTCATTCGCTTTAGCGTCCGCACCGGCGGTCAATGACGTAAAATTAATCACACAGCAAGGTGGAAATTGGGCTTAAAATTGACAGTAACCACTAACTTGTGGTTGTTACGATTATGTCAGACGAAAACAACAATAAATTGTCATTCTCCAGTCTTTTCGGATATGCACATCAATCCGTCACTGTCAAAATTAACGCAATTCCTTACACCCCTCTTTCGAGAGCGGAAATCTCCCGATTTCTTACTCTCTATTGCACCGGAAAGGAAATTTCACATACTTGTCTCAATTGTGTCATTAATCGAGCAAGAACAGAATTCTCCAGAGACATGCCGCACACTTGTGGCCTATATAATCCACTCACTAAATAATAAGGTGAGATGGAAAATAAACAAAATCACTCCCCATAGCCGCTGGTACGCTTACAGGGCGATCGGACATACCCATGACGTCCGGACAGACAATTGGGCGCCCTATGGGCGGTAGCGACCCGCCCACTAGCAATCCCAACGTACAGCCCGACCGCGGAGCGGTGTCCGGTCCAACCCAGAGCCAATCCAAACGACTACCGGAGCGCGGAACCAATAGATTAGACGCGGAGCCGGCATGGTCCGTAGCCCCTATGGCTAGGGGGAACGTGCCCGTCATGCCGGCGCCCAATCTAGAGGATCCCTAACATGATGAAATCAATAGCCGGCGGACGTCCGGAACTGCCCGCGGACGGAGTCCAGAACGAACGCCCACCATAAATTTGGCATATTGACCTTATCCAATGACAATGATAGGGATTAAAAGCCACAAAGCATGCTGCGCATGTACAATACGACCCCCTTCTTAGAAAGGGGCCGGGGATCCGGTCATCCCGGCCGGACCGCGTATTATAAGGTGCGATCCGGACGAAAATGAGCGTCCCCCACTGCCGCGGCTGGTCCGCACGCGCGGACTTAACAGCCGGTCCATTATAAATAATGGTAAACGGTTTCCCGCCGTAGAAACCTTAAACTACTATAACCGCAATTACAGTAGTGGCGCACGGGGGATAACTACACCGAAGTGCGTCATCTTAAAGCGTCCGGACGCCGGACGAGTCACGCGGACGAACCGCGGACATCAGTCCTCACATCCGGATGCTATCCCCGCGTCCAGTAGCCAGTTCCCAAATCCGTGGGAAGGCGCTTCTCCCGTAGCGGACGTAAATCCCAACCTCAGTCTGGCCACATAAGAGGTTGTTCCGGGACCAGGGGCGTCCGGCCGGATCAGTAAATTCGTCCGGCCAGCGTAACCGTTGTGCGGATTACGCCGGACAGCCGTCCACAAGGTGCGGACAGGCCATCCGCACGTCCCTGGCGCTAGAAACTACAGGAGGGCGGATGCGGAGCGGCGGCGTTACGACATGAAAGTCTCCGCGGACCTCAACTCCGAAGATGGCCACAAAGTAGCCACCCGCGGAGGTAAGTCGTGCGGACTCTCACGGAACGACCTAAAACCCATCCATAGTATGACAGACGGGTACCACAGACGCATCCGCATGGGCGGAAGGTTATTCCCACCCATACCGGGCTGGCGCACGTGGTTTCCGGCGTGGCCGCCCGTCATCCGCAGGTACTGGAGGGAGTGGGGGTACCTGCGGATCGCCGTCATCTGGCTGATAGCCACCCAGTCCATCATCTGACGGGTCAGAGAGGTCCGGGAGGCCCACCATACGGCGCACACGCTCGTCCGGAGTCCGCGGATGCTGACCGGACGGATCCCATACGGGAGCATCATCCGGTTCCGCATCTTGAATTAGCGGATCCATGACAAGCGGGCCCTCGTACTTCTTCAGATTATCGATATGGACAACCAGAACCCTGTCCGGATCGGAATCCCTCCGGATCCGGTAGTCCACATCTGTCACCTGTTTCAGTACTGTAAACGGGCCTATCCACGGCTTAGCAAATTTATTGCCTTGCTTAAGCGGCGGATAATAGTAGCGCACCTTGTCGCCCTCCGCAAAAGCTGGCCTACCCTTAGCATGGGCGTCATAGCCTCGCTTCTGCCGGATGGCAGACTTGTCCAGGCGCGCACGCGCGAAATCATGGGCGTTCGCCAGGGCGCGGCGAATCCACTCCACGTACTCCGGACCGCACTGGGGTACTGCGCCGGTCTCTGCCGCAGTTGGATACATAATATCCACGGGCAAATTTAGCTCCCGGCCGTACAACATCGCGTGCGGAGTAACTCCGGTCGAAGAGTGGACCGACGACCTGTACGCCATCAAGACATACGGGAGGTGGTCATCCCAATCATTCGCACGATCATTCACAAAGGCCGCCAGCATGTTGAGGACCGATCGATTAAAGCGTTCGACCTGGCCATCAGACTGGGGCCTGTAGGGGGTGGTCCGCACCTTGGTACTGCCTAGCATCTGTGCTAGGTTTCGGAACAGGTTGCTCTCAAATTGCGTGCCCTGATCCGAATGTACCTGTTTAGGTACCCCATGGTACACCACCCATCTATTCACCAATAACCGAGCTACCTCGTCCGCAGTCTGGCGGCGCAGTGGGTAGGCGTCGGTATACTTGGTAAAATAGTCGGAAATCACTAGGATGTACCGGAAACCACGCGTGGTAACCCGGTGGGTATCCAGTATATCCAAAGCTATCCGATCAAACGGCGCGCCCGCCTTAACCGTGGTTAAGGGGTGGCGGCCAGGAGTCGGAACTCCTTTGCGAGCTTGACACCGAGGGCAGGCTGCGCACCACCGTTGCACGTCCAGGCTGCTACCAGGCCAATGAAAGCGCTGTTGTAGCCTATGGACGGTCCTCCGGATTCCCAAGTGACCGGTCACCCGGAGGTCATGCAACTGGTGGAGTACTTCTTTCCGCAGCTCCGCCGGAAGCACCAACTGCCATATTGGAGGCAGTGGGGTCGGTGGCTCATAGCGCCGGTACAGGAGGCCATTCCTCAAGGAGAGTCGTTCCCACTGAGATACTAGAGACAAGGTCTCCTCCCTGTAGGTCTTTCGCTCCGCCTTCGAGGGCTTCTGGCTGGCCTCAAGGGCTGTAATTACCGGTGCCAGAGCTCTGTCAGCTCTCTGCTTCGCAGCCAGCTGCGCCGGAGAGTAGCCACCTAGGTAATTAGGCTCCTCATCCGACGCGTCCGACTGCGCCGCAGCGGCCATCACCACAGGGGGTAAGGACCGCTCATACTCAGATTCGTCCGTGGACGAGGGTACCCACGAGGAGTACACCGCCGGACTTGAGGAAGACTCGCTGGAGCTGAGCCGCACCTCCGCTTCAAACGCGGGGCGCCAACGCCGGTAACGGCGGGTCCTCGCGCGGGAGTGAACTCCTGCTGCTCCGGCCGCCGTGTTGTTAGAGGGGGCGGCGGCCTGCGGTCTCCCCGGAAGGTCCACTTCCGAGTCTGAGGAAGAATCCGCGGCGTGCTGGAATGGAGCCATCCCTGCACAGCCAGGATTCTTGCACTTATGACAACGGGACAAGCCGTCCGCGTTGCCGTGCAACTTACCGGCGCGGTGCTCAATTTTCATGTCATACTCTTGGAGTTTGACGAGCCACCGGGCCACCAAGCCGTCGGCCTCACTATAGTTGAGGAGCCATCTCAGCGAACCGTGGTCGGTCCGCAAGCGGAAATGGCGTCCCAACAAATAGTGCCGGAAGCGCTTGGTCATAGTAACAACCGCGAGCAACTCGCGGTGCGTGGTACAGTAGTTCATTTGAGAGCGGCTGAGAGCCACACTCGCATAAGCTACTACCCGCTCCTGCCCGTCCACGATTTGCGAGAGGACACCGCCGAGTGCAAAGTTACTCGCGTCAGTGTCCAGGATGAACTCGCAATCCGGACGAGGGTGCCGCAGCACCGGCGCATCTGCCAAAGCCCTCCGGAGTTCCGCGAAGGCAGTTACCTGCTCTTCAGACCAGATGAAGTCGGCGCCCTTTTCCGTAAGGATAGTAAGGGGGCGCGCAACCTCCGCAAAGCCTCGCACGAACCGGCGGTGGTAACTCGCGAAGCCCAAAAAGGACCTCACGTCCGCCACGTTGCAAGGCCGAGGCCAGTTCTTGACGGCCTCTAGCTTTTTAGGATCTGGCCTAACTCCGGTGCCCGTTACCATGAAGCCCAAGTACAGGATCTCCTGCGCGAAAAGTTCGCATTTACTTGGCTTCAACTTGAGCCCTGCTCCGCGGATGCGATGGACTACCATCTGGAGGTTGGTGAGGGTTTCCTCGAACGACCGGCCATACACGACGACATCGTCGATGTAGACCATACATCGCTTCCAGAGGAACCCTTTAAGTACCATCTCCATGAGGCGCTCGAACGTCGCTGGAGCGTTACAGAGCCCGAACGGCATTACCTTAAATTGGTAGAGCCCGTTCTTAGTAACGAAGGCAGTTTTCGCCCTATCACTCTCCTCCATCTCGACCTGCCAATACCCGGAGGCCAGATCCAGAGCACAGAAGTAGTGCAATCCGGCCAGGGAATCGAAGGTGTCTTCGATGTGCGGGAGAGGATATGAGTCCTTCCGCGTGACATCGTTAAGCTTACGGTAATCAACGCAGAACCTCCACGAGCCGTCCTTCTTCTTCACCATAACCACAGGACTCGCCCAAGGGCTGTCACTGGGTTCGATGATGTCTAGCTCGAGCATCTTCTGCACCTCCTGGTCAATGACCTCTTGGTGCACTATCGCTGCTCGCCGTAGACGTTGTTTGATCGGACGCTCGTCTAGGAGGTCGATGCGGTGTTTGGCAACGTCTGTCTTGCCGACCGCACCATCCGGACCCATAAACACATCCGCATACTGCCGCAACAGTCTGCGGAGCGCCTGGCGCTGCTCTCCACCCAGCCGGTCCTTCGGAACCAGAGATTCCAGATGGTCCGGCAGGGTGAACGGATCATCTCCGGCGGCCGCCGCCGCGCACGCAGCGCGGCAGACCGGATCGTCGGGGATGACACGACTAGACGACGCGGGCACAGCTGTAGCTGCTAGGTACCCGCGCCGCAGCACAACGGGTGAGTCCGTGGGATTCACCACGAGAAGGGGCATCATGCGGGCGTCGGACTTGACCAGAGTCCCGCCCAGCACGAGCCCAGTTCCCTTGGCGAAACTGCTCACCGGCTGCACTATACACGGACGACCTTCGAGGGGCATGCGGGGACGACGCATGATCATCTCGCTCATAGGCGGCACCACCGTGGTGCGCGCCACCCGCATTTGGAACGAATGCACTGGACCCATGCGGAAGAGGTAGTGAGTATCCTCTCCCATCCGGAATTCACCCGCACTGAAGTTAGCGGTGACCCGGTGGGCCCGGAGAAAATTCATTCCAATAATCCCGGCCGCTCCGATGTCTGCGACGATTGCCTCTGTCGGATACACCTTGTCCCCAAGTGTAACAGGCAACTCGACGATACCGTAGACACGGATGCGGTTGTTACCGGCCCCGTAGAGCTGGTAAGGACCGGGATCCCGCAACTCAAGGTTGCGGAGCACGGGTTCCTTCCGGAACGTTCCTATGGCTATGAGGGTGACCTCCGAGCCTGAGTCTACAAGGAACCGGACCGGCTCCCGCCCGAGTGGCAGGGGCAGGTACCAGCAAGTGTCCTTGACCAGTGCGTTTCTTGAACGGTATCTTTCGCACGCACTGGGCCCATTCTCGGAGTCCTCGTGATCCGCCTCAGCCGCGGACGAGCCAGACTGATCCTCAAGGACCACTTCCGGAGAAGTTATATCTACTTGAGGTTCGTCCAGTTCATCCGTAGGTGGGGCGGCATCCGTTGCCACGGAACAACTGTCCTCGGACGTAGTGTTGGTCGCCACCACGTCCGAGTTCAGTTTCCCTGCCGTGAGGGACGGCCCTGTTGTCCCGCGGGACCAGGCCGGGAGTAGTTACTCCGGCGCGGACTGGGGAGGACCCCCTGGTATCCGCGTGCCCGCAAGCGTTCCAACAACTCCGGACACTTCAGCCAAAAGTGTCCCTGTTTTCCGCAGAAATAACAGGGGCGGTTCTGAGCTGGTCCGGATGTGAACGCACAGCATTCAGCGGGCCCCGGAGTGTCGATCCCAGCGCAGTACGCAATCATCTGCGCAGCGCTGAAATCATACTCGTCATAGTCGTACTCATCCGGAGATGAGGACGGCGCGGCAACCGGTGCCGCCTGTGCGGGCGCCCCTGTAGAGGGTGCCGGCGCACTAACCCACTGCTGGGTAGGTTCCCTGGCGGGTTCCCGGACGACCGGGTCCTGCCACGGGGTTACCTGCGATGCCTTGACCGGAGGAGGAGTCGCCGCCTGCGCGGGTACAGCCGAGGCCGGAGCCGGGGCTGGAGGCAACTGTCTAGGGCGGACAGCCATCTCAAGCGCAAGCGCGGAGTCTATTGCCTCCTCCATCGATCGCTTTTCATGGGTGGCCAGCCCGTATGCTAGGTGGTAAGGCTGGCCATCGATGAACTGATCGATCAGCATCGTCTCAAACCGTCTGGAGTCCATGTCCGGAAAAGCTCTCCGGCCGAGTATGCGTAAGCTGTACGCATAGCCTGTCACGGACTCAGTCGGCTGGCGGATACGCGCCTTGAACTCTCGTTCAGACTGCCGCCGATTGGTCGTCGGCGGGAACAGCAGGCGAAGTTGACGAGCAACCTCGCCGAACGTCACTGTTCCCACCGGCAGACACGGCATCACGCGGAGAGCTTTCCCTTCCAGGCTCCCCGCGAGGACGTGTCCAGCTTCATGCTGGGACCATCCTTCGTACACGGCGGTACGCCATACCTGGAGCAAGTAGTCCTCCAAGTCGGCGTTATCCCCGTTGAACCGTTTCCGCCACGAAGAGTGGTCGGGCCCGTCATCGCGTTTGCTACGCGCCCGACGTGCGGTCCCGGCTCCGGGGTCGTCCGTGTACAGCGGCAAGTTCCGTGCGCTTCCTGCGCCTGCGGCGGAGTCTGCCGGAGCAAACATCGACGCCGCGGACGGAGGAGCAGGGAAGCTCACGTTTGCCGCCGGGGTCATTCCCGCTAAAAACCCACTCTGGCTAGGTGCGGGCGGGGCTCCCATCGAACCTACTGGGTAGGCTCCAGAAGGGGCGGCAGAGCTTGGGGCCGTAGCCGCCTGTTGCCACTGCCCGTCCGACACACTGTACGTGCCAGGGTAAGTCGGCCACGCGGCTTGCGCTCCAACCGTCGGAACGGTCGACGCGGTCGCCAACGTGGTGCCTCCGAGCCGCGGGGCAGGCGCGGGTCCCATTGCGGGGGCCACTGGCGCCTGCGGACTCGGCAGGACTTGGGGAGGGGCTACTGGCCCAGACATCCCCGGACTTGAGATGGCCGACGGGTCAACGCTCGAAGGCGGCTGATTCCGCTTGAACAGTACAAGCGCCTCGGATATCAGCCACCTCTCCCTCTCCGTCAAAGGCCCCGAGTTGCCTTGTGACAGCGGAGAGGGGGAACGGTTCCGCCGGTCTGATCGTCCCTGATGGGGCGACCGGGCGCGGTCATAGCGCCCTCTGGGGGCCAGCTCACCAAGCGCATCGGCGAGCTGGTCTACCACATCACCCGGTGCGGACCGACCAGAGCCCATGCCGGAGGCTCGCGAAGGAGCCCACCCGGCCAGGAGTGGCATCTGGTACTGCTGGTCCGCCTGTCCAGAAGTGCCCGCAGTTGTTGGCGCTCGATTCCGGACGTCCGGAGACGTCCCACGGAAGAGTGCCGCTTGCCACGGACTCATTCTGGGCCTGGGCGGGCGCGGCGTAGAGCCGTTGCCGGCTCCGCCTACCGCGCCTAACACATCAAGGCCCGGCCTTGATGACAACTCCTGTTGCGGCCCCGCGGGGCTAGACTCTACGTCCGGAGACGGAGTCAGGGACGCCGGAGTCGACTCCGCAGACTGGGTTCTGTCCGCGGAGGGCTCCGCACATTCCCTCCGGCCGCCGGAGTCACCCGAAGATGTCTCACGGCGGCTGTCGCGCGACCGGGTGTGATCCGCGACATTACCTCCCGTTTCCCCCCCCTTGGGTTCATTAGCCTTATCTCTGGCTTTGTCTCTTTCCTTTGTCATCCTTTGAGATGTCCTTGAGGAGCGGGCGATCCCCAGGGACTAAGGAGGCTACAACACTGTGACGGTAGGCTGCGATGGAACACTGTCGGACTGATCCTGGTCACGGCACCAATGTAAAGTTATTGACTACCGTCCGCTCTTCGGGATCCTCGAGGATAGTCCTCTCTCATCCGAGTCCTTGCGGACGCGCATCCGCTATTCCGGATCCTTGCGGCGGGGCCGCTCACTGGAGGTCGCTGCGGACACGGTAACTACTTCAGCATTAACGGTAACCAGGTAACAGCCCACCCGACACTCCCAGGCCTACGGACACCGTTCAGAAACTAGTTCATCCCTACGGTGTTAACTGGCGGGGCCTGGCGAGCCGCGGTCTGCCTCGGGGACGGAACCCCGTACAGTCCGACATGCTGGCCAGAGCCTCTGTCACACGTCCCGGGAAGGGAGAGAACTGGCGATCCACAGGGCGTACGCCCCCGAGTCAGCAACTTGTCTCTCCCAGCCCGGGCCTCCCCATGGAAATCGTCCCCAGGGCTCTAAGAGCCCACTACTCCTGACCAGGGAACGCAAAGCTCATGGCGAGCCTTGCGTGCGTCCTGTTCACTCTCTCTCGGACAATCTCCTCGATCGAGTCGCTTCCAGTGTATATATAATACACCACAAGCTGTAGGACGCACGCGAGGTTTAATCGATCCATTGTTATAGTTTACTGGAGCGTAAATTACAATACGTCGCCGTGGCAACGCACGCTCGAACGGAGCATGTCAAAACAAGGCCAAGTACGAAAAGGCCACATAAATGGCATTTATGTTTACAATCACCTGCCGCGTGCTTAGGGCAAAATCGCCACATCATACGTCTTATAAAACTTGGTAGAGCATGAAATAAAATGCATTGACGGTTGTCTGTTAGAAAAACGTCGCAAAGGACCTATGCCTTAAATATTGGATCATCTCTACATAATTCATGCAGAAAGACACATTGTTGGCCGGGCGACCCTGTGAGACTAGGTCAATAGAAAAGCTATTTAAAAACACTTGCAGGTAATTGGACCTAGCTAAGAGTACGCATATAATTTCCATATTTGCTTTGGCAGAGTCAAAGTTCAATTCATAACAATCTATTTGTATGTCTTTGGTGGGGAAAGCAGACATTTCAAGCAGACACAATATACAAAAATCACCCTGTTCGACTTCTGGTATTTCACAGTCCCATGGTAGATTCCCTATTAGTCCCTATCAGTCAATGTTTTACTAATTGCTATTGACCAGCATTGGAATGATTCTCTCTTGTTGCAAATTCATCACTAATACTGCAAACTGTTGTGAAAAGTTATCTCCAATTCAACATCAATATTAAGAAGTGTCTGGTATATTGATTATGTTTGGTACTGTCAACAAGCAATGTGTCAGAAAATCAGTGAATAAATGTCTTAAACGAAGATAGTTTGTTCACTGTCAGTTGGTTGATATACATGTTCCCTTCGTTCCAATCAATGATTGACACCTCAAATTGTCTCCTAATTTAACGAGCGTATTTAGGATAATGCATACCACTAACCCACACTTTGGACAGATGACGCATCCACGGTTTGATGTGCATCCCTATTAGTCCAGTGTCCATGTCTAACACAGCTTACACATGAGATCAAAGTAAAAGGGGTTTTACTATACTTAGTTAGTTGAAATTTTATCCCAACAAACCTTCAACTGTCATGTTGAATCGATGCCTAGTTTTGTTGATTACTTTCATGGCTCCCGTGTAAATTCACTCGTAACTTCGGGTTGGAACCTCATTTTATTGATACTCAGTCACAGTGGTGAACAATGATTTCACATGCCATCATAACGTACCCTAAACCTCTTCCATACTGATATATCGTTGTGACGCCGCTTGTAACATATCATTGGTGTTCTGAACAAATTATTCATCCATTTGTTTGGGGTACGTGCTCGGATTACATGTATATTCAATAAATAAAAAGAAAATTGGAACACGACTTGGAAAATGGTAGACAATTCCCTGGATATATGAATAAACATGGAACCAGTACCCAAGTACAAAGTATTCCAAGCGAACAAAGTCAAGTCCGTTATCCGATCTCAAAGTCCAGGGTCAGGCAAAATTGTATGGAAATACATGAACATCCAATATATGGCTAGAAGGAGGTGGAATCAGTTGTTGCAGAAAGAGTGAGCATTTCCTGCCCCACATGTGGCACCCGTCATGAATTCCAAAACATTAACATGCAAAAAGGTATTGTTGCATGCTGGTGCCAGATTTGCTGTACTTATCAACCAGATTGTGATGACGTCCATATAATTTTTTGACAGCAGCTATAGGAATGTTGCTGCTTAGAAAAGGGAAATTAACTGTGGAAGAATTGAAATCATCACGCTTGTCATATAATCTAGTTGACCAGTTTGATTATTTATCAACCTCCAACCTTAGATCTAAATTGTTGTAAAAATTGGAGGAGTCTGTAGTATCTTTAATTTCAAGTTCCTATAGGATATATGTCATCCAAACAATAAAAAAAACTTATTCAATGACATTACATTGAATAGATGTAATTCAATGTGAACAGAAAATAACAGAATTTCTATACAGCGAAAAGTGAAATTAAAGCTGCTAGTTAGCTTTTGAGATGCTGCTCTTTGTAGATGTTGAATGGAACATTGTATCACCAATTGTGTGTTTTCGTTTCTGTAGATGAAATCAGCATGACGGGGGGTATTTTCATTGTAGTTTCATACAATTATGTTAAGATCTTCTGGTTTCATTTCTATAAAGCGAGAAACCGAATGTAATGTTTCCACAACGTGTTATTATTTTCCATGTTGTACCTTCTACAGTTTGCAACGTGCCTGAATTTCAGTGTTGGTATTGTACCCATTCCAAAATGATTAAGGATGGTAAAGTGCTCACCAACCAGAATACGTTTGAGAATTAATATAATCGTGCTGAAAAAATGTTCACTATTTTTGTGGGTTTTTTTTTCTGGTCAGGCATTTCTATCCAAATTCGACAGTACTAATAATCAAACATAATTTTGATAAATTGGAATTACTCAATAGAGATTTGATACTCGATATAATGGATCGTTCAATAACGGGGGGTGTTTTCATAAAAATGCCTGATATTTATGGAGAATTTCGTGCAAAATATGAGACTAGCTATTGGATACAAATCGTCACTTTTGAAACATATTTCGCGTGGAAAGTCTTTTGTGAGCTGGGCGACCACTGTAAGACATCTCCATCAAAACAGCCTTTCAAATCTTGATTAGAAACACTTGTTAGCAGTTTGACTTTACCTGCCTCCAGCAGAGTCTTAAGTTCAATGTATAGCAATTTCCCATCTCTCTGTTCGGGAAAGCAGGCGTTTCAAGCAGACATAATATAAATCGTGCCACCTGGCTTTGCTTGTTTTCTCATAGAATTATTGCATGGTTGATGAATTCCCCCGTCAAACAATTCATCACTCGTTCACCAGTGACGGAAACAGTCATAAGCCGCCACTGGCAATTCCCCATCGACCAATGTAATCAATTGAAGCATGTTTCCATTGGATCATTATAGACCAACCGTTCTGGGATGACATGTAAGATCAAGGTTGCCGCCAATTCTACATCAAAATTAGAACATGTTTGAAGGAGCAGCGTTATGTGTGTTGTATCGTGATGATGACAAGCCATGTCCCTGTAGCATGTGTAGTGACGTCCAATTATATTATTTTTTTTGCGTATGATATATTATGTATTATCTCTACTGAAAGTCGGAAAACCTCTGATGAGGCCAGTGTGTCTCTTGGAGGAAAAAGTAATTGGTCGGGCTTCGTTTCTATTGCAAAATGTTGCATTTTATGTTTGTCATTGGAATCATCAAAATTTGGCTGTAATAGATTGATACTTACATTCATCACATTCATTCCATAATACGCCATCCCGAATTGTAGATACACACGTAGCCTGACAAATCAAACTAAAACTTAGTCAATATCACACAGCACCCACACATCGAAAACGCAGCAATAAACTGTAGGACGGGACTCGATAGTTATACTGGTGCTTAGAAGACTGATAACTTCAATTTTGTTGAAGCCGTCTAAACTTCGATATATTCTCCCTTTTCTGCTGAAATATTTCTGGTCAGTTGACATGTATATATTGTTGTCAATGATCAAGATTACATTTTAAAATCACAACACTGGTGTTTGCATACTTTCTTCTTTAAACTAGATCGGCAAGAAAGAGGGTGTAATTGATATATATATTATTGGGCGGCGCTTGGATGGAAGGCCGTTTCCGCTAAATTACATCAAGGTAGAATACATATTTAGTGGACATTCGCGTTTGGTGTTTGTCCTGCTTGTCCAATGTCGCAGAGTACCGTCGCGAGATGATTCGTGGCTGTGACAGTCTCCTGGTTCGTCTGTGTTGTTAAGACCTCAGTTTGTTGTTTGTTCCGTATCGCTCCATAGAAATGCTGTTACGAAATTGTTAGAATCTGTTTACAGACGTCCATAAATGTCCAATTTCATCATGACTATCAAGTCTTAAGTTCAATGTATAGCAATTTCCCATCTCTCTGTTCGGGAAAGCAGGCGTTTCAAGCAGACATAATAAATCGTGCCACCTTGCTTTGCTTGTTTTCTCATAGAATTATTCCATGGTTGATGAATTCCCCGGTCAAACAATTCATCACTCGTTCACCAGTGACGGAAACAGTCATAAGCCGTCACTGGCAATTCCCCATGGACCAATGTAATCAATTGAAGCAAGTTTCCATTGGATCATTATAGACCAACCGTTCTGGGATGACATGTAAGATGAAGGTTGCCGCCAATTCTACATCAAAATTAGAACATGTTTGAACATGTTGAAGGAGCAGCGTTATGTGTGTTGTATTGTGATGATGACAAGCCATGTCCCTGTATTGACGTCCAATTATATTATTGTTTTTGAATATGATATATGTATTATCTCTACTGAAAGTCGGAAAACCTCTGATGACGCCAGTGTGTCTCTTGGAGGATAAAGTAATTGGTCGGGCTTCGTTCCTGTTGCAAAATGTTGCATTTTATGTTTGTCATTGGAATCATCAAAACTTGGCTGTAATAGATTGATACTTACATTCATCACATTCATTCCATAATACGTCATCCCGAATTGTAGATACACACGTAGCCTGACAAGTCAAACTAAAACTTAGTCAATATCACACGGCACCCACACATCGAAAACCCAGCAATAAACTGTAGGACGGGACTCGATAGTTATACTGGTGCTTAGAAGACTGATAACTTCAATTTTGTTGAAGCCGTCTAAACTTCGATATATTCTCCCTTTTCTGCTGAAATATTTCTGGTCAGTTGACATGTATATATTGTTGTCAATGATCAAGATTACATTTTAAAATCACAACACTGGTGTTTGCATACTTTCTTTTGACTGTTTCGGCAAGAAAGAGGGTGTAATTGATATATAATTGGGCGGCGCTTGGATGGAAGGCCGTTTCCGCTAAATTACATCAAGGTAGAATACATATTTAGTGGACATTCGCGTTTGGTGTTTGTCCTGCTTGTCCAATGTCGCAGAGTATCGTCGCGAGATGATTCGTGGCTGTGACAGTCTCCTGGTTCGTCTGTGTTGTGAAGACCTCAGTTTGTTGTTTGTTCCGTATCGCTCCATAGAAATGCTGTTACGAAATTGTTAGAATCTGTTTACAGACGTCCATAAATGTCCAATTTCATCATGAGTATCAGGTCTGATTTTCTTCATGATTATTTGTTTGAAATTCAACGACCTACCAAATATTGGAATCCTTCATTGAAGACGGCCTTTAATAGCGCACGAGTGAAGTACTCATCAACCACAACATCATTTAGTTATTGCCATTTCTCTTTCCATCTGAATGTTGTTTCATTTAATCAAAAGACATTAAAATAAGCAGGGATATATAAAATTACATAGTAGATACAATTCATAACTAAATTGAGCATCAACAATTATGCATTGCAAGTCCTCTGATTTCCAACTATATATCGCAATGGCGCCATGTGTTAAAGATAGAGTCTGGTCCAAGTAGAGAATGTATTATTTTTGGTACATGAATAAAGAGTGAATCGTGGGAACTATTGTGATTTTTACAGTGTGATGATATCTCCATTCGTTCCAAAGTTATGATGATTTATTCGAATTATTTCCCGCCAAATTTAACACCAATTAATTATCATGAAAAATATACCGTAGATCTGTGGAGTCAAACATCGCCATAGCAGCCATCTCTTAGATATTGCCCATAGCAAAGCCGTTGCTAGGGACCTTTACTCGTAACTAAACAGAATTATCATGATGATTGTATTACAATCATCATGATAATCCTTTTATGAAATAGTTAAAAGAAGATCTTTAACTTAGCGGGCCAGCAAAGTATGGTGCGAGACGACCGATGAAACACAAGTTTATAGACGTAAACATTTATTAGCAACCCCACAATGTATACTATAACAGTAATTTCAGTTTATTGACAACCAGAACAATATAACCCACAAATTGAACGTCCACTCTACACAAACCTTGTGAAATGACGAAGCGTGCCCGAACATGACTACGCGAGCTGGCGAGAGTGCGAGGACCGCGTGGTGATGACGTTGATGATGAGGAGATGATACGGTGTACTCGACTTCGGCGCAGTCTACGAAGACGTCACGTTGAACACGGCGGACGAACGATGGCGACAGGACAACGGAGCGACAACACAGGTGCGGTGTTCACACAGAAGGCACTGAAATGATTCAAAATTTCTGCTGTGGTAGCATATTTTAACAATAATAATAATAGAGTACACAAACTGGTTTACGCACGGCCATTTAGAGAACACTAAAATATGGAATATACTCCTATGCTCATACAGCTAATAATACAAATCAATAACCCTGCTAACATCAAAGTTAGGCCAATAAATCTAAATGTGTGAACATACCTTGGTAGACGAACACAAATACGAAAATTTACACTTCAGCTGGTATTCTTCTCAAACCAAGCTGCTTAGTTTCTTCATGAAATAACTTCTAATTCAATGGTATTCTTCTCGAACCATTTTACAACGGTTCAACACGTGGCATTCTCGCCAAAATGTATGCCTGGCATCCTTCTCGAGCCAGTGAAGTGATCCGTTCACTGCTGCAGTCTGCGGTCGAATGACCGATATCATCCCATACAATACTACGGCCCGCCCGCGTGATCGAGGAGCGGTCAATACTCAATGCGAAAATAATTCAAACGAGACACTGCGGCTAAGCACTGTGAGTGTACACATGAAAAGATCATTACCTGACAGTGATGGGTTGAACATTTATATATATCGATAATTACAATTTCATTACATATATAATGCATTTATTTTATCTTTTACATGAAAGACAAACCCATTATAGTTTGTTTGCACCAAAATCATCATATTCATGAAGTTGGAGTCCATAGTAACCACTGTTGCTAAGAGCAATATTTTGGGCGTTGTCCCCTTGGTTAAGAAATCAGGTAATTAAATTGTGATTATGTATATTGACAATGTGACAAAAGGTTATTAATACTCAAAATGTAAATAAAAGGTCAAATATCACGAATAATATGTTACTAATCATCTTACAGTACTGGTGTGGCGTCATGAATACTCATTATAATACTTAATTAGGTGTCAATTGTGGCGTGAAAGTTCTACACAAATGTCGTCATAACCTTTGGTCAAACTGAGATATCAGTATTCTGTAAAAACTGCCTCATTCCATGCGTTGCACTTTTTGTCAAAATTAAGACACTTTTCGTTGTGAATGTACCCCCACTTTAATTATGGTGCGTATTCACATATTTCATGCGGGAGGAATAATTGTGAGTGAAAAAACACAATATGACAACTCCAGCCATTCGACACTTGATTAAAACCACTTTATGGCAGTTTTACTTGGTCAGCTTTCAGCAGATGTAAAATTCAATGAATAGCAATACCCTCATATCTCTGGTTGGAGAAGCAGACATTTCAAGCAGAAACACGGCATCTTGCCAGACTTGGGTTTTCATAGAATTGTCCCATGGTTGATGAAGGTTGTTGCCAATGCTACGTTACTGTAATAAAACATGATGGATTATATTCCCTCCATCCTGAAATAGTATGGCGCAGTTCTGTCTCCTATCTTCACCTCAAAACTCATTCGTGATAATATGCCCATACATATTTTTATAGTGATCTGGAGCATACCAATGTACTCGTCCTGAACGTTTCTCACCATTTTAGGAATCTACGTGATCTGGAGCATACCAATGTACTCGTCCTGAACGTTTCTCACCATTTTAGGAATCTACATAACCTGTTACCAACAATACAACCAGATTTTGATGATGCTAATAGCAAACAAGAATGAAACATTTTCGGAATAAAAACAAAGGAAGTTTACCCTTACTATGCAAAATCAAGTTATTGCCACACTCGTTGTCTGAGGCGACGTCAGTTCACAACAGTATAAGTTGCAGCATACTGTGCAACTCGTTATTTGTTTTCTGTACCAGGGGGTGCAACCATACGCATAGGTACATTTATTCCCACGCTGGTATGAATTTAGATTTGGTTCACGATCATTGATTGAAACCAAACAGTATATCAAGTATTTGAATCGACCCAACAAGATGGCCTTCGTCAATTTGCACGAAAGTGAAATTTTTATCAAATAAAACAACTATCTATAAGCGTCAATACTACATTAATATATGCAAAAAATAAATGCTGATCAAATAAAACAAATACATTCATCTAACGTCATTACTATTCCACTTGTGATCCTTGGACGTGTTCCATTTCATTGTCCGGGCCCCGGGCCCGGATATACTAAAAACGCACTAATTTCAGCTGGTTCCGTTTTGCGAGGTCTCCCGCAGTGACGGGCAGGGAGTGATTCCACGGTGGACATACGTTGCGCGCTATTGTGCGGGCTTCGCTCGTTTACTATGCTGTGAATTGTAGTTCACAATGTCTCATGTCAGATGTCAGGGATGTTTGTGTAGTACAGCGAGGGTCGCAAATATTGTCACTCTGTTTGCCCAGGGAGTGATTTTTTGCACGCGCTGATATAACGCTGATGTAATAGAATCATATTAGAATCGCACTTAGAATAGGATATATGCATATGCGCATGAAAAACCTGGAGTGAAGACTCGAGCACTGGGGAATAATAGGCGAGATATTATTTTAATTCATAAATAAAAAAAAAACAGCAAAACATTTCCTCCGGACATATTCTTAACACTTTCCATTCCTACTATTCTGTAGCTTGTTTTAATACAATCGAATGAAAATACCAACTATAATGATACATTTACACAGTGCATACAATGTATGAAGTTATGGACACTTGGGTTGAAAATAAACTCACTGAGGAGTCTTATTTAAAATACATGTATGAACACCTAGGTTGAAAATAAACACACTGAGGAGTCTTATTTGAAATACATGTCTAAAACCTATATGGTCTACACATTTTCCGTACCAAGGTGCACATTTAAAGCTGTTCAACCACTCTGAGAATTGTACAGTACAGTACATTGTACCGTGAAAAGCACTCGAATGTAATTCGACTGCTCGGCGAGTATTCTTCTTGGAATAATATCTCTACTTTCGGCTAAGTCATAATTCAATATTTACAAAAGTCCATTCTCTGGTGGCGCAAGTATAGAAATTTCGAAACAAAAACGTCCCAGCTTGTTCGAACCAGCACTCAAAGCCTGCTTTTATTTGGTATTATATGTTGTTGCTGATGAATCCCCGGTTGACCATTCAATCGAAGGATGCTTTTGCTCAAGTTTGCTTTGATCATTGAAGGCAATGGAACAATTATTCCCGGATGACATATACGATCATGTGTGCCGCCGATTATCCATCAATATTTACAAGTGTCAGATGGGTCAAGGAGGTGTATACATATATTGTATTGTGACAAGCAATTGTTCCTGAAGCGAAGTTCAGTAAAGTGTGGAATATTTGTAGATAGACTATGCGAATTCCAAATTATTCTTGGGATCCCATTGTCATTTGTGTTTTTAGGAACTAATTTATGGTGGTCTTTAACAAAATATTTAGGGTCCAAATAAATTGATTCCACATAATGTTAGCACACAATTTCTCAAAAGTATCAGTTCTCAAGTCAGAGAGTCAAGTGTTGTATTTTAGTACATATACAGTGTAGCGTTATTGACATACTGGCCCATCTAATCGTGTATCCCTTATTGGACACTGGTTAACTTTGTTGTAGGTGTTGTATTATGATATCAGGTTTGTGAGAAACACAATCGGGTACTAGATTTCTTGGATTCAGATCTACCAACATTGATCCATGTACAAACTACAGAAATGCTTTGTAGCTTTGGGATCATTTACACCATCGTTGACAAGTCGGACTCCCACAATTCAGCAACTGTTCCCTCCTAACCTGTTTAATGAAGTACTGTTCGTTTGGCAGGTCATTTTGACAGATCGTTTGACAGTTTGGTGAAATTTACTTTCGAATTTGAAGCTATTCTGAGACTATCATTTTCTCATATTTTCACATGCCAATCGAACTCGTTTCATCTCATTGGGATAGAAACAGTAGGATTTTGGACTGAAAAGATGACCGAATATCTCAGTTATCATGTGTATATTTTATTTACATATTGTATCTTCGGGCAGTGGATGGGCATTTCCACACCACGCGGCAGGTGTGTCGCATTGGTACCGAGCATATATTGTATTCAGTGGAAGATACTGTGTGTTAAACATACATATGTTGATCGAAAAAAGAAACATTTTTTTACGATCATATGTATATTCATTTATCGGTGAAATAAAATGACAGCAAATGACAGTATACAGTCTACAGTTTCACATTATAAGGTTGTTCTTAACATATCGCTCAATTCTATACCCTTTTCTACGCGAGCGAATGTAAGTATCAATCTATTATCACCAGTACAGCCAAATTTTGATGATTCCAATTGATTGATGAATCAATCAATTCAAATGATTGATGATTCTGAGTTACGATACTCAAATGCGAGGTCACAAGGTCAGTACCGTGTATGTTCACCATTGGCGTCACGAACTGCGGCGCCCCTTCGCCTCATGGACATCACCAGGCGAGTAATCTGTGCTTGTGGGATACTGTTCCACTCTTCCACCAAAGGATGGCGAAATTCTTGCTCATTACCAGGCAGGCTCTAGAACCAGTCAGTGAAAAACCTAGACTCGTCCGTGAACAGAATCTGTGACCACTGGTTTATTGTCGATCGATTGATGTGACCACTCAACGCATCCGCTGTTGTCGTCTAGGGGCAGTGAGCACCAGACCACGATAGGGTATCCTTGCTCGAAAGAACCTCCATGCCGAAGTCGGTTGCATATGGTTTGATCACTGATTATGTTGTTGTGCAGACCATGTGTTTCGGCTGCAGTCACAGTAGCCGGCCTCAGTCGATCGCAGAGGTGCAACATGCGAATACGACGATCATCCCGATCGGTCGTAATACGTGGTCTGCCACTTCTCGAACGATCTGACGTGCTCCATTTGGTCGTAGATACGTGCACGTCGAATAAACGGGCAACGCGATCCGCGTGACTTCCGGCTTGCAGCATACCGATGGCTCGTCTACGCTCCGTTCCTGACAGTCGTGACATTATGAAAATTGACTCGGATTTGTATAGCCCCAGACAAGGGAAACTACTCAGGATACAAATGGGATCGGCTCGACGCCAGATATGCTCAAACATGATGAGTCCGATACTTTTGACTATTACCGATTACAAGGACGCTAAGCAGACAATCGCGACTGTTTATGGCTGTGTGAATCAGTGCTGCCCCAATTTCAAACGGAATACTATTTACTGCTATTTTCATTTGAAGTCCGATTTTTCGTTTGGAATGTCATTTGACGCCCTCCTACCGTTATTGTCATTTGAAGCCCAGTTTTCCGTTTCAAATGTCATTTGACGCCCGTATTTTATGTTCAAACGTATTTGAGATGCATACGTTGTAGCCGAGCCCAAAAGAACGTGGCATTGTAATCTGTTCACCGCATATGGCATAATTTTGTCTTGTTTTATTCACTTAACATGATAAAAATATACTCCCACACCGAATAAAACTTGGTTGCTGGCCATTTGAATCCCTCGCTAGCGCTCGGGCTTCAAATGGTCCATGTCGGGCTTCAAATCATCCAAAATGACCATAACGCCCACATAAAAACAAAAAAATGTATTGTTATATTATGTGTTAATGAAACCAATACACTATTATTCTGTGTAAACTCATTCATGATATTGCATAGAAATACAATGAATTGACCTATTTGGATGGAACATATAGTATCATTGATTAATTGCGTTATTTATTTATTTTATTTTTTTTTGGGGGGGGGGGGGGGGTCAGCATATATATCAGTTTATATCGGTGTAATAACTCCAAAGATATCTAACTCTCGAGTATCGCAGGCATACGCCAAGTTAGATCATCCAGTTCATCCACTCTCACAAATGACTTCAATTTTCCATAGTCAAATTCCCTAAGCAATAACATTCCGTTGTCGCCCAGCATATGGTGTGTTTGTCTCACAACTATTACGCTATTACAGGGCTAGTTGCAGATATGAGAGTTCGTTCACCGCAGTACCCAACTAGTCTCTAAACTGCGGCAAGGTTATGTTTTGCCAAGACTAATATCTGCTTTCAAGAAATTCTATGGACGCCATCATGATCTCGTTGATAAGTACACCACATCTGTCACTAGTATGCAGCACGGCCTGTTTGCACGTTATTATTTTTTTTAATTCATGACGGCTGCCACAAGTAGGGCAGGAAATGCTCATCCTTTCCGGAACACCTAATTCCACCCCGTTCATGGTTATATATGAGGGTTCATGAAGCTCGATTAAATTTTTCTCGAATTTGCCTCACACTAGACTTCCAGATCGGATAACTTGGTTTTCTTTGTTCGGAATATTATGTACTTGGGTATTGGTCTGATATGCGCTCCTATTGGTCCAGTGTCCATGCCTTAAGTCTGCAGCTTACAAGGAAGATCAAAGTAAAAGGGTTTAGTAGTTCTAGTATACTTGTGGCCGGTTTTATTTTGGTGGCTCGAATAATACTCAGTTTAGGGGCGATCGGGGGTTTGTGGAATCCATGAGTTATCAGTGGATTCTGCTCAGCATACCATGTCCAAAATAATCAGTGGCGAGTCCAATGTGCTCAAAATAAGCTAAGAGTGCAAGCGTCGCTTGAAGCCTGTCTCAGACGTGGTATGCCGATGGTTGGTGTCAATAACAGTGATAGCAGGCCTACGTGGTACATTTCCTCCAAAATGGCTAAAGCCAAGGCAAAGAAATCGGACGCTCTACAAGTGAGTTCTGCAAATTTTTCCACGCTGGAAAAAGACATTGTTTTGGAACTGATAGGCGAAAATAAAGATGTATTGGAAAACAAACAGAATAATGCTACTCTGATAAAAAAGAAGGCCGATGCTTGGAAAGCAATGACTGATGATTTCAACAGACGCAAATCAACAGTTTGCATAATCCTGTTGATGACGATGCATCCTTCCATGGCGACAATGAATCAATTACGAATCGAGTCCCGACTAATCAGCAGGTATACATGTACATTTGTTTATTTCACATAAATGCCACGTCGCACATACTAAAAGCGCAGACTGAAAGCCAATTCCTTCACAGGAAAGTTTATTTAAGTGTTCATCAGAAAAAAATAGTGTCCATATATATATGCATTGACATCCAAACGAGCGTGCAAGATGACGACGAATCACTCGACAATGTTGATGACGGACAACAACCTGGACCATCCTCAGCCCCCAACATCCCGACAGATGACTCGGCGTCCACTGCGAAAAAACAAGGAAAAAATAAAATTACACAAGACGTCGTGAAATATCAGCTATTGCAAATGGCTGAGGAAGAGCATAAATGCGAAATGATTAATCTCGACTCAGAAAAGCAAGTTCAGAATATGGAAAAAAAGAAATCTACAAATGAAGCTTGACCAAATGGAATCTGAAATTAAGAAAAAATCTATATGGCAACCGTTTGATTGAACTGTGATGCATTACATGTGTAGAGTTTGCACCAATTGTCGTATATACACTGAACTGACTGAATATCGCAATAAAATTCACTGACATACATCTGGTTGAATCTTTCTATGATGTTATTCCTAAGTGCCCTTCCGCCTTGATTAGGAAGTTCGGGTTCTGGGACATCAGGGACATCGGGCAATGGTGCATCGTCAATCCCGGGCTGTGGTATGTGCCTCCGATGAGCAATGTTGTGCAACACCCCACATGCGACAATGACGATCAGGGACGTTGACAACTTCAGTCTAAGGTCAAGTGCCAAACAAGAGAACCTTCTTTTCCAGATTCCAAAGAGGTTTTCAATGACCACTCCGGTACAGCACTGTGCGTAATTGTACCTCCTCTTGGCGCGTGTTTGAGGCTGTAACATTGGTGTTATCAGGTATGGTCGAAGGGGATATCCGTTGTCTCCAAGTAACATCCCGGATATTTCTCGCCTCTCAAATCTAGGACATATCTCGCTATTGTCGAAGATCCTCGTGTCATGGGTACTGCCTGGCCATCGAACTACAATATTTCGGATTAAATAGTCGGCGTCTCCAATTACCTGTACGTTGAGGGAGGGGTATCCTTTCCTATTCCGGAATAATTCAGCATCTGGCCCACCAGGCGATAAAATAGGTATATGTGTGCAACCTATCGCCCCGACTACTCCCTGAATGCCAGCTATAGCAAAAAATTAGCCCAATGGGCTAGAAAGGTTACCGGAGAAATATACAGAGTTAAGCCGAGAAAGTTGAAGGTCAAATTCAAGGTGACCACTGAAATCGCCATATCTCTAACCTTGAAAATGGGATCAAAGGTTAAATTCTAGATCACCAAACTATTCAGCATACATCATTTCCTATATGTTCACTAGGGTCCCCTAAGCTGTAAATTTGATAAGCGAGATATAAGCCATTTTGTAGTCTGACTTTGAAAATAAAATGACTGACCTTGAAATTTAGGTCAAAGGTCAAACTCAATATCATTAAAATATTCAGAATATCTCATTTCCTATATGTTCACAATTGATTCCTAAGCTGTAAAGTCGATAATAAGCAAGATATTAGCCATTTTGTCCTGTTGAGCTTGAAAATGAGGTCAAAAGTCAAATTCAAGGTCACCAGAATATTCAGCATATATCATTTCCTATATGTTCACAATTGATTCCTAAGCTGTAAAGTCGCTAAGAAGCAAGATATTGGCCATTTTGTCCTGTGACCTTGAAAATGAGGTCAAAGGTCAAATTCAAGGTCACGAGAATATTCAGCATATATCATTTCCTATATGTTCACAATTGATTCCTAAGCTGTAAAGTCGATAATAAGCGAGATATTAGCCATTTTGTCCTGTGACCTTGAAAATGAGGTCAAAGGTCAAATTCAAGGTCACGAGAATTTTCAGCATATATCATTTCCTATATGTTCACAATTGATTCCTAAGCTGTAAAGTCGATAATAAGCGAGATATTAGCAATTTTGTCCTGTGACCTTGGAAATGAGGTCAAAGGTCAAATTCAAGGTCATGAGAATATTCAGCATATATCATTTCCTATATGTTCACAATTGATTCCTAAGCAGTAAAGTCGATAATAAGCGAGATATTAGCAATTTTGTCCTGTGACCTTGGAAATTAGGTCAAAGGTCAAATTCAAGGTCACGAAAATATTCAGCATATATCCTTTCCTATATGTTCACAATTGATCCCTAAACTGTAAAGTCGATAATAAGCGAGATATTAGCCATTTTGTTATGTGACCTTGGAAATGAGGTCAAAGGTCAAATTCAAGGTCACGAGAATATTCAGCATATATCATTTCCTATATGTTCACAATTGATTCCTAAGCTGTAAAGTCGATAATAAGCGAGATATTAGTCATTTTGTCCTGTGACCTTGAAAATGAGGTCAAAGGTCAAATTCAAGGTCACGAGAATATTCAACATATATCATTTCCTATATGTCCACAATTGATTCCTAGTCTCTAATCTCAATACTAAGTGGGATATTAGGCATAACGTGTCCCATTATGAAGCATAGGAGAATTTAACATGGGAATGTCCCATTTGGGCCGAGTTTGGGCCCAAAATGGCCCACTTCGAGCGATTCAAGGGCAACGAAACTTATACACATCATAGGGGTATATATGAGGAGTGTTATGCATCAATAAGAAAAAAAGTTACTGAACAGATTTTGAGAAAACAGCCGCCAAAGTCCAAAATTGGCGATTTTTCCACGAAAACGGCCGCCATTTTGAAGGAAATGCGAAAATCAAAAAACAAAAAAATACCTCCCTCTCGAAATATTTTTAGGCATTTTTGTGCAAAATTTCAGAAAGATTCGACCGTAAACAAAAAAGATAAAAATGTGGACGACGGACGATGGACGACGGACGACGGACGCAACGCCATGCCAATAGGTTAGCGGACCAAAGGTCCGGTAACCTAAAAAGGCAGCCTGCTGCTTTACACATTCAACATTGTCTGGAAATGATATGTGTTGACCACGTAAATTGGCGATTGCTCTAGATACCCTTGGAATAATTGTGCTTACTGTTGCTTTACTGATCCCGAAAATGTCGCCCTCTGTACGTAAGAAACTACCGCTTGCGTAGAAACTCAGGGCAACCAGTAATTGCAAAGATGGTGGAATATATAGTCGCATGTCGCGTCTGTTCAACTGGTCACCGAGGGAATCCAGCAGATCCACCACACCGTGTTTATCCAGGCGAAATCGTTCCACGAATGTCGGGTCGTCATACACAATAAAGGGATTTAAACGGTTTTTGAAAATGCGCTCCCTCCTAACCAAACGCTCAACAAGCTCATATCTGTCCATTTCGTATAGGTAGTCCGCCATTTCTACGGTTAAATATGTTCTGTTTTCTTCCAATGAACTTAAGATTTCTTCTCAAACCACCTGTACATCAAGCTTTGAATAGAAATCATCGGACGAAATAAAACTCACGACTCAGATAACTCTGTGGATTGTGTTCACTGAACCATCAAGGGGGGGGGGGGGGGGTAATCAGAGCAAATAAAACCGGCCATCAGTATATTTGAAAATTTATCCCCACCAAACTTCCAAATGTCGTGTTGGATTGACGCAGTCTAGCTTTGCTGATTATTTTCACGGCTCCAGCGTAAATTCACTCGTAACTTGGATTGGAACCATTTTTTATTGCACTCGATCACATGCAATCATACCCTAACCCAGTTCCACGCTGATACAGCGTAGTGACCCCGTATCACTGATCTTCTCAACAAATTATTCAAATTTCATCCTTTTGTTTTGGGTTTGTGTATGGTTCTCAATAAATAATATTACAATCAGAGCAGGGCTTGAAAAATAGTAGAAAATGTCATTTAATATTTGCAATGGAACATCGTATCACCAATTGGTGTGTTTTCGTTTATGTAGATGAAATCGACATGAAGGGAGTGTATTAGTTTCATGCAATCATGCGTAAGAGCTTCTGGATCCATTTATGGATGCAAAAAACAAGGTGCAATGCAATATTTATTTTCTAATCCACGTTGTATCTTGTACAGTTTCATCGTTGGTATAGTATCCATTCCAAAACGCTGAAAGTTTACAAAGTGCTCAGCAACCAAATACATTTGAGAATACATATAATCGTGTCATTATAAAGCTCACACTATTTTCGTGGTATTTTTTATGCGCAGGCATTTGTATCTTGGTTTGAGCTTGGCTTGCAGTAACACGATGAGCAAGCGATGTTCTGGGCTTGCATTCAAATACTAATTGTACTTGAAATATAAGCTTTTACTAACAACGTTTGCAAAGCTTTCGAAATATGTTACACATATGTGTATTGAAGTCTTGTTTCAACATGAATATGAACACAAATATTTGCATCATAATTATTGGTTTGACATTTAAAGACATACCAAATACTTGAATCCAACAACTATTTCCCTTTCACTTCTTTTGTAGAGGACATTTTAAAATTTATTTAGTAGATACAATAAACAAGGATGCAATGACACGTCATCCTATGTCCAAAGACATCTCGCAATAGCGCCATGTGATGACCATTGTAGGACAACTTCATTAGAACAGCCATGTAAAAGCATTTATGGGTAGTTTGACTGTCTGTTCCTGCAAAATTCCATAAATCTGGCCAAAAAAGAGCAGACCTTATGGCCCATGTAGCGCACTCTACTATACTAGTACTACGCATCCGCAGAATGAATGCCATTTAATCCGTCTGGCACATTTCTGATCTTAATTGAATTTACAAAACGTCCCACCTTGCTCGACTTGATTCTCATAGAAATGTCCTATGGTTGATGAATTCACCGGTCAAACATTTCATCATTCATCAGGATAGATGACCAGGAGGTTGACGTGTGTCTGATAATAATCGAAACATGTTTTGGTTTAATCATTATTGACAATGGATCGAATGTTCTGACATGGCATGTAAGATCAAAATTATCGCAAATACTCCATTATTGTAAAAACTAGAGATAAGCAATGTCCACGTAGCAATGCTCAATTAATGATTGTGTTACTATTATTATTCAGTATGTATTGATTAAATTCAGATAACACAGAACATCATACAGTACAGTACATTTATCATAATCACTTCATATGTAGAGGCCCTATAATTGAACTTTGAACGACCTCTATTAGAATAGTATACTTTCCTGGGACGCTATGACTACTTGCTGCGGAATCAATGTTTACTTTCCAACAAAAGTCCATATATTTGTGGGGCAAACAAAAAAATCTTGAACAGACATGACAAAAAAATGGCTCGTCCGAAAAGCCGCGTATGCACAGACAGTCACGTTGACATATACTATTGTCAAAAAAATCTATTGGGAAAACTTGATAGTGTTATTTATAGCTTATACACAGTTTAGGGACTAATTTACATTTAAAACTCACGCACGCTGTAAAGTTTACGTTTCTATTCAAAACAGGGGCGGATCCAGGAATCTAGAATAGGGGGGGGGGGGGGGGGGTGCTCTTCCTAAATGTACGTAATCTTGAAATATAGTGAGGCGCCGTAAGCCCCCCTATAAATTTTTGGAATTTAGTGTCTCTGAGATGGTTTCTAAGGTGTATTTTACAACTGTATCTTGTGAAATCAATAAGTAGAATTTTACTTTAGAAGTCTGCTTTAAACGAAGGATAGATTTTCAAAGAAAGGAAGGTCTAATAGTCCTACCATATTAAAGCTGTTCTAAGGTTCTTATGCACCAGACATGGTGATGGTCAATCGTTTAATAATAAAAATGATATATAATTATCTTCAAAGTTATGCCGACATCCAGAGTTAGTTATACAGAACTCTATCTGAAACAAACAAATAAATGAAAACAAATATCCACTGTGTATATTCAGCATGAAGTCAAGTGTGTAGGACTAGATTTATTATTGGAGGGGGACGGGTGTGCCAATCAGGTTAGAGGAGTCAAGTGCCCGAGCGAGGTGAGGTGGATAGGTGGTAGCTTACACGGCGTGGGGTCTGGGCCCGCTCAAGGGCCCCAGAAACCAGAGCTTTTTTCATGTTCTGTGGTTGATTCTGAGCTCTTTTGGGCTCTGATAGAGTATTTTTCATTCCACACATGCATGTAAATATTGCTGGTGTTTAAATTAATTTATCCCAAAACTACTCATTGTCACTTTACATATTATATGTCATATAACTTGAAGAACTTATGATTAATGACACTCAATTGCATAATTATTGAGCAACGAATGTTAGGCCTATGTTATGCTGTAATACACCTTAACATATTTCTGAGTCACAGATTTTTTTGTTGAAAATATTTTTGGGGGCTCTACCCCCCCCCCCCCCCCCCATCCCGCCCCGCTTCTCCCGGTCAAAAATATCGAACGAAGAAAATTACACTCATATTTCGTTACATGTAGGAGCATATCCACATTTCCTATAGCTTCTTGCTTTTTTTTTTTTTTCTCTTTTTTTTTTCACGGCCCAATGGGGGGGGGGGGGGGGGTGCAAAATTCTAAGAATGCTCACCCAATAAAAAACATCATGCTACCCCGTTTGACTGACAGCTTGCCCTTATTCTGGTATTTCACAAAATATATCCCGTCACTGGTGAATTCCCCTCGGACCAATATGGTCAATTGAAGCATGACTTCGTTGGATCCTTATAGACAATGGACGGACTGTTTTGGGAAGTCATGTAAGATCAAGGTAACCGTCAATTAATATTAAATATTAAATACTACATCAATATTAGAACATGTTTTAGGGATCAGCGTTGTGTGGGCTGTATGTACTGTGATAATGACAAGCGATGTCCCTGTAGAGAGGTCCAATCATGTTGTGATGTTTACATATGGAATATGTATTATCTCTACACGAATTGGAGAAACATTCATCACATCCATTCCTTAAATGTATCAACGCAAAAAAAAAGAAACAAAAAAAAAGATAACAACGTGAAAACACTAAAATAACTAAAGTTTAGAGAAAACACTTCATTGACGTCAGTATCAACCTATTATCAACTGCAGTACACACGGTGGGTAGACAGACAGTACTCGTGCATGATTTCCGAACTCTTAACTCATCGCTAAGAACTCTTGCGTAAACAAAACGCACATTGCAGTAAAAGGAAGATCTGAATTGCATGGAATCGAATAAGGTTTTTACATTTATGTGATTTGCACGGAACATTAGACATATTATACTATTTTATTATCAATGGGGAATATTCATACATATCTTTAGTATCACACAGTTGTGCACATAGTTGCGTGAAAGTGGGATCAAACAGGGCCAAAATATATATTTTATGGAATAGTTCACAAAGTATACTACAGTTATCTGACCAATCGTATCTGGACGTGCGATTGGTTAACTTTAAACGATTGGCACATCGAAATTACTGTGAAGACGTGGAATAACAATGCTAATTAATAAAAAAACAAATCCGAACTCTTGCATGATGTACCTCCCCACTCTTGCAGGATTCCTCCCAAAAAAACGTGGTATGCTATGTTTTTTCCCCAGAATTTATGTGGCTGTTAATTAAACTTATTTTACTGATGTCTTTTCTCAATGATCTGGGGTGTACCTCTTGCAGGGCGGAGGCACACCAGGTAGCATACAACTGAGTTTGACAGGTGTTGCCGTGTTTTACTTCATTTCAAGATAAATATATTGTTCAATATCAGTAGATGCGAATGATATAACTTATTGTAAGAAGGAAACAAGTGGTCTATACAATCTACATGTGGTCCATATGATTGCCCGGGCATCACTACAAATGTGGATGGTACATTGACTTCACATAAGGAGGCATATTTTTGCAATAAATATCGAACAGGAGATACATGTGCTTTACCTTGCATTGAAGGAACATCACATGGGTAAGAATGTATGGGCCTAGGTTATTTTCGGAATATTTATTATTAATTTAGTCTTATGTAAAAAAACGTCTTTCAACATGCACGAATTTCAAATAATATTATTGACTTCATATGCATACGAACATTCTTTTTTGAAGGCAAAATGGAAAACATAGGCCCAAGGGACCTTCAGCTTTCCGGCTAGCCAATAGGTGATCGGACCAAAGGTCCGGTAACCTAAAAACCCCGGACACTGAATGTCACCAGTTACCCAAATGTTAGTAGGGCCTAATTAATGCATTATGTTCACTTCCAGATTTGAATACTGGTAGTTATTTCATCGTGATATATATTTGTAAAATTCATTCCAAGGGCTAAGGAAGGTTACAGAACAATATATGTTGTAGATCTTAGCCAATTTGTTCAGGGACCTTGAAAGTATGGTCAAATATTAAATTCGAGGTCGCAAGAATATTCATTCATTCGTCGCAAGATCATCCCATACATGTACATGGTCATAATTGATTCCCAAGCTGTAAAGTAGATAACAAGCGATATATTAGCCATTTTGTGATCTGACCTTGAAAATGAGGTTAAAGGTCATACTCAAGGTCACGACAATATTCAGCATATATCATTTCTCATATGTCGACATTTGATTCCTAAGCTGTAAGTAAATAATAAGAAAGATACTAGCCATTTTTGTGCTCTGACTTTGAAAATGAGGTCAAAGGTCAAATTCAAGCTCATCAGAATATTTGGCATATATTATTTCCTATATGGGCCGGTACGCTAATAACAAATATATATTTTCGAAAAAAAAACCATTAAATACACTCATGGGCAAATTAACGGACAAATTGACGGGCTTGTTTACGGGGGTTTCCGGTAATGAAGTTGGTGAATTTATGGAAAAATAAATGTTTATGGAACAAAAACAGTCGCGGAATATCGTCCACGAGGGAGCATCCGCAGGTGACCCCAATTTTGTTTTCTCTTTTCGGAAAGTAAACATCTTATATAGTATAGGCTACTGACAAATTTCCATGCAGAGCCGACCACCTCTTATCGGGAGAGATTTTAGGTTACAGTGACAGAGAAACAATCTGCTATCTGAATGGATGAATTATCGGATAGTTATCTGGTGTAACGATTCATTCAAGCATAACTTAGGATGCACCATTTATATTCTGTCTCGGTCTGCAAAGGTTCGATGATGACGAATCATGCAAGAGTGAGATGCTAGGATTTTGCCAATCATGTTAGAGTTTGCAAATATGCATAAATAATTTAAAATGTTATATGTGATGATTATAGATAATATTTAGCTGCAAGAGTTGAAAGTACAATAGAACATGTCTGTATAGCTGTGTAAATTGCCATGTACACTCTGAGTCTGTAAATAAACGACGACGACAGAAATACATCCCATTATTTCACTCGGCGGCTATTTCTTTTGATCAACATTCATTGCAGTGTGAGACATTTCGAACACAAAACGTTGTTTAGTTTTACCGAAAATTCGTCCCTATCAACATGAGTTACTCAAATGTTCTGTGATATGGTTAGTTACTCATAATATTACCCAATTCCCGTATTATTAGGTATTTTGTGGAGGTCCCCACCTCCGCATCCATCATAAAATCATGCAAGAGTTCTTAGTGCATCAGTTAGAGTTCGGAAATCATGCAAGACCACTGTCTGCCTACCCACCGTGGTACAACCAGATATTGATGATACCAATAGTAAACCTGAAATACAACAGTTTTGAATATAATTAACGCCCGATCAACTATTTTACAGGACGACACACTTACGTCATCGGAGACAGACAGTGTGAGAAATGTAATTGTTTCTACTGTATACCTGATATACTCACATTAAATACACAGATGTACACAGTGTAAACTGTGCGTCCACTGTAAGTATAGTTAAAAGAAAACCTGTTGGCTGACCTTCGGGAGGCGATTAATGCTTCCATGGTATTGTTTGTCATTGCCTATTTTCAGGGCATTCCTATTCATAGCATAAATGGTTTGAACAATCCATGGTTCTGATATGTGAAGCAAGGAATGCCGACAAAATCCGCGGTACGTTGTTCAACATGAACGTTTGTTGTACATTTCTATTTCGTAAAGCCTTGTAGGTTTGTGAATTCCCTGTCGGCCAATTAAATAATCTTTACAATCGATCCTCGTGACAATAGGTCTTCTCGTTGCAATCATAACTGGCTCATATATTGGATCATCTTCAACATATTTTCAGATAGCAATTAAGATTAAGGTTGCTACCAAGTCTATATTTTCATCAGAAAGTGTCTCGAGTGATTGGTGTTGTATGATATATTCTATGGGTACGAACGTGACGGAGTGTCTTTGTGGTTATGTTCATGTCATTATTACTGATATATGTACGTATTCAATGAGAGTATAAGCTATATAGCACACTGTAATGTACATTTATCATATTCGCAATATAAGTCGAGGACAAATACAGATAAAGTTTCAATAATGGAATGCCTGTGAGCAGCAGGGACCCCCCTTTGAGGTTTTTTTGGAAAAACCCATGGTTTTTGCTATGGTTATATGATGTCACTTCCGGTTTTGGTTTCGGTCGTTATATGACGTCACTTCCGGTTTCTGTTTAGGGTTCGTCATAACGTACCCGTAAATGTTTGAAAAATCATAACGTTCCCATAAATGTTTGAAAAATCATAACGTACAACCCATGATATGGAATATCATAACGCACCCATAAAAGTTTGGAAAATCATAACGTTCCCATAAATGTTTGGAAAATCATAACGTACCCATAAATGTCTGAAAAATCATAACGTACCCATTTATGTCTGGAAAATCTTAACGTACCCATGATTGTCTGAAAAATCATAATGCACCCAAATGTCTCAAAAAATCATAATGCACCCATAAATTATCGACAATCATTACACACCCATAAATGTTTTGAATATTATGATATATATTTCAATACATTATGAAATCATTTTTATTCACTTTATTGGTAAATTTTCTTTAACTTTGTTTTTACTATTTTTGTTTGATTTTTCCCTTTTCTCAATCTATATTCAATCTGGAAAAAAAATGAGCGAGTATATGACATTTTTACAGGGTTCTTTATTTCACAGTACACATTTACTATACATACAATTTCTACATACAATCAAAAGGCATGTGAAAAAGTACGCATGCACAATATAGAGTTATCATGGCAGATAGAGTGGTGTAGGGTTTTCTTAATATTCAATGTCCTCATCCATGGAGTCCTCTTCTTCCGGCTGAACAACATCATCAAAGAGATGATTGAGATTCTCCATGGACAAATTCAGCGCTTCCTCAAAGTTGGCTCCCCGTCCCATATATTTTTCCACAGCTTTCATGATTTACGTGTGGATCATGCTTCTTTGCAACAAATGGTTCATCTTTACCATGGTTTTGTACATTTCCATCAACCCCATCTTCATTTCCAGTTTCACCTCATCTTCAGGCAACTCGGGTGTATATTCCATGACGCGATGCAGCAGGTACTCAAAGGCCGTTTCGCATACGTCATGATCCTGGACTCCCTTGCATCCATTTTGGAACCAGCTTACAACTTGATCAAACCAGTCATGTTTCATCATGATAGCCATGTTAAGCGCATCTTTGAATGTAGCACCTCGCGCTCTGTATTCTTCAACTGCCTTTTCAATTCCAGCATGAATCCGACTTCTCTGGAGCAGATGGATGCAATTCGCCACTCTCTGGTAGGTGTTAATCAATTCTTCTTTGATTTTTTGCGCGACCTCCGCTTCCGGCACTTCTTTTTCCTCAATTTCGCCCTGAACAGACTTCAGCATGCGTTTGAAGGCGCTTTCGTCCATTTTTCTGGGTAACTCGTCTTCCGATGACTCGTCATCGTGTGCGGGACATCTCGGCAAGTGCATTTGTAGCTCATAGTTATTCGAAAACAGGGCTCCACAGCTGAAACATTTCATTGTCTTGTCCGACTGCCATTCTAGAGATTTTGTATTACTTTCAGATGCTGCGGGTTGGCCCGAGGCTGGACTCTCGGATGACTGACTGTGAAGCGGGTTCGGTCGCAGGCATTTATTTTCCTGCGTTGTCGGTTTCAGGTCCACGACAAGATGTCCGTAGGGCTCAGAGGTTGCGCTGTCGAACTCTTGAAGAAACTTTTGGGGGCAGGCGGGATACATTTGCCTGGCCAGGGTCATGATTTGCTGCTGATCAATAGGGTTTCTGAACAGAGTCAGATAATGACAGTTTCTCCTCTGAGTCGGGTCCTTGCTGTAGTAGAGGTTCTGGTTCAAGCAAATGACGCTCAGGTTCCGATGGTGGCTCCCTTCCGTGAACAAGTCCGTGATTCTCGGATCCTTGGCGGAAATAGACATGAGGTCGTCCAGGACGATGACGTTATTGTCCGTAGGTGAGACGAAGTCATCGGAATCCAGATTGATAGGTATCCCCTGTATGAACTGCACGGGGGGCTGCACACTAGACCTTACGATGTCGTAGAGGGGTTGCCATCGCTTGTACAGCCATATGATCCTGCTAGGGGCGGGGAATATTTGACCGGACTCCAAGAGGGATTTTACCCAAGCCGTCTTCCCACACCCAGTAGGTCCTGACACGTTCAGGGTGAAGGGGTGTTGAAATACCAGGGGATCCATATAATTGATGGACCAGTGCTTTTGCTGCTGTGGCTGAGGATGAGGCTGCCAAGCCTGTGGCTGTGGCTGAGGCTGAGGCTGTGGCTGAGGCTGAGGCTGTGGCTGTGGCTGAGGCTGAGGCTGTGGCTGAGGCTGAGGCTGAGGCTGAGGCTGCCAAGGCTTTGGCTGAGCCTGAGGCTGTGGCTGCCAAGCCTGAGCCTGAGGCTGAGGCTGCCAAGGCTGAGGCTGTGGCTGCTGAGGCTGAGGCTGCCAAGCCTGAGGCTGCCAAGGCTGAGGCTGTGGCTGAGGCTGTGGCTGTGACTGTGGCTGCCAAGGCTTTGGCTGAGCCTGAGGCTGTGGCTGCCAAGGCTGAGGCTGTGGCTGAGGCTGAGACTGAGACTGAGGCTGAGGCTGTGGCTGTGGCTGAGGGTGCCAAGCCTGAGGCTGAGGCTGCGATGGATAATCCATATGGTGCAATTTTTGATGTCTTTTCAGGTCTTGCTTCCAATTATATGTCTTGTGGCAGAGAGCACAAGAATTCATGTTGCCTCTTCAACGTCTCTTCTTCGAATGATAGTTCCTAGCTGATATTGCCACTTTTATACTCTTCAGGACCACTTTTGTTGTATACTTCAAAATGATGTCTTCCCTTGCTTGATCAGCAACTTGGCCCGTTCCACAGTCTGTTGTGTGGGTGTGACTAACTTTACCACTACTTTTTCTGTCTTGTCCGCCTTTTCATTGACAGTGTGGCTCTTTTTTTCTTTCTTTTCCTGTTGATATTTCTTCCAGGCATCCACTGCGGGAAGGTACGGCTTGAGGGGCATGTTGATCCTTCGGCGTCCGAAATGCGAATGAGGAAAGAGCTCAGTACAAAGACTTATATAGTTTTCTCCTTCGAAACGCTCGATTCTGATTGGTCCATTCGAATGGGGTGACGTTGAAGAGACAACATGAATTCTTGTGCTCTCTGCCACAAGACATATAATTGGAAGCAAGACCTGAAAAGACATCAAAAATTGCACCATATGGATTATCCATCGCAGCCTCAGCCTCAGGCTTGGCACCCTCAGCCACAGCCACAGCCTCAGCCTCAGCCTCAGTCTCAGTCTCAGCCTCAGCCACAGCCTCAGCCTTGGCAGCCACAGCCTCAGGCTCAGCCACAGCCTTGGCAGCCACAGCCACAGCCACAGCCTCAGCCTTGGCAGCCTCGGGCTTGGCAGCCTCAGCCTCAGCAGCCACAGCCTCAGCCTTGGCAGCCTCAGCCTCAGGCTCAGGCTTGGCAGCCTCAGGCTCAGCCAAAGCCTTGGCAGCCTCAGCCTCAGCCTCAGCCACAGCCACAGCCTCAGCCTCAGCCACAGCCTCAGCCTCAGCCACAGCCACAGGCTTGGCAGCCTCATCCTCAGCCACAGCAGCAAAAGCACTGGTCCGTCAATTATATGGATCCCCTGGTATTTCAACACCCCTTCACCCTGAACGTGTCAGGACCTACTGGGTGTGGGAAGACGGCTTGGGTAAAATCCCTCTTGGAGTCCGGTCAAATATTCCCCGCCCCTAGCAGGATCATATGGCTGTACAAGCGATGGCAACCCCTCTACGACATCGTAAGGTCTAGTTTGCAGCCCCCCGTGCAGTTCATACAGGGGATACCTATCAATCTGGATTCCGATGACTTCGTCTCACCTACGGACAATAACATCATCGTCCTGGACGACCTCATGTCTATTTCCGCCAAGGATCCGAGAATCACGGACTTGTTCACGGAAGGGAGCCACCATCGGAACCTGAGCTCATTTGCTTGAACCAGAACCTCTACTACAGCAAGGACCCGACTCAGAGGAGAAACTGTCATTATCTGACTCTGTTCAGAAACCCTATTGATCAGCAGCAAATCATGACCCTGGCCAGGCAAATGTATCCCGCCTGCCCCCAAAAGTTTCTTCAAGAGTTCGACAGCGCAACCTCTGAGCCCTACGGACATCTTGTCGTGGACCTGAAACCGACAACGCAGGAAAATAAATGCCTGCGACCGAACCCGCTTCACAGTCAGTCATCCGAGAGTCCAGCCTCGGGCCAACCCGCAGCATCTGAAAGTAATACAAAATCTCTAGAATGGCAGTCGGACAAGACAATGAAATGTTTCAGCTGTGGAGCCCTGTTTTCGAATAACTATGAGCTACAAATGCACTTGCCGAGATGTCCCGCACACGATGACGAGTCATCGGAAGACGAGTTACCCAGAAAAATGGACGAAAGCGCCTTCAAACGCATGCTGAAGTCTGTTCAGGGCGAAATTGAGGAAAAAGAAGTGCCGGAAGCGGAGGTCGCGCAAAAAATCAAAGAAGAATTGATTAACACCTACCAGAGAGTGGCGAATTGCATCCATCTGCTCCAGAGAAGTCGGATTCATGCTGGAATTGAAAAGGCAGTTGAAGAATACAGAGCGCGAGGTGCTACATTCAAAGATGCGCTTAACATGGCTATCATGATGAAACATGACTGGTTTGATCAAGTTGTAAGCTGGTTCCAAAATGGATGCAAGGGAGTCCAGGATCATGACGTATGCGAAACGGCCCTTGAGTACCTGCTGCATCGCGTCATGGAATATACACCCGAGTTGATTGAAGATGAGGTGAAACTGGAAATGAAGATGGGGTTGATGGAAATGTACAAAACCATGGTAAAGATGAACCATTTGTTGCAAAGAAGCATGATCCACACGGAAATCATGAAAGCTGTGGAAAAATATATGGGACGGGGAGCCAACTTTGAGGAAGCGCTGAATTTGTCCATGGAGAATCTCAATCATCTCTTTGATGATGTTGTTCAGCCGGAAGAAGAGGACTCCATGGATGAGGACATTGAATATTAAGAAAACCCTACCCCACTCTATCTGCCATGATAACTGTATATTGTGCATGCGTACTTTTTCACATGCCTTTTGATTGTATGTAGAAATTGTATGTATAGTAAATGTGTACTGTGAAATAAAGAACCCTGTAAAAATGTCATATACTGACTCATTTTTTTCCAGATTGAATATAGATTGAGAAAAGGGAAAAATCAAACAAAAATAGTAAAAACAAAGTTAAAGAAAATTTACCAATAAAGTGAATAAAAATGATTTCATAATGTATTGAAATATATATCATAATATTCAAAACATTTATGGGTGTGTAATGATTGTCGATAATTTATGGGTGCATTATGATTTTTTGAGACATTTGGGTGCATTATGATTTTTCAGACAATCATGGGTACGTTAAGATTTTCCAGACATAAATGGGTACGTTATGATTTTTCAGACATTTATGGGTACGTTATGATTTTTCAAACATTTATGGGAACGTTATGATTTTCCAAACATTTATGGGAACGTTATGATTTTCCAAACTTTTATGGGTGCGTTATGATATTCCATATCATGGGTTGTACGTTATGATTTTTCAAACATTTATGGGAACGTTATGATTTTTCAAACATTTACGGGTACGTTATGACGAACCCTAAACAGAAACCGGAAGTGACGTCATATAACGACCGAAACCAAAACCGGAAGTGACATCATATAACCATAGCAAAAACCATGGGTTTTTCCAAAAAAACCTCAAAGGGGGGTCCCTGCTGCTCCTGTGCACTTTCTATGATGAATACATGATGAGGACTGACTGATTGCGTCGGTCCTCCGGTGAGAGCCAGTCTTCACCCAGACGTTGTACGTCAATTAGGGTATGCAAGCTAGGTCGAAAGGAACGTCCATAGTGTCATCCACGATACATGTCAACCTGTTACATGTATTTCGGATGTAGAACCATCATGGGAAAGTGTATGCCTACATCACGGTTGCTACTGTGACCTCATTAGGATTGAAATGACATTGAACCCACCATATTTGCCCATGTCCAAAGATGTGATTCTGCCAATATTTGTTAAATCTGTAGATATTCTTCACCTTGACCACTTATCTTTTACTTTGATACCATTGAAGACATCGCAGTGATCCATTGATTGCATAGTGATATATTTGCATACACCCGCCGATTCATCTGTATAGAATCGAGTTACTGAACTAATTATTACCAGCTTACAACAAAGAACCGACGCCAATGACCTCTGTGGGGGTATTTGGGGGTTAAAAATTACCCACACTTCCATAAAAGAACGTTCAATACAAAAACTATGTTTCCGAATGCCTACTCTTACTAGAACAATAACAATAAAACAACAAAACAACAACAAACAACAACAAATAAAACCCGATTCATCTGTATAGAATCGAGTTACTGAACTAATTATTACCAGCTTACAACAAAGAACCGACAATACAAAAACTATGTTTCCGAATGCCTACTCTTACTAGAACAATAAAACTCACTCCAAACTACTTCACTGAATATGAGAATGGCAAGACAATGCACTAAAACCCATAATGCACTTCCATATAATACGTTGTTTTGGTGCTGTCAGGCGTTTGAGCCTGGAGACATTTGATATCAAATAAAGGTACAGTCAAAACACGAACAATCATTCACGAGCACTCTTCCTTCATAACTGGGGATAACATGCCCTCAACAATTGAGGCGAGTGTGTTTGAAAATGACAAAGTTCATCCTCCTTCCGTCGTGATCAGGATAAATCGTATCTTATTCAATGTAATACACAATGACATATACATGAGTTATTGCTTGCATTTCGCTTTGCTGCTTATCTGTGGGTTCTTTCCTATCACTGTTTGATGGCGGGACACAAATGTTGTATTTCTTAGTCTGCGGAAAGTGGTCTTTCGAATAATCGGCGGCCGACGATTTAAACACAACGCATAGAGATCAACATGTACTCTTCACTTCACTGGGAAATATTGATTGCTCATATCAGCTTGGTAGGTCGGGTTTGTATATAATTGGATAACAGCAGACATCGCTGCCCCGTATCCACTTGCTGTACCATGTGATATAGGTGAATGTGACAAATGATATCTCATTTGCCAGATCTCAAGAGTATATCCTGCTTAATCCTTTGAGGATGGCATTTTATCTAGATGATTGCCCTGTGACTTCCGGTAACCTCAACGAACGCTGATTACCCACTCTAGTGTGTAATCCTCGTTCCGTCGTAATTAGGATGCTGAAGAAATTGTATCTTACTTAATGTAATACACACTGATATATTGCTTGCATCTCACGTTACTGCTCACGTTTGGTTTGTTTCTTTCTGATGGCGTGTCTCATTCTTGGTCTGCGGGAAGTGGGGTTTCGAATAATCAATTACGGATGATTTATACACAACGCATATAGATCAACATGTACTCTTCACTTCACTCGGAAATATTGAATGGTTACATCAGCTTGTGATCAGGTTCATATATATTGGATAATGGCAGATTTATCACTGCTCCGTATCCACTTGCTGTGCCATGTGATATAGGTGAATGTGACAAATGATATTTTATTTCCGAGACCTCAAGAGTGTATCCTGCTTAATCCTTTGAGGATGTCATTTAACTCAGATGATCCCACTGTGACTTCCCGTACCCACAACGGACGCTTATAATCTACCCTAGTGTGGAATATGTGCTCCTGTGATATTCATCCTGCTGCAATTCTTGATGACAGTCAATATACACAATAACACAAAATGTACCCTGTACCTTTCAAGTAATGGTCGGTTACAGTACGCTTACAGCAATAGCATACATAGCCATGCTCGAATTCCGATCACCCGTTGAAGTGTGATCATTTCCTGTTGACCATTCATATGCTGTCCTTTTTATATCTTTAGGTAAACAAAATTAGCATGAGGAGATCAAAATAATTGATTTCATTTTCATACTGTACATGCTAAAATAATGTTATTGGAGCAACCGATATAATGCAAAATCATTATTATGAAAATTTTATAAATATGATTAACCCAAAACATCTGCGGTCCCGTCGCGTTCACTATGCATTGTGCCCGTAGATTGTGTATAATTGGTTCCATGTTCAACTTCTGAAACACTAAACACCTGTTCTATTCCTAATACTTACGCATGTATAACTTGATTTGTATAATGATAGTGGCATTGCCTGGTATTACTGGTATGAAACCAGGTACTATCAATGAAAACATATGACTACATATGAACATAATATTTTATTATATTATGTTTATTATATTTTGAATAAGTTTTGCAGTATGCATACGTGCCTTTACAATCACCAATTTTCCAATTTGCATACACCCCTTAGCAAACTGACTGCGAGTTCATTGTGGCTCTAAAATGTCAAATTTCCAGCCTTTCGTTCAGTGCATGTCCTGCTCATCTCTACATCGCCGAGGTGGACTGTTCATAGTCACATTATTGGATATAAAGAGCACGTTTTTGTGTATTAGAAGAATGCAATGTTCTACAAATGTTTCAAACATTTTTCACACATGTGGTGTCTGATGTGCAAACAAACGTTTTATAAATCGTGACTGTTGTATAAATAAATCCGGCTAGCCAGCGAGCAAACAACAAGTTTCAAATATCGAATACTCGTTAAGCTACCTCGCTCCAGCTTACCCGTGCGGGCCCCGGAGTCCACAGCCCTGCGCTATGTTTTTTCCTCCAGCCAGCATGTGTGAGGTGATAGGCGGACAATGCCTCCGTCTGCAACAGTTCGTACAAGTCACGTGGAGAGGAGACCTGGCCTCGCATCGTTCACTTTTATGTGACGGTAAATTCTCGTAAGTCGCCGTATGGATGGGTGAAGGCTTGGTGCAAGTGTGGGAGTAAGGAGATGAATGTATACTAGCGAGTGCTGTTGAGACTCGAGATACTGAACGTTTCTGAGGACGACGCCACACGGAAATAAAACTTGGGCAATTATGTTCATATGCACAACATTTGAAATGGCAGAGAGAGGGATCATAGCGTATTGATATATATATGTTTTGGAAAACATGAACATTGTATGTTTCATAGCGTATTGATATATATATGTTCTGGAAAACATGAACATTGTATGTTTCATCAATCACTGTCGGCTGTTGTAACTGTGTAATAGTATTTCACAACCGACATGATGACATCGATCAACAATATACAGTGGAATAAATCTGCAAACGAAACATACTATTTCTCGCCCATGGAGAGTGAAAATGCGACTATACCTGTGCTCGTTGAACAGAACATACTATTCTCATGTCCTATTAATGCTAAGCTGGTTGTCCTAATTGGATACATTATCACATCAATCCTGGGAATCATTGGTAACTCACTGACGATTTTTGGAATTTTATGGTCTGGTCAATACAAGACAAGTGTTGCGACATGTTTCATTCTCAACCTGGCTATTGCGGATGAGCTGTTTGTGATAACCCTTCCATTCCTTGCTCATTATTCGTACACGGGGAACTGGATCTATGGCAAGTTTATGTGCTCGGTGTTTTCAGTGTACTATTACCTAAATATGTTCGTCAGTATTTACAGCATGGTGATGATGAGCATAGACCGGTTCCTAGCAGTGCGACATCCTCT
Source organism: Terebella lapidaria (assembly GCA_949152475.1). Classification (NCBI taxonomy): domain Eukaryota; kingdom Metazoa; phylum Annelida; class Polychaeta; order Terebellida; family Terebellidae; genus Terebella; species Terebella lapidaria. Next base: position 13,937,167 of record OX424570.1, on the reverse strand, counting down.
GAAATCAATCCAGTTCCGAACAACAAGAAGAACTTTGATAGTGTGTGCCCTGGTCTGGATTACGTCAATCACCATCGTGTCACCTCTTTTCTATTACACCCAATTGGATGCGAAAAGAGGATGCTATATATCTTTTCCTGACCAATTATCGTGGGATATTACCGAGCTAATCATTGGTTTTGTAGTGCCCATAATGGTGATGATGGCATGTTATGGCCAGCTAATTCGCCACATCATGGGACAACGCCAATCGTTAATCACCCAGCGCCCAGATCACACGAGGAAAGTAACTGTTATGGTGATACTTGTCAGTGTGATCTTCATTATATGTTGGTCCCCTCGGCACATTCTCAACCAGATCCCCTTCAGTGTCATTAGGCGACACTTTTGCGTAGTGCATTCCATCGGAGTCCTGTCGCGGATTTTAGAATTCATCTCCAGCTGTTGCAACCCGTTCATTTACTGGATCAGCAGTAGAAAATTCAGTAAGTACATTACACTTATTCGCTATAAAATCGTTCAGAATCATACAGCAAGAATATATACCAACAGTTAAACCGTTTCAAGACGGAATCCATGTACGATCAGGCACCCGACCTGAAAAACCCACGAAAGTAAAAGCCATCCCTCAGTGTCTTCAGAGCTCAGTGAAAGTGAGCCTCAATGTCTTCAGAGCTCAGTGAAAACGAGTCCCTCATGGTTTTACCTCATGAAGTCACTGTACAATGTTGCAGATCTGATCAAAAGTAGGCCCTAAATATTTTCAGAGCTCAATGAACATACGTTTTGAATATCTTAAAAGTTGGCCCTCGATGTCCCCAGAGATCAATGAAAGTGGACCTTCGTGTATTCAGAACCTACTAAAAGTGAATTTCAATGTCCCCAGTATTTCAATCCATGTGTAGTAAATATACAAATTGTTATGCTTTATAATTGTCAAACAGTGAAAAGTGATTGCTATCAAGACTTGATATCCCTCATGCTGGAGAAAAACATGATTGACTATGATTTTATTGGTTTATCATGGTTTTGTGGTAATGATATTAGGACGATATGCATAGGCTTATCAGCAGGTTACGCACCATCTCATGGCCTCATCATGGCAGAGTGTATGCTAAATCACACGATTTTCCACTCCACCAGCATGGAAATATATCAATATTTGACTTGACCAGTATTATTTAATAAGTATACCTAGTTTCATTCGAATGTCTGGTTTCACCTATCTGGTGTTGATTGGGGTGTAACATGCTCGTCTGGCGCAGAAAGCCTATAATACCAAGAGCTGACACTTTTGTCGATTCCACATACATCTGGTAAAATATATACAGACCACTGGTGCCTATGTAATTTGGTAGTCTCTTCCATGGCGATAGTGGTTTTAGTTTTATTTGTCAGTGTTCGTCTAATGGAAGATCTCAATCTCACTGTTTTTGGGCTTTGGCCTGGTTTATTCGTGTTGGGTAATCTATAAAATAATTGCTGGTATAAAAATAAATTGGGAATTTATGACGGGAGTCACATACAGGACAGACATTTCTCGCTCACTCGCAAAAAAATGACTTTGCCTCTATGCTGAAATTCATGAATTTGCAATTTCACGAGGCATTGTCGATCTGGCCTGATATATTAAACCACACATTTATCTCGTTGGCCATCGCACATCGCTGGACTTCAAAGAATGCCAAAAGTTCCCCAGGGGTCGTGTGGCGTTCTTTTCCAGTGTAATATGGCTCGCCAGCATTAACGTAGTCCGCTACAAACAGGGAGGTTATGAAAAGTCAAAAATTTAAAAGTTATATCTTAAATATTATCTCTTCAAAATAACATATTTTATAGAGCAACTGATCAGCATTCTAATACTGAAAAGAAAATTTTTACACATTTTTTTCCCCATATTCACATCTTGCATCTTGTTTTCCAAGAGAACGGATACGGTGACCCCCTATTCTCTTTTCAGTTTTAGGATGCTGATCAGTTTCTCTATAAAATATGTCATTTTGAAGCTCTAGATTTTGTTGATACAGTCATTTATTTTGAAAACCTCTTTGACCCCCTCCCCTCACTGTTTGTAGCGGACTACCTTAAGATTATTGCTGTTCTGGAGCGTAGCGTATTGCTGTTCTGGACTTGTCAAATCGTGATTTTTCTGTTCTTGATCTTACAAAATTCAAAACAAAAGTTCCCTTCCCATAACAGTTCTTTCTGGCCACATCAATAATGTGTACATCGGCCTAATACCGCTAGTGGGGGATTTCGATGATGAAAACAAAAACCTGACATCAAACAAGAAAAGAAACAATACCATCAATGTCACAATCAATGTTACAAAGGCCATAATGGCGTCATCAAGGACAGAGAGTACATCCATGAAATCGTTGTATAGCCTGAGCGACTAAAAACACTATCTCCATTCATGTGTAATCGCATGGAAATTGACCTTTGATTCATTAATCGGACATCTTTATTGCCATCAGTGGTTATTTGTGGAAATAAAGAATGAACAACGGGTGAGGATGAAAAGTGGTATCACTGGTATGCAATAATTTCAGACTGAAGAGTTCTGTGAGAAACGTTCAATGGCGAAAGTTGTGGGCTCTCAAAATAAAGTCGCAAGTAAAGAATGGAGGCTCTCCAAACGAAGCAAATTTGATTATATTTCACTAGTTATGCTTCGTGATTTATGAGAAACTCAGAATCAGATAAGAGCAGTAAGAACATTCCATGGTGACTAAATGCTTCACGATTGATAAAATGTATTTTTCAATAATTTTGTTGGAAAGTACCCATTTTTGTCTATCACTGAGGTTAATTTGATATACTATTGACATACTTGAACGAACAAGCTGGCCCAGATGTCAACCCTTACAATAAGGCAGGTGCAGATCCGATTCCAAGAGAGCACGATCACGTTGAAAATCCTAAAATATCCTATGAAAATTTGAATGTCTTGTCAAATGAATATCTAATCTCTCAAATGATTGGGTATTGACTTTACCGATAAATTTTGTGGAATTTAACCTATGAACCTATAATCACGTAGAAAATGCTAAAATATCCTGTGAAAATTTGAATGTCGGGTCCATTGATGATCTGATCTAATAAATGATTGGGAATTGACTTCAACGATAAATTTCGATTTTGAACACTTCCAGTGATTGTGTAGAATTTAGTCCATGGAATCAATCTTGAATATTACTCGTTTCTCCGTAATTGTCTGGTTGGTATTTACGTGTGATTTTCATGTGGTCACATTTCAACACCATAGTTTTGAGATATTGTATATTTGAAAAAAATTAACAATCAGTTAACCACTAAATATGATATATCCTAGAAATAACATAGTAATGACGAATGCATACATACATTCAAACTGCCGTATATGCTTTTAATTCAAACAGGGAACATGTATGGATCAGCCCTATGTCGACGACAACATCGGCGTTCAGTCCGTCGTAGCTTCACCAGGTCCACGAGCCGTATGTATCCGTGATGGCGAACAAAACCAGAAGAAAACATAATGCTTATTCTGACTACGAATTACTAAATCGCGAATGTTCTTGGGTTAATGTGCTATATAATTTATAAATTTTTCAGGCGGTGTTTCTCTGAAGATGATGGCGCCATATAAGGAGGAAAGCGCTTGCAGGAAATGAAATCAAATCATGTGCGAAAATGTACATGGTACATTTCGCAAACACATGTACATACATGCATTCAAAGAACCAAAAATATGTGTCACTTACTTTGATCAGATTGTGTGCTGCATTTCTTCCCCCAAAAAATGTTACACATGGAAGCGGCACGTCTCTTTAAAAAAAAATCTGTCACCTATTTTTTTTCGAATGTGCATATAATCGTTATTTTTTCCAGGAACAAACAGTTGTTCGAAACGTAATTTCCGTACATACTAATATTTATATAAGTCGACTGTATCAATGGGAAACCTAGAGGTGTGCAATTAATTATACACCTCAATATATGCAATATTACAATTCAGATTGAGTGATGAAAACACTTATTATTATAAGTGCATGGGTAGTGACTACGCTACGAAGCTGTCTGACCAATCAGATTAATTTCAGATGAGCACAGTATTGGAAACTTTGTACATATGACGGTTTTTGTTCTTCATTTTTACACAATCCATACTTGCACAACTACACATACATGTAGAAGCATACCTTCAAATTGTATTAATATGTATTTGACAAACGTCTTGAATTGCAACGTTCTTTTGAATGTAATAAGCCATACACCAAAGAGTGGAAATTTGTGGTGGTCTGGTCAGAATAATTGGTACATATATGTAAATGATTCATAACATACACTCAAGATGTCGATCAGTAATTGTCGATCAGACATTATTGGAGTCACTAGCGTTGTCACTAGGGGTGAATGTTTCAAGTTATGTTTGAATGATGTATTGGCTATCTTCAGAATAATTCAAACAATAGAGTAAATGTTTCTGAATATATGTGAATATAAATATGTGAATATTCCATATGTCAATATACTCCATGATGAATTCAAACACACTGACATGCTGTGTTGATACCCAGTCCTTAAAACTTAAAACAATAATCTATTCCATCTATATATTTTATATATTATCAATATACTGCTCTATAGTAGAGAACTGATTCAAGGGTTTTTTGGTGTGAGCGTTCCATTTCACACTCGGAAACCTGAAAACACACTTGAAGTGAAGATATACTGATAAAATAAATTTCATGTTCCACCCCCTGTTCGCGGCACAGCGGTAAATCAATTCTTGACGTTATCGGTTTTAAATTCTTGACGTTATGCGCGAAATTCTTGACGAAATACTTTTGTGTAGCCACAGAAAGGACAATTGAGTACGTTTAATAATGAAATAAACATGATATGGAACAATTAATATCGTGATACTTATGCGCACAGTACTCAGATACTATATATATCTTGGTATGTAGTCCAACTGTGAATTCAAGCACCATTGTAAGTAATATACAATGGGCGTTCGATGGTTAACTCTAAATATTGTTCTCCAGCTCTTGAAAAGGCGCAAAAACCGGTCAATAAGTATATGTAATGACTATTTGATTCATCAGTAGTTTGTACAATGATGTTACATACGACAAAAGTGGTTATTAATAGGGAAACCTACGCATCCCCAATTTTGCATGGCGTTAAATTATTGACGTTATGATTACACAAGGTAATCATTCTTGACGTTATATCACAGAGAAGTTGACGATATTGGTTTTTATTGAAAAAACATGTTTATAAAAGAAAAAACATGTTTATAAAAGAAAGAAAAATGTAATAATAGTATTGAATGTATTATTGATAAGTATTCAATACATGTTGACGTTTAACCTGTTATAAGGCGTCATGGTGCTAGTATTCAATATATGTTGACGTTTAACCTGTTATAAAGCGTCATGGTGCTACATAACAACCGTGTGCTCATTCCATGGCCTGGAAATCTATTATGTACGCAACATAAATGTTTTTCCCAGCGTGAAGAAATTCCTTTAGGGTATATGTGATTGACCGATGGTCGTTGACATCACCCTATATGTATTTCTTTTTGTTTTCCGACTTCTCTGACGACTCTTTTAGATTCAGCATAGGCCTACATTGGTGTAGAATTCTCGACATTGCAATAAAAGCCGAGACATTCCGGTGATCTCATCCAATATACTGCTAATATTAATGTTCAAGTGCTGTTTTAAATTAGTTTGCGGCTGGTATGCGACAATTTCTTTGTGCATTCTCCTGCCAGTTATTTATTTCTGACCTCTCCAAGTATAATCAATTTGCGTTATATAACTACGCCAACAAAGTTACCACTAGAAATGTGTTGTATTGCAGCGATGGACAGTGATACATTGGTTTTGAGCATGAATTTCTAGGATGTTTTTTTTTAAAAACAGACTTGCCGACGGCTACGAAAGCTCAGGGCCAAAAACCAGTACTGGCGGTCAGGCAGAGATATGGCACGTCTAAGTAGACTTTGGGGGAGATAAATTGATTGAGGGTGTTCACAATTTGCCGTGTCATTTACTTTGATGTGACTGATCGTATGACGATCTATATGAACTGTGTAGATATTGGTGTGGCGCTTTCGTATGGGAATAAACTGTGTAACCACGTTTTATGTTTTATATGACATCTTAAAATGTGTCGGGATGTTTATTTCTTGCATTTTGTAATACGTCATAAGTATTTCCAATTTTGTTTTTACATATTTAGCATCGTATTTTATCTGCAAGAGGAAACCACTCTTTTATTCAATTTTACTATTTAATTAAATTGCAATCATGCCTCAAATTAACGACAAAAATTTCTAACATGGCTTTCAATAACGTCAAGCATGACGAACTAACGTCAATAATACCGAACTTATCATTGTTGGTGGAAAACGACTGACAGGTATGTTTAATTTAACATCTGGGCTTTGAACCTTTCAATGCTTAATCATAAATGATCTGCCAATATGCTAAAGCTCATTTCCAGTACATAGCGGATTCATTGCATGCAAATAAAATGCATTTAGTACATTCGGATAAGTGCAAGGCACGATCTTCGACTTTTTTACATCTCAGAGCGTGATTGGGATGCCATACTGCTTCGTCTAACTCATAAATCGAATATATAGTCACCCTGTTACTAATTACCTGAACACAATTAGATAATTTAAGCTGAGATCGCAATAGAACAAAACATAAACAAAGATATCGTCAAGAATTTTGCACATAACGTCAAGAATATTGCGCATCACGTCAAGAATTTAGAACCGATAACGTCAAAAATTTACTTACCGCTGTGCCGCGAACAGGGGGTGATGTTCTATTAGTACTATGTGAACACATTTTCAGGTGGATATTTCACACAGTATATCAATCAGTATTCAACTTGGCGTGTCCTTTAAAAGAGATCAGCTGTCGTGAATTTGTTAAAACGCAACTACATGATGCATCAATATATTTGGTGGGAGTATTTGATATTTTCGGCAACATTGGTATTTGCTTTGATTGTTATATGCATCATGTCTCCTAAAGAAGAATTGACTCAAATTTGTCTATCAGTACCCATGAAAAAAACAGTTCAGTAAATTTGGTGGTAGGATTCACCTTTCCAAACCCAATCAATAAATGATGCATACATTGCATATCTCAGCATATGCCCTATAGTTTTCTTTAAGTATCCATGTATTGAACAGAACGTTGATGTTATGGCTTGTGCCCTCGGGAATGTGTTCTTCGATCTCACACGAAAATACGACAATTTATAGATGGTTCTAATAGGAAACCTTATACATGGCATATCCAACTAATACTACAGGATCTATTAACCAAATTTGAATCATTTTTTTTCTAAATCAATATAAATCCCGCCCCAATATTCACAACCACAGCCACACTTGCACATTTTTTGGACATACACGTAGACAATCAGATGGTGCAAGTGTTACAGCTCTTTTTTTCAGCTTGGGCAATATGTATATATGATATATTGCTGATATGACACATTTTTCCCAATTCACTGGTTCTCTCACTTCGTATGCCTGATATGACTTTCTGTCCCCGGACTATGAGATTGGATAACGGACCTTGTTTTGTTTGCTCAGAATACTTGATACTGGGTATTGATTCCACGTCTATTGCCCACTATCAATCGATCATTGATATTACTTCTAACTAGACGCACTGATGGTGTAATTGTTAAGTAGTAGATAGAGCACGAGCACCCGTGGGTATGGCTCATACACGAGGTTATTCTCGAGGCGTTAGCCGAGAGATTACCGAGTGTATGAGCCATACCCACGGGTGCGAGTGCTCTATCTACTACTGTTGGTTGTGAGACTCGTACCACGGGTTCACTCAAGCGTGTTCCTATATTCCACGGCAGACAGTGGTGTATGTTGAATAGACCACAGTCTGGCCTATTGTTAAAGGTGTCAACCGTGGTACAAACTGGTTTGCACATTCCAAAATGTTCATTCCCCAAAACTGCAGTAATTTGCTCTGTAGAACGACCTTATGCTGAATTGACTCTATGTCCACCATTTCTCATACACCACATATATAATTGCCATGCATATTCATGCAGTATGTAGTCATATTTTCAAATGAAATTGAATGTTTTTTTATCGTTTAAAAATTATTTGCATTTCAGTTTACTGCAATTGAATTCCTAATGAAACAAAGACACATTCCGTATACTGGAGGGTATTATACATGTACATACTGAATGTGTGATTAAAACAAAATAATAATTATAATATTCGCGTCTATGCTCTGATGTCAAAGGAAATTCCCTGGTGTCAAGCCCTATCATGACTCTGACATGTGATATCCTGTTTGGCCACGTAATTCAAAGTGAAATTAGCGATACCTATATAGTGTATTGATAGCTAAACCGTAATAGTATATATCAACCTATACCGCTGGAAATTATTTTTCGTATTGGGTCAGAGTGATTATATTATGGCCATGACTATTAAAATGTTGCTTTCATTGTTACAAGTGTGTCATTTGGGGACAGGATGGAGAAAAAAAAATACATAAGGTTCGAAAATATTGGTATCAGTTGAATGAAATAGAAACTAAATATGACGTCACCCCAATGGTTTTGATATTTCAATTGCTTTGTGCCACACGCAGAGTCAAATCACAGAATCACGGTTTTTGCTCGCTCAAATCACAAAGTGTGACTGCAACATTTTTTTCAGTGCAGTGTAGTTAGTTATGATTGATGAGAGATAACAGCAATGATAGAAACTGTCTACTGTCAAAGATTCGGCTGAATATCCAGCACAAAATAAGATTTCATATTATACTGTAGGCATATTGTTTTTGCTCAGTTATTGAGTCGACATCAGATCCACCCACTGATGCTCGAATTTACTCCTAAACCCGCTGGTTGCAAAATTTATATTTATTGAGCAATAACAATACCTCACTAAAGAAAATGTTTACGCAATTCAATATGCAACATATCTATGCTATCGAATTCACAATAAGATCCTTTCAAATCATGATTACACTTTCACAGCTTTCACACTATCGATCGTATCCATTCTAGCGGTGGGTGTATTGTACCGGCAAAGCCAAAATCAATCACGATTTGTAGAGTTGAAGAGTTGTAATCTTTAACATCAAGCGTCTGTGCTGAATGAGCCGCTCGACCAGTCATGTTAATTAAGGTTGATCTGTGTAACTGTACGTCGACTCAGACTTTTGCATTCTCGCATCATATCCTTGTAAATGTATATGAATAATGATTGAATTTTTTCATCATAGTCCCATATGCATGTATAAAAAAGCAATTCTGGAACAATTCTCCTGGGATATTATAGCGGGCTAATCATTGAGTTTGTGGTACCCATAAGGGCACCTGGTACCCATATTGGTTATGATATGGCCAGCTTATTCGCCACATCATGGGCCTACGCCAACCGGGTAATCACCCAACGTCCAGATCACACGAGGAAAGTAACTGTTGTGGGGATATTTGTCAGTGTGATCTTCATTATATGTTGGTCCCCTCGCCATATCTTCAATCAGATCCTGTTCAGTGTCGATTGGCAACACTTCTGCATATTGCATTCAATCGGAGTCCTCAAACGTATTTCAGAATTCATCTCCAAGTGCAGCTGCAGCTCCAGCTAGATCAGCTGCACGTCTTCAGATCTCAGTGAAATGAGCCCTTTATGTCTTCAAAGCTCAACGAAAATGAGCCCCTGATGGTTTCGAAACTCATAAAAGTGATCCCACAATGTTTGCAGATATGTTCAAAATTAGAGCGCTGAATTCAATTGAAAGTTTTTTTAATAATCTTATATTTTCTCAACGTACTGCTTGAATGTACAGAACTGGTTTGACTATTAGATCCAAAGAACATCATTGCAAAAGAGCAGTCCATTTTGCACTTGGAAATCATAAAACACACTTGAAGTTAAGAGGTACTGAAAAAAGTAATTTCCTGTTCTGTTCGCACCATGTAGCACCTATCCATGGTTCTGTTGCTACCATTCAATTACATGTATTGGTGTTACAGGCTTACACTGCGTTTGCACAATTTGTTGAGTCATTTAGAATAGAATAGAGCTTTATTTCAGGTATCAAACCCATAGATGAATGGACAGTACAGGTAAAAACATAAAAACACATACAGTCGTACATATATATATATAAAGATCAGAGAGCATACAAGGACTTAATCCAATGTTTCCACATATAACTGTGCTGTACCCAAATATTGCTATTTAATTCAGTGATAATTACATTTTGGCATACTGACAATCTTTGCATAAAGGAATAACAGGCTTTGCGTTGTTTGGCGTCAAACGAGTCAATGTAATTTGATGCGAACATATGACTTGCGCTATCACGAATACCATACCCTAACAATTCATTTATAAGACAAGCTATGTTTATATGTAGTTTCGCATGTTTAATGCAGACCCAATTAAATGATACATTTAATACATAAGGCATTTGGGAAATATACATGATATACTCACCGCAATTATTGAACTGCATCGTGTGAGGAGGACGTCACATAGAACAATATTTTGGGCAATTATGCCTATATGCCGTACATGCACAACTTTTACATGGGCATTTTATGGAAAACATGAATATTGCATATATCATCAGCCGCTATTGGCAGTTGTACCTAAGGAACTTGTCAATTGCAGTATTAATTGAGAGCACCTGATATGATGGCATATGTGTAACTGTGCAAAATTGCGATTGTACATTATGCTCATACAACAGAACATACTATTCCCGTGTCCTGTTGATGCCAAGTTGGTCGTCTTAATTGGACACATTCTTGTGATTCTTGTGGGATATTACCGAGCTAATCATTGTGTTTATAGTACCATTATGGTGACGATTGCATGGCCAGCTAATTCACCACATCATGGGACGGCGCCAACCGTTAACCTCACAATGCCCAGATCACATGGAGAAAGTAACTGTTATGGTGATACTTGTCAGTGTTGATTTTCATTATATTTATGTTGGTCCCCTCCCCATATCCTCAATCAGATCCCGTTTAGTGTCATTAGGCGAAACTTCTGCAAAGTGCATTGCATCGGAGTCCTCTCGCGAAATTTAGAATTCATCTCCATTAGCTTACCCGTTCATTTACATTGACAACAGTGATTCTGAGCACCTGTTCTTCACGCAAACCTAAAATGGGACACTTGAAGTAAAATATTACACATATAAGCGCTCGAATTGTGTATGGGAACACTTCTAAGGGTCATTTGATACTACAACTGCAATTCTAGGTCTATTCCGCGAGTAACGTGACACTGTAATGGCAGTGGTTCTGTCATCAAAAGCAGTGTATCACACATCGCTATGCAGCAGATCTCAATATCACATTGGAGGGAGGCACGGAGAAAGTGGTATGTGGAGGTGGTATGTGCCCAAATATCGACTTCAAGATGGTTTGATTGCAGTGTCAAAAATCACGGAATAAAACGCATTGACTTTGTGTATATGACATTGATGAAATAAATCCGAATGCAACTCTATTGTTGACATATTTCCCAAAAGAAAACAAGCAATGGGAAGCAGTTGTAGTAGAAAATTAATATATTGATTATCGCTCTGAGAGCTCACTTCATTGAACTTACGAAGTTAGGAGTAAAGCGGATAAAAGATATATTATATTATATATTGTTTTGGATAACATCAAATGGACTGTTTGATATGACTTGATATTGAACTGACGAAATTCTGCATTATGAGTTATCTCATATGTAAGTATTTTTTTTGTCTCACACACAATGTATTGACATAGCAATTGATAACAAACATCATAAATCATATATATTACATGCACCACATGCACCATATCATACGTATTCACGTATGCACGATTTTCGTCATGGAGATAAAGCATAAGTCCATTTGCTTGGCGCCCCATCATGTAGGAACCTCTGCTAACTTACACGCCTTCTTAATCTACCAGCATTAAAATATATATTAACATTTCGCTGTAGGCCTACATATAAATATCCATAAAACGTGGGTTTATAATGCGATGGCAACATGTGATTGTGAATATTTATTGTGTAAGGCCCAATCTTGGCTGTATACCGTTCAAATCACTGACTGGCGTGCACCTCCTACCCTCTCCCCTCCCCCACTTGCTGATTTTGTAGTATACTTAGTTTAAGCAGGCTGTCTTACAATAGCAATCAGGTATTTATATGGGAGGAAGGGGGAATAAAGCATAGAACATTGCGGCACTTTGTCAATTCCATGTACATATACAACTGGTGCCAGGGTGATTGTGTTGCCGGTCCCATGGCGTTAATGGTCTTTAGTTTTATTTGTCACTATTCGTTTAATGGAAGAACTCTGTAGTTTGGGCTTTGGCCTGGAATATCCATGTGTTGAACTATGAAGTAATTGCTTGCATTAAAATCAGTCGGGACCCAAGCCACATACGCGAAGATAGGTACATGTACACTCACATGGGAAGACCTGATTTTGCCTCCTTGTTGAAGTTCGTGAAATCGCGATTTTAGGAGGAGGCAATTGATCTTGCCTGAAGTTTACACCCACGTCTATCTTGCTGGTCATGACACATCGCTGGTCTTCCGAAATTTTCAAACAATATTTGTGGCAGTCGTTCTTGATACATGAAGATAGCGTATAAAGATAGCATATTGCTGTTCCGGACTTGTTAAGATGTGATTTCTTGATCTCTTGATCTAACAAAAATCAAATGTTCCCATCCCAAAACAGTTTTGATTCCCACATCAAATAATCTATGTATCTTCCTAATACCGCTAGTATGGAGTTGTGATGATGGTAACAAATGGCAATTACATCAAGCTTAGAAACGATACCGGGTCGTTTTGTCTCCCAGCATTCGTTTGATACCAATATCACAATGCCAACATCAGAGAGATACAGAGTATACATATAGTTGTTTCTATTGAACACCAGATGGCATTGATGCACTGATGTGAAAGACTTTGGGGAATAGTTGTATAGTACCCAGAAAAGTATCTCCATTCCAGGTCACTCGTGCAGATTGACCTTCGTAAATCGCACAATCCACACATGGGCACATCGGTAGATTTTTGTGAAGATAAAAAATGAACAATCGGTGAAGGATGAATTGTTATATGCAATAGTATCAGACTTAGTTGTGCGTTAAACGTTCAATGTAACTCTGGGAGTTCTGGGTTCTCCAAGATAAGATTGCACGTAAAGAAAAGGGGTTCACCATTGGACCGCACCTGATAATATCTCACAAGTTGTCAGAGTTCATCACGAGATTTGTCAGAATCGGATAATAATAGTAAAATGTTCGGTGCTTACTGACCGTTTTGCACTCAGTATATTCATTTTTTGATAATATTGTTAAAAGGTATAGCAACTCTTTTCAAATACTCAGAATAAAATTCACATGATATTGTTATGGTATTCCCCAAAACTACACATCCAAATCTATACCCAACGAACGCTTGAAGGAGCAAGCTGGTCCCGATGTCAACCCATCTATGTACAAAAAGCAAGTAGAGATCGATCCGGAGAAAGCATCAATTTGAAGCAAAGCAATGGCTTAACAGTAACATCGTTACAATTGTGAGTACAGTTTAATGTGAACAATCTTTTGCACCAACCACACTGCCCATTTCATTCATGGGTACATCGTACCAAGACAGGTAAAATAAATCTCAACTCGAAGATCTGAATGGTTGTAATTATTAACATCAAAGCTTCCGCACTGAATGAGTTACTCAATCACTCATGTTCATTTGTTCAACTGTATTCCCACCCTGGATTTTTATTCTCTCACATCGTGGAACACCAGTCAATTGTACATGCCACAATATTCTATATACATGTTGAGTGATATTTACCAAGTATACGGTGTTAATTATTCTCTGGAAAAATTACTCTGATGGACAATGATGACAAGTGACAGGATCTTGACACGATGCCAAACGCGCAATTGCTTTACATAACACCCAAGCCAAATAAAAGTCAACCACAGTGGAGTTGATCTATATCATGCGCACTTATATATAGAAACATTTCTATTTTTTCAATCCTGGACACATGAGAGGCATCCTGCGTAATTGTATGTTTGACGCAGGTATTTTCGGAAATAACAGTGTAATCTTCAGGGAAAATAAGAAATCTGATGTCTTATTTTTCAACATCATTCAGAATCATTACTTTGTCTGCTCTCTTAGGCGATGTATCCTCTTTCGACTGGGTGAGAGCTTTTTTTTTCTCTCTCAAAAACAATTGTAAAAGACCAGAATTCCAAGGGAAATGGCAATGCAACACCCAAAGCTATGGGTGTTCGTAGTAAGGTACAATGTGTGACACGCCCAAAACACAGCCAGTTGCGAAACATGACACATATCTCATTGTTTTCTCACTCTGCAAAATATGATGTGAAATCAAATTATTCCAGTAACATGTTCATTCTGTGTTCAGGCATATGACAGTCGACAATGACAAATATGATAAAAACAAGCATTGGAAGTGTGATTGGAAAAATGAGGGTTTGTGGATGTTATGTTTTGTGGATGCACAAATAATCATTCACACCCTCCCGACATCAAAAATTAGGCCAAGGGCCAAAGATAGGTTACCGGACAAGGTTTAATATTTTAGATGTTAGCCAGGCTAATGGTTGGATTCAAGGTCGAGAGAATATTCAGCATATATAACATTAAGCATAGCGTTAGTGTACCAATTATCGGACGTGTACTCTTATATCGGACACTTGTTTAAAATCGATATATCTCCCATTTCATCAGAGCTATGATTGATAATTTTTCAAAACAATAAAAGATAAACACAGTTGCGCCACATCGCATAGTCACTTCCGGTTGACCTCGTTTTCAATCCCCTTGGCAACAGTCAGAACATGAAACACCGTCGAGAAATTTTTGTGAGTGCGCATGTTTTTTCGCGATTTTCGCGCCATTTTCAAGGAGAGTGATCCCTACACCATCCAGTCGGAAACTTTGTATCCTATGGTAGATGTATACAAATTATGAAAATCGAGTAACAAATTAGAAGTATTTTTTAAAAGATGATTAGAAAATTGGTATATATTTTTTGGAAAAAATTTTTGAATAAAATTCTATTAATTTGTAGTTGACATCTAGATCTATATTTAGCTGAATATATATTTACATATATTTATTTTCACATCAAAATACTATGATTTACATACATACATTTTGTAAATTATAATAAACTCCTTATTTATTTATTCAAATTTTGAATATTGGTCTTCATCATGTTTTAAAACCTCATTAAATGAGCATTAACTGTTTATTTTATTACAATTTGACCAAGATACTCTACCTTAATCCATCATTGTGTCAGCTGTTTCCACCATGGGACAGATTCCTCAGAAATACCGTCCCTGTGACCTCCAAAATGCTGTTCAGCGGGTTAGGCTCAAGCAGATGTCAGTCAGGAAAGCGGCAAAGGCGTTCAGTGTTCCAAGGAGCACTTTATTTGACCAGGCTCTCGGAAAATACAGAACTAAGAAAGGGAAGAAAGGCCACGGCAGAGCTCTACCTGCGACGATAGAGGAGATGCTCATAAAGTACATCAAGTACATGGCAGATTTTTCGTTTCCACTGACCCGCAAGTCTTTCCGTGTACTTGTCACACAGTGCGTGAAAAAACTTGGCCTCAAAACACCTTTCAACCTGGACAGAGGTCCATCCTACAAGTGGATCAGAGGTTTCATGAGCCGTCACCAGGATGTTTCCTTGCGAAGACCTGATCCATTAGAAGAATCAAGGAGGCAAGTCACACAGGATGAAGTCAATCGTTATTTCACCCTGCTGGACCGTGTCTGTGAGGATCATGGCATAACTGCAGATGCGATCTACAACTGCGACGAGACCGGGTTTTCCGGTAAGGAAACATACAACGGGAAGGTCATGGCTCGAAGAGGAAAAAAACGAGTGTATCAAAGAACAGTAAAGTATCCAGGACACGTTACTGTCTTGATGGCTGCTTGTTCATCCGGGGATGTTCTGCCGCCTTTCATCATTTATGAGGGAGCAGTACCAGATGTGTCTGATATTCCTCCGACCTGGTCGTTCGCCGGGACAAAGACAGGATTCGTCACAACTGAACTTTTTGTTCAGTGGTTCACTGATGTGTTCATCCCTCAAACAAGACATCACAGGCCCGCATTACTCATCATGGACAACCACACGAGCCATATCTCGCCATCCGTCATAGACCTAGCACAAAAAGAAAATATTCATCTTTTGTGTCTACCTCCTCATTCCAGCCACTTGCTCCAACCACTGGACGTTTCATACTTCAACCTGCTGAAATCAAAGATGACCGACATCACACTGTCTCTTGGTTATGGAGGAGTGAAGACTTTGCCCAAAAGACACTTCCCTAAAGTGTTGCAGACAGCAATGAACAAGGTAAAGCAGGAAAACATTAGATCCTCGTTCAAGGCCACTGGTATATCCCCCAGAAGAAACATATCAGTAAATGACACATCCATGCCCGAGTGGTCTGCCCCAGAAGTGATGGCTGAAGAGGACATATGCGCAACATGTGGTCAATCGAAAACCAACCCACTTGTAAAGCTAGGAATAATTCCTAAAGAATTGTCCCAGGTGTTGGTGTCACCCCCATCCACAGAAAAAAAATCAACATCAAGACGCAAATTGTCCACACGACTCCTGACGTCCGATACCCAGGAGGTCGGAGATGGGGACACAGCCGTAGCCTCGCAAGTGACACCATTGACAACGAAGAAGCGCAAAAAGGACACTGAAAATGAAGGTGATATGAAACCCCAACATCTGCTTATGGGTGATGGAAATAAACCTTTGGTCGACGAAAATGACCTGAAAGAAGTCGCAACTCCTGGTGCATGGTTGTCAGATGTGCATATGTCAGCAGTCATGAAGCACTTGAAATTGAAGTTTCCAGAAGTACAAGGACTCCAGGAAACAATCCTGCAGCAGACGAATACTTGGTCCGTCATATCTGGAGAGTTTGTCCAGATTTTCCATGTAGATGGATGCCACTGGATCACAGCATCAAACATAGGAGCTCCCAAGGATACAGTTCAACTGTATGACTCCCTGCGAGGTCAACCATCTTTGCAGACCAGAGACATGATTTCCCGCTACATTCGCCCCAAATCGTCCTCAATTTGCTATCAAGTCATGTCTGTACAATCCCAAACCGAAGGAGATTGTGGGGTTTTCGCGATAGCCTTTGCTACTTCATTACTGGAGGGCCTAGATCCAACGCAACTTACCTACCAGCAACCGAGGAAGCATCTTTTCCGATGCCTGTCTAGTAATCAAATTGATTCCTTCCCTCACCGACTGAAAAAAAGAGTAAAAAAAGTGAACTTTCGGTGTGAAGAAAATGTCTATTGCACGTGCAAAGGCATAGACATGGGAGCCGCTATGGTTTGCTGTGACATGTGCAACCATTGGTATCATCAGTCATGCGTCCTTGGGGTAGATCGTAAGCTGCCCTCAGCTACAGAAAAATGGAACTGTCCGTCCTGTTCATAAAAATGCAGGCCACACAGTAGGTCCTGGTATGTGGCTGGGGCCTCATGTGACAGGTGTGAATGTGCTTGGTGAATGTATTGTATTCATTTTCACCTGTTGATATGACAAATTTCTGCTTCATCTCATACATTTTAATAATGTAATACGAATCATTGTGTTGAAAATGTATTAAAACAAAACATAAAATGCACAATTTTTAGGCTCACAGACTATTATATCATTTGCACATATTTGTATATATTTCACCGTTTGTGGTGTATTTATTGGCACAGAATATGATTAAAAACACTTTCATGAATAACATTGTTTATTGGTCACATTTTTAATGGTTGAAACTCGCTTGGACAATGACAATATAAAACTGACTTTATTTTTGTAGACGGTATTAAGTGTCCGATGTATGCGTACAATATCGACATTTCGAACCCAATTTTGTTTGGGGACATCATCGCACTTACGCTTCAGTCAAATCGTCAAAACAAACGTATTATTATACATGTAATGTTTGGAACTTTCATTACATACTATACATTTTTTATCATCTTCTGTGTAGATCCATTTATAAATCGATATATTGAAAACTGTCCGATATAAAGGTACACTGACGATATATCATGTCCACAGTTGATTGCCAAGCTGTAAATTCAATAATCTGAGAGATATTAGCGATTTTGTGCTGTGGCCTTGAAAATGAAGGGGCAAAGGTCAAATTCTCAAGGTCATCAAAATATTCAGTGTATATCATTTTCTATATCATGTCCACAATTGATTCCCAAGCCATACAGTCAATAGAGGAGTTTGTCCTTGAACCTTGAAAATGAGGTCACAGGTCAAATTCAAGGTCAAGAGAATATTCAGCATATATCATTTCCTATATGTCCACAATTGATTCCTAAGCTGTAAAATCGATAATAAGTGAGATATTAGCCATTTTGTCCTGCGACCTTGAAAATGAGGTCAAAGGTCAAATTCAAGGTCATGACAGTAATCTGCATATATCATTTCCTATATGTTCATAACTGATTCCTAAGCTGTAAAGTCGATAACAAGCGAGACATTAGCAATTTTGTCCTATGACCTTGAAAATGGGGTCAAAGGTCAAATTCAAGGTCATCAAAATATTCAGCATATATCATTTCCTATATGTCCACAATTGATTCCTAAGCTGTAGAGTCGATAATAAGTTAAATATAAGCCATTTTGTGCTCTGACCTTGAAACTGAGGTCAGAGGTCAAATTCAAAGTCACGAGAATATTCAGCACATATATCATTTCCTTTATGTCCACAATTGATTCCTAGTCTCTAATCTCAATATTAAGTGAGATATTAGGCATAATGTGTCCCATTATAAAGCATAGGAGAATTTAACATGGGAAAGTCCCATTTGGGCCGAGTTTGGGCCAAATTGGCCCACTTCGAGCGATTCAAGCGCAACGAAATTCATAGACATCATAGGAGTACATATGAGGAGTGTTATGTATCAAAAAGAAAAAAAGTTACTGAACAGATTTAGAGAAAATGGCCGCCAAAGTCCAAGATCAGGCATTTTTTCGTCGAAAACGACCGCCATTTTGGAAAAAATGCGAAAATAAAAAAACTGAAAAGTACTTCCTCCTTGAATTATTTTAAAGTATGTTTGTGCAAAATTTCAGAAAAATTCGCCCGTAAACAAAAAAGATAAAAATGTGGACGACGACAACGACGGACGCAACGCCACGCCAATAGGTTATCTGACCATAGGTCTGGTAACCTAAAAATGGGAATGAAGGAAGATTAAAGAGGAGGGATATTGTGAAAGATTACGTTAAAACGATAATTTCTTCAATAAATTTGGCATTGGTGTTTCTCGTTAATTTCGTTCAGACGGTAATTTTATTCATTCCTGTGATGCATTCTTTGTTCAGACGGTGATTGTCTTAGTTCTTACAATATTTCAAAGGTAACTTTTGCATTCCGAAAATGAATTTATTCAGACACATGAAAGGATCAAATGTGCGTGCCAACAAATGAACGGGCAAAGCTAGTCCAATCTGGTAACCCACCTTCCAACACGGTATTGTGAAAGAACGAAAATCGGGATAACTGGAAGACTGCATGTCGAAGGGACATTTTCATTTCGCTAATCAAGAGTTTGGGCGAGAATATCTTCTTCCCAGGCAGTGAAAATCACAAGCTTGGCAATCGCGAACAATACTCGAGAGCTGTGAGGCTCCACTGAGCAGATATTTCCAGATAACAGAAGCCTGATCGAACAATACAACGTGAGAAAAAGATATATTTGAGGTTATACATAACCCTCACACGAATGGCGATGGCATCCCTCCTCTCACTTCAATACAGACACATTCGCGAAAAATTTAAAAAAATTAGCCCAATGGGCTAGAAAGGTTACCGGAGAAATATACAGAGTTAAGCCGAGAAAGTTGAAGGTCAAATTCAAGGTGACCACTGAAATCGCCATATCTCTAACCTTGAAAATGGGATCAAAGGTTAAATTCTAGATCACCAAACTATTCAGCATACATCATTTCCTATATGTTCACTATGGACCTCAAGCTGTAAATTTGATAATAAGCGAGATATAAGCCATTTTGTAATCTGACTTTGAAAATAAAATGACTGGACCTTGAAATTTAGGTCAAAGGTCAAATTCAATATCATTAAAATATTCAGAATATATCATTTCCTATATGTTCACAATTGATTCCTAAGCTGTAAAGTCGATAAGCGAGATATTAGCCATTTTGTCCTGTTGACCTTGAAAATGAGGTCAAAAGTCAAATTCAAGGTCACTAGAATATTCAGCATATATCATTTCTTATATGTTCACAATTGGTTTCTAAGCTGTAAAGGCGCTAATAAGCAAGATATTGGCCATTTTGTCCTGTGTCCTTGAAAATGAGGTCAAAGGTCAAATTCAAGGTCATGAGAATATTCAGCATATATCATTTCCTATATGTTCACAATTGATTCCTAAGCTGTAAAGTCGATAATAAGCGAGATATTAGCAATTTTGTCCTGTGACCTTGGAAATGAGGTCAAAGGTCAAATTCAAGGTCATGACAATATTCAGCATATATCATTTCCTATATGTTCACAATTGATTCCTAAGCTGTAAAGTCGATAATAAGCGAGATATTAGCCATTTTGTCATGTGACCTTGAAAATGAGGTCAAAGGTCAAATTCAAGGTCATGAGAATTTTCAGCATATATCATTTCCTATATGTTCACAATTGATTCCTAAGCTGTAAAGTCGCTAATAAGCAAGATATTGGCCGTTTTGTCCTGTGACCTTGAAAATGAGGTCAAAGGTCAAATTCAAGGCCACGAGAATTTTCAGCATATATCATTTCCTATATGTTCACAACCGATTCCTAAGCTGTAAAGTCGCTAATAAGCAAGATATTGGCCATTTTGTCCTGTGACCTTGAAAATGAGGTCAAAGCTCAAATTCAAGGCCACGAGAATATTCAGCATATATCATTTCCTATATGTTCACAATTGATTCCTAAGCTGTAAAGTCGATAATAAGCGAGATATTAGCAATTTTGTCCTGCGACCTTGGAAATGAAGTCAAAGGTCAAATTCAAGGTCTCGAAAATATTCAGCATATATCATTTCCTATATGTTCACAATTGATTCCTAAACTGTAAAGTCGATAATAAGCAAGATATTAGCCATTTTGTCATGTGACCTTGAAAATGAGGTCAAAGGTCAAATTCAAGGTCACAAGAATATTCAGCATATATCATTTCCTATATGTTCACAACTGATTCCTAAGCTGTAAAGTCGATAATAAGCGAGATATTAGCCATTTTGTCCTGTGACCTTGAAAATGAGGTCAGAAGTCAAATTCAAGGTCACGAGAATATTCAGCATATATCATTTCCTATATGTCCACAATTTCATTCCTAGTCTCTAATTTCAATATTAAGTGAGATATTAGGCTTAATGTGTGCCATTATAAAGCATAGGAAAATTTAACATGGGAAAGTCACATTTGGGCCGAGTTTGGGCCCAAAATGGCCCACTTCAAGCGATTCAAGCGCAACGAAATTTATACATGTCACATGGGTACATATGAGGAGTGTTTTTCATCAATAAGAAGAAAAAGTTACTGACAGATTTTTAGAAAACGACAGTCGAAGTCCAAAATTGGCCATTTTTCGACGAAAACGGGCGCTCTGACGTTGAAACCAAGGTCAGAGGTCAAATTCAAGGTCACGACAATATTCAGCATATATCATTTCCTATATGTCCACAATTGATTCCTAGTCTCTAATCTCAATATTAAGTGAGATATTAGGCTTTAATGTGTCCCATTATAAAGCATAGGAGAATTTAACATGGGAAAGTCCCATTTGGGCCGAGTTTGGGCCCAAAATGGCCCACTTCGAGCGATTCAAGCGCAACGAAATTTATACATGTCACAGGGGTACATATGAGGAGTGTTATGCATCAATAAAAAAAAAAGTTACTGAACAGATTTTGAGAAAATGGCCGCCAAAGTCCAAAATCAGGCATTTTTCGTCGAAAACGGCCGCCATTTTGAAAAAAATGCGAAAATAAAAAAACTAAAAAATACCTCCCTCTCGAAATATTTTTAGGCATTTTTGTGCAAAATTTCAGAAAAATTCGTTCGTAAACTTTAAAGATAAAATTGTTGACGGACGACGACGACGACGACGGACGACGGACGACGACGACGCCGGACGCATCGCCATGCCAATAGGTTACGGACCATAGGTCCGGTAACCTAAAAAATAGCCCAAAAGCTAAGAAACGTTACCGGAGAAAGTTCTTGCTTTCACAGAAATTGCCGTTCTGACCTTCTAATGTCAGTCAAGGTCAAATCCAAGGTCGCCACTGGAAGCACGATATATGATTTTCCATTTGATTGTCTACAAAATGTTCTCAACATTTTTTTCAATGGATAAATTTTTTATCAGCTGGAAATGGGTGAGAATAAATAGTGACTTGATTGGGAACGAAACATTATTTTTCCGATCTTCGTTTTGTTTTGATGGGCCTCACGACCGATGACAAAGTGATTGCAGAAACTGGCGAAATCATTGGAAAATCAAAACAATCGCCACACACAGACATATACATATCACATATACATTACACAAAGGTACACAAGCGATTTTTTTAAAAATCTCAAAACTGCTCAGATACTCAGAACTGATTTTCGACTTAATGGCCGCCAAAGTACGAGATTGACAATGGTCGCCATTTTGAAGAAAAAACTGTTTGAAATTTAAAAAAAAACAAGTCAAGTCATCACTGTCAAGTCATCACTGTCCCGTCAAGCAAGGAGGAACCCAAAACCACAAACAATTTTTCCCATAACTTTGGTTTGGATCGGAAGATCAATCCGAAATTACTGAAGGGATTGGTACAATACAAATATTGAACCCCAGAACCTCTCTCATTGAATCCCATAATTTGTTTAAATGATTTGAATGGAAATACACGAAATTTCAAATTTCATGTCGAATGGAAATGCATGGAAATGACTGAACAAAGTTATGTCCAAAATTTTTTTTCAAAATTTCTGCGCTCAAGATTGACCACAGTATGTGTCTTCTTCCATTCGTGAATTTCTCACTCTTACCATAATAGTTCATGTCCTTTATTACCTTTGGTTAATGTTGTTGGTTCCCCTTTTATACCGACGTAAAATGAAGCTTGGCCTACTTAGTGTCTTCTATACTGCCAATAGCTCCATCCACACAAGAGAATTCTAATCAAGCTCACTTATTGCCATTCTTCACTTGGCAATCCATCCTCACACTCTCTACATGAAACTCATCACATGGCTCACACATTTTAGAATAGGATGTCAACGACAGTAACTTCCTTTGAAGGACGACTTTATGCGTGCAGTGATTGTATCAACTGAATTTTGTCCCATAATGGACACATTTCACGTACTTTACATATCAGGAGTAACATAAAGAATAGTACATTTATATACATGATACATCAACGTGTTTTCAACTGTTGCAAGATCCAAAAATTATCTGGGTTTTGGCTTTGTGTAGTTGAATTCCAATCGTAACTACTGTATATGTTATTGAATAGTATTTGAAGTCTAAATCAATTTGTGATGGAAGTTGTGAAATTTTCTTCCGTAGAAACGCAAATGCTTATGTGCTGGCTTTTACAGAACCTGAATATCTTTAGGTGTTCTCGAGATTATAACAATTTTCTATCAGTTTGTTAATATTTTTGTACTGAAAATTTCAAGCTCATTCGCTTTTAGAATGGATACGTTTAGAACCTTACTCTGGTGGGGAAGTTGTCATGGGGAAGCACATCGTTTATTTGAGCGAAGAATGAGGAACTTATCACTGTTTGTATCACTGGCTGTATTTTTGACTACGGAATACTTGTGTATATTATAGCTAAATAATACGGCACAAAGCCTGAATATAAAAAACATATACCATATCCATAATAACGTGGTAGCTAGGGCTTTAATTCAGGACTGGTAGGCCAAATATTAATTCACAATTATTATATTGAATGGAATCGATGAATTAAATATGCCCTCTTATAAAATGGCATTTTTAATCGAGCATTTCATAAAATGCATCAGTAATAAGATTTTTCATTAAATCTTCATTCCACGAAGACGAGTAGGGAACCATATATTTATTGCATTTGATAACACAATATGTATTCCAGCAGTCTATAATAGGCCTACCGTTGATGTGGTATGTGTACTTGTATCTTGTATTTATTGCAGGTCTATTTTGTTGTGCATTTCATTGAAATTGCATTTCAAAATGTAATTGAATAATTGCAATGACAATGATTCTCCTGATTCTTTAATGGCTATGGTATATGTCCTTGTTAAGTTCATTTCACTTCATAGATTTCCGTACTTCACAGTAGGCAGTTTAGCAATATGTACATTACCGAAAGTTTCATGTACTTAATTTGTGGTGGATGAGTTATTGACAGCATATTTTATACAACATCGTTCAGAAAATGCTCTCATACACATTTTTATCCCCTGTATTGCATCCATTTCAATATTGAAACATAGGCCCAAGGGACCTGTAGCTTACCGGCTAGCCAATAGGGGATCGGACCGATCATCCAGTAACTACAAGGTCACAAGTACATGTATATTCAGCATAATCATTTCCTATATGTCCACAATTGATTCTTAAGCTGTAAAGTTGATAACAAGTGAGATATGCGCCATTTTGTGCTCTGACCTTGAAAATGAGATCAAAGTTCATAATCAAGGTCATGAGAATATTCAGTATATATCATTTTTTATATGTCCACAATTGATTCTCAAGCTGTAAAGTAAATAATAAGCGAGATATTAACCATTTTGTGCTCTGACCTTGAAAATGAGGTCAAATTCAAAGTCATCAGAATATTCGGCATATATCATTTCCTATATGTCCACAATTGACTCCTAAGCTATAAATTCGATAATAAGCGATGCATTAGCCATTTTGTGCTTTGACCCTGAAAATAAGGTCCAAGGTCATATTCAAGGTCACGAGAATATTCAGCATATATCATTTCTTATATGTCAACAATTGATTCACAAGCTGTAAAGTAAATAATAAGCGAGATATTAGCCATTTTGTGCTCTGACCTTGAAAATGAGCTGAAAGGTCAAATTCAAGGTCATCAGAATAATCGGCATATATCATTTGCTATATGTCCACAATTGATTCCAAGTCTCTAATCTCAATATTAGGTGAGATGTCATGAACATTGTGATTATAATTATAAAGCATAGGAGAATTTAACATGGAGAATCAAATTTGGGCCTCGTAGAAAACATCAAAATGGCCACCACACGCAGACCGGCGATTCAAGACCATCGAAACTTATACACATTATAATGATATATGAGGGGAACATTTTGAAACTAAAATCTCAAAACTGATCAGACAGTTCCTGAGAAAACATTTTTTGAATTTGAAAACATGCAAAAATAGGCATTTTCGGCATAAAAATGGCCGCCAAAACTGCATAAACGATTCAATAAAAAAAATGGAAAAACCCTCTGGGGGTATTGACCCAACACATATTCACCCAATTTATGGGCAAATTCATCAGCCCTAAAAAAAGATAAAAAATGTTAACGGATGATGCGGCGGACGACGACGGACGGAAAAACCACAACAATAACATTTCAGCCCATATGGACCGGTAAGCTAATTACAAGCACGGTTGCTAAGGGATATACATCGAGAATAGTTCCTGCGGCAAAAATTCTGGTGATTTAACACACTGATTATATTTCATGCCGAAAAATGGAGGATCGCCATCATATATGGCCGGAAATCTTATTTTCATCATCTGCATTAACTTGTGTCACTCATGTGCCGTCAGGAATACTTATAATATATTTAGCTGAAAAAAAGCACGAATATTCCACTAAAATTGTCATATCTTATGACATATACACGTATTCCAATGGATTTGTTTCGGAGGTCTATATTGTTTCAGTATACTGGGCAGTTGTATACTAATTCCATCTTTCCATCGACGAGAGAACTTCCATCTGATTTCAGTTATTTACAGACCATGTGAAGATACGATGTTTCATCATAAATATATACGTCTCCACTTTGTTCAAATTCTCCAGCCACCCACCAATAGTGCCTGATGAGCTCCATACTTCATGAAAAAATAGTCCTTATGGATATTCTATGGAAGCCCATAGGGGACATGTGCGGGGAAAAAAATTGTGTTTTTTTTCTATTAAAAACCTTGCACGTTCTAACGTAGAAAGTTCAAAACTACCACGTTCGCACGTGGAAGCATTTAGCGCTATCACGTTCGCACGTGGTAACTTTAAAACTTATCACGTTCGCACGTAGAAAGGTTTTAGGCTTCCACGTTCACACGTAGAAAGTTCAAAGCTACCACGTTCACACGTGGAAACATTATATGGTTCCACGTTCGAACGTATAAAGTTTCAAAGCTACCACGTTCACACGTGGAAACTATATATGCTTTCACGTTCGCACGTAGTAACTTTAAAACCTCCCACGTTCGGACGTAGAAAGATGTAGGTTTCCACGTTCACACGTGGAAACATTTATACCTTTCCACGTTCGCACATAGAAAGGTTTAGGTTTCTATATTCATACGTAGAAAGATTCAAACCTACCACGTTCACACGTGGAAGCATTTGATGCTACCACACTCAAATCTTTGCACGTGCGAACGTGGTAGCTCCTGAAGTTTCCACGTGCGAACGTAGAAGCGTTGAATGCTTCCACATGTGAACGTGGTAACCTCGGACTTTCCACGTGTGAACGCAATAGCGTTAACTGTTTCCACGTGCGAACGTGATAGTGTTAAATACTTCCACAATCGAATGTGCTAGCTTTTTGCTGGAAAAGACATGGAAATTTTTCACGCGCATGTCACCTATAGGCTTCAGTAATATTCTGAAGTGATAATGAAAATAATAATAATATCATACATTTCTGGAATAATAATTTGCACACTGTCTCCAAATACCAAGCACACAATATTTCATCAATACCTGTTTTGATTAGTATGTTATTTGTTAATCACATTACACGGAGAGCACATGCTTGAATTACATACACGAATGCTGCTGGTTATTTTTAGTTAAAATAGAGTATACGGGCGAAGTTACACACCTGCTGTGTGTTGTGAAATGCCTGCACACTCTTGAAAATACTACAGGTGAATCAAATTGAAATACCGGTGAATTAATTGAAAGTCTTTTCTCATCAAGGTCCCACTGCTTATATCGAAATGAAACGGAGTTCAAAACAAATTTGATGTGAGATGAAGAAATGTAAGTGGTATTATGGCTTCTAGCGTCAATGTTGAATGTAAACTCAACAACACTGTCAAACTCTGTGGAAATGACCTGTCAAAAGAAAAAGACCTGATATCCTAATACTACGGAAGACCGTTAGTGACAGGTGTGAAAATATATTTAAGTGGCGGCCGCCACATCATTATCTGGCGGCCGCCACTTAATGGACCATTTCACAGAGCCCCCTCGGATCTCATGAATATCTGGCATTACTCGGTAATTTCCGTAGTTCAAACGGACCAATGGCTACTGAGGGCAGAACACGCGCTTCCATGGCAGCGTAAAACCACACACGAGAATCCGAAGTTGTCTTGAGCTGCATGCGCGCGCTCATCCGCGTGCACGTTCAAGCAGTCACGCAGTATGGTTATATGCTAAAATAACGTTGAGAATGAAGGAATGGACATATACCAACAAATATGACATTTTGCAGATACATTTGTGTTTGTATAATATATTTAGGCCATACGAGTCGAGGCAAAGGCTTACTTTATCTGAATGCGATGTATATATGTGCACATTTATCGTTTGAAGTTATGCCCAAAACGGTTGAAAGTGATTCAATGCCCCTCGCTCACTGGGTGTAAACCTGATGTAGGTAACTAAGTTACCTACATCCCAAGATGGCCACGGGCAAGAACACTTCAAATTGCAATTGATGATTAGAGATGATTTACGATGTTTTGGTTGAAGAACTGTGTATAATTACATAGTACTGATGATATTTCTTGGCATACAATCGTCCTTGTTCGTTTATTAGGCTGGAAACATGCGTTTAGAGCGATTGTATTTTCCGAAGGGATGTAGGTATCGGTAACGACAGGATGTAGGTAACGGTACTTGGACAAAATCTAAAGATGTAGGTAACGGTTGTTGAACATATGCTTTGGCTGAAAACTAAAACACTGAAAATACACTAAAAAAACTGAAACATTGAAAATCTGATGGAATTTTGATATGCTACCTCATAACCGCCAAACTAGGGATATATTTACAAGAATATTGGATGCGAAATAGAAAAGGTGGCCTGTCTCGCCCATAGTCAACTTCTAGTGAATCGACAGCGGACCGGCCCGTATCGTTTTCCCATTTCATTATGTAGAGATCTATAGGCCAAATAGGCTCACTTTTTGTTCACACACTAATCATTTCGAAAATTTAAACCTTGTTACACTCTTGCCAATATTTCATCGGAATAGATCTACATGAATTATTGACGAAATAATCCCAACAAAAACACTGCTGTTTTCATGTGTCACTGTTACATTGTGTAGTTTTTATACACTCCGCAGTATATCGCAAAAACGGTGCGATTATCAAACATATGATCGGGATAGTACGTAATTCATGCATCCATGTGTTCTCCATTGAGAGGTGTGAGCGCCGTTGGGATCAAATCATTCGAAATTATAGCTCGAGCACCAGCCCATGTAGCACACTGTCCTCTATCAATATAACTAACGGAATGAATGTCATAATTGATCCCTCGAAACATGCTGAATCTTCATTGAATTTCGTTGAATTTCTTCCAAATTGTGAGTAGTATTAGTGGAGTACAGTGTTCTACATACACTTTGATGGGCTAATTTCAACGTGGGGTAGACTGCCAACGTTTCATGTTTTGGAGATAAAAGTATAGAACATTGTAGGAAGTTGCCGTTTGAGTCCAAGATGAAGAACATACGTTACATGCCCAGTTATACTACGATGTCATTCATCGTCGTGGAAATATCCGCAGAAAACGATGTAAACGAGTTAGAAAAATCATATGCCTGTTGCCTGTTCCTCACAAGTATGCCTGTTCATCACAAATTGCATCCTATTAATTCACTTATTGACATGCAATCTTCTCAAAGTAAACTCCACCTGTGCAGATTAAAAATGTGTCAGACGGATATATGACATGCATTCAGTGGATGAGTAGTATTAGTACAGTGTAAACTGCTACATGGGCCAAAGAATTATGGTACCCGCACAAGATACGCGTGCATTTGCTTGATTTTTGAGAGCAGCCTATTCGTGTTGAATATACCCCAAATGTCTTCTGGTCAAAACTTATAACAATACTTCCATTCCTGTTGGATGTACACATGACCAAACACGGCAATCTGATCAGATTCCCGAGATCCCGTTTTCGGCTGAAATTTAACAATGGACTAGATTGCCAACTTTTCAAATTTTCGCAATAGAACTCTGAAATTTGGTAGATAATTGCCGCTTGACTCCCATGTGAAATATGCCAAATTATAGAATGAAACCATGCAGCATCGCAGAGATACATGTATCCCCAAAAAACGGTGTAAATGGGTTAAAAATCCGAGTATAGGCTTACATATACACATAGTTTTACTTGCATTACACTTGCAAAAACGTGTCAAATGCACTGTTAAATAACAAATGATTGTCTAATTATCTCAACTTCGACCTCTATCGCTGAAGTCGTCGAACCAGCTAATGTGAAGAAAGTAATCAGTAGTAAACCGGCGTGTATTGAAATTATCGCTCAATATATCCACCTTGTGAATAATCCGTTACCTACATCTTACCACACACGTTACCTACATCTGCTCGTTAGCGAACTTTTCCGTTACCTACATCCCTTCGAAAAAAACAATCGCTCTAAACGCATGTTTTCAGCTTAATAAATGAACAATGACGCTTGTATGTCAAGAACTATAGCCAGAATTATGTAATTATACACAGTTCTTCAACCAAAGCCTCGTAAATAATCTGTGATCGTCAATAGAAATTTGAAGCGCTCTGTCCCGTGGCCATCTTGGGATGTAGGTAACTTAGTTACCTACATCAGGTTTACGCCCAGTGTCGCTTCTGATTGGTCCAAAAATGTTTACGTTTTCAGACTTCGGAAATTTTTGGCGGGAGTCCCTATGAAATGGTCCATTATCTGGCGACCGCCATCTATTTATCTGGCGGCCGCCACATAATCAGGCAGCCGACCAATGACTGCTGCACGCAGATTTGAACTGAAAGTGTCAACAACGGTTATCACTTCGATTTCATCTGCATCGAGTACCCACCACACCTTTCAAAATCTCAGCCGTTATGACGGTGTAAACCACAAATAGACGTTCTACACGTCATCCAGTTGTTATATCTCAAAATCAGATGAGTTCATTGAAAATAATCGCCGGCTCGCACCGAGTCGCACGACATTGCACTTTTCAACTGACAACTATATCACGCGCAAAACTTATAGCCTAACCACATCCGTGAGTTTACTGATTCCCGCACGTGTTTACATGCACTTTGGGTTTTCCCGTATATGGTTACACTTGTTGCCTCGGGCAACGCGCGCAGCAGTGATTGGTCCATATGAAACTAGAGATTTCCGAAGATTAGTTCATGGCGAAAAAATTCTGTGAACTAGTCCATTCAAAACGGACCAATGGCTACTGAGGGCAAAACACGCGCTTCCATGGCAGCGTAAAACCATACACGGGATTCCGATAGTGTCTTTAACTGCGTGCGCGTGCTCGGCTGCGTGCAGGCACAAGCAGTCATGCGACATGGCTATATGCTGAAAAACCGATGAGAACGGAGGAATTTACCGACATTTTACCGAATATGTGTGTTTGTATCATTTGTGAAATACCAGAATAAAAGCAAGCTGTCCGTCAAACCAGGTGGCATTGTTGTTCTCTTTTGCCGAAGGAGCACTTGACATTTGCGCCGACATTTACGCCAATATAAATCTCGAGTAAACCGTACAGTTCAATTTTTTTAACTGTTTTAAATGTAAATAGGTCATTAGATTAGTGTATTGGCTATAAAAAAAATTTTTGCCACTATATTTTTTGCCAATAGCCTCAAATGTCAGTGCGACTGTTGGTGCATACGCGCCTTTTCGGACAAGCTGTTTTTTTTTGGTCATGTGTGTTCAAAATTTCTTCGATTTACTCACCAAGATATTGACTATTGTTGAAGATTCAAAATAGTAGTGGCATCTCGGGAAGAGTATACTATTCTCAGAGTGGTCGCCCAACTTTCATTTATAGGGTCCTCTACACATGACATGATTTTGATCAATGGACTGTCCTGTGTGATGTACTGTGTTCTCTGAATTTAATCATACTTCATAATAAGAGTAAAAGCAATATAATTGAACATCACTCGGGATACATCGCTTGTCAGTAGGTTTCTACATTGGAGTAGCATTGGCGACAACCTTGATCTTTAATGCCATGTCAACATTCGATCCATAATGATTCAACCAAAGCAAGCTTCGATTATTATCATATGCATTCACCCTCCTGGTGATCTATCCCAATGAGTAATGAATTGTTTGACGGGGGAATTCATCAACCATGTTGCTTGTTCCATGACAAGCCAAGCCAACCAAGGTGGCATGTTTTATATTGTGTCAGCTTGAAATGTCTCCTTTCCCGGCCAAAGACATGGGGTGTTGCTTTATATTGAACTATGAATATGCTCAAAGCAGACAAGTCAAACTGCGAACAAGTAATTGTAATGGAGTTTTGAAGGGTTGTTCTAAGGCACTCGTCTTACAGTGGTCGCCTAGCTTGCAATGATTATTTCCGCCTAATTCCTTCACGCCTAGACTGTTGAATGATGTGGCAGTTGAATGTAAGTATCAATCTATTACCACCAATACAGCCAAATTTTGATGATTCCAATAACAAACGTAAAATACAACATTTTGCAATAGAAACAAAGCCCGACCAAATAATTTATCAAAAGACACACTGGCGTCATCAGGGGCAGACAGTGTGGCAAATGTAGTTGTTTCTACTGTACACCCGTTGAATAGTATTCAACTTGTACAACAACATTTTTTGTGATGAAACATTCCGTCAAACTGCATGGACCGGGAAAAAGAATGGGTAAGCTAAAATCTAGCTTTACTCTCTCTTCCTGTCATTTTGGTTTTCTCTCACTTCATATGCCTGATATCGTCAATATATGTTTGTCACATTTGGAGTAGCATTTAAACGCAAGCCCAGAACATTGTTTGCTCACCGTGTTACTGCAAGTCAAGAACAAAGCGATGTTCAATGCTTGGAACAATATCCTACAAATATGTTGTTTTCCCTCTCGCTTCGCACTTCTCAACAAGAATGATCATTCATTTTTGTCTGTTCAGCAATATGGAATTGTGACATATTACAATCGATTCGGTAGTTATTTCAAAATTGGCAGTTTGTATTCATTGTACATTTTCACACATTGAACGCTTAATTATCCAGCTTAATTATGAAAGCATTCATCAGAATGACGAATTACAAGTCGACTGCAATGACTCGTGAAAACAAATCCGTTTTCATTGGACGATCCATTATATTGAGTATCAAATCTCCATCGAGAATTTCAAATGCGTGTATATGACCACGCCGAAGTTGGATAAAAATGCTTGAGCAGAGAGACAATAACAACAAAGTAATATATTTGTTCACAACTGTAATTGGTTGCTGAACACTTTACAATATTTCAGCATTGTCGAATCTGCACTATGCCAACATTGAAATTCACAAACATGGCATACACCTGTACGAGGTACAACATGGAAAGGAGCACCACGTTGTGAAATATAATATTGCTTCATATGAAACTAGAAGCTCTTAACATGATTGCATGAAACTGATCTACTCCCTCCTTATGAATTTCCATCTACATAAACGAAAACACAACAGTTGCTGATACGATGTTCCATTTCGTATATTGATGATCTATTCTACAATTTTTCAACCTCTGATTTGATTGTCATATTATATATTTAATACAATACATGACCAGCAATATGAACCCAATACAAATGGAGGAAAACTGAATGTGTCTAGAAAATGAATGATATGCAGACGATACCACAAAGCTATATCAGTATTGAGCCATGTAAAGATAAGTTATGAAATCATGCGAACAGATTTTTTATCACTGTGACCGAGTATCAACAACAGTTGGTCCCAATCCAAGTTACGAGTGAATCCACACATATTCATCAGAATGATCAATTACATGAGAGAGCATCGATCCAACACGTCAGTTGTAAGCTATATTGGGATCGGTTTTCTAAGTGTAAGTGTAAAAAAGAGCATGGACCCTTTTACTTTGATTTCATGTATACAGCTGCGGACTTGGACATGCATGGGATTTATGGGAGCGCACATCAGACCGTGGATGCTTCATCTTTTCATTTGTGAGAGTGAACAAGTAAGCGTCAGGAAATGTGTCGCCTTTTAACAGTGCACTGCTCGATTTCAACGTGAGGAATGGGAAGATTATTTGAGTCTGTATTCCTGTAGACATACATACTGCAATTATAGTCACAGAGTGTTCACTATTCTGTGAATAACAAGACCAGGGACTTTCCAGACTCAAAATGGAACAATTTCCAGACCCTTTCCAGACCCAGATCAATTCGAAACCCCTATGCACGATAGCTCGCTTTAACATGGTACATGAACTTAACTTGTACGCTTAGACTCCGTTATTCACATCTATACATATAGTATTCGACTTGTACAACAACATTTTTTCGGGTGAAACATTTCGTCAAACTGCATGGAACAGGAAAAAGAACGGGTAAGCTGAAATCTAGCTTCACTCTCTCTTTCTGTCATTTTTGTTTTCTCTAACTTCATATGCCTGATATGACTTTCTGTCCCTGGATTATGAGATTGGATAACGGGTCCTCTTTTGTTTGCTCGGAATACTTAATACTGGGTATTGATTCCACGTCTATACACTGACATACATGTTCAACAAAGTTGAACTGTTTTTTTTTCGAAACGAAAATATATTGTATGCTTGGTACCAAGTGTGCAGTGCATGCATGCGCACATGTTCGTCAAACGACCTGTCGAAATGACGTATCAAATGAAGAACACTTAAACAAGTATTAAGCTGAAAAGTAACCGCTGCTTATGCATCGGACTCCGACAAGTCTTTAACAAGGAAGGTGTAAAGAGGCTTGAAGCTCTACCTCACCTTTTCGACGATGGCAGTGACATCGACTGCCTGGGAGGAATATGGTGACAGTGACTAGCACTCGGATAAGCGGCTGCCAAGAGTCTTACGTCATATAAGACAGCAAGGAATCGGCACTGAAGTTCAACCACAAAAATTCGCCTAGTGTTCATACAATTTACCCGGAGCTCAGCGCTATTGAAAGAGTTTCATCGGAATATATTAGAAATCCAGTGAAATCCTTGTTATGCTAGATTTTTAGTCAACAAGTCTACTCATCATAGCACACTCTGTGAACCAATCAGTGGGACAAAGGTTAGAAAAACCCCTCTTGCATTGTATGAATGTCATTAGAGCTGATCCAAGTTTAGCTAGCCAGTTCCACCAAAACACAAACATCCTTGATAAACCTGATATTACATCAGAACGTATGTTTAAAACAATGAGGCATACATCGAGTAGATAGGCTTAAACGACATTAACGCTTCACTGTATATGTAAAAATACAACTAAACACTTTGGGAACATTTCCTGCTGAGAAATCATTTAGTGTAATTTGTTAATATTTGGAATCCATTCATTTCAGCCATAGATATTTTGTCTAAACCACGATAAATTAACTCCACTGATATAAAAAATGATAATTAATGGGATCTCGACAAATACATGGAATGAGCATCAGCTACATGTACCCACAAATACTCCTTACTTTTCTACACAGTGGCATTGGGGCCAGATTATGTTTTGTCCAGGTTTGCTATGTCCTGTAGTTGTCCAAGCAGCAGAACTCTTTCCATGGACCATCTACATGTAAATCTACTTTCGTCGACTGTGTTGTGACTTAGCCTAATAAATTCCATGCTGAATGCTATTTATTTTCGTTTTTTAAAGAGTGACACAAGTGAGGGCAGTGTAAAAGGCTGTGGAGATACTGAGACCAGCAACATGGTGCTCGGAGTCAAATTATTCACCATGAATGGGCTGTGGTTCATATTGGACTCAAGGGAGGCAGCTTCGGAAGCGTAATTCTTTGAATTCGACACCGTTACAAATATATCAAAAGAATAAAATACAACTGCCACAAATAAAACATTTGAAGACTCTGTTTGGATGACACAAGATACTGACTAGGCGCTCGTTAGAGTCATCAGATATGTGTATGTACAGGTCCACTAAATGAGAACGATTCTCCCACAACACGATTGGTAAATCCGCTTAATGACAATGACCGTGAGTGTTTTCACAGGCTTGACAATCTCCAAAAGATTATAACGTGGAATGATGTCAAGATGAAAACGTCCATAGAGGGGATGGGATGCATTATCCTAAACCGGATTGTTTTCCGGCGTATCAGGTGTATTGAGCAGAGCACTGAACCAATTGGAACATTTATACAACAGTGTACGCATCATCTCTGTGAATGACATTGATTCACTGGCCCCAAAGGTTTGCATCTATCTAGATTTGTCGTTTCAGTGATTTGAAGGCAAATAATTAACATACAACACAATATAAATTGAACAACGTTCCTGATACATTGCTTGTTAGCAGCCTTATACCACAAAAAATCGACAATTCATCAGAAATATTCTACATAATATTCTACATATTATTGATATAGAATCGGCGATAACTTATCACAACAATTTGCAGTATTGATGTGAAATTAATAAAAAAAAAAGGCATTCCCATGCTGGTCCAAGGCAACGACTTTAGATTTGACCTATAGGGAATTCATCAACCATGCGACTGTGAAATACCAAAAGTATTATTGTGTCTGCTTGAAATATCCACTTTTCCGACAAAGACATACATTAATGCTATGAACTGAAATTTGACTGCTAAAGCAGACATAAAATTCTATAAGAGAACTCTTTGTAAATCCAATTA
The DNA here is from genome assembly GCA_949152475.1 of Terebella lapidaria. Classification (NCBI taxonomy): domain Eukaryota; kingdom Metazoa; phylum Annelida; class Polychaeta; order Terebellida; family Terebellidae; genus Terebella; species Terebella lapidaria. The sequence goes on along the minus strand of OX424570.1, from coordinate 13,900,920 downwards.
CCCGCGAGTGTTTCTTATGTAGCTTTTCTATTGAACCAGTGGCACAGAGGTCACCCGAATTACAAAGTTTTTCCGCACGAAATACATTTGTGGAGACCATCCATTATTGACGCATGAAGCCTTTGCATTATGTGTTTGGTCACAAAACGACCTGTCAGTGAATTTGTGTTCACGTTCACCCCAGTGTGATGTGTAATGTCCAAGTTGATTACTGAATGTTGTGAAATCCAGCGGCCTTCTGGAATCTTTACCATGCCTGTAATGAAATTCACACAATCTTCACACCAGTGTTTATAAAAATGAATTCCATGTTCCAAAAAATATGACATCCAATCTGGTGATCAAAATTTTTTTTATCAATTATTCTACCTACAATGTATGTTTTGTATTTACATTGCAACTTGGAGCTCTCATCGTGATTGTGTACTAACCTCTTTTCTGATTTGAATTATTTACAGAACAAGTGATGATAGGATGTTTTATTCGATATATCGGTAGAATTTTTTCTCTTTTGTTCAAAGTCATCAACAATCCACCAATGACCCCGAGATGAGCTTATTTCATGAAATAGCCCGATGTTTACCCTGATGTTATGATGGAAATAATATGAATATCACACAGGTGAGAATAACTCGTAAGCAAGATAAATATAATGCGAATAATATTTCATCGATACCCATATTGATTGCTATGGGTCATGTCATTAAAGCAACTGTATGGGAATATGCGCAATATTTTGTTAACAGAAAAGCATACGAAAATATATGTGTATAATGATTTTGACGATTACAGTCTGTCCAAGTCATATTTTCATTCGTTTGAACACACATTTCATGCAAATTTCAAACGGTTTCAAATTTCAAACAAATGAACAAACGGTGTAAAACATGGTGGTATAATATGCACACATGAATACCACCCAGACAACTTGAGAAATACTAGTGATATCCCAGGACTGAATTCAATTTTTCACAACCAGTGAGTGTTCGAAATCCATATTATTTTTGAAGTGAGAACTCAACCAACTGCGAGATCAGATCATCCTTGCAAATTCACACTTCTATAAGATATTCCTAGATTCCCGAAACGATCATACTTTCTTGGGATCAAACTTATGTGCCTTATTATGGTATATAGGCGAACTTAGGCGAACCTGCTCATTCTAGATTCTGCAGAGGTAGCGTCGGGTGTGTAATAGACGTGGAATCAATACCCAGTATTAAGTATTCCGAGCAAACAAAACAGGGTCCGTTATCCAATCTCATAGTCCGGGGACAGAAAGTCATATCAGGCATACGAAGTGAGAGAAAACAAAAATGACAGGGAAACTCATGAGCCCATTTTCAGGAAATAACATGACAATCATAGGGCTCTCAGTATGTTTTACACCAAAATGGCTTCTTGAAATGCCAGAGCAAGCCTGGAGGTTCAATCATTAGTCACATTTACACTAGTGAAAAATACGTGGTTTCTAATACACATATTTTCCCCATGAATATGTTCTGCAGAAATTGTGATGTCCATATTTAGTCTTACATGTAGAGGGATTTTGGACCCTGACTCTTAACATGTGCCACAGACGAAGTGCCTGCCTCCCCACTCTCCTGCTCTGTTTAATCTTTCCCATTTCCGATCGTTTGTATGGTGGAAAGATATGAATATATATCCGACATGCACGAACTCTTGTTTAATAATATTCCCAATGTTTTTACCATCATAAGCGTCCGTGTAATCTGTGTAAGCATGAATGAACAAAGAACATGCTTCTGGAATAATTAAGCTTCACATCATAATTTTCAGAAGTGTAAATACGAGACATGTATTATGTTTCGCGACTGGCTGTGTTATTGGGATGTCACATGCAATAATTGTTCGTCTCTATATACAAAGCTTCGGGTGTTTTATTGCCCATTTCCCATATTCTTCTCAGAAAGATGATACATCACCTAAAACACCGAACAAAGTGATGATCATGAATGATGTTGAAAAAATGATACCTTTGATAATTCAATTTTTTAAATCCTTGAGGATGACGGTTTAAAAAAAAACATATATGCGTCAAACATGCATTTGTATAGGACTCATCTGCTGTATCAGGCATTCTAAAACAAATGTTTATATACGAGTGCTAATGACATAGATAAACTTCCCTGTGACTGAATTGTATTTGGTTCAGATGTAATTGATGTCAACTGAATGCACGCTCGGCCTTGTGTCATGATCCCGGCATCGGCTGTCGTATTAATACATGCGTTTTTGCTTCCATTTAGCTTTGCTGCTTACGTGTGGGCTTTTTCTCGTCACTAATGATTCAATGATAAGACATAAATGTTCCTATTTCATTTGAATAATCGATTGGCCACGATTTGAACACAACACATACTGATAGAGATCAACATCTCTATCTCCTAACTTTAACTTAACTTAACATGTGCTCTTCACTTTTCTGGGAAATATTGATTGCTGGTTACATCAGCTTGTAACATAATTGGACAACGACAGTCTTATCACTGCTCCGTATCAACTTGTTGTACATGTGATATAGGTGAATGTGATAAATGATATCTCATTTGCCAGATCTCGAGAGTATATCCTGCTTAATCGTATGAGGCTGCCATTCAGCCTAGATGATCCCCATGTGAGTTCCGGTATCCAAAACGGACTCTTATTCCGCACCCTAGTGTGCAATACTTGCTCCTGTGATATTTGTTCTTCCTGTTGCAATTCCTGATGCTAGCCGTTATACATATCACAACACATAACATGTACCTATCAATTACTGGTCACCCCAGTACCGTTTAAATAATAGTATACATGGCCATACTTGACAAGTTTGATCGCCTGTTGATGTATGATCATTACATGGTGATCATAAGTAGGCCGTCTTTTTTCTATCTTCGATGCAAATGAAGCTTCAGGTGAAAAAAATAATTCGAGACGTATTTCCAGAAATATTTCTTTTCATTTATTCCAAAACAATCTAATGGTGGTGAATGATATATTGCAAAGGTTATCATGATCATTTTATTTTGTTGATTATCCCAAAACATCTGCGGTCCTGTCCTGTTGATCGTGCTAATTATGCCCGTAGCTTGTGTATAATTGGTTCTGCATTCAATTTCGGAAATATCAAATATCTTGACGTATGAAGCTACAATACCTTGACTTGCATACTAACTGTTGAGCATTGCTTGGTATTGATGATATCGAACCAGACGATATGAAAAGATATGAGTACATATTATATTTATTACAGTTAGGTGAAGTGTGCATCCCTACATGTACAATCACTAACTTTCCTAATCACAGCAAAATTACCCACGAGATCATTGTGTCTCTAAAATGTCATTTTTTTGTCCTTATCATTTCTTCCCCACTGTTTTGTTCTGTTCTGACTGTTTTAATGAGTTCATTTTCAAATTATTAGATATAAAAAGCACAGTTTGTGTGTGTGATGTTAGTGCAATGGCTTACAAATATGATTTATATACTAACAGTTTCCAAACATGTGGTGTGTCTGATGTGCAAACAAACCTCTATAAATCATGACTGTTATGTGAATAAATCCAGCTAGCCACAAAACAAACAGCAAGTTTCAAATATCCAATACTCGTTAAGAACGCTACCCCGCTGCTGCTTACCCGCACGGGCCCGAGCCCACAGCCATGGGCGATAAGCTGTCCGCCAGCCAGCATGTGTGAGGTGATAGGCGGTCAATGCCTCCGTCTGCAACAGTTTGTCCAAGTCACCTGGAGAAGATACCTGGCTTCGCATCGCTCGCTTTCATGTGACGGTAAATTGTCGTAAGTCGTCATATGGATGGGCGGAGGCTTGGAGCAAGTGTGGGAGTAGAGATGAATGTATACTAGCGAGTGCTATTGGGTGTCAAATTACTGAAATTTTCTGACGACGACACACGGGAATATAATTTGGCAATTATGTTCATATGCACCACATTTGATTTGCAGAGATGGATCAAGCATACTGATGAACATGTTATGGAAACATGAACATCGCATACTCCATCAGTCGCTTCTACCAGTTGTAGCTCAGAAACTTGCAAATTAGAGTATTGTTTGACAGCACTTGACACATGCGGACATGATGGCATCTATCGATATTGTACAATGGAACAGATCTGCAAACGAAACATACTATTTCTCGTCTATGGAGAGTGAAAATGCGACTCTACCTGTGCTCCTTGAACAGAACATACTATTCTCATGCCCTATTGATGCCAAGCTGGTCGTCTTGATTGGATACATTATCACCTCAATCCTGGGAATTATTGGTAACTCACTGACGATTTTCGGAATTTTATGGTCTGGTCAATACAAGACAAGTGTTGCGACATGTTTCATTTTCAACCTGGCTATTGCGGATGAGCTGTTTGTGATAACCCTTCCATTCCTTGCTCATTATTCGTACACGGGGAACTGGATCTACGGCAAGTTTATGTGCTCGGTGCTTTCAGTGTACTATTACCTAAACATGTTCGTCAGTATTTACAGCATGGTGATGATGAGCATAGACCGGTTCCTAGCAGTGCGACATCCTCTGAAATCAATCCAGTTCCAAACAACAAGAAGAACTTTGATAGTGTGTGCCCTGGTCTGGATTACGTCAATCACCATCGTGTCACCTCTTTTCTATTACACCCAATTGGATGCGAAAAGAGGATGCTATATATCTTTTCCTGACCAATTATCGTGGGATATTACCGAGCTTATCATTGGGTTTGTAGTACCCATAATGGTGATGATTGCATGTTATGGTCAGCTAATTCACCACATCATGGGCCGCCGCCAATCGATAATCACCCAGCGCCCAGATCACACGAGGAAAGTGACTGTTATGGTGATACTTGTCAGTGTGATCTTCATTATATGTTGGTCCCCTCGGCACATTCTTAATCAGATCCCCTTCAGTGTCATTAGGCGACACTTCTGCATAGTGCATTCCATCGGAGTCCTCTCGCGGATTTTAGAATTCATCTCCAGCTGTTGCAACCCGTTCATTTACTGGATCAGCAGTAGAAAATTTAGTGAGTACATTACAATGATTCATTCACTGGATCAGCAGTAGAAAGTTTAGTAAGTACATCACAATAATTCTTATATGTCCCAATGAATAAGTAAGGACAATCAGGCAAACATTACAAGACTGGGTATATGCACAATCAGATGCCTGAACTGAAAAACCCACGAAAGTAAAAACGATCCCCAAGCGTCTTCAGATCTCAGTAAAATAAGCCCTTAATGCCTCTGTAGCTCAATGAAAATGAGCCCTTGGTGGTTTAGAAGCTCATAAAAGTGATCCCACAATGTTAGCAGATCTGCTTAAAAGTAAAACACTGAATTTGTTCAGAGCTCCATGAAGATGGGCCCGTGATATCTACAATGCTCCTTGGAAGTTGGTTCCTGGTGTCCTGAGAGATCAATGAGAGTGAATCCTTCGTAACCCACTAAAAGTGAGCCATCAACGTATGCAGAGATTTATTCAACGTTTACCATCTGTTATGATTTATGATCGTCAAAAACAAAGAAAAGTTATTCCTATCAAAACTTGATGTCCCTCGTGCGAGAGAAAAACATGATTATTCCATGATAAGTCTATAATGGTATTTTCATGATTTTGTGGATTGATATTAGGTCGATATGTGCAGGCTTTCATCTGATCATGCACCATGACTTTGCTTGGGGTCCCATCATGTCACAGTGTTTGCTAACTTATATGATTTCCCATTCTACCAGCATGAAAATAAATATTATCATGTTGATTATTTAGTATACCTAGTTTCATTGAAATGTCTGGTTTCAGCTATCTGGTGTTGATTGGGATATAACATGCTCGTCTGGTGCAGATAGCGTAAAATGCCTAGAGGCGACACTTTGTCGATCCCACATACATCTCCTAACATATATATAGACGACTGGTGCCAGGGTAATTTGGTCGGTCATTCCATGGTGATAATTTTTTTTAATTTTATTTGTCACTGTTCCTTAATGGAAGATCTCAATCTCAGTATTTTTGGCTTTGGCCTGGACTACTCGTGTTTGGCAGTGGTAGCCTATAAAATAATTGCTCACATAAACTCAATCAGGAATTTATGACAGGTTCAACGTACGGGACAGACAGTTCTCACTCACCCGCAAAAATGTGTTTTGCGTCTGTGCTGAAATTCATGAATTTGCAATTTCAGAGGCATTGCCTATCTTGCCTGATATTGAACAACAATGTTATCTTGTTTGCGATGACACATCGCTGGTCTTCTCAGATTGCCAAAGAATAGCCCCTGGGGGATCATGTGGAATTCGTTTGCGGTAGACTATGGTTCCTGAGTATTAACATTGTGTATTGCTGTTCGGGACTTTTTATACTGTACATGAACAACATCCCATTAATCAAAGCACTAAAATGTGATATATCACAATAATAACAGATTAGTGTCGAATGCACACTTGATGGCCATGGTAGCGTAGTGTTGGTGTCTTGGGCTGCAGAACAACAGGTCTTGAGTTCGAATCACGGCATGGCAATCTGCTCTGTGGGCATTTTTCATATCATCGTTCATAATGTGCACAAAACATTCACTCGAATGCAAACATTCAGTCAAACTGCTAGATATGCTTGTGATTCAAACAGGAAGCATGTATGGAGCAGCCCTGTGTCGCCGACAACATCGGCGTTCAGTCCGTCGTAGCTTCACCAGGTCCACGAGCCGTATGTATCCTGTGGTGCTGAACAAAACCAGAAAAATTTATTGCTATTATGTCTACGAACTACTGAACTGTGAAAGCTTTCGGGTGAATGTATTAATAATATATATATTTTTCAGGTGGTGTTTCTTTGAAAATGAAGACAACGTTTCGAGAGGAAAGTGCTTGCATCAAATGAAATCAAATCATGTGTGAAAATGTACTTTTTACATTTTGCACATATGTACATACAGGCAAACATAGATATATGACAACCAAAGTTGGATGTCACTCACATTGATGAGATTGTATACTGCATTATCTTATAACTACATATATATTATATTTACACACGGTAAATGCGTGGTCCATGTTTTTCAGAAAAGCTCTCCTACGTCATTTCCTTTCCATTGTTTAGAATTCCGCACTTGAGAATGGCAGAGTTCACATACATGTGCGTTTTCTTGAACTGTCACTGCCGTCAGCAAATCATTCCATTGCGTTAAACGGATGCACGGTCTTGGTGTGTTTGTAACAATACCTTAAATATGTGTTTATTTTTTCAACAATTAAACGTTTGTTTTGACCGACAATGTGCTATCATTCCCGTATAACTGTAACATCATTTATATTCCTTGATTGTATGACCGAAAATCCTAAAGGTTTGAAAATATACGCTAAAATATACTGGATATGCAATATTACGAATCTCAATAAATGCATTGTTGGTGACTATGATATTGATCGACCAGTCAAATTAATTTGATATGAGCACACTATTAGAACCCTTTCGTACATGTTCGTTTTTAATTTTTACACATTCCATACTTGCTGAACTACATATACATGGGGAAACATACATCAAGTTCTGTTAATCAGTAACTGGCAGACATCATGGAGCCAATTTTTTTTAATGATATACGCCATGCACCTAGAAATGGAAAATTGTGGCTGCCTCTTCAGAATAATTATCATGTATATATGTATAGACAAGTATGATAAACTCAAAATCTATGGACAAACTTTACACAATCAGTATGTTAAGGTTGGACAAAAATTCAAAATTGGTGATCAAGGTCCGAGCAATTTGAATATCACAGACATCCGGCGAAGCCAAATGTGAGATCAGGTGTACCAGTATGAGTAAGCTTCTCTTGCCTCACATGCGACACCCACTGTGATATGCAAAATAAATGCCATCGAGATGAAGGACATAGTTAGGCTATAATAACGACTCTACAAGTACCAATCAACATGATTTGATAATATCTCCCATCATCTGAGTTACAGACAGACCGAAATGGTCCAAAACTTCTCAAAGGTCGACTGCAATCTAGGTCTCAAATAGCCCTGCTTTGATAACTTATCAGTTAGCATTTTGGCTCTGGCTAGAAAATCTTGGTAATTGGAACATGCTCTAGCATATCGAATGAGTTGAGACACATAGACGCCATACGCAGGAGCTGCAGGTATGTTACTACTCAGTACTGGGAAATTTACGATGGGAAAATTGAAGTCATCACGTTTGTCATATAATCTGGTACATAGATTGTCATTTTTGTCTATTTCGAGGTATAGGTCAAGATATGCTGCAGACTTGGAGGAGTCCGTGGTGTCTTTAATTTCCAGTTCATCCGGATATATGAGATGTGAATAATCACTGAACTTTGGATTGTTCAATGACAATACATCGTCAATGTATACATCGTCAATGATTCATATGTTGATCAGTAATGAGCAGAATTTTTGGAGCCACTCTACCGATGTTAATGGGGATGACTTCTACCAACCATGCTTCGAATGATGCCCTGGTTATCATCAAAACAATCCATGCAATATATGTAAATGTTGCTGAATAAATGTGAATATATATTCAAATATATGCCAATATTTTCCATCGTTCTGAAAAAAGATGAAATCAAGCACACCGACATGCTGCATTGATCAGTGAATTAAAACTTAACCTAATAATTTTATATACATGTATTATCAATGTACTGCTGAAAAGTGCAGAACTGATTTAATTATCAGATCTAAAGAATATAATTGTATAACAGCAGTCCATTTCGCACTTGAAAACCTGAAAACACACTTGCAGTGAAGATGTACTGATGAAAGTAATTTCCTGATCTGTTTGCACCATGTAACACCTCTCTACGTTTCTGTCGATATCATTAAAGTACATGTTTACAGGTGGATATTTCTCTGTGTATTTAGCAATATTCCACTTTCTGCATTGGTGATAGACATAATCTGTGGGAAGTTCAGTATTTTTGATACAGGAGCAACTGTATAATGGATAACTAACTGTACATGCCTTCAAGAGCTAGGATATAAATATAAACTGTACCATGCATTCATGTTTGATTTTCAGCTCTTTTGATAACTCAAGTATTATACGAGTACATAAAATATTTGAAAATACATCCATAATCGATTTCATAGTTTTGTGGAGGGGAGACTGCACATTTATATTTCTTTACATGCATAACGGTTGTGAGGTTGTGATACATTGTTCTCAATCCAGTGGTTTCACTTTTTGAATGTTCATTCATTTCGGAAACAGGTCCTGTTTACACTTTTGAAGGTATCATGAATACACCAATGACATAAGCCAGACAATCGAATTCTGATCAGATTCTTCACCTGGAATTCCATTTTGACACTCCCATCTCGAGGTTTGCACACCATGGGAATGAATATTATTTTCCCAAAACTACAGTTACTTCTTCTTAGGCACAACCTGATGCTTGGGTAACTGAATTCACATCACGACAGACCCATTCTTCTTGTATGAATTAATACAATATAAAGTCTACTGGATGTTATAACAGTCTATAATAGGCGTTATCGTATACCTCAGAGTTGTTCGTCCAGTCCTAAATATACTCAGTCTACTGCAAGGATGGCAAGTTATTGGTTGCCTGACGGGTGGCGCTACACTGGCTGATGTTGCATGAAGATATGGCGTGTCACAGTCTGTGATATCCCAACTCTATCAGAGATATCAAAGCACAGAGAGAGTGATTACAGCCAGGGGTTCACAAAACCGTTATTGGCATAAACTGGTCATTTATATTTTATGTGATAGTAGGCCAAATCTATCACATAAATGATTTTCATTGCACTTTGTTAATCGTTATTTGTTAAACTGTCTAGTACCTATAAATATACGAGTAAAAATTGTAGTTGGTTGATTGTGAGTGACATAATTCTGAAAAAATATCCTCATAATGTTTCGAGCATTGTATTTGGTATTACATTAAGACCATACCTATTGAAAAGTTGCCTTCATTGATATGTTTGTGTCATGTGAGATTTGATAGGGGAAGAACAGTGTATAAAGTTCGAACATATTGGTATCAGTTGAATGAAACATACTAAATTATGACGTCATATCTCCTTGTCTCGATATTTGAATTGCTTTGTACCACACACAGAGCCAATTTACAAAACTATTTTTGTTTGCTCCAATCACGGGATGTGATTCCAGCAATTTTTATCGCAGTGCATTCAGCTGTGATTGGTAACGGAAAACGGCAATATTCAACTTAACTTGTTTAAGACAGAGGCAACACCCCTGTGATTTGGGTGAATATCCATTGCAGAATAAGGTTTCATATATTGTAGGCTTTTTGTTTTTGCTCAATTATTAATCCGAGACTAGATCCACCCACTGAAGATACATGTTCGAATTTTCTCCCATTACCAGCTGCTGTGGTTTAGTATTAACAATACCTTACCAAATGAACTATTGATGCAATCTAATATGCAACAAAGCTAATGCACTATGCAGAAGTGTCGCCCAATGACACTGAAGGGGATCTGATTGAGAATGTGCCGAGGGGACCAACATATAATGAAGATCACACTGACAAGTATCACCATAACAGTTACTTTCCTCGTGTGATCTGGACGTTGGGTGATTATCGATTGGCGTCGGCCCATGATGTGGTTAATTAGCTGGCCATAACATGCAATCATCACCATTATGGGTACTACGAACCCGATGATAAGCTCGCTAATATCGCACTAGAATTGGTCGGGAAAAGATATATAGCATCCTCTTTTCGCATCCAATTGGGTGTAATAATAACGCCACACTTGTCTTGTAATGACCCGACCATAAAATTCCGAAAATCAGAATGTTTTGTGGCTCGCTGGATTTATTCACATAACAATCATGATTCAAATAGATTTGTTCGCACATCAGGCACACCACATGTATGAAAACTGTTATTTAGTATATGAAGCATATTTATAACCCATTACATTTACATCATACACGAAAAATGTGCTTTTCATATCCAATAATTTGAATATGAACTCATTAGTACAGTCAGAACAGAACAAAACAGAACAGAACAGAACAGTGGAGAAGAAATGATCAGGACAATGACATTCTAGAGACAATTTTAGAGGGTCATTTTCTGTGATTTGGAAAATGATGATTGTACATGCAAAGATTCACACTTCACAATTTACCTAAATGTAATAAATATAATATGTAGTTATATCTTTTCATTCATATCGTCTGGTTCGATATCATCAATACCAAGCAATGCTCAACAGTTGTTATGCAGATCAAGGTATTGTAGCTTCATACGTCAAGATATTTGCTATTTCAGAAATTGAATGCAGAACCAATTATACACAAGCTATTATTTAAACGGTACTGGGGTGACCATTAATTGATAGGTACATATTATATGTTGTGATATGTATAATGGCTAGCATCAGAAATTGCAACAGGAAGAACAAATATCACAGGAGCAAGTATTGCACACTAGGGTGGAGAATAAGAGTCCGTTCTGGATACCGGAACTCACATGGGGATCATCTAGGCTAAATGACAGCCTCATACGATTAAGCAGGATATACTCTTGAGATCTGGCAAATGAGATATCATTTGTCACATTCACCTATATCACATGATACAGCAAGTTGATACGCAGCAGTGAAAAGACTGCCGTTATCAAATTAATTACGAACCTGATGTACAAGCTGATGTAACCAACAATCAATATTTCCCAGAGAAGTGAAGAGCACATGTTGATCTCTATCAGTATGTGCTGTGTTTAAATCGTGGACCATCGATTATTCAAAAGAAATAGCAACATTTATGTCTTATCATCGAATCATTAGTGAAGAGAAATGGAAGCAATAACGCATCTATCTGTCGCATTAGTGAAGTTGAATGGAAGCAATAACGCATGGATATGTCAGTCATCGTCAGTGTGTATTAAGTTGAATAGGGTGCGATTTCTTCTGTATCCTGATTACCTTCATGATTCTGACGGAAGGAGGATGAACTTGTCAATTTCAAATTCACTCGCCTCAATTGTTTGAGCGCATTTTATCCATGGTTATGGAAGAAGTGCTCGTGAGGAATGATTGTTTTGTGTATCGAATATACCTTTATTGGATGTGTAGTGTCGCTTTACTATACGGCCGTCAAAACATTATATTATTAACTTGGCACGAATTATTCTCTCTGATTGGTCTATTTGTACCACGTGGCACTCCCAAATACTGTATGTTGGATTCCTAAATGGTATATTGCTTAGGTGGATCGGACAGCGTGGCATCGTTGTCCAATCAGCATGTCTGTTCCTAAAAAAAAGTATATTGGATCCGAGTCATGTATATGGGATTCTGTATATTGGATGGTGCTGCGATAGCAGCCAATCAGCGCGCTCGTTACATGCAAGGTCATCCTGTCATTTTGACAACTTGGTTCATCGTCTGTCAGCAACAACAAAACAAAAAGATGGCAACTGCTAATAGGTTTGCTGAATTGTCTTCGGACGAAATGCATAAAATCATAACTGAAAAGGATTCCACGAACACTAAAAAAGCGAACGATAACGCTGTTCGCGTTTTCGAAGCGTATCTGAAGGATAAAAAGAGCCGCAACACCAACACCGGTAGGGAGCCTAACGCTGACGATGACGAATCTCCCCACTCGCGGTCACACTCGGACTCGGAGTTGCATCCCCCTCAAGACGATCACGCTGAGTTAGGCGAGGCCGGCAACAACACAACCAGTGGTGAGACTGTTGACACCAGACACCGAGAGCGGTATGCAGGTCCCGTGGTTGTGTCTGTCAGTGTCAGTGAGTCTGGTGACACGGATGACGATGAAAGCCTGGCCATACTAGATAGGATCACCCACTGGACGCAGTGTACCAAGCAAGAACTGAACACCCTCCTAACACATTTTCATGCCGAGGTCAGGAATCAGGACAGTGAATACTACAAAAAAGCACAATGTTGTCAATCAGAGGAGGATTGCAGATTGCATCAGGGATTGCAAATGATTGACTTAGCAAGGGACCCTGAGTTTGCCACAGCAAACAATATGTTCAAGGCTGTAGGCAAGGTTCTGAAAAGGGAAGGGAAAGCATCCATCTCGCATTACCCCCCTGTAGAAGTTGATGACCTCACGAGATTGAGAACATACTTTGAGGAGAATAGTGTTGAGGACGCCACAGTTCTGCAGCAGCAGGTCTTCGTTAATACAGTTGTGTACTTTGCACGCCGAGGTCGTGAAAATTTGAGACAATTGAAAATCAGTGACTTTGCGGTAACAACTGATGCATCAGGAAACCTGTACCTCTACAAAACGACGGACGAGAGAACGAAGAATCACCAGGATGACAGTGGGTGTAAACAAGCCCGAATGTACCAAAAAAAGGGTAATTCAAGATGTATGAAATGCATTAGACTGACACATTCCATGATGTATGTGATTCATAGACAACACAATAGATATACTAGTATTTGAATGTGCTGATGCCATTATAGACCACATACTCACACACAAATTCACAAATTTTTATTTTCAGAAGATTTCATGTGCCCAGTGAAGACGTTTGTTCGCTATAAAAGGAAACTGAACTCGAAGTGTGTGTTCTTGTTTCAACGACCCAAAAAGCAGGTGGGCATGATACTTTTTGTCATAAGATTTTCACAACTTCTTGGTAGTGTAGCGAATTCTCTCTATATATGGAAATTATTACTACATGTACCCAGGTTCGTTTGTAATTTGATAGAGGATTATGAATATTGTTTGTGTATTTGAATCAACTACAAATATGACCAATGTATTGGTTAGGCTCTCCAATTGGAAACAGATATATATCTAGAAACTCACTGGATATTTTAGGGTAATTTCCCATCAATTTTGGGAATCTCCCACGAGTCCAGGTTTCTCAATATCTATTATTTCATGGTATGACGCCTATTTTGATTTGTCCATTAATATTCTATTCCATTTCCAATCTGATCATTCATATATCGAGCAATAACTCAAACACAAAATATATAGTTCATTACAGTGGTTTATATACGCAATCGAGGATACATCAAGTTACAGAGGCTTAATTAGGTGTATACCTCAGGTTCAGACACAGGTAGCTATCATCAGTAGGCTAATCGTCCCCTCAGTGATGATAAAATGATTCCGTGACGAAAGTAAGAAATGTACAACATAAAAAGTGTTCAAAAAGCCGAAGTTAATAAATATACGTGTTGATAATTTGGAAGGCGCCGACGGAATGAAAAGATTTAAACTTTAAACAGTGAAAACACCCTAATCTCCCTATGTCTCCCTACCCCTAACAACCAGGACTCCCGGGTGCACGGCACTTATGCACCAATTGCTATGTAAATACATCAGATAATTGTACAATATTTTTATGTTTAATAAAACTATCAAAAAGCTATACATTGGTGTTTCATTTATAATTCTACACAATCTAGAATTAATACAAATTACATTTTATCGAAGGTGGGGTGGGTGCCGTCTGCGATAAATAACTTTGACAACGAGCTAGGGAGTCCCAGACCACGTGACGTAACTAACCAATCAGATGCCTTCTTATAACTTTGGAAAATACCGCCAAGGCTTGAGAGAAACCGGTGTGCACATGCTGAAATATGTCTAATAATACGCTAAATACGGAGTGTTACAGCACAGATTATACATAAGATCGAAGATATAAGACTATAGGAGATATATAAAACAGGTACCAGTGCTGGTAAGGTCAAACTAGAGCGATTGACATCGTTGAAGTTGCAGATTCTTCAACATCGCCCACCATAGTAAATTACGGTAACTACAGACTTGGTCAAAATAATGATCACATCAATGTCTATATCTCCACACTACACCCTCTCTTAAAAGATTGAAAACTCTCCTGAGTTTATGTTAACAAAACTCTGTAATACTAATAAATTTTAACACGAATTCCTAAAAACAGTAGATAGGCACACAACATTTGTCAACAACTAGCCAAAAATTTTAAATTAATTTGCAGAGAAAGTTAGATTCTACAACAGTTTACGTCCCAATAACAACACAACAAGGCTAACAAGCCTAGCTAATATATAAATATCTACCTATACTATAGTATTTACAGCCGTAGAACTGATATTTTTTTTTTTTTTTTTTTTTTTTTAACACCCTGCCCTAAAATACTGGGACAGGTTAACAATATAAATAATATGAATAAATACACAAATATTCTATACACATCAGATCAGTTTGTATGAATTAACAATCTGTCTACCGGTATGTACAATTTGATAGAACCTCCACATATTTACAAATTACAAAATGCTTATATACAATAGTAGAACTTCCTACATGTCTAGTCCAAGGGGGTTGGCTGTCATCGCTCTCATGTGTCTGAGCTCCCGGTCTTTCATTCGGAGTTGGTCCCTCAGTCGTTTGAGTTCCTCATCTTTACGTTTGATTTCTTCCTTTCGTTCTCTTTCCTCTTTTAGTTCTTGATCTTTTAGCTGTTTCTTTATCTCTTTATTCCTTTTGGTCAGCATCATAATTTTGTGTTCATTCAGGTAAAATTCCTTCATGAGGTCTCGTTTCATCTGGTCTGGCTTTGGTGGCATGTCAAGTGGTGGGAGAGGTGGGAGTTGTACTGGGGCAATCGGTGTCATCATCATGGTTGGTTTCTTTGGTTCTGGTTCTGGTTTGTTAGCCTGTTCTAGTTGCCGTTTTCGGAGAATGGGGTGTACGCTTTCCAGGGTTTTCTTTCCGTCCTCGGGAGTAGTTGTGGGCAATAAGATCTTCCCTATGCATGATGGTGGTTTGTTGCCCTGGGAATCTCTGAATTTATTGTTCGCGACTAATGACTTTGGTAGTTGTTTAAGCATCTTGTTTTTTTCTTCATCGGTGGCAAATGCTTGGGATTGGGCCCTTGACACGTGTTCTTTTGTCTTGTCTTCACGGGGTGATCGGAAGCCGCACTTTTTGACAGGGCACAGGAACATGAGGATTGTAGGTAGATGGAACAGCATCCAGTGCCGGCGAAGGCCACTGATCCGGCTAAACATTTCGCTCTGGCATACTGGCACAGGACACTTCCTGGTTAGGATGGGTGACGAAGGATTTGGTTTGACTGGTGTTTCTTGGAGGGTAGGCACAGGCTTCGTTGCTGGGTCAGGCAGAGTGGGGATACTGTTCTCCTTCAAGGCATAGTCGAGCAGATCGTCGTCTTCAAACAGACTCAGGTCGATCTCATAATCGTTAAGCTCCATCTGAAGCAAACAAGTTTAAGGTGAGTAGCGGTTCGGCGGTTTACGTCTTCGTTTTCCCCGACCCATTTCTATTGAAATCTGTGAGTCACTTGAATTTTCACTGTCTGTGATATTTTCACTTGTCACAGAGTTATTGAATTCATTTTGTGTCTCAACAATATCAATTTCATTTGGTATAATTTCACTGTCAGTATCAATAACTTCATGTTCACTTCTCCAACTTTCAGGTATTTCACCAAAATGTGGCTTCAATGTGTCCACATGGACTCGGACTTCAGGACTATTCGGAGTCCTTTGGATTACACAGTGAATGGATGTCGGACATTGAACGACTTTGAAAGGACCCGTCCACCCTTTGGATAGTTTCCCTCTGGCAGCAGGTGGGTACCATCGCCACACGTAAGTACCAGGTTTGTATTTATGTGGTTTTGATTTGATATCATAATAATCTTTTTGCCTTTTTGCACTAGATTTCAGTTGCTCATCAGCATATTGATAAATATTTGTGAGTGAATTGCGTAACCACTCAACATATTCGATTGGGCAGTCTATATTTGGTTTTGAGTTTGGAGGATGTCCAACCATGACATCAATTGGTAAATTATTTTCATGCCCGAACATCATCAAATTCGGCGAACATCCAGTAGATTCATGTGGTGTGGCACGATAAGCCATACATAAATATGGAAGGTGATCGTCCCAATCATCACGATTTTTATTAACAAATGCTTTCAACATCTGCTGTATTGTTCTATTCCAGCGTTCCACTTGACCATCACTCTGAGCATGGAAAGGAGTGGTTCTGGTCTTTTCAATACCTAAGAGATTGCACACTTCAGTGAACAGATGAGACGTCAAATTACGACCTTGGTCACTATGGAGAATTTTTGGAGCACCGAATATGGTAATGAATTCAGTCACTAGTTTGTCAGCAATAGTTTGAGCTAACTGATCTGGCATAGGAGTTGCATGCGTCCATTTTGTGTAGTAGTCACTTATGACTAAAATGTATTTGTTATGATTCTCTGTTTCAGGCAATTCCCCCAGAATATCAATCGCTATCCGGTCAAGTTTATTACGCACTGGCACTTGCTGAAGTTTCGCCTTATACCTAGGACCTGGCTTTATAGAAGCACAGACATCACAGTGTCTACACCAACGCTCGACATCGCTTTTGCATTGAGGCCAATAAAATCTTTGCCTGATGTTCATCAGGGTACGTTTGATCCCTAAGTGACCTGCAGTACGAGAATTGTGTAGTTGGTGTAAAATTTTATTTCTTATTTCTCGGGGCGCAACTAGTTGATATTTTTCAGTGTTAGTACACTTAGGAGTCCATTTACGATATAGCACACCGTCAATGACTTCAAGTGCATGCCACTGCCCACAGTAATTTCGAACTTCATTATTCTCGGCAACTTCTGGCAGGACACTTCCTGTCAGTTTCCTTCCAAGCAATAACTTTTTGGATACTCTTATCCACACTTTGCATCTCAACCAAATCGTCTTTATTCCAGTTAGATACCCAATTGGAATCTAGTACATCTAATTCTTGCAAAATATTACTGTCCCCATTATCAACTAAGTTTGATGAATCATCTGAATTTGTTACAGGTGAAGAGGCAACGAGCTGTTCAGCAGGTGAAGTTTGACTGGCCATATCAACAACACTGCTTGAAGGCGAGTCGGCTCTCCTGTCAACATTCAGGTCTATGCGAGGTTGTTCTTGCAGTCTAGCGCGGGCTGAGTGACGGGTTGTGACGACATTCACAGGGACCGTATCACCCGATGGACATTCCAAACATTCCTCTCTATTACAACGTCTGCGTTTTATGGTAGGTATTTTTCGAGACAAGCCATCAGCGTTACCATGATTGACACCCTTTCGATGTTCAATCGTGTAATTGAAAGGCTGTAGACTGAGAAGCCATCTGCCAATCAGTCCCTCAGGATCTTTGAAATTCAAAAGCCATCGAAGCGAACTATGATCGGTTCTAATTGTAAAATGAGTTTGACCCAGTAAATAATGTCTGAAATGTTTAACAAATGTAACTACTGCTAACAACTTTCACTGAATGTATCTAAAACTAACTTTGTTATCTTTGGTAGTAAAAAATCGAAAACGCGGAACAATGACATAAAATCAATAAAGTTAGGTAATCAAATAATCAGTAGGATTAGTTGCTGTAAATTTCTTGGCATTTATATAGATGATGAGCTGGAGTGGGGTCAACACACTGAATATATCAGCAAAAAAATTTCAGGCGGTATGTATGCAATCAATTCATGTAAAAGGGTATTATCAACAGCTAGTTTGAAATTGTTATATTTTAGTCTCGTTCATTCACACATCACGTACGGAATTCTTCTATGGGGTGCAACAAAAAAGTCAAACCTGAAAAAAATTGAAATCCTTCAGAAAAAGGCAATAAGGGCTGTTGCCAAATCTGCATATAATGAACACACTTCTCCCTTGTTCAAGCAACTGAATATATTAAAGCTATGTGATCTATATGACGTTCAACTCGGGAAATTAGTCTACAGATGTCTCAACAATTTGGCGCCTCCCTCCTTGTCGTCCGTGTTCACAAGAAATGACGAAATCCATTCTTATTGCACTCGAAACCATAATTGCCCACGTTCTCTCAAACCCAGCTCAAAGATAATTTCCCATAGTTTTATCCATCGAGGCCCAAAGATGTGGTCTGAAACACCATCCGATGTAAAGAATGCCAAGTCACTGAAATCTTTCTGCTACAAATTTAAAAGATATTGTCTGTGTACCTATTAGAGCAAGTTGATTTCGCGAATTCTCCGATCCCTTAATCATGAGTCATCAAGTAGTGCCATCATATTTTGTCTTTCTTATATGAACATACAATTTCAACGGAGTGCCTTATTATGTGGCCCGTTCTTTAGTCGGCAATAAATTTCAACAAATGCATATTACCCCGCGGGGGTGGAAGTTGGAGTGTGCTATCGGACCTGCAGTCAAATGTCATGACCGGCAAATGACCGGCGAATATGATAAACGTTATGATATTTTTTGGTTTTCGGACCTATGGTCCGATAACCTATTGGCATGGCGTTGCGTCCGTCGGCGTCGTCAGCGTCCGTCGTTCATCCATTTTTTTATCTTCAAAGTTTTAAGTGAAATCCTTCTGAAATATTGTACAAAATACCTATAAATATTCTAAAAGGGGATATTTTTTGTCTTTTTATTTTCGCATTTTTCTTTTTTCAAACTGGAGGCCTCTTTTTGACGAAGAAACGGCCAATTTCTGACTTTGGCGGCCAATTTTTGCCAGGGACTGGTCAGACAGTTTTGAGATCTTTGTTTCATAAGATTCCCCTCATGTGCCTCTGTTGCGTATGTGGGTTTGGTTGTCTTTGAATCGCCGGTCTGCGTGTGGCAGCTATTTTCATTCTGTCGCCGGATCTCTCATTATTGAAACTACAGCATATAGGTAATGGATGTTGAATATTATTATGACATTGATTTTGACCAGTGACATCATTTACACGGTTAAGGGACAAAATGGTTATTATATAAAATATAAAACATATATGGTCCGGTAACCTTTCTTTGCCCTTGGGCAAATTTTTATCGTGTTTACTTGTGCAACCAATCATTGTGTTTACTTGTTCAACCAATTATTTACTAGTTTATTATTATGCAGGGGCTCATCGTTCTACAGACATACGTCTTTGATGGGCCCTCAAACTGTATCGCATTGTTCCGATTATCATATTGTACATTCTTTAATTATTGTTGATATAGTTTGAAATAAACAAACAAACAAACAAACAAACAACTCACGATACGTAGTGCAGTAATTTCTTTGAGACTTCGATAAGGTTTGGCTAGCATATGCAATCACTTTTTCAACACCATTTTGCATCTGTGATAGAACTGCACCAATACCAATGTCACTGGCATCAGTATCTAAGATATATTCATTTTCATCTGATAGAACAGGGTATGACAAGATTGGAGCTTCGATCAACCTTTGTTTGAGCGTCTGGAAGGACTCTTCACATTCATCCGTCCAGGAGAAAACTCTGTTTTTCTGGGTAAGTTTAGTCAATGGTGCAGCAATGTGGGCAAAAGATTTGATAAATTTCCTGTAGTAATTGGCGAACCCATGAAAACTTCTAACATCATGCACAGATTTTGGGGTTTCCCAATTCTTTACAGCTTCTATTTTTTCAGGCTCACACTGCACTCCAGCTGAGCTTACAACGTGACCAAGGAAAGACACTTGCTTCCGGAATAGGTGGCACTTCTTCGGTTTGAGAGTTAGACCAGCTTGCTTTATTCTATCAAAAACGCTTTGTAAGTGATTTAAAGCTTGATCAAAAGTTCGACCCATACATATTATGTCATCCAAATATACAAGACATCTATCACCGATCAATCCGTTCAAGACCATGTCCATAAGACGTTCGAAAGTGGCTGGCGCATTTGTCAGACCAAATGGAAGGACTCGAAATTGGTACAAGCCCATATGGGTGGCGAAGGCTGTTTTGGGTCTATCTGCTTCAGAGACTTCACATTGCCAGTAGCCTGAGGCCAAATCTAACGTACTGAACCAATTAGCTCCAGACAATGTGTCTATACAATCCTGGATATTGGGAATTGGATAGGAATCCTTGACTGTCACTTTATTCAGTTGTCGATAATCGACACAAAATCTCGAGGACCCGTCTTTCTTTGTGACAAGTACCACTGGACAACTCCAGGGACTTGAAGTCATCTCGATTTGTTCTGCTTCTAACATTTCTTTTATGTGTTTCTCTATCATAGGTTTTTGTTTGATACTGGGTTTATATGGACGAAGTTTGATAGGTTTTGCATCACCAGTATTTATTTCATGTTTCACTAAGGTTGTCCTACCCAGGGGTTTTCCTGGTGCTAGGAAAATATCTTGATTTTGGTAGATCATTCCGCAAATCACCGAATGTAAATTTTCATCAATATTTTCACAAGAACTTTTCGCCATTTCTTGCAAATGTTCAGGAAGATCTTCAAGATTTTTGTGCTCATAACTGTGCGCACCAGTTTTTGAAATGCTAGAGATTTTTGAAACTGGTTTTAATTCAGCTACTGTAGTTCCTTGTTTTATTTTCACAGGTTCATCAGCAAAATTGGAACAAGTCAAGTGAATTTTGTCTTCAGAAATATCAACAACAGCGTTGGACAAGATCAATCCAGTCTGTACAGCAAAAGACTCCACAGCTTCAGCAATACCAACTGTATCATTTGGATTCCATTTTGAACCATCAATTGACCCAGTCAAAATATGTTCACGTCCAGGAGCAACTGTGAAATTTTGTGACAATCGGATACGACAACAGTCAGGTCCGTCATTTCTCTTCATTTGAATTTGCATATCATTGATGGTGATATGACCATGGAAAATATCTATAGTGCACGCCACTCTGTTCAAAAATTGCATTCCAAGAATTCCTTCGAGTTCATCTAAGTCAGCGATAACGAATTTGACAATGAAATTTCTTTCATTCAATGAGATTTGAAATTCTGCCTCTCCATATACTTTCAGGAAAGAACCTTCAGCAGCCTGGAGATCAACTGAGACTGGGGTTAAGTTGGGTCGCACACACGGGTCAAGTGAATCAAAAATTTTCTTGTCAAGCACATTGGGAGAAGCACCCGTGTCTACAAGCCAAGACATCGACACATCAAAAATGTTGCCATTGACAAACCAGCAGTGATTGCCAGCTGTTGTTCGGACAAAACTTTTAGGCCTGTTGCCCTCGTCAACTGAACCCTCGGCCTCAGGATCAGCCGAATTTAGTTTAACTGAACATTGCCTGCTTGATTTTGTTGATTGTTGTGAGATGTATTGTCAGGGACATTATCAATGTGTTGAGTTTCCTGTGAAACTCTCACGTGACAATCACGAGCATAGTGTCCCTTCTTGTGGCATCGGAAACACTCAACATTGTTCATTCTGCCTGGTTTCTGTCCATGCGAGTATGACTTCTGTTTGCTCAGTTTTTCGACATTTTCACTGAGCTGGACAACAGTGTCATTCATTTTACTGAGAATTTCATCCAATTTGATAGAATCAGTTTCCTGACTCTTTTTAGGCTTATCAGCGGATTGGGATTGGCTCGATTTGACGACGGCGAGAGATGGCTTCGGTTTTCGGGACAACTCGGACGTTTCGCTTTTGGTTGGGCAGTCAAACGCTTCGAAAGTCACGGCTGAGTTTATCGCTTGTGCCAAGTTTGATGGTTTGGTAAGGTGAACATGCCTTTTCATTTCCTTTGTTGGCAAGCCTTTGATGTACAAATCCACCAAGATTTTCTCCTCAATCACTTGATTGGGATAGGCTTTGCTCGCCAAACGCCTAATTGCGTGACCAAATGATGTGACCGTCTCATCATCTTTACAGACTCGGTTCATGAGCTCGAGAGAAAATCTGGATTCTCTACCTTCCGGACTAAATCTGCGTGTAAGTGCATCAACTAGCACATCGAAATCATGTTGTTGAAATTTGTGTATACTCCCCAGGACTTCGCGAGCTTCGTCAGTCAAACTAATGGCCAACTGGACACCCATGTCTTCGGGGCTCCAGTCGTTCCACTTAGCCACAGCTGAGAAATGATCAAGGTAATCGGGCCAATCAGTCTTGCCACTGTACCTCATCGGCTCTTTTTCACGCCGGTCAACTTTTCTCGGATGACTGGGATTGAAATTTGATGGACGGGGAACTTCAGGGAAATTGTTTGCCACCGAGTGTTTAGGTGTGGATGTTGCCCTAGACTTTGGAGCTTTGCCGTCATTTTCTACCCAGTTATACTCAGAGGAATCATCGATACCGTCTTCCGCAAATGTTACCTTGTTTGGAGTAAGGTTACTCACTACACCTGAATCAGTCATAGCAGTTGGTCTCGAGTCACTCACAGATTTCAAAGTTCCCACCCCATCACACAGGTTTTTGACATCAGAGTTTTGGGATTTTCCCATGTCTACTTGTACATTTTGGGATTTATTTGGTTTTCGATAAAACCACTCGGAAATGCTTGAGAAAAAGCTCATTTTGAATGATCAGACTGTATTTTCACAAACATATATCGCCTCTATCCTGGTCACGGCACCATAAATTATGTAGCGAATTCTCTCTATATATGGAAATTATTACTACATGTACCCAGGTTCGTTTGTAATTTGATAGAGGATTATGAATATTGTTTGTGTATTTGAATCAACTACAAATATGACCAATGTATTGGTTAGGCTCTCCAATTGGAAACAGATATATATCTAGAAACTCACTGGATATTTTAGGGTAATTTCCCATCAATTTTGGGAATCTCCCACGAGTCCAGGTTTCTCAATATCTATTATTTCATGGTATGACGCCTATTTTGATTTGTCCATTAATATTCTATTCCATTTCCAATCTGATCATTCATATATCGAGCAATAACTCAAACACAAAATATATAGTTCATTACAGTGGTTTATATACGCAATCGAGGATACATCAAGTTACAGAGGCTTAATTAGGTGTATACCTCAGGTTCAGACACAGGTAGCTATCATCAGTAGGCTAATCGTCCCCTCAGTGATGATAAAATGATTCCGTGACGAAAGTAAGAAATGTACAACATAAAAAGTGTTCAAAAAGCCGAAGTTAATAAATATACGTGTTGATAATTTGGAAGGCGCCGACGGAATGAAAAGATTTAAACTTTAAACAGTGAAAACACCCTAATCTCCCTATGTCTCCCTACCCCTAACAACCAGGACTCCCGGGTGCACGGCACTTATGCACCAATTGCTATGTAAATACATCAGATAATTGTACAATATTTTTATGTTTAATAAAACTATCAAAAAGCTATACATTGGTGTTTCATTTATAATTCTACACAATCTAGAATTAATACAAATTACATTTTATCGAAGGTGGGGTGGGTGCCGTCTGCGATAAATAACTTTGACAACGAGCTAGGGAGTCCCAGACCACGTGACGTAACTAACCAATCAGATGCCTTCTTATAACTTTGGAAAATACCGCCAAGGCTTGAGAGAAACCGGTGTGCACATGCTGAAATATGTCTAATAATACGCTAAATACGGAGTGTTACAGCACAGATTATACATAAGATCGAAGATATAAGACTATAGGAGATATATAAAACAGGTACCAGTGCTGGTAAGGTCAAACTAGAGCGATTGACATCGTTGAAGTTGCAGATTCTTCAACATCGCCCACCATAGTAAATTACGGTAACTACAGACTTGGTCAAAATAATGATCACATCAATGTCTATATCTCCACAGTAGCAACCTAAGGAATATTCGTTTATTTTTTAATCATCTGTGAAACATTCCAAATCAGCCCAATATATCTCTTTTCCAGGTCACGAATGCAGATGCAACGTGGTACGATGCCACACCAGTTGGAGCTCATACTGTTGGGAACTTCATGCCTACTATCAGCACGGCCGCAGCCTTATCACAGAGATACACTAATCACTCCCTACGAGCAACAACTGTTACTTTGCTGAATAGCGCCAACCAGGAAGGTAGAGACATCATCTCTGTGACTGAGCACGCTTCTGTCAACAGTCTAACCTCCTACAGTAGAACCTCCGAGAAAAAAAGGAGGGAGATGAGTGACATTCTCAGCTTTGGTTTGCAAGGGAACGACACGGGAGAATACAAAGACTACCAAGAAAAGCAGAAGAGGCCAACACAATCGAATAATACCTTCACAGAAGGTATGGTAGCTCAGACTGTATACTAGTATTTGAATATCCATATTTTTTTTACATCAATACATGATTAAGTACCGTATTAGTCCTAATAGTGGCACGTGCCCTAATAGTAGAGCGCCCCCCTCTTTTCCCCAAAAATATTCGATTTGTGTAACCTTGTACATCATGGAGTGTTCCAATCCACACATTTATGTTATTTGAATCATAATAAAAGGGAAATGAACTCTATAGACATATTATTCAGTGATTTTCTTAAATTTTACCTCAACTTTTACCTAATTTTTGCACTCGCTACTGCAGGAGGTCTTGCTTTGGCTCGCCGTGCTTCTATTAGGACCAATACGGTAGTTTAATTACCAGATGTTAGAAATTACATTCTCATTTGTGTCCAATTTTGTATACTTGACAGTAGTGGATTGCGAGAATGATAGGGGATCCCTTGGGCAAGTGACGTCCATAGTACCAGTCCAGTCAACTCATCTGTCTCAGCACAAGTCAGCTGCTGATCTGCGCTCTCTGGGTGTACAAGGTGCACCAAGCAAACGAGTCGAATCCCACCACTGCCAACAACGTCAAGTCCTTGCTTAAGTGCATCGGCAGCCGTCAGGGCCCGCCAAGCCATGTGTGCAGCAGTCTGCTGCCTGTGCTGTGTTCGATCAAATTGATGGTGATGATGATGGTTTAGACCAGATTTTACGTGATTTAGAAATGCCAGTTGAGCGTGATTTCGAAATCCCAGTTGTTACGCAACAGAGCGTTCATGCCTCCACGTACAACCACGAACTAAGAAACTTGATGCCTCCTGTCTTCAATAATTGCCAAGTGACAATCAATTATAATGTTCATTCAAATTGAAAACCAAGTGTTAAATGTGTATCCCAAATCCAAGGGAATTTCACATGTTCATTGTGCTTCCTGTTGTTAAAAGTATGTCTTTGAATATTGGTGAGAATTATTGGGTTTATACTGTGTTTAAGGTTTAATGTCATATAAATTTCATCCATGTGTGTTGTTTCATGTGTTTATTGACTGTTTTGTTGTTCAATGTAACGTATCAGAGGGATATGACGTTATGTTATGGTTCGAGTGATATCACACCTCCGAGAGAGCAGCTAATGTAAATATGTTTTGAGTGACTTTTATGCACCATCCATCATAATGTTGTCCATAACTCTTTAATCATAATGTTATAAAATGTTGATTACATGCCCTAATATACATGTATATCCTTATGGTCAATAAATACTTTCGAAAAGTACTGTTTTGTTTGGATATTTTATGAACAGAGCTAAGCTACAGTACAAATGGAGATAGGCCTGCATCATTCAAGAATACACAAATAATGCATATGGATTAACTACACGATTGGTTCTAATAGTAATATCTAGCAAAGATTGGATATTGTTAATGATATAGCAAACATTGGATGCTGGTCGTCCAATACCGAGTTTACGGGATTCAGAAAAGCTATATTGGACTCGGCACTCCCCATCATCCAATATTTGTATAGTATTATGTGTAAACACGTTATGGGTTTCCAGTGACTTGTCTTGACGTTTGTTTCATTGTACTAGCAAGTGTGCATGTATGTTTTTCACCATGAGCTGGCGATGGAGGGTGGGGGGGGGGGGCAAGGGGGGGAGGGGGGTGATGATGATGAATATCAACAAAACATGTCAGCAAAATAGTTACCCAAACATGTCAGCAAAAAGTACCAGTTATATGGTTTTTGAATCTCTCCCACCCCCATACTTCGTGAAAAAGAGTGAGATACATGTTGTAACTCAAGTGGAGGTGCAACGTCTCGCCATGAGTTGACCAGCTCTTGTTGACATTGAAGACAAATACTGAATAGTGTGTTCATGCCTGGATGATTTGTCAAATTTGTAATATAATCTGTGTCCAAATTTTTCACGGGTACAGCTTAGCGAGGAATTGTGTGATGCCTCTCAGCTCCATATGAAAAGAAAAACATTGAACAAATATTAAAGGTGAGCTATCCAAAGGAAGACTCTTATGTTGTCCTGATCAAAGCGATTATATTAATGACAACAGGAACCATGAGAGAAAATAATTTACCAAAGAATGAAACATACCACGATTATGTGCTCATCCAATCAAGAACAATGACTAATAGTCACAGGATGAACAATTCATGCAAGAGTAGTGTCATTAAATCGTTACAAACTTTCAATGCCTCGTGGGGGTGGATCATCGATATGTCTTATTCATTTACTCCTGTAGCGGTTTGATATCAACTCAATCCTGGGCTGTAGTTGGGAACACACTCAGAAGGGCTAAAATGGGAAATCCCTTTGATTATTTCAAGACTTGAGAAGCAAAAAACACCCCTGATATTGAGCATTCGGAAACTTCAATTTTTGTATTGAAGGATTTCTGTAACGTAAATTTACGTGTGAATTTAACCCCATATTACCCAGACATCAATTTGATTCATTTACCAAAGGGTTGGTGTGCATGGTTCTTAAACGGGGTGTCATTGGCATCAGTTTTATGTTGTAAATTTGTAGAAGGTCAGTGATTTTCGCGGTAACGAAAGTAAACTTCTTTAACTTAGGATACATGGATTCTTGTAGACAGAAAATTAGCAGGTGACTCTGACATTATTCATAGTAAAACACACACCAGTCCGTTAATTTAAGAAATGAGTTAGCAACTCCATATGCATGATATGGGGAACAAGATAAGTATTGTTCCACCATTGCAGACAAATCGGCGTATGTATGTGCGAATGTATCACCAAGGAATGGATAACTGCGGACTTTTGAAAGTTAGGCACTAATGTAAAAGATACCTGGTTAAGGTCAAAGAATATCTCCATTTTTTTATGCTTACTTTTTTTCTAATAAAAAGACACATAATTTGCTTCTAACCGATATACATCTTAGATACAGCTTTACATGCTTTATTATATTTAGAAACAAAATTACATGTTCGTTGAGTTTGGAATTCAACTAAATTAACAAGGTACGCATAAGAGGACAAAAAATTAGCCCAAGGGCCAAGATAAGTTACCGGACAATTTTGGTTTTAAGCATTGTAGGTGATATATCACTTTCAGATTTACCAGTCAAGGTCATCTTTATAAGTTTCAATGTTTCGATTGGTATGCTGCATATGACTATATATTTATAATACAAACATATAAGCTTTATCAACAAGCATTTCGTCTGTAGAGGCCAATTTACACATGCCAGGTCAGGCAAGATTTTGAGATTCGGACATCAAGGTCGTTCAAGGTAGTCCGCTCCAAACAGTGAGGGGCAGGGGTCAAAGAGTTTTTCAAAATAAATGACTGTATTAACAAAATCTAGAGCTTCAAAATGACATATTTTATAGAGTAATTGATCAGCATCCTAAAACTGAAAATAAAATTGGGGGTCACCGTATCCGTTCTCTTGGAAAACAAGATGCGAGATGTGAATATGGGCAAACAAAATTGTAAAAATACCTAAAATTAAGTCATTTTAGTAAATGTTTGTGATTTTTGATCGAATATGTCGAAGAAACCAGCACGGTGACCCCCTATTTTCTTTTCAGTATTAGAATGCTGATCAGTTACTCTATAAAATATGTTATCTTGAAGAGATAATATTCAACATATAACTTTTAAATTTCGACTTTTCATTACCTCCCTGTGTGTAGCAGACTACGTTAAGGTCAAGTTCAAGGTCACCAAAACATGTGCCATATATACATGACTTTCTATAGGCTTATACACAATCCTAACCTGTATGTGTAAGTGTTTAAGCCTTAGAGGCCACTTTACAGATTTCACGTCAGACATGTAGACACTCAAGGTCATCCAAGGTCAAAGTCATCATTAGTTGTACCATATCCAACTTCCTATATATGTATTATATTATATATGTATTACATAATATATGTACTATATATATTTGTATAATATACTAAAATATAATATTATATATGTATTATATATGTATATATAATACATATGTGTTATATTATATATGTATTATATATATATATATATATATATTATATATATTCATAATGCAAACTTAAGCTCTACCTACATGCATTTCATCTGTGGAGGCAAATTTGGGCATTCTTGACCCCAAAATAGCTGTTTTGACCTTTCAAGGTCATCAAAGGTCACCTCACAAATCGCCATATATGCTTTCCTATTTGAACGTGTCAATGTCTAAGCTCCACAAGTGTTCTATGAGTACAGTCCCAGCAACTCCCATTATGAAGGAAAAAATGCCGCAAATTTTCTAGGTCCATAGTTTTTTTCAAAGGGTGAAACAATTTTTTTGGCTAGAAATTGTCAAAATGGATAGTAAGTGATTCGGGGCAGAAAAAAAACGTTTCGTTGACTCGTCAAAAATTCAAAATGGCCGCCACGCGAAGACCAGCAATTAAAAGGGCAACAAAATTTATACACATCATAGAGGTATGTGAGGGGTCTTATGCATAAATTAGAAAAAAAAGTTACTGAACAGTTTTTGAGATAATGGCCGTGGAAGTCCAAAAATTTTGAGAAAAATGCGAAAATAAAAAAACTAATAAAACGTCACTCTGCAAAGAAATTTAATCATTTTTGTGCCAAATTTCAGAGAGATTCGACTGTAAACTTTAAACATAAAATTGTAAACGGACGACTGAAGCAATGCCATGCCAATAGGTTATCGGACCTAAGGGCCGGTAACCTAAAAATTGGTTTAGGTCACTTTTAGACTCATGTTTGACCACAGATGCCAATGTGATGTAGGCATACAATTTCCCAGGACGTTCTTTTAATTTACATTTGAAATACATCTGATTGGTCGATCGATACATACATCTATATGGTGGTGGACGTTCCTTTCAACCTGGTTTGCAGACCCTAATTGACGAACAACATGTGGGAGGAGACTGGCTTTCGCAAAAGGACCGACGCAATCAGTCTTCATGAGAAATGTCCCCATCGTGTATTCACCATAGAAAGGGCACCTGTGTTACATTATTACCCTCGCCCCGATAGGGGCAGAGGGTATTGTAATTGGGTCTGTCCGTTTGTATATCTGTCTGTTTGTTTGTCTGTCTGTCCCCGCGCATATCTCAGAGGAGAATGGTCCGATCAACATGAAACTTATAGAGATGAAGCGGTATCTCAGTGGCTCGGTCCTCCTCGAATCTGGTCAAAATCGGACAAAAACTGTTGCCATGGCAACGGAAAATGTAAAAATCAATAATTGACCATAACTTCGGTTCAAATCAAGATAATTTTTTCTAACTAATTTTGTATTTTTCTATGGCCAATTCCTGATCATCTGATATATAGCCCGTGGTCGTACGACCAAAACTCTCCATTATCGCCCGATGTCGAAAAATTGGGGTCACGATTTCGGTTATTTGGCCAGCGACGTTTCAGTGCAAATGTCTGCGCTCATAACTCAAAGGCAAACAGTCTGATCGATTTGAAATTTATAGGGCTGGAGTGCTATGGTAGTGGCTCAGTCCCTTTCAAATTTTGCCAAAATCGGGTGAAAACGGTTGCCATGGCAACGAAAATCACATAATTGGCTCTAACTCCGGTTCTACTTGATATTATTTTTTCCATCTTTTTTTGTATTTTTCTTTGGCCAATTCCCGATCGTTTGGTGTACGATTGATGGTCGTACGACGAAAAGTCTCCATTATCGCCCGATGTCGAAAAATTGGGGGTCACGAATTCGGTTATTTTTGGCCAGTGACGTTTCCGTGCAAATGTCTGCGCTCATAACTCAAAGGCAAACGGTCCGATCGATTTGAAACTTATAGGACTGGAGTGCTATGGTAGTGGCTCAGTCCCTTTTATCGGGTAAAAACGGTTGTCATGGCAACGGAAAAAAAACACATAATTGGCTATAACTCTGGTTCTAATCAATATTAAATTTTCAACTTATTTTTGTATTTTTCTTTGGCCAATTCCCAATCGTATGGCGTACAACCGATGGTCTTAAGACCAAAACTCTCAACTATCGCCTAAGTTTAGTTACTAAATCTGAAGGGCGAGGGTCTGCAATCTCTGATTGTCTCGTTGCAACTGTATCTGTACTTGTCCTTGACGTATGGTGCGAATATGATAAAAGCACAATACAGTGTACTGTATCGTGTTATATATTCACTGAGGACATACATATCTCAATAATAATGATATGAAAATAATCGCAAAGACATTATGCACGTCCGTGCCCATATGCTATATTATACAACGCCAATCACTGGAGACATTTTCTGATAAAAATATAGACTTGACATAATCTTGATCTCACTTGCCATCTAAATATAGTTTCCCCCTTGCTAAGGATGATTCAATATATGAGCCAATTATGATTGCGAGAATAACCAATTGTCACTATGATCGATTCTAATGATTGCTCAAATGGCCGACAGGGAATTCACTAACCACAAGGAATTGCGAAATAGCAATAATTATCAGACCTTCATGTTAAACAACGTGACGTTGTCTTTTGTTGACTGTCCTTGCTTTACACATCAAAAACCATGGATTATTCAGAACATTTCTGCTATGAATAGGAATCCGAATGCCCTGAAAATAGACATTGACAAACAATACCATCAAAGCATTATTCGCCTCCCGAATAATAAGTGTTTCATTAAACTATTCATACAGTGGTCACACCTATTCACAAAATTCTTCCGCTACTGGTAAGGGGAAAGAGTGAGGCAAGTGCTCATGCAATAATTCATCTTCTTGAATTAGGCTTGTCCCTCTAGTTCTTTCATCTTCCATGATTACGACGGTACCTTTCTACTTTCTTCTTTGTGATTGATGAGACTAAAACATTGACAACAATATATACCCACTGACCAATAGCACATAATCGGAGAGAGGAGATCATGCCAATATTAGACGCTAATAAATAATTACTATTTCAACAAAATCGAGCTCTCATCAGTAAAACATTCTCATCATACAGTTTTTTGCAAGGTGTCTGAGTGAAACGTGATAATTATGGACTAAATTATTTGTTTAGCTTTTTTGGCTGGGTCTGTAAATGAGTCAATAGAGATAGTACATATTTCGTTCGTAACGGACTA
Source organism: Terebella lapidaria (assembly GCA_949152475.1). Lineage (NCBI taxonomy): Eukaryota > Metazoa > Annelida > Polychaeta > Terebellida > Terebellidae > Terebella > Terebella lapidaria. The sequence goes on along the minus strand of OX424570.1, from coordinate 13,868,830 downwards.
CATAATTGGACGTCACTTCAGGGACATGGCTCGTCATTATCACAATACAGCACACACAACGCTGATCCTTCAAACATCTAATATTAATGTAGAATTGGCGGCAACCTTGATCTTACATGCCATTTCAGGCCAGTCAGTCCATTCTCTATGATGATCCAAGGAATACATGCGTCAATTGATTCTAATGGTCGGTGGGGGTATACAACAGTGACGGGATATATTCCATGAAATACGATAATAAAAAAAGCTTTCATGTAAATGGGGTGGTATGTTTAATTTGGGTCATGTCTGTTCAAAATTTCTTTGCTTTCCCCACCAAAATATGGATTATTGTTGAAACTGCAACTTTGACTCTGACGAAAGTAGTCATAGCATCCCAGGGAATGTGTACTATTCTCTTGGTGGTCAGGCCTAGTACACATTAAAACAGCCGCCTTCGAATGTATGCAATATTTTTTTTAAAAACTAAATTTCTGTTTAAATCATCTAATATGATATAACAAAACATATGCACATTGATTTTGACGATTACAGCCCGTCCGAGTCGTTTTTCCATCTGTTTTAACACACATTTTGTGCCAGGTTTGTATATAAACAAACGAGATGTATCTATCAAGTCCGAATGTAAACAGATGTCCAAATTGCCTTTAAAAGTCCAAATCGAGCACATTTGCCACTTTGTATCTGCATATATAGTGTAGTTATGAGAAAACAATCAGTGATATACGATTGTGTGCGTGAAATTGTCAGTACATTTTGCACTTTTATGCTTTGTTTACATCTGCGTGTGATGGATACAGTTCCTGTATTGACGCGTGAACCACCTGCTCAAATGAGCAAAAATCCCCCAAAAGACTGGCTGTAGCCATAACATTGAATGTGAGTACGTCTCATTCAGTTAATTTGACATGTTTATTATGAAATATAGTTTTAAAAAAATATTGCCTGTTATTGCCTGTTGGCAGCTGCTTTAAGTGATTGTGATGAATGTACTGTACTGCATGATGTACCATTTTACTTTATTTCAAACAATACTTAATTGATTCATACTTAATAATAACAGTAACGATAACATAATTGAGCATTGTTCTGGGGACATTGCTTGTCTGTATGTAGTTTGTACATTATTGTAACATTGGCGATAACCTCGATCTCACATGCCATTTGATTTCTATCAGACACATTTACCCTTCTGGTGATCTATCCCAATGAGTGATGAATTGTAAGCAAGGTTTTATATTTTCACTGCTTGAAATGTCTGCTTTTCCGACAAGAGGGCTATTGCAATACATTGATCTTATTAACTGAAATCAGAACAAAAGCAGACAAGCTACCGACATGTACTTTGTGCTTTACATGGCTGTTCTGGTGAAGTAGTCTTACAGTGGTCACGTACTTTCTAAACGAAATTTAATGTCGAATAATTAGAGCAAGTTTGACCGAATAATATTCTGGCATATTGCTCATAAGCATGATCCAATAATCAGACCAGGAAATACTGCTACTTTAACATTGATAACATTTATCTAGTTTTTTTGTAACAGTCAAAACCCCGTTATTGAAAACATTATTGGTCCTGCAGGGCAAATAATAGTACTATTGACTGAAAAGAAATTCACAAGTATAAGCGAGATCAGCTTTCCAGAAATTGGTGGATAAACAAAAGCACGTGGTTGATTTTACTCACATTCAAATATGAGACAATGGGATTATCTCTGCAAAATTTGACGTTTTTCTTTAGACAACAATGTCGCATGCTTTTGTTTATCCCCCAATTTTACATTCTTACGCATGCGCTCCTGTAATGCTGAACTAGCTTATTCATTCTACCTGAAATATGGCAGATTAACCATAATTAACACATGGCGCCATCGAGGCAGTTGTATTTGGACATTAGATGAATTGTCAATCCATCCTTGTTGACGCTCAACTTAGTTTACTGTATATACTATGTAAATGTAATGAACCTACTCATCTGAATGTCATTTAATAGAATGGAATAACTTTCAAAGTGAAAGAGAATTGACAGTACATTGTAGTTGAATATTGGTCACACCTACGACGACAAATATTCAAATATTTGGTATGTCGTCGAATTTGAAACCAACAATCATGAAGCAAATGTAACTGAACCCTCAACTTGAAATGAAATTTTTCTGCACCTATTATAACAGATTTCAACAGTAGTTGAAACCGTCTTGGTCACACCTACGACGACAAATATTCGAATGTTTGGTATGTCGTCGAGTTTGAAACCTACAATCATGAAGCAAATATAACTGAACCCTCAAGTTGAAATGAAACTTTTCTGCACCTATTAAAACAGATTTAAACAGTTTGGTTAAATGTTGTTAGTAAACATTCGTCACTGTTAACGTAGCATTCAAATGCGAATCCAGAACATCGCTTGTTCAAGGTGTTATTGCAAACAAAGCTCAACATGCACAAAGTGACGTTCAATGTTTGAACATATCAAATATGTGGTTTTTCCTCTCTTCGCACTTTCTCAACAAGACTGCTAATTCAGCTTGTCTGTTCAGCAATATCAAGATATGGCATATTATAATCAATTCGGTAATTATTTCAAAAAAGCTTTCATCATAATGACGACTGCACTGAAAAAAAAACATCCTCTGTTATGGAGCGACCCATACATCGAGAACCAAATCTCCATCGAGGATTTCCAATTCATCATAATCTACAAATGTATGCATGATTAATATTATTAACGAAATAGGATACGAATGTTTGTCACTAATATATTTATTCACAAATGTGTTTTAGTGGTGAACACTTTACAATCTTTCGGTGTTGTTAACAGATTTCAACAGTAGTTGAATATTGCCGTCTTGGTCACACCTACGACGACAAATATTCGAATGTTTGGTATGTCGTCGAGTTTGAAACCTACAATCATGAAGCAAATATAACTGAACCCTCAAGTTGAAATGAAACTTTTCTGCACCTACTAAAACAGATTTAAACAGTTTGGTTAAATGTTGTTAGTAAACATTCGTCACTGTTAACGTAGCATTCAAATGCAAATCCAGAACATCGCTTGTTCAAGGTGTTATTGCAAACAAAGCTCAACATGCACAAAGTGACGTTCAATGTTTGAACATATCAAATATGTGGTTTTTCCTCTCTTCGCACTTTTTCAACAAGACTGCTAATTCAGCTTGTCTGTTCAGCAATATCAAGATATGGCATATTATAATCAATTCGGTAATTATTTCAAAAAAGCTTTCATCATAATGACGACTGCACTGAAAAAAAACATCCTCTGTTATGGAACGACCCATACATCGAGAACCAAATCTCCATCGAGGATTTCCAATTCATCATAATCTACAAATGTATGCATGATTAATATTATTAACGAAATAGGATACGAATGTTTGTCACTAATATATTTATTCACAAATGTGTTTTAGTGGTGAAAACTTTACAATCTTTCGGTGTTGTTGAAAGTGGACAATGACAATACTGCAATTTACACACAGGGCACACCACTTTACCATGTACAATTTGAAATGGGTACTACGTTGTGAAAATATTGCACTATGTTTTTTTTGCATTCATAAAAGAAACCCAGAGCTCCTCACATGATTGCTTGAAACTACATGTAATATATTTCCGACATATCGATTTCATTCACATAACGAAAAAACACTACTATTGGTGATACGATGTTCCATTTCATATATTGAGGAATTATGCTACCACGTTTCAAACCATGCTCTGATTGTCATATCATTTATTGATTACAGTACACAATGAGGACAAAGCCAGAATATGTAGATGAACGCTGGATAATTTGATTGACGAGAGATTCATATATCACATTCCATGTTGCATGATGGCATGTGAAATGGTTGTTCAGCACTGTCACCGATAATCAGTTCACGGTGGTTTCAACATGAAGTTATGAGTAAATTTCCAACGAATCTGTCAAAATCATCAATAAACGACACTTATCGATCCAACCCCAGGCGTGTGGGATAAGTTTTGAATATACTGGGTATAGTACAAACAATAGACTGTGATATTCTTTATAAGATGTAGGCTTAGACATGGACACTGGAGCAATAGCAGCGCACATTAGACGGTGGGTGCGTCATCTGTTCATTTGTGAGAGTGAATCTGCCTGTTCCTGCGATCCCACGAGAGTTTGGAATCTTCGAAGATATTATGCTAAAACAAACTGACATACATGTTCAACATAGTTGAACATACGTGGTATTTTGATGAAAATATGATCGGTGCTAAGTTTGCAGTTCTCGCATGCGCGACATACCTGCTGTGTGTTGTGGAAATGTCAAAATGACCTGTTGATTCGTCTGACTTCGACAGGTCTTCAACAACGAAGGTGTAAATGAATGATTGCGGCACACCAGCGCAACAGTCTCAAAGCTTGTTTGTAGATGGATGACTGTCATTAGATCCGAATCCAAGTAATATAGCCATCCAGTTCCACCAACACGGAACACAAAGACATACTAAAGAAACCTAATATCATAATACAACGTATATCTAACACGACAATCAATGTCCAGTAAGAGACATGTATCAATTAGATCCTATGCAAGAGACCTATGCGACATCGGAGCAATAGAATACAACACTTCAAATGAGAACAATTACTTTTGGGAAATTGTGTAGGGTACCTGCATCATTTGGAATCAATTTATTTGGACAGTGAATATTTTGTCAAGGACCACCATGAATTCATTCCCCAGATATAAAACGACAATGGGATCTCCAACAATATATAGCATTAGCATAATCTACTCAAGTACTCCTCAATTGACATTGGGACCAGTTGGTATTTTATCCAGCTTTCCTATGTTGTGTATTTGTCCAATTAGCAAACTATATGAATTTGGGGATGAAAAATATAACCAGGGGCATATTTCACAAATACTCTAAATCCACTTTATCTGACTAATTTAGTATGGTAAATGATGCATTTAGTAGTCTAACGTGGATTCAGATTTTTGTGAAATAAGTCCCAGATCTAGACTTCTTTGTGTTATCAGACAAAAATAGTTATAAATCAGACATTAGTCTGTTTACATACACTGTCATGGGAAGAACATACACGACCCTCTTAAAGTAATAATGTTAAAACATTAAAATGCAACCGAGGAAGCTTCAGTAAGGTTTCAAGTGAGAAACCTGACTTCACCAGTCAGGGCAGTTTTGAAGAAAACGGAGATACAGAGAGAGCAACGACAACGAACAGGATGCTGAGGAACGGAAGTAAGAGTAATTGTCAGGAATGGATCCTTTTCTCCAGTGGAATCAGCGGAAACAGTCAAACCATAGGCAAACTGCCTCAAATATACATTTGTAGAAAGATGGAACAATTGAATGTAGACTTGAATAGTATTAGTCCGAAGTCCATGTTATTTTGAGCATCGGTATAGTATTACATGTAACCGCATAAATTTATTGAGCTTTGTGCGTGCTTGACAAAAGACTTTGACTGGGTATTCACTAGAGTCTATCATATGTATGCAAGCGTCCATCCTATCAGGCCAATTCCTCAGTCAGCTCCCCCGCTCTTCCCTACCAGGAATAAAATACCATATTGTCGATTAATGAATTGATTGCGTTTTCCTAGACTAGTGATAAACCCTCTACATGACGACGACTTCAGTATTTTTCCAAGCATGACAATAGATGACCATTCTCCAAATATTCATGAAGTGGAATGATTCCAGGGTGAAAACGTACAAAAAGAGGGTGGGACATAGTATCCTCAATCTGCTTGAGAGATTACAGTTCTTATGTATTGAATGGGAAAATACACCGATTGACATATTGAAACAAATTCACATTTCTGTAATTTCAAGGCAAATAATTCACCTGCGACAATATGTATTTGAACAACGTTTCTTAGACGTTGCTTGTTAGTAGCATGTTACCGCAAAAAACACAGACAATTCATCAGACATTTATATATAATATTCTACATATTATTGATGTGGAATCGGCCATAACTTATTACAAGTATTGATGTGGACAATACTGACAAAAGTCATTTCCATGTTGATCCATGGCAACGACTATTGACTATGACCTATAGGGAATTCATCAACCATGGGACTGCAACACCAAAAGTATATTGTGTCTGCTTGAAATATCCACATTTCCCACAAAGACATACATTATTGCTATGAATTGAATTTTGACTGTGCTAAAGCAGACATGAAATTCCACAAGAGAACTCGTTGCAAATCCAATTACATGCAAGTGCTTCTTATATAGCTTTTCTATTGAACTAGTGGCACAGAGGTCGCCCGAATTACAAAGTCTTTCCACACGAAATATGTGGAGACCATCTATAATTAACGCGTAGAGCCTTTGCAACATGTGTTTGGACGCAAAACGACCTGTCAGTGCATTAGTGTTCACGCTCAACCCATTTTGTGTGTATTGTCGAAGTATAATGTTGAAACTTTCAACTTCAACATCACTCGATTACTGAATTTTGTGAAATCCAGCAGCCTTCTGGAATGTTCACAATGCTAATGAAAATTACATAACCTGAAAACCATTGGGTACAAAATGAATGCCATGTTCCACAAAATAAGACATCGAATCTGGTGATAAAAAAATTCGCTATATCAATTATTCATCATACAATGTATGCTTTGCATTTACATTGCAACTTGAAGTTCTCATCGTGATTGCATGAAACTCATCTACCCCTTGACAGTGATTTCATTTGCACGAATGGAAACATGTCTTTTATCTGATTTCAATTATTTACAAGTGATGATATGATGTTTTATTTGATATATCGGTAAAGTATTCTATGCTTTGTTCAAATTCATCAACAACCCACCAATGACGCTGAGAGAAGCTCCGTGCTTCATAGTTCGTGTGTTAACCTTGAAGTCATGATGGAAATAATATGAATATCACACACAGTGAGAATAACTCTGAAGCACAAAAATATAATGCACGTGATATAATATCATTACCTGTTTTGATTGCAATGTGTTTTGTCATTAAAGCAAATGTGTGCGAATATATGCAATATTTCATTAAAAACTAGATCGTTGTCCAAAACATGTGATAGAACAAGAAAAATGATTATGAGGATCACAGTCCGTCCAAGTCATATTTCTATTCATTTGAACACACATTTCATGCAGATTTCTTACATGAACAAACGGTGTTAAAACATGGCGGTGTAAGATGCACACATGAATACCAACAAGACAAGTTGAGAAATACTAGTGATAATCCAGGACAAAATTCAATTTTTCACATCCAGTGGGTGTTCGAAATCCATATCGTTTTTAAGTGAGAACCAAACCAACTGCGAGATCAGGTCATCCTTGCACATTCACACTTCTATACGATATTCCGAGATTCTCGAAACGATCATGCTTTCTTGGGATCAAACTTCTTGTGCCTTATTATGGTATATGACGGGATGACATCTAAGGCGAACATGCTCGTTCTAGATTCTGTAGAGCTAGCGTTGGCTGTTTATTAGCCCATTTTCAGGAAATAACATGACAAACATTGGGCTCATTATGTTTTACACCAAAATACATTTAATGCATCATTAACTGAGGTTCAATGATAATTCGCATTTACAGTAGTGAAAAATACGTGGTTTCTAATACACATATTTTTCCATGCATATATTCTGCAGAAATTGTGATGTCCATATTTAGTTTTTACATGTAAAAGGATTTTGGACCCTGGCCTTTAACATGTGCCACAGAGGAAGTGCCTGACTGCCTGGCTCACCACTCTCCTGCTGTTTAATCTTCACGATTTCCCGATCGTTCGTATGGTGGGAAGATGTGAATATATATCCAACATGCACGAACTCTCGTTGAATAATATTTCGAACCATCCGTTTTACCATCATAAGTGTCAGTGTGATCTATGTAAGCATGCATGAACAAAGAACATGCCTCTGGGATAATTAGGCTTCACATCATAATTTTCAGAAGTGTAAAGACAATGAGACATGTATTATGTTTTGCGACTGGCTGTGGTATTTGGATGTCACATGCAATAATTGTTTGTTGCTATATACAAAGCTTGGAGTGTTTTATTGCCCATTTTCAATTTCCTTTTCAGAAATATGATACATCACCTAAAACACCGAACAAAGTATTGATCATGAATGATTTTGAAAAAAAATAATACCTTAAATTTTTCACATCCTTGAGGATGACAGTTTTTTAAAACAAAAAAAATATATGCGTAAACATGCATTTGTATAGGACTCATCTGCTGTATCAGGCATTCTAAAACAAATGTTCATATATGAATGCACATGACATAGTGAAACTTCAACGTGACTTGAATTGTATTTGGACTAGATGTAATTGATGTCAACTGATTGCACGCTCGGCCTTGTGTCATGATCCTGGCACCGCCTATCGTATTCCAGAGTACTTTCTTCCTGACAATAAGTAACACTACATATGTGGAAACAACCGCATGCATAAACCTGTCATATTGCATATATTCGTAGGTAACAATCGTGTATAGCAGAACAGTCTATCAATCGAACTCCAATGAAAAAAAGCCCTTCCGATAAAATGCCAATAAATTGCATAATATGCGTGTTCGCATGACTACACAGCAGGGTGTCAATGAATTAATTGGTGCGTGGCCTCAATTATTGTAAAATTACCCTCATCCTGTGCTACGCATGTCACTACTCATTTGCACTTGGATTTGATGAATGGCTTTTCTTTGTTGTAAAGCATCATCAACACTATTTGTTTTAAAACTAGTACATTGATATTGTGACATGTACAATTTATAGATCTCTGTGAACCTAATTTTATTATTGGTTTGGATATCGAGATATTAAACTACGGGATGAGTCATATTTGAAGAATGTGTGCAAACAACGTATTGCAACTATAGGAAAAAACGGGAGTGCACTGTATACAAATATTGTTGTTGTCATTCTACATTCAAATCTCTGTTGTATCTACCAAGTGTTTTTTTATGTACTGGACTATTTTATGCATGTATATGGGAGTACGATATAAAATCATCATTATTCCTACACATTTGGAGGGATGTGATTCGGGATTGCGAGTGTCAAAGCCTGAGTTGGTATACAATCACATGGATCAACCTGAATTAACATGACTGGTAGAGTGGCTCATTCAGCACGATAGCATGATGTCAACAATGATTGTTTCCTTCTTTCCTAGTACAAATGTGAGTATCAATATATAACGAATATAATGAATAAGATGGATGGTTTGAAAGGTATGAAAGTGTACTTTAAATTTGAAATGATGTTGTCAATCCGATTGCTTAGCTTTGTTGCATATCAGCTTGTGTCAACAGTTTATTTGGTGAGGTATTAACACTAAACTAATACATATATTTTTACAACAGCCGGTAATGGGAGAAAATTCAACATGTATCTTCAGTGGGTGGATCTAATCTCGGATTAATAATTGAGCAAAAACAATATACCTACAATATATGAAGCCTTTTTCTGCAATGGATACTCAGCCAAATCACATGGGTGTTGCCTCTGTTTTAAACTAGCTGAGTTGAATATTGGCAACTTTTCAATAAGTATGGTCACAATGTAATACCAAATACACTGCTCGAAACATTATAAGGATATTTCCCAGATATGCGAATTATATGACTCGCAATTAAGCAACTACGATTGTGACACGTATATTTATCAGTACTGGACATTATAACAAATAACGATTAACAATGTGCAATGAAAAAGTATTTGTGTGATAGAAATGGCCTGCTGAACACAACATGGTTACCGAAAATAAGCTGTGATCACTGCTTCTGTGCTTTGATATCTCTGATAGAGTCGGGATATCACAGACTTTGACACTCCATATCTTCGTGCAACATCAGCCTGGGTAGCACCATCTGTCAGGCAACCAATATCTGTCAGGCAACCGGCTAGTTCACATCGTGTAAAAGGCAAATTTGTGTCAGAATTCTGAGCATAATTTACCCTAACATACCTTTTATAACTCGGTGCTCATCAATGTTAATTGCTTTGTTCGACAATTTGTTGCTAAGCAACAGCAACAGATGAATATCTATTGATTACTGTGTGAATAAAATACAGAATCCCATGAATGGGGTCTACCAATTTAAACCTAAGGTAACTCTATAAGAAAATATCCTTATAATCTTTTGAGCAGTGTATTTAGACCTGGACAAACAACTCTGAGGTGTATGTGAGCCTATTATATACTGTTATAACGTCCAGTACACTACATACTGTATGGATATGAATTCTACTGTGTGTGTGAAGTAAGGAAAATGGGTCTGTCGTGATGTGAATTCAGTTACCAAGGCATCCGGTTGTGCCACAGAGGAAGTAAGTGTAGTTTTGGGAAAAGAATATTTATTCCCATGGTGTGCAAACCTTCTGATGGGAGTGTCGAAATGGAATTCCAGGTGAAGAATCTGATCAGAATTCGATTGTCTGGCTTATGCCGTTGGTGTATTCATGATAACTTCAACAGTGTAAATAGGACCTGTTTCCGAAATGAATGAAAATTAAAAAAATAAAACCACTGGATTGAGAACAATGTGTCACAACCTCACAACCGTTATGCATGTAAAGAATATAAATGTGCAGTTTCCCCTCCATAAAACTATGAAAATGACTATTCATGTATTTTCAAATATATTATGTACTCGTATGATACTTGAGTTATCAAAAGAGCTGAAAAGCAAACATGAATGCATGATACAGTTTATATTCATATTCTAGCTCTTGAAGGCATGTACAGTGATTCATTATACAGTTGCTCCCGCATCAACAATACTGAATTTCCCACAGATTATGTATATCACCAAATGCAGCAAGTGGAATATTGCTAACTACACAGTGAAATATCCACCTGTAAACATGTACTTTAATGATATCGACAGAAGCGTAGAGAGGTGTTACATGGTGCGAACAGATCAGGAAATTACTTTCATCAGTACATCTTCACTTCAAGTATGTTTTCATGTTTTCAAATGCGAAATGGACTGCTGTTATACAATTATATTCTTTAGATCTGATAATTAAATCAGTTCTGTACTTTCGAGCAGTACAGTGATAATACATGTATATAAGATTATTAAGTTAGGTTTTAATTGACTGATCAACGCAGCATGTCGGTGTGCTTGATTTCATCTTTTCTCGGAAAGATGGAAAATATTGACAAATATTTGAATATATATTCACATTTATTCAGCAACATTCACATATATTGCGTGGATTGTTCTGATGATAACCAGGGCATCATTCGAAGCATGGTTAGTAGAATTCATCCCCATTAACATCGGTAGAGTGGCTCCAAAAATTCTGCTCATTACTGATCAGCATATGAATCATTTACATATATACATGATAACTGTTCTGAAAAGGCAACCACATTTTCCATTTCTAGGTGCATGGCGTCTATCATTCAAAAGAATTATGATGTATGCCAGTTACTGATTAACAGAACTTGATGTATGTTTCCCCACGTATATGTAGTTCAGCAAGTATGGAATGTGTAAAAATTAAAAACGAACATGTACGAAAGGGTTCTGATAGTGTGCTCATATGAAATTAATTTGACTGGTCGATCAATATCATAGTCACCAACAATGCATTTATTGAGATTCGTAATATCACATATCCAGTATATTTTAGCGTATAATTTCAAACCTTTAGGTTTTCGGTAATACAATCAACGAATATAAATGATAATACAGTTATACGGGAATGATAGCACATTGTCGGTCAAAACAAACGTTTATTTGTTGAAAAAATAAACACGTATTCAAGGTATTAGACTGGCAGCCAAAATTCGTAACTCCTCTAAATTCTTAGGTTGTTTACCACCTTTTGTTTACATATACAACCTTGTTTTCTGGGTTTAGGGAACCCATATACATCATTTTAGAGTGGTTGTAGGATTGCAAGTATGTGCAGGAAGAAAATATAGCCAGTTTATTATATCGTGGTAGGTGCACTTTTAAAGCTCCATATTTTTCCAGAAAATTCAGTATGATCATACCAAAACTTATCATACAGGGCCATGTTTGGTATCCAAATTTTCAAAAAATCATACTCCATCAAGCACTCTCAAATTTTTTCATATTTTGTGACTTTCTGACAGAGAAAAATACATTGTGCTGAACTGTCATGTGCACAACTCAACAAATCTAATTCCTTTGGGTTTATGATTACTTGCATACAGTGAGAAAGATCGCCAACAGAACAATTAAATTTATCACAATTTATCAGAAATACATCTCCCATTATGTGTGTAAGAACTTTCATCCCTCTAACTAACAAAAAAATCACAAACTGGTTCGCACTGATGAACATATTATATGGTCCATACTATTCAATTCATCCGACGTTCCGCTGTGCCTCGTTTCAATCCATCCTCAATTGAGATCACATGTGTACATGTGTTATGAACTGCTCTTTTTCTGTTATGATAAGTACCTATATTTCTTCAACAGAACTTCAGGGAATGTACATCTCATATGGACATGAGATATGTTCCATACATGCAGTTACAAGCACCTTTCATATATATTCGTTTCAACACTGAAAAAAACAGTATTTTACATCTACCTCCTATTTTTCCATACAAATGTTTACCGTAGGTCGCTAGCTTTTATTATCCTGTATACTAACATAGTAAAATGTGATATCAGGTCATGGTATTGTTCATGTACAGTCCAGTTCCTTCATGCAGCAATATGCTAACTGCTTTTCCGGAGCATATAGTACAACAGCATGTAGTTGCATGCACAATCTTCTCTATTAGATGTACGGTGATTGGGTTCATTCTGGTAATGGTTATGCATGTTGAGTGTGGTGATGGTTTAGATATATTTCTAATCTTTACAGGTGTCCATTGTTTGGTGGTGGAAGACTGAATAAACTCCATTAGTCGTACTGATTGACAATGAACTGGGCATGGCAAAATCTGCATGATGGCCGATGATATAGAACCTGTAGCAAACTTACCAATCAAACGCCGGAAGACAGCATTAAACTTCAGGCTATGTATTTTTTGCCAGTCTTCTAGGCCTGCACTTTCCATAGTTGTGTTGCATGGGGGCAGTCTTCAAGGCATACAGAGAATCAAGGAAGTCTGCAACTTACGAGTTCAATACCATCATGTTGATTCGTCATATGGTGACATCGTTAAACTCCTTCAGCCGTGTCTGGATGAGCTGGAATCTCATGCACCCAAGTGGCATAAAACATGTTATGCTTCATTCACTAGCAAAGCCAACTTGAACACCTTGGTGAATCGCTCTCAAGATGCCGCGGACCCTGATCGGATGTCTACTGCTGAACATGATGAACAACCATTAACAAGACAATCAATTTCATTCGTAAGTTGCTGCTCTAGGTACATGTTTTCTAAATTCTCATCACAATTGATATAAAAAAAACTGTGTTGTATATTGAAATATATTTCATGTTCAAGGTTGATTGGAAAAGATGCGTATTCTGCCAGAAGCGAACCCGAGAATGTGTTCATCAAGTCCAATCGAAGGATGTCAATCTGTTCATACATGCATGTGCCAAGTCTAACTATGCTCTCAAGTGCCGTATTGGCGAGAATAATTTGATCGCGTACGAAGCCCATTATCATACTTCCTGCAAGGTCAAGGAGGGGCGAAAATCATCCACAGTAACGTCTGATGGAATGAGTGGTTGTGCACCAAACAATGATGCATTTGATCAGCTGGTTGGAATCCTGAGACGCGGTTTCCAAGGGGGTAGTGTATATAATATGGATGACGTCTGCACTAAGTACAATCAACTTCTGGGTGAGTCAGGTGAAGAGTCGAACTGCAGATCACATCATTTGAAGCGCAAACTGAATGCTGCTGTTGCCAAACCAATGTTAGCATCGCCAGTGGAATGTGGCTGGTATACCAACAAGGACAATCAACTATCGCCTGTTTTGTTGACCGTCGAGCCAGTCCCAGCAGTGTGTGTCGAACTCCTCACCTGTGGATGCAAGGCCAGGAGATGTTCTTCAAACCGATGTACCTGCTACAAACACAACATGCGATGCTCACTTGGATGTAAATGCGTTCAGGACTGCTCAAACCCGTACCAGGCACAACAAGATGAAGACTCGGATGACAATGATGATGATTGATTTGGACTATAAGCACAATTCCTGGTTTAAGTTAAATTATCTACAACCCAGTAACACAAAATATGTGTTTCTGTTAGTGATTGACACCACAAATGGTTGTCCTGCATCCGTCTAATGAGTGTATGAAGAATATAGTCAATGATACCATGAAAAGTCACTGTCATGAAACATGTTTATAAAATATTCCATATTTACATGATTTACAAGAATGTATGAGTAATTTGTATTGTTGAGCATTTCTTAGTTTGGGGGATTATATTAGATGTTTTTGCACAAGTTTGGTGATTTTGTTGATCATTTTGTTGATCATATATATATCGAAATGTGGTATTGTTTCATAGAATATATTATACTGAAGATTTTGATACCAAGCATGTCCTTGTACAATGAGTTTTGAGAGCATAACATCGAATTTTGTTAATAAAGATGACAATTGAAATTCGCGAAGGCCAAAATGTACTAAATTTGCTGTATTTCTGTCCTGCACACACTTGAAATTCTACAACCACCCTTAGAAGGTGTGTTCAGGTACACTATATACTAATAAAATGGTTTTGGGTATGAACAAAAGGTGGTGAACGAAAGTTGTGCTACCTTGATTTGGCTGCCAGTCTAACATGTTTATAAAATATTCCATATTTACATGATTTACAAGAATGTATGAGTAATTTGTATTGTTGAGCATTTCTTAGTTTGGGGGATTATATTAGATGTTTTTGCACAAGTTTGGTGATTTTGTTGATCATATTTTTGGACATTTGGAATTATTTACGTAGTTATATGAATTTACTTTTCTGGAATTTCGCACTTGAGATGGTGAAAAAATTGCATGTCTGCTATCAGAGAATGGAGATATATATCGAAATGTGGTATTGTTTCATAGAATATATTATACTGAAGATTTTGATACCAAGCATGTCCTTGTACAATGAGTTTTGAGAGCATAACATCGAATTTTGTTAATAAAGATGACAACTGAAATTCGCGAAGGCCAAAATGTACTAAATTTGCTGTATTTCTGCCCTGCACACACTTGAAATTCTACAACCACCTTTAGAAGGTGTGTTCAGGTACACTATATACTAATAAAATGGTTTTGGGTATAAACAAAAGGTGGTGAACGAAAGTTGTGCTACCTTGATTTGGCTGCCAGTCTATATTGTTACAAACACACCAAGGCCGTGCATGCGTTTAAAACAATGGAATGATTTGCTGACGGCAGTGACAGTTCACGAAAACGCACATGTATGTGAACTCTGCCATTCTCAATAGCGGAATTCTAAACGATGGAAAGGAAATGACGTAGGAGAGCTTTTCTGAGAAACATGGACCACACATTTCCGTGTGTAAATATAATATATATGTAGTTATAAGATAATGCAGCATACAATCTCATCAATGTGAGTGACATCCAACTTTGGTTGTCATATATCAATGTTTACCTGTATGTACATGTGTGTGCAAAATGTAAAAAGTACATTTCCAACCATGATTTGATTTCATTTGATGCAAGCACTTTCCTCTCGAAACGCTGTCTTCATTTTCAAAGGAACACCACCTGAAAAAAAGCTTTCACAGTTCAGTAGTTCGTAGACATAATAGCCATAAGTTTTCTGCTTTTGTTCAGCACCACAGGATACATACGACTCGTGGACCTGGTGAAGCTACGACGGACTGAACGCCGATGTTGTCGGCGACACAGGGCTGCTCCATACATGCTTCCTGTTAGAATTACAAGCATATATAGTAGTTCGACTAAATATTTGCATTCGAGTGAGAGTTTTATACACATTTTGAATGATATGAAAGATGCCCACAGGACAGTTTACCAGGCCGAGATTCGAACTCAAGACCTGTTGTTCTGCAGCCCAGGACGCCAACACTAAGCTACCACTTCCCCCAAATGTGCATTCGACACTAATCTGTTATTATTGTGATATATCAAATTTTAGTGCTTTGATTTAATGGGATGTTGTTTATAAATGTACAGTATAAAAAAGTCCCGAACAACAATACGCATTGTTAATACTCAGGAACCATAGTGTACCGCAAACGAATGCCGCATGATCCCCCATGGGCTATTATTTGGCAATCTGAGACCAGCGATGTGTCATGGCAAACAAGATAAACTAAAATCTCAGGCAAGATAGGCAATGCCTCTGAAATTGCAAATTCATGAATTTCAGCACAGAAGCAAAACAAATTTTTGCGATTGAGTGAGAACTGTCTGTCCCGTATGTTGAACCTGTCATAAATTCCTGATTGAGTTTATGAGAGCATTATTTTATAGGTTACCGCTGTCAAGCACGAGTAGTCCAAGCCAAAGCCCAAAATTTTGAGATTGAGATCTTCCATTAAGGAACAGTGACAATAAAGCTAAAAACCATTATCGCCATGGAATGACCGATCAAATTACCCTGACATCAGTCGTCTATATACATGTTAGGAGATGTATGTGGGATCGACAAAGTGTCGCCTCTAGGCATTTTACGCTATCTGCACCAGACGAGCATGTTATATCCCAATCAACACCAGATAGCTGAAACCATGCATTTCAATGAAACTAGGTATACTACATAATCAACATGATAATATTTATTTTAATGCTGGTAGAGTAGGAAATCATATAAGTTAGCAGATACTGTGACATGATGGGGTACCGAGCAAAGTCATGGGGCATGATCAGCTGAAAGGCTGCGCATATCGACCTAATATCAATGAACAAAATCATGAAAATACCAATATAGACTTATCATGGAATAATCACGTTTTTCTCTCGCACGAGGGACATCAAGTTTTGATAGGAATTACTATTCTCTGTTTGACGATTATGAAGCATAACAGCTGGAACAGATGGTAAACGTTGAATGAATCTCTGCATACGTTGATGGCTCACTTTTAGTGGGTTCTGAATACATGAAGGGTTCACTCTCATTGATCTCTCAGGACACCAAGAACCGACTTTCAAGGAGCCTTGTAGATATCACGGGCCCATCTTCATGGAGCTCTGGACAAATTCAGTGTTTTACTTTTAAGCACATCTGCTCAC
This sequence comes from Terebella lapidaria, assembly GCA_949152475.1. NCBI lineage: Eukaryota > Metazoa > Annelida > Polychaeta > Terebellida > Terebellidae > Terebella > Terebella lapidaria. The sequence continues at coordinate 13,851,613 of OX424570.1, read as the reverse complement.
ATTGTGGGATCACTTTTCTGAGCTTCCTAACCACCAGGGGCTCATCTTCATTGAGCTACAAAGGCATTAAGGGCTTATTTTACTGAGATCTGAAGACGCTGGGGGATCGTTTTTACTTTCGTGGGTTTTTCAGTTCAGGCATCTGATTGTGCATATACCCAGTCTTGTATTGTTTGCCTGATTGTCCTTACTTATTCATTGGGACATATAAGAACAATTGTGACTTCGAACGATAAGCGTAATGTACCTACTAAATTTTCTACTGCTGATCCAGTAAATGAACGGGTTGCAACAGCTGGAGATGAATTCTAAAATCCGTGAGAGGACTCTGATGGAATGCACTATGCAGAAGTGTCGCCTAATGACACTGAAGGGGATCTGATTGAGAATGTGCCGAGGGGACCAACATATAATGAAGATCACACTGACAAGTATCACCAAAACAGTTATTTTCCTTGTGTGATCTGGGCGCTGGGTGATTATCGATTGGCGTCGTCCCATGATGTGGCGAATTAGCTGGCCATAACATGCAATCATCACCATTATGGGTACTACAAACCCAATGATAAGCTCGGTGATATCCCACGAGAATTGGTCGGGAAAAGTTATATAGCATCCTCTTTTCCCATCCAATTCAGTGTAATAGAAAAGAGGTGACACGATGGTGATTGACGTAATCCAGACCAGGGCACACACTATCCAAGTTCTTCTCGTTGTTCTGAACTGGATTGATTTCAGAGGATGTCGCACTGCTAGGAACCGGTCTATGCTCATCATCACCATGCTGTGAATACTGACGAACATGTTGAGGTAATAGTACACTGAAAGCATCGAGCACATAAACTTGCCATAGATCCAGCTGCCCGTGTACGAATAATGAGCAAGGAATGGAAGGGTTATCACAAACAGCTCATCCGCAATAGCCAGGTTGAGAATGAAACATGTCGCAACACTTGTCTTGTATTGACCAGACCATAAAATTCCAAAAATCGTCAGTGAGTTACCAATAATTCCCAGGATTGATGTGATAATGTATCCAATTAAGACAACTAGCTTGGCATTAATAGGACATGAGAATAGTATGTTCTGTTGGACAAGCACCGATACTGTTGTATTCTCACTCTCCATAGATGAGAAATAATATGTTTCATTTGCAGATCTATTCCACTGTAAATTATCCATAGATGGCATCACGTCTGGCTGTGTTAGGTGCTGTCAAAAATACTGCAATTCGCAAGTTTCTGAGCTACAACTGCCAGAAGCGACTGATGGAGTGTGCGATGTTCATGGTTCCATAGCATGACACCAATACGCTTGATCCCTCTCTCTGCAAAAACAATGTTTATATGTTGTGCACATAAATATAATTGCCCAAATTATTGTTTCATGTGATGTCACCCTCAGACAAATTCAGTAACTCGACACCCAACAACACTCGCTTGTATACATTCATCTCCTTACTCCCACACTTGCTCCAAGCCTTCGCCCATCCATATGACGACTCACGAGAATATACCGTCGCATAAAAGCGAGCAATGCGAGGCCAGGTATCTTCTCCACGTGACTTGGACAAACTGTTGCAGACGGAGGCATTGACTGCCTATCACCTCACACATGCTGGCTCGGGACAGCTCACAGCTCAGGGCTCTGGACTCGTAGCCCGTATGGGTAAGCAGCAGCGGGGAAGCGTTTTTAACGAGTATTGGATATTTGAAACTTGCTGTTTGTTTTGTGGCTCGCTGGATTTATTCACATAACAGTCATGATTTATAGAGGTTTGTTTGCACATCAGACACACCACATGTATGAAAACTGTTACTTAGTATATGAAGCATATTTGTAAGCCATTGCATTTTCATCATACACAAAAATGTGCTTTCCATATCCAATAATTATGAATATGAACAGCAGTCAGAACAGAACAGTGGAGAAAAAAATGATCAGAACAAAAAAATTGACATTCTAGAGACACAATGATCTCGTGGGTAATTTGCTGTGATTTGGAAAATTGGTGATTGTACATGCAACGATTCACATTTCACAATTTACCTAAATGTAATAAATATAATATGTTATTATATCTTTTCATTCATATCGTCTGGTTCGATATCATCAATACCAAGCAATGCTCAACAGTTATTATGCAAATCATGGTATTGTAGCTTCATACGTCAAGATATTTGCTATTTCCGAAATTGAATACAGAACCAATTATACACAAGCTACGGGCATAATTATCACGATGAACAGGACAGGACCACAGATCTTTTGGGATAATCATCAACATAAAATGGTCATGCTAACCTTTGCAATATATCATTCACCACCATTAGGGTGTTTTGGAATAAATGTAAAGAAAGATTTCTGGAAATACGTCTCGAATTATCATGATTTTTTTTCACCTAAAGCTTCATTTGCATCGAAGATAGAAAAGAGACGGCCTATTTATGATCACCATGTAATGATCATACATCAACAGGCGATCAAACTTATCAAGATTATCCAAAAGAAATAGCAACATTTATGTCTTATCATTGAATCATTAGTGAAGAGAAAAAGCCCACACGTAAGCAGCAAGGTTAAATGGAAGCAATAACGCATGGATATGTCAGTCATCGTCAAAGTGTATTAAGTTGAATAGGGTGCGATTTCTTCTGTATCCTGATTACCGTCATGATTACGATGGAAGGAGGATGAACTTGTCAATTTCGAATTCACTCGCCTCAATTGTTTGAGCGCATTTTATCCCTGGTTATGGAAGAAGAGTGCTCCTGAGAAATGATTGTTTTGTGTATCGAATATACCTTTATTGGTGTATTGTCGCTAAGGCTTTATCGTACGGCCGTCAAAACATTATTATGTAGAAACACATTACGGGTTTCTAGTGAATTGTCTTGACGTTCTCATATTCAGTCAAGTAGACTGGAGTAAGTTTTTTCGTACTAGTAAGTGCATGTATGTATTTAACCATGAGCTGACGATGGAGGGGGGGGGGGGGAGGGTTGAAATGAGGGGGATGATGATGAATATCAAATAATCAACTAATGAACACTCCCCCAGAATCCAATATCCCAACTTGAAAACGCGAAAAAAATTGTGACAACTTGACACATTTCTGGTGTGCATCCATTTTCCCAGCTGTATTGACCTCACAATTCACTTGGTGGCGCCACTTCTCATTATCTGAGATCGAGGTGTGGCGCCACCAAGCGAATTCGATGTCATACTATTGGGAAGATGGATAACCCATGGCCCGGCTAAGAGCTTATCAAAATCTGTTCGCTTTTTCAAGTTGGGCTATTTCCCAGTGATAAAGTCATTAATTGTTTGTCAAATATGTATCCCTTATGTCCTCTCGGTATATGGATGAGGCCTAGAGGGTACAGTTGTTGAAGATTTTGATTTATTAGTTGAAAAGATGTCCAAAGGATTTCCGTCCCGAGGGTGAATGACAACCATCTCAGACGCTCCGCGTTGCTCAGGCTGGGCTAGGTAGGCACGAACCGTAAGACATTCATAAACACAAACATGAGTGGTATGGGCGTTTGGTGCTGATGTTTAATATGCAAAGCATATTCTGATGGCTAAATGTGCAAAAATCCAAAGCAGTGATACATATTGTTATATCTTTTGTTATCGTTCGATTGATTTTCTCAGATGGGAATGGTCGGATTAGGAGAGAATATTCATTATATTTGTTATGTTATTCATTGTGTATACTGCATCTCGCAGCTTTCCTTAGGCATGGCGCTGCTACAAGGCTAATGTTTCTTCTCGACCCAAACTGCATGTTGCCCCCCCCCCCCCCTCCCACCCCTCCCCCTTAATTGTGATCACATCTATTTTCAATGTATTTTTAAAGTAAAAAAAAACATTTACATTAACATTTGCTTTTTTCACGTTCTCAAGACTGTGTAAATCGTTAAATATTTTAAAGAGGTCAATCGTGACCAACTATCGTAATGACCTTTTCTCCCTTTCACTTACTTAATGGCGGGGAGGCACTCTTGCCATTTATGAAAGATCTATTGGCGTCACCAAACAGGATTGGATGCGATTATACTGTACCAATTTGATTTTTCGTTTGTTTGAATTTATTCATACTTGTTTCCAACATTGGAACAACTGAGTCTCGGAAAACACGAGTCGCTTTCACAATGGCTTCACTCACTTGGGATGAATACGGTTTCAAAGGCATCTCATTTAGTCCCCACTTACGTTTTACCCTTGGCAATTGATTATAGTCGAGAAACATTACGACAAATGACACGAAATGGGGATCAGTATCGCACTAAATTGATCAGAAACTATCAACCTTTAATACATTTACCATCCACTAATTCAACATGAACAGCTGACAATGTACTTGACACATCAAGTTTTGCAAATCAATAAAATCAACACTAACCTCTTAGCATCGTTTCCTAAAGTGACAGACCACATAAGATTTATTCCCCCTAAAATCTAACATCCCATCATTCAAGCAGGATACTCCCTAATCCTGATCATGGCATTGATGCAACGATGAAACATTGACGCAAAAATGTGGATTCTTCTGTGCTCAGCAAGGGACATTAACCGCTACAAGCCCCTGTTTTCCAAGCTGCCCCGAAAATTAGTTGAGGATGTTCTCTTGGTTCTAATGTACAATGTGCAGCTATTTCGATGGGTGGTATCTTATGGTATCGGTTTTGAAAGGTTGTGTAGAATTTATCACACATAATGATCATGACAGCAGAGTAGTACCGCAGGTTATATCGAGACAAACAATGATAATCCAACACATTATTTGCTTTTAAGCAATATACAGCATGTTTTAATGTATTAAAATGTTGTTAGGGTTTGGGGTTTCATGGAATTATTGGCAGAGAATCTCTTTTTTGGATATGGGCAATAATGGTGGCATTTTATGTCGTATGCCATTCTGACTTAAATTAGGCCACAAATGCAAACATGAGAAGGACATACACTTTCAATATCAGTAAATATAGGTTCATTCATACATACATGAATGGTGGATGACACTAAGGAGGTTCATTTGGACCTAGCTTGCATACTTTAATGTACGAACAACGTGTGTGTGTGGGGGGGGGGGGGGGGGAGACAGGTTTCGCAAGAGAACCGACGCAATCAGTCAGTAAGAGAAATGTCCCCATCATGTATTCACCATGGAAAGGGCACCTGTATTCCATTATTGCAAATGTATCTGTACTTGCCCTTGGGGTATGATAAATGTACCATATAGTGTCCTGTATCTTATTATATTTTCGCTGAGGACATATATATCTCAATAAGAAACAATCACTGGAGACAATTTCTGATAAAACATATAGACTTGACATAATCTTGATCTTACTTGAAATCTGAATATAGTTTCCCCCATGCTGAGGATGATTCAATATATGAGCCAATTTTGATTGCAACAAGAAACACTTTTTTTATGACGATCGATTGTAATGATTACTTAATTGGCAGAGAGGGAATTCAACACTACAAGGATTTGGGAGTTAGCAATATACAGCAGATTTTCATGCTAAGCAAAGTAGCGCGTTTTTTTGTCCGCATTCCTTGCTTTACACATCAAAACCATGGATTATTCAAACCATTTTTGCCATGAATAGGAATCCGAATGCCCGGAAAATAGACATTGACAAACAATACCATCAAAGCATTTTTCGTCTTCCAAATAATAGGTGTTTCATTCAACTATTCCTACAGTGGTCACACCTATTCACATAATTTTTCCGCTACTGGTCAGGCGAGTGCTCATGCAATAGTTCATCAATTGCGGGTAGTTCTTTCTAGCATTGACAAAGTGTCTTGAATCAGGCTTGTCCCTGTAGGTGTTTCATCTTTCATGATTACGATGGCACCTTTCCACTTTCTTCCGTGTGATTGTTGAGATTCAGACATTGTCAACAATATATACCCACTGACCTATATTACATAATCGGAGAGATAAATTATACCAATAGGAGACGCTAATAAAAAATGACGATTTCAACAAGGGCGAGCACTCATCAGTAATACATTCTCATTATACAGTTACAGTTTGCAGGGTGTTTGTTTGAGTGAAAGGTGATAATTATGGGTTAGGTTATTTATTTAGCTTTTGCGGCTGGGTCTGTGAGTGTCTAACTATAGCCCTTCTATCCCAGCTACACTTTGACATATCGAATGGATGTGATCAATGGTTTTCCATTTTCAATAGAGATAATACATATTTCGTTCGTAAAGGACAACATAATTGGACGTCACTTTAGGGACATGGCTTGTCATTATCACAATACAGCACACACAACACTGATCCTTCAAACATCTTCTAATATTAATGTAGAATTGGCGGCAACTTTGATCGTACATTTCACCTCCTGATGGCCATTTACGGGGGTTCATGAGTTTCCCTGTCATTTTTGTTTTCTCTCACTTCGTATGCCTGATATGACTTTCTGTCCCCGGACTATGAGATTGGATAACGGACCCTGTTTTGTTTGCTCGGAATACTTGATACTGGGTATTGATTCCACGTCTATTACTATAACTGAGTCGGTGTCTTTGCTGGTGGATAATTATTTGTCCCCGCTGGCACCATCAGCTCAGTAAACCTAGTATAGTTAGGTTTAACCTAGTATTTGAAATGACTATGCAGTACAAAGACAACGGAAACAAACTGGTTGACACGGCGCCCAGTATAAAAAGGTGTCAAAAAGCTGTGTCCAAGGGCACGGTCACAGCTTCCTCAGAAGGTGCCCCTAGACTCATCATATCAGATATTATGAAAACATCATACGTAGTCTCTTCTGATCGTTCCCTATGGTACAACAACTCGTGTAATTTTATTAATATTAGAGATTGCAAAATCAAACTTCCAGATATAATGAAAGCAGAGGGTGATGATTGTCAATATAGTATTAATAAATGTAGAGCAAAAAACTGCAAAACTTGTGATATATTAATTACAGATTCACAGTTCACAAGTTCACTTACCAAACGTACATATACTAGTAAAAGTTATGAAAACATCAATTGCAAGACCAGCAATATCGTATATGGAATTGAATGCACTATATGTGGTCTCGTATATATTGGAGAAACCAAAGGACAGCTTAACAAGAGAGTTAATGGTCATCGTTCCAACATCAATAATAATTCTAATCAACTACTTTATCAACATTTTAATCAGGATGACCATTCTATTTTGTCAATGAAAGTTCGAGTCATAGAAAAAATATACCACCATACTAATAGTCCCTCATTAAGTACACCCACCCGCAGGAAACGAGAAGAACATTGGATACGTGAACTAGGCACAGCTACACCTTATGGCTGTAACGATAATATCAGTTCAGTGGGAAACCTGACAAGCCCAGGATGCAGTTCAGTCAATGTAATGAATTTATTTACATCATTTAAACGTAGGAAACGAAGCCATGGACTACGACATTATAATCGACCATCTATTCATAATATTTCCTTTGATGGTCTACTCGAAATATTGAAACAACCACTTGGACTGCACTATGTTCGCACTAAATTATTTGCCATACCTCATGTTAAACTTAAAGAACTAGAGGACCAATGTCCTACCCACTATATCAGAAATACCAATAGCTATGAATTTCGTCTGTATTCCATTATCATGGATATTGTTTATCATCGGCTTTATAAGCCAACACAGAATTCCGAATATATACCACCCAAACGGTCTTTTCTGAAGATAAAATTTGCCAATAAAGGTATTGATGCAATTAACATCGGTAATATATTACATCATAAGTCTGTTCAGTCCCAGGTACCATCATACTTCACTGACACGGCTGCTCCATCTGTATCCTACTCATATACCAAATCTGTTGCTTCCAAGATTTTCAACTACAAACAAACATTGAATGATTTGGATATTGATGATCTCTTACATAACCCACCCTCCTGCACTTGCATTAACTCTCCGTTCATACACGATCCAGTTGGGCATGTTATTTCAGGCGACCTCAATATAGTGGAGAATGAATCATTGAAAGACATTTTGTCCAAAGGTCCCAAATATAGAGAGCCCACGTCGTTTTCATGGAGATACAATTTTAAGTTAATCATGGATGCAGTTGAGGAGCATGCCAGAAAATGGACAAAGCGAGAAAAGGCAGAAACTGATTCTCTGTCAGAATGGGTCAAACAGATTAGGTCATTGGTAAACAAACGCATCAATGTTTTGTCAAAGTCAGTTAGTACTAAATATAGCTCTGTCTTCAATGATCCCGTGGTTACTAATAGTTTGTTGAAACTTCAAGAAAGGTTCGTCATTGTCCCTGCAGATAAAGCTTCTAATAATGTTGTTTTTGTTTGTAAAGCATACTATATACAGTGCCTGTTTGACGAACTGGGTATTGCCAACAATACTAATCCCAATAGTACATACCAAGCCATTACCGTGCCCAAACAGGATATCTTATCAAATCATTTGTCTGTATTGCATTCGTTTGGTATTACTACCTCATGTAAAGATTCTAATCTACCGAACTTATATTGGATCCCAAAGTTGCACAAAAATCCACACAAACAAAGATATATTTCAGGTTCAGCATCATGTTCTACCAAAGCCCTTTCTAAAATATTAACTACCATATTGTCTAAAATTATACAGGGTCTCCAAAAGTACTCTGAAACCATCTATTCTAGAAGTGGTATAAACCAAATGTGGATATTAAAAAATTCCAAATCTTTATTGGAATATCTACATGCGCACACACTTTCAAAAGTAACGTCTATCAAAACATTTGATTTCTCCACTTTGTACACAACTATACCTCATTCTGAACTGAAATCTCAGCTTAAAAAACTAATCAATAATTCATTTTTCTCTAAAAAGGGACAACGTCGGTACCACTATATTGTAGTTAAATATAATACCGCTTATTTTGTTAAAGGCGACTCTGATGCCCCATACAAATATACTGAAATAGATGTGGTAAATATGGTTAATTTTCTGATTGATAATATTTTTGTGGAATTTGGTGGTCGAATATTTCAACAAGCTATTGGTATTCCCATGGGTACAAACTGTGCACCATTATTGGCAGACCTGTTTTTATACTCATATGAATCAGATTTTATCCAACACTTACAAAGAGGAGGTTCTAAGAAACTAACATGTAATTTTAATTTCACTTTCCGATACATAGATGATGTATTGTCGCTAAATAATCCCAAGTTTGGTGATTATTTGGATATCATATATCCTAAGGAACTTGAAATTAAGGATACTACAGAATCCGCTAATTTTTCCAACTATCTAGACCTGAGGTTGGAGATTGATAATGATTCTAACCTGTCAACTAGATTATATGACAAACGTGATGATTTCAAATTTCAATTTCCCTTTTCTAAGCAGCAACATTCCTATGTCGCCGGCATATGGTGTGTTTGTTTCTCAACTTATACGCTATTCCAGAGCTAGTTGCAAATATGAGGACTTTGTCTATCGAAGTGCCCAGCTAGTCTCTAAACTGCTACGACAAGGATATGTTTTACCAAGACTTATTGCTGCGTTTAAGAAATTCTATGGACGTCATCATGATCTGGTTGATAAATACAGCAAATCCATGTCTGCCATGCAACTAGATCTATTTTCATGTTAATTTTGGGGAATTCATGACGGGTGCCACTAGTGGGGCAGGAAATGCTCACTCTTTCCGGAACACCTATTTCACCTCCTGATGGCCATTTACGGGGGTTCATGAGTTTCCCTGTCATTTTTGTTTTCTCTCACTTCGTATGCCTGATATGACTTTCTGTCCCCGGACTATGAGATTGGATAACGGACCCTGTTTTGTTTGCTCGGAATACTTGATACTGGGTATTGATTCCACGTCTATGCCATTCCAGGCCAGTCATTCAATCATTCCATCTCTATGGTGATCCAAGGAAGGCATGCGTCAATTGATTATAATGGTCGGTGGGGGAATACAACAGTGACGGGATATATTTTATGAAATACGTCAATAAAAACAAGCTTTCAGGTGAATGGGGTGGTATGTTTTTTTGCGTTATGTTTGTTCAAAATTTCTTTGCTATCCCCAGCAAAACATGGATTATTATTGAAAATGGAACTTTGGCTTTGCCGAAAGTAGTCATTGCATCCCAAGAAATGTGTACTATTCTCTGTTTAGTCGCCCAATTTTCAAATATGGGCCCTGCACACACTGAGTGATTGTGATGAATATTGTTTACTGCATGATGTACCGTGTTATCTTAAATAATACTTTATTGATTACATACTTAATAATAACAGTAAAGATAACATGATTGAGCATTGTTCTGGGGACATTGCTTGTCTGTATGTAGTTTGTACATTATTGTAACATTGGCGATAACCTCGATCTCACATGCCATTTGATTTCTATCAGACACATTTACCCTTCTGGTGATCTATCCCAATGAGTGATGAATTGTAAGCAAGGTTTTATATTTCCACTGCTTGAAATGTCTGCTTTTCCGACAAGAGGGCTATTGCTATACATTGATCTTATTAACTGAAATCAGAACAAAAGCAGACAAGCTACCGACATGTATTTTGTGCTTTACATGGCTGTTCTGATGAAGTAGTCTTACAGTGGTCAGGTTGCTCGATTCCCGCTTACAGCTTGGTACTGGTCCATGCAAAAAAACCGGCTACCGAATGGCCTGAAAACCCGGGATTGGGAACAGATTTCAATAGTAATTGGATATTGCCGTCTTGATCACACCTATGACGACAAATATTTGGCATGTCATCGAATTTGAAACCAACAATCATGAAGCAAATATAACTTAAACCTCAAGATGAAATGAAACTTTTCTGCACCTATTATGTAGCAACAGATTTCAACAGTTTGGTGGAATGTTGTTCGTTACTATTGAAGTAATATTCAAATGCGAATCCAGAACATGCCCAAAGTGACGTTCAATGTATAGAACATATCAAATATGTGGTTTTTCCTCTCTTCGCACTTTCTCAACAAGACTGCTAATTCATCCTTGTCTGTTCAGCAATGCTAAGATATGACATGTTATAATCAACTCGGTAATTATGTGGCAATTGGCATTCATTGTTTATTCTTATGTTTGGAAAGAAAATCTCCAGATTGTAATTACTGGGTGAGTAGTATGAGGAGAGCGCGTTACATGGGCCAAAGCTTTCATCATAATGACGACTGCACTGAAAAAAAAAACATCCTCTGTTATGGAACGACCCATACATCGAGAACCAAATCTACATCGAGGATTTCCAATTCATCATAATCTACAAATATTGATAAGATTAATGGTATTGCGGAAAAAATAAAAATGTATGAGACGAAAAACACACTAGCAGTATATTGTCACTAATATGTTTATTCATAAAAGTGTTTTGTTGGTGAACCCTTTACAATCTTTCGGTGTTGTTGAAAGTGGACAATGCCAATACTGAAATTTACGAACAGGGCACACAACTTTATATTGTACAATTGGAAATGAATACTACGTTGTGAAAATATTCCACTACGTTTTTTTCACATTTATGAATGAAGACAGAAGCTCTTATTATAATTGCATAAAACTAATACACTTCTGGCATATCGATTTCATCCACGTAACGAAAAAAAAACACTACTCTTGGTGATACGATGTTCCATTTCCTATATTGATGAATTATTCTACCACTTTTCAACCCATGCTCTGATTGTCATATCATTTATTGATAAGTGTGGGGATAAGTTTTCAATATACTAGATATAGTACAAACCCTAAACTGTGATATTCTATATAAGCTGTAGGCTTAGACATGGACACTTGAGCAATAGCAGCGCACATAAGACGGTGGGTGCGTCCCCTGTTCATTTGTGAGAGTGAATTAACTGGATTATCTAACTTGGCATCTGCCATGTACACATGGTACATGGTCAACATAGTTGAACATACATGATATTTTAATGAAAATATGATTAAGTTTGCAGCGCACGCATGCGCGGCACACCTGTTATGTATTCTGGAAATGTCAAACGATCTGTCAAAATGACCTGTCAAACGGAAAACACTAATGAACAGCCGGAAGGCAACAGCTGCTGAATCGACAGGCCTTCCAACAATGGAGGTGTAACGAGTAATTGTGGCACACCAGCGCAACAGTCTCCGAGCTAGCATGTTTGTAGACGGGTGAGTGTCATTAGATCCGAATCCAAGTAATCTAGCTACCCAGTTCCACCAACAAGGGATACAAAGACATGCTAGATAAACCTGATATAATACAACGTATATCACACAACAAGACAATCAATGTCCAGTAGGAGATGTATCAATTAGATCCTGATATACCTATGCAACATTGACGAAATACTGTACATGTATTAAAATACAACACTTACATGAGAACAGTTACTTCCTGTAAATTGTGTAGTATAGTAGGATATATGTGGAATCATCTTATTTGGACCGCAGACGTTTTGTCAAAAAACACCATAAATTCATTAATGCAACAAATTCGAAATTGCTAAAATCATCTGCAATTATTCGTCAATTGAAGTCAAATGAAGACACCATTCTGCTCTCTTTTTGAGATTGATGGACGAACCCAAGACCCTCTTTCTTGCGGATCTCGTTTAGGTAACAGCCAAAATGAAGTATGAGAATACTAGCGTTGCGATTTAAAAATGTAAACTTGATCATTCAGCAAAATTAAAGTTACCTGTTTTCTAAGCTTCAGTATAGTTGAGTCCCTTCCCTACAGCTTATTCTTGCGTTTTTGTTAGAGTGCTGTGTAATATTGACTGAGTCCTTGATTAGGCTACGTTTGGCATCGAAATAATGTGATGAATGTGCCCCCCCCCCCCCTCCTTTCAGTAGAGCTAATGAATATTTCATAGGCAAAAACGACAACATTGCTTCAGGGACACCGCTTGTCATTATCACAATACAACCTACTACACTGATCCTTCAAACGTTTTCTAATATTGATGTAGAATTGGCGGCAACCTTGAACTTACATCCCCTGCCAAAGTAGTCGGACCATTGTCATGACCATTGTGTTTGGTCATGTCTGTTCAAAATGTTTTCGAAGGCTGAAAGTGGTGTTTACATCAAGATTGACAGGCGCGCAAGTTCATGTCTATGTTTACATTGGAATCAGGTCTTTGAGAGAGGAATCCCGGACACGTCACACGTTCAACCACGTTGGCCAGCCGTTCCGCATTGTTGCTGGTAAGAAATCGATTTCAGTATGGTTTGGGTCCGTGTCATTATAAACACACTGGATGCGCCTACGTTCCAACAGGGTCCTGGTAAAATGTGATCATTCATACATAGAATATTGGTGTACAACACCAGTTTCTCGGGATATTGATTTTTTTCATGACATTGCTGAAAATGCGCGGAATTCGTTTTTTTAAAACTAGCAACAACGCGAAACGAATGGGCACCGTATGTGGGACATCAACATTCATCAAGCTCATGAATATGCAAATATTCGTAGTCGTTGTTAGTAAATACTTATTAGATACCAGATATGGTAAATATCAGGTTGTGGAGCACTTTACAATTTTTAAATGGGTACAATTCTGGTACAACACTGAAATTACGCACATCGCAAACTGTACAAGGTTCAACATATAAAAATAACACGTTGTGAAAATATTGCATTACAGCTTCTTTTTGCATCTAAAATGAAACCAGAAGCTTCTAACATAATTGTATGAAAGTAATACACTCCCTTCGTGTTGATTTCATCTACAATAACTAAAACACACATTGGTGATACGATGTTCCATCTCATAGCTGGATGAAGTTTTCCAATTCCTGCTCTGATTGTCGTATTATTTATTATACACGAGCACAACCCCAAACAATGTATGAAAGTTGAATAATGTGCTCGGAACACCAGTGATACATTACAATCGGCGTCACAACGCTATATCAGTATGCAACTGGGTATGATATGTTATGATGGCATGTGAAATGATTGTTTACCACTGTGGTTTCAATCCGAAGTTACAAATGAATTTGAAATGGAGCCATGAATAAAATCAACATAACTATCCAACACGACAATTGGAAAGTTTTTTTGGGATAAATGTTCAATATACTAAGTATAGAAAAAAACTAAATCCTTTTAATTTTATCTTCTCAGTAAGACAGGACAGGGACACTGGACCAATAGAAACACAAATCAGATCGTGGATCTATTCATTTGTGAGAGTAAATAAAATGGATGATCTAACTTGGAGTACCCTGTTCCTGCGATCCCCGAGTGTGTGGAGTTATTTTACCGATACAAACTTACATACATATTCACCAAAGTTGAACAAACATCGTATTCTAATGAGAATACAATATATGCTCAGTACCAAGTTTGCAGCGCACACACGTATGCGCGACACACCCATGCGGGGCATGTGATGTGAGAATGTCCGCCCACTCTTTAACATACAATAATTATGTAACTCAAAGATAAACATTACTACTGTATTTTGAGAATAGACGTGGAATCAATACCCAGTATTAAGTATTCCGAGCAAACAAAACAGGGTCCGTTATCCAATCTCATAGTCCGGGGACAGGAAGTCATATCAGGCATACGAAGTGAGAGAAAACAAAAATGACAGGGAAACTCATGAACCCCCAAAAATGGCCATTAGGAGGGTGAAATCAGGTGTTCCGGAAAGAGTGAGCATTTCCTGCCCCACTAGTGGCACCCGTCATGAATTCCCCAAAATTAACATGAAAATAGATCTAGTTGCATGGCAGACATGGATTTGCTGTATTTATCAACCAGATCATGATGACGTCCATAGAATTTCTTAAACGCAGCTATAAGTCTTGGTAAAACATATCCTTGTCACAGCAGTTTAGAGACTAGCTGGGCACTTCGATAGACAAAGTCCTCATATTTGCAACTAGCTCTGAAATAGCGTATGATTGAGAAACAAACACACCATATGCCGGTGACATAGGAATGTTGCTGCTTAGAAAAGGGAAATTGACTATGGAAAAATTGAAATCATCACGTTTGTCATATATTCTAGTTGACAGTTTAGAATCATTATCAATCTTCAACCTCAGGTCTAGATAGTTGGAAAAATTAGCGGAGTCTGTAGTATCCTTAATTTCAAGTTCCTTAGGATATATGACATCCAAATAATCACCAAACTTGGGATTATTTAGCGACAATACATCATCTATGTATCGGAAGGTGAAATTAAAATTACATGTTAGTTTCTTAGAACCTCCTCGATGTAAACGTGGATAAAATCTGATTCATATGAGTATAAAAACAGGTCTGCCAATAATTTTCACTTCAAAATCTTCTATCCCAATTAAATGAGATGATTTCGATTGATGTGAAAATATGAGGAAATGAAGGTCCCATGATCCCTTCATGTTTCAATTAAACTCTCACCAAACTGTCAAACGCACCTCTTTGACAGCACGGCACTTTCTGTAATACCACCCTAGACTGCTCGCAAGCCTTTAGTGTCTGAAGGGCTGAAATTATCACCAAATGCGTCACCAATCAACCATTTCGGTTGCGATGGCAACCAAAATCGATAGGTGTCGTACCTTATCATGTAAGTATCAATCTATTACCACCAACACAATCAGATTTTGATGATGCCAATAACAAATGTAAAATACAACATTTTGCAATAGAAACAAAGCCCGACCGAATAGTTTATCCGAAGAAAAACTGGCGTCATCAGGGGCAGACAGTGTGTTAAATGTATTTGTTTCTACTGTACACCTGATGGAATTAGTATACAACTGCCCAACAACCTATGAAATAATTTAGAAATACGAAACTAACCCCATGGAATGATACATGACAAGTACAAAAGTACCCAATCACAAGCCAGAAGACAACTAAGTGGATGCCATCCTCGGGGACGGATTTGTCGTCCGCAAGCAGTGACACCGACTCAGTGGTATGAATGTAAGTATCAATCTATTACCACCAATACAATCAGATTTTGATGATGCCAATAACAAACGTAAAATACAACATTTTGCAATAGAAACAAATCCCGACCAAATAGTTTATCCAAAGACACACTAACGTCATCAGGGGCAGACAGTGTGTTAAATGTAGCTGTTTCTACTGTACACCTGATGGAATTAGTATACAACAGTCCAACAATCTATGAAAATAATTTAGAAATACGAAACTAACCCCATGGAATGATACATGACAAGTACAAAAGTACCCAATCACAAGCCAGAAGGCAACTGAGTGGATGGTATCCTCGGGGACAGATTTAACGTCCGCCAGCAGTGACACCGACTCAGTGGAATGAATGTAAGTATACGCCCATAGTATACGTCCATAAAAGAACTAATGACATTGGATGAGAAACACAACATGCAGTGCGCTCGCGAGAATGTGTCTGTATCGGACGCGGCAATCACAAATCTATAGTAGTATTTGTCAAACTTTGTTCGGTGTATACCATAAGCAAACGAATAAAAGCTAATCACTAAATATTTTGCTGGCAAAGGAACAAATTAATTGTAAACGTGCACTGTAACAGTTGTAGGCTGAAATGTGTAATTCGAACATCAGCAAAAGTTTCATTATGGTTATTCGGAGGGGAGGGGGGGGGGGAATTGGGGAGGCGATTAATATTGAATTGTGGTCCTTAGAATCCTTACGCCTGTTTGTGTTGTCCTTCCACCAAATAAGCAAATTTTCCCTTAACAGCCCACCCCTACTCTCCCTAGCCTAAAATAGACTTTTTTCCCATTAAAGCAAACTAGTGATGAATCTGTTTTATGACGATCGCTTCAGTTTTTTTTTTGGCAACAGATGAAAAATCTCGAAAAAATTATAATGTGGAATGATACCAAGGACCAAGACGTCCTAGAATAGGATGGAACGCATCATCCTAACACGCTTGTAAAATGAGGAGACACTTTGATTTCTCATTTATTGATTGGAACAGTTATTGATTGGAATGTTTGAAAAATATTCATATCATTCAACTGACAGTGAACACACGATCTCTCTTTACGACATTTATTCACTGACAAAAAATATAGAACAACCTTTCTGAGACAATGCTTGTTAACAGTACGATACTGTACAAACATAACAAATACACCAGACAATTTCTAATTTTGATCTAGAATTGATATAACTTATTATTACAGCAATTTTCATTTGTAACAAGACAGATTAATTCTCTTGTGGGTTCTCACCAAAAGCATACTTTACTGTTATGAATTGAACTTTGATTCTGCCGAAGCAGACAGCGAATTCCTAAGAGCACTCTTTCCTAAGGCCAATTACTTGCAAGTGCTTTTTAGTAGCTTTTCTATTGAACAATTCTTACAGTGGTCGTCCGGCTTACAATGTGTCTCTCCGCATGAAATATGTGCAGACAGTTCATAATCAACGCAGTGCGCAGGCTCGTTGCGAATTGAATAAGTATATCTGATGTATAATCTGATGATATATATCTGATAATTGATTGTCCTACCAAAAGATTGTATGCAAGAAGATCGTCAGATTGAATGATTAGTGAACGCTGTGAAATCAATCAACCTCATGGAGTGTTTACAATGCCAATAACCATATCCCCACATCTCTGTATATACAATGAATACCATTATGTACAAAACCCGATATGCGATCTGGTGGTCAAAACGTTCATTATCAACAGTTTTCCCTATATTGTTTTCTTTACATTTACAAAGCAACCTGACGCTCTCATCCTGATTGCATGACCCATTGGCAGTGATTTCATTCGCATGAACGAAGAGATGACTTTTATCTGATTTCCATTATTTACAGACCAAGTGATGATACGATGTTTTATTTTTGATATATAGGTGAATCCTTGTACCCTTTGTTCAAATTCACCAGCAATCCACCAATGGCGCCGAGATGAGCTCCATACTTCATGAAGTAATAGTCCGTGTGTATACCCTGGAGTAAAAATGAAAATAACATGAATATCATACATTTTCGGAATAACTCACAATGTCTGAATTGTTATTTATTTGATAATTGCATTACACGACAAGCTCATGTCTGAATAACAAATATGATTTTTTACAATAAAATATATACGCCTTCATTATGAAAGTGCATTGAAAGTGGTCCCATTCCTTTAAGGTTGAATTCAACTTGAACCGATTAAAAACGAAACAACTCACCAATGCATTACCAGTGCATCTGCACTCGAAATACTTCGCCATTTCTTCCCGGATGTACTCGCTGTACTCAGTGACCCCTCCACAGAAGAAAGCCTGTGGTGTGCCTAGGAGCATGGCCCAGTGGTGGTAACCTAGAGCCAGTGTTTGGACCACAGTGGACACCACAGCTGCAGCCCTGTCTTCGCGCTTGTACGCGTCTGAGGTGTGGGTGATAATATTATTTTAGAAGGTTGTTTAACTTGTATGAACAGAAAAATGATTTCAGCTCCTTATTGGGTTGAAAATTAGATGAATTGTTGATAAGGAAAGAGGTGAAATTTAATACTTCCAGCGTATGCAGTATTTGTCGGAGCAAACCAAATATCAATTGTTTTCCTATGAAATATCTAGATTTACACGATCTGTGATTTCGGTTCAAATATTACTTAGATCTCAGGTGCACATTTGGTATAAATGATAGATACACTTGTATCGTTGATACCTGAAAGAAAATAACTGAGTGAAAAATAGTTGTAAAATGCAACCATGCAATCACAGTTATACTAAGATACACTGCTCAAAACATTTAAGGGAGCATGAAATAGATTTATGAAAAACGGGTAGAAATATTTTTAATATGAATGTAATAATTTGTGCTTAGTTAGAACATTCATTTTGCAACGTAACAGATATCACGAGGAGCTTGGACAACGTGCGGGTTTGCTTTTAACCCAGTGGTTGTCAGGGTACCCCTGAAACAAGACTGAATCGGCAGTACAGACGCCAAACTGATTTTGTTCGAAAAAAACAAAAAAATGAATGTCAAACAATGTTTAATAATGGATATTACTCCCACGAGCGTTATTACAGTCCCTACAACGTCTAAACATGCTCCGGATCAGGCGGAAAATCATGTGTTGGGGTAAGTTCGCCTACTCTTCTACCAGAGCTTCTGTTAGTCCTGGAACATCACCTGGTTGATCAAGTCGACTGGATAAACGCCGAGATAGCATGTCCCACACGTGTTCTATTGTATTGAGGTATGGAGAGCGCGCTGGCCAGTTCATGGCGTTGATTCCTCCCTGATCCAGATAGGCCATGGCGACCCGAGCAGTATGAGGGCGGGCATTGTCCTGCATTAGCACAAAACCCTGATCAATTGCACCCGCGAATAGTCTGAAAATAGGGTCCAGGACCTCATCTCGATAACTTAGAGCTGTCATGGCACCTCTGTTTACCACGTGTAGCTCCGTGCGACCATCCAAACAATTTCCACCCCACACCATTTTGAACCACCTCCATAACGGTCATACTGAACGATGTTGCAGTCTGCATAGCCTTCCCCAAAGCCCCTCCACACCCTGACACGACGATCACAAGTCGACACATGGAATCGGCTCTCATCAGTGAACGAAACGTTGCATCAGTGACGTAGCTGCCAATACTGGTGATCCCAGGCGAACTCCAGACGGGCTGTTTGATGCTGTGGGGGTGAGTTCTGGGCATCATGCTGGGCGTCTGCTCCTAACGTTTTCCTCGTTCAGTCTGTCACGTACCGTTTGGTCACCCACACGCACACCTGTAACCTGATGGAAGTCGATCTGTAAGGCCTTATCCGTTTCCTTGCGGTTTCTGACAGCCAAATTACGGAAATAACGATCCTGCCGAGGTGTGGTACATTGACGGCGACCTTGACCCGGACGTCTGATATATCCTCCAGTGGCTTGGTAACGATTCCAAAATCTGGCAACAACACTTGATGACACGCCGAGTCTGTTCGCCCCCGTTCTCTGTGAGAGGACATCTTCCAGCATTTGCACAGCTCTGGCCACTTCCGGTTCCTGCAAATATCGTCTGACGCTCTTCGTTGCCGTTAAACAAGTCAACACTGACTATCAATTGTACCGCATTCTTCATGATTTCACTTCAAAGTCACATTTGACACGAGCAGTCAAATGTCTCTTTCAAACCTTAAATAGGGGTGCCTGAGTTCTGGCACTCCTTGTGGAGCAGACGCGCATGCAAAATGAATGCAACTCAAAAGATTAATGCAGGATTGAATGTCAAATATGATTGAATATTATTAATGAGCTACCTATATTCCAAACAGCAGATACCACAACTCAAATGTATGCTCCCTTAAATGTTTTGAGCAGTGTATTACAGTCATTACAAGCAGAACATTCATTGCCTAAGGCCCGACTGCACATGTCGTATATTAGCCACACTTTAGGAAAAGTGCAACTCAAGTCACACTTTTCTATTGCACACCTCTCACTTTGTATCGAAGTGACACTTTAGAAGACCTTAAAGTTAGTGAAATGTTAGTGAGGCATCAGGCTCCCTAAAGCCTGACTTCGCGCAGTATGTTATGTATAATGTACGTATTTTTGAAGTTATTTGTACAACTATAGCATTAGAGGTTCCCAGAGGTATAGATAAATGTATGACGATATATAGATAAAACCTCGAGTAAAATTAATATTTCAGTTTTTTTTCAATTTTACCATTTTCGTATGCTGATTGAAAATTTGTAGGACACACTGTGTTGATGTCTTATACAACATGGGGACTGCTCTCTTCAAACACGGATCTCTGACAAATGATGCAATGAATCTTGTGGGCTATTATAGTTTCTACATCGTGTCAATATAAAGATATTACCGTCATCACTAAAATTTAGCTTAGCCGATTTTCTAACCTGATTCCCTATTGATACTGAATATTCATGATAGGCCAAATGGTTAATATGGTCATGGAAAAAACACATTGAACAAAAACCAAGTTCTCGCGAACGCAATGCATGTTGAGTTATATTATTCCAAACCGATATGATTAACTTCAAAACGAATGGCCATGGGCTGTACGTTCGTACAGATTGACTGCGATGACAACAATCTATGACAACAATGTTATGTTCCATATCTCCATCTCTAAAGTGATATTATTTCGCAAGATGCACCAATATACCAAGATGGGCGTGGGAGACATCATATTAAAACATCCATGACATCTTATATAATTAACAGTTATTATTATGATTATAATAGATAATTTCATATTCACTCGCTCGAGGTGATCATAAGTTGACACAAAATTCTCGATATTCAAATAAGCAGATGACTATAGAATTCTATGAACATTGCATGGAACCAGATAATATCTGGTGAATACGTTTCGAATTTACTTGGGCTTTAATCCATGCCATTTTCCCGTGTGAAGCTCTCATCAATATTTCTTGCTTTCAGTAGCATGTTGATATCTATTAACTAGACGCTTCCGGTCGCCTACGACCGCTTGGGTGGATCCCCCGTAGCCCTATCATCTCTGTTGCCCCAAATATATCACTGTCAAGTGTGAAAAACTAGAGCAAGGGCTAAAAAAGATTACCAGAGAAATGTTAAATCTCAAGTCACAACTGTTTTCTTTTCCTCACCAAAATTGCTGCACTGATTTTCCGAGGTTATTGAAGGTCGAATTCAAAATCACCACTGAAATCTCTTTATATGAATTTCCATTCGACATGTTTGATAAAATAACGAAAATACAGATAGATCAATCTTTTCACCTATTTATATTTCAACTCAGAATATTTTACGAACTTGGTTCCAAGTTGAAATTCAAAGTAAAATTTGACCAAAAATGCATTTCAAGATGACGAAATTGGAGCCAGATTGAACTTCTCACCATAAGTTATATTTCGACTCATAATACATGTATGCGCCAAACATGGTTCCAAGTTGAAATTCAAAGTAAAAATTAATCAAAACTGCATTTCAAGATGACAAAATTGGAGCCAGATCAAACTTTTCGTCATGAGTTATATTTTAACTCATAATACCTGCCCAACTTGATTTCAAGTTGAAATTCAAACTAAAAGTTGACCAAAACTGCATTTCAAGATGACGAAATTGGAGCCAGCTCAAACTTTTCGCCATGAGTTATATTTCAACTCATGATATGTGCCAAACTTGGTATTAAGTTGAAATTCAATGTAAAAATTGACCAAAACTGCATTTCAAGATGAAGAAATTGGAGCCAGATTGAACTTTTCACCATACGTTATATTTTAACTCATAATATGTGCCAAACTTGGTTTCAAGTTGAAATTCAAACTAAAAATTGACCAAAACTGCATTTCAAGATGACGAAAATGGAGCCAGATCGAACTTTTCACCATACGTTATATTTCGACTTATAATATGTGCCAAACATGCTTTCAAGTTGAAATTCAAAGTAAAAGTTGACCAAAACTGCATTTCAAGATGACGAAATTGGAGCCAGATCGAATTTCTCACCATAAGTTATATTTTAACTCATAATTTGTGTCAAACATGGTCTCAAGTTGAAATTCAAAGTAAAAGTTGATCAATGTTTTCATAAAAAGCTATTGTGATAAATAATAGACTTAACTAGCAAAAAAAATAATGTTAACTTATTTGGTCACAGCCATAAAATCTCTACTGGACAAAGCCTTCACCTTGTTGAGCCCAATAATAAATATTTCTTGTCTTAACTATTTTCATTGTGGTCAATAATAGACTTAACATGTAAAAATAAAGTTAACTTATTCACCCAGAAATTTCTACCGGACAAAACCTTAACCTTGTTGAGCTCAATAATAATTGTTTCTCATCTTAACTATTTTTATTGAGGACAATAATAGACTTAACTAGCAAAAAAAATGTTAACTTATCTGGTTACAGACATAAAATGTCTTCTGGACAGAATCTTTACCTTGTTGAGCCCAATAATAAATATTTCTTGTCTTAACTATTTTTATTGTGGTCAATAATAGACTAAACTAGTAAAAATAATGTTAAATTATTCAGTACACCCATGAAATCTGTACTGGACATACTTTCACCTTGTTGAGCTTAATAATAAATATTTCTCATCTTAACTATTTTTATTGTGGTCAATAATAGACTTAACTAGTGAAAATAATGTTAACTTATTCGGTTACACCAATTAAATTTGTACTGGACAAAGCATTTACCTTGTTGAGGTTAATAATAAATATTTCTTGTCTTAACTATTTTTATTGTGGTCAATAATAGACTTAACTATTAAAAATAATGTTCAACTTATTCAGTTACACCCATGAAATCTGTACTGGACAAAACCTCTACCTTGTTGAGCTTAATAATACACGTTTCTCGTCTTAACTATTTTTATTGTGGACAATAATAGACTTAACTAGTAAAACTAATGTTAACTTATTCAGTAATATTGCCCTGTTTTCACTGAAAACTTCAGTTCTCCATTCTGAACAAGAAACCAGTGTCATTACCTTCCATTGTACAGGCTATTGGAATGATCGTACATGTCAAAATGGATATTTCAAAATTCTGTAATAAGTTAGGCTGTTAACATATTAATATTTATATGATCATTCTAAAAACCGATTGGTTTCGTGTGACAGCCTTCCCAACAACACTTCCAAATATTATCGAGATTCGTCAAAAATTGCCATCTGTAGAGCGTTCACAAGCCATGTGTCTCAAACAGGCTGTTTTCAATGCAAAATGTATCCCCAAACGACAAATTCAGTTGCCACGGCAACCAAAATCGATTGGTGTCGGGATCTTACCATAATATATGTGCCTGCAAAAAATAATGGTGATCGGGTGAGAATTGCGGCCTGTAGCGCGTTCACAAGCCATGTGTCTCAAACAGGCTGTTTTCAATGCAAAATGTGTCCCTAAACGACCAATTCAGTTGCCACGGCAACCAAAATCGATTGGTGTCGGGATATAATGTCTTACCATTATATATGTGCCTGCAAAAAATAATGGTGATCGGGTGAGAATTGCGGCCTGTAGCGCGTTCACAAGGAAATCTCTGCGGACGCGGACGCGGACACGGACGCGGACGACGAAGCCAAATCCATAGTATCCGCCGAACTTTGTTCGGGGGATACAATTATTGATAGCTGATTTCCTTGTTCATATTTTCTAGAAGTTGAAAATGCAAGTCCTTGTGACACGGGTATTGTGTCCTGCAGTTCGCGAATGCTCAAGTAATTCCTCATTAGATACACTCCACTACACACTAACCAAATTGAGGTCCTAAGTTGAACACGTGCAATCCAGGCTACACTCTGTGAAAGTTCTACTTTGCGGTCACTTGGTAAAGTGTAACTCAACCTTAAGTTACACTTCCCTAAAGTAAGGCATGTGCAGTCGGGCCATAGATGATCCATCGCTGACGTCAGAATCTACGTCATGTCATACCTATAGAGTGGCCATTGACGTGGCCAAAGGAGAAGACTGTGTTATGGTCTGGATATTTGGAGTAGATATCATCCTGACTCGGAAGTTTGAGATGCTTCCCTTGAATGTCAAGAGACCCCGCATCACCATTCCCAGCCAGACTGGCAAGTTCATCATATGACTGCCACAAGGGAAGATATTAACATGTACATACGAACCACTTGCACAACCTAGCTCGATGACACTCAGAACATGGAACACTTGTTGGTTGAAGATGTGGAGTACAAATCCATAGGCAATGATTGAAATTGATGAATTCAGGAATGGACTGACCTTAGCTCCTGCGAGGAGTGAGCCTAGCCCCAGCAGCTGCTTGCCAGCTGCCACCACCACATCGAGACAGGTATATGTCCCCTCCGCATCCACCTGAGTGGTAAATAATGTTGTTGTTGGTTGGTCAGTCACTACAATGTGTACAACAGACTCATAAGTCTCAGTGAAATGCAGTATTTTGTTATGTTGTAATCCTGGTGATATTTCACTTAGTTCTTATCAACGATGTCGACATTCCAGACTGATATCATTATATTAACGTGCTTTAATACATTATCATGTTGGGTGAGCTATTGCCCTGTTCGTCTAATTTATAGTCGTGATTATTTGAGTAATATAAGGTGATACTGGTTATACCTTGAGTATGTTTGAGGCGGATCCGCTGACGCCCAGCAGAACAGGATATTGTACTCTAGTCAACGGATTCTCCACCTGATTGACAAAAGTGAAACGATCAGTTCGAAAGCGGCATTACCAATTTAGAGTGAATGCCTATAACGTATATCAGGAGTGACAGCTACTCCCTTCGTATCACTGTTATTGTTCATGAATAGAGTTTTATGATAATGACATAATACACGAAGGAACCACATGAAAAAGGCTTTGATAACACGATCATTGTATTGTATTGTGAACGTGCGTCGATCAAGCCTACTTCCTGGAGCGAAAAGATATCATACTAAGGCTAATCACATCGTTCAAATACACAACGAAAGTTGTCTAACGACCATAATAATAACGTCACAACCCATGATGGTTGAATAACGATTATTATCCATGAACATCATATGAATTTTCTAATATGAAAGGAGGTTTATTCGACATTATACTTGGCTGAGTCATTACAATCGCCCTGTTACTCACACGTTGGACGCGTTTCCATGGCTTCTGTCGTGCACCGACCACGTGATGTTGATACTCCTGGCACTCGTACATACTGTAAGCTACGCTCTCGGCGTACTTGCGGGCTTTGGGGGAGATGGGGTGGGTCACCTCAGCCAAGGGGAACCTTTCCACTAACAATTTGAACGCGTCCACGATACAATCAAACTCCAAGAGAATGTCAATTCTGAAGAATATAAATATTGTAATCTCAATGACGCGGTTGAGTTCATTTATAGGGTTTGTTTCGGATTTCAAAATCATTTTCATAGGTTGCTGGGCAGTTGTTTACTAATTTCATCAGGTGTACAGTAGAAAACAAACACATACAACACACTGTCTGCCCCTGATAAACTATTTGGTCGGGTGTTGTTTCTATTGCAAAATGTTGCAGTTTACATTTGTTATTGGCATATCAAAATCTGACTGTACTGGTGGTAATAGATTGATACTTACATTAAACGGTAAATTATTATATCGACATTAGATTATTGAAATGCAGTGTGAATGAAATGGGATATCTATGGCTCCACCCTAAAGTCGATTCTGAAGTATATCAAGATTGTAATGTCGTTAAGAGAGTTGGCTTCATTTACATACCTAAATTGAGGATGCTTTTTATCAAATAATTGAAATACATTGTGATTCAAACGGTTCCTATATTGATAGAATCACTGACGAGAATTGTAAACACAATTTCTATTACATCTATATATGTACAATATGTGATGAAAATATCACACGTTCATTCCTTTGTTTCTATTCAGTGTCCCTACATATTCCTAGCCATGTATTCCACAACTTCTCTTGCCAATTTCACTGCTGCTTTTGCTAATTTTGCAACACATCAGTCTTAAGTTGACGTTTGAATGCCAAGAAATGTCTTGAATTATACGATGGAATTATGATGCAAATTTGTTTCTGTCAAATGTCCCGTAGCTTTGACGTGGTATATGCAGTCTCATGTAGATGTATTGCCAGGGGTTTCCCCTGGGCCTGCATATCGTATAAGATGAAATATTGAAATCAGCCCTGTACTATTAAATTATAATCATTCCAGCTAAAATGCTGCCAGCATTAAATGTATACGAGCAAAACAACAGCAGAACTAATGGTTACGTTTGTGGCAACGGGAGCCGAATGAGAATAGAAAGAGTACTTGAAGATGAGTGGACACAAAAACACTTTTACCAAGAAGAAGATGGAATGCATGCATACATAAACTAGAACCAGTATTGCAGGTTATAGACAGGAGGTAATCGTCGAGTCAGGCGCTGGGACATAGACAGGAGGTAATCGTCGAGTCAGGTGTTGGGACATAGTTTACCATGAGTAGATCTTCATGAGAGATTCCTGTATGTGCATGTATTGTGGTCTCAAATGATTGTTTATCATGTTACCATCTGTCATTTTGAATATATCTGCTCGCGTCATGACAAGCTGCAAATAACCCAAATTCCTAGTTAGAGGAAAAATATACCTGCACAATGACATGCGAGCAACACAGTGGTTAGACTTTTAGAGAGTATGGCAATATAGGCAGAAACAAAATGTGATATCACAAGACAAGGAACTTTGGATGGCGGTGATATCACTTCACGATCGATCGTGAAAAACGTTCTTCTCCTAAAGATGTGTTGGGGTCTTCGATAATGAGAGGAATAGCTATTTTCGCCATCATAACGTGTCCGTTTTCGTTCTGGTGCTGGGATCTTTTGTTTTGAGTGACAACGTACATGTACAGACCCTAAATGACCACACAAGCAAATCGAATCACACTCAAATCACGTCTGTATCCTATCCAAACGGAGGAAGGTAGAAAGTGCCGGCAGGCGATCCAAAAACAAATAGGTCGAGGGTTGGGGGTAAGAATAGAACATATGTTTGGGTATGAGTGGTTTGGGATAAGATCAGAATAATACAGAATCCCATCACCTATAAAATAGCTGCCCTGCTGTTCTGTACAGAACATATTGATAACAGAAGGCTCTTTGTTATGGAGCGTTTTTAGGGTCAATATTCATTGACATGCATTGTAAATTTTCTTGTTGTGAATGATTGTTTCAATCGCAAAGTTCTTCATTCCACATTACTATTTCTAAACTTTCTGTGTCGAATTTACATATTCTTACTGCATACTTCTAATTTCCATCTCCTTGCTGCTCATTTCCAAGTTCTCGCTGGTACTTTCTCAATGCTTAATTCATTATGCCAAATTCTAACACCTTTGTTCGTGCAAACTATCAAAAAACAAATCGCATCTGGCACAATGCATATGGAACTTGGCACATTTCATTTAGAATAAAGCACATCGCACGAAGAACAAAGCAAAACGAATGAAGCATTTCATGTGCCAAAATTACTACTGCACTATTATGACAACAGACGGCGCTGCGGGTCGAGTGGCCGCATTGTGAATGAGAAACTGAAGACTCCCGGATGAACGAAGGACCTTGTTTTGATGGACCGCTGGTCCGGTGCTGTATTTTTAGCTTACCGACCCATGGCCCGATAAGCTATTAGCGTGGTTTTTCGTCCGTCGTCCGTCCGGGAAAACTTCCGGGGTTTAGGGGCTTGAAAAAGCTGAAAATAACCCCTAAACCCACTTTTTATGAGCAGACGTGTATGTAGGGGATTAATTTGGGGATAAGGGGCTCACACGGGAGAGGAAATTCAATATGGTTAAATCCCTTTAACCTAAAAATTTGGTTCGTTCGTCCGTCGTCCGTTCGGCAAATAACTTTTTTTTGTCTTGATGAATTTTTTTCTGGGCTAATACCCTGAGATATTTTATTTCGTCTTTTTTATTGAATCCTTTTTGCCGACGTGGCGGCCATTTTGTATGAAAAGTGGCTAATTTTGGACTTTGATGGCGTTTTTCTCGAAAACTGTCTGATCAGTTTGAGATTTTTGTTTCAAGACCTCTCCCTCATGTACATCAATGGCAAGTTTCATTGCCCTTGAATCACCGGTCTGCATGTGGCAGCCATTTTGATATTTTGACATGTCGGCGAAAAAAATTGTTTTTGTCCCAAATCGAGCCACTATTCGTTCTAAGCCATTTCCAGCAAAAAAAATTTAAAAAAATTTGGCCACTGAAAAATATTTGCGACTTTTTGGGGAAAATTTTGGGGAAAATTTCACCCAATTTTTCTTTCATAATGGGAGCTTTGCGGGGGTAAACTTCTAGAACTTTTCAAGATAGAGCCTAAGTATTGGCACATTCAAATGAGAAATCATATATTGCGGTTTGAATGATGACCTTGAAATTGACTTTGAATGACTTTGGAAGGTCAAAACGACCTTATTTTGTCAAAAGAAACGATGATTTTTGTCTTTGGCTGCCATTTTCTCAAAAACTATTACCAATTTTCCTCAAAATGCATAAGATTCTCCCTGTGTTCCTTTGTGATGCCTTGTGTATAAGTTTTGTTGTATAAATTGACGGGCTGTGAATATATGTCATTAACGGAAGAAACCTTTCAAGATGTAACTTGATTTCGTATTATATTCCACACAGGAAAATCAATACCTTGTGTAATTCTCATGATCTGCCGGTAAGCTGCAGCACCCTTGGTGCTACGTTGTCTCTTTATGTGGCAAACAGGTAATAAGATATATATGTTAAATCCAATACAACTACCGTAGCGTAGTACTAGTGTATCCACTGTAATGTCACGAGTTGGAATCGTGCCAAATTAACGGCATGAAAAAATTATGATCGGAGAGATCATCATATTTAGCCTTGAAAGAGATAGCCATCAGTTTCCTGGGAATTTTTTTTTTCACATCTCGATTATCACTGTCCGTTCTCAAGTTATATGACCATTTTTGTGTGTTAATTTCAGGCCTATGTCATGATAATATCTGCACCTAATTAGCAACAGTGTATTATATTATAATGAGTATTCATGACGTCACATCAAAAATTGCTTTTAATGAGCATAAAAATCTTAATAATATTGATCATCTCTCACTATTCTTTTATTTACAAGGCAGAGTGCGGGAAGTCATTGGGGCCTGTGCTCAGCTGCATGAGTGTGGTACCTGTTGGTCGCGCCAAAAATTCACGTGTCCAATGAAGGGAGGTCTTAGCTTCTCATACATGACGTGGCTACGCGCGGCCAGCGCCTCCTGTCGTCATAATGTTGCAGTAGTAATTTTGTCCACAACAATTACTACTGTATCATTATGACGACAGGCGGCGCTAACCGCAGAGTGCTTCATTCGTTGTGCGTTGTTCATCATGCGATATGCTATATTCTAAATGCAATGTGCTAAGTTCCATATGTATTGTGCCAGATGCGATTTTTTTTGATAGTTTGCATGGACAAAGGTGTTAGAATTTGACATGATGGATTAAGCATTGAGAAAGTACCAGTAAGAACTTGGAAGTAAGCAGCAAGGATATGGAAGTTAGAACTATGCAGTAAGAATATATGTAAATTCGACACAGAAAGTTTAGAAATAGTAACGTGGAATGAATAATTTTGCAGTTGAAACAATCTTTCACAACAAGAAAATCTACAATGCATGTCAATGAATATTGACCCTAAAAACGCTCCATACTTTGTTGATAGCTGTGGGTTCAGATGCACACAACTACGGTATCCATAATCGTATAACATATGGCGCAAAGGAGACATTTTGAATGAATTTCAATAACGTACGCCTTCAGAGGACATACAATCAATATATTATCACTCCGGGTTGTTCTGAACGAAATAATGATAGAATGCATTTTTAAATCGAGTGGATACCACACAAAACATACGAGAGGCGACAAATTGACAAATGTCATCATTTTTGTCAGCTGATGACCGAAAATAATGCTCAATTAGCTCCTAATTTAAGCTCTCGTTTATCAGGAAAAGGTTATCTGCAGACTTCGTGATAATCACATGCTATTAGTTATAATTATATATCACTTTTTCATGTATGTGTACACACTACTCACTCGGCATCCAACTCTTGCACGAGGAGATCCTTGTACTTGATGCAAGAGATCCCAGTCAGGGCGACCCGCGGAATCCGTGGGTAGTCCTTCGTCTTTTCCTTGAGGACGCTTAGAGCATCAACGAGAGAATCAGCTTGGAATGTTACACAATGGATGAGGATAGACTCAGTCGAAGGCTCGGTGTAGACCACTTTGATCAGGGAACCCCCTGGAAGTGCGAATAGTGATGGTGAAAATGCATGACAAATATAACATGATATAAACAATGACACGCAATGTGAATGATATCTTCATATGCCCGAATGATTGAGTACCAGTAATGTTCATGTGAAAAACTCATGAAGTGAAGTTCGAATGTTTATTTGCAGGTAGTAGTGTATGGGTTATGACTATCAGTCCACTTTATCAGTCTACATAAAATTGTTATCAGTATACATGATATTAATCATACTGTTACCGGATCACCGAATTCAAATGATCACATTCATGGTTCGTTATACGGAGGGGACATGTCTGTTTACAGTATTGATAGTAGGGGCCATAATAATCCACGCGGTATTTTATTGTAGGCCTACATGTACACACCCTGAACAACGATCACGGACCGCGTAGTCGGTCATATATGATCCTGGTATTACACGGACAAGATGAACAGCATTCATGTTTTGATATGACTTCAATCAGTATCACACTGAACTAGGCGGCGCGTGCATGATATTTGTTGCAATGCCTGGTGGCATTAGCGTTGAATAAACGTAAACTATCATATTCGGGGGAACCTGATATAATTCTTCAGCGTTTCAGTTTTCATATACTTGAAACCATACTCATATAATGAAACCACTATAATACTGATTTCGTTCATGGGATCTATACTGGGCCTAGGTTTTCCAAGTTTCAGTTTCGATACTCAGAAATTCAGGCGTATACTCTCGATAAACAACCCTGTCTCTCCAACACAAATGCATAGACAAGACATAATATTTCACAAATTGTATCCTAATATCACACGCGCTTACACCCACCGATATCCATGGAATATCCCAGTCTATTTTTGACCAAACTTGCTGGAATTTCGAAGCACATTTGTGCTGCCATTTTGACGACACGTTAAGCCTTCCTGTCAGGCCAGAGCATTCAGTCCAGATATAACACATTGTAACAAGCTGAGCGCAGAAAGGGGTGGGGGTAACACTTGGTAAACAAATGTTATCGACCAGTGCCGAAGAGCGCGGCGCGGTGAGCACGGTGGCATGACTAACTATATTACTGATCATTATGTTATCCTATAGATAGCTTCGAATATAGCGAATGACAGGTGCGTGATCAAAGTATGCTTCCATAGTATTGCAATGTAGGGTTTGCAATACATTATTAGGTTATCGTAACGCTAGTTACAAGCTACATCCAACATAGAAACAAAATCGATCGTTGAAACCCAATTTAGAATTAATTCACCTTGGACTTGCTCGGAAGTACTCGATTGACGATAGCTTCCAATAAGTTTCTCACAATCAAACTTAGACTTGTAGGTATCATCCACCATGTAGCTATTGATCAAATCATGTCATCGGCATTGTTTATCGGTGCATACCCCGTGAGATTCCAGAGGGTCCGCACAATACCAATATGATAAGCTATCATGAAGTATATCAATCAGGATACAAATTTCCTTGTTCAAATCCAATTCCAAGACCGATGAGACGGCTAAGTGGTAAAAGATGTAGTGCAGTAATATTGGTGTCGTCTGAAAGAGGACATATATCAGTATGATGTAGAGCAGGGAACTCAAAAATTATGATTTTATCTCACATCTCACAAAAAAGCGTGTGCTAATGCAAATTGTGCAAATTATTATTGCACATACATGTACTAATAAACAATATATATATATATATATATATATATATATATTCCTGTATGGTTCGTTTAACAAACAAGAAAATGCAGCTACCTGCGGGAGACGACATTAGAGCTCGAGCACACCATCAGCACCACGAGACCTGAATATATCTTACACAACGTCCCACCCCCCCCCCCCTCCCCTTACAAAAAAAAGAAAATTGAAACATATCATGTCCCACATGATTCCAATTCATTTCCGTATATTATGATGAAACACATAGGCCTACTTCATTCATATTCCTAATGAGTAAACATTTATTTTGAACTCAATGAAACAGATACGCCTGATAAAATGATATTGGACATCAATAAAATATCCTTAAAATATTGGAAACTATGAGGAATATCTGCGTCTGATATCATGATATAGATAACACATGCATACTGAGCAAATTAAAAGACCAGTTCAAAATAAAAAGGTTTCGCAACCCAGCATGGAACACCTTGTCATGTGATAAAATATGTCCAATTACGGTAAATGTAGTCGTGGTACCGCAGACGAATCGTTGTGTTTACTTCATGACGCCAAAGAAGGCCACACGCAAGGTTACATGTACATGCATGCACAAAATGCTGCACAGAAAATTGTGCGTTCCAAAGTACGCGTCATTGCGGTAAAATTTGCTTTGCATTCTGGGAACGTGAATTTCCATCGGCTCCGCCATTTTGACGCTTTCCAGACGAGCTGACCATTTTGCGTAATTTTCTCAAACCTAACACATCGATTTATGCATTATATATCTGTGGAATATTCAAAGCTTGCCATCAAATCGAGAGATTTTATGTCAAGGACAAAGAAAATCCTCATTTGAAGTAGGTGTACAAAGGTTTACATGCGAAAACGGGCGTCGATAGGTTGGCATGAAACCTCCATAAAAAAGTCAGCACATAGACATGTAAAGCCCCCAACGCTCTAATGTCAAAAATGAATAGAAACGACAAAATATATTGAGAGTAACACGAATAAACACAATGAATAATACCTACAATTGTACCAGATTAATAGTAACGTAACAATTGTTGAACATGTTGGGACTACTGAAGAGGACCAAGATTATTATTTTTCCCCTAGAAATATATCCTGTTACATGCATTGATTTGGCTTTCCTGAAATCTGTAGAAAATCTTTTGCATCAAACTGATGATTTTCTGTAAAAAATTAGCAAAATGTTTTATGGAAACCTCTGATATTACTGTAGCCACGTTACATTTTGTCGGGTACATATCAAATACTCTCGCAATGAAGTTGTCTCCAATTATGCAAATGATTTAGGCTCTTTCTGTTTATGGCATGTGAACCTTTCTAGTGCCATCAAAGAAATATGTGTTCCATCTTTAACCTTCGCGTTCACGGTGAAATTTCTATCGTGTACAGTGGAGGGACTACGTTCGCCCTAAAATATTATCAAAGTTGGTGCACTGTCACTTATATTATCATATTATCGTATATTGCACTACTTAATGATTGGGACATTGTATTTGGTTCCAAAAGGATGCCTTTATATCCAAATTATGGTTAAGAATCCATTTGTAAATTCGCGTTCAGGGTACAATCACTGGTAGCCTCTATGATCGGTCCTGTGATACAGATTCAACGTGGACACATTATGATGGTGTACAATATCAAGACGTCAGCTTTTCTATGCACAGACAGCGCCGTTATGATTATCGATCGTTTTTCACTGTAGCAGTGGAATAAATGTCAGTGGGAACCCCATGCCCGAACTGAAAAAATACACCTTTTGTGTCTGCATAGTTCATTGGAATACAATGCACATGCACATCGTATGGATATTAGGTATATTACGCCATAAAAAATTTATACGTGGGGTAATGCTCCGCCGTCAACTGTCCAATTAGCATAATCGTGCATTGAGATAATATGACGTTCCTGCCAAGGTTTGATCTTGAGCGCATCATCTCTATCATCCTGATAATTAGCGTATGACACTGACCAGTGCCCGATTCACCCCGAGGACATTATTCACGTCAACACTCATCAACATTGCCAGCACCTTTGACAGTCTGCTTCAACTCTCAACGTCTTTCTTTGAAGTATGTCCAGTTGTGAGATGTATCCTATCAATTTACATATCATCAATCGTACCAGATGCGCTGGTAGAACAAATGACAGGTCATTATCATTGGAACATCAAAGATCTTCCCCACATACAAAGGTGACCTTAGTCCAGTGACATGTGTCCTTGGAGGAGACAAATATCAGACGTTCCGCGGAATGGATTGTCGCTGCTTTGATAGATCTTCCAATGGTGGCAATTTCATGTGTTTGATATATTCATGATGTTCATTGTCTTCTAAGTTAGGGAGAACAGTGCCCACTGTACAGTAACCATCAACGTCCTTCGATATTCATTCCATGAAGAAGCTAAAGCTTATTTCTAATGTAAACTTTTTTTGTCCTGTAGACTTTTAATATCCACACCCTTTTACAAGAAAATATGAGCACCCGGGTGGGTAGGGCCCATGTGTACATTGTCATAATTGTATTAAGACATGACATAGAGATCAGCCCAACAATGTAAACTTATGTCGGCCACATTACTGACTCATCAACATTGCCAGCAACATACACCATACCAAGTAGGCCTGATGCAATCAATTAGATTTGGTACCTCATAGCATGCATGTCTTCCACATGGTCTCACATACCATAGTGTGAAACTTACAAGATGGTACATGAATGTCAAGCACGACCCATGGGAAATATATGTGAAAGAATAAAAATACATTCATGATATACTGATTCTAACAAGGGAAGATGTAAATGTAGTAATTATATAAAATAAACTTAGCCTATCAAGTGACATCCTGTCTTTCTAGTAATTATATAAAATAAACTTAGCCTATCAAGTGACATCCTGTTTTTCTGAGTGACATTCGATTATAGTCCCATCAAACCTATCTCGAATTACAAGGCTAATTAGCCAGACTGATCCAAATGATAATAATGGACGTGCCAATCAAAGATCATCTGATAGTTTGGTCAATGTCTGGGGATGGACGGGGTATTTTCAATAAAGGTTAAGGTTGAAATTAGGCTGATGAATTTCATGATTTAATGACGGCAACAATTTGAAGACGACACTGATTTTGGATATAAATATACTGAAGTAGAAGTTGTGCGTATATGCATTTAATTTTTGGGGGGGGGGGTTTACAACCGAATGTTGCACAGAGTCCAAACCCATGGCTCAGGGCTCTACCAAGTTTTATGACTGTTATTATTCTTTAATATAGTATGATGAACATGGATGTATGCACGTATGCATATAGTTTATATATTCGACACCAAACATCCTGAGGGGAGAAGAAAGACCTCAGCAAAAAATGTGCGCAACCATATCGCAGTTATCTGAGGTGAAAACGGAGTCCATTGACACTTTATGGCGGCTGCCACATCTGGGGCAGGGAATGCTCACTCTTTCCAGAGCATTTTATTTCATCTACTTATCACCAAATCCTTTGACGTTTCAAGTGCTTAATGCTGGCTGCCACACATTGGACAGGGAATGCTCACTCATACCAGGATCACCTGATTTCACCTCTTGATGAACAAGTAGTTTGACATTTCAAGCACTTTATGGCGGCTGTTAGACCTGGAACAGGGAATGCTCACTCTTTGCTGGACTACCTGATTTCACCTCCTTATTTACAAGTCCTTTGACGTTTCAAGTGCTTAATGCTGGCTGCCACACATTGGACAGGGAATGCTCACATACCAGGATCACCTGATTTCACCTCTTGATGAACAAGTAGTTTGACATTTCAAGCACTTTATGGCGGCTGTTAGACCTGGAACAGGGAATGCTCACCCTTTGCTTGACTACATGATTTCACCTCCTTATTTACAAGTCCTTTGACGTTTCAAACACTTTAACACTTTCACCTCTTAATTAACAAATATTTTGACATTTCGAGCACTTAGTGGCAGCTGGGCAGGGAATGCTCAACCTTTCCGGGAATTCACCTCCTAATTGACAAGTCCTTTGACATTCCGAGCAATTCATGGTGGCTGCCACACCTGCTACAGGAATTGCTCACGTTTTGCAAAAACGCATGATTTCACCTCTTCATCAACAAGTCATTTGATATTTCAAACCCTCATGGTGGCTGCCACACCTCGGACAGAGAATGCTCACTCCTCAAGGGAATACCCGATAACACCTCCTAAATAGTAGCTCCTTTGACATTTCCAGCACTATAACGGCTGCCACATCGGGGACATAGTATGCTCACCCCTTCCAGAAAACATGATTTTACCTTACTAACCAGTCTTTTGACATTTCAAGCACTTTGTGGTGTATGCCACATCTAGAGCAGCCAATGCCCACTCTTTCCAGGAACATCTGATTTCAAGCAATTTATGGCGGCTGCCACAGCTCTGTAGGTAATACCCGATTTCGCCTCGTGATTAACAAAAACTTTGACATTTTCAGCACTACAACGGCCTCGACACTTGCGACATGGAATGCTCACTATATCCAGAACACTTATGAACAAGTCATTTGACATTTCAAGCACTTTATGGCGCCTCATTCCTAAATAACAAACACTAAAAGGCTGCCACATATCTGGCAAGGAATGCGGACTCTCTTTGGCAACACCTGATTTCACTGCTTGTACCTGATTTCTGACATTTGATAAGTTGTTTGTTCGGGCTTTGTTTCTATTGGAAATATTTGTATTTCACTATTGCTATTGGCATCATCAAACTCTGACTGTATTAGTGGTAATCGATTGATACCTACATTCAACACGTTAATGGCTGCCACATCTGAGAACGGAATGCTCACATTTCAAAGACTATTACAGCTCCTACACCTCGAAAAGGAAATGTTCACTCTTTCCAGAACACCTTTTTGCACCTTAGTAACAGGTTCATTTCGAACACCATGACAGCTGCAACACCTGTGACACCACCCCTTTCCAGTACACCTTATTTCACATCCTCTTCAACAAGTCTCTTGACAATGAAAGCACTTGATGACAACTTCCACACCTGTTACAAAGAATGCTCACTCTTTCCAGGAACACCAGATTGCCCCCCTTATTAACAAGTCCTTTGACATTTCAATGTCCTTTGACATATACCAAACCTGTGGCAGCCATTGCCCACTCTTTCCAAGAACACCTTTCCAGAATACCTGACTTCACCCATTCAAGTATTGACACCTAATGGCGGGTGCTGGGAATACCTCCCAAAAACAAGTCCTTTACATTTCAATGTCCTTTGACTTCTGCCCTACCTGGGGCAGCCATTGCTCACTCCTTCCAGGAACACATGATTGCACCTCCTTATGAACAAGTTCTCTGGCATTTCAAACCACTAATACCTCACCTGGAATATGGAATGATCACTCTATGAATCACCTTATATAGATTACCTGATTTCTCCTCCTCATTAACAAGTTTTTTGACATTTCAAGCATTTTACAGTTGTGTGTATATGCATTTATTTTTTTCTTAATTCAATAACCAAATATTTCACAGACTCCAAACCCATGGCTCAGGGCTCTACAAAGTTTTATAACTGTTTGTATCCTTTAATATAGTATGAAGAGCATGGATGAATTCACCTATGCATACAATATGTATATTCGACACTAAACATCCTAAGGGGAGAAGACACACCCCAACAAACATTGTGCGCAACCATATCACAGTTATCCGTGATGAAAACGGCATTGACATTTCTGGAACATTCTGGAAAAAATATATCATCACACAAATAACCCCACACTTAACCCGCCTGTAGGAAACGAGAAGAATATTGGCTACGTGTGCTAGGCACAGCAACACCAATATGGATGTAATGATAACATCAGTTCAGTGGGAAACCTGACGAGTCCAGGATGCAGTTCAATTAACACAATGAACTTATTTACATCATTCAAGCGTAGGAAAAGAACCCATGGTCAAAGACATTATAATCGATCATCTATCCATGATATTTCCTTTGAGGGCCTATTTGATATATTTAAACAACCATTGGGTTTACACTATGTCCGGAATAAATCATTCGGCATACCACATGTTAAACTTAAACAATTAGAGGACCAGTAACCTACACGCTACATTACAAATAACAAAAGCAATGAGTCTCGCCTGTATTCCATCATCATGGATATCACTCATTATCGACTTCACAAGCCACCACAAACTACTGAGTATGTACCACCCAAACGATCATTTCTCAAACTAAGATTCGCCAATAAAAGCACTGATGCAATCAACATCTGTAATTTTTTGCATAATAAATCTGTCCAGTCAAATGTACCTTCATACTTTACTGATAATGGTACTCCGTCGGTTTCCTACTCATATACGAAGCCTATCGCATCCAAGATATTCAATTACAAACAAACATTGAATGATTTAGATATTGACGACCTGTTACAAAACCCACTCTCCTGTACCTGCACTATTTCTCCATTCATACATAAACCAGTTAGGCATATTATTTGAGGTGACCAAAACATTGTATACAATGAATTGTTGAAAGATATATTGCCAAAGGTCCCAAGTATAGGGAGCCCAAGTCATTTTCATGGAGATACATTTTCAAGTTAGTCATGGATGCAGCTGAGGAGCATGCCAGAAAGTGGACTAGGCGAGAAAAGGCAGACACTGATTCTCTGTCAGAATGGATTAAACACAGTGGGTCGTTGTTATCTAAACGCATTCGTGTTTTGTCTAAGTCAGTCAGTAATAAATACAGCTCTGACTTTGATGATCAAGTGGTTGCTGATAGTTTGTTGAAAAATTTGTCATTGTTCCTGCTGATAAAGCATCCAATAATGTTGTTTTTGTTTGTAAAGTGTACTATACTCAGTGCCTATTCAATGAACTTGGTATCTCCAACAACAACACTTCTAACCGTACATACCAGAATATTACTATATCTAAGCAGGATATATTATCTGATCACACGTCTGTATTGCATTCTTTTGGTATCACTGCTTCATGTAAAGATTATAGACTACCAAGTCTATACTGGATCCCATAATTACACAAAAATCCATGCAAACAAAGGTATATTTCAGGCTCGGCATCATCTTCCACCAAAGCTCTATCTACGCTACTAACTGTTATATTGTAAAAGATTAAACATGGTCTCAGAAAATACTGTGAGACTATCTACTCTAGAGGTGGTATCAACCAAATGTGGATACTAAAAACTTCCAAGTCTTTGTTGGAGTATATACATGCTCACACACTTTCAAAAGTTACGTCTATCAAAACATCTGACTTTTCCACTGTCTACACCACAATACCTCATTCAGAACTAAAGTCCCAGCTTCAAAAGCTCATACATAATTCCTTTTTCTCCAAAAAAGGACAACGTCGTTATAAGTATATTGTAGTCAAATATAATACAGCCTACTTTGTTAAAGATGATTCAGATGCTCCACATAAATATACAGAAACCGATGTTGTGAATATGGTTAATTTCCTTATTGATTATATCTTTGTGGAGTTTGGTGGCCGAATATTTCAGCAGACTATTGTTTTTCCAATGGGTACCAACTGTGCACCATTATTGGCAGACCTGTTTTTATACTGATAGAATCAGATTTCATTCAACATCTACAAAGAGGAGTATCAAATTTTCAAATTTGTAGCTTTAATTTCACTTTCCGATACATTGATGATATATTGTCAATAAATAATCCCAAGTTTGGTGATTATTTGGATGATATATATCCTAAGGAACTCTAAATTAAAGATAGTACAGACTCCTCTAATTTTCCAACTATTTAGACCTAAGGTTGGAGATTGATGAAGATTCTAACCTGTCAACTAGGTTGTGTGACAAACGTGATGATTCCAATTCTTCCATAGTCAATTTCCCTTTTCTAAGCAGCAACATTCCTATGTCGTCAGCATAGGGCGTGTTTGTCTCACAACT
Organism: Terebella lapidaria; assembly: GCA_949152475.1. Taxonomy (NCBI): domain Eukaryota; kingdom Metazoa; phylum Annelida; class Polychaeta; order Terebellida; family Terebellidae; genus Terebella; species Terebella lapidaria. Next base: position 13,811,253 of record OX424570.1, on the reverse strand, counting down.
CATAGGCTATCTTAGAGCTAGTTGCAAAAATGAGGACTTTGTTCACCGAAGTTTCCAGCTAGCTTCTAAACTGCTGCGACAGGGATATGTTTTACCAAGACTAAAAGCTGCTTCCAAGAAATTTTATGGACGTCATCACAATCTGGTTGATAAGTACACAAAATCCGTGACAAGTATGCAATAAGACCTTTTTGCATGTTAATGTTTCGGAAACCATGACGGGTGCCACATGTGGGGCAGGAAATGCTCACTCTTTCCAGAACACCTGATTTCACCCCCTTTATGTCCATATATGGGGGTTCATGAAGTTCCATTAAAATTTTCTCGATTTTGCCTGACACTGGACTTTGGGATTGGATAATGGACTCGGTTTTGTTTGCTCGGATACTATATATACTTTGGTATTATTTCAATGTTTATTCAAGCACTTTATGGCGGCAGTCACATCTGGGGCAGGGAATGCTCACTCTTTCCAGAACACCTGATTTCACCTGCTTATTGACAAGTCACCTGCTTGTTGACATTTCAGACAGTATAGCGACTGCCACACTTGGGGCATCATCGTCCTTTAAACATGTCCTTTGACATTTCAATCACTTTATGACAGCTGCCACACCTGGGGGAGAGAACGCTCACTCATTCCAGGAATAAATGAGTTCACCTGATAACCAATTATTTTTAGAAACTTTTTTACTCTATAGGGGCTGCCACGCTTGGGACAGGTAGTGTTCACTCTTTCCTGAACGCCTGATTTCACCTCCTTATTGATAACTTTTCCGACATTCCAGCCACTTACAATAACGACAGCTGCCGCACATCTGACAGGGAATGCTCACTCATACAGTTCACACCTGATTTCACCTCTTAAATAACAAGTACTTTGACATTTCAAGCAGTTTATGGCGAATACTATACCTGGAGCAGAGAATGCTCACTCTTGCAGGAATACCTGATTTCACCTCCCAATAACAAGTACTTTGACATTTCACTGTCCTTTGACATTTGCCCTACCTGGGGCAGCCATTCCTTACTGTTTCCAGGAACACCTGATTTCACATCACAATAACAAGTCTTTTGACATTTCAATGTCATTTGACATTTGCCCTACCTGGGGCAGCCATTCCTCACTGTTTCCAGGAACACCTGAATTCACCTCACAAAAACAAGTACTTTGACATTTCAAGCAGTTTATGGCGACTGCTAGACCTGGAGCAGGAAATGCTCACTCTTGCATGAATACCTGGTTTCACCTCACAATAACAAGTCCTTTGACATTTCAATGTCCTTTGACATTTGCCCTACCTGGGGCAGCCATTCCTCACTGTTTCCAGGAACACCTGAGTTCACCTCACAATAACAAGTACTTTGACATTTCAATGTCCTTTGACATTTGCCCTACCTGGGGCAGCCATTCCTTACTCTTTCTAGGAACACCTGATTTCACCTCACAGTAACAAGTACTTTGACATTTCAAGCAGTTTATGGTGACTGCTAGACCTGGAACAGGGAGTGCTCATTCTTGCAGGAATACCTGATTTCACCTCACAATAACAAGTCCTTTGACATTTCAATGTGCTTCAACAATTGCCCTACCTGGGGCAGCCATTCCTCACCGTTTCCAGGAACACCTGATTTCACCTCTCAATAACAAGTCCTTTGACATTTCAAAGTCCTTTGACATCAGCCCCACTTGGGGTAGCCACATGGGGCCACCTGATTTCACCTCACAATAACAATTACTTTGATATTTCAATGTCCTTTAACATTTGCCCAACCTGGGGCAGCCTTTCCTCACTGTTTCCAGGAACACATGATTTCACCTCACAATAACAAGTACTTTGACATTTCAAGCAGTACATGGCGACTGCCAGAATTGGAGCAGGGAATGCTCACTCTTGCAGGAATACCTGATTTCACCTCCCAATGACAAGTCCTTTGACATTTGCCCTACCTGGGGCAGCCTTTCCTCACTGTTTCCAGGAACACCTGATTTCTCCTCACAATAACAATTACTTTGACATTTCAATGTCCTTTGAATTTGCCCAACCTGGGGCAGCCTTTCCTCACTGTTTCCAGGAACACCTGATTTCACCTCACAATAACAAGTACTTAGACATTTCAATGTCCTTTGACATTTGCCCAACCTGGGGCAGCCTTTCCTCACTGTTTCCAGGAACACCTGATTTCACCTCACAATAACAAGTACTTTGACATTTCAATGTCCTTTGCCATTTGCCCAGCCTGGGGCAGCCTTTCCTCACTGTTTCAAGGAACACCTGATTTCTCCTCACAATAACAATTACTTTGACATTTCAATGTCCTTTGAATTTGCCCAACCTGGGGCAGCCTTTCCTCACTGTTTCCCGGAACACCTGATTTCACCTCACAATAACAAGTACTTTGACATTTCAATGTCCTTTGACATTTGCCCAACCTCGGGCAGCCTTTCCTCACTGTTTCCAGGAACACCTGATTTCTCCTCACAATAACAAATACTTTGACATTTCAATGACTTTTGACATTTGCCCAATCTGGGGCAGCCATTCCTCACTGTTTCCAGGAACACCTGATTTCACCTCCTAATAACAAGTACTTTGGCATTTCAATGTCCTTTGACATTTGCCCAACCTGGGGCAGCCATTCCTCACTGTTTCCAGGAACACCTGATTTCACCTCCCAATAACAAGTACTTTGGCATTTCAATGTCCTTTGACATTTGCCCAACATGGGGCAGCCTTTCCTCACTGTTTCCAGGAACACCTGATTTCACCTCACAATAACAAGTCCTTTGAAATTTGCCCCACTTGGGGTAGCCATTGCTCACTCTTTCCAAGAACACCTGATTGCACATCCTTATTAACAAGTTCTTTGACATTTGAAACCACTGATATGGCTGGTTCATCTGGAATATCACTCTATGATCACTCTATCCGGAACACCTGCTTTCACCTCCTTATTAGCAAGTCCTTGGACGTTTCAAGCACTTTATGGTGGCTGCCATAACCCGGACAGGGAATGCTCACTCTTTCTGAGAATACCTGATTTAACCTCCTTATTAACAAGTTCTTTGACATTTCAAGCTCTTTATGGTGGCTGCCACCTTGGTTCCAGAACACCTGATGTACCTTGTTAACAAGTCCTTTGATATTTCAATCTCCTTATGAGAGCCGCTTCCTAAATAATGAGCACTAAAACGGCTGCCATATCTCGGACTCGGTATACTTACTCTTTCTAGAACACCCGATTTCACCTTCTTATTGACAAGTTTCTTGACATTTCAAGCACTTTATGGCGGCTGCCACACATGGAACAAGATTGCAACTCTTTCTGGGAAGACCTCCTTCTTATTAGGGAGCTCACGGCTTTGAATATGCAAAATGTAAGGTAATACAAAAAATTCTTGATATTTTCACCTTACATTTATATAGGGATTATCTACAAGAATTTGTAATAAAAAGATACGTCACCATGTTATTAAAACATGTTCTCTTCATCATGTTCTCTCCAGAACACCTGATTTCACCTCCCTATTAACAAGTCATTCGACATCTCAAGCATTAACACCTGGGAAAGGGAATTCTCACTTTTTTCAGAACACCTGATTTCACATCCTTATTAACAATTTCTTTGACGTAGAAACAATCAGTGGTTTTCACGTGAAAAATATAACGAAATTGCAACAATAAAAAACATTTCTTCTTACTGAGTTATTTTTAGTTTTTTTTTTTGACAAGAAAACTCGGACCCAACAACGAAAGGTCGGACCCAACGCATGCAACATTCAATACAAAAGAAGAGTGCATGCAAGACGCAATTCCATGCAAGACAAAAACAACCAAATGCAACATGCAATAAAAGAAATCACTTGCAACATGCAAGACGATGATAACATGCAAGACACAAGACAAGCACATGCAACAGGCTAGACACAAGACAAGCACATGCTACATGCAAGACACAAGCCAAGTACATGCAACAGGCTAGACACAAGACAAGCACATGCTACATGCAAGACACAAGACACGCACATGATACATGTAAGACACAAGAGAAGCACATGCAACAAGCAAGGCACAAGATCAGCACATGTTACATTCAAAACTCAAGACAAGCGCATACTACTTGCAAGACAAAAGACATGCGCATGCAAGACATAAAACAAGTGCATGCAACATGCAAAACACCATACAAGCACATGCAAGACACAACACAAGCGCACACTACATGCAAAACACAATACAAGCACATGCAAGATACAAGACAAGCACATGCAACATGCAAGACACAAGACAAACACATGTAAGACTCAAGGCAAGCGCATGCAACATGCAAAACAAGCACATGCAAGACACAAGACAAGCGCATGAAATATGCAAGACACAAGAAAGCACATGCAACAGGCAAGACACAAGACAAGCACATGCTACATGCAAAACACAAAACAATTTCATCGTACATGCAAGACAAGAGAGAAGTGCATGCAACATGCAAGGCAGACGACAAGCACATGCAAAACACAAAACAATCAAATGCTACATGCGAGATACAAGACATGCACATGCAACACACAAGACAAGCACATGCTACATGCAAGACACAAGACAAGCACATGCTACATGCAAGATACAAAACAAGTGAATGCAACACGCAAAACACAAGACAAGCACATGCACCATGCAACACACGACAAGCACATGGAAGACACAAAACAAGCACATGCAACATGCAAGACAAAAGACAAGCACATGCAACATTCAAGACACAAGACAAGCACATGGAAGACACAAAACAAGTGCATGGAAGACATAAAACAAGCACATACTACATGCAAGACAAGAGATGCACATGCAACATGCAAGACACAAGACAAGCACATGCTACATGCAAGACACAAGAGATGCACATGCAACATGCAAGACACAAGACAAGCACATGCTACATGCAAGATACAAGACAAGTGCATGCAATATTCAAAACACAAGGCAAGCACATGCACCGTGTAACATGACAAACACATGCAAGACACAAAACAAGCATATGCAAAACACAAGACAAGCGCATGAAATATGCAAGACACAATAAAAGTACATGCAACAGGCAAGACACAAGACACGCACATGCTACATGCAAAACACAAGACAATGCTCGCTTCATTCAAGACAAGTGTGAAGTGCATGCAACAAGCCAGACACACGACAAGCACATTCAAGACACAAAACAATCAAATGCTACATGCGAGATACAAGACATGCACAAGCAAGACACAAGACAAGCACGTAAAACACAAGACAAGCACATAGTACATGCAAGACACAAGACAAGCATATGCCACATGCAAGAAACAAAACAAGTGAATGCAACACGTAAAACACAAGACAAGCACATGCACCATGCAAGACAAAAGACAAGCACATGCAAAACACAAAACAAGCACATACAAGACACAAAACATGCACATGTAACATGCAAGACAAAGAAAAATTAGGCCAAGGGCCGAAGATAGGTTACCGGACAATGTTTAATATCTTAGATGTTAGCCAGGTCACTGGTTGAATTCAAGGTCAAGAGAATATTCAGCATATATAACATTAAGCATTTATCATGTCCACAGTTGATTGCTAAGCTGTAAATTCAATAATCAGAGAGATATTAGCAATTTTGTGCTGTGGCCTTGAAAATGAAGGGGCAAAGGTCAAATTCAAGGTCATCAAAATATTCAATGTATATCATTTTCTATATCATGTCCACAATTGATTCCCAAGCCATACAGTCAATAGAGGAGCTAGATATGAGCCAGTTTGTCCTTGGACCTTGAAAATGAGGTCAGAGGTCAAATTCAAGGTCACGAGAATATTCAGCATATATCATTTCCTATATCATGTATATGTCCACAATTGATTCCTAAGCTGTAAAATCGATAATAAGTGAGATATTAGCCATTTTGTCCTGTGACCTTGAAAATGAGGTCAAAGGTCAAATTCAAGGTCATGACAATAATCTGCATATATCATTTCCTATATGTTCATAATTGATTGCTAAGCTGTAAAGTCGATAACAAGCGAGATATTAGCCATTTTGTCCTGTGACCTTGAAAATGAGTTCGAAGGTCAAATTCAAGGTCATCAGAATATTCAGCATATATCATTTCCTATATGTCCACAATTGATTCCTAAGCTGTAGAGTCGATAATAAGCGAGATATAAGCCATTTTGTGCTCTGACCTTGAAACTGAGGTCAGAGGTCAAATTCAAGGTCACGAGAATATTCAGCATATATTATTTCCTATATGTCCACAATTGATTCCTAAGCTGTAGAGTAGATAATAAGCGAGATATAAGCCATTTTGTGCTCTGACCTTGAAACTGAGGTCAGAGGTCAAATTCAAGGTCACGATAATATTCAGCATATATCATTTCCTATATGTCCACAATTGATTCCTAGTCTCTAATCTCAATATCAAGTGAGATATTAGGCATAATGTGTCCCATTATAAAGCATAGGAGAATTTAACATGGGAAAGTCCCATTTGGGCCGAGTTTGGGCCAAAATGGCCCACTTCGAGCAATTCAAGCGCAACGAAATTTATAGACATCATAGAAGTACATATGAGGAGTCTTATGTATCAAAAAGAAAAAAAGTTACTGAACAGATTTTGAGAAAATGGCCGCCAAAGTCCAAAATCAGGCATTTTTCGTCGAAAACGGCTGCCATTTTGAAAAAAATTAGCCCAAGGGCTAAGAAAGGTTACCGGACAATACATATTTTAGATATTAGTAGTTTGTCCCGTGACCTGGAAAATAAGGTCATTGGTCAATTCAAGGACACGATAATGTTCAGAATATATCATTTTCTATATGTCCACAACTGATTTCTAAGCTGTAAAGTCGATAATAAGCGAGATATTAGCCATTTTGCCCGGTGATCCTGAAAATGAGGTCAGAGGTCAAATTCAAGGTCATGATAATATTCAGCATATATCATTTCCTATATAACCACAATTGATCCCTTAGTTGTAAAATCGATAATAAGTGAGATATTAGCCATTTTGTCATGTGACTTTGAAAATGAGGTCAAAGGTCAAAATCAACGTCATCAGAATATTTGGCATTTATCATTTCCTATATGTCCACAATTGATTCCTAAGCTGTAAAGTCGATAATAAGCGCGATATTAGACATTTTGTACTCTGACCTTGAAACCGAGGTCAGAGGTCAACTTCAAGGTCACAAGAATATTCGGCATATATCATTTCCTAAAAGCCCAAAATTGATCCCTAAGCTGTAAAATCGATAATAAGTGAGATATTAGCCATTTTGTCCTGTGTCCTTGAAAATGAGGTCAAAGGTCAAATTCAAGGTTATCAGAATATTCGGCATATATCATTTCCTATATGTCCACAATTGATTCCTAAGCTGTAAAGTCGATAATAAGCGAGATATTAGCCATTTTGTGCTCTGACCTTGAAACTGAAGTCAGAGGTCAAATTGGAGGTCACGAGAATATTCAGCATATATCATTTCCTATATGTCCACAATTAAACCCTAAGCTGTAAAATCGATAATAAGTGAGATATTAGCCATTTTGTCCTGTGACCTTGAAAATGAGGTCAAAGGTCAAATCCAAGGTTATCAGAATATTCAGCATATATCATTTCCTATATGTCCACAATTGATTCCTAAGCTGTAAAGTCGATAATGAACGAGATATTAGCCATTTTGTGCTCTGACCTTGAAACCGAGGTCAGAGGTCAACTTCAAGGTCACAAGAATATTCGGCATATATCATTTCCTATATGCCCAAAATTGATCCCTAACCTGTAAAATCGATAATAAGTGAGATATTAGCCATTTTGTCCTGTGACCTTGAAAATGAGGTCAAAGGTCAAATTCAAGGTTATCAGAATATTCAGCATATATTATTTCCTATATGTCCACAATTGATTCCTAAGCTGTAAAGTCGATAATGAATGAGATGTTAGCCAATTTGTGCTCTGACCTAGAAACCGAGGTCAGAGGTCAACTTCAAGGTCACAAGAATATTCGTCATATATCATTTCCTATATGTCCACAATTGATTCCTAGTCTCTAACCTCAATATTAAGTGAGATATTAGGCTTAATGTGTCCCATTATAAAGCATAGGAGAATTTAACATGGCAAAGTCCCATTTGGGCCGTGTTTGGGCCCAAAATGGCCCTTTCCAAGTGATTCAGAAGCAACGAAATTTATACATGTCAGAGGGGTACATATGAGGAGTGTCATGCATCAATAAGAAACAAAAGTTACTGAACAGCTTTTGAGAAAAGGACCGTCAAAGTCCAAAATTGGCCAATTTTTCACGAAAATGGCCGCTCTGACCTTGAAACCGAGGTCAGAGGTCAAATTCAAGGTCACGAGATTATCCAACATATATCATTTCCTATATGTCCACAATTGATTCCTAGTCTCTAATCTCAATATTAAGTGAGATATTAGGCTGAGTGTTTAACATGGGAAAGTCCCATTTGGGCCGAGTTTGGGCCCAAAATGGCCAACTTCGAGCGATTCAAGTGCAACGAAATTTATGCATGTCACAGGGGTACATATGAGGAGTGTTATGCATCAATAAGAAAAAAAGTTACTGAACAGATTTTGAGAAAACGACTGTCAAAGTCCAAAATTGGCCATTTTTAGACGAACACGGCCGCTCTGACCTTGAAACCGAGGTCAGAGGTCAAATTCAAGGTCACGAGAATATTCAGCATATATCATTTCCTATATGTCCACAATTGATTCTTAGTCTCTAATTTCAATTTTAAGTGAGATATTAGGCTTAATGTGTCCCATTATAAAGCATAGGAGAATTTAACATGGGAAAGTCCCATTTGGGCCGAGTTTGGGTCCAAAATGGCCCACTTCGAGCGATTCAAGGGCAACGAAATTTATACATGTCACAGGGGTACATAGGAGGAGTGTCATGCATCAATAAGAAAAAAAGTTACTGAACAGATTTTGAGAAAACAACCGTCAAAGTCCAAAATTAGCCATTTTTCGATGAAAACAGCTGCCATTTTGAAAAAAATGCGAAAATAAAAAAACTAAAAAAAACCTTTCCTGGAAATATTTTTAGGTATTTTTGTGCAAAATTTCAGAAATATTCGACTGTAAACTTTAATGATAAAAATGTGGACGGACGGACGGACGACGGACGACGGACGCAACGCCACGGCAATAGGTTATCGGACCAAAGGTCCGGTAACCTAAAAAGGCGAAAATCAAAAAACTAAAAAATACCTCCTTCTTGAATTATTTTAAAGTATTTTTGTGCAAAATTTCAGAAAAATTCGCCTGTAAACAAAATAGATAAAAATGTGGACGACGACGACGGACGACGACGACGGACGCAACGCCATGCCAATAGGTTATCGGACCATAGGTCCGGTAACCTAAAAAGCACATGCAACATCCAAGACACAAGACAAGCACATGCAAGACACAAAACAAGTGCTTGGAAGACACAAAACAACACATGCTACCTGGAATACACAAGACATACACATGCAACATGCAAGATACAAAACAAGTGCATGCAGCATGCAAAACACAAGACGAACACATACACCATACAACACACGACAAGCACATGCAAGACACAAAACAAGCACATGCAACATGCAAGACAAAAGACAAGCACATACATTATGCAAGACACAAGACAAGCACATGCAACATGCAAGACACAAGTGCATGCAACATACACAAGACAAGCGAATGCAACATGCAAGACAGAAGACAAGCACATGCAACATGCAAGACAGAAGACACGAGCATGCAGCATGCAGGACACAAGACAAGCACATGCTACATGCAAAATACACAACAAGTACATGCTACATGCAAGACACAAGACAAGTGCATGAAACATGCAAAAATACACGACAAGTGCATGCTACATTCAAAACACAAGACAAACGCATGCCATATTGAAAACACAAGACAAACACATGCAACATGCAAAACACAAGACAAGCACATGCTTCATGCAAGACACAAGACTAGCGCATGCAAGACACAAAACAAGTGCATGTAAAGTGCAAGACACAAGACAAACACATGCTACGTGCAAAGCACAAGACAAACACATGCTACATGCAAGACACAAAACAAGTGCATGTAACATGCAAGACACAAGACAAACACATGCTACGTGGAAAACAGAAGACAAACACATGCTACATGCAATACACAAGACAAGCACATGCGCTTTACAAGAAGCGAGACACACACATGCTACACGCCAGACATGCAACATCCAAGACACAAAACAAACACATGCTACATGCAAGACACTAGACAAGTGCGTGCAACATGCAAGACACAAGACAAGCACATGTAGCATGCAAGACACAAGACAAGCACATGCAACATGCAAGATACAAGACAAGCACAATGACTATACAAGAAACACACATGCTACATGCAGGACACATGACAAGCGCATGCAACATGCAAGACACAGGACAAGTGCATGCAACATGCAAGACAGAAGACAAGCACATACTACGTGGAAGACACAAGACAAGCACAAGTTACAAGCAATTCACAAGACAATTCAACATGCTACAATTCAAGACACAATACAAGTGCATGCATCATACAAAACACAAGACAGGCACATGCAACATGCAAGACACAAGACGAGCACATGCTCCATGCAAGACACAAGACAAGCGCATGCTACAGGCAATGCTACACAAGATAAGCAACTACTACAACACAAGACAACCACATGCTACATGCAAAAACACAAGACAAGTGCACGCATCATACAAAACACAAGACAGGCACATGCAACATGCAAGACACAAGACAAGTGCACGCATCATACAAAACACAAAACAAACTCATGCTACATGCAAGATACAAGACAAGCGTATGCTACATGCAATTCACAACATAAGCACATGCTACACTGCAAGACACAAGACATGTGCTTGCATCACACAAAACACAAGGCAGGCACATGCAACATGCAAGACACAAGACAAGTGCACGCATCATACAATACACAAAACAAACTCATGCTACATGCAAGATACAAGACAAGCGCAATAGCGCATGCTACATGCAAGACACAAGACAAGCACATGCTACATACAGGACACAGTACAAGCACATGCTACATGCAGGACACAAGACAAGCGCATGCTACATGCAAGCCACAAGACAAGCTCATGCTAAATGCAAGAAACAAGACAAGTGCATGCTACATACAAAACACAAGACAAGCGCATGCTACATGCAAAACACAGGACAAGCACATGCTACATGCTAGACACAAGACAAGCGCATTCTACATGCAAAACACAAGACAAGCACATGCTACATGCTAGAAACAAGACAAGCGCATTCTACATGCAAAACACAAGACAAGCACATGCTACATGCAAGACACAAGACAAGCGCATGCTACATGCAAGATACAAGAAATGTGTCCGATATCAAGACAAATGGCAAAACATGTAGTACACAAAATAAAAACATGCGAGACACAACGTAAAAAATTGCAATAACGCCAATAATTGATTAGCTTATATTGCACGAATATACATAACAAGACACAAAGTAGAAATATGTAACATACAAAACACAATACATACACAATCATGCAACACGTATTCATAAGACAAACACAGGCAACAGGCGAAAGAAGACAAACATATAATTTGCAAAACAAGACAAACTCATGTGACATGCAAGACAAAATAAGAAAACATATGCAACATTGAAGACACGAGACACAAAAGACAGACGAGAGAAACATGCAACGTGCAAGACACAAATCAAACACATACAACATGCAAGACACATGCATGCAATACACAAATCAAACACATGCAACATGCAAGACACAAGGTAAAAACATGCAAGAAATGTGGTGTACAAATACCACATGCAACACACAAGCCAAGTCCATGCAACATACAAAACATAAGAAAAAAACATTAGCCCAAATGCTAAGGTTACCGGACATTATGTTTTATATTTAGACATTAGCCATATTGTCACATGACCTTGAAAATAAGTCACAAGCCAGACTTACAGATCTGAACCCGATTTTGAGCCATGGGTTGAGCCTCAGGTCGGCAACCGTTCCAAAGCAAACATTGTAGGCGCGCGGAACCAAGTAGATCTAGAAAACGTTGCTTACAAATATGTATGATTCAGTCTCAAAGACATCATGTAAGTTATCTGTTTTTCTAGTTCATTGAGAATGTAATCTATTTCCTATACGCTGATTTTTCTAACTCGTTTACACCGTTTTTTGCCGATATTTTTTGGATTGGTATCGTATTGTAACTTGGCATACTTCACCTGGAGATCAAACGGCATTTTTCTGCAAACTTTCAGACGTCTGCTCATAGAACTGTGAGAGTTAGCAATCTACTGCAATGATAAATTTTCCCTGAAATCCTGTCGTTTGCATGTCAACAAATATTGTTTCCCTTCGGCACGTGATGGGCGATTCTGTTCGGATAATTTGCATAGGGACGAGAGTTAGGATTCGGGACCGCCCACGCAGGTAAACTGATTCGAAATGACTCGCACGTGCAGGCACCTTGACGACAACTGACAACCCGATCCCCAACTAATTTGAACTTGCCCATTTGGATTCCGTCATCAGTTGTCGAGAACCAAGCAATATGTCGGCGCCCATGGTTCAAGCAAATCATCGCTTAAATAAAACTTTTGATAGCGTTCCGGAAAGCAGGTTTGTGTGAATTAATTGCCGTTTGTACCACAGATATGCAATATTCAGTTGAATAGTTCGCTCGAAGCAACTTGACTGAACTAAATGCAAAAAACGGTGTAGGCCTAAACGAGTTTTAAAAATCAGAGTATATAGTATTTAGCTTGAATTACACAAATTCATTCTTCGAGCGCGCTTATATACTCAAATCACTGCTTGACGATTGTCGTCTGCAATAAAATCTGATCGGTACACACGAATTTAGTTGCCTAGATTGAAGTTTTCCACAAATTGTTGTGAATATTTTCGCTTCGCTTCGCGGGTCAGAGCAGGTTTGTTTATATTAATTATCGTCGCTGGCTCATTTTGTTTTGACATTCAGCACGTGCACGTTAGCGCTAATTGTAAACAATTTTCATTGAATGCAAAAAGAACCAAGGGATCTGCTGACCAGTGATTTATGTCCCTAAAACCACTCATTAAATAACTTATCAATTAAACACAACACAATTTAAATCTAGGAATAATATTGACTGAATGTTACAGGTCGTTACACCTAACTGTGTCCACGAGTATATATAATACTTTATGTATCTCCAACAGTTGCTTGATATATAAAATTATCGCAACAAATATATATAGTTAGTTAAAATTTCCATGTTGTATCAATTTGAGTAACTAGACTTTACGACGACCACCTACATATGTATTGCAGATGCATTTTCTGTTGAAGGATTTCATGTTATTTCGAATCGCTGTAAATCTATTTGCATTGTAATATATTCAATTACTTTATTCTATATCTAAATCAATTATCAATCAAAATTCACCGCGATGTTATTTTCCAGTGTACATCGTATGTTATTACATAACAGTCGTGTTAAACAGACAACGGTAATGCATCGCTCATCACATAATACTAATGCTCTGAAAAAACATAAAAACCGTCAAATGACAAATAATGAAGTATTTATCAGAAGGGGATTTGATTATCATCCATGCCATTTACCATGTTTACGTTGGTGAGTACACATGTGGGAAATTGATCATGAAATGAGATTCAATTTTGTGCATTTCAAATACAATACTCTGTATTTTTACAAGAGGAAATTGGCGTTTTAAAAACCAATTTTATCGTTTTACTCATCTGTGTAGCCTCATCTACATTCATTCTACATCATTACATCTCAACCGTATATATATCCCATGACAGCTATTTATGACAATTTACTCATATACTTGTATAATGCACATATTCCAATGGGGTGTTTCAAACTTAAATGACTGTCGTCGGTGTTTGGCAGTCGTATACTAATTCCCTAAAGATGATAATGATATAATTATTAGTAATCGCATGCGCATATTAATTATGCATCAACCATAAGTCCTCCGATTTCCGTTTCTTCAAAATGAACAAACGTCTACAAGCCATACTCTACTGAATTGCTTCCAATGAAACAAATGTTTTATTCCGACATTTCTTCATAAACATGCTATTCTGGAGAATGGAGAGCCAAAAGGTGTTGCTTGTTCGGTTTCCACACGGTTTCTATTGTGCATGTGTCTTAGTACTTCTAATATTTTACTGCAGTCTGTGATCATCATGAAGCTAATCCAGTTTGTTTAAACATACATGCATGAGAATATTGTGTTAGTCGTTGTCCAGCCTGTGGAGCCAGCTTGGGAAGGTGTAGTGTCGGCAAAGGTCGTCACATACTGAAGCCGCACGTCTGTTCATCGGAAACGTTTCCTGACGTCCGTTCCTTTATGGTTTCTTTCCATCAACTGCACTAATCAACTACTCATTTCTTGTGAATCGCAGAGTTCAAGTACTTTGCAGTTGCTCAGTGCGGTGACCGTTTACTCGGTGTTCTCTTCTGCACACCGTGCGTTTTTAACGTCAGCTTGAAGTAAATTTACAAAAAATGGGAGAGACGGAACCGACGACAATGTTGACGTCACGGTTAACGAGCATGTGGCTTCAGAGTTAGAGACCTTAAGTTTTGGTAGCGAAAATGTAATTACAACTACAAGTAGTTGCTTAATCTTCTTTTCTTTTTATAGATAAGGGATTGTAAATGGTAGCGTTCTGCCAACAAAATCATTTGCAGTCTTCCGCAATTTCAACGTTCCTCAATGAATTAACATTCTGAGTGAGACAGGACATTAATATTATGTTCATTTTATGATGCATTCCCTGCTCGTTCTGTAAAGTGTAATAGATACAACTACGCACTGAATGATAAAAAATGCAAGCACACAATCATCATAACTGCAATGAAACAGTAGATTAGGCCACACCAAATTATAAAGTTGGTCTATGGCTTTTTGTCCAAACAGCCTCTTAGTGTAGAGACCTTTACTTTAGATTATCATCTCCCAGCGAAAACGCAATTACAAGTACTTAGAGTATTTTTTTTCGTTTGAAAATATGGTATTGGAATGGAATTAAAATGTAGCATTCAGTGTATCATTGATGTGTTAAATTGCTACTATCTTTGTATTTTTAAAAGACAAATATACTATTAGCGTTTTGCTAACGAAATTATTTGTTTTCTATTTTAGTGTGCTTCAGTTGAATATGATTTGTTTGCATAATTCTTTCCATTCTATGATAAGTCCACTGTTCGTTCATAATTTAGAGAACTATGTAATAAATAATAACAATGTACACACGCAATCATCGTAATGCATTGAAAAAAGCAGAGTATGAACCCTGAATCCATGATATATAGCCTGCATTGTTTTGTCCGGAGGCGATAAATATAACCAGTGCTCACAACATCAATATCATATTTAGCTTAGCACTTTTGTCTCTCGCGGGAACTCCATTCCGGTGATAACTGAATGCAACCTTGACACGGATCCTTCTAGGAGTATCACTGAGAATGACAACAAGTATATATAAAGAATTCCAAAAGTTGTGAATATTGCTGGAATCAAGTTTCATTCAACGCAGTTCTCGATTTCAACATCGACGATAACAGAACCTAACATGTCAAATGGTGATGACAGGACACAGTATTTTCCTAACGCAAACATCTCTTCACAAAAAATTTTGACACATGACACATCCTCGATACAAATGACAACAATTTCAACACACTGGTCCAATTTGAGACACAGACAAAATTATGACCTGATCCAACACAAAAGAGTGACAGTGGTCCTTCGCTGTACTTTTTCATCAATGTGAGGAACACACTTGCCGTGCATCTCAACAAAATAATGTCAATGCACGTTTGTCCAGCAAACTCCATGCATACCTTCTTTGGTCAGAAAATCAATTTATTGTGGTTCATGTTCAAATAAATATTTGACAACAATGTCACGAGAAAACTTAGCAAACATGCCTTGATCTTGAAAGATCGATGCCTGTCATGATTCTTGAACATATGGAGCTTTGTCATGATTGACTGGCCACCACGAAGTAAATGTGTTGACAGGTATTCTTATTCAGTTCTCGAAAACATTGAAATATGTTTATCAAACTAAAATGCAATACTTAGTTTTCCTCTTAGTTATAATTATAGACATTATCCTCCACTGTTACCATATTTGGAAGTCGCTACCACACAGACCAACAAAAATATATGACCACTCCTGTGAAATTGGCTCGCCACGTTTGTGGTGAATTCTCCATCTTTAATATAGCCAATAAATTGCAACAAAACTATCATCCAGAATGGTCGATTTTACCATTCAGAGCAACCTGTTATTGTGCAGATGTAATGTTCATGATCTAAAGGGGAAAACACAATTACCACTCATTAATTCAAAGTGTCTTCCGAAATTATATTACTGCGCACACTAAATCATTGAGATGGCACAAAAATCAGTTGATAGGATAATGAATGACTTAGTGTCTTCTTTTACACGCAGTACGTTTTTTGCATCAACTTCAAGTCAATTGAATCGGGTGGCGATTGTATGCACGAGAAAAACTGTACCATTATCGACTCTATGCGAAAACTGAACTAAAAGTAGTTGGCTTGTCATATTTTTCCATTCATAGATATGAGATTAGATTCAGGTCCACATGTAGCCTTGTATCCTTTAATATATTAATAATATGCCAAAATGATACTATTTCTGTAGGTGATAAAATTGTATGTAATAGTAACGTTCTGCCAATTCGCAATCCGATTTAGCATGCTTGCATGTAGTAAAAATTTTAATGGGACATGATTGCAGATTATATCCTTCATATGGTGCATCCACTTTCCGTTACCTAATTCAGAGAATTGTGTAACCAATGATATAAATGCATGCACACAATCATCATAACTTCAATGGGACAGCGGATTATGAACCCATAAATCTCGGATATCTTTCTGTATTTTGTCAATTTCGGGGGCAGACAATAATACCAATGCTCATAATACAAATGTCAAATTCAGTTGAGCATTTTTATCTCCCATAAAAAAAACCCAATGTCAAAGATATTGAAAAATTGCTTTGATGGGAAACCAACAAGTATCACCGAGAACAATCATATAAACATCTCCAATAGCTGTGAATTGTTGGACTGAGCATCGTAAAACCGAGCACAATCATTTCTGAACTCAGTGACAGTTGCCTTCAATAAACTGACCTGATTTGAGACACAAACGAACCACAACCTGATTAAACACACTAGACGGATTCTTCACTGGTCCTTCGCCGTACTTGTTCATTAAAGAAAGCCAAACTCCTTGCCAAACATCTCAAAATCGTCAATGTATGTTTATCCAGCAAATTCCAGGCATACTTTCTTTGCGTGATGTACATGCACATTGGTAAAAATATCGATTATTGTGGCTCATAT
This sequence comes from Terebella lapidaria, assembly GCA_949152475.1. Taxonomy (NCBI): domain Eukaryota; kingdom Metazoa; phylum Annelida; class Polychaeta; order Terebellida; family Terebellidae; genus Terebella; species Terebella lapidaria. The sequence goes on along the minus strand of OX424570.1, from coordinate 13,793,718 downwards.
TCGAATAAGTATATGACAACTGTGCTTAGCAAACATGCCTTGAGCTTGAAAGATCGATGCCTGTCATGATTCTTGAACATATGGAGTTGTATCATGATTGACTGGCCACCAGGAAGTAATGTGTTGACAGTAATTCTTATTCAGTTCTCAAAATCATGAGATATGTTCATCTAACTAATTCGCCAATACTTATTTAGACATTATCCTCCAATATTAGCATATTTGGCAGCCGCGACCACACAGACCAACATAGTTATATGCCCACTCCTGTGAAAATGACTCGCCACATTTGTGGTGAATTCTCCATCTTTAATATTGCCAATAAATTGCAACAAAACTATCGCCTATGAATGGTCGATATTACCATATGGAGAAACCTGTTTTTGTGCGAACGTTATGTTCATGATATAATGTGGAAAACAAAATTACCATTTATTAATTCGAAGTGTCTTCCGAAATTATATTACTGTGCACACTTAATCATTCAGATGATACAAAAATCAGTTGATAGGACAATGGGTGACTTGGTGCTAAAATGGATTACCACTGATGGATTTTATCAAAGAAAAAATACCATAATGGTCTTACCTTCCCATGCTTCAAGAGATTATGGGACGTAGTGACCACTAAAGGCGCACTGCCCAAACGCATGAATTACGTTTGAATATCGTACAAAATTTTAGTCATTTGCGTATTTCGTCTGTTTTTCTGACGTGGAACCTTAGTGATTTTATGTGGATGTACGCCCGATCATCGTTTTACGCGATTCCGGGTTTTGAGCAGCTCAAAAATCGGTTCGCGTAAGACTCGGTTCGCAGTTTTAAGTTGTTTTTACGTCATTTCTGTGGAGGTTGCGTGGTTCTTATGTGGACAATGCGCGAAATATGCGTAGAATATGCGTGACTTTTCACTGAAGAATAATAAACATATCACGCATGTTCCGCTCTCGTAACACGTATATTTCACTTAAAATCACTGACTATCACTTAAAATCACTTTTAAAAATGTGATTTGCGCTGAAGTGCGTGCTTTGTCAGTGATTTGTGCGTGATATTTTCGTAATTCTTGCGCAATTCATCGGTGATTTTTCATCACGTAAATCAGCAAAAATGGTCAAACTCTCCACTAACAATCACGCACAACCAAATATCAACCAATTTGCTACGTGATTCATGCGTTTTCGGCTGTCTGACCGGGTTTTAATCTCCGTATTTATTCCATGGACAGTTCCCCTAATATCAATATCAGGTGCGTGGCTAATGATGGGAATTATATGCTGTATGAACTCACGTTCACATGGGACGGCTTCCAGGACTCACTCAACAGGAATAATCAATGGTATTACAGCTGTACCAAACCCAATCCAGATATTGCTAGTATTCCAAGTGGAGTGTTGCACAATGGTCACCAGGAACACAATGTTCATGTGATGTCGAGTGTGACAACTGGCGTCCTTCTTGCAAATCAGTTATGATATCCTTCATAAATAAGATAAATTATTTATGACGTAATGCAAACACAAGATAGTCAATCCCAAAATATAACAAGGTACATAAACCCTAATATCATTTTTACTCTAATGTTACTCAATTGCGTTATGCAATAATTCATATATTTCTTCATGGTATGTTTTGAATGAAACAACATGAACATACAGTCAGAATGTGTCAATTTACTACATCTACTTCACGCTCCTCCTTATGGACGACGATATTTTCTATTGATGAAAAAATTACAATCACACACGATTTATATAATTCATTAGGATGTTGATCATAATTCTGGCAAAGTGTGAACTATCACACAGAGAACACAAAATGTGCCACACGTAGCACAAACTTAAGGCTGTGACAGGTGCTGCATGACAGGGACGTGGGAAAGCGTAAGCGATGTCAGTTTTACATGACAATATTGCAGTCCTGTATGACATTTGTGTCTTCAAGAGAATACTGCTCAATCTTCGTTGTATACTGCCCTAAAATCTAGTTAATCACTTTGGTTTTTTTTTTCATATGGATTAATAGCATATCTGCATGTAAGTTGTGCAAGATTCCATGTGGATATTTTTATATCGATCATTCAGCCGCAACATATTCATCCACTTTCTCAGAGCGACCAATATAAACGTGTATCCCTGAAATACATGATTACAATCAGCATATAACTGCATCAATGGGGACAACCTGTGTAGTTGGCTGTGATCCTGTAGTATGAATCGGGTCTCTGTAAAATTATCGGAATATACAAGACAACATCTGTGACATTTAGTGGAAAATACTCATTTACTAATGCATGACTGGCCCAATGACGATGCATGAATACTAATATGCATATGTTATTCAATCATAATTGATTACGACTGAATTACGCCATGAGTTCACCAGCCACACAAGTGGTTTGTTTAGATGGTCGTACTTATACCATCATAATTTACCAACTCACTTGTATCACTGACGATTCCAGAATGGACTAATAGTGGTTTCTAAGCAAATAATAGAAATTGTGAGCTTTTGAGAGATCAAGTCATCAGAATGGCGTTGGTCGAAACTAGAGCACTCAAAAATGTCACTGTGTGCAAATGAATGTAGCACATTCATCATGTGTGACGCAATGGTATTTCATAAATCAAGGCCCTAATTACGAGAAGATGGACACATTTGTTTTCATATATACTTGTATTACCCTTACCATAGTGGAATAATATATGTACTCTAATTCAGTCTTTTATATTTCTCCAAGATATATATCAAAAAGGGTAATTTGGCTGGAGACCTGTTTTTGAGCTATATATGAATTTGTTAGTTGATAAGGACATGACAATACATCAGGGAAATAAATATAATATCATGGAATTCATTAGTGGTAGCAATTTCTATTGCAGTTTAATGATTCAATCATTCGGAAGTGAAACTTGTTGCGTGAGTAAAATAACGCCATGCAGAATCACATATCTATTATTACTATATTGTTTCAGGCAAATATATGGCGCTAACACATCGAGTTGTGCTCAGCTGTGCTACCTTCAATCTTCCCCGTCCATTATCTCTTATTGATGCGCTCATGTATATGTCATTTTGTCTGATAGAAGTCCATCAATATTCAGGAGAGCTATCGATGTTCTCTTTCTCATCATACTGGTCATTGTTGTGGAAATGGATTCGTTTGATGTAGATTTTATATGATAGACATCACAGGAGGCATTCGAGATTACCTGAAGTATCCTACAAACATATTCACAATTTAGGAATGCATATCGATAAATATCATCATAGCAGTAAGGCAAAATATGAATGTCGATAAATACTGCCACCCAATCGAGACCATCCTCAAAGACAAATGAGATACGATAATCAACCTAAGTAATTTGTTGGCCTGTTATCATATTTCTTTATGAGCCAAGTCTTGTATAATTCATATCGGATGCAGTCAATAATATGAAAGAGTGCATGCTCTTACACAGTGTGTCATAACTTCACACACTGTGTAAGAGAGGAGGAGGTGACCATGCATTTTGATTAGTATCTAGTCTCGTAGAATCTATTTTCAGGCAACATTGCAGTCACAAAAACTAGTATAGACCAAGCTCAATGCTGACATCATAGTTGTCGTGACCGTTAGTCCTTCTCGTTCTATCCCTACTCAATCATAAATGCCACCATACTTTGTCAGACGTGATATTGACTCTCTAATGACACATCATAATGCTGAAACCAATAGGAGACAATTGCAGATCGGCGTGATTCAGAAAGAAGGTGATTCAGCCAGGTTGATTGGTCGTGTGCCTATCATTAGTCTATTTATTGATCCTCTTCCACGGAATTTATTATGTTATCCTGTCGTATCCTGTCATAGACTCAGTTGTAACCGATGCATTTATACATAATTAATAATGGTGAGACTTCAAGGAGTCCACAAATGAACAGGATTGAGAATACGTGATGCCGAGTTTTGTTTGCGAGGAGATTTTTTTTTAAATTAGAGGAAAACATCTCGGTTGTGAAATGAGGGTGAACCATGTCTTCATTTTGCTACAAATTGATATATACCTAGTCAGATGTATTACTAAAAGAACTATCTATATTTTGGTCAAAGCTGGTGCCATGCTATTGCATTCATCGAACCTATTCACTCAGAAGCATTATCAACATATTTCATATATATATATACAATTTCATAGCTAATTGAATATAATCTGATCGATGAGGTAATAAGTCATGAGTAGTAAAGTTTATAATATATTTCAGTCCCTTTTAATTACTATGCTCGATTTTTATGGATCACCTCGCGTCCCAGCAAGTGAAATTCACATTGTTTCACATTTACATTATTTATATTTGCGCGAACATAAACAAAATCATGTGTTGGCATTTATTGTCGTTATCTGGTCCATACACGATTCAAATCAAATAGTGTGGGTTCCATCGCTATAATACAGCTGTATTTTCCAGTATTTCTGATGTTTTGATATCACTGCGTGGGAACTGTTTTGCTTGAAACTATGCGAAAACGCTGACTTGAAATGTCGAATTTTGACGAATTTGAGGTACAGTGAAAATGATCTAGTGTTCGTCTGCCTTGTAGGCATCTACTTATCACTTTCATAGGAAAAAAACTGATTAAAAAAACTGATTATAAACAAAGGAAAAAAAACAAAACAAGAATATTATATTTGTTCGAGCTTTAAAAACACATTTTTTTACAGTCATACATATACACATTTATTTTATTGATGGCTGTACTAGCACTATGAGCAGCCCATGCCTGAAAAGACATTACTTAGAGCAATGAACTATGTATTATTATTAAAATAACACATGCATTCAAGTTTTATTTATAATCTGAAATTTCAGTACTGGATTGAACTTGGTTTTTTTTCTACAACCCAGAGCTTCAATATGTCTTTAGGTTTTAACCTGATTCCTGTGATTATTGAACGAGAAACGACTTTTCAATATATGAATACATTTGTCAATAGCTTTCATTCACAATGAGATTGACAGAGAAACACCCACATGATTGCCACAATTAGGCTATATAAACCTGACAAGAACTTAGACAGTTAATACCAATTGATATTTTACTTCAATCATAGCTGCCCCCATCCTTTGTCAGACTTGATATTGACTCTCTAATGACACTTTCTGTTGCTGGGTCCAATATGAGACAAATGCAGCTCCGCAGAAAAAGTCATTCCGCCGGGCTGATTGGTCGGGTGCCTTTCACTAGTCTATTTATTGATCCATTTCCACGGAATTTACTTTGTCGCCCAACAAGACAGTTGTTAGTCGGATGGATGTATTCTGTCCAAGATTCAGTAGTTACCAATGCGCATATAGGGAATTAATAACAGTGACGGTACAAGGAGGCCATGAAATAGACGGATTGAGGATCCATAATGGTGAGTTTTCTTTTTGAGTAGTTTTTTTCTTAAATTAGTGGATAACATCTCGGTTGTGACTGAATTGAACATATATCAAGTGAGTGTGAAAGCATTATTTATTTTGCTACAAATTGATCGTGAGTGTGAAAGCATTATTTATTTTGCTACAAATTGATCTATTCTTATTTTAGTGTATTACTAATGTAAGTATCAATCTATTACCACCAATACAGCCAGATTTTGTTGATTTCAATTACAAAGCTGGTGCCACGCTACTGCATTCAACCTACCTATTCAGCCGAAAGCATTTTCAACACATGTCACATATCATGCATATGTGTAGCTGGCAACATTCTCAACCTGCATACTTTATTTCTGGGTTAGTGTTATTCCAAAGCATACTGATCGATGAGTTGATGTGTCATGAGCAGTAAAATTGATAATATATTTCAGTCTCTTAATTTTAAAAATAAAGTTTCATGGATTAACTCACATTCCAGCAAGTGAAATTATGTCGTCTTTGTGGATGAATGAAATGGATGAAATTATATCGTTTTTGTGAAATTACGTCGTTTTTTTGTGGATGGATGGAATGTCGTCACCTAAGTCATCAAAATTTGGCTGTATTGGTGGTAATAGATTGATACTTACATTATGCAATGATTATGTCATGTTTTTTTCCATTTCAGAGAGTGGGTGATTTGTGTTCCATATCCAATTTTCCATCATTTAATCCATGATGGAACCGGCAATAACGTCATCAGCTGGGAGCAATTACCAGCCACAGATCCTCTTTAATGACAGTGTGGAATGTGATTATTGGGCCACTAACGAGACCATCACCAATACCTCGTGCTACGATTACGGATATTACAACCCGGAGTTTGATGAAAATACTGTGTTCTTCTATTACATTCTTTGGTCCATACTGACTCCCGTCCTGTTCTCAATGATCATCACAGTCGGCACAGCTGGCAATCTGCTCGTCATCTACTTGATCGTCAGGCACCGAGCCATGCAGACAGCCACCAATTATCTCTTGATTAACCTGGCTCTATCCGACCTCGCCTTCCTCGTCATATGTGTACCCATTACCGCCTACAAGTTTGCCTCCATCACCTACCCCTTCGGGGCTGTGGGTTGTAAAGTTATCAGTTATGTGATGTACGTGACAGCCTATGTAACTGTGTATACACTTGTGGCTGTGTCACTGCTCAGGTATGCCACTATAGTTCACAGCAGCAGCACTGCCAGGTATAGAACCAAACGTAACATCGTCTGTTGTAACTTGCTCATCTGGATTACTGTCATGTTGGTGAATATCCCGAGTTTCTTTGCCCACAAACTGAAGGTGTTTGATATCAATTTGAGCTACTGTGGAATGGCTGAATCGTTAATCAAGCCTTTCTTCATGACGTTTTTCGTATTCGGATACACTCTACCTCTCACCGTTATATGTGGAATATACTTAATCGTCCTGAAGCACCTACGAGCGGTGAGCTCTACCTCGCTAGGACAGACTCGTGAGAGGACAGCTCGAGCTTCGAAGGTGATACTCCTTGTTGTGATTGTGTTCAGTGTCTTCTGGCTGCCGCTCCACATTAATCAGCTCCTCTCGTCTTTTGGACAAGTGCCGAGAGGGAAGTGGTATGAGGTGTTCAGAGTGATCGCCTACTGTCTCGCTTATGGAAACTCATGTGCGAATCCCATCATCTATAACTTCGTGTCAAAGGACTTCAAGCGTGGATTTTACGAGGCAGTTTGTTGTGGCAAGCGGCAAAACGAAGATACACGTCGAGGCCAAACTACACAGAATGGAGGAAAGAATCTTCACTCGACTATAGTTCGAAGAATAAACAATGGCACACAAACTTCTCTTCTTTGAGGACAAAAGTCCTCATTTCCGCAGTGTTATATGGAACAGATGTAAGCCGAAAAAACTTGGTTGACAGCAGATATGTACAGATTTTCGAAATAGTACCAACATCTGAGAAAACACATCATGATCACGAAAGATGCAGACGTGGAGGACAGCAGTTGATCATACCAGTGTTAATGAATACGATATATACATAGGTATGAGTGTACCTATATTTAACTTCACTTCAAATGTTACGGACAAGGCAAAACGAGTAACTGTCAACACATGACTTCCTGGTACTCAATCAACAAGGATAAAATTGTTGTAGGGGGGGGGGGGGGGGGGTATACAACGAGAATCGTTTACAAGACATTGATTGCTTTCAGTTTCCAACCACCATACCTGGTGGATGGCCTGCTTTTCGCTGGACAAACATCTGCTATCCGGTTATCGATGGGGAAGTATGCCGATACACTGGGCTCTGTCAATTTGTGCTGGGGAAAACTGGCAAACGTGCTTGACAGCCGACCAGTTTTGTTCAATATGTTAAGGAAGTGATATATATATATACAGGAATATCATCTGTATGTTTACATGTTCGAAATTCGGTTCAAGTTAAAACTATGTATGTGTGGGGGCATACAAATGTATTGAGGTATACAGTACAAACAACTATATTTCCCAAACTGTTAGGTACTTCGATTTCTTTTTAAAAATGTATAATTTTAGATTTTCTATTGTTGTCATTAAAACGCTGTCACGTGGAAATTGATTAACGCAAGGCTTCTACCTGTCTCAAAAAATAAGTTGAATATTCATTTGAACATTGGATCTCTGACACAGTTGTCTGCATGTAGATGAATATGTCTACGCCTACACAAATCAATAGGTTTATACAATGATGTACATGTCGTAAAAAGTACAAGAATGTTTTATGAATCATTATATTGTCATAAAGGCAAAAAAAAAAAAAATTGTATGTGTGTATTATTGGTGAATGTTTAGTCTTTGGTTTCTCATTGGTATTCTGATAGATTTCACTTTTCTGTTCGATACATCAGTTATCGACTTCTCACGAATGTAAATGCAGTAACTTCATGCAGTTAGGTTTATGCTCTGTCACACAGCATTGAGAGATAATGGTTAGAAAATAAGATATATTGACATATATTAGGTAAGAATAAAATAATGTACGATCCTTTCCTATGAGAATATGTAGATATACCGAGCCAAAGGAAGTCTCATGGAATGTTGTCTCTGAATCCTATCAAGGAACACGTACCCTCCCGAACTTTGTACATTGGTGAGTGTGTTTAGCAGTCCCTGTGCCAAAATATGGGAGCCATTCATAAAGCTTATTTGTGAACAAATTGCATTTAGTCATCCTATAAATCAATGATAACATGATATACCAAGGTTGAACAGTCAACAGATTTATGTATATCTTGTCACATCAATAATAGTCATTGTCGAAAAGGCAAACTCCATATTCCCATAGTGATTATGGAGTAAATAACCATATGCAATAATAGTGCATTTGAGGTGAATTATTAACACAATCTGGCAATCAAACTCGGGAGGCACGGCGATAACGTAATCAAGGACATGATTCAATCAGGGATATAGTGCCAGCAGCATGAAAACTAATATTAGATATTTATACATGATAGTGGGATTATATTTGGATGCAATAGCTAATTATCAACAGAGCCTTGGTAAATCCTCAGTTATTTAGCATACATGAAAGTAATTCTGACCGTTAAAGCCACTGCTTCCCAATGTATGCAATAGTTTTGTTTGAAAGCTAAATTTTAGTGCAACTAACCTAATACAAGATAACTCAACTTGTGCACATTGATTTTGACGATTACAATCTGCCCGAGTTGTCTTTCCATCCGAGTTAACACAATTTTGTGCCAGTTTTGTGTCTAAACAAAAGAAGTGTATCAATTAAAAACAAATGTACAAAATTTCCTCAAAAGCTCACACCGAGTACATTTTCTAGTTTGTGTCTGCGATATATAGTGAAAATAATCAGTGATATACTGTGGTGTTCGTTAAGGTGGTCCTTATAATAGGGTATTTTTTCAAAGTGTGATTTTCAAAAATCTCACCCCTCAGAGTTGTTTGACTATCATTAACAACTCATCTGAAAAAATATGCATGTTTATTACAAATTTTAGAGGTAGCTCAACATATTTGAAATATTGGTCGATGACCATTTGGGAATTTGCCGTGCAGCCATGTATGGCGAACATACAGGACGATGATGTAATATCAATATCATCATAAATATGTATTGGATGAAAATTTCCTCATGGCAATGTGATTTTCAGGGAGATACACATACATCCAAGAAATTATCTAAATAGCAACATAACTACTAGCAGCAATGCAACATTGCAGCATCAGATTTAAAGGACCAGCAGCGCCCATGGTAGAAATACATAAGTACAAGACTATTACAGTCCAATATGCAATGAATGGTTCAATGGTAGTCCCGAAATAGAGTCAGGAGTGACAATCACACCAATAATAGTGTGGTCTCGTAATGCCCAAAAATCAGCGAAATATGATTAAACAGGCCAAATTCGAAAGCCCTTGAGTTACTTAAATATTCATGTATTTTCCTGTAATTTTGTGTAGCGTGTTGTATTAACCATCCCAACACATCGGTGAGGTGAGAGTGTTGAAAATAAAAAGTTGACAAATAAGGACCACCCTAGTGTGCGTGGAATTGTCAGTCCATCTTGCAAGTTTATGCTTCGTTCAAATCTGCATGTGGTGGATAAAGTTCCTGTATTGATGCGTGAACCGCCTGTTCAGCAAAATCTGCAAAATTTCACAAACGACTGGTTGTACTCATAATATTTGATGTGAGTACACTTCATTCAATTAATTTCACATGTTTATTATGAAGCATATTTTTCAAAAAACTATTGCCTGTTTACTAAGGCAGTTGCTTTAACAGCAGCCTGCTGTAGCCATAGAAGTTGGCTGCAAAGATCATCTTTGCTGACTGTTACCATAATAATTGTGGTAACAATAAACTCAGCGACTCAAGAATGAAACACATTTCTGTATCTCGCAGAAGAAGATTGCTAGAATATTGACCTTTGAGTGCAGGAATATTCTAAATGTTTCTGGATTTTGTTGGGCAGTTGCACGAGAATGCAAATAACTGTCAACATATCACTTTTTCGGGGGCCACGCAATGATGACACAGCTCGTTTTGTTCAGAAACCCTTACAATGACGGATGTACCAAGCTAAAGGCTTGTTTGCTAAGATTCCCCGTGATACTGTTATCACACATTTTTGCTTGGATATATCTGGGGGTAAGTTGATTTTCTAACAAAGGTACGCCATGCAAAGAAAGTCTGCATGCACTTTGCTGAACAAACATATATTGTCCAGTTCTTGAGTGGCGATACACGAATTTGAACAATGCTTGGTTGATTCGCTTTGATGAATATTGATGCACGTGCAAGCCGAAAACCATAATCATAGGGTGTTTGGATTAGGCCACAGCGTGTTGAAACAACTGTGCCACTGTAATGTAGTAGTGCAATTCGAGACCATTAGAGGTAAAGATATGCCGTATCCGAAAACGGCATATCTTTGGGACATACAACATTATATGTATTTGGGAGATACAACATTATCTGTATTTTTATATATATTTAGCTATTTTCGTTAATTTTGCATCACTACATGGAGCCGTTCCGTGCAAAACTATTTATAAAATCCGAATTTAAACGTCAAATTTAGACGAACTCGTGTACGCATTGGTACTGTACAGATGCTTCGAGAATAGCTATCGATCACTTTGAATCAAAAAACGAAAAACCGATTATTCCACTTTGAGGGTAAGGCGTGCATACGTGGCTTGGTGCTTCTCGCTTTAATTTGTGACAAACTTTTGTTTCTGAAAAAATTAACATTTCCTGCTCCAAATGTGGCATCCATAACACTTTCCGAAATGAAATAAAATGCAAACAATTCGCTAAACAAAGTTTCATCATAAATTTACTGTATTCTTTATCTCAATTGAATACACACTGGAATATATTGAAAACATATTATGTTATATTCATAGCATGCCTTAAGGATTTGGGCCCATGTAGCTTGTACTCACCCGTGTGCTCGTCTACTGGAAATAACAACTTTCATTTTCCTTATTACCCTAATCCCAATAGGGGGAGAGGGTATTGCATTTGGGTCTGTCTCCCTGTCTGTCTGTTTGTTTGTTCGTTAGAACAAAGTTATAGGAATGAAGCGGTATCACCGTGGCTCGGTCCTCCTAAATTTTTGTCAAAGTTGGATAAAAATGGTTGCCATGGCAACCGAAAAAGGGAAAATCACATAATTGGTTCTAATCAATGTTAATTTTTCAAACTATTTTTCTATTTTTCTTTGGTCAATTGCCAATCATATGATGTACCACCGATGGTCCGAAACTTTCCCATTATCGCCGAGCATGAAAATTTGGGGGTCACGATTTTATGATTTGTGAATGTCCGCATGCATAACTCGAGAACAGATGGTCCTATTGACTTGAAACTTACAGGGATGAAGCGGTATGGTAGTGGGAATTCAGGTTATCAAGTCTATTAATGATTATTTCTCCCATGATTCTTTTACTTTTTTTCTTATCTATGATGTAAAGGTGAAGATGTTAAGGTCATCAGCTTTCATTTTAATAACTCAATCTGAAGGGGTGAGGGTCTGCAATATCTGATTGTCTCGTTGAATATAGAAGAACACGCAGGACAAAATAACAGGGCCAGAATGCGCAAGTGTTTGGTTTCTTAGCCTCTCCATAAATGCACAGCCAGGTTCAAGGACATAATATAATGACAATCTGCAGTTGTACAAACATCCCATGCCCTACTACAAATAACAGCCAACGTACGCGTTAAACATTCGTTCTACTCAACATATATCAATATATTTGTGTACCTTTAAGTTGCGTCTAGTGTCCAACGTGTATTGATGTGAATTGATATGGGGATGTACTTCCTCTTGCCAATAACGAGATGCAATTACTAGCATGTTTTCTGTTGGACATCGTTCGCTACAAGTTTAGAACCCAAATCTGAACAGAATAACCAGTGAAAATTAATAACATGATTGATCACTCAGAGGACGACGTTGGTTTTCTTGTATTGATATTGAATTGGTAGGCACTTCCGGTTAGAGCTTCTTTAGAAAGCATGAAATTATTTTGAGTCAATTTTGTAAATTTGGTCTATGGAATGTTTTGTCAGTACTTATTGTGATTTACTCGCCAGTGCTATCATTGCCCCCATATATTTTCATGCATCCAATATGTGTGCACTTTAAGTACACGTGGATAAAAGCTTTGGAATACCATAACGGATTGGGACTGCAAGACTAGGCCTTGTGCTATCACAGATCACACTACGCTTAATGGGGCCTAAAGTGTAGATTGCCTGAACATTTTGACGTTTGCCTTTCATGGGGGATTATAGGACTGGTGATTTGTAGTCACGTTACACGTCCAAGCACAAGGTATAAATTTACATGTAGACTAAAATGTTATCTTTTTTTCTACATTTGTAGTATTCTACCTTTATATATGTCATGCTGGTAATTCACAGGGTCTATGAGAATAAAATAATAACCTCAATTCACAGTACGCCAAATGAAGTTTCACTATTATGGCTCTATATACCAGAAAAGTATATCTCAATTTTTTATTCTGTTTTGAAGATATATTCGTTAGCTTATGTCCTCACTACCGGTATCCATTTTCATTTCCAGTTTCACTTCTATCCCAAAAATACCAGTGTATGTTTCTGATTGTCGTCATCGAAATCATGCTGTATTAGTGGTGATGAATTGAAAGATACACCCCAGTCGCATGGCAAGCGTTGAAAATGCACTTGTAGTGTCAATAACATAGAAAATGTACATCGTTTTCATAAACAATAACATAAAAAAGACTTCCATCGGAATAACAACCATCCAATTTTAATTTAATCCCGACCGGCAACAAGTATAATCAAAACAATGTGTAAATTTGTCATGATCGTCAATGTACATCACTGACTGGATTCTATTATTATCCGCAAAATATCTCGTGCTTCCAACATTGTCCGCACAATGTCAACACGTCTAGTTACCACCAAGGACACAACACGCAAGTGCGCGAACAACATTGATACCCGATAGCTGGCTGAATGATTTGGACATGTTGTTGCTTATCATCAGCAAAAATATAGTCAGGGCCAATCTGGGAGCATCTAAATATCTCAACATACTCGAATCTTGTATAATATACCTTATTAACTTAAAGTTATCTCTATTAGTATATCCCTGTAGTATACCATAATTACCCATGTCATACAAACAACGTATTTCCTAATCATAATGCTATATTACATCAAAATGCAGTCCAGAATTGAATTTATCTTCGTTAATTTCGATATTTCAGAGCTTATCAGCTTGTGAGCGCCAACTGATTGCTGTATTTTTTTTTTAAAAATACAAATAAAGTTTCCAACATATAATAAGGTCAATATACAATTTTCACACCAGCAGAATCTGATTAAACCAAATCTGATGGATGTCACAAATGATATCCAGTCTCTGATAACACTTCATTTTGATGAGAACCAAACGATATACATGCGGCTGACATAGGACGGTCTTACGACGCATGTATTCTGATTAGCCCAGTGTCTATCTTCGGGCTATTTATTGATGCACATTGGGGAAATCCTTTCTCTCAGTTCATCAGAAGGACTGGTGTATGTCTGATGGCTGTATTCTGCCGCACGTGGCACATGCAGATACACAGGAAGGATATGTGATTATTTATGTATTATAGTCACAATATGACGCAGTAGAAGGAACGAATGTGACATTATAGAGGGACACATGTGAAATAATTAAGGGACATTGGAAACGAAGGCACACGTGATGGAGAATTGTTACTTTTTGGGACCATTAATTAGTGAGAAACTTCCAATGTCGTTATTCTCTCCAGGAATACATGTCATATTTTAAAGGGTAATAAGCGTCGTTATAGAACATATATATGTACATGCAACTAATAAAAAGCACAGAATATTCCAAGAATGGAAACCGAGACCGTCATCATATCCATAATTGTCATTGTCAACAACTCCATTGTCAGGCAAAACTGGGAACATTCTACAATAACAGAACACAATAAGTACACGTGTTCGATACTTAACAGCTACCATTTCCTCGAAGTGGGTTCTGATTTACTGCGTAGTTGTCTGGTGAGTAGAGCGCACATGCTGCACTGGATATGGTGTTGACGCTACATGTCTATGTATGGATTTTTTCTCAAAAATAATGCAGTACGATACACCAGTAAATTATGAATGACTGAAAAATGTCCAATGTCCTTTAAAAAACATGATTATTCATACCACTGTTGTTTTTTTATTACCTGCTTACATACGTTTTTAACGGTAGATCGGCAATACTGAAAGCTATCATGATTTGAGTTGAATGATATGACTCACTTGGGACTTTTCTATGGAAGCCCAGATAGGACACTCACCTCGGCGAAATACTAACTCGCCTCGGCGAACTACTAACTCGCCTCGGCGAACTGCTAACTCGCCTCGGCGAAATACTAACTCGCCTCGGCGAAATACTAACTGGTCTCTTCTCAACCAACTGTTAACTCGCCGCGGCGAACTGTTATCCCGCCTCAGCCAATTGTTTTCTCGCCTCGGCGAACTGTTATCTCGCCTCGGCCAATTGTTATCTCGCCTCGGCCAACTGTTAACTCGCCTCGGCAAACTGCTAACTCGCCTCGGCCAACTACTAAAATGCAAGTTGTGTAACACACCTAAATGGCAACCACAGTTCGCCTACTACTAAGTTGCCAGTTATGTATTCCTTACAAACGGCAGCCACAGTTCGCCGAGGTGAGTTAGCAGTTCGCCGAGGCGAGATAGCAGTTCGCCGAGGCGAGGAAACAGTTCGCCGAGGCGAGGAAACAGTTCGCCGAGGCGAGATAACAGTTCGCCGAGGCGAGTTAGCAGTTTGCCGAGGCGCGATAACAGTTCGCCGAGGCGAGTTAGCAGTTCGCCGAGGCGAGTTAACAGTTCGCCGAGGCGAGATAAACTATCTGGGCAAATGTCCTATCTGGGCTTCCGTACTTTTCGCATGTTCGTGCTTTTAAAGTGATACAAATTTGTCATAATGACATGCTTAGGTAGAATACCCCTAATGTGTCTTAGAGTCCGTTCTTGGTTGAAATTTAACATTTTACTTTTACGGTATGTCATATTCCTACAGTTTGGAATGATGAACATTATAGATAATTGGCGAATATTTGACAATCTACTTGGTTTTGACGAGAGTGACAATTACGGGCAATGCAGTTCGTCGCCAATTTTGTTGATGTTAAGATCATTAAATCCCTTCCAGCATACTATGCATATAAACCAATTATTCGGGGCAAATGGGTCCGAATCATATCCTAAATCAATATTCAATAGCAGTATAACTAAACTAACTTGGTAGCAATTAAGAAAGTTTAAAAATTTCAAATCTGCTATCTGATATATTAGGGATGCTAGATATTATCGTATTATAACTAACATACTTCACCTTGGGGTCAAACAAAAATTTTGTGCAAAATTCCAGACTTCCGCTTTTGAAACTGGGTACCTTAGCAATCTGCTGCGATATCAATATTCTGCTGAAATCAGTTCGTTTACTTGTCAACACAAATAGCAATGTTAACATATCAATATAACCCGATGAATTGTGAAGGGCTGGTAATGAATTGGGACTGCCCAGGCATGAACAAGTCCATACACTGCAGCGCATGCCCCCACAGAACCCAATTTGAACTTGCCGCTTGGACTGCATCATGAACAGCATGGCAGCCCCATTCCAAAGTGAAAACCCTGTAATTTTGTGTTATGAAAGAAATAACATTCGCAAGCCAGGTTTGTGTAGATCTGTTGCTGTTTGCATGCAACATAAGTTGAATAGTTCGACCAAAGTCACATGACTGAAACAAAATGAACTAAACCGGATGTAAACAAACCAAAGACCATCCGAATATGAACTTGTTTGCACATTATCTTCTTGACATTATGACGGGTGTCACCTATGTTGTAGGGGTGGTTCGTGGCAAAGAACAACTCTGGGAGTTCAACTCAATAATTGTATTGACGTGTAGAAAATACCCTGTAATGATATATTTACATATGATATAGATAAGTGGAACATGGCATGTATTGAATTGTTACCCATATGCTTGAAGATATTAAATGTACACTGGTGATGATAATATGATTATGATCGATGAATGATAGCCCATAGTTAGTAGCAACCTTACCCCTGGTAAGCACAGTGTGCAGGAGGTATGTCAGCCTAACCACGCTCTGTAGATACCGTCACCTAGAAAACGACAACAGTGCACACAATGTATGTTATGATAGATGATCGCGCAGTTCGCAGAATATCGAGTAATCGCATGGCTACAATGTTTATTCGGTGGTTTTAGATATTAATGTTCATCTTTAGATTCTGTCATCTGAGTTATACCCAGTTTAGAACTGAAGCCCAGAACTAAGAAAGTCGAACGAAACTGAGCAAACCTGACACTTGAAATAACCACAGGATTCTTACTGCATGGCTCATATTACACACCAGATAGTTTGCGAGAACCCTTACCGTGAAATGATGAAATGACATGTATTAAATGAGCAATAATACGATGGATGATGTTTGATTTTCCATCAAACATTTGAAAAGACAAGTCAACATCAAATTCAAGATGGCGAAAGCGCTATATAAACAGCGACACGGAATGAGATACACAAGTGAAACAAAGCGCCATGAAACTAGAATGATTCGGTCACGGTGATATGGCGGCGGTAGCCCCTATCACATTCTCCCCCCAAGTGGAAAATGGGTCACCCGGAAACGATCTGGAGGTTTTTTCTGTCGCTTAGACCTCCGAACTCGTGGTGCCATCTGGAGTGATTCCTCAGAATCTGTAGACAGTTCTCGTAAAGGTCCTGACTCAGAATCGGACTCTGGCGGTGGCGGTGGTGGTCTTGCCGGAGGTTGTGATACAGTCCTAGAGGGCTGAGGCTCTGCAGGAGGGTCCGTCACTGTGTGGCCTAATGGGAGAAGAAGATTCCGATGTAGCGTCCGCTGTCGTCCATTTCCAAACTTCGGCTTGACACGATAAACTGGAATGTCTGGATTAGGCTGGTCGATAACAACGAATACATCCTCTTCCCACCGATCTGCCAGCTTGCTCCTACCAAGAAGTCCCACCTTACGAACCAACACATTGTCATCAGGCTCTAGTACTGAATGACGGTGTGCATATCCAGACTTTGCCTTCTGTGCCATCCTCTCACCAGCCAGCTTGTGGACATACTGGATCCGTTCGCGGAGTTCCTTGATGTACTGCGGATAATCTCCATTACTACCCTCCCCCCTGAGCTGAAATTCCTGGTCCACTGGTAAAAGTGGCACACGTCCGAACATGAGCTCATAAGGAGCGAATCCCGTTGTTTCATGTGGGGTGCAATTATACGCATGAACTAAAGATCCGAGATAGTCCTTCCACTTGGCTTTCTTGTCATTGGCCAGGGTCCCGAGCATCTTCAGGATGGTTTGATTGAGCTTCTCACAAGCACCATTCGACATGGGATGATAGGGTGTTGTTCTAGATTTGTGTATTCCTGATAGTGAACATAATTCTTTGATGATTGATGATTCAAAATTGCGGCCTTGGTCGGAATGGATGCAGGACGGATAGCCATAGAGATTGATGAAGTTATCCATGAGAGATTTAGCGGTGGTACGAGCTGACTCGTTTTTAGTGGGAATGACTCTGGCGAACTTGGTAAAATGGTCAACTATTACTAGTAGGTGTTCATACCCATGCGAAGGTTCAACTAGAAGAAAATCCAAACAGACTAATTCAAGTGGTTGTGTGGTCAAGATTGGGACCAGTGGTGCTCTCTGAACTTGGGCCTTCCGACAAAGACAACGGTGGCATCTCAACACTTTAGTTTCCACATCCGCAGTCATACCAGGCCAGAAGAACCGTTGCTTGACCATTGCGAGGGTTTTGTCGCGTCCAGGATGACCGAAACTGTCATGAAGGCTTGTCAAGATGTGGTCTTTGTATGAAGAAGGGACGACAAGTTGATTCACAGGTTTGTCAGCGATGATGACTTGTCGATACAGGATGTTGTTCAACACTACAAGCTTGGTCCATTCTCTAAACAGCCGTTTCAGTGTTGGTGACTTGGTGGCAAGCACATCATCCGATGGCTTCTGGTCCTTCCTTCGGCAGTCGAGAATATATCGGATGTCTCTATCGTTGAATTGTAGTTGTTCGATATCTAAGGGATCCACAACTCCAGAAACTGAAATTTCATCCAACACCTGGGCTGATACTGAAAGAGAAGAGACATAGTTCTCCCGTACAGCTTGATCTTTCAAATCACACACAGCCTTGACAACATCCTGCTGGATCTCCGGTAGCCGAGACAAGGCATCAGCATCCCCGTTAGTGTTTCCAGGCTTGTAGTGGATTGAAAAATCATAGTTTGCAAGACCTGCTAGCCATCGATGTCCCGTCGCATCCAGTTTCGCTGATGTCAACACATACGTCAAAGGATTATCGGTCCAAACTTGAAATTTCCGCCCGTACAAGTAGTCATGAAACTTATCGGTTATTGACCATTTCAAGGCCAGGAATTCAAGCTTGTGCGCCGGGTAGTTTCTTTCCGATGGTTTTAATCCACGACTAGCGTAGGCGATGACTCGTTTCCTTCCTTCTTGTGTCTGATAAAGAATGGCTCCAAGCCCCTGAGCACTAGCATCTGTATGCAGTTCAAATGGCTGAGTGTAGTCTGCAAACGCAAGAGTAGGTGTGGCTGTCAGCTTAGACCGCAAGAGATCAAATGTCTGCTGGTGCTGTTCTGTCCAGTTCAAGCGTTCCATGTTTCTTTGGCGTGCAGTCTTGTTCAAATGGCCTTCCATGAGGTGGAACAGGGGTGCTGCTATTCTGCTGAAATTTTTTATGAAGCGGCGAAAAAATCCACAAAAGCCCATGAACCGCTGGAGGTCCTTGACTGTAGATGGGACAGGCCAGTTCTGGATCGTTGAGATCTTGTCAGGATCAGTGGAAATTCCATTAGCTGAAATCAGATGTCCCAGGTACTTGACCTCAGTCCTGAAAAAGGAACACTTTGATGGCTTTAATCTCAAACCAGCTTCATTCAGACGCTCAAAAACAGACTCCAGTCGCTGTAGATGGTCTTCCAGATTTGACGAATACACTATTATATCGTCCAAGTAAATAAGACATTGGTTCAGGTGTAAATCTCCCATTGTGGACTCCATAAGACGTTGAAAACTGGCTGGACAATTTGTTAATCCGAATGGCATCGAATTGAACTCGTAGAAGCCGAGAGGGCCGACGCTGAAAGCAGTCTGTTCCTTGTGCTCCTCTGCGACTTCCACCTGCCAGTAACCAGATTTCAAGTCAAGACAGCTGAAAAGAGTAGATCCATGGAGTGCATCCAACGTTTCCTCGATCTGTGGTAGAGCATATGCGTCCCTGATTGTGCGGCGATTTAGATCCCGATAATCCACACAAAATCTTAAAGAGTTGTCCTTCTTTCTGACTAGGACCACGGGAAAGGACCAAGGACTTTTGGACGGACGGATATGTCCTGCCTCCAGCATGTCATGCAGATGCTGTCTAACCTCCTGATACATCGACGGCGGAATCCTCCTAGACCGTGTTTTGATTGGTGTGTTGTCAGTCAAATTGATGTGATGCTTAACGATTGGTGTGTACTGCAGATCCTTGTCCGATAAAGCAAAGAGATGTTTCCATTTCCTGATAAGTGATTCCAACTTTTCCCGTTTCTCCGGATCAGTAGGCCACTGAATTTGCTGGAAGAGGGAATCTGAAGATGAAGTACATGATTGATGATCAACAGTAGGAGGTTCCTCTGTAACATGATGAAGTGCGCAAACTGTACTGTTTGCTGGTATTGTTAGGGATTTACGTGACAGATTACGAACTTCGACTTTGACTCTGTATGTAGATACATTGTTGGGATGTAGCTGAATCACACTTGGTGTCAGAACTAATCCTCCTGGTAGCGCAGTGTCCGAGATCGGTTCGGTCAGAACTGTCATCTTGGGAAGTTTCACATTCCTGCAGGCGCGAGTCAACCCAGCAAATACTCTACCCTCTCCAGGTCCTATGACTTCGACACGAGTTGACTTAACATAGCCTAGGATGCCATCATCCTGTGTGATATACTCCATAGACTTCAGAGCCAAGTTCCAGGATGAAGACACATGAAAATTCTGAGCCGATTGTGAGGTGTAGTCCCTGGCGAGCAATTCTATTAGGTTGGTTCCTAAAACAACAGGCACATCATAGCTGTACTGGTCGCCGGGAACAACAAGAGCGAGGATATTGTAAGATCGAGTTGACGTGTCTGGACTGGGAATGATGTCAACTTCCAGGTATCCATCATAGGGCAAGATGTTCCCGCCAGCCCCCCGAAGCGTCAGATCTGAGATTGGATGGAGAGTTGTTCCACGCAGGTATGTGTCCACAAAACTTCTCGATACAGTTGTCACCTGACTTCCAGTGTCTATCAAGGCATTGGAGTGAACACCGTTGATAAGAATGCTGGTGACATTGCGTCCTCCAACTATTTCCTTGATTATTTTAGGGCCGTTATGTGTAGAACCAGGCATCTGCCCTGCAATGCTGGTTACTGATCGTTTCCCGAAGTCGCAGCTTGGTTTTGTCCAGATCTTGGTTTGCGCTTGGTGCACTCGGCAATAAAATGTCCAGGCTCTCTGCAGTAGAAACAAGATCCTGATTGCCGAAGCTGTTCCCTAATCTTGGCCTTGTCATCAGGTGGTGGCGACTTCTGACTCTTCAAGTCACGAAGATCAGACTTGATCGCTGAGATTTCCCGTAGCAGGTCCTCCAGTCTCGACTCAAGTGGAGAAGTCTGTTGAACATTCACCTTGGCCTGTGTGCCAGCCTTAGGCTTAACGACATCCGGAGATGCTGCGTAAGAGCGTTCAAGCTCAACGGCGCGAGCAGTTCGGAGCAGTGACTCAAAATCCTCGCCCGCATCATATCGATGCCTTAATGCACTCTGAACCCGCTGATCACTCAGTCCACACCAAAATCTTGTTCGCAGCATCCCTTGACTATCAGTTGGATGGTATCCATGACGCAGGAGCTTATTCATCATCGACTCCAAACGACATCCCCAGACAGCAGCAGCTTCACCATCCAGCTGGTGTGATCCATAATACTCTCCCATGAGAGCTTCACAGCTCTGAGCGACTCCGAAAACCACATCAAACTTGCTTATAATGCGAGTCGGGGTGACATCTTCGCCCATGTTCATCAAAACATCTGCGGCCGTCCCTCGGAGTGAGCGTCGAATACCTTGTAGTATATTTGGCCATGGTTGACTCTCATGTATCAAACATTTGACCTCATTCCTCCATTGCTGATAGCTAGCATCCTTTCCGTCCCCGGAGAAGAAGACTATCTTCGGGTACTGCATCAGAGGGAAAGGAGAGAATCCAGGAGGCGACGACACAGATGGTGAAGGTGATGTAGGATACTGATTGTTAGTGCCATATGTCTGAGTTGGAGAGCTATAGCGAGGTACAGACTGAGGTTGCGGTACGGTATGTTCCATCTTCAAAGGGGTCTTGGGGAACGAAACAGACTTCTTTTGCGGTTGGAGAGAAAAAAATCCAGATTCCAGATTTGTTTTCCCAAGTTCCTCAAAGGTTGCACCCTTAACCGCAGCAGTGGCCCCTTGAGACTCAGAAGGCAGAGTCTGAGTGTCCATCGCCCATGTTCCAAAATCCTTGCGAACATCCTGCAAAAAATTTTCAAACAGAGAAAGTACCTGACCTGGCTCCAAGTTCTTCACACACTCGCTTATGCTTTTGCGAGCATCAGTGAGTGGATCAGATGGCTGCACAGGTATTGGCGGCTGTCCAGTGGTTGCACGGAAATCATTGAACTCCACCTCAGACGGAACAGAGATAACAAGCATGTCCTCCTGATAGGCATGGCCAGTGTATTGCAAAGATGTAGCAACACCCTCGTCACTATCAAACACGACAAATACGGCATGTTCTCCATACTGCTCCACCTTATCTACAGTCCCAAACCTAGAAAAGAAAGCATCCAGCTCGGATACAGATATACTGGATAGACCAGATACAAGTACCACTCGCTTACTGATGTCCATATCTGAAATGAAAACCAACAAAGTACAAAGTAACTTTGTCACACCGTAGACACAACAAAGTTGAGATTGACAACAAATTCTGAAGTGTTTCCAGAAGTCCAATACAATTGCAAAAGGAACCAATGTAGTAGTATAGTATTGGTGTGAAGTTATGAATGATTGGTATGGGTGAATGATTCTATGAACAACAATGAACAACAAGGTCAAGGTCAACTCCAAGGTCAATCAACCGAAGTATGAACAAGTACCTGAAATCACAATGGCTAACCCAAAAATCAAAGTTCTAAATTTAGGTTTATAGTTTATATGAACTTTATAAAATTTATGATATTCGGCTTCTTCCAAAATATTATTTATTTATTTTTTTTCAAATTTCAAAGTTTTATCGGTTTTCAGTTTAGTTGTTATGTTTTATAGATTAAGTTTGTTTTAAGAAAATAATTTTATACAAATTATTCAAATCGCTTCCGATTGTTTGAACAATATCGGGTACACAAGTTCGGTCACGTAGTGTTACACAACAGGATATGATATGTGTATGAGATATGAAAAAGTGCAAGTGTTAATTGTGTGATGTTAATTCAAAATTCCAAACACAAGTATTAGAGAACAACAATGTATATTCCCAATGATATATTCAAATACACTTCACCAATGATATGAAAAATGATTCACCAATGACAATGACAGTAAACTTTTCCAATTAAAATAGTATTCACAAGCTAGTTTTCAATGTCAATAACACACCAGTTCAGCAATCTGAACACATCAAAAATTCACCTGTCAAACCAATGTTTGACTTGATCAGTGTTCATGTAAACAAATGCAAAATAATTCTCAATTCTCAATTTCTCATACCCACATACAGTGTATTACAGTCCAATTTTGTTTCAATCAAGTATTGTGACCTTGTCACCACCAATGTCCTTGATACAACAATTATATACTCCAATATGCAATGTCACATCAACACTATCAGACTATATCAATGCACACAAAATCAATTCAATATACTTTCAAATATATATTCATTCACACACAAATCAAGAGTCACCCGGGTGCAGACGAACACGAAGCTTGCGACGTTGAAGCACGAAGCAGCAGTCACTCTGGTAACGTAGTGTCGTTGTTACGCGACACGGGCGATGTAACACTCGTCGTTATCGGCAACGAGACAAGACGCGGTAAGCGGAAGTAGGGATCCCTCGATGAACAGGCACGATGTCGACTGTGCATCCCATGACAGGATAGCACAACACATACCAGGCTGCGGGTAGCCTAGTAACACGTCACCATGGCGATGATCACATAGGCGAATGACGATGATGACAGCACGGTCGGCACGGATGGATCGCTGGAGGCTCCACTGTTGTAGGGGTGGTTCGTGGCAAAGAACAACTCTGGGAGTTCAACTCAATAATTGTATTGACGTGTAGAAAATACCCTGTAATGATATATTTACATATGATATAGATAAGTGGAACATGGCATGTATTGAATTGTTACCCATATGCTTGAAGATATTAAATGTACACTGGTGATGATAATATGATTATGATCGATGAATGATAGCCCATAGTTAGTAGCAACCTTACCCCTGGTAAGCACAGTGTGCAGGAGGTATGTCAGCCTAACCACGCTCTGTAGATACCGTCACCTAGAAAACGACAACAGTGCACACAATGTACGTTATGATAGATGATCGCGCAGTTCGCAGAATATCGAGTAATCGCATGGCTACAATGTTTATTCGGTGGTTTTAGATATTAATGTTCATCTTTAGATTCTGTCATCTGAGTTATACCCAGTTTAGAACTGAAGCCCAGAACTAAGAAAGTCGAACGAAACTGAGCAAACCTGACACTTGAAATAACCACAGGATTCTTACTGCATGGCTCATATTACACACCAGATAGTTTGCGAGAACCCTTACCGTGAAATGATGAAATGACATGTATTAAATGAGCAATAATACGATGGATGATGTTTGATTTTCCATCAAACATTTGAAAAGACAAGTCAACATCAAATTCAAGATGGCGAAAGCGCTATATAAACAGCGACACGGAATGAGACCGATACACAGGTGAAACAAAGCGCCATGAAACTAGAATGATTCGGTCACGGTGATATGGCGGCGGTAGCCCCTATCACACCTACTACACAGAATGAGGAAGACTGATGTCTTCTCCGTATGGGCGTTTTTAATTTCCTTGGGATTTTCTGATTTTGCCTGACAGAGATCTTGTTTTGATTCCATGGGATGCCTTCTACATTTAGTGGTTCATTGTCAGTAGCAAACTATGAAGCTCTCCCACAATCTTATACCTTTTATAATGCTTTGGGTACCGGACTGGTGGAGAATAAAAACACATTGGGAAGACAGGAACAAGAGAATGGAAGAAGGAAGTAAGATTTTTCTATTGTTTTCTTCAGTGCCAGTGATTCAGGGACAGTGTGTTAAACGTAGTTGTTTTTATTGTACACCTGCATATTTCACGACAGAATGGTCAGCCTAAATCTATCTATCGATCCCACATCACACTATTTACTGAAACTCAGTAGGGATTGACCACTGATGGAATTCAAGCTCACGGTGTCTTGCAGCTTTACAGCAATGTCCTAGAAGCCTAATTATATTCAAGTGATTGTTTCTAAAGGTTTTGTTTAGAATATTCCAACACCGTAGAGGAGCAATGTGCTCTCTGCAAGCTCCTAATTGTGTAAACGTAAACATATCGCAAGCCATTGGTGCTGATTACATCACAAGCCCACACAACACACTCCACAGACATTATCAAGGCCCGATTAACACACCCCACACATTCATTAGCACGGCCCAATTATTACATTTTACGCTGTCATTGATAACAAGTGATTTCGTGCGATTAATGGATCGCAATGTGATTCGAAAACTGGTCGTTTGCTGAAAATATACATTCATAATATACATTCATATATCAGTCATATGTTCTCCGATATATGCATTCTAGTCAACAACACATCACTATCTGTTTACAGCAAAAGTCCATTACATAATCATGTAGCATGTATAGTTTTGCCATTTTATAGGAAATGTGTCCTTTTCAGATATTTTGTATGATTATCCTTAAGCATGTTGTATGATTAAAAATACACTTATGCTTTTGAAGCGTACATGAAGAACTAAAATTATTATTGTCACAAATCAGACGAACAAATCTGACGAATTGTTCTTCTACATGTTTTATCGATAATAAATGTTATCAATCTCATCAAGATCCCAGTGCATTATGTGATCAAATAGTAGTATCAAGTAGTATTGCGAGGAATTGGGTATGAAGAAAGGTAAAAATTTGAGCATTCAATAAAATAAAGCCGACGTGCGAAACGAATATTTCATGATCATCGACTTCGAAATCCATATTATTCTTTTCAAGCAAGATCTCAATTATCAGAAGCTGTACAAGTTGTAGTTGTATTGTACTTTCTGACAGGTCTCATTTTCATTGTATACAGAAATTTTGAAATGTACTATTAACCATCACATACATTTACACTGAAATACTTGCTCATTGGTTTACCCACGTTGCATGAATAGTAATACAGTTATATCATTGAATCGTGGTTGATTAACCGGGAACATAAATACTTTAGGAGTTCACCAACAACACGAGTAGTTCTTCCACGGTGTGATAACATAAATATATTGATGTTCCATCGATAACAACTGTTTTCTGTCTAATAAATAATATAAATAAATAATAATAATAACTCTGTGGGAATTATCACATATTATCAATACACAAAGTTTCTAACAGTTCCGTCGGGTGGTCTCGGAGGCGGAGATGTTTGAACATTGAAAAGTCCGAACTAGACATTTGACATCGATATCGGCCACCGTTTTGGAAATGATCCGAAGATGAAAAAATATAAAAACACATTCCTCTTGAAATGTTTTTAGTATTTTTGTGCAAAATTTTTGTTGATAATAAATTTAGAGGTTAAAATTAGGATGAGGAGGACCTAAAAACAACATAATAATAGCAGCTGTCGAAACTAGAACGTTCAAGCAAAAATGCCGAAGTATGTACTTATTGATAATATCACGTTTATCAAATTGCAACTCCATGTTTTTTTTAATCAAGGTCTTGCCTATGAGAGGAACTGGGCTTTCATATCAAAATCTCCAAATATTTCCGTTGAACACTATGAAATCAGAAATCCAGTTTGTCAACACATAATAAACGTGGATTGAACTACAATATATGGAATATAAACACCGCATTGAAGGACAAGAGAGTGGCGTCGGAAGCATGTGAAAAGTGAGGGGGCTCAATATATCCGGGGGGGGGGAGGTGGGGCGCCGTAAGCCCCCCGAGAAATTTGGGTATTTGGTGTTCTCTCAAAGCATTCCCGGTGTGTACCTTGGGCCCAGTTCAGTGTTATGTTTGTGGGCTATCAGGTGATTTAATTTTCCTTTAATTGGAAAATTTTCGTCTGAAATAGGCCCAATGAAGTTCAAACCACTTCATCTTTTATAATCTTCATGAAAAGTTACTGAGTAGAACAGATGGGCGAGATTTAAAATAGGTAGATTGTATGGTTTCTATTTCTGTATTATGACTCAACTTCATCTTCTCTGTAAGGGTGGCATCAAAATCCCCCGACATGGTGTCTGAGCTCCCTGATGGAGGGGGTCTGAAATCTATATGTACACAAATCGCAACCGACCAGAGGGAGGAAGCCAGCGTACGGCGTGGGGTCTGGGGCCCGCTTGAGGGCCCCAGAAGCCAGAGCTTTTTGTGTTTTGATGTTGATTCTGAACTTCTCCAGGCTCTTAACGGACCTGGTTTCCATTCCCGCGATTTCATAACTTTTTAGAAAATTCTTTTGACTTTAGTATTGATCATTCAGTGATTACGCCCATATCGATCATGTTTAATGTTGCGTGCTTTCTCCTACGGAAGCGTATTGCTATCAAGTGTGTAAAAATTTGTATCTCGTACGTACGACTTACTAACTCGTACGTTTGACTTATTAACTCGTATGTACGACTTATTAAGTCATACGTACGACTTATTAAGTCATACGTACGACTTACTAAGTCATACGTACGACTTATTAACTCGTACGTACGACTTGTTAACTCGTACGTACGACTTACTAACTCGTACGTACGAGTTAGTAAGTCGTACTTATGAGATACTAAGTCATACGTACGAGTTATTAAGTCGTACATACGAGATATAAGTCATATGTACGAGATACATTTTTGTACACACTTGATAGCAATACGTTTCACTACGGAAGCGTATTGCTATCATGTGCGTAAAATTTCTTATCTCGTACGTATGAGTTATATCTCATACATACGACTTATTAAGTCGTATGTACGACTTATTAACTCGAATGTACGACTTAATAACTCATACGTATGACTTAGTATCTCATAAGTACGACTTACTAACTCGTACGTATGAGTTAATAAGTCGTACGTACGGGTTAATAAGTCATACGTAGGAGTTAATAGGTCGTATGTACGAGTTACTAAGTCGTACGTACGAGATACTAAGTCGTACGTACGGGTTAACAAGTCATACGTACGAGTTAATAAGTCGTACGTACGAGTTATTAAGTCGTACGTACGAGATATAAGTCGTACATACGAGATAATATTTTTTACACCCTTGATAGCAATACGCTTCCGTATTCTCCCAACCAAATTGTCTGTGAATTCTTACTTCTTGGTTTCATGTAAACGAAATATACTTGTATTTTTAAAGGGAAAAAAATGGAGAATTCAGACGGGGTTCACGATAGAATCACAAGAATACATTGTTTACATGATTGAACGACAGTTACACATTTTTCCCTGACGGAGGCGGTGAGTTATGTAGCGCTCCGGACCCCCTTTTGCTGCCGCCCCTGCCTCCTCGGTGCAGTAGTCCACTCGCAGATCTATTTATTTTTCAGTTGTATATTTTTGGTGGTTGATGCAAGTTGTTGGTTGAGTCAGCTTTGGACAATGATTTTCCCTATAGATTTTCTCTGTAGATCCATTACGCATAAAGTCAAGTTCATCTGTCACTGAAAAAGGCTTTTGGCCGTATTTTTGTTGAGGCTCGTCGTATCAACTAGAAATTTTGTGTCTCAATTGGATATCATGCCGCAATTTTTCACTAAATTCCATAATTCAATCTAAAAAAATGTATGTTAATCAACCCCAAAGTCAACGCAATAGATTAATTCTGTAAGGGCATAAACATGATAAAAGCCCTGAATTTGATGGAATTTATTTGATCCCGTTATGTACTGAAATCAAACTCTTTGCTGAAATTTAACATTAGGCTATTATTATTATTGTATTATTATTATTATTATTATTATTATTATTATTATTATTATTATTCTGAAAGTTGGTGAAAAATTGCGGCATGACACCCAATTAGGACATACAAAGTTAAGACACGCAAAAGTTGATCTGATTATTCAATTCAAAACTATGGCAAATAAGCGTGTTTCACCATGTTCACTGGCGGATGAACTTGACATTAGTCCCTAGGGTTTCTGAGACATGATTTTGCATTCAACTAAAAAATATCTTTTGAAAATGGAAACGGTAGAAAGCCGGAGTAATAGCGTGCAGTATTTGAATAACAAAAGATTATATCCGCCTACCAGTTCTCAACAATTCAAATCCAATGGTACTACTCACTTAAAACAAAGGCTCTACACTTGTTTAGGGGAAAAATGACGTCACACTTCGGCACTATATATATATATATAATTTTATTGTTTTAGAGGCGTATCGGCTGATCTGTAGTTTAATGCCAAAAAAATTATGCAAAAATCTGGGGGGGGGGGGGGGGGGGCAAACATACTCGATCCCCCCTTTAAAAAAAGTGAGAGGGCTCGGGCCCCCAGAGCCCCGAGCTCCGACGCCAGTGAACACCCGCCATGACACTCTTCCTGGACGAAGTGCCTCTCAACTACATTTAATACACTGTCTGCCCCTGATGACACCAGTGTGTCTTTGGATAGACTATTTGGTCGTGCAAAATGTTGTGTTTTACGTGTGTTTGTGGCATCATCAAAATCTGACTGTGTTGGTGGTAATAGATTGATACTTACTCTCAAACCCCTTGTTCTGTGACAGCTTGCACCATGTTTATGAGGATTTGTAACGTCTGAGGACGGGGACATTTGCCGTTCATCCGGGATTATCTGATTTATGGTCAAGCAGTTGTGTAGTATATCCATAGAAATCAGAAACATTTGTCGGTATGAATCAGCAGTAAGTTGGTCAAACTAGATTGTCTGGTTCGTGCTGAGCAACAGTACTTTTTCAACAATTTCGGATACAGATAGGAGCGACAAGCTATCGTTGCCAGGAATGTGGCAGTATCTCGGTATAATCTTGTATTTGGTACTGTATTTTGGTATCTGCAATACATTTGTGTTGAGCAAGGGTGGTATCAGACTTCACCTATGGGTTCTCACAATCATTACACCACCCAATTTATCCTAGCCAGGAATGGAATTATTATCGACTGCAGGCAATCATATCTGAAAGTGTGTGCTGGTAAACAGCGTATAAAACCCTACAATTAACAATGCATCGATTAATAATATCAAGTCCCAAGCAAATCTAGGAAACAAAGACAACGAATTGTGTTCACCTGTGCTACGTCGAACTTTTCCCTCCAATAATCTCTTCTGCACGGCGAGGTACAAGCATGAGTTTGGGGTTCTTTGTGGTCATGGGAATTATTGGTGTTTATCGTCCCATTATATTGATCATTGTTGCAGCAGCCGATTCTTTTCATGTAGTGTGCCTATTAGTGTCATCCCAGGACACATCTGTGATCACCTGAAGAATAATAATTGCATCTTCAATCGTTAGGTTTGGATAATAAACTGATATCGTGATGGAAGATACTGTCAATGTTGGATATAAATTGATAGACATAATTCCACTAAGCTATGTGCTATAGTATTTGTGTATTTCGAAAACTTCGGTAACTCGGAACAACGTTGATAGAAGTACTGATATCAAAACTCAATATACAAATGTGGAATGATCGTTTTGTAAAATACTGACTGGATTCTATCACCTACCCGCGCGTGAAACCGAGTCTGTGACGACACTCCATCTGGATGGCCACAAATTGTGACACATGCAGCTATACAGAGGACGGGGTAATGGTGCATGGATTCTGATCGGCCGAGTGCCAATGCGCGTGCTATATATTTATATACCTTCAGGAGATCCATTCTGTTATGGTGAACAGGACTGGTGTATGTTTGGTGGCTGTATTCTTTGACAAGCTTAGTATAGTCCTGGCTCAGGCAGATATACATGAAGCAACAAAGATGAATCTATCGAGGGACACGGGTGAATAATTGGGCGACAATATAACGCAGGTACGTTATTGATAAGTTTCAATATTTATGGACAATTAATTTGTGACAAATGCTTATGTGGCTAATTTTGTAGGGGTGTCCAGTGTCAGACAAAACCGAAAAAAAAATCAACAACGACAAAACACAACAATTACCTATGTTTGATACTGACCAGCAGCCATTTCCTCAAGGCGGGGTTCCGATTTTTCACGTCATTGTCAGGTAACACGCATATTCTGCACATCCTATAATAACCCCACAATTAACCAGAGATCTATTATTAATATAATAGTCTCTTACAAATCTGCGGAGTAAAGAAGGCGACTTGAGCTCACCTGTGCTACCACCAATCTCTCCTCCCTATAATCTGTTACAGCATAGCGAGGTGCGCTCGTGTATAATGGGATTTGTCTTTGATGACCGTCCATCAGTGGTCAGGGGAGTTATTGATGCACATGTTTCTGTCGTATTCGCCCATTGTCGCGATTGTAGCAGGAATCGATTTTGTGCTATCTGTGTGACGTAGCGTGCATCCTAATGTCCTCTCAGATATTTCGAATCACATGAAAAAGCTTATTTCCATCTTTATACATTTACGTTTGCGTATTAGCGGGTGCCTTCTTGGCCGTAGGTTCAACTTAACTCCGCTGCCGTGAGGTTCAACTACCAATGCTGATAAATAGGCATATCTCTATTATACACCACTAACTGAATTGTTTTCAATCATGAAGGCAATCTGAATTACCAGAACATTGTCAAGAAAATACAGTAACACGCACATGTTGGTTCGGGGGATTATGGACAAGACGCAACACGCAACTGGGCGAACAAAATTTATAGCCAATAACTGATTGCTGGTTTAGGCACTTTATTGCAGATTTGAGCTGACATAGATTTACGGTTCAAAGTCAGAGCATCCAAAAATCTCAACATTCATACCTAGAGAGAGTGTGTTATATGAAAGAGCCCATGGGGCGATATTGCGCCTTCATGCGTGGTCAATAACAACCCCAAGTGTACAAACTGTGTATGCCAAAAATAACACGTGTTTGTTTGCTTGAGTCATTGTCATCATTTGCCGAAAGTTAATTCGGTTGACGGCACACACTGTGGGTCGAGGCAGAATGATATAGATACCATGTTGCAATATGTTTGTGGTGTTCATACTGAAACCGTGTCCATTTGCCGATAGGTGTAAAAGCAACGACCAAACAGGAGGTTTGAGGATATCAGTATAATTTTCAATGATACAGATAAATGACTGGAATGACCACTCAATGATCAGTCTAGATGTGTTCAATCTATGATTTGCATGTAGAAAGCGCACCACAAATTTAACGTTCATAGCCGTGTATGGCATCACCAACAGTTGTGCCAACACACAAAATTCATTCCCTTATCATAGCCAGGATATAGAACATAAAAATGGTGTCGATACTAGGGAACAATGACGTCACCTAAATTAGGCTATGTATTGCTCTTACGTGTGAAGCAAATGTTTGTCTCACATGTACAGGCCTTGCTGAAGTGAAGCGCGACGGGCGAGCCCATTGTTCATATCCCGCTCTAGAGGCGATATGAGGACTATTCCACATTATTTGGGGAGGTTCTGGTCGTTTTTGGTAATAAAAACAATAGGTTTTACTCGGTATGTATGACAAATAATACACGGTATGTATGACAATAGTACACTGTTACACTGTCACGATCATCACGCCTCGCTGACGCTCGGCCTGATATCGTGTATATCTCCTCAGTAACAGTGTATTATTTCACACATACATGTACAATGTATAGCCATACTGTCACTACCACAGATGTAAAAAAATTAGTTCCATATTTCATAATCTAAACACGCAGTCCAAGTATGGTGTAGTTCAGCCCCTGAATGCCGAATGTGGCGTTCGAACAAACGATGCACAATTTTCACCGCATCAACGCAAATATGTCCACATAACTTTTGATCATACAACATCCAATGAGGTTGGGTGAGAGCGAGAGGCCTTTGATAACAAACACTGGTTTACCTGGTTATAGTTGCCACCATCTTCTGCAAAGTGATATCGGGTCCCTAATGCCCTTCCATGTTGACGGGCCTACTACGAGACACATGCAAATAGGCAGAGGGTGGTTCAATGATACAGTCGTTCTGATTGGCCTCTACTCAGGCTGTTTATTGATCCCCCTTCAGGGGATTTATTCTGTCGCCCAGGAAGATTGTAAGCACTCCGGTGGCTGTTGCCTGTGACAGAGCAGCCGATGCTCGTGGTGACATACAACGCTGAGATTATATGTGAAGCTTCAACGAGATTGCAAATTGCAGAACAACTCGGATATGATTAATTCACATCGTTTCAGAGAAATCCAATGGTAAGTTTTTTGTTTTGTCTGAGAGGTCATAACCAGGATTATCTAATAACATAATGACAATAAGAATTAATCTTGCTGATACACTTTAACAAGACCATTGTTGTCGTTCAACTGTGGAGCACAGCTGAAAGGAGTATGGTTCAAAACTAGTTTATGATGTGAACAAAGACCCAAAACATGATCTATTATAATCTACACACACTATAAATCTTCAGATGGGCCCAAGAGCGCACCTCACTCCACTGATACTACTCACCAACTAAATCTATACCATATTCAATCCGTCTGGCTTATTTTAATCATCATTGAATTTAGAAGAAATAGTAATCTGCGCTACATGGGCCAATAATGGTGAAAGCCTGCATTTATTTCGTAATGTAATGGAGTAATGGAAGAAGGAAATAGCTCTATATCAAAGCTGATGCGATTCCCTTGCATTCTACAAATCTTTTGCTCCAAATTAATTTCAGCACATTCTACTTGAAGTATGGTAAATATTTTGTAGTATTTGCATAGCATATATCAAAACACTGCAATTGATGAGATAATGACACATATTAAAATCAATAATCATACGTATTAAATTCAATAGTAATTTAATTAACTTGATTGACTCATAGGTCGACTACAGCAGGTGAAAATATAACTATTGTATCATGCCTTTTCGTTCAGAAAGTGAATATACGTTTCATCACTACGTTCATACATTACGCATTGATACATGATGGTAGAGACAATAATGCCATCAGATGGGAAAAGTTACCAGACACAGACCCTCGTTAATGACAGTGTGGAGTGTGTTGATTGGACCACTAACGAGACCATCACCAACACCTCGTGCTACGATTATGGATATTATTATAACCAATTTGATGAGAACATGGTGCTTTTCTACTATGTTCTGTGGTCCATTCTGACCCCAGTCTTGTTCTCGATAATCATCACGGTTGGCACAGCTGGGAATCTGCTTGTCATCTACGTGGTCGTCAGGCACCGAGCCATGCAGACAGCCACCAACTATCTCTTGATTAACCTGGCTCTATCAGATCTGGCCTTCCTCGTCATATGTGTACCCATCACCGCCTACAAGTTTGCCGCCTTCACCGACCCCTTTGGGGATGTGAGTTGTAAGATTATCAGTTATGTGATGTACGTGACAGCCTATGTAACTGTGTATACACTTGTGGCTGTGTCACTGCTCAGGTATGCCACTATAGTTCATAGCAGCAACACCGCCAGGTATGGAACCAAACGCCACATTATCTGTTGTAACTTGCTCATCTGGGTTACTGTCATGTTGGTGAATATCCCAAGTTTCTTTGCCCACCAACTGAAGGTGTTTGATATCAATTTGATCTACTGTGGAATGGCTGAGTCGTCAATCAAGCCTTTCTTCATCGCGTTTTTCATATTTGGATACACATTGCCTCTGACCGTTATATGTGGAATATACCTAATCATCCTGAAACACCTACGAGCGGTGAGCTCTACCTCGCTAGGACAGACTCGTGAGAGGAGAGCTCGAGCTTCGAAGGTGATACTCCTTGTTGTGATTGTGTTCAGTGTCTTTTGGCTGCCGCTCCATATAAATCAGCTCCTCTCATTGTTTGGACAAGTCCCAAGAGAAAAGTGGTATGAGCTGTTGAGAGTGATTTCCTATTGTCTCGCTTATGGCAACTCATGTGCAAACCCCATCATTTATAATTTCGTGTCAAAGGACTTCAAGCGTGGATTTTACGAGGCAGTTCGTTGTGGCAAGCGGCAAAACGACGATACACTTCATGGCCAAACTACACAGAACGGAGGTAGGAATTGTCACTTGACTATAGTTCGAAGAATAAACAATGGCACACAAACTTCTCTTCTTTGAGGACAAAAATCCTCATTTCCGCAGCACCTGAATCCACAATTGCCAGTGATATATGGAACAGATGTAAGCCAAGAAAACTTGGTTGACAGTAGATATGTACATATTTTCGAAATAGTACCAACATTTGAGAAAGTATATTATGATCACGAATGATGCAGACATGGAGGACAGCAGTTGATCATACCAGTGTTGCTGAATACAATATAAACATAGGTAATGATTGTACTTATACATAACTTCACTTCAAATGTTATGTTATTCTTACATTCATACCACTGAGTCGGTGTCACTGCTGGCGGACGTTAAATCTGTCCCCGAGGATACCATCAACTCAGTAGCCTTTTGGCTTGTGATTAGGTACTTATGTACTTGTCATATTCCATGGGGTTTGTTTCAGATTTCTGAATTATTTTCATAGGTTGAACTTGTTGGGCAGTTGTATGCTAATTCCATCATGTGTACAGTAGAAACAACTACATTTAACACACTGTCTGCCCCTGATGACGCCAGTGTGTCTTTGGATAAACTATTTGGTCGGGCTTTGTTTCTATTGCAAAATGTTGTATATTACGTTTGTTATTGGCATCATCAAAATCTGACTATTGGTGGTAATAGATTGATTCTTACACATGTTACATGTACAAGGCAAAGTCAACACATGACTTCTGGTATTCAATCAACAATGATAAGATGGTTGTAGGAGGGAGAACCCTCACAACGAGTATCGTTTACAAGACATTGATTGCTTTCAGTTTCCAACCACTATACCTGGTGGGTGGATTCTGCCTGCTTTTCGCTGGACAAACATCTGCTATCCGCTTATCGATGGAGGAGTATGCCTATACACTGGGCTCTGTCAATTTGTGCTGGTGAAAACTGGCAAAAGTGCTTGACAGCCGACCAGTTTTGTTTAATATGTTAAAGAAGTGATATATATACAGGAATATCATCTGAAGTATGTGTACATGTTTGAAATTCGGTTCGAGGTAAAACTATGGATGTGTGGGGGCATACTAATGTATTGAGGTATACAGTACAAACAACTATATTTTACAAAGAGTTAGGCACTTCGATTTCATTTAAAAATGTTTAATTTTAGATTGTCTATTGCTGTCATTAAAACGCTGCCACATGGAAATAGATTAACGCAAGGCGTCTACCTGTCCCAGAAATCAACTTGAATATTCATTTCAACATTGGATCTCTGACACAGTTATCTTTATGTAGATGAATATGTGTACACGTACAGAAATCGAAGGTTTATACAATGATGTATATATTATAAGATCTACAAGGATGTATTTTATGAATCTAGATATTGGTATAAAGGCAAAAAAACCCAATATTTATATGTGTCTATTATTAGTGAATGTTTAGTGTTTGGTTTCTCATTGGCTTTCTCATAGATCTCACTTTATGTTCGATACATCAGTTATAGACTACCATTAGATTTGGTTCATGCTCTGTCACACAGCATTGATAGATAATGGTTGGAAAATCAGATATATTGACATATATAACATAATAATAAAATGATGTGCATTCCTTTCCCATGAGAATATGTAGATATGACGAGCCAAAAGAAGTCTCATGGAATGTTTTCTCTGAATCATACATAGTAGATATACCCTACCGAAATGTTTACATTGGTGAGTGTGTTGAGCAGTCCACATGCCAAGCTATAGAAGCCATTCATAAAGCTTATTTGTCAACAAATTGCAATTATTTATCCCGTAATTCAATTATAACACGATGTACCAAGGTTGAACAGTCAACCAGATTTGTGTATATCTTGTCACATCAATAGTAGTCTTTGGCGAAATGGCAAACTCGAATATATTCCCACAGTGATCATGGAGTCAATAAATAAATACAATCATGGTGCATCAGAGGTAAATTATTAACACAATCTAGTAATCAATTGTCAAATCTGTAAGGGTAAGTAATCAAATCAATCAGGGATATAGTACCAGCAGCATGAAAAACTCGTCCTCTGTTGTCGACTAATATCTGATATTTATACATGATACTGGGATTATTTTTGATGCAATATTAGTAGCTAATTATCAATAGAGCCTGGGTAATTCCTAAGTTTAAAGCTGTAAGTATGCTATATAAAGACATACCGTACAATCCCTACGAGCTTTTGATACATCCCCTGAACTTTTCGTGCTGACTTGTGACGTAAGTAGGTGCCTTCGGCCTAGGCCGGCCAGGGGGATTTTCGGCCGTATAAAAGGAGGGGGCGACTGGCCTACAGTGTGGCATAATCAATAGACCAAGGAGGCATACACATCGTCCTCCATGTTCGTATGTAATGCATTTCATTATGTGTATATCTATATTTCAGCGTTTATAGCATAATGGTTGAATGTGTGGTGTGGAAAGATGGGTGACATCTCTGACGGAATATTTTGTAATCATATAACATTGATAGCGTCACCCTTGATAGTGTGTCCAATCGTACATGTACATGACATTGTTATGTTACATGTTAGCACCTATAGGGCCTGTAATGCTGCGTTCAAACCAACTTGTGAAGACGGTGTTTCCCAGTTCACCACCAGTGATTTGCATTCAAGCCACGTTACCAACGGTGTTCACCAGCGGTGAAGTGGGAATTTCTTTTAGCGCCTCCATTTTCACCGCCAGTGAAATAGCTGGTGGTGGTTGATGATGCTGCGTTCAAATCAACACTCACCGCCTGTGACAGTCGACGTCACCGGCGGTGTTCACCGTCTTCACAAGTTGGTTCGAACGCAGCATTAGTCACGTGCCGTACCGGAAATCACACCATGACATCACGTGACTTACAGGCCCTATTGGCATGTACTCTAGGTTAGTAATATAGCCTACAATGAGTGGGCACTGCTCAACAACATATGAGTACAAACTTTACCAGGTCACACAGCCTGTTTGTATGTTGTGTACAAATATGTATGATAACTTTACTGTGGATGTGGCTACATTACCGGGAGATATTTATGCACGTGAATTACTGGAAACCATACAAATTCGTCACACCAATAGATAATATGTGCATTACATTACATACATGGTCGTTTATCTATTTATAACATACTTAAAGCTTTAAGTAATCTAAGTAGAGATTCTGACCGTTAAAGCAACTGCGTCCGAAAGAATGCAATATTTTTTTTTAAACTAAACTTTAGTGTAACACATCTAGTACAATATAACACAACTTGTGCACATTGATATTAACGATCGCAATCCATCCAAGTTGTCTTTCCATCCGTTTCAACACACAGTTTATGCCAGTTTTCATGGTTTTGTATTAAACAAACGAAGGGTATCCATCAAGCTCAAATGTATACAAATGACCAAAATTCCTTAAAAAGCTCTCACGGAGTACATTTTCCAGTTTGTATCTGCTGTATGTAATGTAGTCATAAGAAAAGAATCCGTGATATACCGTTGTGTGCGTGGAATTGTCAGTCCATCCTGCATTTTTATGCTTTGTTTACATCTGCATGTGATGGATACAGTTCCTGTATTGACGCGTGAACCGCCTGTTCAGCAAAATGAGCAAAACGTCCCAAATGACTGGTTGTGGTCATAATATTTGATGTGAGTACGCCTCAATAAAGTAATTTCACATGTTTATTATGACATATATCTTTCAAAAACAATATTGCCTGTTTTCGAAGGGGGTTGCTTTACCAGCAGTCTTTGCTGACTGGTAATTGTGGTAACAATGAACTCAGCGAGTCAGGAATGAAACACATTCCTGTATTTCGCAAAAGAAGATTGACATGAATATTGTCCGTTGAGTGTAGGAATCAGTATGTGTATGACGATTTCAGTTGCTTTCATGAATTGTTCAATGTTGGGCAGTTGCATGAGAATGCAAATAACCTTCAACATATCACTTTTTGGAGGCCGCGCAATGATGACACAGCTCGTTTTGTTCAGAAACCCTTACAAAGACGAATGTATCAAGCTCAGGGCTTGTTTGCTAAGGTTCCTGTGACACTGTTGTCACAATGTTTTGCTTGGGTATGCCTGGGGGTAAGTTGAATTTGTGACCAAGGTACGCCATGCAAAGAAAGTCTGCATGCACTTTGCTGAACAAACATATATTGTCCAGTTCTTGAGTGGCGACACACGACTTTGGACAATGCTTGGTCGATTCGCTTTGATGAAAATTAATGTACGTGCATGGCGAAAAACCTAATCATAGTGTGCTTGAATTAGGCCACAGCGTGTTGAAACAACTGTTGCCACTGCAATGTAGTAGTGCAATTTGAGACCTTGGAGGTAAAGATATGCCGTATCTGAAAAAAGGGCTTTGTCTTTCAGACCTACAACATTATATGTATTTTTTATATATTTTCAGCTATTTTCGTTAATTTTGCATCAGTACACGGGAACCGTTCTGTGCGAAACTATTTTTAAAATCCGATTTTAGACGTCCAATTTAGACGACTTCATGAGCGCATTGAAACTTTGGCACTGTACAGCTGCTCTGAGAATAACTATTGATCACTTTCAACCAGAAAACGAAAAATCGATTATTCCACTTTGAGGGTAAGGCGTGCATGCGTGGCTTGGTGCTTCTGGCTTTTATTTGTGACAAACTTTTGCTTCTGAAAAAATGAAAATTTCCTGCTCTAAATCTGGCATCCATCATACTTTCCGAAATAAAAAAAAAATGCAAAGAATTTGCTAAATAAAGTTTCATCATAGATTTACTGTATTCTTCATCTCAATTGAATACACACTGGAAAGATATTAAAAACATATTACATCCATGGCATGCATTAAGGATTTGGGATCGTGCAGCTTGTAAAACTGACCCGTGTGCTCCTCTACTGGAAATAACTTTTCTATCCTTATTGAAAATAGAAGAAGCAGGACAAAATAACAGGGCCAGAATGCGGACGTTTTTAGTTTCTGAGCCTTTCCATACATATACAGCCAGGTTCAAGGATATAATATGAAGACAAACCGCAGTTGTACAAACATCCTATGCCATACTACAAATAACAGCCAAAGTACGTGTTAAATATTCATTCTACCCAACATATATCAATCCACTGTCTCTGGACAATCGATGTATTTGTGTACCTCTGAATTGCGTCTAGCGTCCAACGTGTCTTTATGTGAATTGATATTGGGATACAGTTCCTCTTGTCAGTAACGAGATGCAATTATGTTACGGATTTAAAACCCAAATCTAAGCAGAATAACAAGTGAAAGTGAGACAATCAGAGATTGCAGACCCTCGCCCTTCAGATTTAGTAACTAAAATTAGGCGATAATTGAGAGTTTTGGTCTTAAGACCATCGGTTGTACGCCATACGATTGGGAATTGGCCAAAGAAAAATACAAAAATAAGTTGAAAATTTAATATTGATTAGAACTGGAGTTACAGCCAATTATGTGATTTTATTTTTTCCGTTGCCATGGCAACGGTTTTTATCCGATTTTGGCAAAACTTGGAAGGGACTGAGCCACTACCATAGCACTCCAGCCCTATAAATTTCAAATCAATCGGACCATTTGCCTTTGAGTTATGAGCGCAGACATTTGCACTGAAACGTCGCTGGCCAAAA
The DNA here is from genome assembly GCA_949152475.1 of Terebella lapidaria. NCBI lineage: Eukaryota > Metazoa > Annelida > Polychaeta > Terebellida > Terebellidae > Terebella > Terebella lapidaria. The sequence continues at coordinate 13,752,963 of OX424570.1, read as the reverse complement.
ATAACCGAAATCGTGACCCCCAATTTTTCGACATCGGGCGATAATGGAGAATTTTCGTCGTACGACCATCGGTCGTACACCAAACGATTGGGATTGGCCAAAGAAAAGCACAAAAATAGTTGGAAAAATTAATATCAGGTAGAACCAATTATGTGATTTTCTTTTTTCCATTGCCATGGCAACCGTTTTTTCAAATCCTTATCCAGAGTCATTTCGATTACGGTGTTTCAGCATGGTATCACGCAACTTCCAAACATTGTAAGCGTAAACTCCAGGTTGCACAAAATAAAATTGTTCGCTTCATACCTATCCTCGGATCCTGGAAATAAGCCTTGTGGCTTTAGGGTGCTATCCATGGTGTACATTGTTCACATGTTCATTTCATTGTATTTTAAGTGTTTTTACATGTCATGCTTTTTACACCGAATAAAATCAAATCAAATCAAATTAATCCGATTTTGGCAAAATTTTAGAGAGACTGAGCCACCACCATAGCACTCTTGCCCTATAAATTTCAAATCGATCGAACCGTTTGCCTTTGAGTTATGAGCGCAGACATTTGCATTGAAACGTCGCTGGCCGAAATATTCGAAACCGTGACCCCCAATTTTTCGACATCGGGCGATAATGGAGAATTTTCGTCGTACGACCATCGTTCGTACGCCAAACGATTGGGAATTGGCCAAGGAAAAATACAAAAAATAGTTGGAAAAAATAATATCGGGTAGAACGGGAGTTAGAGCCAATTATGTGATTTTCTTTTTTCCGTTGCCATGGCAACCGTTTTCATCCGATTTTGGCAAAATTTTGGAGATTCTGAGCCACCACCATAGCACTCTTGCCCTATAAATTTCAAATCGATCGGACCATTTGCCTTTGAGTTATGAGCGCAGACATTTGCATTGAAACGTCGCTGGCCAAAAAAAATCGAAACCGTGACCCCCAATTTTTCGACATCGGGCGATAATAGAGAGTTTTGGTCGCACCACCACGGGCCATATATCAGATGATTAGGAGTTGGCCATAGAAAAATACAAAATTAGTTAGAAAAAAATATCTTGATTAGAACCTAAGTTGTGGTCAATTATTGATTTTTACATTTTCCGTTGCCATGGCAGTTTTTGACCAGATTCGAGGAGGACCGAGTCACTGAGATACCGCTTCATCCCTATCAGTTTCATGTTGATCGGACCATTCTCCTTTGAGATATGCGCGCGGACAGACAAACAAACAGACATACAAACGGACAGACCCAATTGCAATACCCTCGCCCCCCTACGGGGCGAGGGTAATTAGTAACATGATCGTGAGCACTTCCGGTTAGAGCTTCTTGAAAAAGCATGAAACTATATTGAGTTCATTTTGTAAATTTAGTCTGGGATGTTTTGTCGGTACTTTTTGTGATTTACTCGCCAGTGCTATCATTGCTCCCATACATTTTCACGGAGCATCCAATATGTGTGCACTTTAACTGCATGTGGAAAAAAACTTTGGAATTCCATTCCGGTTTGAGACTGCAAGACTAGGCCTTGTGCTATCACAGATCACACTACGTTATTGGGACATACAGTGTAGATTACCTGAACGTTTTGACATTTTCCTTTCATCCGGATTATAGGACTGGTGATTTGTAGTCCTGTAATAATTGTTATATGTACATAGAATAATTTATTATATGTTGGGCATTATACTCGTCTGGTAACTAGAATAGCTTATGATAAATGTTATATCAGTTAGTGAGTATTACTGTTAACTTAGTGAGGATATGGGTGTTTCCACCATATATTTATTATCAATTAAACAAAGTTACCTTACACGTCAAGGCACACGATATAAATTTACATGTAGACTAAAACGTTATCTTTTCTACACTTTTAGTATTCTACCTTCACAGTCATGTTGGTAATTCACAGGGTCTATGAGAATAAAATGATAACCTCAATTTACAGTACCCCAAATATGTTTCTGATTGTCGTCATCAAAATCATGCTGTATTAGTGGTGATGAATTGAAAGATACACCTCCAGTCCATGGCAAGCGTTGAAAATGCCATGTGGTGTCAATAACATAGAACATTTACATCGTTTCATAAACACTAACATAAAAAAATAATGCATCGAAATAACAACCATCTAATATGGTATTCCGGCCAGCAACAAGTATAATCAAAACAATGTGTAAAGGTGTCATGATCGTCAATGTACAGCACTGACTGGATTCTATTGTTATCCGAAAATATCTCATTCTTCCAACACAGTCCGAGAAAATCGACACGCACCTGGTCTAGTTACCACCATTGACACAACATCGCGCAACATCGATACCCGATAGCTGGCTGAATGATTTGGACAACATAATGCTTATCATCAGCAAAAATATAGATAGGTCCAATCTGGGAGCATCCAAGTATCTCAACATACTTGAATCTTGTATTAGACGTGGAATCAATACCCAGTATCAAGTATTCCGAGCAAACAAAACAGGGTCCGTTATCCAATCTCATAGTCCGGGGACAGAAAGTCATATCAGGCATACGAAGTGAGAGAAAACAAAAATGACAGGGAAACTCATGAACCCCCGTAAATGGCCATCAGGAGGTGAAATAATATACAACCATCTAATATAATCTAATATATATAATCTAATATAATCTAACCATCTAATATACCTTAATAACTTAAAGTTATCTTTAATAGTATTATATTTACCCCTGCCATACAAAAACATATTTCCTACACATATTTCCTATACATATTTCCTATACATATTTCTTTATTACAGAAACATAGTCCAGGTTTGAATTTATTTTCGTTAATTTCGATATTTTAGAGAGTTTATCAGCTTGTGAGCGCCAACAGATTGCTGCGTTTAAAATCAAACACATAAAGTTTCCAACATATAATGAGGTCAATATACAAAATCCACACCAGCAGAATCCGATGGAATTTAGTGAGACACCAAATCTTCTGGCGGATGTGACAAAGGCTGTCCAGCCCGTGATGACACTCCATTTTCATGAGAGCCAAACGATACACATGCAGCTGACATGGGACGGTCTGATGATACCTGTATTCTGATTAGCCGAGTGTCTATTATCGGGCTATTTATTGATGCACATTAGGGAAATCCATTCTTCCAAAATCATCAGAAACACTGGTTAAGTCTGATGGCTGTATTCTGCCGCACGTGGCACATGCAGATATACACGAATGGTATGTCTTTATTTATGTATGATAGTCACAATATGTTACAGTAGAAGGAACGAATGTGACATTATTAAGGGACACATGTGAAATAATTAAGGGACATTGGAAACAAAGGCACACGTGATGGAGACTTTTTTACTTCGTGGGACCATCAAGTAGTGACAAACTTCCAATGTCGAAATTCTTTCCAGGAATACATGTCATACTCCAAGGGGTAATAGGCGTCGTTATAGAACATATACATGCAACTAATAACAAGCGCAAAATATTCCAAGAATGGAAACCGAGACCATTATCATATCCATTCTCATTGTCAACAACTCCATTGTCGGGCAAAACTTGGAACAATCAACAATAACAGAACACACTAATTACATGTGTTCGATACTTAACAGCTACCATTTCCTCAAGGTGGGTTCTGATTTACTGCGTAGTTGTCTGGTGAGTAGCACGTACATTCTGCACTGGGTATGGTGTTGACAACATGAATGGTGGAGACGCTACATTATCCATCTATATATGGATTATTCATTCAAAAATAATGTAGTATGATAAATCGGAATAGCTGAAAAATATTCAATGCCCTTTGAAAAAAGGCATGTTTATTCATAACGTTGTTTTTTTTATACCTTTCACATTCGTTTTAAACTGTCGATTAGCAATACTGGAAACTATCATTATTTGACTTGAATTATATACTTCATTTGAGACTGAAACAGCAATCTCCCAAAAAGTTTCATATTTTTAGCTCGAAAACTAAAAAAACACGTTGAAATTTCACCCACCATGTTTAGTCCCATTATGGAATTTCTGGATCCGCACACGACTTTTTTTATGTTCGTGCTTTTGAAGTGGTACAAATTTGTCATAATGACATGCTTAGGTAGAATATCCCTAATGTGTCTTGGTGTGTAAAATAATTTTGGTAGATGTATACACAGCAGTACCGGAATATGCTCAGATTTTCTGGATCCTGTTCTGGGGCTGAAACTTAACATTGGGGTCGATGTTTTTCAATTGTTGTGAGAGAAGAATTGAAAGTGGAATTTCGGACTTTTACGGTATGTCATATTCCTACAGTTTGGAATGATAAGTGTTGTAGATAATTGGTGTTGACAATCTAGATCTACTTGGTTTTGACTAGATCGACAATGACGGGCCTTGCAGTCCGTCACCAATTTTGTTGATGTTCAGCTTATTAGACCTCTTCCAGCATCCTGAGTATATAAGAGACAAATATACCAAATATACGAGACAAATGGGTCCAAATCGTATCAAAAATCAATATTCTGGCAGCATTTAAGAATTTTTTTTAAAAAATCATGCTTTCTGATATATTGGCGATGCTAGATATCATATTACTGCTAATAATACTTCACCTTGAGATGAAACAACCATTTTCTGCAAAAATTCCAGACTTCTTCTTTTCAAACTTAGCAATCTGCTGCAACAATAATAGTCTGCTGAAATCAGTTCGTTTACTTGTCATCACATATAACAATGTTAACAGATCAATATAACCCGATGAATTGTGAAGGAAGGGCTGGCAAGAAATAGGACCGCCCAGGCATGAACAAGTCCATACACTGCAGCAGCGCATGCCCCAACAGAACCCAATTTGAACTTGCCGCTTGGACTGCATCACGCATGGCAGCCCCTGAAGTTTTGTGTTTTGAAAGAAATAACATTCGCAAGCCAGGTTTGTGTAGATCTGTTGCCGTTTGTATGCAACATCATTTGAATAGTTCGACCAATGTCATTTGACTGAATCAAAATGAACAAAAAAAAATAGATGTGAACAAGCTAAAGAACATCCAAGTATGAACTTGATTGCACATTATCTTCTTGAGATTATGACGAGTGTCACCTACTACGCAGAATGAGGATGTCTTCTCCATATGGGTTTTTTTTATTTTCCTTGGGATTTTCTGATTTTGCCTGAGGAGAGAGATTTCATTTTGATTCCATGGGATGCCTTCTCCTTTTAGTGGTCCATTGTCTGTAGCAAGCTATGAAGCTCTTAGACAATCTTATACCTTTTATAATGCTTTGGGTTCCGATCTGGTGGAGAATAGGAGCACAATGTCATCGGGGAGACAGGAAGAGAATGGAGGAAGGAGGAAAGGCTTTTCCTTTGTTTTCTTCCGTCCCGGTGTGAATCGGGTTCATTGAGACAGATTTCGGGAAATGTTGCAGCACACATGCAAAATTCAGTTTCGATCTGGTAGCCTGTCAGCATTATTCATATTTGATTTGGTTTAATCGTTATATCTCACATTTACTAGTGGCAGTAATTCGTATCACAGTTCACGAAGTGTATTAGCTGATGGACGTTGGGCTGAAATAAAGTTGTTTCTTAGTTCAATCAGTCATGTGTGCGTGTGCATTCTTAAAGAGTGGTAAAAAGCTTATAACAGCCCCACAAAATAGACTGTGTGGATGTCTTGAACAGTGGTACAAAGTTTATAATAACACCACAATTACCATACGTCTATAATTACCATCAGGTATCAGGAAAAAATTATTATTATGTCACGACGGCGAGATGTGCTGACCTGTGCTACATCCAAATTTCTTGACTGTTGCCGATGGAATATGTGGTCGCTCTCGTTCACGACCTATAATAACCCCTCAATCAACAGTTACTTGGCATCTATCATTATTATAATAGTCTCTTACAAAACTGCTGAGTGAAGATGGCGACTTGTGCTCACCTGTGCTACCACAATCTCTCCTTCCCATAGTCTGTTGCAGCACGGCGATGTGCGCTCCTGTATTTTATAGGACTTTCTTTTGATAAACGTCCATCAGTGGTCAGGGAAATTATTAATAGGTGTGTTCCCGTCATTTTGATGAGTGTTCCCTCCTACTGGCCATTGTCACAGTAATTGAGTTTTGTGCCATCTGTAAGATGTAGCGTGCTTAACAATGTCATACCCGCAGATATTTGGGATCACATGGAAAGGCTTAGATGTATTCTTATACTTTACATTTACATACCAGTGGTTGGCTTTCGAACTGTAGGTTCAAATCAATGCAGAAGCTTTTGGACTATCAATGTTTATAAATAAACATAATTTTACTAATATTCTGAAACCTGCGTATCTGTGGCATATTATGTATTTCCAGACATTACTTTTAAAAAGCAAGTAATATCAATGCTCCACTATGCCTGGGCGTCAGGAGCTTTACTGTACAACATCAACCAGATTCTATCACTGCCGATATTTTTCATTACCCTAGGATTGTGATTTGAGTTACTCGAACATTGTCCGAAAAATAACAAGCACATTTTGCTTTTGGTGTGATTATGGCCAAGGACGCAACACGCAACCGACCAATCAAAATTTATATCCAATAACTGGCTGCGTGATTTAGGCAAATTATTACTTGTGCTGAGCTGGTATATATTGACGGATCAAGGTCAGATCATACGAAAATCTCAACATACTGTCTTCATCATTGCATATTGCAGGTATCTAATCTTGGTAAATTATTTGGTAAATTGTCAAATCCACAGGCTGTAGAAAAAAAATTCAGTCCCATATTTCATAATCTGAACACACAGTCCAGATATGATGTATGATTGACTGAGGTTAACTTTTGTTATGATGTGAGTGATTATTGTTGTATTTAAACAAACGAATCACACAAGTATTCAGTGCATTAACGCAAATATGTCAATTGACAAAAAGCCTTTGATATACAAAATCGAATGAGGGTGAGTGAGAGAGTGAGGTCTCTGATACATGTATCAAAACGAATTTGCCTGATGTTAGTTGCCATCATCTCTTGCAAAGCGATATCAGATGTCTAAGGTGACTACATAGTGAAGGGACAGATACGACACACGTGCAGCCAGCCAGGCAGAGGGTGAGCGTATGATACGATCCCTCTGATTGGCCGAGTGCCTCTCGTCGGCATGTTTATTGATCCACCTTTGAGGGATTTATTCTATAGCCCAGGAAGATTGTTGACAGTCTGGTGGCTGTTGTGTGTCATAGGACTCAGTCGAAGCTCGTGGGGATAGACAAGAAAGTACGAGGCTTTACGTTCAACGAGATCGCAAAGCAAATGGATGGGATTAAAGAAAATTGGAAATGTAGGGAAATGAAATGGTGAGTTTTCCGTGTGATAATTCTTCATTCTGACATTTTTTCCAATCACAATATATCAATACCAGTGGGGTCGTTTGGCCACTGAGCACGTAAACTAGTTTAACAGTTAGCAAAATGAACATAACTCATAACTAAGCCATTGAAAAGAGAGAATTATATAATATGAATCTTGGTGTGAAATGATTGTAAAAGCCAGCAATATTTCTGCAATTGGACAATTGATTTATTCCAATAGTATTTGCATGCTGCACTGGAAATTGATGTAAGTTTTGATGAAAGCTGACGCCACCATTCTCTGTTCATTGAACCTGTTCATTTGAAATTTCAAACACATGTCACATATAAAATTTTATGAATTGCTAATATTTTATATATGAATTGTGTTAATAATTGTGTTTCATTTGCATATATGTAAAATACACTTTGTTTAGTACTCTCTTTCGTAGCATATATATAACACATTGCCATTGATGAATTAATATAACGTGATTAGTAGAGTACATAACAGATGACTCTTCTAATTCACTTACTTCATGCATATCTCGATCTCAGCGAGTGGAAATATGTAACAATACTATTACTGTATTATATATTTCCATTTCAGAAATTAAAAGATATTGGATGATTTCATCACCACGTTCTTACAATACTCATTGGTCCATGATGGGGGAGGCAATCATGTCATCAGATCAGAACAATTATCAGACACAGGCCCTCCTTAATGACAGTGTGGAGTGTGTTGATTGGGCAACTAACGAGACCATCACCAACACCTCCTGCTACGATCACACCTATGGATATTACAACCAAGAGTTTGACGAGAGTACTGTGTTCTTCTACCATGTTCTGTGGTCCATTCTGACTCCAGTCTTGTTCTCGATAATCATTGCTGTTGGAACAACTGGCAATTTGCTCGTCATCTACGTGATCGTCAGGCACCGAGCCATGCAGACAGCCACCAATTATCTCTTGATAAACCTGGCTCTATCAGACCTCGCCTTCCTCGTCATATGTGTTCCCATCACCGCCTACAAGTTTGCTGCCTTCACCTACCCTTTTGGGGATGTGGGTTGTAAAATTATCAGTTATGTGATGTACGTGACAGCCTATGTAACTGTGTATACACTTGTGGCTGTGTCAATTCTCAGATATGCCACTATAGTCCACAGCAGTAAAACCGCCAGGTATAGAACCAAACGCAACATCGTCTGTTGTAACATCCTCATCTGGATTACTGTCATGTTGGTGAATATCCCGAGTTTCTTTGTACACAAACTGAAGGTGTTTGATATCAATTTAAGCTACTGTGGAATGGCTGGATCGTCAATCAAGCCTTTCTTCATCACGTTTTTCGTATTTGGATACACTTTACCGCTAATGGTCATAGGTGGAATATACTTAATCGTACTGAAGCATCTACGAGAGGTGAGCTGCACCTCGCTAGGACAGACTCGTGAGAGGACAGCTCGAGCTTCCAAGATGATACTCCTTGTGGTGATCGTGTTCAGTGTCTTCTGGCTGCCGCTCCACATCAATCAGCTCCTCTCGTCTTTTGGACAAGTGCCGAGAGGAAAGTGCTATGAGGTGTTCAGAGTGCTTGCCTATTGTCTCGCTTATGGCAACTCATGTGCGAATCCCATCATTTATAACTTTGTGTCAAAAGATTTCAAACGGGGATTCTACCAGGCAGTTTGCTGTGGCAAACATCAGACCAAAGACAGACTTCGAAGAGGAAACATGCAGAATGGAGAAAGCAATGGGCACTTTGTTGTGGTTCAAATCAGGAAAAATGGCACACAAACTACTCTACTCTAATGATAACTCATCCAACTGGCAAGCAGATGCAACACTCCCATTTGTTAGGATATCATGTGATAGATGTAAAATATAACAATTTGGTTGGACAATTAGGCCACCACTAACAGGAGAAGTAACCATAAGTGGGGTTCAAAATCAATATACATGTATTATGAACCTGGGTTGAGAGGTTGCCTGTGAAGGGTTTTAAATCATATACTCTAAACCTTTTTTAAGAGGTTACCCGTATACTATATAACTTCACTTCGATAAATGTGATACGAGAGAATAGGACAGATCTGTACTGGTCAACGCGTTAATTGAATCATGATACATTTTCTGTGGATTGGCAAAAACCTCTTCATAGAAACTGACGTTAAATATTAAAATGCAAAAAAATATCAATACCTGCACAGTTTTATTTTGGACGAACTATTGATTACCTTACTGTTGTGTACAATGTTTGTATCATTTAGCGAATATACGTGTGTTCCCTTATGAGTAATACACTGCTATGGTCAGTATGTCAGCATAGTTACTAGTGTACACGACTTTTGTGCATTTTATGACTAGTAATTTTTTCAGGCCACTAGGTGAGCAAATTATAACTTATGTTTCGTTTGTATGCGCACGTCTCCCCATGAAGACCTCATCAAAGCACATAGAATGGTGTCCCTTAATAGTACCCGTCCAAACTACGAAACTTCGTTTATATCAGTGGTGAATGGGTCTGGCAGTTCTGTAGCTGATGTCGAGAAATCCACATAGCCTCTTCCATGTGCGAACCAATTGCAATTGATGTTCCGAGGATGAGCAGTCACACTATGAATCGATAGTACTCTTTGGTGATGTGGCAAAGCCTATTACCACATTTACCATGAAGCCCTCTATCATAATCAACCAGCGTGTAGCAAAGATAAATAAGTAATACAATCTGAAATTGAATCAGCAAAATTGTCAGGCATAGTAACGTAGTAATCAATGACAGTGATTCCGTTTGGACTGTAACAGTAAACAGCGACGTATCTCTGTAGTAAATTACCACATGCTATTCATACATGGTACTGGGATTGGATATTGACACAATAACAAGACGCCATGTTCAGTAATTCAGTAAAAGGACATCAAAAATTGTAACATCATAATGTAACTGTTATGGTATGAGGAGGGCACAATGTATAATCTACACATGCTCAATATATCAATGGCCATCGTTGTTACATTGTGTTCACCATCCTCACAATTTCTTGCTTTGAATACCCTATCAGCTTCCACTTACCACGGCACAGGCCTAGCATGTATGTTGTATTGATTTCATGCAGTTGAGACCGTATATGGTTAAGTACAAACTTATAAACAAAAACACACTCAGGGTTTGACATACAACAAATCCAAATACAATATTTGTGGAATAAAAATAAAACGCGACCAAATATATAAAACCAGAGCCAAATTGGTGTCATCCGGGGGCAGACAGCGTGAGAAAAGTAGGTACCCTAGATAACTTATCAAACACCCGCAAGCTTCATAGAAATTTGTTTAACTCATGCTTTCATAATCTGCAAGCCACAATCGGATCTTAGAAGCACGATATCTGACATCACAATAAATATTGGGTTCACATTCGGCACTGACGAGAGCCCAGTGACAGCTAAAATTAATATTCATATACATCACATCCCAAAGATCCAGTACGTCAGGCATATCACGCTGGTCCATACATCACATCAATTGCACGAGGCACATCATCAAGACAAACAACATGTCATCAGTAATCATGTATCAAAGGCGTTCCATCACAATTGTGACCTTCGCTGAGTGGAGTGTTCCCCTCGAGAAAGACAGGTAGCACTCATGTTGTATAACGCATTGTCGCCGACAAAAGTGGCTGAGTGGAGTGTTCCCCTCGAGAAAGACAGGTAGCACTCATGTTGTATAACGCATTGACAGCCGTCAAAATAATGGTAGTCTCCACGAACAACCCTACATTGTGTTTTTTCCAAACAAGACGAATGATTATTCCAACTATTTTTAAAAGTTTTACTTCTTGGCTGTGAATGAGTTCCCGAATGTTACTTCACAGACCAAACTCATGTCAGCCACAATTCGTGTTACTGACCAACCTAATCTAGTTGGAAATGCCTTGATGCTAATAGCAAGTGTCAATTTGGCACAAATTGACTATGTACGAGGTACATAGTCACGTTCAGTCTTTGAGAGAGATTGGGATGAATATATTTCAGAAGCCAAGCAAGATCTGAAGCCAATTTCTCGTTTTGGCTGTCAATATCTTCACGTAGGGCAAGAATATATAATTTTGTCGTTGAACTTTACCACAAAAGATCCAGCAATCAGAAATCCTTTTAAATTCCAAGAACACAAAACGCAATCTTAATTGGAAATTACTCAAGATACATTCTGATCAACGAATAAACATGACATTATTACTATTTTCATGATATATTGGTTCCTTCCTTCGAAGGACAATATGAATAGCGTTACAAAGGTTGAGACCTGATCGAGGTTGTCTGATCATTGTGGTGGTATTCTGATTCCTTAAGATTATATAGATTGAACATATAAGTGAACGGCTATTATTAGTCACACGCCAGTGTGTTTTTTGATAAAGTGTTTGGTCGGGATTTGTTTCTATTGCAAAATGTTGTATTTTACGTTTGTTATTGGAATCATCAAAATTTTGGCTGTATCGGTGGTAATAGATTGATACTTACATTCTGAGGGACATCTAATAAACAGTCCAGTAAACTTGTCTTGCATTACAAAAGCCAATTTACTATATCATGCCACCAGACTGACCCAAAAGAGGATAATGGATGTATCAATCAAAGACCACCCGATAGCTCGATGAATGTAATGGTATGTGCATGTCTAAAGAAGATTATTGATTATATGAACTTTTAGACCCTTTGCAATCGTTTGGAAAAATACTCAGAAAATGCTTCAAACATGACTTGATCAGTTTGTTTGCTAATAGTTATTTCACATGTATTGATATTTCAGTTAAAAATGGATGATGTGATCACATTATTGATATTGAAAATTGATGACAAATAGATGATGTAATATTTCAGATTATTGATATTTCATTCTGAAAATAGATGATGTGATAACAAGAAAACTCGCAGCTGCCTTTTCAGATTTCCATGGATGTGTGAACAGGCATATATATTCAGCAAAGATATGAATCGTTGTTTGCTATCAATTTAATATTCGTGGTAAAGTGTTGGAATTGGATCCTATATGGGTTATTTCAAGTGAATAAATTTAGTTTGTAGTGTATAATGTACACCGACATTAACGTGTTTGGTCCACATTCATACGAAGAAAAATCCATCACATCCCACCTGTTTGACCGTAATGACATGTTTTTGCACCAGAACCCAAACTAAATATACAGAAGCCAGAGAAAGCCTGCCGGTAATGTTTAAAAAAAAACACAAAAAATAACATCAGCACGAAATGTTTTCACAAGAATTTCCTTGCCATGTGGACTTCAGAGGAGGCAACATCTATAGATTCGATTAAATCTCCAACCACACCTATCCACATAACTTTTTATCGTTTTTATTTCCCCTTGAAAAGAAATGACTCATTTCGTCTAGTGTTATCATATTATCTCTAGACAAAATATCGTCCTTATCGTCAATACCTCGAAACAGTGCCAAAGATATAGCCTTTCATTTGCTACATCCTTACAAGTTGTGTCTGATCATTGTGGTTCTGTGCATTTTGTCATGTAGGACAGACCTAGAGGAGGAACATATTGGAAACCTGGGATGAATTGACCAACTGTGTGGTTTTCCAGTAGGTAGAATCAGCTAGAGAAGGTTTAATGGTATTGCCATTTATCAGACATTGATAAAACACTTATCATCTTCATTCGATTTGAACTTCGATTAACATACAGGCAATAAATTCAGGCCTCACACCATTCATTTGATCAAAAACATGACAAAATAATAATATAGGTTCAACTGATGAATGAATATGTATTTGTGGGGTTTTGCCAAGAATATTGTTGGGGTGCTTCAGTGGAATACAAAATGTGAATGGAATATGATAGGATGATTGCATCACTTCATTGTCTCCCCGCAGGGGAGACTTCTTAAACGCTCTCTGAGATTCCCATGGGGGAAATACTCTTCGACTGGGGGAAAAACCTGGATTCGAAAAGAAAATACTTTGAACGTGTGTTCTACAGAGCTCGACGTAAATAATGCAGTTAATTAATATAATCTAACGAATATTTTCGTCGAATGGTGCAATTTTTCCGTCACTATCGCCAATTTACGTGAACATTAGCGTCTCGGCTGGATTTGAGAATAAATACATAACTACGGTGTGCATTCAGTCAACCGTGTATCACTTTTGTCACTACTGTCGAGTCATCGCTCACTTCTCACGCTTATTCTTTATGTCAGTGCCAAATATTCTTTGTTTTGGAGAAGTAAAAATAGCACATTTGTAACGTTCCATTTTCTGACTGCATCTTCACTTCGAACAATCATACGCATTCATTTTTCGCTGTCCTACAGCAAGCTAATTTTTCGCTCACAAAGTGCGGAAGATTGATTACCGTGGTATTTATCGTTGGCAATGTGTAAAAGTCGGAATGGTTTCCGAGTTCAACACCACCGCCTCCAACATTGATATTTCAGTGCTTATAAATATTCGACGGTACTCAATTTTATTGGACACTTCTCATATGACATATATTGTCGCATATTTGTACACTATTGACCAAAGACAACTTTACGAATATATTGATTTTTGGGCCAAATAGAAAACAGTGCTGAATTTTATGAACACCTTGCTATTTTTTGATGGACGTACTCGATCAGGGACTCGATTTTTTTATGGGCGCACTCGAACAGTGTTCATACGAACTATACGATACCAATTGCTTTCACATCGGTATATTCGTCCGGCATGGATATCGTAGGCCTATATAATATACGCACGGAATTAAATTGAAAACAGTGCTAGAAATGATCGCGCTTTTGACTTCTGTCATCCGGGGAGATCTGGTGCTTTGCACCAGGTATGATTCTTGTTAATGTATTAACTGCTCAACGGCAATGACACAGTGGATTATGAACCCCTATATCTCTGTTTTTAGGTTACCGGACCTTTGGTCCGATAACCTATTGGCATGGCGTTGCGTCCGTCGTCGTCCGTCATCCACGTTTTTATCTTTTTTGTTTACAGGCGAATTTTTCTGAAATTTTGCACAAAAATGCTCAAAAATAATTCAAGAAGGAGATATTTTTTAGTTTTTTGATTTTCGCATTTTTTTCAAAATGGCGGCCCTTTTCGACGAAAAATGCCTGATTTTGGACTTTGGCGGCCATTTTCTCAAAATCTGTTCAGTAACTTTTTTTCTTTTTGATACATAACACTCCTCATATGTACTCCTATGATGTGTATAAGTTTCGTTGTGCTTGAATCGCTCGAAGTGGGCCATTTTGGCCCAAACTCGGCCCAATTGGGACTTTTCCATGTTAAATTCTCCTATGCTTTATAATGGGACACATTATGCCAAATATCTCACTTAATATTGAGATTAGACACTAGGAATTATTTGTGGACATATAGGAAATGATATATGCTGAATATTCTCGTGACCTTGAATTTGACCTCTGACCTCAATTTCAAGGTCAGAGCACAAAATGGCTTATATCTCGCTTATTATTGACTTTACAGCTTAAGAATCAATTGTGGACATATAGGAAATGATATATGCTGGATATTCTGATGACCTTGAATTTGACCTTTGACCTCATTTTCAAGGTCACAGGACAAAATGGCTAATATCTCGCTTGTTATCGAGTTTACAGCTTAGGAATCAATTATGAACATATAGGAAGTGATATATGCAGATTATTGTCATGACCTTGAAGTTGACCTTTGACCTCATTTTCAAGGTCACAGGACAAAATGGCTAATATCTGACTTTTTATCGATTTTATAGCTTAGGAATCAATTGTGGACATATAGGAAATAATATATGCTGAATATTCTCGTGACCTTGAATTTGACTTCTGACCTTATTTTCAAGGTCAAGAGCACAAAATGGCTAATATCTCGTTTCTTATTGACTTTACAGCTTAGGAATCAATTGTGAATATATAGGAAATGTTATATTCTGAATATTGTCATGACCTAGAATTTGACCTTTGACTGAAGTTTCAAGGTCACAGGACAAAATGGGTAATATCTCGCTTCTGATCGACTTTACGGCTTAGGAATCAATTATGAACATATAGGAAATTATATATACAGATTATTCTCATGACCTTCAATTTGACCTTTGACCTAAATTTCAAGGGCACAGGACAAAATGACTAATATATCACTTATTATCAACTTTACAGCTTATGCCCCTGTCACACACTAACGGATTGGACGAACGGACGGGGAAAGGATACAAAATGATAGAAAATCTTGTATCCGTTGGTGCATCCGTTGGCGGCGGGGTTTGGAAGCTATAGCGGACGGATAATTAACGCAAATATAAAGCAGATGCGACGGTTAAAACGCACAGTCAACGAATATGCACCGAATTGGTAACGGATTGATCCATGGACGCCAACTGATGGGGAACTGACAGCTAAATGACAAAACGGATAGCGAACGGCAACACAACGGACAAAACGCACGGGCAACGTATACGGAAAGGTCACGTGACGGACAGAACGGTAGGGTATAAATGCGAGCGGACAGTTTCAAGAATCATTGCACGCTGCTCAACACAGGACACCATGCCAAAAAATCCAGGGAAAGGGAAGGGCAAGGCCCCTGCGAAAGTGACCTTGAGGAACAAACACCGAAAAGCATTGTCCAAAGTAGCTGTCGCTGTAGCCCCTGCACATGACAGTGACAGTGAAACCAGTCATCCTCCAGAACTTGTACACGAACGAGGTGAATATGGACAATACTTCTTGACGGCATAAGTTGCAAATATATCTGTACAAATGAGTCGTGCTTTTAATGTACAATATAAAGTATGAAGAACGAGTCAGGTTTCATTATATCCTTCTTTTTCCAGGACAAGGCGATGTGGACGACGAAAGAGATGAAATGGGGCAGGGAGGTGGAGAGGCGGGTGAAGAAGGCGAAACACAGGGAGGTGAAGGCAGTGGCAGTCAGGCCAGGAAGAGCAAGAAATCTTATCGCCTCCGGGACGAGACAGAAGAGGCCAAGGTCCTGGAGTGGGTTCGCGAAAACCCGTGTTTGTGGAACTCAAAGAATCGCGAATACCAAGTAAAGACCAAGAAGGACCGCTTGTGGGACGAAAAGGGCGAGGAACTCGGTTATGATGGTAAGTCAAAAGAATTCAAATATTATATCGTATCACAGATAATTGAGGTAATCAGGAATATCATGATTGTTACAATAATATTACCACGGAATTCATCCGTTTTGTATATGCAGGCAAGACCCTTCGAATTTGGTTCAAGGACCTCAGAGACTGGAACACGAAACTGCACAATGCTCGATCGGGCTCGGGAAGGAAGGAATTCACAGACCGCGAACGCTGGATCATGGACCAATTCATGTTCCTCCGTGAGACCATCCGCCACCGCAGAGCCCCTGTGAAAAGCGTAAGTGTTGACTTGTAATAATTAATATATATTTCATGTAAAATCATATCGTGAAAATGTTAGCCTGATTTTCTTATTCTTGTTTTTTTTTACAGGTCAAAGAGGCACTGGCTCGAGCAGACGGCGATCTGGGCCAGGCGGAGAGGATCGCCGCAGAGGACAGGTTGGCTATCAGCAATGCTGATGGAGAACAGGAGGAGGCTGTGGAGGCTGCGACAAAATCCGTAAATCCATCACAGCGACAGAAGAAGACAGATGAAGACGCAGCCATTCAAGACATGAGGGAGAAGATCCAAGCCGGGCTTGCTCAGTTGTCTGCTGTCCGGGAGTCTGTTGCTGCTGCTGAGCCTGCCAATGAACGCACTGCCTTCCTCGAATGGGTGGGGCAAGTTTGCAAGGGCATTACTGAGGAGCAGTTCAGTGACTTCCAAGCCACATTCATCCAACTCCGGGCCAAGTGGAAGGCACAGGAGAGGCAACCACAACGAGTGCAGCAGTTATACAGACCGCCATCGCCAACTCCATCAGCGTCATCTGAGTGCAGTGCGTACCAGCCTCCAGCCAGCCAGTGGAGCCAGTGGAGGATGCCGCCTCCAAAGCCCCAAGACTCCAGTTCCTGGCAAAGCCATTCCAGTGGTGGTGGGTCTGGTGACTACATGCAAAGTCACGTTCGGCAACCCTCCTTCCACCAGCAGCCCTCTCTGCACATCACTCAACAGCTACAGCAACAGTGCAATTCCCAGCAACCTCAACAGCAATTCCTCTCATCAAGATGCTCCTCCACATCGCAGGTTATTGGCTCAGCTATGCAGGTCCTGGGGGACAGTGAGAACCAGCCCCTCAACACCAGTCTGAGCCTCTCCGGACTCTCCATTCCCAGCTTGCCCACATCGCAGGAAGTGTCCATGGTGGATTCGTTGCTGAACACCCCACCGAGCAAAGAGAAGTCACTGGATGACAACAACAACATGCAATGAAGTGACTAGTATGTGACTGAACAGAAAAAAAACTCATTAATTATTCTGCAATTGGCGGTTTTAGTTGCGTCCATTTCAGTATGTCGCACGTTATTACCATGAATGACTGGCTTTCAATTGTAGGCCTAAACACTGAGAAATAAATGTATATATTTCTGTTGGATGTTTCTTCTTGAACGAAACTGTTAAGTGAAGTGAGCACACCAATCATTATACAACAGATCATTTTGGTGCCTTGGAAATAAATAAATCCTTGCCCCTTTATCGAGCAGTTGATGTCACCTGGCTTATATTATCAGGCGGTTCACTGTCACACCATAAACCGTTATGACCTCAGTTTGATGTCACGCTTGCAACCTGTTTCAAAATGAAATTTGGTCAAAATAAACATTCTTTCTGACCGAAAATGTGCGGTTCTTTTACCAATTGTCCATGACTGACCCTCATTGTGACACCACTGTACATGTACGTCGTAGCATAATATTATGGAAATAAGGTGTGCGATGAAAATTAGTTATATTCAGGGCCTCAACACTTCATACAATATGCCTCCCGATATGGTGTGCAAAATAACCTCGACTTTGACCTCATGGAGAACTTTGAAGTCATTTAACCTTCCAAGATCATACTAAACTAATATGTAACTAAGTTCGAGTTTCTGCCTTGTTTGTTTCAAAAGTCAGGGCCAAAAATATAACTTTCAAGTTCTTGATGAGCTTGCATTCGACCTAGAATCGCCAAAATTCAATCGTTTCTATTCAAGGTCCATACCCATATACAGTATTGAGAACGTTTCATGAAAATATGTCTTCGACCTCTCGTGTGAAGGCGAACGAAGAAACCAACAAATGCGATACAAAGCAACTATATCATGTTTATCCTTTGTTCACAAAGTAAATGTTTATTATGCTCCTTCTGTCCACAATGTGCATGTACAAGCAAACCAGAATTTCAAGTTTGAACACAATGCTGAGCAACAAACTATTAGTCATGGTATATATTGTACCATTTGTCATGGTAAATAACGGTAACTTCAGATAAATGACGGCAACTGTTTGGATAAATAAATGACTGTCAAAATAACGTTAACTGTTCAGATCATAGCCTCCTGCCATGGTACAGAGCCTGCCGAGGAATTCACCCAGTGCTTCAACAGGCTGCGGAGTTGCTTTCCCTCGCGGTTGTCTCTGTTGGGACCTTGGACAGCAACGCAGTCGCTCATGTTCCGGCCACACCTCCAGTCCCCAGGTATGATATTGTGGTTTTTGTCCTCGCAGTCCAGAAGTACCTTCTGCACCCTGGGATAACGTATCCTCATCAGGTTATGTAGGACCAAGCAAGCTGTGATGATGAGTCTGATGGTGGAAGGGCGGTGTTGCATGGTGCTCATAAAGACTTGGAAACGGTTCGCCAAAATGCCAAACGCGTTTTCGACGACTCGTCGTGCCCTTGATAGCCGGTAGTTCAGAATCCTCTCGTCGCGAGTCAATCCGCGCCGACTGTATGGTTTCTGCATATATGATCTAAATGCAAAAGCGTCGTCGCCTGAAAACGAACAGCACAATAATAAATATTAAACAGGCAGTGTTTTAAGCATGAAACAATAAATATTGAGATTTAATGTTATTATATTATATTGTTGTTACACATTACATGTTTTATATTTACCGATGTAGAAGAATGGCACATCTTGTGTGTCACATGGCAGAGGTGCTGGGCCTGGGAGTTCTTTGTCACCATTTTTGGTGGCTTCAAGAGATCTGAGTCGTTCCACACCTGGGCGTCTGATGCTGCACCACGGGCGCCAATGTCGGCCCAGGCAAACTTATAGTCGTGGTCTACCATGGCTAACAACACCACTGAGTAGAACTTCTTGCAGTTGAAGTAGGTAGAACCTGATCCAGGAGGGCACTTACAGGCGATATGTTTCCCATCCAGCGCACCACATGTGTGTGGGAAGTTCCATCTTTGTAGGAAGCCATCAGCGATGGGACGCCAGTCATCTGGTTTAGTTGGCAGGGGCATGACCTCGTCAAGAAACTCATCAATAATGGCCCTGCACACCTTAAAACATGAAAAAGTGAGTACATGTCAGCCTTGTTAGCAACAGTACACACATACATTCATACCAAATTGATACCAAAGCATGCATATTACAATTTCTTTCACACTAATAACGCAATGAGATATTTACCTCTCTCACCATTATGGAGATGGTGTTATGCGGGACCCTCCAGCCAAACCGCATGTTGACATTCTTGGACCCTGACGCCAGATGTCTTAATGTGATTGCCAGCTTCATGTGATTGCCAGTTCAATAGGAGCTCTATACCATGTGTGCTGCTTTGTAATTCTTGGGCCAACTCTCTGCAGGACCTCATCATACATGTTTGGGGGCATTCTCATGAAGTTAAGAAAGGACTTAGGATCTTCCCCCCTAAGCTCTACCATCAGTTGATCGTAAAGCCCAAATTGTCGACGCCTTTCAGGGTCCAGCCAGGCCCTAGACCACCATCCCCTCTTATTCTTTCTCTTCCTTCTCGTTTGAGAGGTAAATAGAATTAGATGTGTGTCTTGCAGGTTTAATTCAGCTTGTAAAAGAGCGACTTGACATTGAATCCGGAGTCTCACACGGCATTCCATGGTGGGAGAAATGGGCCGAGGACGTGAGGATCTGATTTTATATACACACATAGGTCGTTCATTGCACGTTTCCTACTCGTTCAATACCCGTTCAGAGCCCGTTATTAATGCGTTTTCTGGACGCTATACATACGTATTATTCGTTATATTCACGTTTTATCATTTGCTGGTCCGCTTTCTGCACGTTTGCTGTACGCTATTCTTCCTTTATTTTTCAGTTATGGGACCGTTCAACCCGTTGCGTTTGCGGTATTTATCCGTTTAGCGGCCATGTCGATGGATAGCTACAGGATAGCAGCGGACAAGAAGCAGAGAAGGAAAGGATTAGTACAGGACAAAACGAAAGGCTGGAGGACAGAGAACGCATGGCCAACGCACGACGTCTCCGTTTGGTGTACGTCAAATTTTTTGTGCATGCACAAAACTTTCGAACGGGCTCGATGGATTCGACCGGACACCAACTGAACAGGAACGCATTCAACGAACGATAAAATGATTGAGAACGGATATTGACGGACATGAATGGATCTCGCTTTTTTTCCATCCTTTCCCCTTCCGTTCGTCCAATCCGTTAGTGTGTGACAGGGGCATATGGAATCAATTGTGGTCAAACTCCAAATGATATATGCTGAATATTCTCGTGACCTCGACTTGACCAATGACCTTATTTTCAAGTTTCCTTTGACCTGATTTTCAAGGTGACGAAACAAAATGGCTAATATATCACTTATTGACTTCATAGTGTGGGAATCAATGAAGGACATATAGGAAATGTTATACGCCAAATATTCTGATGACCTTGAATTTGACCTTTGCCTTCATTTTCAAGGCCACAGGACAAAATTGCTAATATCTCTCTGATTATTGAATTTACAGCGTTGCAATCAACCGTGGAACTGAAACATGCTTGATATTATACATGCTGAATATTCTCTTGACCTTGACCTTAAATTTAACCAGTGACCTGACTAACATCTAAAATATTAAACATATACACATGTATTGTCCGGTAACCTATCTTTGGCCCTTGGCCTAATTTTTTGGGACACCCGAAAACGAGTTCTAAGTTCCAAGTTCCGAGTGCCAAGTTCCGCGTTTAAAGTTATAAGAAAAAGGTGTCGTCAGTGTTCAGTCAGTACTGTAATAAACGCCCGGGCGTCTATTGATTTAAGTTATACTCTAGACCCGGCGTCTATTAGAACCCGGCGTTTATTGATTTTGGTCGTTGTCTGAAACCCGGCGTTTATTGGAATTGGTGAGACCTGTGTTACGATATGACAAATCGGTCGACAGTTTAGATATTAAAAGCTGGAAATTCCCGACTGGGACGCGTTGAACTTGACGTTTTCGATATTGGTATCTATACGTTGCTATGTTGCATAATGTACGTAGATATAAAAATACATTTGAACTAAATAGAATTGAACGAAAAGCACACCCAAATCCGCAAACTATCCGAAATTTCAAATCATACCCGCGTGGCACTCTGAGGTCCGCGCGTACCAGGCATCAGCTTGGAAGGTTAATTTTCGACTTTGTGATATTGAACAGCTGTTAAAAGGTGGCACAAGAAAGTGATTTAATGAGTTGGAGACTTTAAATGCGGATCTGGAACTCGGAACTTGGAACTTGGAACTCAGAACTTGAAACTCGTAACTTGAAACTTGGAACTTGAAACTCGTTTTCGGGTGTCCCATTTTTTGGGGTCTATAATTACATTGCAGTGAATATTACAAACGCTCAAAATATCATTTTCAGTTCAGTACTTTTGGAAATCGTATCACAGGTGATATATGACAAGACATGTGAAAATACTATGGTTATCACTTCATCACTGTGAGAAAACACTATCGCTACTGCCACACCATCGATTGCCAATGAATATGACATGCTAGATCTGGTGATAAAACTACAACTCCAGTGCTTTATATGTGCATTGTATGGACCTGACAGTATTTTTATTTGAGATACAATAGTCACGTCAATCCGTTTTATAGACGAACTTGCTGCTATTGTTTATCTCTCAATAGCGGCATATTGTTGTGGCCACGATTTTCTAGTCGAATTGATTTCAGTCCTATGTACATTGTATATTATGCTAGGACTTGATCTTGTGAATTGTGTTTATCTTTGGAGTCCAAGATACAGTTGCTTGGTTGATAACTGACCACATGCAACTGTTGATAACTGACCACATGAATAATGTTTTCTCTAACAAGTTCGAAAGACACAAGACGTGTGTCACGACGTTATCTGTAAAGTGCCGTTAAGTGTAAAGTGACTGAACTCGAATCTACATCGAACTCAAATTAGATTCAGGTCAAATGCCCCGCTACTACCAGTACGCATGTATGCTGTTGATGTACACAATGATGCACATTTCGCGGAAGTTTTATTTGTGATCAAAATAAAACATCAACTATTAGATTTAGATCTATATATCGTACTGTCGTTAAAATTGTAATGATCATTTTATCTATCTTATTTTGTTCTCGTGAAACGTTATGACGAATTTATGCCAGCTAAAGCCGAAATTGTAATCTTGACACATTATGACGAGATCAAGCTATACCCTGATTTTGCTAACTCGTTTATAGAGTTTTTCGCCTATATTTTTGCGATGTCAAATGGTATCGTTCTATAACTTGGGATTCTTCACGGTTATTCTCTACAGAACTTCATACTTCTGGGTTTGCACACAATTTAGTGTGTTTGCTCGGTTTTGTACAGCTGTAGAGGAACAATCTTTCAAAATCAACATGTTTGTGTAGAATACACCCAATGTGTCTTCTGCTCCAAAGCTAGTATAATATTTCGAATACTGATGGATGTAAACATGACCAAATCCTCGAATATGCTCATATTCTCCAGTTTGGGCTGAAATTTAACATTGAGGTAGATTGCCTCATTGAGGGCGTTGCGGGCGTTGAGGGCGTTGCGTCCGTCGTCGTCATCGTCCGTCGTACGTCGTCCGTCAACATTAATATCTTTAAAGTTTACGATCGAATCTTCCTGAAGGCTACAGTATATTAATTATATTGGCCATTCAACTCAATGTTAAATGATCCTACTTCGACGGTCCATAACACCTTCCTAAAAAAAATCCCAGCCTAACCACTATGCTAGTTTTATCCCTCAACGTATTGGGCATTGCGTGGTAAGCATGAATATATTTGACGACACATGGGATTTTTCGCTATTCTGCCTTGAATGGACCCGGGGTGAAAATACCCAAAATTATGGGTACTGATGCCCATGCAAAACCCCTTTGATTCCCCAGCTCCTGAGAAGAACGCCAACGAGATAATGCCTTGAAAACCGGGTCATTATTTCCCAGCACTGCGTTCTTTCAGGTGAATATACACTCGTCCAGAAGTCTGGCCTAAAAAAATATATGAGGCGATGTTTAACAACAGTTTCCCTTTAAATTGCCTAAGTGAGGTGAACGCTCGCTGATTGGCTGAGCGAATTACTGTACACTGCCCTGAAATTTTGCACAAAAATGCCTAAAAATATTTCGAGAGGGAGGTATTCCTTATTTTTTTTATTGTCGCATTTTTTCCAAAATGGCGGCAATTTTTGTCGAAAAATGGCCAATTTTGAACTTTGGCAGCCATTTTCTCAAAAACTGTCAGATCAGTTTTGAGATTTTTATTTCAAAAGATTCCCCTTATGTACCTTTATGATGTGTATAAGTTTTGTTGCCCTTGAATCGCCGGTCTCCGTGTGGCGGCCATTTTGAATTTTCGACGAGTCGACGAAAAAAAATTTTTTTGCCCCAAATCGCATTACTATCCATTTTGGGCCATTTTCACCCTTTGAAAAAAATTTTGGACTTTTTTCCTCCACTTTTTTCCTCCATAATGGGAGCTGTCAGGACTGTACTCATAGAACATTTGAAGATACAGCTTAGAAATTGGCACTTTCAAATGGGAAGTCATATATGGCGATTTGTGTTGAGACCTTGAAATTTACCTTTGATGACCTTGAAAGGTCAAAACAACCATTTTAGGGTCAAAAAATGCCCAGATTTGCCTCTATAGATGAAATGCTTGCAGATAGAGCTTATGTTTGCATTATGAACATGTAGGAAGACATATATGGCACAACTAATGATGACCTTGAGCTTGACATCAGATGACCTTGAATGCCAAATGTCTGACTCGGAATGTGTAAATTGACCTGAGCGGCCTAAACGATTCCACCCAGATATATCTTTGTATTATGAACATATAGAATATCAAATGCCGCACACATACATGTATTATATAATGTAATGGTGACATCGAAGTTCTCACGGATGATCTTGATTGGTGAATCTCAAGGTCATATGTTCACACTGTGAACCTTGATTGGTAAATATCAAGGTCTGTTACCAATGCTGCCATGGCCAAACCAAAATTGTCCGGTAACCTATCTGAGCCTTTGGGCTAATTTTATGTTACCGAACCTATGGACCGATAACCTATTGTCATGGCGTTGCGTCCGGCGTCCGTTCGTCGTCGTCGTCATCGTCCATCCACATCCAATCTTTCTGAAAATTTGGGAAAAGATACCTTGAAATAATTCGAGAAGGGGGTATTTTTTATTTTTTTTATTTTTTAATTGTTTTTTCAAAATGGCAGCTGTTTTCGTCAAAAAACGGTCAATTTTGACTTTGGCGGCCATTTTCTCAAAAACTGTCTGATCAGATTTGAGATTTTTGTTTCAAAAGATTCTCCTTATGTACCTCTGTGATGTGTATGAGTTTGGTTGCCCTTGAATCGCCGGTCTGTTATGGCGGCCATTTTGAATTTTCGACGGGTCGACGAAAAAAGTTTTTTGGTCCAAATCACATTACTATTCATTTTGGGCCATTTCTTGGAAATGCTTGTAGATAGAGCTTAAGTTTGCATTATGATCATATAGGAAGTCATATATGGAACAACTGATGATGACCTTGACCTTGACCTCAGATGACCTTGAGTGATAAATGTCCGATGTGAAATGTGTAAATTAGTCACCAAGGCTTAAACACTTGCACATACAGGTTAGGATTGTGTATAAGCTTACAAGAAGTCATGTATTTATAGCACATCTCTTGGAAACCTTGAATTTGACCTTATATATGACCTTGAAATCCAAATCACACAACCTTGCCTGACCTACCATGTGTAAGTTGGCTTTTACAGACAAAATACTTGTTGATAGAGCTTATTTGTTTCTATTATGAACATATATGAAGTCATATGCAGGATACCTAATGGTGATATTGCAGTCACAAAGATGATCTTGATTGGTAAATCTCAAAGTCATATGTCACTTGCAATGCTTAAAGCCAAAATTGTTCGGTAACCTATCCTAGCCCTTGGACTAATTTTTGCAATAGAAGTCTGAAATTTGGTAGAAATTTGCCGTTTGATATATATATATAAATAATAAGTTGTGTAATTGAGATCGCGACAAGAGTTCCATTGTTAATACAATTCTTGTTTTAGCAGCTTCATGTTTGAAGCACTGCATTGCATGGCAACGCTCTCATCCCTTGTGTCTCGTGCTTGGGGTTATAATACTCCCAAGCCGCTTTGTATGTTCGGAGTTGTCTAAGAGCTAGCAAAGCTAGAGGGCGACGGGTGAGCTCAGCCATGAGCTCCACGTCCCTTTCGTCCGGCTAGAAGTGGGCCGTGAGGCCCCGGGAACGATTTCCAATCAGGGGCCCAGGAGGGGGACCATACTGATTCGGGGCTCGTCCCTGTGATCACCGGTCTCTCGCCCTGGGATGATGCGACACAGGCTCTGCCAGACCGTCGGCTGTCCAGGGTTCTATCTCTGTGGCAGTGCCATCGGCGAGGCCGGGTAGCAACACGCCTACGTGCGCGGGTTCCGGGGCGCCGCTCCCATGGCGTCTCAGACTCCATACAACGGGCTACATTACCATAACTGATGTATTTTGTATGTCTATGATGTGTTACTATGATGTATGACGGCAGGATTCGTCCGGACGGACTGTTACCTGGTTGTAGTTCTAGTAATCACGATGCCCGCCATGACGGTGCCTCAGCGCGGGGCGCTTGCGCCCTAGGTAGCGGGTGTCAACATTACATTGGTGCCGTGACCAGGGTCAGTCTGACGGCGTTCCATTGCAGCCTACTGTCGCAGTGTCTTTGCTCCTTAGTCCCTGGGGACCGCCTGCTTTCCTCTGGGATATTCTGAAATAAAGAGAGGCAAGACAATTCAATATGAATCAAAGCCATGTGTCCCAACACACCCGCTCCCAGGACAACCGGGAGCTAACCCAGGATGACTCTGGTCAGGACCGAAACCAGTCTACAGAGACGCCCCCGGCATCCTGGACTCCACGCCTTCCTCCACCCCACGCCTTCCTCAGTCCGGACTGCTGCGCTTTCCAGTACTGTTTCCCCCGACACCTCTGGATGCGAGGACGCGAGTGCCAGTGACTGCGCTGATGCCCGGACAGATGGATAATCTGTTCTGACTTCCCCAGGTGGCGGACCGGCTGTCCCAAGAGCAGTGGAACAGCTCACTGACTCGCTTAATGAGCTGGCTGCCGATGGCCGCTATGACCTCAGCCAATCACCCCATGCGAGACGATCAGATCACAGGACGTGCTCGCCTTCTCCACGATACCGGTCCTCCGCTAAGCGGCTGACGGAGAGGGAGCGGCAGTTAATCCAGATTGCGCTGGGCGAATATAAGCGCAGTCAACCCACCGCACCGAGCACGACTTCTGTGGTGGCCCCCACACCAGTGATGACCAGTCCGTCGGTAATACCCTTGGTACGACCGGGCCCGCAGGTGCCGGTTACCCATGTCATGGGACCTGCGCCTGTGCCACGACTCGAAGGGACTACGCTAGCTACCGCTTCCGCTGTTCTGGCAGCTGGAGCCCTGGCCACGTGGTCCTATCCTATCCTGTCGGCCCCGAGCTACGTCGGCAACCCCGCTTCGCCTGCATTCTATCCGTTAGGATCAGCAGGGGCTCCTTTCAAAACTGAGTCAGAGTGGGATGTTTGCAGGGTCTTCCCTGCCAGCAGCACCAAGTTATCCAGTGCCCACGTCCGTGGCCTACAAACCTACTGCTGTAGGTTTCGCCGCAGGTAGGGCCGATGCTTGGTCTGCCCCCTCTTATCCACTGGCCTCGGGTCTGGATCAAAAACCCGAGAGCGCTATGCACAACCAGAAACCAGGCCAGTCAGCTTGGCGCAAGCGGTTCAACGAGGACAACGCTTATCTGGAGGACTGCCTCCTTTAGCTCTGGCAAACCGCTGTTTACAAGGGTTGGACCCAGCAACAAGCTGGGCACATTCTCTCAGGCAGCCTGGAGGGCAAGGCTCTCCGGGTGATGTCCTGTTTGCCGTTAGTGAACACTACGTTCACTGAGGTTGCTGAGCAACTTCGTTTACCGTTCACGCCAACGACTAACAAGCGGATGTATGAGAAACAGTTCAAGGCCCGTCACCGCTTGCCAACAGAGGATGTTACCGACTACGCGTTCAACCTGCGCGTACTTGGCTGCCGAGCCTACCCGGAAAGCCGGCGAGTAGGTTCGAACCAATGCTGATCGAAGTGAATGATGGAGGAGGCTATCAACTCCGTGCTATTGATAGAGGCAGCTTCCATTAGAGGCCTCTGTCCCGGCCTTCGCCGTCGATCGCTTCATCGCTGGCCGCTGCTCCTCCCGCGAAAGAATCACGAGTGGTCCCTTGGGTATTTTTGGGCTGTCAACCCCCAGTGGGTTGGTGTGCCCGCATCGCCTATGGTGGCGCCGGTGCAAGCGACACGGCCGCAGCATCATATTTGTCCCCGGATGAGTATGATGTCGAAGAATTTGATTTCAGCGCTGCACAGATGATTGCGCACTGTGCTGGGATCGAAGGTCCGGGACCCATAGATTACCGCACGTTCACCTTCAGACCTAACGCCTACCGGCCCTGCTACTTCTGCGTAAAACAGGGCCACTACTGGTTACAGTGTCATGAGTTGCTCAAACGCCTACGGGCCAGTGGCTATAAAGGCAGCTTGTCTGAGCCCCGCCAGAGGAACTCAAACTTCCGGCACGGTCCTCCGGGACAGAGGCGGCAACCCTCTCATGAGGGAAACTGAAATTGGACGTGGTGGCGACCAACACTGCGTCCGGGGACAGTTGTCCTGTGGCACCTGCAGCTTCCTCACCTGCTGATGAGCCGGACGATTCTCAAGTAGATATAACTCCTACGGGAGTGGTCCTCGAGGATACATCCAGTTCTTCCACAGCTGAAGCAGATAACGAGGACTCTGTATCGGAAACCAGTGCGCCGGGTGACCTCGGTCATCCAACGTGTGCATTGGCCAGGGATCCCTGCTGGTACCTGCCCTGTGCCATTTGGGCGGTAGCCGGTGCGGTTCTTTGTCAACTCTGGTTCAGAGGTCACTCTCGTCGCAACGGGGATGTATAAGCGGGAACCCACTTTCCGCAGCATGGAGCTGCGGGATCCTGGCAGGTACAAGCACTACGGAGTGGGTAACAACAATATCCGTATCCACAGACTGATCGACCTCTCAGTCAAACTTGGAGGTATCACTTACACTACAGAGGCGATCGTCGCGGATATCGGGGCAGCTGGGATCATTGGAATGAGCTTTTTATGGATCCACCGGGTGATCGCGGACTTCAGTTCCGGCGAACTCTGGATATGGAGAGACATACATTATCTTTTCTGCCAGGGTCCAACTCATTCATTCCAGCTCAGGGCGGCGCCCATCAGGGTAGTGCCGCCCCTAAGGGAGATGATCGCCAAGGTCAGACCATGCCACCCACGCATGATCCTCGACGGTCGCCCTTGCATAGTACAACCTTCGCCCGGGTAAGTAACTTCGCCCGGGATACGGGACTCGCACTAGGAGGGACTTTGGCCAAGTCTGACACTTGTGCGAAGCCCATTCTCATGGTGAATCCCACCGAGGCTCCAGTTGTACGACGCCGCAGTGGACAGATTCAGACCTCTAGTGAAGTGTAAAGTGGTCACAATGGACAGAGTCAGACCTCACGTTAAGTGTAAAGTGGGTACAATGGACAGAGTCAGACCTCCCGTTAAGTGTAAAGTGGTCACAATGAAAAGAGTCAGACCTCCCGCTAAGTGTAAAGTGGTCACAATGGACAAAGTCAGACCTCCCGTTAAGTGTAAAGTGGTCACAATGGACAGAGTCAGACTTCCCGTTAAGTGTAAACTGGTGACAATTTACAGAGTCACACCTCCCGTTAAGTGTAAAGTGGTCACAATGGACGGAGTCAGACTTCCTGTTAAGTGTAAACTGGTGACAATGGACAGAGTCAGACCTCCTGTTAAGTGCAAAGTGGTCACAGTGGACAGAGTCAGACCTACCGTTGAGTGTAAAGTGGTCACAGTGGACAGTGTCAGACCTCCCGTTAAGTGTAAAGTGGTCACAGTGGACAGAGTCAGACCTCCCGTTAAGTGTAATGTGGTCACAATGGACAGAGTCAGACCTCCCGTTAAGTGAAAAGTGGTCACAATGGCTGAGTCAGACCTCCCGTTAAGTGTAAAGTGGTCACAATGGACAGAGTCAGACCTCCCGTTAAGTGTAAGGTAGTCACAGTGGACAGAGTCAGACCTCCCGTTAAGTGTAAAGTGGTCACAATGGACAGAGTCAGACCTCCCGTTAAGTGTAAAGTGGCCACAATGGACAAAGTCAGACCTCCCGTTAAGTGTAAGGTGGTCACAGTGGACAGAGTCAGACCTCCCGTTAAGTGTAAAGTGGTCACAGTGGACAGAGTCAGACCTCCCGTTAAGTGTAAAGTGGTCACAATGGACAGAGTCAGACCTCCCGTTAAGTGTAAAGTGGTCACAATGGACAGAGTCAGACTTCCCGTTAAGTGTAAAGTGGTCACAGTGGACAGAGTCACACCTCCCGTTAAGTGTAAAGTGGTCACAAAGGACAGAGTCATACCTCACGTTAAGTGTAAAGTGGTCACAGTGGACAGCATCAGACTTCCCGTTAAGTGTAAAGTGGTCACAATGGACAGCGTCAGACCTCCCATTAAGTGTAAAGTGGTCACAGTGGACAGAGTCACACCTCCCGTTAAGTGTAAAGTGGTCACTGTGGACAGAGTCAGACCTGCCGTTAAGTGTAAAGTGGTCACAATGGACAGAGTCAGACCTCTCGTTAAGTGTAAAGTGGTCACAATGGACAGAGTCAGACCTCCCGTTAAGTGTAAAGTGGTCACAATAGACAAAGTCAGACCTCCTGTTAAGTGTAAAGTGGTCACCGTGGACCGAGTCAGACCTCCCGTTAAGTGTAAAGTGGTCACAGTGGACAGAGTCAGACCTCCCGTTAAGTATAAAGTGGTCACAGTGGACAGAGTCAGACCTCCCGTTAAGTGTAAAGTGGTCACAGTGGACAGCGTCAGACTTCCCGTTAAGTGTAATAGACGTGGAATCAATACCCAGTATCAAGTATTCCGAGCAAACAAAACAGGGTCCGTTATCCAATCTCATAGTCCGGGGACAGAAAGTCATATCAGGCATACGAAGTGAGAGAAAACAAAAATGACAGGGAAACTCATGAACCCCCGTAAATGGCCATCAGGAGGTGAAATCAGGTGTTCCGGAAAGAGTGAGCATTTCCTGCCCCACTAGTGGCACCCGTCATGAATTCCCCAAAATTAACATGAAAATAGATCTAGTTGCATGGCAGACATGGATTTGCTGTATTTATCAACCAGATCATGATGACGTCCATAGAATTTCTTAAACGCAGCGATAAGTCTTGGTAAAACATATCCTTGTCGTAGCAGTTTAGAGACTAGCTGGGCACTTCGATAGACAAAGTCCTCATATTTGCAACTAGCTCTGGAATAGCGTATAAGTTGAGAAACAAACACACCATATGCCGGTGACATAGGAATGTTGCTGCTTAGAAAAGGGAAATTGACTATGGAAAAATTGAAATCATCACGTTTGTCATATAATCTAGTTGACAGGTTAGAATCATTATCAATCTCCAACCTCAGGTCTAGATAGTTGGAAAAATTAGCGGATTCTGTAGTATCCTTAATTTCAAGTTCCTTAGGATATATGATATCCAAATAATCACCAAACTTGGGATTATTTAGCGACAATACATCATCTATGTATCGGAAAGTGAAATTAAAATTACATGTTAGTTTCTTAGAACCTCCTCTTTGTAAATGTTGGATAAAATCTGATTCATATGAGTATAAAAACAGGTCTGCCAATAATGGTGCACAGTTTGTACCCATGGGAATACCAATAGTTTGTTGAAATATTCGACCACCAAATTCCACAAAAATATTATCAATCAGAAAATTAACCATATTTACCACATCTATTTCAGTATATTTGTATGGGGCATCAGAGTCGCCTTTAACAAAATAAGCGGTATTATATTTAACTACAATATAGTGGTACCGACGTTGTCCCTTTTTAGAGAAAAATGAATTATTGATTAGTTTTTTAAGCTGAGATTTCAGTTCAGAATGAGGTATAGTTGTGTACAAAGTGGAGAAATCAAATGTTTTGATAGACGTTACTTTTGAAAGTGTGTGCGCATGTAGATATTCCAATAAAGATTTGGAATTTTTTAATATCCACATTTGGTTTATACCACTTCTAGAATAGATGGTTTCAGAGTACTTTTGGAGACCCTGTTTAATTTTAGACAATATAGTAGTTAATATTTTAGAAAGGGCTTTGGTAGAACATGATGCTGAACCTGAAATATATCTTTGTTTGTGTGGATTTTTGTGCAACTTTGGGATCCAATATAAGTTCGGTAGATTAGAATCTTTACATGAGGTAGTAATACCAAACGAATGCAATACAGACAAATGATTTGATAAGATATCCTGTTTGGGCACGGTAATGGCTTGGTATGTACTATTGGGATTAGTATTGTTGGCAATACCCAGTTCGTCAAACACAGTGGACAGAGTCAGACCCCCGTTAAGTGTAAAGTGGTCATAGTGGACAGAGTCAGACCTCCCGTTAAGTGTAAAGTGGTCACAGTGGACAGAGTCAGACCTCCCGTTAAGGGTAAAGTGGTCACAGTGGACAGAGTCAGACCTCGTGTTAAGTGTAAAGTGGTCACAGTGGACAGAGTCAGACCTCCCGTTAAGTGTTAAGTGGTCACAGTCGACAGAGTCAGACCTCCCGTTAAGTGTAATGTGGTCACAGTGGACAGAGTCAGACCTCCCGTTAAGTGTAAAGTGGTCAAAGTGGACAGAGTCAGACCTCCCGTTAAGTGTAAAGTGGTCACAGTGGACAGAGTCAGACCTCTCGTTAAGTGTAAAGTGGTTACAATGGACAGAGTCAGACCACACGTTAAGTGTAAAGTGGTCACAGTGGACAGAGTCAGACCTCCCGTTAAGTGTAAAGTGGTGTCAATGGACAGAGTCAGACCTCCCGTTAAGTGTAAAGTGGTCACAGTGGACAGAGTCAGACCTCCCGTTAATTGTAAAGTAGTCACAATGGACAGAGTCAGACCTCCCGTTAAGTGTAAAGTGGTCACAATGGACAGAGTCAGACCTCTCGTTAAGTGTAAAGAGATTACAATGGACAGAGTCAGACCACCCGTTAAGTGTAAAGTGGTCACAGTGGACAGAGTCAGACCTCCCGTTAAGTGTAAAGTGGTCTCAATGGACAGAGTCAGACCTCCCGTTAAGTGTAAAGTGGTCACAGTGGACAGAGTCAGACCTCCCGTTAAGTGTAAAGTGGTCACAATGGACAGAGTCAGACCTCCCGTTAAGTGTAAAGTGGTCACAGTGGACAAAGTCAGACCTCCCGTTAAGTGTAAAGTGGTCACAGTGGACAAAGTCAGACCTCCCGTTAAGTGTAAAGTGGTCACAGTGGATAGAGTCAGACCTCCCGTTAAGTGTAAAGTGGTCACAGTGGACAGAGACAGACCTCGTGTTAAGTGTATAGTGGTCACAGTGGACAGCGTCGGACTTCCCGTTAAGTGTAAAGTGGTCACAGTGGACAGAGTCACACCTCCCATTAAGTGTGAAGTGGTCACTGTGGACAGAGTCAGACCTGCCGTTAAGTGTAAAGTGGTCACAATGAAAAGAGTCAGACCTCCCGCTAAGTGTAAAGTGGTCACAATGGACAAAGTCAGACCTCCCGTTAAGTGTAAAGTGGTCACAATGGACAGAGTCAGACTTCCCGTTGAGTGTAAACTGGTGACAATTTACAGAGTCACACCTCCCGTTAAGTGTAAAGTGGTCACAATGGACGGAGTCAGACTTCCCGTTAAGTGTAAACTGGTGACAATGGACAGAGTCAGACCTCCTGTTAAGTGCAAAGTGGTCACAGTGGACAGAGTCAGACCTACCGTTGAGTGTAAAGTGGTCACAGTGGACAGTGTCAGACCTCCCGTTAAGTGTAAAGTGGTCACAGTGGACAGAGTCAGACCTCCCGTTAAGTGTAATGTGGTCACAATGGACAGAGTCAGACCTCCCGTTAAGTGTAAAGTGGTCACAATGGCTGAGTCAGACCTCCCGTTAAGTGTAAAGTGGTCACAATGGACAAAGTCAGACCTCCCGTTAAGTGTAAGGTGGTCACAGTGGACAGAGTCAGACCTCCCGTTAAGTGTAAAGTGGTCACAGTGGACAGAGTCAGACCTCCCGTTAAGTGTAAAGTGGTCACAATGGACAGAGTCAGACCTCCCGTTAAGTGTAAAGTGGCCACAATGGACAAAGTCAGACCTCCCGTTAAGTGTAAGGTGGTCAAAGTGGACAGAGTCAGACCTCCCGTTAAGTGTAAGGTGGTCACAGTGGACAGAGTCAGACCTCCCGTTAAGTGTAAAGTGGTCACAGTGGACAGAGTCAGACCTCCCCTTAAGTGTAAAGTGGTCAAAATGGACAGAGTCAGGCTTCCCGTCAAGTGCAAAGTGGTCACAATGGACAGAGTCAGACTTCCCGTTAAGTGTAAAGTGGTCACAATGGACAGAGTCAGACTTCCCGTTAAGTGTAAAGTGGTCACAGTGGACAGAGTCACACCTCCCGTTAAGTGTAAAGTGGTCACAGAGGACAGCGTCAGACTTCCTGTTAAGTGTAAAGTGGTCACAGTGGACAGAGTCACACCTCCCGTTAAGTGTAAAGTGGTCACAATGGACAGAGTCAGACCTCCCGTTAAGTGTAAAGTGGTCACAATGGACAGAGTCAGGCTTCCCTTTAAGTGTAAAGTGGTCACAATGGACAGAGTCAGACTTCCCGTTAAGTGTAAAGTGGTCACAATGGACAGAGTCAGACTTCCCGTTAAGTGCAAAGTGGGCACAGTGGACAGAGTCACACCTCCTGTTAAGTGTAAAGTGGTCACAGAGGACAGCGTCAGACTTCCCGTTAAGTGTAAAGTGGTCACAGTGGACAGAGTCACACCTCCCGTTAAGTGTCAAGTGGTCACTGTGGACAGAGTCAGACCTGCCGTTAAGTGTAAAGTGGTCACAATGGACAGAGTCAGACCTCGCGTTAAGTGTAAAGTGGTCACAATGGACAGAGTCAGACCTCCCGTTAAGTGTAAAGTGGTCACAATAGACAAAGTCAGACCTCCCGTTAAGTGTAAAGTGGTCACAAAGGACAGAGTCATACCTCCCGTTAAGTGTAAAGTGGTCACAGTGGACAGCATCAGACTTCCCGTTAAGTGTAAAGTGGTCACAATGGACAGCGTCAGACCTCCCATTAAGTGTAAAGTGGTCACAGTGGACAGAGTCACACCTCCCGTTAAGTGTAAAGTGGTCACTGTGGACAGAGTCAGACCTGCCGTTAAGTGTAAAGTGGTCACAATGGACAGAGTCAGACCTCTCGTTAAGTGTAAAGTGGTCACAATGGACAGAGTCAGACCTCCCGTTAAGTGTAAAGTGGTCACAATAGACAAAGTCAGACCTCCCGTTAAGTGTGAAGTGGTCACCGTGGACCGAGTCAGACCTCCCGTTAAGTGTAAAGTGGTCACAGTGGACAGAGTCAGACCTCCCGTTAAGTATAAAGTGGTCACAGTGGACAGAGTCAGACCTCCCGTTAAGTGTAAAGTGGTCACAGTGGACAGCGTCAGACTTCCCGTTAAGTGTAAAGTGGTCACAGTGGACAGAGTCAGACCCCCGTTAAGTGTAAAGTGGTCATAGTGGACAGAGTCAGACCTCCCGTTAAGTGTAAAGTGGTCACAGTGGACAGAGTCAGACCTCCCGTTAAGGGTAAAGTGGTCACAGTGGACAGAGTCAGACCTCGTGTTAAGTGTAAAGTGGTCACAGTGGACAGAGTCAGACCTCCCGTTAAGTGTAAAGTGGTCACAGTGGACAGAGTCAGACCTCCCGTTAAGTGTAAAGTGGTCACAGTGGACAGAGTCAGACCTCCCGTTAAGTGTAAAGTGGTCAAAGTGGACAGAGTCAGACCTCCCGTTAAGTGTAAAGTGGTCACAGTGGACAGAGTCAGACCTCTCGTTAAGTGTAAAGTGGTTACAATGGACAGAGTCAGACCACACGTTAAGTGTAAAGTGGTCACAGTGGACAGAGTCAGACCTCCCGTTAAGTGTAAAGTGGTGTCAATGGACAGAGTCAGACCTCCCGTTAAGTGTAAAGTGGTCACAGTGGACAGAGTCAGACCTCCCGTTAAGTGTAAAGTAGTCACAATGGACAGAGTCAGACCTCCCGTTAAGTGTAAAGTGGTCACTGTGGACAGAGTCAGACCTGCCGTTAAGTGTAAAGTGGTCACAATGGACAGAGTCAGACCTCTCGTTAAGTGTAAAGTGGTCACAATGGACAGAGTCAGACCTCACGTTAAGTGTAAAGTGGTCACAATAGACAAAGTCAGACCTCCCGTTAAGTGTAAAGTGGTCACCGTGGACCGAGTCAGACCTCCCGTTAAGTGTAAAGTGGTCACAGTGGACAGAGTCAGACCTCCCGTTAAGTATAAAGTGGTCACAGTGGACAGAGTCAGACCTCCCGTTAAGTGTAAAGTGGTCACAGTGGACAGCGTCAGACTTCCCGTTAAGTGTAAAGTGGTCACAGAGGACAGAGTCAGACCCCCGTTAAGTGTAAAGTGGTCATAGTGGACAGAGTCAGACCTCCCGTTAAGTGTAAAGTGGTCACAGTGGACAGAGTCAGACCTCCCGTTAAGGGTTAAGTGGTCACAGTGGACAGAGTCAGACCTCGTGTTAAGTGTAAAGTGGTCACAGTGGACAGAGTCAGACCTCCCGTTAAGTGTAAAGTGGTCACAGTGGACAGAGTCAGACCTCCCGTTAAGTGTAAAGTGGTCACAGTGGACAGAGTCAGACCTCCCGTTAAGTGTAAAGTGGTCAAAGTGGACAGAGTCAGACCTCCCGTTAAGTGTAAAGTGGTCACAGTGGACAGAGTCAGACCTCTCGTTAAGTGTAAAGTGGTTACAATGGACAGAGTCAGACCACACGTTAAGTGTAAAGTGGTCACAGTGGACAGAGTCAGACCTCCCGTTAAGTGTAAAGTGGTGTCAATGGACAGAGTCAGACCTCCCGTTAAGTGTAAAGTGGTCACAGTGGACAGAGTCAGACCTCCCGTTAAGTGTAAAGTAGTCACAATGGACAGAGTCAGACCTCCCGTTAAGTGTAAAGTGGTCACAATGGACAGAGTCAGACCTCTCGTTAAGTGTAAAGTGGTTACAATGGACAGAGTCAGACCACCCGTTAAGTGTAAAGTGGTCACAGTGGACAGAGTCAGACCTCCCGTTAAGTGTAAAGTGGTCTCAATGGACAGAGTCAGACCTCCCGTTAAGTGTAAAGTGGTCACAGTGGACAGAATCAGACCTCCCGTTAAGTGTAAAGTGGTCACAATGGACAGAGTCAGACCTCCCGTTAAGTGTAAAGTGGTCACAGTGGACAAAGTCAGACCTCCCGTTAAGTGTAAAGTGGTCACAGTGGACAAAGTCAGACCTCCCGTTAAGTGTAAAGTGGTCACAGTGGACAGAGTCAGACCTCCCGTTAAGTGTAAAGTGGTCACAGTGGACAGAGACAGACCTCGTGTTAAGTGTATAGTGGTCACAGTGGACAGCGTCAGACTTCCCGTTCAGTGTAAAGTGGTCACAGTGGACAGAGTCACACCTCCCCTTAAGTGTAAAGTGGTCACTGTGGACAGAGTCAGACCTGCCGTTCAGTGTAAAGTGGTCACAATGGACAGAGTCAGACCTCTCGTTAAGTGTAAAGTGGTCACAATGAACAGAGTCAGACCTCCCCTTAAGTGTAAAGTTGTCACAATAGACGAAGTCAGACCTCCCGTTAAGTGTAAAGTGGTCACAGTGGACAGAGTCAGACCTCCCGTTAAGTGTAAAGTGGTCAGAGTGGACAGAGTCAGACCTCCCGTTAAGTGTAAAGTGGTCACAGTGGACAGAGTCAGACCTCCCGTTAAGTGTAAAGTGGTCACAGTGGACAGCGTCAGACTTCCCGTGAAGTGTAAAGTGGTCACAATGGACAGAGTTAGACTTCACGTTAAGTGTAAAGTGGTTACAGTGGACAGAGTCAGACCACCCGTTAAGTGTAAAGTGGTCACAATAGACAGAATCAGACCTCCCGTTAAGTGTAAAGTGGTCTCAATGGACAGAGTCAGACCTCCCGTTAAGTGTAAAGTGGTCACAGTGGACAGAGTCAGACCTCCCGTTAAGTGTAAAGGGGTCACAATGGACAGAGTCAGACCTCCCGTTAAGTGTAAAGTGGTCACGATGGACAAAGTCAGACCTCCCGTTAAGTGTAAAGTGGTCACAGTGGACAGAGTCAGACCTCCCGTTAAGTGTAAAGTGGTCACAATGGACAGAGTCAGACCTCCCGTTAAGTGTAAAGTGGTCACCATGGACAAAGTCAGACCATATTTAAGTGTAAAGTGGTCACAGTGGACAAAGTCAGACCTCCCGTTAAGTGTAAAATGGTCACAATGGACAGAGTCAGACCTCCCGTTAAGTGTAAAGTGGTCACAGTGGACAGAGACAGACCTCGTGTTAAGTGTATAGTGGTCACAATGGACAGAGTCAGACTTCCCATTAAGTGTAAAGTGGTCACAACGGACAGAGTCAGACTTCCCGTTAAGTGTAAAGTGGTTAGAATGGACAGAGTCAGACCACCCGTTAAGTGTAAAGTGGTCACAGTGGACAGAGTCAGACCTCCCGTTAAGTGTAAGGTGGTCACAGTGAAAAAGTCAGAGTCAGACTTCCCGTTAAGTGTAAAGTGGTCACAATGGACAAAGTCAGACCTCCCGTTAAGTGCAAAGTGGTCACAATGGACAAAGTCAGACCTCCCGTTAAGTGCAAAGTGGTCACAATGGACAGAGTCAGACCTCCCGTTAAGTGTAAGGTGGTCACAGTGGACAGAGTCAGACCTCCCGTTAAGTGTAAAGTGATCACAATGGACAGAGTCAGACCTCCCGTCAAGTGTAAAGTGGTCACAATGGACAGAGTCAGGCTTCCCGTTAAGTGTAAAGTGGTCACAATGGACAGAGTCAGATTTCCCGTTAAGTGTAAAGTGGTCACAATGGACAGAGTCAGATTTCCAATTAAGTGTAAAGTGGTCACAGAGTGTACAGAGTCACACCTCCCGTTAAGTGTAAAGTGGTCACAGAGGACAGCGTCAGACTTCCCGTTAAGTGTAAAGTGGTCACAGTGGACAGAGTCACACCTCCCGGTAAGTGTAAAGTGGTCACTGTGGACAGAGTCAGACCTGCCGTTAAGTGTAAAGTGGTCACAATGGACAGAGTCAGCCCTCTCGTTAAGTGGAAAGTGGTCACAATGGACAGAGTCAGACCTCCCGTTAAGTGTAAAGTGGTCACAATAGACAAAGTCAGACCTCCCGTTAAGTGTAATGTGGTCACAATTGACAGAGTCAGACCTCCCGTTAAGTGTAAAGTGGTTACAATGGACAGAGTCAGACCACCCGTTAAGTGTAAAGTGGTCACAGTGGACAGAGTCAGACCTCCCGTTGAGTGTAATAGACGTGGAATCAATACTCAGTATTAAGTATTCCGAGCAAACAAAACAGGGTCCGTTATCCAATCTCATAGTCCGGGGACAGAAAGTCATATCAGGCACACGAAGTAAGAGAAAACAAAAATGACAG
This sequence comes from Terebella lapidaria, assembly GCA_949152475.1. Lineage (NCBI taxonomy): Eukaryota > Metazoa > Annelida > Polychaeta > Terebellida > Terebellidae > Terebella > Terebella lapidaria. Next base: position 13,713,524 of record OX424570.1, on the reverse strand, counting down.
GGAAACTCATGAACCCCCGTAAATGGCCATTAGGAGGTGAAATCAGGTGTTCCGGAAAGAGTGAGCATTTCCTGCCCCACAAGTGGCACCCGTCATGAATTCCCCAAAATTAACCTGAAAATACATATAGTTGCATGGCAGACATGGATTTGCTGTATTTATCAACCAGATCATGATGACGTCCATAGAATTTCTTAAACGCAGCTATAAGTCTTGGTAAAACATATCCTTGTCGTAGCAGTTTAGAGACTAGCTGGGCACTTCGATAGACAAAGTCCTCATATTTGCAACTAGCTCTGGAATAGCGTATAAGTTGAGAAACAAACACACCATATGCCGGCGACATAGGAATGTTGCTGCTTAGAAAAGGGAAATTGACTATGGAAAGATTGAAATCATCACGTTTGTCAAATAATCTAGTTGACAGGTTAGAATCATTATCAATCTCCAACCTCAGGTCTAGATAGTTGGAAAAATTAGCGGATTCTGTAGTATCCTTAATTTCAAGTTCCTTAGGATATATGACATCCAAATAATAATAATAATAATAATAACCGGTTCTTATATAGCGCTTTATCAACGTTATACACATTATCAAAGCGCTTCACAATTTGGAATTTAGACCTCTGAGAGTGGTCACTGCCAGGGTACATGTCGTTCTCAGAGGGGTCTTTTACATCCCTTTACAACATTTTTTAGAGATGGGACCTCCATTTTACGTGATATCCGAGTCACGGGCACACTGCCAGGTGTGAGGGCAGGGAGAAAATCCCCCTACAATTACCGCACATGCGGCCCGACGTAGGATCGAACCCACGTCGGCGATAGCTGCTGGTTCAAATTGAGCGACTAAGCGCTCGCACGTAACCACTCGGCCATCTCGCCCTCAAGATAGTAAATAAAAAATAATCACCAAACTTGGGATTATTCAGCGACAATACATCATCTATGTATCGGAAAGTGAAATTAAAATTACATGTTAGTTTCTTAGAACCTCCTCTTTGTAAATGTTGGATAAAATCTGATTCATATGAGTATAAAAACAGGTCTGCCAATAATGGTGCACAGTTTGTACCCATGGGAATACCAATAGTTTGTTGAAATATTCGACCACCAAATTCCACAAATATATTATCAATCAGAAAATTAACCATATTTATCACATCTATTTCAGTATATTTGTATGGGGGCATCAGAGTCGCCTTTAACAAAATAAGCGGTATTATATTTAACTACAATATAGTGGTACCGACGTTGTCCCTTTTTAGAGAAAAATGAATTATTGATTAGTTTTTTAAGCTGAGACTTCAGCTCAGAATGAGGTATAGTTGTGTACAAAGTGGAGAAATCAAATGTTTTGATAGACGTTACTTTTGAAAGTGTGTGAGAATGTAGATATTCTAATAAAGATTTGGAATTTTTTAATGTCCACATTTGGTTTATACCACTTCTAGAATAGATGGTTTCAGAGTACTTTTGGAGACCCTGTTTAATTTTAGACAATATAATAGTTAATATTTTAGAAAGGGCTTTGGTAGAACATGATGCTGAACCTGAAATATATCTTGGATGAAATATATCGTGTGGATTTTTGTGCAACTTTGGGATCCAATATACGTTCGGTAGATTAGAATCTTTACATGAGGTAGTAATACCAAACGAATGCAATACAGACAAATGATTTGATAAGATATCCTGTTTGGGCACGGTAATGGCTTGGTATGTACTATTGGAATTAGTATTGTTGGCAATACCCAGTTCGTCAAACAGGCACTGTATATAGTATGCTTTACAAACAAAAACAACATTATAAAATGGTCACAGTGGACAGAGTCAGACCTGCCATTAAGTGTAAAGTGGTCACAATGGACAGAGTCAGACCTGCCGTTAAGTTTAAAGTGGTCACATTGGACAGAGTCAGACCTCCCGTTAAGTGTAAATTGGTCACAATGGACAATCAGACCTCCCGTTAAGTGTAAAGTGGTCACAATGGACAGAGTCAGACTTCCCGTTAAGTGTAAAGTGGTCACAATGGACAGAGTCAGACCTCCCGTTAAGTGTAAAGTGGTCACAGTGGACAGAGTCAGACCTCCCGTTAAGTGTAAAGTGGTCACAATGGACAGAGTCAGACCTCCCGTTAAGTGTAAAGTGATCACAATGGACAAAGTCAGACCTCCCGTTAAGTGTAAAGTGGTCACAATGGACAGAGTCAGACCTCCCGTTAAGTGTAAGGTGGTCACAGTGGTTAGAGTCAGACCTCCCGTTAAGTGTGAAGTTGTCACTGTGGACAGAGTCAGACTTCCCGTTAAGTGTAAAGTGGTCACAATGGACAGAGTCAGACTTCCCGTTAAGTGTAAAGTGGTCACAATGGACAGAGTCACACCTCCCGTTAAGTGTAAAGTGGTCACTGTGGACAGAGTCAGACCTGCCGTTAAGTGTAAAGTGGTCACAATGGACAGAGTCAGACCTGCCGTTAAGTGTAAAGTGGTCACAATGGACAGAGTCAGACTTCCCGTTAAGTGTAAAGTGGTCACACAGTGACATATAATCGATCATCAATAATCGGTTTGATTTTGAACAGATTAATTTTACCCGGCCCATCATCAAAAATAAAATATTTTGACTTAACATCATGGCCAGCAGATGACTGCTGTCCAGCACAGGCAAATTGTACCCAAGTTTTCCCAATCAACTTAGTTTGACGCTTATAAATGATCTACAACACGTGCTGAACGCAATACTCGTCGTGTATTGACCAGAGGGGGGCACGCGCGCGCGAATATCATGCCATGGAGAGACACCTGGCGAATAATCAGTACACCAATATAGATAGTTTGATATAAGACATAGTCATAGTTCGATCCCCCAATCGAGTTATGCTACTTTACACTTAACGGCACTTTACAGATAACGTCGTGACAGACGTGCACTCGTGATTTTTATGGATGCATTGCATATTGCATGCATTATTATACTTCACCTCCATGTGTGTGATGTGGCGTTTGTGATTTTTTACCAATGGTATCATTGCGGATACCATTGTGGGGCAAGAAATGCTCACTCTTTCCGGAACACCTGATTTCACCTCCTAATGGCCATTTTGGGGGGTTCATGAGTTTCCCTGTCATTTTTGTTTTCTCTCACTTCGTATGCCTGATATGACTTTCTGTCCCCGGACTATGAGATTGGATAACGGACCCTGTTTTGTTTGCTCGGAATACTTAATAATGGGTATTGATTCCACGTCTATCTAATGTGTTTCCAAAAAGGTTGCAATATCGAAACTGTTGCTCCAATACCGGTCTCGTTACGCTCTTTGTCACCTTTAACTGATCATTCGTGTTTATGATTGAGTGTATGTATTATTCCGATTCTATTCTGAAAATTTATTAACGATCAACCTCATATCGCATGCAATATTGAGTCTTCTGAACTTTACGAATCTAAATGATCATAAAATTTAATGTGACATTTCGTACTTTAATTTGAATAACCTTATAATAATAGCATGAAGAATGATTGAACCTAATATATGCATACAACATTGTTTGGAGTGCAATACTGGTCTAGCTCAGCACAGGTGTCACCAAATCTGGGCCAAGCATTTAGGCGAGGCTTCGGTGGTGACACGTTTGGATTGCCAACTGTGCTGACCGCGATGATTATTGATAACAAGACTGGGGTCAGAATGGACTATTAAATGAATCATCATACTCCTGATTGTAAAATTCTTAATCGTTGCATGAGGTGTTGGTGATGGTCTCGTTAGTGGCCGATTGAACACTCTCTACATTAATATTAAGGAGGGTCTGTGTCTGTTCCGTCATGGACCAAATCGTAAAAAAGTGGGCATTGGACATAAATCATCCACTCTTGAAAATAAAATAACATGGCACAATCATGACATATTTCTGCCTGCTGGGATGTGAGTCGATCCATAAATCTAGTAATTAATTTAAAAGAGGCTGAAATATATTATTATTTTACTTACTGTTGTGTACAATTTTTGTATCATTTAGCAAATATACACACGTTCCCTTATGAGTAATACACTGTTATGGTCAGTATGTCAGCATAGTTACTAGAGTACACGACTTTTGTGCATTTTATGACAAGTAAATTTTCAAGGCCAGTATGTCAGCAAATTATAACTTATGTTTCGTTTGTATGCGCACGTCTCCCCATTAAGACCTCATGAAAGCACATAGAATGGTGTCCCTCAATAGTATCCATCCAAAGCACGAAACTTCGTTTATATCAGTGGTGAATGGGTCTGGCAGTTCTGTAGCTGATGTCGAGAAATCCACATAGCCTCTTCCATGTGCGAACAAATTGCAATTGATGTTCCGAGGATGAACAGTCACAATATGAATCGATAGTATTCTTTGGTGATATGGCAAAGCCTATTACCACATTTACCATGAAGCCCTTTATCATAATCAACCAGCGTGTAGCAAATATAAATAAGTAATACAATCTGAAATTGAATCAGCAAAATTGTCAGGCATAGTGACGTAGTAATCAATGACAGTGATTCCGTTTGGACTGTAACAGTAAACAGCGACGTATCTCTGTAGTAAATTACCACATGCTATTCATACATGGTACTGGGATTGGATATTGACACAATAACAAGACGCCATGTTCAGTAATTCAGTAAAAGGACATCAAAAATTGGTAACATCATACTGTAACTGTTATGGTATGAGGAGGGCACAATCTACACATGCTCAATATATCTATGGCCATCGTTGTTACATTGTGTTCACCATCCTCACAATTTTTTGCTTTGAATACCCTATCAGCTTCCACTTACCACGGCACAGACCTAGCATGCATGTTGTCTTGATTTTATGCAGTTGAGACCGTATATGGTTAAGTACAAACTTATAAACAAAAACACACTCAGGGTTTGACATACAACAAATCCGAGACAGCGTGAGAAAAGTAGGTACCCTAGATAACTTATCAAACACCCGCAAGCTTCATAGAAATTTGTTTAACTCATGCTTTCATAATCTGCAAGCCACAATCGGTCTTAGAAGCACGATATCTGACATCACAATAAATATTGGGTTCACATTCGGCACTGACGAGAGCCCAGTGACAGCTAAAATTAATATTCATATACATCACATCCCAAAGATCCAGTACGTCAGGCATATCACGCTGGTCCATACATCACATCAATTGCACGAGGCACATCATCAAGACAAACAACATGTCATCAGTAATCATGTATCAAAGGCGTTCCATCACAATTGTGACCTTCGCTGAGTGGAGTGTTCCCCTCGAGAAAGACAGGTAGCACTCATGTTGTATAACGCATTGTCGCCGGCAAAAGTGGCTGAGTGGAGTGTTCCCCTCGAGAAAGACAGGTAGCACTCATGTTGTATAACGCATTGGCAGCCGTCAAAATAATGGTAGTCTCTACGAACAATCCTACATTGTGTTTTTTCCAAACAAGACGAATGATTATTCCAACTATTTTTAAAAATTTTACTTCTTGGCTGTGAATGAGTTCCCGAATGTTACTTCACAGACCAAACTCATGTCAGCCACAATTCGTGTTACTGACCAACCTAATCTAGTTGGAAATGCCTTCATGCTGATAGCAAGTGTCAATTTGGCACAAAGTGACTATGTACGAGGTACATAGTCACGTTCAGTCTTTGAGAGAGATTGGGTTGAATATATTTCAGAAGCCAAGCAAGATTTGAAGCCAATTTCTCGTTTTGACTGTCAATATCTTCACGTAGGGCAAGAATATATAATTTTGTCGTTGAACTTTACCACAATTTATACAAAGAAAAATCCATCACATCCCACCTGTTTGACCGTAATGACATGTTTTTGCACCAGAAACCAAAATAAATATACAAAAGCCCGAGAAAGCCTGCCGGTAATGTTTAAAAATACATAAAAACTAACGTCAGCACGAAATGTTTTCACAAGAATTTTCTTGCCACATAAATCACGACATGTGGACATCAGAGGAGGCAACGTCTCTAGATTCGATTAAATCTCCAACCACACCTATCCACATAACTGGATAGTGCCAAAGATATAGCCTTTCATTTGCTACATCCTTACAAGTTGTGTCTGATCATTGTGGTTCTGTGCATTTTGTCCTGTAGAATAGACCTAGAGGGGAAACATATTCGAAAGTTGTGATGAATTGATGAGCTATGCGGTTTTCCAGAAGATAGAATCAGCTCGAGAAGGGTTAGCGATATTGTCATTTATCAGACATTATGTCATTTATCAGACATTATCAAACATGTAACATCTTCATTCGGTTTGAACTTCGATTAACATACAGGCAATGAATTCAGGCTTCACACCATTCATTTGATCAAAAACATGACAAAATATTAATATTGGTTCAACTGATGAATGAATATGTGTTTGTGTGGTTTTGCTAAGAATATTGTTGACGGGGAATAAAAGAATTTGAATGGAATATGATCAGAGTATTGCATCATTTCATTAATGAATTAACTGCTCAACGGCAATGACACAGTAGATGATGAACCCATACAACTCTGTTTTTCTCACTATACTACAATGTTTCAGTCTTATCTGGTTTGTCACGTTATATGATTGTATTGTATGTTACATGATATGTGGCTGTATATATATGTAAGGTTGTTGGTTGGGACATGCCGGCCAAGATAAGGCATCACTTATTTCAATAATTACATTACTAAGTTGTCAATACACGTAGGTTTATATAAACTATAATTACATGTACATTGCAGTAAATATTACCAACCCTCAAAATATCATTTTCAGTTCAGTACTTTTGGAAATCGTATTCCAGGTGATCTGACAAGACATAAGAAAATACCGTGGTCATCACTTCATCACTGTGAGAAGAAACTATCGCTACTGTCACACCATTGATTGCCAATGAATACGACATGCTAGATCTGGTGATAAAACTAAAACTCAAGTGCTACATATGTGCATTGTACAGTCCTGACAGTATTTTTATTCGAGACACAATAGTCACGTCAACCCTCTCTATAGACTAACTTGCTGCTATTGTTTAAGTCTCGATAGCGGCATATCGTTGTGGCCATCATTTTCTAGTCGAATTGATTTCAGTCCTATGTACATTGTATATTACGCTAGGACTTGATCTTGTGAATTTTGTTCATCTTTGGAGTCCAAGATACAGTAGCATGGTATGCTAAAGTCTTCCACGTTTGACTAATTAACCAACCGTAAGTGACCACATGCATAATGTTTTCCTTAACAAGTTTGAAAGAGACATAACGTGCACTCGTGATTTTGATGCATGCATCATTATACTTCACCTCCATGTGTGTGATGTGGCATTTGTGAGTTTTTAGGTTACCGGACCTTTGGTCCGATTACCTATTGGCATGGCGTTACGTCCGTCGTCGTCCGTCTACATTTTATCTTTAAAGTTTACAGTTGAATCTTTCTAAAATTTGAACAAAAATATCTAAAAATATTTTGAGAGGGAAGTATTTTTTAGTTTTTTCGATTTTAGCATTTTTTTTCAAAATGGCGGCCATTATTGACGATTTGACGGTCGTTTTCTCAAAATGTGTTCAGCAACTGTTTTTCTTATTGATGCATAACTCTCCTTATATATGCCCCTGTGACGCGTATACGTTTCGTTACCCTTGAGTCGCTCGAAGTGGGTCATTTCGGCTCCAAACTCGGCCCAAATGGGACTTTCCCATGTTGAATTCTCCTATGCTTTATAATGGGACATACTATGATTAATATCTAGCTTAATATTGGGATTAGAGACTAGATATCAATTGTGGACATATAGGAAATAATATATGCTGAATATTTTTGTGACCTTGAATTTGACCTTTGACCTCATTTTCAAGGTCACAGGACAAAATGGCTAATAGCTCGCTTATTATCGACTTTTGTTTACTAATTCCATCGAGTGTACAGTAGAAACAACTGCATTAACCACACTGTTTCCCCCTGATGACGCCAGTGTGTCTCTTGATAAAATATTTGGTTGGGCTTTGTTTCTATTGCAAAATGTTGCATTTTACGTTTGTTATTGAAATCATCAAAATTTTGATGTATTGGTGATAATCGATTGATACTTACATTTATAGCTTAGAAATCAATTGTGGACATACTGGAATGATATATGCTGAACGTTCTCTTGACCTTGAATTGATCAATGACCTTATTTTCAATTCCATGGGACAAAAGGCTAATATCTAATATGTATATATATTGGCCGGTAACCTTTCTAGCCCTTATGCTAATTTTACCAATGGTATCATCGCTGATCTACGTGTGTTTCCAATAAGGTTACAGTATCAAAACTGATGTTGCTCCAGTACCGGTCTCGTTACGCTCTTTGTCACCTTTAGCTGATCATTTGTGTTTATGATTGAGTGTAATCCGAGTCTATTCTGAAAACTCATTTACGGTCGGCTCATATGTCATGCAATATTGAGTCTTCTGAACCATACGAAGCTTGTAATGAATGATCATAAAAGTGAATATGACATTTCATACTTTAATTTGAATAATCTGATCATAATGGCATGAAAAATTATTGAACTTAGTATATGCATACAACATTGTCTGGAGTTCGGTCCTGGTTTATCTCATCACAAGTGTCACCAGATCTGGACTGAGCCCTCAGGTGAAGTTTAGGTGAGGACACGGATGCTGAGATAAATCTGTGTCGCACGTGTTGGTCATGCATATATATATATTTAGAATGTATGGAGAAGTTTGTGTGTGATTGTTTCTCATCTAAACCACAACCAAGCGGCGAATATCTCCTCCATTCTGTGTATTTTGGCCTTGAAGTGTATCTTCGTTTGGTTGCCTGCCACAACAAGCTGCCTCGTAAAATCCACGCTTGAAGTAGATGTGTATTACAACATACGATTTTGCATTTAGTTCTATACCTGGCGGTGCTGCTGCTGTGAACTATAGTGGCATACCTGAGCAGTGACACAGCCACAAGTGTATACACAGTTACTTAAGCTGTCATATACATTACATAACTGATCACCTTACAACCAACATACCAACGGGGTATGCGAACGCTGCAAATTTGAAGGTGGTGATGGGCACACAAATGACGAGGAAGGCCAGGTCTGATAGAGCCAGGTTAATGAGGAGCTTGTTGGTGACGGTGCTGCTTGTTTGGGTGACTAACGGATTGCCAGCTACATCCCAACCGGGTATGTGAACGCTGCAAATTTGTAGGTGGCGATGGGCACACAAATGAAGAGGAAGGCCAGGTCTGATAGAGCCAGGTTAATGAGGAAGTTGTTTGGGTGACTAACGATTACGCAGATAAGGAGTGGATTGCCAGATGTGCTGACCGCGATGATTATTGAGAACAAGACTGGGGTCAGAATGGACCGCAAATGAATCATCAAACTCCTGATTGTTATATTCTAAATCGTAGCACGAGGTGTTGGTGATGGTCTCGTTAGTGGCCCAACACAACATTCTACCTGCTGGGATGTGAGCCGATCCATAAATCGAGTGGGATATTTCAAAGAGGTTGAAATCTATTTATTTTTACTACTTATTAACTCAAATAGCTTACATGGAAATATAATATGCAGGTGCAGATGTTGCAAGCTATGAAAACAATATATATGTGACATATGTTCAAAAATACTTTCGGTTGAATAGATTTGATGAATGCAAGAACATGGCACCAGCTTTGACCAAAATAATATTTTCTTCTTTTAGTAATACCTCTGAATAGGAATAGATCAATTTGTAGCTAAATGACGACGTGCTGTCACACTCATTTTATATCAGTCAAATTCAGTCACATCCGAGATGTTATCCGATAATTTGAAAGAGATTATTCACAGAAAATTCAGTATTACGTTTTACAATCCGCTTTCATAGCCTCCCTGAAGCTCCATCATGAAGTTGATGAGAGAGTACATCCATCTGACTGACAACAGTCTTCACGGGCATCAGAATAAATTATGTGGAAGTGGATCGATAAATAGACTAATGATAGGCACTTGACCAATCAGTTCAGCTGAACCACTTTCTTGCGCCGAGGTACATTTTGTCTCCTATTGGGCCCAGCAACATGCATATGATGTGTAATCAGTAAGTCAACATCACGTCTGACAAAGGATGGTGGCAGCTATGATAGAAGTAGAATAGCAATAGATGCTAAATGTCTTATTTCTTGTCATATATATATATATATAGCCTAACTGTTGCAATTATGTGAGTGTTTCTTCCACCCATGCAAATATAATAATTATGTCACATCTATAATAGGAATATCTACATGGTACGAGATCAATGTATGTTCACACAATTGGACAATCTAACCTCGGACTAGAAGGTCTATATGTTCAAGATATGTAATAAATTGCCTAAATCATTCAGCCTACTATGGAGTATCAATTTTGTGAGCTCAGTTGCGTGTTGCGTCCTTGGCCATCCCCACACCAAATGCAGCATTTGCGTGTCCATTTCTTCGACAATATTCGGGTCATTCATGATGCCATCTTGGGGTGATGGTATTCGAGCAGTGATGTCTACTAGCGGTCAGGACAATTTTTATGTCAGCTTTGAGCTTGGTCTATTATCCCTTTGGTCGAGCCATGTGTTGCCTAAATATATAGATTTACAAATATAGTGACATAGATTTCTTTTGAAAATATATAATAATAAATGTGTAGTTATTTGTGTATTTTGTTACATGCTGTGTAAAGAGCACAGCATGTAACCGGGGTGGCATTAATACACACTACATCAAAATCAATTCCACACCAGTGACCAATATGATGAGAATGGAGACATCAACAACTCCCCTGACCATTGATGGACTTCTATCAAAGGAAAATGCCATGATACACGAGCGCATCGGCAAGAAATAATGGACGACGAAGTTTGTGGTAGCACAGGTGAACACAACTGGCTGTCTGAGCGCCACAGATCAGTCTGAGACTGGATAATGATAACGCCACTAGAGCTTGAGCACATCATCAGCACCACGACAGCTGAATGTATCTTACACAACGTTACCCCCCCCCCCCCCCAAAGAAAAAAAGGAGCCACAATTTTATTCCCTACATGATTCCAATTCATTTCCGTATACCAGGATGAAAAACAAGGCCTACTTCGTTCATATTACTAATAAGTAAACAGTTATTTTAAAATCGATCAATGGAACAGATACGCCTGAACCTCATCAAAATATCCTCAAACCATTGGAAATTATGAGGAATATCTGCATCTGATATCATCAGATATAGCCTAACACATGCCTTTACTGGGCAAATTAAAATACCAGTTAAGACTTCGCAATCCAACACAGAACAGAACACCAGCTTAATTGTCATTTTATAAAATACGTCAAATTACGGTAAATGTAGCCGTGGCATGCCGACGAATCGTTGTGTTTACTTCATAACGCCGAAAATGTCCATACGCAGATGCCCACATGCATGTATGCATGCACGAATTGCTGAACAGAAATTGTGTTCCAAAATACGCGTGATTGTGGTAAAATTTGCTTTGTATTCTGGGAACGTCAATTTCCATCGGCTCCGCCATTTTGGGACGTTTTTAGATAATTTGAACATTTTACGTAATTTTCTCAAACCATTTGGACGTTTTTAGATAATTTGAACATTTTACGTAATTTTCTCAAACCATGTCAATGTCAAGGACGAAGAAAATCCTCATTTGAAGTAGGTATTTAAACGTTTACATGCCAAAACGTGCGTCGATAGGTTGGCGTGAAACCTCCATAAAAAAGTCAGCACATAGACATGTAAAGGGTTGGGGGTTCGCCCCCAACGCTCTAATGTCAATGAATTAACAGTGTTTGATACGGTGGCTCATTGCCGCCAAGTACACTCGTGAATTTCTCACCCCATCTACAATTACCACCTCATAATATTCACTGAGTGCATAATATCCACCCCGTCTATAATTACCACCTCATATGTTCACCCCATTTATAATTACCACCTCAGAATTATCACCGCGTTCATAATTTCCACCCCGTCTATAATTGTTACCTGACAATATTCACCGATTTTATAATATCCACCCCATCTATAAATATCACAACATTATTTTCACCATGTTTATAATTTCCGACCCATTTTTAATTTCCACCCCGTTTATGAATACCACCTCTGAATTATCAACGTGTACGTAATTATCCACCCCATCTATGATTATCACCACATAATTTTCACCACGTTTATAATTTCCACCGCGTTTATAATTTCCACCCCATTTATAATTACCACCTTCGAATTATGACTGCGTTCATAATTTCCATTCTGTCTATAATTATTACCTCACAATATTCACCAAGTGTATAATATCCACCCCTTCTACAATTATCACCTCAGAATTTTCACCGTGTTTATAATTTCCACCCCGTTTATAATTATCACCTCAGAATATTCCCCGCGTTCATAATATCCACAAAATATTGGATAACTTCGTGAATATCTGCAGCCCTAGGGCAACAAGGCGCTTGTGGAAATGCTTCTATATCTGCGGCATTGGAGCACATATAAGGACAGATCCCTATATGTGGATTTGTGCGTTTTCACAATATATCAAAAATTCAAAACGTGTTCACTTTTGAGGAAATTCCCTTATATCCGGACATAAAAACACATCGTTTATTCATATCAGAAATACATCTCTCTTATGTATTTCTGTTCATATATAAGGACACTATATACCCTACTATAAACTGAAGAATGGGGGCCTAATAAATTCCTCGGCGCAATTAATTATGTCCGTTTGAGTGACACACAATTCCAGGTAGGGTCTATAACACATACATTTGACATGTATACAATTTAATTTCAAGACCACAAGAATATTCAAGATTAATATGCTGCACGTGGTAGTGGTACGTGCTACACGTGTTCCAGTTGCATCATTTTTCACAACATATAATCATTGACATGCAAGATGTCCTTATATGTGGGTCAGATGTTTTGGCGGCAATTTCTAGAAAAAATTTCACATATAAGGACATGTTCTTATGTTCGGATATAAGGACGTGCTCATATAAGAGGACATGTCCTTATATGTGCGTCGATACGCTACACAGAATGCCAAGAGTGCTCATACTAATATTCAATGCACCACATAAAATTCTGTACCCGGTAATGATTGTGATCAATTTATAATTATAAACTCGGTGATAATTCTGAGGTGATAATTATAGATGGGGTAGAAATTATGACGCGATGATAATTCTGAGGTGGTAATTATGGACGGGGTGGAAATTATAAACACAGTCATAATTCTGAAGTGCTAATTATAGACGGGGTGGATATAATAAACGAGGTGAAAACTATGAGATGATAATTATCGATGGGGTGGAAATTATAAACGCGGTGATAATTCTGAGGTGGCAATTATAGACGGGGTGGATTATAAACTCAGTGAATATTATGAGGTGGTAATTATAGATGGGGTGAGAAATGCACGAACATAATTGGCGGTAATCAGCCACCGTAGTTCGATGCCACTGATGAATTTAGGCTATCACAATTATTTCACGGTTGTACTGTCATGTCCCTATTGACATGACAAGTACCCAAGTAGCCGCTCAAAGTCTTTGGTACTAAGTTACACTATGTGGCTGGGGATTTTATGTATCTTATTCCTGTTTAACAACACATATATGGTGGGAGCACTGATATCTCCAAATCACCAACAAAAATATAACTAGATCCAAAACAAATTCAAAACCAGTCTAGTTAATAGACGATTATACTAAAACACTTTTCATTTTTATATCTAAGGATATACTACAACAGCACGAGCACATATTTCTTTCCCAGGTGAAATGGAACTGTTCCTATCCTTCAAAAGATCTATTTTCCCAGTAACATTTGTGTGAGCTGTAATACCAGAATAAGATTATTTTGACTGGTATTTGGCCATGAACTCTGAGTTTAAATTTCACACAACTGTAGATCAAATCCACCTTCAATATATGATGAATGAAGCCATATGTTTGATATTATATATATACTTATACATAGTATGGTATAGTGGAGATATATTAGGACTGAATTAATGTATGTTTTTCACTATGGTGAGGGAGAAATAGAAAATAAAACAAATGTCCTCTTAACACATACGTTGATGAACGTGCTGCAATCATTAGCAAACAATGACGTTTTTGACATTAGAACGTTGGGGGCGAAGCCCCCAACCCTCTACATGTCTATGTGCTGACTTTTTTGTGGAGGTTTCATGCCAACCTATCGACGCACGTTTTGGGGCGTAAACGTTTAGATACCTACTTCAAATGAGGATTTTCTTCGTCCTTGACATAAAATCTCTTGAATTGATGGGAAACTTTGACTATTCCACAGATATGTCAGGCATGAATCGATGTGCTAGGTTTGAGTAAATTACGTAAAATGATCAAATTATCTAAAAACGTCCCAAAATGGCGGAGCCGATGGAAATTGACGTTCCCAGAATGCAAAGCAAATTTTACCACAATCACGCGTATTTTGGAATACAATTTCTGTTCAGCAATTCGTGTATGCATACATGCATGTGGGCATCTGCGTGTGGACATTTTAGGCGTTATGAAGTAAACACAGCGATTCGTCTGCGATGCCACGGCTACATTTACCGTAATTTAATGCATTTTATAAAATGACAATTAAGCTGGTGTTCTGTGCTGGATTGCGAAGTCTTTTTATTCTTAACCGGTAGTTCAATTTGCCCAGTAAAGGCATGTGTTAGGCTATATCTGATGATATCAGATGCAGATATTCCTCATAATTTCCGATGTTTATCGCGCTCAAATTGAGGATATTTTAATGAGGTTCCATATCATTTTAGCAGGCGTATCTGTTCCATTGATCGTTTTCAAAATAAATGTTTACTTATTAGTAATATGAATGAAGTAGGCCATGTTTTTTATCCTAGTATACGGAAATGAATTGGAATTATGTAGGGGATAAAATGATGGCTTCTTTTTTTTTTTGAAGGGGGGGGGGGGGCGGTGAGGATAACGTTGTGTAAGATACATTCAGCTGTCATGGTGCTGATGATGTGCTCAAGCTCTGATGTCGTCTTCTGCAGTTTGCTGCATTTTCTTGTTGGTTGAATGTTCCAGTCCCGACGGCTGCCGTTCTGATTACATGAACTCTCTAATGATCATAATTTCCTGTCATGATCAGAAACCACTTATAGCCTACAGTGGAATATTGGTAACATATTCGTCCGTGATACAATGGAATTGGTAAACTATGAGATCAGGTATATAACTATTCTGTGTACGAACCATTGATGTCATAGTGAACTCATGCTGTTATTCAATCGTGTATATCAATAATGATTTAATAACATACGCTTGTTATTATTCATGCGTCGTGGGTTGGGTCAGTCATGCATTAGTAATTGAGTATTTTCAACTAAATGTCAGTAATGTTACATTGTCGATTTCTGATAGTTATGTACAAACATGATTCATATTATAACTCACAGTCAACTACACAGTTTGTCCCTTGATGCAGTCATATTGTGAATGGTCTTACGTATGTTAGAATACATGAGCTAACATTTTATAGTCATTGATGTAGTAGATTTTTTTCTCCAGAGTCAAATAGTGAAAGACACCAATACTTCATAGTCCATATCCCTTGAAAAAAATGCATAGATATTGTACAACACCGTCAACCAATATATCTAGCAATATATTATCACAGTTTCATATAGGTCTCAGATATATGATGTAATAATTACCGATGTCCAGACTATAGATGGAACTGAATTCCAAGACGCAATTCACGAAATCAATGTAATTGGTCAAAATCGGAGTGATTGTCTACCTATGCCTTATTGGTGATATGCCGTTATATCAATTCTACATCTGACCTAGTGCCACTCCTTGGGAACGTTGAATCCGTCCTCCAGGGAGCCATCAACCCTGATACATTGGGGGTTTTGGTAGGATGTGTGCTTATGGCGTTTCTATTTGATCGAGATTATATTGGATTCCTGAATTGTTCCTGGTTCGGTTGCCAGGGGTAGACAGTGTGAAATATGTATGTTTTACTGTTCGACTGATAGAATTAGTACATTGCTCCTATGTAGCTTCAGATGTGAATATTTGGTCGGGGTTTCATCAGGTTCAGATCAGGTTTTCCATTAGTATTGGTAATAAGTACCTATATACATACTTTATCAAGCGGGGTAACATATAGTATTTTCTTCCATAAAAGCAATACTGAAATTGTTTGATTTTATTTCTGAATGGCCGATCATTACAAATTTATTTTGTGAGAGAACCTGATATTCAGGGATGATTTCACATGCTCGAGACAGGCTCACTCGTTCTGCTGGAGTGTGTTGACATGTCGATTGGGTACACAGTAGAACGTGTTGCTATTGTTGCGAATGCAGCGGAAAAAACAACGAACTTTGTAACTGGCAATGGAAAGTGTATCAGTATATCAAATCACGCATACATGTGTGACATGCTGGTTACTGGACATCATTCTCATGGGAATATGTACTTCAGAGGTACATCAATACATAGCTTGTTCTGTATATAAAAGTAAATGAATATGTTGAAACCATATTTTCATGATTGACATACCAAAATAACAAATTATGCGCACGGCATCTTGCACAATTCACATGCAGAAATGCTATCAATCCATGGGGAAAAGTGACAAAGTATACATTCAGGGCAAGGTAGGACGAAGATGGAGTTGTAATCTTCATGAAACACACATGTCTTACTGGACTGCAATATCGACATGAACAACTGACATCGCTTAGCCTTTGCCACATACCTGTCATGCAGCACATGTCAAAGCCTTTGTGCTACGTGTCACACATCTTATATTTATATGTGTGATGTTTTACACTTTTGCAGAATTATGAGCACTTTATCAATGAATTATACAATTCCATGTGGTTCGCTCTGTTTGTGGTTGCTATTTTCCCATCAATCATAGAAAAATCGTCATCACCAAGAACACAATATGAGGAGCGTAAGGTAACAAATTGATACATTCCTACTGTATGTTTATGTCGTTTCATTCGAAAAAAGAAAAAAATATATATCTTATATAACCTCCCTTCAATTATAAACGATATCATATCTAAGTTGCAAGAAAGACGCCAGACGTCACACTTGATATCGATACTAAATGAACAGTTTATAATATGTTCACCGTGTCCAGTGTCCAATATTCCACTTAGAGTAACACTAGCGATATCTGGATTGGGTTTGGTACAGCAGTAATATCAATAATTAGTCCTGTTGAGTGAGTCCTGGAAGCCGTCCCATGTGAACGTGAGTTCATACAGCATATAATTCCTATCATTAGTCTTTCAGCTGATATTGATATTGGGCAAACTATCCATGGAATAAATACGGAGATTAGTGATCACTTGTCCCATAATCCCTTGAAGCATGGCAAGGTAATTCTGTTATGGTCTTTTCTTGTATATATGGGAAGAACGTGGTGTCCGTTTTCCCATCAAGTCACCCACTGTCCTATCAATTGATTTTTGTGCACAATGAATTATTGTGCACAGTAATGTCAGTCCGGAAGATATATTGAATTAATAACTGAATATTTTGTTTTTCCCCTTTACATCGCGAGCATTACGTTTGCACAAGGACAGGTTTCTCCATATGGTGATGCCGACCATTCAATGGTGATTCAATGGATAAAATGGATAATTCACCAAAAGTGTGGAGAGCCAATTGGATAGGATAGGGCAAATAATTATATTGGTCTGTGCTAAAATTTGCTGATAGTATAGGATAATATCTAACTATTGACGAATTAGTTTGATAAAAAAATATCTCAATGTGTTTGAGAACTAAATGACATTAACTGCCCGCCTGGTGGCCAGTCGATCATGAAACAGCTCCATATATGAATCCCTACAAGCATTGATCTATCAAGTTCAAGGAATGTTTGCTAGGTTTTCTTGTGACATGGTTTTCACATACGTGTATTCGTTTGGACAAGAACCACGGTAAATTGATTTTCTGACCAATGTACAACATACAAAGAAGATCTGCATAGAGTTTGCCGGACAAATGTGTGTTGATAGTATTCTGTGGAGATGCATCGTACAGGATTTCATCTGATTGTTAAACAAGTACGGCGAAGGACCAATATCTATCTAGTGTGATTAATCAGGTCATAGTTTTGTTTGTGTCTTGAATCGAGCTAGTTTGTTAAAACTGTTTCCATTGTGTCGTGGACGTGCAATGCATCATGATTTGTTATGTGGAGAGATTATTGCATCAGGAAGTTATTGTGTTCGTCTATCACCATAATAACATGTTGGATGCTGTTGTGACCGATGTTGGAATGAAAAACCGGGTTTAATGAAACTTTATTCCAGCAAATAATAGCATTTACAAATCTTCATATAATTATTCTCTGTGATATCCGTATTTGGTTCCGTGTCAAGGTTGTATTCAGTTATCACTGGGAATAGAGTTTCCATGGGAGACAAAAGTGCTTAACTGAATATAATATTGATATTGTGAGCACTGGCTCTATTTATAGCCCCGAACAGAACATTGCAGGATTTATGTGTTCACACTCTGCTGCTTCAATGCATTACGATGATTGTTGGCATGTATTGTTATTATTTATTACATACTCTAAATTCTGAACGAACGGTGGACTGATCATAGAATGGAAAGAAATATGCGACCATATCCCATTCTAAATTTCATTTCACTGAAGCATGCTAAAATGGACTGCAAATTGTGGAATGTAAATCATTCCTTAGACAGAGCGATACTAGTATATTAATTATTTACAAAATACAAAAATAGTATCACATCAATAATCCACCGAGTGTCTATATGATTCAATAAATAATTCAATAAGAAAATATCTAGTGCTATATTGTTGGCGTGTGTGATCTTCGAAAAATAAATATTTCATATTAATAAAAACATCACACAGGTTGAACATGTCAAGTCATTATGAGTGACATTCGATAAACGTCCAATCAACGTATCTTGCATTACAAGAGCCAATTAGCCCATCATGTCGCCATTTGAACGGGACACTATCACAGAATTGTATCCATTCAATAATGCATTTACTTTTCAGTACACCAGCGGAATTTGTCATAGATATGAGCAATGCGTGCATGCCGCACTCGTAACGGCAATGAAGCATCCGATTATGAACCTATATATGTCTGTAGCTTTTTGTTTTGAATATAATTGCACGGCAGTAATTCTACCAACGTTCACATAGCATATTCAGTTCGGCACTTTTGAAAATCCCGTTCCCGGTATGTCTGACAAGGGCTTTAACATAAGAACTTCATCCTGTAAGAAAACTATTGCTACTGCAACAACATAGATTACCAATGAACATGACATGCTAAATTTGGTGATGAAATTAAAGACGCTAGTGTAAAATATGTATGGACCTGGCAGTATTTTTAGTTGAGGTACAATGGTCATATCAGCCCTGCTAGTGTCTTCCTATCTCTCGACAGTGACATATTTGTGGCAAAATCCCCTGCCAGAGCCGAATTTATTTCACTCATATATATATTTACATTGTATATTACACTATGTTTTGATCTAGATTCCATTCTTTTCGAGCTTTTATTTCTTGTGACTTTTGCCCATCTTTCGATGAAAACCTGCACTTCTGGGTTCAGCTGCTTAGCATATTATATATTTTAATGTGAATAAATGACCAACTAACCAACACAAAAACTTGTAGAAAACACATAGGCGGTCATCACAAGCATGATGTGTTTTCCTAATAAGTTCAATTCCACATGACGTGCTCTTAACATATATGTGTCATCATACTTTTTGCATATGTGTGATATGGCACTTTTGACTTTTAACCACTTGCAGGAATTTACATATGATTGCTATGTTTGGTCATGACCATATTTTTATATATTCTTATGTATACTATCAGGTGGTTCTGTCCCGAATTGTGCTTAATATTTTATGATTAGGCGTTTCCCCACTATATCACTTCTTTTTGCAGGTGATTCAAAGGTGAATTAACTGATTCACTGGTATATTCTGTTTGTATGATTTTGAGTCAAGGTGTGTTTTATAGTAGATCTAGTTCTAATATCATACCTCTTGTTTTCTACTTTACCGGTCTCGCTACACACGTTTTCACACTTATCTGATCGTGCATGTGTGTCTGTATTCATCCTACTCTAGTCTGTTAACTTCATATACATTCGACCTAATATGTCATGCAATATTGAGTCTCCCGAATCTTACAAACCTCGTGGTAAATGATAATCAAAATAATATAACATTTAATACTTTAGATTGAATAATCCTATCATAATAGGATGATAAATTATTGACGGTAATATGATTGAACATAACATGCTTCGATGAATCCTAATTTTTTGCATCTCTGCGTTGTACAATCAATAATATGAATCAACAATACACAACATTTATTTCCAGGGAACCCACGTCAATGATTCCAATCTTGTTTTTGCTTTTCAAAATCCCTGAAATCAAAGGTCTCTCTAAAGGTGACTATAGGTCAAACCGAGGTCACCACTGAAATCACTTGCTGCAATAATCTAGGATTTACACTGTATTCTGACAGCTTCCATTATGAACCTAATTTTGCACAAAGTATATCTTTTCGTCAGATGATTCTTGTGGCCAACTGTCATGCTCACAACACGTCGCTGTTCTGGACAAGGACTTGGGTGTGGTTACTTATATATGACATTATGTTCCTTGCCTTTATACCGAATCGTTCAGGCCTTTGAGAGACTTTAGTTATTACATCTGAATACAACCTCAACATCATGTATAATTAGCAGATATTAGCCTACCACAGAGCGAATGATCTTATGATGTTGTACTGCAATATGAATTTATGTCCTTGATTACATGTTCGATGTGCTTTCCGAGTTTGTCAGATTGTGTTAATTATTTATCTCGGCTGCACATCATTATGTGTATCATAATCACTGGTAATAATATCATGTTTGCTTCATCACTAAAGACTATCATTGATGTGACATTATTACACAAGGTAATGGTTCAACCTTGGTACATCATGACAACAATGGATCCACAGGAAAATCAATTGCAATTTGTCCACGAATAAGCTTCATGAATGGATTCGTCATTTTGGCAATTTGACCAATAAACACATCAATGATCCACTGTATAAATTGATGTTTGTAGTTCCGCAGGGTAGGATTCGGGGACAACATCGTACTGTTTTTATTAGGGCTGAGGATATCTCCATATTTTCATGGATCTGAATTGCATTGAAATATGTAAATGGAATGTGATAGATATACTAATAATTAAGCCGGGTCCATATGCACTCTAATCCACTATATAGCATACGTCTGTCCCGTTAAAAAACAGGCAGAATGCTCACATTTCATGTATTGGTTTGAGGATAAGAAAATCTATGTTTTGAGCATGTAAACGATATTCATTGTAAGGATTCTCCCTCCCACAAAACCGTATCATGATTGGATGAATTACAGGAAGTAATGTGTCGATGGTTACTCTTGTCAATAACCTTGTCAATAACCTTTGAGGTGAAGATATATTTATATATATAGGTACATAGGTCTTTACCTATGTTAATATCATATTGATCTATGAGCCCTGATATGATCAACTACTCTGCATGTTTCATGACCATGGTGGTTGCTTTGTCTCAGATATTTGTAAAAATTGGAACACTAGGACATCTCTACTGCCAGCCAATAACTTTTGGTTCACATCTCTGCCAGATACCACCCTCACAATCCTGGGTCCATGGTCAGTGATGAGGATTTTAGTCCTCAAAGGAGAGAAGTTTGTTTACCATTGTTTCCTTGAACCACAACCAAGGGACGATTCTCTCCTCCATTCTGTGTAGTTTGGGATTGAAGTGCATCTTCGTTTCGCCGTTTGCCACAACAAACTGCCTCGTAAAATCCACGCTCGAAGTCCTTTGACATGGAGTTATAAATGATGGCATTTGCACATGAGTTGCCATACGCGAGACAGTAGGCGATTACTCTGAACACCTCATAACACTTTCCTCTGGGCACTTGTCGAAATGACGAGAGGAGCTGATTGATGTGGAGCGGCAGCCAGAAGACACTGAATACAATCACCACAAGGAGTATCACCTTGGAAGCTCGAGCTGTCCTCTCACGAGTCAGTCCCAGCAAGGTACAGCTCACCTCTCATAGGTACTGCAGGATGATTAAGTATATTCCAGATATGGCGGTTAGGGATAGAGTGTATCCGAATACGAAAAACGTGATGAAGAAAGGCTTGATTGACGATTTGTGGGCAGAGGAACTCGGGATATTCACCAACATGACGGTAATCCAGATGAGCAAGTTACAACAGATGATGTTTGCGTTTGGTTCTATACCTGGCGGTGCTGCTATAGTGGCATACTTCATCAGTGACACAGCCACAAGTGTATAAACAGGTACATGGGCTGTCACGTATAGTGGCATACCTGAGCAGTGACACAGCCACAAGTGTATACACAGGTACATAGGCTGTCACGTACATCACATACTAATCACTCTACATCCCACTTTCCCGAAGGGGTAGTTGAAGCTGGCAAACTTGTAGGCAGTGACGGGCAATGATGGCATTTGATGTGGAAGGCCATTTGTTATAAAGCCAGGTTAATCGAGAGACAGTTGGTGCTGTCTGCATGGCTCGGTGCCTGACAATCAGAGAGATGACGAGCAGGTTGCCAGATGTGCCGACCGTGATAATTATTGAAAACAGGACGAATCAGTATGGATAAAAAAATGTAGTAGAAGAACACAGTATTTTGATAAAACTCTGGGTTGTAATATCCGTGATCATAGCACGAGGTGTTGGTGATGGTCTCGTTAGTGGCCCAATCAACACACTCCACATTGTCATCAAGGAGGGTCTGTGTCTGGTAATTGTTCCCACCTGATGACGTTATTGCCTGTTCCATCATCAAACAGGCAATAATTATAGAAAATTAGGCCAAGGGCCAAAGACAGGTTACCGGACAATGTTTAATATTTTAGATGTTAGCCAGGTCACTGGTTAAAGTCAAGGTCAAAAGAATATTCAGCATATATAATATTAAGCATATATCATGTCCACAGTTGATTGCTAAGCTGCAAATTCAAAACAGAGAGATATTAGCAATTTTGTGCTGTGGCCTTGAAAATGAAGGCAAAAGGTCAAATTCAAGGTCATCAAAATATTCAGTGTATATCATTTTCCATATGTCCACAATTGATTCCCAACCCACACAGTCAATAGAGGAGCAAGATATGAGCCAGTTTGTACTTGGACCTTGAAAATGAGGTCAGAGGCCAAATTCAAGGTCACGAGAATATTCAGCATATATCATTCCCTATATGTCCACAATTGATTCCTAAGCTGTAAAATCGATAATAAGTTAGATATTAGCCACTTTGTCCTGTGACCTTGAAAATGAGGTCGAAGGTCAAATTCAAGGTCACGACAATAATTTGCATATATCATTTCCTATATGTTCAGAACTGATTCGTAAGCAGTAAAGTCGATGACAAGCGAGTTATTAGCTATTTTGTCCTATGACCTTTAAAATGGGGTCAAAGGTCAAATTTAAGGTCATCAGAATAATCAGCATATATCAGTTCCTATATGTCCACAATTGATTCCTAAGACGTAGAGTCGATAATAAGCGAGATATAAGCCATTTTGTCCTATGACCTTGAAAATGGGGCCAAAGGTCAAATTCATGGTCATCAGAATATTCAGCATATATCATTTCCTATATGTCCACAATTGATTCCTAAGCTGTAGAGTCAATAATAAGCAAGATATAAGCCATTTTGTGCTCTGACCTTGAAACTGAGGTCAGAGGTCAAATTCAATGTCACGAGAATATTCAGGATATATCATTTCCTATATGTCCACCATTGATTCCTAGTCTCTAATCTCAATATTGAGTGATATATTAGGCATAATGTGTCCCATTATGAGGCATAGGAGAATTTAACATGGGAAAGTCCCATTTGGGCCAAAATGGCCCACTTCGAGCGATTCAAGCGCAACGAATTTTATAGACATCATAGAAGTACATATGAGGAGTGTTATGTATCAAAAAGAAAAAAAGTTACTGAACAGATTTTGAGAAAATGGCCGCCAAAGCCCAAAATCAGGCATTTTTCGTCGAAAACGGCCGCCATTTTGAAAAAAATGCGAAAATCAAAAAACTAAAAAATACCTCCTTCTTGAATTATTTTTAAGTATTTTTGTGCAAAATTTCAGAAAAATTCGCCCATAAACAAAAAAGATAAAAATGTGGACGACGACGACGGACGACGACGGATGACGGACGCAACGCCATGCCAATAGGTCATCGGACCATAGGTCCGGTAACCTAAAAAGTGGGAAATGGACATAAATCATACAAATCCATCTCTGAAATAAAATAGCATGGCACAATCATGACATATTTCTGCTTGCTGGGATGTGAGTCGATACATAATCGAGCAAGTTAATTAAGAGAAGCTGGCATATATTATCAATTCTATTATTGATGAAATATTAACTCATCGATTAGAATGCTTTGGGAAAACACAAACGGGAAAAATAAAAACTGTGCAGGATGAGATTGTTGCAAGCTATGAAATTTGTTCAATATGATCTTCAATATAGAGTCACACCAGTTTTGACCAAAATATATCTCCTCCTTTTAGTAATGCATCTAGATAGGTATGGACCAATTTGTAGCAAAATAAATACATGTTTTCACACCCTTTCATATCAGTCAAATTCCATCACACCGTAGATGTTATGCGCTAATTTGGAAAAGACTATTCGACATTAGAAAATTCACCATTACATTTTCTCAATTCTTACTCAATTGTATACTCTTTGAAGCTTCGCCATTATTAATTCTGTATATCCGAATGGGTTACAGCTGAACATGTGACTGGATACGTCCATCCCATCGCCATTGAAGGTGGATAAATAAATAGGCTAATGACAGGCATTCGACCAATCAGCCCAGCTGAATCACTTCCTTCTGCCGAGCTGCATTTGACTCCTATTGCGCCCGGCATTAGTAGCATTTCAATCGATACTAAATGTCTTAGCTCTTGTCATGTATGTACAAACTAATTGTTGCAATTATGTGAGTGTTTCTGTAGCACCCAAAAATTTGATAATTATGACACAACTGTTCACATAATTGAATGATCTAACATTGGACTAAAGGTCTGTCTGTTCACGGTATGCAATGAATTGCCTACATTACTCAGCCAAGTATGAAGTGTCAATTTTGTTAGCTCAGTTGCGTGTTGCGTCCTTGGCCGTCACCACACCAAATGCACCATTGCATGTCACTTTCCTTCACCATTTTTGGTTCACTTATGATGTTGCCTTGGAAGAATGAGGTTTTTTCTAGGCAGTGATAGAATCCGGGCAGTGTTGTGCACTGACGGTCACAACAACTTTGATGTCAGCCTTGATCCTGTGCTATAACCGTTTAGGGGATTAGAACGTTGCTAAAAAATAAATTCAACCAGACTAGACACTAATAATAAATGTATGGTTAATTGTGAAGGTTATTATACACTGTATAATAAACACACTTTCACACATGATTGCCTACAGTCATTATGAACTATACTAGACTTGACTCATGGAGAAATATGATATAAAGCTGAAAATACTCACATTGGATATGATATTTCAATTGATTTTGATGATTGGTTGATGGTCTCGTTCGCGTGGAAGTATTTAATATTATTCATATTTCAGCTTACTGTTATGATAATACCCATCGATATGCAAACCTGATTTAAGCACATGTTGGTGGGGGCACTTCAGGTAATCCTAGATATTTCCTCGGGATGCCATTAATATACAGCCTACATCAAAAGAATCCATTTCCACAACAATGACCAATATGATGAGAACGAGAACATCAATAGCTCCCTTGACCACTGATGGACTTCTACCAAAGAAAAAGTCTTAATACATGAATGCACTAGCGAGAGATAATGGACCAGGAAGAAGGCAGCACAGGTGAGCCCAACTCGCTGTCTTCGTGTCATAGATTAGTCTCGTAATAATTATAATGGATGGGGGTTTCTTATGGAGTTATTATCTGAGTACCCCAAGACATGCTCCAAGTTTCACTTACATTTGAATGCAGTCAATGATAACCCTATTACCAGCCACGATGAAATAAACTGCTATACACAATGCTACCACTGATGAACCTATGATAATACAATTATATCACAGGTGTGCTTTCATGTCCCTATCGACATGACAAGTACATACTTAGGTAAACAAAGGCTTCAGTTCCCAATTACACTATGTGGCCAGTTTTCGTTAATATCCTAGTTTTCGTTAGTATACATATTATGAGTCAGCTCATATCTCTAAATCACCAACAAAAATTCAACTAGACCCAAACCAAAATACTGATCCAGTTACCAGATGATTATACTGACAAATTCATGATTCTAGTCTCCTGTTAATATACTACAACTGCACGAGCACACGTCACCAGTGTCTTTTTCACAGGTCACCAGTTTCTTTCCCAAGTGAAAAATGTACCTATTCTTCGGCCGATCTATTTCCCAGCTCGTTTATGTGTAACGAGGAATGTGCCTCTATTGGTAATACAGTTCGTGAGTTATGTCTTATTAGAGATGGTGCCCTGCATCTATCTGATGATCATTTTAATGATATGAACGATTTTATTCATGACATATGTGTGAATTAATGTCAATTTGATGTCATCCACTCAAATCTTTGCACTGTTGGTTATTTGTAACTTGCACCATTATATTTGATTGTACAACAGTACGAAATAAATGATATATATATATATTAACATGGTTGTGATTAGTTCAGCTCATGCTCATGAAGATTATCTTGACCGGTATTCTTACCATCAACTCTGAGTCTGAATCTCACGCAATGGTAGATCAAACCCACCTCCAATTCATGTTGAATGAAGCCATATGTCTGATACTATATATATATATACATATACATTATATAGTATAGTGGAGATATATTAGGACTGAACTACTGTATGTTATTTCACTATGGTGAGGGGGGAAATTAATAAAACAAATGACATCGAAAAACCACACATAATTTACGATATAACATGGAGTCATACATTGATGAACCTGCTGCAATCATTTGCAAACAGTGACATTCTTGGTTGAATGTTCCAGTTCCGACAGCTGCCGTTCTGATTACATGAACTCTCTAATGCTCGTAATTTCCTGTCCTGATCAGAAACCACTTTTAGCCTACACTGGAATATTAGTAACATATTCGTCAGTGATACAATATAATTGGTAAACTATGAGGCTAGTTATATAACCATTCTGTGGACAAACCACTTATGTCATAGTGAACTCATGCTGTTATTTAATTGTGTATATTAATTATGATTTAATAACAAACGCTTGTTATTATTCATGCTTTGTGGGTTGGGTAAGTCATGTATAAGTAATTGAGTATTTTCAACTAAATATCATTAATTTACATTGTCGATTTCTGATAATTATGTATAAACATGATTCATATTATAGCATTGCAGTCAACTACACAGTTTGTCCATTGATGTAGTCATATAATGGACTTACGTATGTCAGAATACAAGAGCTAAAATTATATAGTCATTGATGTAGTAGGTACATGACGTATTGTTCTCTTCCCCAGAATAACGTAGTGAAAGACACCAATACTTATAGTCCATATCCCTCGAAGATAATGCATAGATATTGTACAACACCCTCAACCAATATATCTAACAATATATCACAGTTTGATATAGGTCTCAGATAGATGATGTAATAACTACCGTTTTCCAGACTATAGAAGGAACTGAATTCCAAGACGCAATTCACGAAATCAATGTAAATGGTCAAAATCAGAGTGATTGTCTCCCTATGTATTATTGGTGATAGGCCGTTATATCCATTTCTACATCTGACCTAGTGCCACTCCTGGGAAACCTCGAATTCGTCCTCCAGGGAGCCATCAACCCTGGTACAGGGTTTTTTGGTAGGGTGTGTGCTTATGGTGTTCTTATTTGATCGAGATTATATTGGATTTCTGAATTGTTCCTGGTTTGGTTACCAGGGATAGACAGTGTGTCAAAAGAGTTTGTTCTACTGTACAGCTTATATAATTAGTATATCACTGCAATGTAGCTTCGGATGTGAATATTTGGTCGGGCTTTAATCAGATTGTTATTAGGTTTTCCATGAGTATGGGTAACATGTAGCTATACTTTCATCATCAAACGGGTCATCATAGAGCGCTTTCTTCCATAGAGTCATACTGAAATAGCTTGATTTTTTTCTGAATAGTCGATCATGAAAAATTTGTTTTAGGAGAACCTGATATTCAGGGATGATTTCACATGCTCAAGACATGATCACTCGATATACTGTCGTTTGTTGACATGTCGATTGGTTACACAGTGGAACGTGTTGCCCTTGTTGTGAATGAAGTGGGAAACAAAACAACGGACCTCGCTCCTGGCAATGGGAAGTGTATCAGCGTATCACATCACACATAATCATGCTGGTAACTGGACATCCTTTTGATGGGGATATGTCTCTCAGGGGTACACGAATACATTGATTTGATAGTTAAAAGTGGATGAATATGTTGAAACCAAATTTTCATGAATGACATATCAACATAAAAAAATATGTGCAAGGCATCTTGCACAACTCACATGCAGAAATGCTATCAATCCATATGGGAAAGTGACGAAGTATACATTCAGGGCAGTATACGACGAAGATGGAGTAGTAATCTTCATGAGACACACGTGTCATACTGTGGTGCAATATTGATATGAACAATTGCTTACCCATTCGCATGTCCCTGTCATGCAGCACTTGTCAAAATCTTTGTGCTAAGTGTCACACAGACAATATGTCTCTCTAGTGGTTTACACTATACCAGAATTATGATCAATATCCCAATGAATTATATAATTCCGTGTGGTTCCCTTTGTTTCCCTCGCCCTGAAAGTGGGAGAGGGTATTGCATTTGGGCGTGTCTCCCTGTTTGTCTGTGTGTCTGTCTGTCCGCACATAACTCAACAACAAATGGTTCTATAGACTTCAATCTTATAGGCGGTATGACGCGGTATGGCATTGGCTCGGTCCTCCTCAAATTTTGTCGGAATCGGATAAAAACGGTTGCCATGGCAACGGAAAATGTGAAAATCACATAAATGGCTATAACTCCGGTTCTATTTGATATTGATTTTCCCAACTATTTTTGTATTTTTTTTGGTCAATTCCCGATCATATGGTTTATGACCGACGGTCATATGAAGAAAACTCTCCATTTTTTTTTTTATATTTATGATGAAAATCACATAATTGGTTTTAATTCCGATTCTACTTGATATTAATTTTTTCAGCTATTGTTTTATTTTTCTTTGGCCAAAACCCAATCGTATGGTGTACGTCCGATGGTCTTACAATGAAAACTCTCCATTATCGCCAGATGTCGAAAAATTCGGGGGTCACGATTTCGGTTTTTTTTATATGAGAATACTACGGTTATCACTTCAATACCGTAAGAAAATTATTGCTACTGCAACAGTCTAGATCGCCAATGAATATGACATGCTATGGTGATAATTTTTTTTTAAAAAACGCCAGTGTTACTTATGAATGGACCTGGCAGTCTTTTTGGTTGAGATACAATGGTCATATCATCTCTGTTAGTGTCTTCCTATTGCTCGATAATGACATATTAATGACGATAATGACATCTTGTGGCTTTTGCCCATCTTTTGATGAAAACTTGAGCCCCTGAGTTCAGTGCTCAGCATTTTATATATATGTGAATAAATTACTAACTAATCAACACAAAAACTTGAACACATACTGGGTCACGACAAGCATGGTGTTTTTTTCCTAATAGGTTCAACTCCACATGATGTGCTCAGATGTTTCATGTGTGTTAGGTGGCGTTTGTGATTTTTACCACTTGGTGGAATTTCCGTTTGATTGTTCATTTTTGGACATGACCATATTCTGATATATTCTGCATATCGATGTGCTGATTTATTCACCCAATCAACCAGTCACCAACACACTATGAATAGGACCTGTATGTTAAGATTTGTGTGAATTACAGCAAGGTAATGATATCAATTCATTGCAAAGTGAATATTGGAATATGCAATGTCGGGTTTTCACATGTCAGGGATATGCCTTATCTTGAGGGATAATTGTGGTTTATGACACCATAGCCTATGGGGTAAGATGATTTTATCCGACCACATATTTGCCCAGGTATTCTATCAGGTGGTTCTGTCCCGAAATGTGCTCAATATTCTATGATTAGGCGTTTCCCCACTTCTTTTTTGCAGTGTAGGTGATTCATAAGTGAAATAACTAATTCATTGATATATTCCGTTTGTATGATTTTGAGTCCATGTGTGTTTTATAATAGATCTAGTTCCAATATCACACATGCTGTTTTCTCCTACAGGTCTCGCTACACAAGTTTTCACATTTAACTGCTAATGCAAGTTTATGATTGATTGCATTTGTCCTAGTCTAGTCTGTAAACTTCATATACAGTCATGCAAAATGAGTCTCCCGAACCGTACTTACTTCGTGGTAAATGCTCATCATAGTGGATATGACATTTCATACTTCAGATTTAATAAT
Organism: Terebella lapidaria; assembly: GCA_949152475.1. NCBI lineage: Eukaryota > Metazoa > Annelida > Polychaeta > Terebellida > Terebellidae > Terebella > Terebella lapidaria. The sequence goes on along the minus strand of OX424570.1, from coordinate 13,682,804 downwards.
CTTATCATAATACGTTGATATGATTGAAAATGTTTTGATGAATCCTAACTTTCTGCATCTCTGCGTTGTATTAATATGAGTCTACATTAATATGAGTCAACAATAGGGCACATAAGTGAAAACGCTATGTTCTCGAAATAAGCCTTGACCAGGATTTTCTGGTCTCAACCTATTGTCGCCCACTTTTTGCCTAGCTCGTTTTCCACATAAATCAACTATCACTGTAGGAAAAACATATGCAATTAACGATATTAACCATATTCGATGACTCTCGACCACAATTGGCCACGACATTGTCAGTAAGACTGGAAAACAAAGCACACTGTAGATGTACGGCCGTTAACTTCATACCGCTTATAAAATAGAATAATGCGGGCTTATGCATGTTTGGTCTTAAAAGGTAGCAAATCGTTATTTTTTATTACATGGTACAACACATAGTTTACTGATTTGATATAACATTAGTTATCAACTTAATAGCTATCACTCTATTATGATGATAGGACGATAGGACCAAAAGGCTTGCACAACGAATATGTTCATGCGTTTCGAAAGATATTCGAAACTCACTTACGCTTCCTATACACAACATAAATTTTCAGTGATAACCACGTCAATGAATCCAACCTTGTTTTTGCATTTCAGAATCCCTGAAATCAAAGCGCACTCTGAAAGTCACTCTGGGTCAAACGAGGTCACCACTGAAATCACTTGTTGAAGTAGTCTAGGGTTCACACTGTATTCTGACAACTCTAATTATGATACTAATTTTGCACAAAATGTAAGTTTTCATGATATGATTCTTGTGGCCAACTGTCATGCCTACAATACGTCGCTGTTCCGAGTCAAGCACTTAGGTGTGGTTACTTATATATGACATTATGTTCCTTACCTTTTTACTGAATCGTTCAGGCCTTTGGGCAAGTTTAGTTATTACATCCAGATATAACCTCAATATCATGTATAATTAGCAGATATTAGCATATCACAGAACGAATGATCTTTATGATGTTGCGAAATGAATTAATGTCCTTGATTACATTGCTAAGGTGCTTTCCGAGTTTTTCAGATTGTGCTGAATATTTATCTCGGCTAAACATCATTATGTGTACCATAATCACATAATAGTATCGAATTTGCCTCATCAGTAAAGACTGTTATTGATGTGACACTGTATCACAAGGTAATGGTTCAACCTTGATACATCATGTTACCAATGGATTCACAGGCTAATCAATTGCAATTTGTCCACAAATAAGCTTCATGAATGGATTCGTCATTTTGGCAAAAGGACTACTAAACACATACACCAATGATCCACTGTATAATTTGATGTTCGTAGTTCCAGAGGGTAGGATTAGGGACAACATTATATTGTTTTATTGGGGCTGGGGATATCTCCATGTTTTCATGGCTCTATTTTGCACTGAAATATGTAAATATATATGATAGATATACAATTAATTAAGCCATGTCCATATACACAATACTCTACGCAACAACTGTATAGCACAAGTTTGTCTGGCTTATTGGGACGAGGATGAGAAAAATCTATGTTTCGAGCATGTAAACGATACTCATTGTATGGACTCTCCTTCATACAAAAACCGTATCATGATTGGATGAATTACAGGAAGTAATGTGTTGACGGTTACTCTTGTTTCCTTGTCAATAACCTTTGAGGTGCAGATATATATAGGTACACTCTTAACCTATGTTTATATCATATTGATCTAAAACCCATGATATGATCAACTAATCTGCATGTTTCATGACCATGCTGGTTGCTTTTTCTCAGATACTAGTAACAATTGGAATACTAGGAATCTCTATTGCCAGCCAATAACTTTTGGTTCACATCTCTGCCAGATAAGACCTTCACAATCCTGGGTCCAAAGTTAGTGATGAGGATTTCAGTCCTCAAAGAAGAGATGTTTGTGTACCATTGTTTCTTTGAACCACAACCAAGGGACGATTTTCTTCTCCATTCTGTGTAGTTTGGCCTTGAAGTGCATCTTCATTCCGCCGTTTGCCACAACAAACTGCCTTGTAAAACCCACGCTTGAAGTCCTTTGACACAAAGTTATAAATGATGGGATTCGCACATGAGTTGCCATAAGCGAGACAATAGGCGATTACTCTGAACACCTCATACCACTTTCCTCTTAGCAAGTGGTGTGGAGCGGCAGCCAAAAGACACTGAACACAATCACCACAAGGAGTATCACCTTGGAAGCTCGAACTGTCCTCTCACGAGTCTGTCCTAACGAGGTAGAGCTCACCGCTCGCAGGTGCTGCAGGACGATTAAGTATATTCCACATATGACCGTTAGAGGTAGAGTGTTTCCGAATACGAAAAACGTGATGAAGAAAGGCTTGATTGACGATTCAGCCATTCCACAGTAGCTTAAATTGATATCAAACACCTTCAGCTTGTGTGCAAAGAAACTCGGGATATTCAACAACATGACAGTAATCCAGATGAGCAAATTACAACAGACGATGTTGCGTTTGGTTCTATACCTGGCGGTGCTGCTGCTGTGAACTATAGTGGCATACCTGGGTATTGACACAGCCACAAGTTTATACACAGTTACATAGGCTGTCACGTACATCACATAACTTATAACTTTACAACCCACATCCCCAAAGGGGTAGGTGAAGGCGGCAAACTTGTAGGCGGTAATGGGTACACATATGACGAGGAAGGCCAGGTCTGATAGAGCCAGGTTAATCAAGAGATAGTTGGTGGCTGTCTGCATGGCTCGGTGCCTGACGATCACGTAGATGACGAGCAGATTGCCAGCTGTGCCGACTGTGATGATTATCGAGAACAAGACTGGAGTCAGAATGGACCACAGAACATCGTAGAAGAACACAGTATTTTCATCAAACTCCGGGTTGTAATATTTGTAATCATAGCACGAGGTGTTGGTGATGGTCTCATTAGAGGTCCAATCAACACACTCCACACTGTCATTAAGGATGGTCTGTGTCTGGTAACTGTTCTCATCTGATGTCATTATTGTCTCTTCCATCATAGATCAAATCACAGAAAAGTGAGAATTGCACATAAATCATACAAATCCATCTCTGAAATAAAATAGCATGGCACAATCATGACATATTTCTGCTTGCTGGGATGTGAGTCAATCCATAAATCGAGCAAGTTAGTTGAGGGAAGCTGAAATCTATTTTACTACTCATGACATATTAACTCATCGATTAGAACGCTTTGAAATAACACAAACATGCTTGTTGCATGCTATGAAATTTGCTTGATCAAAATATATCTCTTTCTTTAAGTAATGCATCTAAATAGGTATAGATTTGTAGCAATATTAATACATGCTTTCACACCCATTGATATCAGTCAAATTCCACCACACCGCAGATGTTATCCGCTAATTTGAGAAAGACTATTCGCAAAGAAAAATCACCATTAAGTTTTCGCAATTGTATGCTCTTTGAAGCTTCGCCATTATTAATTCTGTATATCCGCATTGGTTACAGCTGAACCTGTGACTGGATACGTCCATCCATTGCCAACAGTCTTAATGGGTGACAGAATAAGGTGGATGTGAAGGTGGATCAATAAATGGGCTAATGATAGGCACTCGACCAATCAGCACAGCCGAATCACTTTTTTCTGCGGAGCTGCATTTGTATCCTATTGGGCCCAGCAAAATGATGTGTCATTAGAGAGTCAATATCACGTCTGACAAAGGATGGTGGCAGCTATGATTGACGTATAATATCAATCGATACCAAAATGTTTTAATTCTTGTAATGTATGTATAGGCTAATTTTTGCAACTGTGTGAATGTTTCTGTAGCACACACAAATATGATAATTATGACACAACTGTTCACATAATTGAATGATCTAACATTGGACCAAAGGTCTGTCTGTTCACGATATGCAATGAATTGCCTACATTATTCGGCCAAGTATGAAGTGTCAATTTTGTTAGCTCAGTTGCGTGTTGCTTCCTTGGCCGTCACCACACCAAATGCACCATTAGCGTGTCACTTTCCTTCACAATGTTCGGGTCATCCACGATGCCACCTTGGAAGAATAAGACATTTCTCCTGGGCAGTGATAGAATCCGAGCAGTGTTGTACACTGACGGTCTCGACAACTTTGATGCCAGCTTTGATTTTGTTCTATAACCGTTTAGAGGATTAAAACATTGCCTGAAAAAAAGAATTCAACCAGACTGGACACTAATACTAAATGTATGGTTAATTGTGGGGGTTATCACACTTTATAATAGAACACACTTTTACACATTATTGCCTACAGTCATTATGAACTATACTAGACTTGGCTCATGAAGAAATGTAATATTTAGCTGAAAATGCCCACGTTGGATTTGATATTTGAATTGACTTTGATGATTGGTTGATGGTCTCGTTTGCGTTGGAGTATTTAACATTATTCATATTTACCTCACTGTTATGATAATACCCATCGATATGCAAACCTGATTGAGGCATATTAGTCTAGGGTATATAGTGTTTCACGGGGAAAAAATTGCAACACTAACAAATCATATGGAATTGTTTGCCTTGAATGTATCTAAACAACATACTAAAAGTCTAAAGAGATAAAAAATCAGGAACATTCCTAAATATAGGGTAAAACTTTTCTAGTTTTTCACTCCCGAAACGCCACAATTACGTATGTTTGTTGCAATAGAACATTGTGTTTATATCAATTTCGCTGCATATATATCCACCTAAACTACTCCTACACATGCACATTAACTCCTATACATGTACATTAACATATTAGACAGTTACTCATACAGCCTACTTAACATATGCGTTCCACATAGCGAAACCCCCTATGCGAAAGATTAAGGAATGACCTCACTCTTACGGAGCACCTGATCTCACGCATGGCTTTGACTTTGATACTTTAGTATCACTTCGATTTGATCCCCTACAATGATTTTGTAAAATTCATCCATGGATTAGGTCTTGGAATTATGAATTTGTCTGTTTGTTGGTATCCATTCTAAATCATAAAATGGCAGAATAGTGTCAACTTCTCCCATTCTCCTTCTCATCGGAACAGCACTACTTATAACCAACTCTTATAATCCGTGTCATTCTCGTTGCTTTTTACCAACTGGGATTGTTGGAATCACCAGGATCATCCCTCTTGGGGCGTGGCATCCGATAGAAACTCGAACACCGAGTTGGAATGGGTTTCATGCCGGTCGGCTGGCCCTGTCTGGCTCCGGACCTGGGGTCGGGTCCTGATAAGAACCTGGTTTCAGTTAGGACAATCATGGTCGATGCTGTCAGCAGTGATTCTCCATATCTTATACTGCATTCTTGGACCGTTGGGTTGAATATCATCTTTTCTGGACGTTGTCTCAGCTTCGAGGTTTGTCTTTGCTGCCGCCATTGCAACGAGGGATTTACAACTCCCCTTCGGGCTCTCTTTGACTTTGGGAATGCTTAGTAGGACTCCCGGCGAAGGCCCTTTCAGTGGGCTTTCCGTCTGGTACAATGATACCCTCAGGAGCTACCCCAAAGGTCTCAAGCAGTTGGTGCTGAGCCTCGGCACTCGTCTAACGTTTCAGCCCAAGACGATGTTCAATTCTATGAGTCATTAGCTGAAAACTCAGATGACCCATCGCTTGTTGCATGCCAGCCTGCACAAGAGCTGTCTTCGCCCGTATCTTCCTGCTTTCCGCAAGTTTGTTAGACATGGAATCAATACCCAGTATTAAGTATTCCGAGCAAACAAAACAGGGTCCGTTATCCAATCTCATAGTCCGGGGACAGGAAGCCTGCTTTCCGCAGGTTTATCCCTGCTTCGACGCTGCCAGGCTCTCCAGCCCGGGCTCGTACCCAAGGGAACAGTTTATCGTGTTTAATCTGGTACAGAGTATTTTCACGTCCCAATTGCCTTTCCTGTGCTTGGTTACACCAGGCCAGCCTCAGCGACCGATAAAGCTCTCGCTGGCTCCACCCTATCCGCTTTCCTCGTTGGTATTGCAACCAGTGAAATTCCGTCACTAGAAGACTCCATGGGGGTGGATGAGCTCGACCAGAGTTCTAACATCGCTCGTTCCCAGGAAGTGGATGGCAGGACTTATTCTCCAAGGAGAAGCTCCTTCTCGTGCAATCACGCCTGGGGTCACAGTTCCCACCTGAACCCCCAATTAGGTCGTCTACTTCGGTGGACCAGGTGGTCTGCGGCCTTCCCATACCTCCAGCTCATCCGACAGCAGTTGCCTTTGAGCTGGAATGTTTCCCGAGCTTTCGAACGCCGTTGGCAGGGAACTCTTAAGAACAAGGGAGAAAATATCAAGCGGTCGAAGCTCTTCAAGCTCTTTGAGCCTTCCCAGAAGGACTTTCTTGCCAAGCCGTTTTGGCCCTCCCAAGGATGCGTTGCATGACTTATCCACCCCTAACTCGGTGTCTGTGCCCATGTCTCAGTCAGGGGAGGTCCAACGACCCCTACAGTCTGTAGCCTTGATAGACTTCACCCTGGATTGGCTGGCAGCTGCTACAATATATATGCTCGACCAGTCTCACGTGAGGTATAGGAGGAAGTACTGCAGTCGGCAGTTGGGATTCTCAACAGTGTGGGCTTCATGATCAGGGAATGCTTCCACCAAGCCTCTTTTGGAACCTTTTTGTATTGCACAGTTGCGACAAGTCGCTCCATTTCAAGGCATTCGATGTCCAATGGACAAAGTCGTGACTGCCTCATGCTGGCGTCCTTTGCTCAGGAAACATGGAACCAATACCCAAGTACATTCATCATTCACATAACCTGCTATTACTTCACGTCTTGTCACGTTACCTTCACAACAAAACGTGTTGTTTTGAAAATATCACGTCATGTTGTCAGTCACAGTAAATCAATTTGAGCAGTTCCTTTGGAACAGCAGCACGATCAGAGCCAATATTACGTTCAAGCTCGTAGTTCCCCTCTGAAACCATTGGGCTCAAATATATGCCATGCCAAAACTGAACTTACAGGAACATGCGGGTTGTTGAAGGGATCTCAGCAGAACCACTGGTTTAGGCCCTATGATTTCATTGTGGGTGCGAGTTGTGGATGTGGATGAGCTCAGATCCGTTGTGGCAGAGTTCCTGTCATGCAATATTCTGCTTTAGAAGTATATGTAAGCATGCTCCATCAAGATTTTTGACATGCTTTGCCGCGCATAAATCAGCATCAAACTCTCTGGCCATAACAACTGGATAAGCTAGTCTTCCTGTTTGTGAATATGACAAGGGATTATCAAAGCTCTTTGCTGTGCTGAGCAAGCACCCTTCACACAGTTGTGGTTGAACGAAGCCTCTTTGTGAATCGAGAATCATTGCATCGTGAGGAGTCATTGTTCATCAAAATGGTGGACTTATTCAAAGCTACTATCAAACAGGTGATTGTGTGAGAGGTAGAGCTAAGTCACTACAAAGCTGAGCTGCCTGTCTCCAGCATATGGCTCTGCTAACATGCAGTCCCTCCACTTTCCTGCAAATTCAATAGGCAAGTGTGTACTGTGATTGTCATTATGTCTCATCAATAAATTGTAGTGAGTACATGTATGTGTTGGTTAGTTGATTAGTTGAATATGGGGCCACTGGTGCTGGTATCCCTTTCCATGTGTATAAACATCAATATAGGTTCCAAATTTTTGCTTCTATCTGTAACAGAAGCTGATATATAGTCGAAAATTGTCACATATTTTTATGGCAGCCATGTTTATTTCTGATGCAACCAACAGTTACAGAGACACGGCAGTATCACCACTGTATTTCTTGTGTCAGATAATATAGATAATGGTAGACACCAACGTTTTGCCTTCATCTGACATAGAAGCTGAAACCTAGCTAGAAACGTGTTTTTTTTTCTAATTTCCCAGGTTTTTCATGGCAGCCATTTCGGATTTTGAAACAACCAACAGTCACAGGAACTCAGCAATACCACCATCTGATTCCTTGGGTCGGAAAACATGGGGGTAGACACTTAAATCACCAACGTAGGTGCAGTGGATAACTCGCTAGTTCGATTTTAAGCTATTTCGCGTATAAATGGCGGCCATCTTGGATTTTTGAGAAAACTCCCCATGGGATTGATATGGACTTTTTTGTGGGTTATCGATATGGTCTCCAGAGTCACTGTGCAAACATTCAGATATGACACCCAAATTTCTACCCCAAACTCTGACAGTAGACTAAATTCTGACATGGCGAAATGGTGCGGAAAATTACTCAAATGGGGGGTCCAAAAAATTGTGATTTTTTTCCAACTTCCCATATTTTGAGAACTTTAGACTTTTGATATGTTGTTCAGCATATATTTCTGTAATCAAATCACAAATGATATGTAGTGTTGCAATTTTTTCCTATCTGACCCCATTTGGGCCATAAAAGCCCTGGACTATATGTTTGTGGGGGTACTTCAGGTAATCTTAGATATTTCCTCGAGATGCCATTAATACAGCCTACATCAAAAGAATCAATTTCCACAACAATGACCAGTATGATGAGAACGAGAACATCAATAACTCCCTCGACCATTGATGGACATGTATCAAAGAAAAATTCCTAATACAAAAACGCACTAGCCAGAGATAATGGATCAGTAAGAAGTATGCACAGGTGAGCACAACTCGCTGTCTTAGTGCCATAGATTAGTCTCATAATGAAATGGATGGGGGTTTATTATGGAGTTATTATCTAAGTACCCCAAGACATGCTCCAAGTTTCACTTACAATTGGATGCAGTCAATGATAACCCTATTACCAGCCACGATGAAGTAAACTGCTATACAGAATGCTACCACTGATGAACCTATGATAATACAATTATATCACAAGTGTTCTGTCATGTCCCTATCGATATGACAAGTACATACTTAGGTAAACAAAGGCTTCAGTTCTCAATTACACTGTGTGGCCAGTTTTCTTCAATATCCTAGTTTCCGTTAGTATACATATATTGAGTCAGCTCATATCTCTAAATCAACAACAAAAATATATAATTAGACCCAAACCAAAATAATGATGCAATTACCAGACGATTATACTGACAAGTTTATGATTCTGATCTCTTGTTGATATATTACAACTGCACGAGCACACGTCACCAGTGTCTTTTTCACAGGTCACCAGTTTCTTTCCCAAGTGGAAAATGTACCTATTCTTCGGCTGATCTATTCCCCATTAACATGGTTGTGATCTGTTCAGCTCTTGTTCATGAAGAATATCAATAACCGGTATTCTTACCATCAACTCTGAGTTTGAATCTCACACAATGGTAGATCGAATCCACCTTCAATTCATGTTGAATGAAGCCATATGTCTGATATTATAGATATATATATATATACATAATTTAGTATAGTAGAGATATATTAAGACTGAACTATTGTATGTTATTTCACTATGGTGACGAGAAAAAGATAATAAAACAAATGTCCTCGAAAAAGCACACATAATTTACGAAATCTAATGCTCATAATTTCATGACCTGATCAGAAATCACTTTTAGCCTACACTGGAATATTGGGAACATATTGGTCAGTGATACAATAGAATTGGTAAACTATGAGGTTAGTTACATAACCATTCTGTGGACGAACCACTTATATCATTGTGAACTCATGCTGTTATTCAATCGTGTACATCAATTATGATTCAATAACATTCGCTTGTTATTATTCATGCGTCGCGGGTTGGGTCAGTCATGCATTAGTAATTGAAAATTTTTCAACTAAATGTCAGTAATGTTACATTGTCGATTTCTGATAATTATGTATAAACATGATTCATTTCATAGGATCCCAGTCAACTACACAGTTTGTCCCTTCATGCAGTCATATGGTGAATGGACTTACGTATGTTAAAATACAAGAGCTAAAATGATATATTCGTTGATGTAGTAGCTACATGACATATTGATTTTTTTCTCCAGAATAACGTAATGAAAGATATCAAGACTTCATAGACCATATCCTCTATGATAATGCATAGATATTGTACAACACCGTCAACCAACATATCTAACAATATATCACAGTTTGATATAGTTCTCAGATATATGATGTAACTAGATGCTTCCGGTCGCCTACGACCGCTTGGGTGTATCCCCCGTAGCCATATCATCCCTGTTGCCCCAAATATATCACTGTTAAGTGTGAAAAAACTAGAGCGAGGGGTAAAAAAGATTACCAGAGAAATGTAAAATCTTAAGCCACAACTGTTTTTTTTCGACCAAAATTGCTGCATTGATCTTTCAAGATAACTGAAGGTCGAAATCAAGAACACCACCAAAATCACTGCATATGAATTTCTATTTTGACATATTCGATAAAATAACGAAATTAAAGCCAGATCAATCTTTTCACCTAAAGTTATATTTCAACTCAGAATATTTGACAAACTCGGTTCAAAGTTGAAATTCAAAGTAAAAATTGACCAAAACTGCATTTCAAGTTGAAGAAATTGTAGCCAGATCAAAATTTTCACCATAAGTTATATATTAACTCATAATATGTGCCAAGCTTGGTTTTAAGTTGAAATTCAATGTAAAAGTTGACCATGTTGACCGAAACTGCATTTCAAGATGACGAAATTGGAGCTAGATCTAACTTTTCGCCATGAGTTATATTTCAACTCATAATATGTGCCAAACTTGGTTTCAAGTTGAAATGCAATGTAAAAGTTGACCAAAACGACGAAATTGGAGCTAGATCTAACTTTTCGCCATGAGTTATATTTCAACTCATAATATGTGCCAAACTTGGTTTCAAGTTGAAATTCAATGTAAAAGTTGACCAAAACTGCATTTCAAGATAAGGAAATGGGAGCCAGATCGAACTTTACACCATAACTTATATTTTAACTCATGATATGTACCAAACTTGATTTCAAGTTGAAATTCAAAGTAAAAGTTGACCAAAACTGCATTTCAAGATGACGAAATTGGAGCCAGATCAAACTTTTCACCATAAGTTATATTTGAACTCATAATATGTGCCAAATGTGGTTTCAAGTTGAAATTCAAAGTAAAAGTTGACCAAAACTGCATTTCAAGATGACAAAATTGGAGCCAGATCAATTTTTTCACAAAAAGGTCTATTTTCACCCCAAATATGCTCAAAATATGATTTGAATGTGAAATTCCAATTACCTGGTTAAGTTCAATAATGAATGTTTCTCGTCTCAACTATTTTTTTGAGGTAAATAGACTTAACTAGCAAAAATAATGTTAACTTATTTGGTTACAGCCATAAAATCTTAACTATTTTTTATTGTGGCCAATAATAGACTTAACTAGTAAAAATAAAACTTTTTCGGTTAAACCCATGAAATCTGTACTGGACAAGACCTTGCTGAGCTCAATAATAAATGTTTCTCATATTAACTATTTTTATTGAGGTCAATAATAGACTTAACGAGCAAAAATAATGTTAACTTATTTGGTTAAAGCCACAAAATCTCAACTGGACAGAATCTTTACCTTGTTGAGTCCAATAATAAATATTTCTTGCCTTAACTATTTTTATTGTGGTCAATAATAGACTTAACTAGTAAAAATAATGTTAACTTATTCAGTTACACCCATGAAATTTGTACTGGACAAAACCTTTACCTTGTTGAGCTTAATAATAAATGTTTCTCATCTTAACTATTTTTATTGTGGTAAATAATAGACTTAACTAGTAAAACTAACGTTAACTTATTCAATAAAATTGTTCTGTTTTCACCCAAAACATCAGTTCTCATTCTGAACAAGAATCGATTGCCATTTACTTTCATAATACAGGGTATTGGAGTGATCACAGATGTCAAAGTGGGTATTTTAATGGTCGTAATAAGTTAGTCCATTAACTAATTAATATTTATTTGATCATTCTGGAAAACAATAAGTTTCGTGTGAGGGTCTTTCTCATCGAGTCTGTGCGATTTCATGATCATTCATCGAAAACTCCCACTCGTAGAGCGTTCACAAGCCATGTGTGTCAAACAAGCTAATTTGAGCACAAAATGTGTCGCCAATCGGCCAATTTGGTTGCTATGGCAACCAAAATCAATTGGTGTCGGGATCTTACCATAAGAAGTGTCTGTATAAAAAATTATTGGAATCTGTTAAGATTTGCAACCTGTAGAGCGTTCACAAGAAAATCTCTACGGCGGACGCGGCGGACGCGGCGCGACGGAGACAAATCCATAGTATCCGCCGAACTTCGTTCGGGGGATACAATAATTACCGATTTCCAGACTATAAACAAAACTGAATTCCAAGCCGCAATTCACGAAATCAATGTAAGTGATCAAAATCAGAGTGATTGTCTCCCTATGCCTCATTGATGATAGGCCGTTATATACATTTCTACATCTGACCTGGTGCCTTTGCGAACGTTGAATCCGTCATACAGGGAGCCATCAACCCTGATACATTGGGTTTTTGTTAGGATGTGTGCTTATGGCGTTCCTATTTGATCGGGATGGTATTGGATTCCTGAATTGTTCCTGGTTTGGTTACCAGTGGTAAACAGTGTGTCAAAAGATTATGAATTCCCGACTATATGGTTTATGACCGATGGTCATATGAAGAAAACTCTCCATTTTCGCCCGATATTGAAAAATTAGAGAGGGGGGGGGGGGAGTGGGTCACCATTTGTGTTATTTTTTGCCAGCGAATTTTCAATTCAAATATCTGCGCTCATAACTGAAAGACAAGTGGTCAGATCAATCTGTAGCTCAGCACCATCCCCCCCCACCCCCAAATTTTGTCAAAAAAAAAAAAAGGTTGGCATGGCAACGGAAAGAATGAAAATCACATAATTGGCTATAATTCCGATTCTACTTGATATTAATTTTTTCAGCTATTCATACCGCTTATTTTTACTTTGGCCCAAACCCAATCGTATGGTGTACGTCCGATGGTCGTACAATGAAAACTCTCCATTATCGCCAGATGTCGAAAAATTCGGGGGTCACGATTTCGGTTTTTTTCATATGAGAATACTATGGTTTTCACTTCCATACCGTAAAAAAATTATTGCTACTGCAACAGTGTAGATTGCCAATGAATATGACATGCTATGGTGATAATTTTTTTTTCAAAAAACGCCAGTGTTACTCATGAATGGACCTGGCAGTCTTTTTGGTTGAGATACAGTGGTCATATCATCCTTGTCAGTGTTATCCTATTGCTCGATAATGACATATTAATGACGATAATGACATCTCTTGTGACTTTTGTCCATCTTTTGATGAAAACTTGCACTCCTGGGTTCAGTGCTCAGCATCATATATATATGTGAAATTGTGAATAAATACCAATTAATCAACACAAAAACTTGAACACATACTGGGTCACGACAAGCATGAGGTTTTGTTCCTAACAGGTTCAACTCTACATGATGTGCTCTTAATAGATATATGCTTTCATACTTCACCCCCATGTGTGTTAGATGGCGTTTGTGATTTTTACCACTTGGTGGAATTTCCGTTTGATTGTTCATGTTTTGCACATGACCATATTCTGATATATTCTGCATATCGATGTGCTGATTTATCATTTCACTCAATTAGCCAGTCACCAACACGACACGAATAGACCTGTATGGTAAGATGTGTGTGAATTACGCCAAGGTAATGATACCAATACATTGCAAAGTGAATATTGGAATGTGTAATTTCCGGTTTTCACATGACAGGATGAAGGATGATTTTATCCAACCACATATTTGCCCAGGTATTCTATCAGGTGGTTCTGTCCCGAAATGTGCTTCATATTTTATGATTAGGCGTTTCCCTACTTCTCTTTGCAGTGTCGGTGATTCATAGGTGAAATAACTGATCCATTAGTATATTCTATTTGTATGATTTTGAGTCAAGGTGTGTTTTATAATAGGTGTAGTTCCAATGTCATACCTGCTGTTTTCTCCTACCGGTCTCGCTACACACGTTATCACAATTAACTGATCGTGCATTTTTATGAATAAGTGTGTGTATTCAGCCTAGTCTAGTCTGTAAACTTCAAATACAGTCGGCCTAATATGTCATGTAATATGAGTTTCCCGAACATTACAAACTTCGTGGTAAATGATCTTCAGAGTGGATATGACATTTCATACTTTAGATTTAATAATCTTATCATAATACCTTGATATGATTGAACATAACATGTTTCGATAAATCCTAACTTTCTGCATCTCTGCGTTGTATTAATATGAGTCAGCATTAATATAAGTCAACAATACACAACATATATTTTCAGTGAATACCACGTAAATGAATCCAACCTTGTTTTTGCATTTCAAAATCCCTGAAATTACCCATGACTCTGAAAGTTACTCTGGGCCAAATCGATGTCACCACTGAAATCACTTGTTGAAGTAGTCTAGGATTTACACTGTATTCTGACAGCTCCCATTATGATACTAATTTTGCACAAAATGTAAGTTTTCATGATATGATTCTAGTGGCCAACTGTCATGCCTACAATACGTCGCTGTTCCGAGTCAAGCACTTAGGTGTGGTTACATATATATGACATTATGTTCCTTGCCTTTGTACCGAATCGTTCAAGCCTTTGGGCAAGTTTAGTTATTACATCCAAACATAACCTCAATATCATATATAATTAACAGATATTAGCCTATCACAGAATGAATGATCTTTATGACGTTGTACTGCAAAATGAATTGATGTCCGTGATTACATTGTCAATGAGGTTTCGAAGTTTGTCAGATTGTGTTAAATATTTATCTCGGCTAAATATATTATGTGTACCATAATCACATAATAGTATCGAATTTGCCTCATCACTAAAGACTATTATTGATGTGACATTATAACACAAGGTAATGGTTTAACCTTGGTACATCATGTTACCAATGGATCCATAGGATAATCAATTGCAATTTGTCCACAAATAAGCTTCATGAATGGATTCGTCATTTCGGCAGAATGACTACTAAATACATACTCCAGTGATCCACTGTATAAATTGATATTTGTTGTTCCAGAGGGTAGGATTGGCGAACAACATTATATTGTTTTTATTGGGGTTGGGGATATTTTCATGTTTTCATGGATCTAATTTGCACCGAAACATGTAATATAGATATACTAATAATTAAAGCTGCTGCCTTCGAATGTATGCAATTTTTTTTTTTCAAAACCAATTTTTCGTTAAACACATCTAATGCAATATAACAAAAGGTGTGCTCAATGATTTTGACGATTACAGTCCGTCCGTGTTGTCTTTTCGTCCGTTTTAGTGCCCATTTTGTACCGGTTTTGTAAATAAACAAACGAAGTGTATCCATCAAACCCGAATGTAAACAAAAGCTCAAATTGCGCTTAAAAGTCCACATCGAGTACATTTTCCAGTTCGTATGTGAATATATAGTGTAGTTGTGAGAAAATAATCAGTGATATACCATGATGTGCGTGGAATTGTCAGTCTATCTTGCACCTCTATGCTTTGTTTACATCTGCGTGTGATGGATACAGTTTCTGTATTTACGCAAGGACCGCCTGCTCAAATGACCAAAATTTCCCTAAGGACTGGTTATTTTCATTACATTTGATGTGAGTATGTTTCATTCACTTAGTTTAGCATGTTTAATATGAAATACAGTTTTAAAAAATACTGACTGGTTTCGAAGGCAGCTGCTTCAAGCCGGGTCCATAGGCACACTACTCTACACAACAACTGCATAGCACAAGTTTCTCCAGCTAAAAAACCGGCAGAATGTACACATCTCATGTATTGGTTTGAGGATAAGAAAATCTATGTTTAGAGCATGTAAACGATACTCATTGTAAGGATTCTCCCTCATACAAAAAATGAATCATGATTGGATGAATTACAGGAAGTAACGTGTTGACGGTTACTCTAGTTTCCTTGTCAATAACCTTTGAGGTGAAGTTATATATAGGTACACTATACACACTACCTATGTTTATATCATATTTATCTAAAACCACTGATATAAACTACTATGCATGTTTCAGCCAATAAATTTTGGTTCACATCTCTGCCAGAAAACACCCTCACAATCCTGGGGTCCAGTGATGAGGATTTTAGTCCTCAAAGAAGAGAAGTTTGTGTACCATTGTTTCGTCTTTGAACCACAACCAAGCGATGATTCTCTCCTCCATTCTGTGTAGTTTGGCCTTGAAGTGGATCTTCGTTTCGCCGCTTGCCACAACAAACTGCCTCGTAAAATCCACGCTTGAAGTCCTTTGACACGAAGTTATAAATGATAGGATTTGCACATGAGTTGCCATAAGCGAGACAATAGGCGATCACTCTGAACACCTCATACCACTTCCCTCTCGGCACTTGTCCAAAAGACGAGAGGAGCTGATTGATGTGAAGCGGCAGCCAAAAGACACTGAACACAATCACCACAAGGAGTATCACCTTGGAAGCTCGAGCTGTCCTCTCACGAGTCTGTCCTAGCGAGGTGCAGCTCACAGCTCGCAAGTGCTTCAGGACGATTAAGTATATTCCACATATGACTGTCAGAGGTAGAGTGTATCCGAATACGAAAAAAGTGATGAAGAAAGGCTTGATTGACGATTCAGCCATTCCACAGTAGCTTAAATTGATATCAAACACCTTCAGCTTGTGTGCAAAGGAACTCGGGATATTCACCAACATGACGGTAATCCAGATGAGCAAGTTACAACAGACGATGTTGCGTTTGGTTCTATACCTGGCGGTGTTGCTGCTGTGAACTATAGTGGCATACCTGAGCAGTGACACAGCCATAAGTGTATACACAGTTACATAGGCTGTCACGTACATCACATAACTGATAATCTTACAACCCACATCCCCAAAGGGGTAGGTGAAGGCGGCAAACTTGTAGGCGGTGATGGGTACACATATGACGAGGAAGGCCAGATCTGATAGAGCCAGGTTAATCAAGAGATAGTTGGTGGCTGTCTGCATGGCTCGGTGCCTGACGATCACGTAGATGACGAGCAGATTGCCAGCTGTGCCGACTGTGATGATTATCGAGAACAAGACTGGGGTCAGAATGGACCACAGAACATAGTAGAAAAGCACCGTGCTCTCATCAAACTCTTCGTTATAATAATATCCATAATCGTAGCAGGAGGTGTTGGTGATGGTCTCGTTAGTGGCCGAATCAACACACTCCACACTGTCATTAAGGAGGGTCTGTGGCTGGTAATTTATCCCATCTGATGGCATTTTTGTCTCTTCCATCATGTATCGATGCGTAATGTAGGAACGTAGTGATGAAACGTATATTCACTTTCTGAAATGAAAAAAGGCATGATACAATAGTGACATTTTCACCTGCTGTAGTCGACCTATGAATCAATCAAGTTATTTAAAATACTATTGATTTTAATACGTGTGATTATTGATTTTAATACGTGTCATTATCTCATCAATTGCAGTGTTTTGATATATGCTATGCAAATACTACAAAATATTTACCATACTTCAAGAAGAATATGCTGAAATTAATTCGGAGCAAAAGGTTTGTAGAATGCAAGGGAATCGCATCAGCTTTGATATAGAGCTATTTCCTTCTTCCATTACTCCATTACATTACGAAATAAATGCAGGCTTTCACCATTATTGGCTCATGCCTCATGTAGCGCAGATTACTATTTCTTCTAAATTCAATGATGATTAAATGTGCCAGACGGATTAAATATGGTATACATTTAGTGGATGAGTAGTATCAGTGGAGTAAGGTGCGCTCTTGGGCCCATCTGAAGATTTATAGTATGTGTAGATTATAGTAGATCATGTTTTGGGTCTTTGTTCATATCATTAACTAGTTTTAAACCATGCTCCTATCATCTGTGCTCCACAGTTGAACGACACCAATGGTTTTGTTAAAATGTATCAGCAATTAATTCTTATTGTCATTATGTTATTAGATAATCCTGGTAATGACCTCTCAGACAAAACAAAAAACTTACCATTGGATTTCTCTGAAACGATGTGATTTATCCATATCCAAGTTGTTCTGCAATTTGCAATCTCGTTGAAGCTTTCGCATATAATCTCAGCTTTGTATGTCCTCACGAGCATCGGCTGCTCTGTCACAGGCAACCGCCACCGGAGTGCTTACAATATTTCTGGGCGACAGAATAAATCCCCTGAAGGGGGATCAATAAACAGCCTGAGTAGAGGTACCTAGCCAATCAGAACGACTGTATCATTGAACCTCTCTCTGCCTGACTGCATGTGTCTCGTAGCAGGCCCGTCAACATGGAGCGGCATTAGGGACCCGATATCACTTTGCAGAAGATGGTGCCAACTATAACCAGGTAAACCAGTGTTTGATATCAAAGGCCTCCCGCTCTCACCCAACCTCATTGTATGTTGTATGATCAAAAGTTATGTGGACATATTTGCGTTGATGTGGTGAAAATTGTGCATCGTTTGTTCGAACGCCGCATACAGCATTCACGGGCTGAACTACATCATACTTGGACTGCGTGTTTAGATTATGAAATATGAGACTAATTTTTTTTACATCTGTGGTAGTGACAGTATGGATATACATTGTACATGTATGTTGAGATTTTTGGATGCTCTGACTTTGAACCGTAAATCTATGTCAGCTCAAATATGCAATAAAGTGCCTAAACCAGCAATCAGTTATTGGCTATAAATTTTGTTCGCCCAGTTGCGTGCTGCGTCTTGTCCATAATCCCCCGAACCAGCATGTGCGTGTTACTGTATTTTCTTGACAATGTTCTGGTAATTCAGATTGCCTTCATGATAGAAAAAAAATCCAGTAAGTGGTGTATAATAAAGATCATGACAGCTTATTATAATCAACTAAATTATGCATAATTATCAGCATTGGTAGTTGAACCTCACGGCAGCGGAGTTAAGTTGAACCTACGGCAAAAACGGCACCCGCTAATATGCAAATGTTAAATGCATAAAGATGGAAATAAGCTTTTTCATGTGATTCAAAATATCTTCCGGGATGACATTAGTATGTACGCTACATCATACAGATAGTACAAAATCGATTCCTGCTACAATCGCGACAATGGGCGAATACGACAGAAATATGTGCATCAATAATTCCCCTGACCACTGATGGACGGTCATCAAAGACAAATCCCATTATACACGAGCGCACCCTCGCGATACTGCAACAGATTATGTGGATGAGAGATTGGTGGTAGCACAGGTGAGCTCAAGTCGCATTCTTTACTCCGCAGATTTCTAAGAGATTATTATATCAATAATAGATCTCTGGTTAAGTGTGGGTTTTTTTTTTTGACGTGATAAATCGGAACCCCACCCTGGAGGAAATGGCAGCTGGTTAGTATCAAACTCAGGTAATGGGGTTCCTGTTTGCCACCAGGATCGCCACCATGTAATTCGGGTATAGACAAACCATAGAAACAGTCTACTTGTCAGACTCATACAAAAACGTAATAATTTTACGTTAAATTTGTGTCATGTTTGTTTTTGCATAATACAAACAATGGACATGACGTTTTTAGTACTTCTTGTTCACAATAGACTGTTTTAGAGCCCCAAAAGCACATGGCATCAGCAGGTACCCCATTATTGTGTTCTGTCGTTGTTGGTTGTTTTTCGGTTTTGTCCGACACTGGAGACTTCTACAAAAATATCCATATTAGACATTTGTCACCAATTAATTGTCCATACATATTGAAACTCATCATTACATTACCTATGTTATAATATCGCTTACATCAAATTTTTTACCTGTGCGCCTCAGTAGATTCATCTTTGTTGCTTCATGTATATCTGCCTGAGCCAGGACTTTACTAAACTTGTGACAGAATACAGCCACCAATACACCAGTCCTGTTCATCATAACAGAATGGATCTCCGGAAGGTATATAAATATATAGCACGCGGATTGGCACTCGGCACGCGGAATGTCGTCACAGACTCTGTATCAGGCGCGGGTAGGTGATGGTATCCAGTCAGTATTTTACAAAACGATCATTCCACATCTGTGTATTGAGTTTTGATATCAGTATTGTTTTCCAAAATTGTTTTGAGTTACCGAAGTGTTCGAAATACACAAATATATAGCTTAGTGGAATTAGGTCTATCAATCTATATCCAACATTGACAGTATCTCCCATCACGATATCTGTTGATTATCCAAACCTAACGATTGAAGATGCAAATATGATTCTTCAGGTGATCACAGATGTGTCCTGGGATGACACTAATAGGCACACTACATGAAAAGAATCGGCTGCTGCAACAATGATCAATTTAATGGGACAATACACACCAATATTTCCCCTGACCACAAAGAACCCCATACTCATGCTTGTACCTCACCATGCAGAAGAGATTATGGGAGGGGAAAGCTCGACGTTACACAGGTGAACACAATTCGTTGTCTTTGTTTCCTATATTTGCTTGGGACTTGATATTATTAATCGATGCATTGTAAATTGTAGGGTTTTATACGCTGTTTACCAACACACACTTTCAGCTATAATTGCCTGCAGTCGATAATAATTCTATTTCTGGCCAGGATAAATTGGGTTGTGTAATGATTGTGAGAATATATAAGTGAAGTCTGATGCCACCCTTGCTCAACACAAATGTATTGCAAGTACCAAATACAATACCAAATACGAATTAATATCGGGATGCTGCAACATTCCTGGAAACGATAGTTCGTCGTTCCTATCTGTATCGGAAATTGTTCAAAAAGTACTGCTGCTCAGCACGAACCTGTAATTGTAGTAGTTTCATCAACTTAATGCTAATCTGTACTGACAAATTTTGCTGATTTTTCATGAATATACTACACACTGTCAACTGCACTACTATAAATCACAAGTCATGTAATCCCGGATAAACGGAAAGTGTCCCCGTCCTCATACGATTTATATCCCCATAAACATGGTGCAAGCTGTCGCAGAACAAGGAGTTTGGGAGGCACTTCATCCAGGAGAAGTGTCATGGCAGGTGTGCTTGTCCTTCAATCCGGTGTTTATATTCCATACATTTGTGGTTCTGTCCACGTTTATTACGTGTTGAAAAACTGGAATTCTGATATATTTGGAGATTTTGATATAATAACCCAGCTCATCTCATAGGCAAGGCCTTGATTAAAAGAATAACATGGAGTTGCAATTTGATAAACGTGATATTATCAATGAATACATACTTTGGCATTTTTGCTTGAACGTTCTAGTTTCGACAGCTGCTATTATTAGGTTGTTTTTTTTCTTCCTCATCCTAATTTTAATCTCTAAATTTATTATCAACAAAAATTTAACACAAAAATACTAAAAACATTTCAAGAGGAATGTGTTTTTTATTTTTTCATCTTCGGATCAATTCCAAAACGGTGGCCGATATCGATGTCTAGTTCGGACTTTTCAAAGTTCAAACGTCTTCGCCTCCGAGACCACCTGACGGAACTGTTAGAAACTTTGTGTATTGATAATATGGGATAGTTCCCACAGAGTTAATCAACCATTGTCCAGTAAACTATCTCAAGCATTAGGCTGATCTTTATTCGTTGATCACAAATCAATATTACACCGGGATCTTGATTAGACAGAAAACAGTTGTTATCGATGGAACATAAATATATTTATATTAACACACCGAGGAAGAACTACGCCTGTGGTTGGTGAACTCTTAACGTATTTATGTTCCCGGTTAATCAACCACGATTCAATGACATAACTGTATTATTGTTCATGCAACGTGGTTAAACCAATGAGCAAGTATTTCAGTGTAAATGCATGTGATGGTTAATATTATATTTCAATATTCCTGTATACAATTAAAATGGGACCTACCCAAATCAACGATTTATGTTGATCTATTCTGCAATATGTATCTTACTGGTTTCTATGGATATTTTGTATGATTATGGGTTTCTTTGGACATGCAACACAACTGCATGACCATACATCACCAGCCATGTTATCCCGGATGAAAGGAAAATGTTCTCGTCTTCAGATGGTATATATCATAATGCGAGATGTGACAAAACAAGAGATTGGAAAAGCATTTCATTCAGAAAGTATCATGGCCGGTGTTCTTGTCTATCAATCCTGCTTACACCCCACAAGTTTGTTCTTCGAACCCCCATTTATTTCACGCTGGACAAAAACAGGTTTGTGATGTTTTTGTGAACAAAAGGGATATGATTTTTAATTTCAATTTGTTCATTCACAAACCAAACAGAAAATACAATACAACAACAACTTGTACAGCTTCTGATAACTGAGGTCTTGCTTGAAAAGAATAATATGGATTTCGAAGTTAATGATCATGATATATTCGTTACGCACGTCGGTTTTATTTCTAGAATGCTCAAATTTTAACGTTATTTTTTATACTCCATTTCTCACAATACTACTTTATACTACTACTATTTGATCACATAATACACTGGGATTTTGATGAGATTGATAACATTTATTATCGATAAAACATGTAGAACAATTCGCATGATTTGTGAACTCATGACAATAATAATTTTAGTTTTCCTGATTTTCTTGTACGCTTTAAAAGCATACGTGTATATTTAATCATACAACATGCTTAGGGGTAATCATATAAAATATCTGAAAAGGACACATTTATTTCCTATAAAATAGCAAAACTATACATGCTACATGATTACGTAATGGACTTTCGCTGTAAACAGATAGTGATGTGTTGATGACTAGAATGCATATATCTGAGAACATATGACTGATGTCATCACGAGAATGTATATTTTCAGCAAACGACCGGTTTTCGAATTACATTGCGATCCATTAAGTGCACGAAATCACTTGCTAATGACAGCGTAAAGAGTGATAATTGGGCCGTGCTAATAAATGTGTGGGGTGTGTTAATCGTCCCTTGATAATGTCTGTGGAGTGTGTTGCGTGGTCTTGTGATGCAATCAGCACCAATGGCTTGTGACATGTTTACGTTCACACAATAAGGAGCTTCTACGGTGCTGGAATATTGTAACCCAAATCAAACAATCTCTTGAATATAACTCGGCTTCTAGGACATTGTAAAGCTGCAAGACACCGTGAGATTGAATCCCATCAGTGGTCAATCCCTACCCAGCCTGACCAAAGAGTGTGATGTGGGATCGATTGATACATTTAGGCTGACCATTCTGCCGTGAAATATTCAGGTGTACATTAGAAACAACTGCATTTAACACACTGTATGTCTCTGATGACGCCAATGTGTCTTTGGATAAACTTTTTGGTCTATCGCAAATATTATATTTTACTGTGTTATTGGCATCATCAAAATCTGACTTGGTGGTAATAGATTGATACTTACATTCACCTACGAGTACGATATAGGGGGACTTCCAAGAAACTAGGATGGATGGATAATAAGGACGGATAATGAGGATGTTATGACCAAGAAACGAGGATGGAGAAACTACGGGTCCTCTTGTAGTACATGTGCAACAATGTGGATTGGGCTCACATGAACATGTGCTGTTCTCGCTAAGAACGACGTTTAACAAAACGTGCTCGTTACAGGCAACAGAAGTATCAGCCTATCACATCACACAAAGACATGCTGTTCTTGCTAAGAACGACCTTTAACAAAAATGTATAGCACATCGTTACAGGCGACAGGAGAAGTATCAGCTCATCACATCACACATAGACATGCTGGTCACTGGACATCCTTCTCATGGGAATATATGCCTCGGAAGTACACGATTACATTGATCGCCTTGAGAACATGAATGGATATGCAGGACACAGAACCAATATTTACCACTGCGCTGGCTGTAGTTTGTAGCGGGCCTAGGATGTTTGTACAACTGCTGCTTGTCATGATGATATATCCTTGAAACTCGCTGTTCATTCATAGAGAGACTGAGGGTCTAGCAACTACCAACGCATATCGGCTCAGGTAGTTTCTGCTGCCTTTTCTTCTGTATTCAATAAAGATTCCAAGGCTTACGTTTTCATTGAGCGATTATCAATGGATTTTGAGACAGTACAAGTTTCGTGTGGGAAAAATAATTAGAGCATGCTATACTAAATGCACAAAACATGATTTTCAATGTTATGTGGTTGTATTATTCAATTGATGTCAAGAATCAAATTCAAAATTACGATGCATGTATATGCAGCAAATTGGTTTCTGGAAATTTTGTGTAATGTATGATGGATGCCACTTTGCGGAGCAGATGTTCATTGTTTCTGGAAAACCTGATTATAACTCAACACGGAATGAATACATATCATTGCCATTGTCAACAGAGTCATGGCAGGCTTTTTGTGTGCGGCCTACTCTAACACAATCTGCTTCGCAATGGATGCAGCTAGACGAATCTGGGTACCGTAATTGTGTGTATCTATACACACAGCTATGAGCAGAGAGCCTGATGCCGTCAGTCTGTTCCGTCTAAAAGAGCGGGACAGTGAGTACGGGTGTTCGGGGAGTGGATTTTCACACCACCACCCAACCTTACCTGTCCTCTGATCAAATTCTGTTGCATTCCTCATATCTGCCTATATTACCGTACTCCCTAATATAAGGTTTGACCGTTTCGTTGTTTGTCATCCTCAATCAAACTTAAAATGTTCTTTGATTTCCAGTGCCGCCTAACACAATACGTCTATTGATTTCACATTTAGCGGTTAAACATACATTGTACGTCCTTCCCAAATTTTATTTTATTTTATTATATGATCACATACTTTTGCAACCATGCTTCCATGGAATTACATCTTTCTATTACAATCATTTTTAAGAACAATCACAAAGAATCTTCCACAACTTACATGCAAAACTGTCATTCATTTATGTGACCAATAAAAGACAGACAACATCAAGGCAGAGTTTGATGCAGGTGAAGCACTTACATGTCTTTTGAAAACGCAAATGTCATAGTTGACTGTAAAATGGACATGGACAGTTGTCATCGCTCACTGTTTTCTATAACTCTTTCATGCGACGACGCCTGTCAAAAGTTTCATACAATATTTACTGTGTTTTGATGAGTTAAACTCTCCGGGAATTATGACTAATATCTCGATAAGTCATAAAATTTCGTGTGGTTTTGATCTATTTGTGGCTGTACTATCATGGAGAACGCGGAGAATTTCACATGACACGATGTAATAGCTTAAACACTCTACTTGCATTTAGAACTAGTAATACGTCGTGTTCTCAGCGCATGTCTATTGATGTTTTATATCGTGACTCAAACGTTTCAAAAATATCATGATTAAAAAGTATCGAGCTGAACAACATAACACCCGTTTGATCAAGTATCTCCTGTTTCAACAGAGACAATGAATTACCTGTCAATGGGATTTCTGCGGGTTTTTTTTTTTTTGGTTACCGGACCTTTGGTCCGATAACCTATTGTCGTGCATTGCGTCCGTCGTCGGCGGGGGGCGGTGTCGTCCGTCTACATTTTTATCTTTAAAGGATACGATGGAATCTTTCTTAAATTTTTGCACAAAAATGCCTAAAATATTTCACGAGCGAGGTATTTTTTAGTTGTTTTTTTATTTTCGTTTTTTTTTTTCAAAATCACGGCCATTTAGACGGAAAACGGAGTTTGGATTTAGACGGTCGTTTGGACTTAGACTTAGAGATTCTCAAAATCTGTTCAGTACCTTTTTTTCTCATTGAGCACTCCTCGTATGTACCCCTGTGACGTGTATGAGTTTCGTTGCCTTGAATCGCTCGAAGTGGGCTATTTTGGCCCGAACTTGGCTCAAATGGAAATTTCCCATGTTAGATTCTCCTTTGCTTTATAATGGGACACATCATTGCTAATATCTCAGTATTGAGATCAGATATTAGGAATCAATTGTGGACATATAGGAAATGATATATATGCTGAATATTCTGGTGACCTTGAATTTGACCTTTGACCTCATTTCCAAGGTCAGAGAACAAAATGGCAAATATTCCGCATATTATCAACTTTAAAGCCCAGGAATCAATTGTGGATAAATAGGAAATGATATATGCTGAATACTCTCATGACCTTATTCCCAAGGTCAGAGCACAAATGCCTAATATATCCCATTATCGACTCCACAGTCTAGGAATCCATAGCGAACGTATAGGAAATGATATATGTTGAATATTGCGGTGACCTGGAATTTGATTTTCAACCTCATTGTCATGGTCAAGCAACAAAATTGGTTTTCTCTCTCATATTGATACCCGTAAATCACAAAAACCTTCTTAGTTTATATAATCCTGGATTAAAACAACTGGTTGAATGGTGTAACAATGAAGAAAGACTTCTCCGACTATTCTATGATACACCAACAGGGACTTCGATGGTTTCAATTGATATTAATCGGTGATATTTCACAAAAGAGTCGCAAACATGCGGGTATTGTCACGAACTGTGTGTCCATTTTCGTAAATATAACGATGTTCGCAAGTAATTCATAGTAGCATACGTGATGTTTGCTTATTGGGATGTTCCGTGGAAACAAAACTTGAAACTTTAACTAGTTTTCCTTGAAACTTTAACTAGTTTTCCTTGAAACTTTAACTAGGGACCTGTGTCGTTTTCTGTGCCATTTCCTCACGAATAACGCGTAATACTCACGATCTCACGCGGCACTCCCTGAATAACGCGTAATGCCTAGCCACAGTGGAAAGGACCCGTGGGAAATAAATCTCAGTACAATGCAGTATTTGGTTATTGTTGTAAGTAGATTTCACCACAGTGCCACACCCAACTACAAACCACCATGTATTAGCTTGGTTAATGTGTTTAGCAGCACTTTTACAACATTTGGGAAATCCATACATAAAGTTCATTTACGAGCAAATTACAATCGATCGTCCCATAAATGAATTGATAGCATGATGTACGAAGGCTGAATACAGTGCCACACCAATAGTGATGTGGTGAAAAGGCAAACTAGATTTTTACCACAGTGATTATCGGAACCATCATCATAGGTGATCATATGGCATAAATAATAATAAACACAATTTGACAGGCAAAATTGCCACGCAATCAAGGACAATGATTCAATTTTTATTACAACAGCATAAAGGGGCTTCCTGGTATAGTCGACTGATATCTGAATATATCATATTCTTTCATTTCATGTTTGCTGAATGTAAGCTCATTCTGTTCTTCATATATGATATTTGGGATTATATTCAGGATGCAAAATTAACTGTCTGAGAGCGTTAACGATTCCCCATTCAGGAGACATTTTGTACAAATTCGACCTACTAAACCAAGTCATTATCAGCGAATATATATCAGGGCACACACCAACGCATGTAATTGTCACTGAGAATCATAGAAAACCATGATTTTCATATTGTAATGACATAATGTTGATACATACTTGCGTTTACAAAACATCACTTTTATCCTCGGTATTTCAGCAGCGAACGTGACAGAATTAGACTGTATTCATTTTTTTCGGACATTTTTTGCATTTATTCTGCAAATTGTGCAGCTTTCAAAATACATATTCACGAAATGAATCAAGGATGGATTGCATGCCTAACTGAATATTTTGAAGGTCTCGATGTGAATTAGGTGGATGAAACAATCTGCATAATACGTCCATGTACATTAGCAGCTCAGTCATTAGCAACAATTATAATTTTGGTCCCAATAGCCGGCCATAAGTTATTCACGGGTTGCCTTCACATTTTTCTAATGTAAACATACGAGTAGGGGATCGTATATAAGTAACGATATCATGGTTTGTGACTGAGAACAGTGATGTGTTGTACCCGTAGAAGTTGGCTGCCAGAATCATCAGTGCTGACTGGTCGTAGCGGTGACATTGAACGCTTGGCTTCCCATCAACAAACTTGCAATTGAGTCGGGAACCCGCAGGAGATATGCAGTTACGGTCCAGTGCACAAAGTATCCACCAATATGTAATGCCTTTATATACTGCTTCGGATCGGCTATGGTACACTCCGCCTGATTGTCCTCGTCCAGTATCATTGAATTCGGACATCATTGTAGGGATGTAGTCGAACATGCGGGGATTAGTTGTTTCAGCTGGGGGAAGCTTGAGAAGGATATCAAAGTACAAGAATCCCCCTGCAGCTAGAATGTTTGGGAACCAGACTGAGAGGTTCTGTAAGAGGCGAAATGAGGAATCCATCCAGACCACGGCTGGATGTTCTCGTAAAATCTCCTGGAAGATAATGTACAAATATTTGAAACATAGCAGTAGTAATTGTCATGAATTTACAAAATATCAATAGTTGTGGTTGTATCATTGTTGTTGTTGTTGTTGTTGTTGTTGCTGTTGTTGAATTGAGACAGTACCTGCACTATTAGAGGTTTGAAAGAATATGTGTGTAGGTTAGAGACGTGGTCTGGATACTTGGAGAAGTTGAAATTCCTGAAAATCACACCGCAAAAGGTTTTCACCTGAGAGGTGATGGGTGGGACGTGAAAAAGTGAACAACAATGCAATCACATGTATTGGAAATAATTTAAAATGATCTAATTTGATTAGATATGGGACAAGTCGATTCATGAAATTATATGTTATGAAAACGTTTGAATTTGATTTGATGTTATAATTGATTCACCTTTTGGATCTGGTTGGCTTTGAGTCCCAAGTCAAAATAATATATTTTATAGCCTGGCATGTTTTTCTGAACACTGGCAATCGCATCAATCGACTCATTGACGTGATCTGAAGAGGCGCCAGTAACGAAAACAAAATCTTCAACTGTCTTGGAATCGAGTGTGACAAAATCAGACGGGGGTATACCCAGTGACGTCATAAATCTTCTGTCAACTTTGATGGGAACTTTTACTTCGGAGACGTTGACACTTGGAGGAGGCACATACTTTTCCGTAAATGTTTCCTGAGCTGCTACCGAGCTTTCAGTCTGTGAAGAAATCATTCCCTCTTGATTGACACTTGCTTCCTGGTAACGAGATAGTATGATTAGAATAATATTTCTGGTATGATACATATTAGGCAAACGTTTATGTGTGATCCACTGTTATACTGGTATTTCTACATTGGAACGCATACATTTCTTTCCAGATTCATGCCAGCCCTATCAATTAGGAGAGAGTCAGTCGAACTCGTGATTCCAGACTTATACAACCTCTGGAAAGTTAAATAAAATAACATGTTATATGATAGAGGTACTTGATTGAGATATGGTTGCACTTCGTAATCCCATTATAGATGGAGAAATCTGGTACAGCTTGTAATACAGTTTTCGGTTGTTTGTACTCACTTGTTCAATATAGATAACTGTTCCAAGTATCAACACAACAACGCAGGGAACGAATAAGATATTTCCTGTCGATTGAGATCCAGGAACCTTGTTCTTATTCATCTGGAATATTTATCATGTTCGGGACTTCGTAAAGCTACTAACTGCTCCTATTCCCAAGATTCGGCCTGCCACATTTTAAACAGTACTTATGTAGCATTGTTGAATGAATTATGAGCAAAATTATGATTACCTTCATTGCATTCCCTGACCACGAATCTATAGAACATAGTCTCTTGACTCCACATCTCATACACCTTAATCTGTACAATTGTATAACATGAGGAATGTTGAATAAATTGATCGTTGTTTATTACATCGGAGACACAGTGTGTGTTCGATACCAAGATTCATGAATGGAATTGTTTATTTATATTGAAGAGTCGTTGAATGGCAATAATTCTTGAAAACACGCCCATGAAATATTTCACCATTCACATGCGGAAACATCATTCATTTATGTGAACAACAAAACGCGGAATGATATGTGCAAATGCCATAGTTGACTGTGAGACGGACCTGAACAACAATGACTGGCATCGATCACTTTTTCCCAGAACTCTTTCACGCAGTGTCTATCAAAACATTTGTGCAAAATTTCATGCAACTTCGATCGTGTTCATGATGATTTACACTCTCCAGTCATTATGGCTAATATCCCCATGGATTGTAAATTTTCGTGTGTGATTCAACTTTGTTGGGTTCAATCATAAAGAATCCGTCACAATGTATACGGTGGTACGGTCCTTTGTTTGGGGGCTCCATTCTTAGTGAGGAATGGAGAGTCGTTTGGGGACAATCTTCCATGTAGCGAAGAACAAGTGCGTCACCCACACGTTCCAGCATGAGCTGCGAGTTGGAGCCACTTCTTACATGTCTGTGTTCGTCACCCCTCAAAGTTGATGCCTATTAAGTAAAATAGTTTGCGAATCAGCTTATTCGGCGTACCAGTTCCTAGAGTTCCATGTGTTCCATCTTCCTTATTCTGCGTGATTATTTATGCCTGCTTTTTGCCGATAGCTAGCCCACTCTTAACGCGTTCTTTCATGAGGCTGTCGAGTGTACCATGAACTATTTTTTTTCGAATCCTTTGTCACGCAATCAATTGAAACTACAAATATCAGCACTCTACTAGATAGAGTTGTAAACTGATGACGATGTCGTACAAGGTGTCAGGAGAATAGTCCTCATCATTAAATTTCCTGATCTCGCAAATAAAACATGACACTGATCGAGTAGTTGATCCTCGAGATGTTTCCTCACAACGCATATGTGCTGTGGACAGTTGCGGTGCTCTTTCCACTCACTGAAGAGATAGTTAGAGTAGTTGATCCTCGAGATGTTTCCTGATAATGCCAGCTGTGCTGGTGACAGTCGCGGTGCTCTTTCCACTTACTGAAGAGATTCACAGCCCATCGGATTTTGTTTTCTGTAGCCTTGGCACATCTATAGGAAGCATCAATAGTTAACTTGCTAGACAATTTGTGATATGACTGAAAATGATTATTGTACTGACGGTCGGAAACCCATCAGCAAATTGTTTTCATTTGTAATCATAGCACTTCTTCTGGAAACAATGTCAATTTCCTCATCGTTCTTGGTGGGTGAAATCGACCAGAGGGCTGTTGTTCCTACGGGAACATATACCATTCCTTGATTCAAATGAACCCCGGCACTTCGTTTCAAGTAAGGAATGGAGAGTTGCTCGGCTTTGATCCTTCACATAACAATACCTTGCAAAAGTTTCAATCAGTTGATTATTATTTAGCACGCACTTAGAACTATTAATGGGCAATGATGTCACTGTATGTTTATTGCATATTTTATCAGTATATTTGTATGGGGCATCAGAGTCACCTTTAACAAAATAAGCGGTATTATATTTAACAACAATATAGTGGTATCGACGTTGTCCCTTTTCGGAGAAAAATAAATTATTGATGAGTTTTTTAAGTTGAGACTTCAGTTCAGAATGAGGTATAGTTTTGTACAAAGTGGAGAAATCAAATGTTTTGATAGACGTTACTTTTGCAAGTGTGTGAGCATGTAGATATTCCAATAAAAATCTGGAACTTCTCAAAATCCACATTTGGTTTATACTTCTTCTAGAATGGATGGTTTCACAGTACTATTGGAGAACCTGTTCAATTTTAGACAATACAACAGTTAATGGACGTAGAATCAATACCCAGTATTAAGTATTCTGAGCGGGTCCGTTATCCAATCTCATAGTGCGGGTACAGAAGATACAAAAATAACCGCTAAACTCATGAACCCCTCCCCCCCCCCTCCAAATGGCAATTAGGAGGTGAAATCAGGTGTTCCGGATAGAGTGAGCATTTCCTGCCCCACTAGTGGGACCCGTCATGAATTCCCCGAAATTAACATGAAAATAGATCTAGTTGCATGGCAGTCCATAGAATTTCTTGAAGGCAGCTATAAGTCTTGGTAAAACATATTCTTTTCGCAGCAGTTTAGAGACTAAGCTGGGCTTTTCGATAATCGAAGTCCTCATATTTGCAACTAGCTCTGGAATAGCGTTGAGAAACAAACACACCATGTGCTGGTGCCACAAAAATGTTGCTGCTTAGAAAAGGGAAATTGGACTATGAAAAAATTGAAGTCATCACATTTGTCATATAATCTAGTTGATAGGTTAGAATCATTATCAATCTACAACCTCAGGTCTCGATAGTTGGAAAATTAGTGGAGTCTCTAGTATCCTTAAGGATCCTAAAGTTCTTTAGGATATATGGCATCCAAATAATCACCAAACTTGGGATTATTTAGTGACAATACATCGTCTATGTATCGGAAAGTGAAATTAAAATTACATGTTAGTTTCTTACAACTTCCTCGTTAAAAATGTTGGATGAAATCCGATTCATATGAGTATAAAAACAGGTCTGCCAATAATGCTGCACAGTTTGTACCCGTGGGAATACCAATAGTTTGTTTAAATATTCGACCACCAAATATTATCAATCAGAAAATTTACCATATTTACCACATCTATTTCAGTATATTTCTATGGGGCATCAGGGTCGCCTTCAATAGAATTATAAGCGGTATTATATTTAACTACAATATAGTGGTCCCGACGTTGTCCTTTTTCAGAGAAAAATGAATTATTGATGAGTTGTTAAGCTGAGACTTCAGTTCAGAATGATGTATAGTTGTGTACAATGTGGAAAATCAAATGTTCTGATAGACAGTACTTTTGAAAGT
This sequence comes from Terebella lapidaria, assembly GCA_949152475.1. NCBI lineage: Eukaryota > Metazoa > Annelida > Polychaeta > Terebellida > Terebellidae > Terebella > Terebella lapidaria. The sequence goes on along the minus strand of OX424570.1, from coordinate 13,650,302 downwards.
GTGTGAGCAATATAAATATTCCAATAAAGATTTGGAATTTTTTGATATCCACATTTGATTTATACCACTTCTACAATAGATGGTTTCACAATATTTTTGCAGACCGTGTTCAATTTTAGACAATATAACGGTTAATACTTTAGAAAGAGCTTTGGCAGAACATGATGCTGAACCTGAAACATATTTTTGTTTGTGTGGATTGTTGTGTAATTTTGGGATCCTTTGATAATACTTTAGAAAGGGTTTTGGTAGAACATGATGCTGAACCTGAAATTGTGTTTTTGTGTCAAATTGGGGTCCAATATAAATTTGGTAGATTGGAATCTTTACATGAGGCAATAATACCGAACAAATGCGATACAGACACATGATTTGATAAGATATCTTGATATAACTCATTTCATGTTCAAATTCAGTTAATCTCTTCGAGACTATGATTTTTCTATTGTAATAATACAATGTGGATAGCATACCTGCGTTACAAAACGCTACTTCTTTCCTAGAATTCCAGCAGCAAACGAATATTTACGAAGTAAATCATGGATGGATCGCATCCTAGTTGCAGATTATAGAATGTTAAGAGGTTTGATCAAGTATATATATCTAGTTCAGAGACGTGGTCTGGATATTTTGAAAACTTGAATGTCCTGAAAATCACACATCACAATGCGTTCACCTGGGAAGCGATGGGTGGATATGGAATAAATTTGATTAGCTATGCAAATACACGTTATGATGACGATGTGTTGATGAAAGAAGTGTTTAAATTTGATAGAGATTTTATAATTTAGGCGCCTGTTGGATCTCGTTCTCTTTGAGTCCCAAGTCATAGTAATATATTTTATAGCCTGGCATATTTTTCCGGACACTGGCAGTCGCATCAACCGACGTGGTCTGAAGAGGCACCAGTAATGAAAACAAAATCTCCAACTGTCTTGAAATCGAGTGTGACAAAATCAGACAGGGGTATACCCAATGACGTCATGAATCTCCTCTCCAATCTTGTTTCCTATGTACGAGAGAGTATCATACATTTCTGGTATGATACAAAAGTAGGTAAACGTTTATTTACAAGCTATTGCTATACAGCTATTAATAACATGTAAATGCATACATTTCTTTCTAAGTTCACGCCAGCCCTATCAATGATGAGAAAGTCGGGCGAACTCGGTGATTCAAAAGTTTTTTTTTTTTTTTTTTTAAATATTTCTGTTGGGCGAACCCATTTTTGTGTTTATGCAGTGCAACTTAATTATGGGGTGTGATATATTTACAACTGTGGAGTTCCATTCCGGTTTGGGACTGCATGACAGGCCTATGTCACACGCTTCCTATCATACCGTTCATGGACCTGGCATGGGGGTTTCCCTACCAGACCACGAAGCTATCCTGGTGTCAACCAGGCCCGGTGAACATAGCACCTGCGGACCCTATGGACCCTACGTGATTCAAAAGTTAGTCAACCTCTGGAAAATATAATATGTTATAGGATAGAAATCATTCGAGATTTAGTTTAACTTCTTACTCACTTACTCACAACAAATTGATGTTTCTGGCTATTAGGGTCCCACATAAGTGATGCGGCGACTCAAATTTTGCAATGTTGAAGACAATCAGGGATATATCTCAACGAAATGAGTGTATGAGTGTCATTGTATTAAATGAATCATGTGTAATAAACGAATCATGTGCATGATTCGTTCTGAACGAGTGGTGCAAAGCACTCGTAAGCTATTCATTCGTGAATAAAGCTATTCAACGCTTCGGCCCGTCGGGTTTCGGCCTTTCAGATCTACGATTAGACATTTACTCGTACTTTCTCTATTACATAAAACAACCTATCACCTTCATTGTATTCCCCTGACCACAATGCTGTAGAACAGAATCTCGAGGCTATCCGTCTCACATTGTATAACCTACATATTTGTGAAAGATTCATGAGGAATGCTGGTTAAATTGATCATTTTTTAATATATGAGGGACATTATGTATTCGATACCACGAATCATATATGAAACTGATTACTTATACTGAACTTGTTGGATAACTCACTCAAGTAAGTTACTCAAGTAATACAAATACCACATTGCTGATATATCACCTATTACTTGTTTGAATATTTGACGTTCAGCAAATCGCGAGTTGGGAAGATTTTTTGTTTTGTTCTGCACGTTGTAGTTCTGTATTTGTCAAATATATCACCGCTTTTAAGATCGCAGATTACCACTGCACCGTCCAAAATGAGCATGACATCACTTTTGAACCTGAAGCAAGCTGAACAATAAATGGCGAAAAGAAGAAACATACACGTTTACTGCCATCGTTCGTTATTATTATATCCAATCTCAACAATAATTTATTAAACTACTTATAAATATAAACTCATATACACTACTGATATATCATGCAACTAACTAGCATTTAAGTAGTAAGAGTGCATGTATGCTGCTGTGATGAATTTCCAAATCAGCTGTACTGTGGGACTGAGTTCACTGATAATATCTATTGTATCAGTCCAGAGTTTGTTTGCTCTATATCCCCAACAATTTCTATGATATTTAGATCAGAACGATTGCATAATACTGGAAGCTTTGGCCGTCCAACCATGCATGTGTACCTCGAGAGCGGCCATAATGCATTGTCTGCTTGTAAGATGAAGTTATGGCGTTGGTCCCTGAAGATAATGTTTTTCACAGATTGTAAAAGGTTTTGTTCAAGGATTGTGATTTAAGTCTAACTTTTGAATAGTTCATAGTTTGTGGAACTTCTTCAAGCTCGTCAACTTTATGGTACCCAATATAGCCCCAAAACATGATTCCATTCTTCGATACGGAAAAGCGATTTATGACACATTGCGGTATGTATCACTCATGCCCCCATTTAACTTTATTATCTGAATAGGTTCAAGTTCTCTATAATGCTTAAAAGCATTGTACACCTCAGTTTTGCTAGAGTTGCTACACTGAAATGCTATCTGCATGTGTGAGTGGACAGCTTCATTTAATGCAACAGCTTGTGCCAGTTTTCCTCTACCTGAGCTGGTACAAAGAATTTCAGGTAACTCGCATTATACCTTATATAATCGTATGATACCCAATCCATTTTATTCATTAATCAGTAACATATCTGACCAGAAATAGACCAACAATGTTCCGTTTCAATAGATGTGAACTCACTACCCAAGCACTGATCATAATGGTTCCAAATTTGACTATAACTAGCAAGGCAAGGTAAGGTTTTTCAACGTGTTCTAGACTCATTTTTTTCATTTGTGAGCAGACATTTACAATAGGTATATAATGGTAACATGATTCAGTAAGTGATACATGACTGATTATACATGTATATTGCCAATTATGCCTAGAACTATTACAAATAAAGCTTCCTTACATTTGATAGACTGATATACATGTACTTGATTACCATACTTTGAAGAATTAATAGATAAACAGAAGAGTTAAATAGGGGCAAGAACACACAGTTGTATGCGTCAATCGAGGTCTGTTACATTTCATTGGTCATACAATAAAAACCCATACAGTAACGTTTCAAAATGTATTATACAACAAATATAGCTTTGTCTTGGCATGATATCACACTAAGTTACGACCAAATTTTTATAAGAAATGATTCTAGGTGGTATATATTATGGGCTTTGTATTTGAATGTAGGATACTTTCATTCTAAATCGGTTATATCCGAAAAAGCCACTGAGTACACATTACTGTCTCTAAATCTCACCACTCACCATCTAATACATTGGTAAATGCATTAATCATACTTTGGCTGATATTTTGGGAAATCCAATCATGAAGGTCAGTTGCAAACAAATCGCCTTTGTTCAGACTATAAAGTAATTGATAATATGGTGAACGAAGGCTGATCAGTCAACCAGTTTTCCGTGCCACACCAATAGTGGTATGGTGATAAGGCAAACCCAATATTACCATAGTGATTGTTAGACCCATCATCATTATGTGATCAAAGATAATAATTAAAACAATCTGGCAGCCAAAATTGCCACATAATCAAGGACAGCGATTCAATTTGCACTACAATAGCATCAAGAGATATCTTGCTGTGGTAGACTAATATGTCATTCTTAGATATTATTTGGGATTATATCTGGATGCAATGATTTGCTGTCTCGGAGGATGAATGCTCTTCATTATGAGACATTTGTACAGAGTCGGCCTAGTAACCCATGAAACATTCAGTTAATCTCTTTTAGGAGGACTTACCAACCCATGTCATGTTCAGTGAATCTTTCCGAGGGAACCACAACTTTCATACTATAATGACATAATGACAAATAACATAATTTTATTTTTGTGTTAAAAACACATCAATCCCCCCCTCCCACAAGTATTTTAGCAGTAAGCATAGGAGTAGTAACGAAATGTTGAGGCACTCTTACGGCTTTTTGTGCAGCATTCATATCGAATATTCACGAATGAAATCAAGGATGGATCACAGGCTGACCCAGGTGGGGTATGATGCAGTTTCTTCTACTCTGAGTTGTGGTCTGTGATGTTCACATGGCATTGATACTTTAGTATCACTCGGATTTGACTACTCACACTGATTTTGTAAAATTCGTCCATGGATTCGGTCTTGAAATATGAATTTGTCTGTTTGTCGGTATCCATTTCTACATTCAGAACTCGAACGGCAACAGTCGGATCGAAAGGCACCCATTTAGTTATTATTAGGGCACAAACCCTACCTTGGTCACATGCCTAGTTAGAATTAGAGAAGGACGAGGGGTTGATAAAAAAGAGGAACACTATGTATGACAAGTTCATGTGGTTTTCAATTGGATCATTATCAAGGGTTGTGATTTTGGTCCCAATAGCCTTCCATAAGTTACGGGTTGCCGTCACACTTTCCTAATGTAAACATACGAGTGTTGGATCGTTTATAAGTAACGATTTTATGGTTTGTGACCGAGAACAGTGATGTGTTGTACCCGTAGAAGTTGGCTGCTAGAATCATCAGTGCTGACTGGTCGTAGCGGTGACATTGAACACTTGGCTTTCCATTAACAAAATAGCATCTGAGTTGGGAACCTACAGGGGATATGCAGTCATGGTCCAGTGCACACAGTACCCACCAATATATGATACCTCTATATACAGCCTCAGATCGGCTATGGTACACTCCGCCTGCCTGTCCTTGTCCAAGGTTTTTGAATTTGGACATCATTGTGGGAATGTAGTCGTACATAAGGGGATTGGTCGTTGCAGATTGGGAAAGCGTGTGATGAATATCGAAGTACATGAATCCCCCTGCCGTCAGAATGTTTGGGTACCAGACTGAAAGATTTTGTAGGAGGCGAAATGAGGAATCCATCCAGACCACTGCTGGGTGCTCTCGTAAAATCTCCTGGAAGATAATATTGTGAAGGCACAATGGTGCAACGAGAAAAATACAAATATTGAATATTCTGTGAAGTCGTATTTGTTGTTGTTTGTTGCTGTTGTCGTTGTTATTGTTGTTGTTGAGAGTTGACAATACCTGCACAATCAGAGGTTTAAACGAGTATATTTGTAGTTCTGAGACGTGATCTGGATATTTGGAGAAGTTGAAAGTCCTGAAAATCACACCGCACAAGGCTTTTACCTGCAAAGTGATGGGTAAAACTTGAAAGGGACACAAAAGCAATGAAATTGCATGTAATGACAAATAAATGCAAGAGTTTTAATTCGACATGACATTGGGAAAATGGGCATGGGAAAAGTGATTAGCCATGCAGTTACATTCATGAACATGAATAAAAGTGTTCAAATTTGAGTTGATGTTATAAATGAGACCTCTTGAATTTCTTCCTCCTTCAGTCCCAGGTCATAGTAATATATTTTATAGCCTGGCATGTTTTTCTGGACACTAGCAACCGCATCAAATGACTCATTGACGTGATCTGAAGAGGCACCAGTGACAAAAACAAAATCTTCAACTGTCTTGGAATCGAGTGTGACAAAATCAGACAGGGGTGTACCCAGTGACGTCATAAATTTCCTCTCAACTTTGATGGGTACTTTTACTTTGGAGACGTTGGCATTTGGAGGAGGAACATACTTTTCCATAAATGTTTGCTGAGCTGCAGCCTGTCAAAAGATCATTTAAATTGATAGAAATTGGCTTCCTGTATACGAGATAGTATGGTTAGAAACATATTTCTGGTATGATACATAATAGGCATACATTTTCTTACAATATATTGTTATACTAGTATTATTAACATTTAAACGCATACATTTATTTCTAGATTCATGCCAGCCCTATCAGTCAGAAGAGAGTCAGGTGACTTCGTGATTCCAGACTCAGACAACCTCTGGAAAGTAAAATCAAATAACATGTTATATATAGGGATACTCGTTTGAGATATCGCTGCACTTTGTACTCAGTGAATATATCTGGTACAACTTGGAATACAGTTAGATTTTCAGTCGTTGTACTCACCTGTTCAATATAGACAACTGTTCCAAATACCAATACAACAACACAGGGAATGAATAAGATATTTCCTGTCGATTGAGATCCAGGAACCTTGTTCTTTGAGGTTGTCATCTGAAACATTTATCGTGTTGGGGAAGTCGTAAAGATACTAACTGCTTCTATTCCCAAGATTTGGCCTGCCACATTTTAAACAGTACTCATGTAGCATTTTTAAATGAATTGGGAGAAAAAGATTGATTACCTTCATTGCATTTCCGTGACCATAAAGCTATTGAACATAGTCTCTTGACTCCATGTCTCATGCACCATAATCTAACAAGAGGGATGTTGGATAAATTGATCATTGTTTAATATACCAGGGACACAGCATGTGTTCGTTACCAAGATTCATGTATGAAATTGTTTATTTATATTGAAGAGTCGTTGAATGGCAAAATGTATATATCGACTGGATATATATAAAATCAGGTAAAATAAGCCATTAGTATGATATATAACCTATTACATATCGATCTATTTGGCGGTGAGCTGATGAGTGTGATGGTTGGGTTCTTGGTAATTTGCTACATTTTTTGTTTGTAACATTTCTCATTATATTCAAATGTGTATGCACATGAGTGATGTGATTTGGGGGTATCGTTACCTGATCTTTACTACACGTCGTAAAACAATTGCATACTGTTGCAAGGATGTTTTCATGGAATGATCATGTTTCTATTTAATCAATAATTTACGGAAGCCCATAGGTGACATGCGCGTCTTTTCCAGCAAAAAGCTAGCACGTTCGAACGTGGAAGCATTTAACACTATCACGTTCGCACATGGAAACAGTTAAGGCTATTGCGTTCACACGTGGAAAGTCCAAAGTTACCACGTTCACACATGGAAGTATTTAACGCTTCCACGTTCGCACGTGGAAACTTCAGGAGCTACCACGTTCGCACGTGCAAAGATTTGGGTGTGGTAGCATCAAATGCTTTCACGTGTGAACGTGGTAGCTTTGAATCTTTCTACGTGTGAACGTAGAAACCTAAATCTTTCTACGTGCGAACGTGGAAAGGTATAAATGCTTCCACGTGTGAACGTGGTAGCTTTGAAACTTTCTACGTATGAACGTGGAAATTTAAATTTTTTTACGTGCGAACGTGGAAAGGTATAAATGCTTCCATGTGTGAACGTGGTAGCTTTGAAACTTTCTACGTGTGAACGTGAAAACCTACATCTTTCTACGTTCGAACGTGATAAGTTTTAAAGTTTCTACGTGCGAACCTGAAAGCATACAATGTTTCCACGTGTGAACGTGGTAGCTTTGGACTTTCTACGTGTGAACGTGGAAGCCTAAAACCTTTCTATGTACGAACGTGATAAGTTTTAAAGTTACCACGTGAGAACGTGATAGCGCTAAATGCTTCCACGTGCGAAAGTGGTAGTTTGAACTTTCTACGTTCGGAAGGGCAAGGTTTTTAATAGAAACAAACTTTTTTTTCCCTCACCTGTCACCTATGGGCTTCCATATTAATTTTTGGAAACATGCCCATGAAATATTTCACCACTCAGATGCAGAAACGTCGTTCATTTATGTGAACAACAAAACGTCAAATGATATGTGCAAATGCCATAGTTGACTGTGAGATGGACCTGAACAACAGTGACTGACATCGATCACTTTTTCACAGAACTCTTCCACGCAGTGTCTGTCAGAACATTTGTGCAAAATTTCATGCAAGTTTGATCGTGTTCATGATGATTTACACTCTCAAGTAATTATGGCTAATATCCCCATGGATTGTAAAATTTTGTGTGTGATTGCACTTCGTTGGATTCAATCATAAAGAATCCGTCATAATGTATAGGGAAGTACGGTCCTTTGTTTGGTTGCCCCATTCTTAGTGAGAAATGGAAGAGTCGTTTGGGGACAATCTTCCATGTAGCGAAAAACAAGTGTGTAACCCAAAAGATCCAGCATGAGCTGAGATTGTTCGTCACTCCCGCGAAATGCAAAGTAGATTCCTATTAGGTAAAATTGATTCCTATTAGGTACTACAAAAAAGTAAACTAGTTTGCGATTCAGCTTTTTCGGGGTATCGGTGCCTAGAATTCCTTGTGTCCAAAAGGCATCCAAAAAGCAAACCTCCTTATTCTGTGTGATTATTTATGCCTGCTGTTTGCCGATAGCTAGCCCACTCTTAACGTGTTCTTTCACGAGGCTGTCGAGTGTACTATGAACTATTTTTTTCGAATCCTTTGTCACGCAATCACTTGTAACTATATCCGCACTCTAATAGATATAGTTGTAAACTGATGACGATGTCGTACAAGGTGTCAGGAATACTCCTCATCATTAAAATTCCTGATCTCCTGATAAAGCATGACACTGATCGAGTAGTTGATCCTCGAGATGTTTCCTGATAATGCCAGTTGTGCTGTGGAAAGATGCTGTTCTCTTTCTACTTACTGAAGAGATTCACGGCCCATCGGCAAATCTGTAGGAAGCATCAATAGTTAACTTGTTAGATAAATTGTGATGTGAATGGAAATGATTACTGTACTGACGGTCGGAAATCCATCAGCATATTGTTTTTATGTTTAATCATAACACTTCTTTTCGGAAGCATTGTCAACTTCCTCATCGTTCTTTTGGTGGTGGAATCGGCCACAGGGCTGTTGTTCCTATGGGAACATACACCAGCAACAAGTCAATCACAACTCTCCGTTCCTTGCTTCAAATGAACGCCGACACTCCGTGTCTCGGTCCATTTTAAGTGAGGAATGGAGAGTTGCTTGGCTTCGTTCCTTCACATATCTATACCTTGCGAAAGTTTCAATCAGTCCACTATTATTTAGCACGCACTTAGAACTATTAATGGACAATAATGTCACTGTATGTTTATTTCATATTTTATCATTATTTTTGTATGGGGCATCAGAGTCGCCTTTAACAAAATAAGCGGTATTATATTTTAAGTAAGGAAAGGATAGCTTTTTACCAATAGTCATCCCTTTTCAGAGAAAAATGAGTTATTGATGAGTATTTTAAGCTGAGATTTCAGTTCAGACTATAGATTTGTACAAAGTGGAGAAATAGAATGTTTTCATAGACGTTATTTTTGCAAGTGTTTGAGCATGTAGATAGTCCAATAAAAATCTGGAACTTTTTACAATTCAAATTTAGTTTATACCACTTCTAGAATAGTTGGTTTCACAGTACTTTTAGAGAACCTGTTTAATTTTATCCAATATAACAGTTGATGGACGTACAATCAATACCCAGTATTAAGTATTCCGAGCGGGTCCGTTATCCAGTCTCATAGTCCGGGGACAGAAAGTCATATCAGGCATACGAAATGAGAGAAAACAGAAATGACAGGGAAGCTCATGAACCCCAAAAAATGGCCATTAGGAGGTGAAATCAGGTGTTCCCAAAAGAGTGAAAATTTCCTGCCCCACTAGTGGCACCCTACATGAATTCGACAAAATTAACATGAAAATAGATCTAGTTGCATGGCAGTCATGGATTTGGTGTATTTATCAACCAGATCATGATGGCGTCCATAGAACTTCTTGAAGGCAGCTATAAGTCTTGGTAAAACATGCTTGTCGCAGCAGTTTAGAGACTAGCTGGGCACTTCGATAAACAAAGTCCTCATGTTTGCAACTAGATCTGGAATAGCGTAAAAGTTGAGAAACAAACACACCATTATGCTGGTGAATGTTGCTGCTTAGAAAAGAGAAATTGACTATGGAAAATTGAAGTCATCACATTTGTCATATAATCTAGTTAACAGGTTAGAATCATTATCGATCTCCAACCTCAGGTCTCGATAGTTTGAAAAATTAGCGAAGTCTGTAGTATCCTTAATTTCAAGTTCCTTAGGATATATGACATCCAAATAATCACCTAACTTGGGATTATTTAACGGCAATACATGATATATGTATAAAAAAGTGAAATTAAAATTACATGTTAGTTTCTTAGAAACTCCTCTTTGTAAATGTTGGATGAAATCTGATTCATATGAGTATATAAACAGGTCTGCCAATAATGGTGGAAAAAGATGGGAAAATCAAATGTTTTGATAGACGTTACTTTTGACAGTGTGTGAGCATGTACATATTCCAATAAAGACTTGAAAAATTTTCAATATCCACATTTGATTTATACCACTTCTACAAATATGGTACTTTTGGAGACCCTGTTTAATCTTAGACAATATAACAGTTGATAATTTAGGAAGAGTTTTGATAGAACATGATGCTGAACCTGAAATATATCTTTTTGTGTTGGTTCTTGTGTTTGAGATCCTTTGATAATACCTTAGAAAGGGTTTTGGTAGAACGTGATGCTGAACCTGAACTTGTGCTTTTTTGTGTAAATTTGGGATCCATATGTGTTGAAAACGAAGTAATTAAATTTTATAATTTAGTCACCTGTTGGATCGCCTTCTCTTTGAGTCCCAAGTCATAATAATATATTTTGTAGCCTAGCATATTTTTCTGGACACTGACAATCGCATCAATCGACTCACTGACGTGATCTGAAGAGGCGCCAGTTACGAAAACAAAATCTCCAACTGTCTTTCAATCGAGTGTGACAAAATCAGACAGGGGTATACCCAGTGACGTCAGGAATCTCCTCTCAACTCTGATGGGAACTTCTACTCTGGAGACGTTGGCAGTTGGACGAGGCACATATTTCTCCATAAATGTTATCAGAGCTGCTACTGAGCTTTCAGCCTGTGAAAAAATCAAACTTGTTTCCAATGAGATCATACATTTTGATCTCATACATTTTGGTATGATACAAAGTTAGGTAAACGTTCATTTACAAGCTATTGCTATAGTGCATTCTAACAAGTACATATATAGCATTGTTGGATGAATTGAGTTAAATACACATGTGACGTCACACTTATTGAGTCTAAGAATGAACAGTCTGTGTGGTGTATCTCAAGTCAGAGAAAGCACTCGTAAACTGTTCATTCGTGGATCTGAAACGCCTCAGCCCTTCGGTCCTCGGCCTCTGAGATCTAGGAATGGACAGTTACTCGTACTTTCTCTATTACAGAAAACAGTCTATTACATTCCTTGTAGTCACTTGATCACAATGCTATATAAAAGAATCTCGTGACTATCCGTCTCACATTGTATAACCTACATAATTGTGGAAGATTCGTGAGGAATGCTAGATAAATTGATTGTTGTTTAATATATGAGGGAGACGTTATGTATTCGATACCACAAATCACTAAAAAAATACCAAATAAAATAAATGAGTATTACTTGAGTGAATAACTCAAGTAATACGGACGTACCACAATGCTGATATATATCACCTATTACTTCTTTGTATATTTGGCGTTCAACAGCAAATCACGAGTTAGGAAGATCTTTTGTTTTGCTTTGCACATTGCGGTTCTGTATTTTTCAAATATATCCCCACCCCTAAGATCGCAGTTACCACTGCACCGTCCAAAATGAGTATGACACCACATTTGAACCTGAAGCAAGCTGAACAATAAATGGCGAGGAGGAGCACGCCACGTCTACTGCTACCGTTCGTTAATATTATACCCAATCTCAACAATAATTGGAATATGAACTACTGATATGACATGCAACAAACCAGCATTTGACTAGAGAGATTACAGATATGCTACTGTGATGGATTATCAAATCAGATGTACGGTGGCACTGGATTCATTGATAATAACTATTGTATCAGTCCAGAGTTTGCTCTGTACAGTTTGCTCTCTGACCCAAAAAAATTCTGTGATATTTAGTTCAGAATGATTGCATAACCACATGCTATTCTAGAAGTTTTGGCCGTCCAATCATGCATGTGTACGTCGCGAGTGATGGCATAGTGGATTGTTTGCTTGTGAGATGAAGCTATGGCGTTGGTCCATCTAGGCGTTGGGCCATTTTCTACAGATTGTAAAAGGTTTTGTTCAAGGATTGTGATGGAAGGCTAACTTTTGATTAGTGCATAATTTACGGAACGTCTGCAAGCTCGTCAACTTTATGGTACCCAATATAGCCCCAATAAATCACTCCATTCTTCGATGCGGAAAAGTGATTGGTGGCAAATTGCGGTATGTAACACTCATGCGTTTCAGCCATAGAGATTCGTCCACATAAATAACATGCTGCCATTGATCAGCTGTGTATCCCTGTACTCTCTGGCACCACCTAATACCCATATCCCTAATCCTACCACATGTGGCGAGCTTGATTTGATGATATCCTACCATACAGCTTTGCGGCGTGTAGTCTATAACCACATGTATATTAACAGCACTGTACACACACAAATACACACCAGAATTAAAATAGCTTCACTGTCTCAGACTTAGATCTATGAACAAAAATCGAAATTTCAATGACAGCAACCAATTCATCATTCTTTGTCCTCAGACCAGAACAGCAAAATGCTGTTCCCATTGTAGCCGTATTCTCAGGACTGTCCAGAGCCTGGACAGCTTTGTTTTGACATCGAAACCAAACTGAGTCTCCTGTTTTGCCAACGATTACACTTGAAAGGCCTCCATCTAACTCTATTATCTGAATAGGTTCCAGTTCTCTATAATGCTTAAAAGCATTGTACACCTCAGTTTTGCTACAGTTGCTACACTGAAATGCTATCTGCATGTGTGAGTGGATAGCTTCATGTAATGCAACAGCTTGTGTCAATTTTCCTCCACCTGAGTTGGTACCCGATCCCATCTTGAGCGTCAAGTTTGACAAAGAATTTCAGGTAACTCACATTATACCTTATACAATCGTATAATACCCAATACTTCTTATTTATTAATCATTAACATATCTGACCAGAAATAGACCAACAATTGATTCCATTTCAATAGATGTAAACTCACTCCCAAAGCACTGATCATAATGGTTTCAAATTTAACCTTAACTAGTTAGGCAAGGAAAGGGTTTTCAACCTGCTCTAGACTCATTATTTACATTTGTGAGCAGACATTTACAATAGGTATATAATGGTAACATGATTCAGTAAGTGACACACTGCTGAATACACATGTATAATGCCAATTAAGCCTAGAACTATTATAAATAAATGTGAGACTACTTACATGAATAAATGTATTATCAAAATAGATGGGAAATTCTGGAGGATCAAATCAGCGAGAGCTTCCTTACATTTCATAGACTGATATACATGTACGTGATTACCATACTTTGAAGAATTATTAGATAAACTGAAGAGTTGAAAAGGGGCAAAAAAACACACAGTTGTATGCGTAACTCTGTCTGTTACGTTGCATTGGTCATACAAGTGGGCAACAGTATATAAAAACCCATACAGTAACGTTTCAGAATGTATTATACAACAAACACGGCTTTGTCTTGGCATGATTTCACACAAAGTTGCGAGCAAATTTTTCTTACAAACAAATTCTAAGTGGTCTATATTATGGGCTTTGTATTTGAATGTAGGATACTTTCATTCTAAATCGGTTGTATCATCTGTGTCAAAAAGCCATTAAGTACACATTGCTGTCTCTAAATCTCACCACTACCATCTAATACATTGGTGAATGCATCAAGTCATAGTTTGACTTATTTTTTGAGAAATCCAATCATATAGGTCAGTTGCAAACAAATCGCCTTTGTTTAGACTATAAACATGATAAAGTTATTGATAACATGGTGAACAGTCAAGGCTGATCAGTCAAGCAGCTTTGTGCATTACGTGCCACACCAATGGTGGTATGGTGATAAGGCAAACCCAATATTACCATAGTGATTGTTAGACCCATCATCATTATGTGATCAAACATAATAATTAAAACAATCTGGCAGCCAAAATTGCCACATAATCAAGGACAGCGATTCAATTTGCACTACAATAGCATCAAGATATATCTTGCTGTGGTAGACTAATATGTCATTCTTAGATATTATTTGGAATTATATCTGGATGCAATGATTTGCTGTCTCGGAGCCTGAATGTTCCTCATTATGAGACATTTGTACAGAGTCGGCCTTCTCACCCATGTAATATTCAGTCGCTCTCTTTTAGGAGAACATACCAACCCATGTCATGTTCAGTGAATCTTTCTGAGGGAACTACAACTTTCATGCTATAATGACATAATGTGGACTTTATACTTGTGTTAGACACACATCACTTTTTTCCTCAATATTTCAGCGGTGAGCACGGGAGATGTAACGAAATGTTGAGGCACTTTTACGGCTCTTTTTGCAGCATTTATATCGAATATTCACGACTAAAATTGAGGAGGGAGCACAGTTAGGGCAAGAGAGGCAACGGTTGGATTGAAAGGCACCCATTCAGTTATTATTAGGGCGCATTAGGGCACCAACCCTACCTTGGTCACATGCCTAGTTAGAAATTAGAGAAGGGCGAGGTGTTAATGAAAAACAGGAAACACTCTGTATGATAAGTTCATGTGGATGTCAATTGGATCATTATCAAGGGCTGTGATTTTGGTCTCAATAGCCTTCCATAAGTTACGGGTTGCCGTCACATTTTTCTAATGTAAACATATGAGTAGGAGATCGTTTGTAAGTAACGATTTTATGGTTTGTGACCGAGAACAGTGATGTGTTGTAGCCGTACAAGTTGGCTGCTAGAATCATCAGTGCTGACTGGTCGTAGCGGTGACATTGAACACTTGGCTTTCCATTAACAAAATAGCATCTGAGTTGGGAACCTACAGGGGATATGCAGTCACGGTCCAGTGCACACAGTACCCACCAATATATGATACCTCTATATACAGTCTCAGATCGGCTATGGTACACTCCACCTGCCTGTCCTTGTCCAAGGTTTTTGAATTTGGACATCATTGTGGGAATGTAGTCGTACATAAGGGGATTGGTCGTTGCAGATTGGGAAAGCGTGTGATGAATATCGAAGTACATGAATCCCCCTGCCGTCAGAATGTTTGGGTACCAGACTGAAAGATTTTGTAGGAGGCGAAATGAGGAATCCATCCAGACCACTGCTGGGTGCTCTCGTAAAATCTCCTGGAAGATAATATTGTGAAGGCACAATGGTGCAACGAGAAAAATACAAATATTGAATATTCTGTGAAGTTGTATTTGTTGTTGTTTGTTGCTGTTGTCGTTGTTGTTGTTGTTATTGAGAGTTGACAGTACCTGCACGATCAGAGGTTTGAACGAGTATATTTGTAGTTCTGAGACGTGATCCGGATATTTGGAGAAGTTGAAAGTCCTGAAGATCACACCGCACAAGGCTTTTACCTGTGAAGTGATGGGTAAAACTTGAAAGGTAAACAAAAACAATGCAATTGCATGCAATGAAAAACAAATGCATGAGTTCTAATTCGACATGACATGGGGGAAATGGGCATGGGAAAAGTGATTAGCCATGCAGTTACGTTCATGAACATGAATAAAAGTGTTCAAATTTGAGTTGATATTATAAATGAGACCTCTTGAATTTCTTTCTCCTTCAATCCCAGGTCATAGTAATATATCGTATAACCGGGCATGTTTTTCTGGACACTAGCAACCGCATCAAATGACTCATTGACGTGATCCGAAGATGTGCCAGTAACGAAAACAAAATCTTCGACCGTCTTAGAATCGAGAGTGACAAAATCAGACAGGGGTGTACCCAGTGACGTCATAAATTTCCTCTCAACTTTGATGGGTACTTTTACTTTGGAGACGTTGGCATTTGGAGGAGGAACATACTTTTCCATAAATGTTTTTTGAGCTGCAGCCTGTCAAAAAATCATTCCACTTGATAAATACTTACTTCCCGTATACGAGATAGTATGATTAGAAACATATTTCTGGCATGATACGAATTAGGCAAACATTACATACAGTCTATTGTTAAACTAACATTATTATATTTTGAACGCATACATTTCCTTGTAGATTCAGGCCAGCCCTATCGATCAGAAGAGAGTCGGGTGAATTCGTGATTCCAGACTCAGACAACCTCTAGAAAGTAAAATCAAATAATAAGTTATATTATAGAGATACTCGTGTGAGATATCGTTGCACTTCATACTACATTATAGGTGAATATGTCTGGTACAACTTGGAATACAGTTAGTTTTTCATGTGTATGTACTCACTTGTTTAATATAGATAACTGTTCCAAGTATCAACACAACAACATAGGGAATCAATAGGAAATTTCCTGTTGATTGAGATCCAGAAACTGTGTTCCTTGAGGTTGTCATCTGAAATATTTTTCATGTTCGTGACCTCGTAAAGCTAGTAACTGCTCCTGTTCCTAAGCTTTGGCCGACACATTTCAAAAAGTACTCATGTAGCATTGTTGGATGGATTTTTAAAAAAAAATGATTACCTTTATTGCTTTCCTCTGACCACAGGTCTACACAACATAGTCTCGTGACTTCACATCTCGTATATAATAAAATGGCTAATTATATAACATGAGCATGATGAGGGATGTTGGATAAATTGATCATGGTTTAATATATCAGGGACACGGTATGTGTTCCATACCAAGATTCATGTATGAAATTGTTTATTTATATTGAAGAGTCGTTAAATGGTAGAACGTATATATCGACTTGATATCTATTAAAATGGGTATATAAATGCACCTCTAGACTGATATATAACCTATTACATATTGGTCTTTTTTTGTTTTCAACCGATGAGTGTGGTGGTTGGGTTCTTGGTAATTTGTTAATTTGTTTTCATGTTATGTAACAGTGCTCATTGTATTCAAATGTGCGTGCACATAGGCGAGGTGATTTGGGGGTACCATTGTTCTGTTTGTATAATTTTGCAAGTTGAAACCTGATCTATACTTCATGTCGTGAAACAATTGCATAATGTTGCAATCATTCTTTCATGGAATGATATCTGTCTATTTCAATAATTCTTGGAAACATGCCCATAAAATATTTCACCACTCCATGCAGAAACGTCGTTCATTTATGCAATCAACAGAACATTCGAATGATTAACAGGGCAATGTTCAACGCAGATGAATTGTATTTTGAGAACACAGATGCCATGGTTGGCTGTGAGATTGACATGAACAACAGTTACTGACATCGATCACTTTTTCCCATAACTCTTTCATGTAGCGTCTGTAAAACCTTTGTGCAAAGTTTCGTACGACTTTTATTGTGTTTACTATTATTTACACTCTCCAGGCAGTATGGTGAATATCCAGACAGATTATAAGTGTTCGTGTACTTCTGTACTCTGTTCCATTTGTGATTGTACTATTGGGTTCAATTATAAAGAACCGGACACTATGTTTGAAAAAAAACATTAAGGGGTATGTTCCTCTGTTTGGGCGCTCCATTTTTAGTAAGGAATTGACAGTCGTTTGGGGGAAATTTAAAAATACATGTGCATGTATCCAATTGTGAATTTGAAAAAAAAATCAGAGATATAAACTTACTTGATTATATGGAGAGCTGAAAGTAAAAATCACCCGTTAATGTTCATGGCTATGCACACAGTGTTTTGAATTTGATTTTCCCCGTTCGGCTATTCCAGACGGCTCTCCGGTCTCCTGTCTTTGTATTTCGGCACTGATGGATCTCTTCAGTGCGAAACTTGTTCGCTTGATGTTCGGATGAGTTGCTCGTCAAAACCATTATTGTATATCCTGGTAGCAGTGAAGGCGCGCAATGAAAGTAAGTATCAATCTATTACCACCAATACAGCCAGATTTTCATGATTCCAATAAAAAACGTAAAACACAACATTTTGCAATAGAAACAAAGCCCGACCAAATACTTTATCAAAAGACATACTGACGTCATCAGGGGCAGACAGTGTGATAAGTGTAGTTGTTTGTACTGTACACCTGATGAAAGATTGGCTTGGAATACAGAGATGTCACCCTCTTTGCAGATACCTGACACGAAATATGACAATTTCTGGCATCCAACCGGATGCGCTGTGTACCGCACTGCTTAGCAGCGGGTTTACTCAAGGGTTGAAAACAGAACAGTGCATACTGCGATGTCATTCGTCTGGACTTACCGTAGATTGATACAACACATCTCTCTGATTGTGTGTTGGGCTACGCATCGGTAATCTTTGTAGCCAACTTGCCGTACTTAATACCACACTGGTTTTTCTTTGAGGCATCTCCCACGTAGCAAAGAACAGGTGTGTCACCCATCTGTTCCAGTGTGGGATGCGAGTTGGGGAAAGCTCTCACATTTCCGTGTTCTTCACCCCGCGAAATGCAAAATTGACGTCCATCAAGTAAAATACATGTAGTGTGCGAATTAAGCAAGCATTTTTTTTCATCTTGCTGGATTACTCGTGCCTGCTTTTGCCAATAGCTAGCCCGCTCTTTGTGCGTTCTTTCGTGGGGTTGTAGAGTGTATCATGATTTTTTTTCGAATTTCTTGTCACACAATAACTTGCAACTGTATCCACACTTATTCTAGATAGAGCTGCAGACTGATGACGATGGCTTATAACATGTCAGGAGGATACTGCTCATC
The DNA here is from genome assembly GCA_949152475.1 of Terebella lapidaria. NCBI lineage: Eukaryota > Metazoa > Annelida > Polychaeta > Terebellida > Terebellidae > Terebella > Terebella lapidaria. Next base: position 13,631,367 of record OX424570.1, on the reverse strand, counting down.
GTTAACTTTCCCTCACACCGCGAATGAAGCGTGACACGCAGTAGTTGATCTCATCGACCGTCAAATCCTCCAGATTCCCCATGATGCCGAGACATAGATCTATGTATTGGACAGCGCATTAGTTGCGGTGATCTTCAGAGAGTGTCCCATCGGATTTTATTTTCGGTAGCCTTGGCAAATCTGTAGAGAGCGTCTAAAAAATTCACACTATGAAAAATGGAATTGTGATATGAATAAAACTGATTATTGTGATGATGGTCGAAAAATCATTTTTAATCATGACTCTTTTTGGAAAGATCGTCATTTTATTCATCAATTTTTGGTGACTGAAATCGGCCAGATGGTTGTTGTTGGTGTTCTTGTTATTGTTCTACCTGCGTACTCGCAGCTGCAGCTCACCATCACTGACGTATAAAAAAATACGGCCGGTAGATATCGCTGGACTTCGTGCCTAATATTGTGAAAATTTTGGATCATTAGACACGAGTTTATGGCAAAACAATGTTTCCTGGTGGGGTGGAAGAAAATGTGAAAGGAATGGAAGAAAACTATTTCTTCACAGGGTAACAACATAAGCAGTATTCCATCTCCATCACTTCTAAATAGTCCATTGCAACCGTGTTTGCCAGAGACAAGGGTGTCATTTAAAGTTTCGTATGTGGCTCACCCACCTCTTCTTTTAGGGTATGATTTAGGCCCAAAGCAATCTACTCGTTTGATGACATGGATCCTCGTTATAATAGCTAATGAGTTCTGAATTTTCAGAACGGAAATCACATTCGATAATACTCTAGGAAATGTCAGGTTTCAGGTTCTGTAAACGCTAACACACCACCTTTTGTGTTTCCTATCAAACCTACCACGTTGACTTGGAAGTCATTTTGACTTGAGACGGAACTTAAAACAGCCAGCCTTGTGTGACATCACGAGCCAGCCTTGTATGACATCACGAGCCAGCCTTGTATGACATCACGAGCCAGCCTTGTATGGCATCACGAGCCAGCCTTGTATGACATCACGAGCCAGCCTTGTATGACATCACGAGCCAGCCTTGTATGACATCACGAGCCAGCCTTGTATGACATCACGAATACAACCAGAGAAAATAAGACGAATATCTTGCTAATGAGTCACATAAAAAATTCTCTAAAAACGGTGCATTTGTCTCAGTGAGTTCTTCAATATGAATTACGGCACAAATTTAAATCGACATTCTTCAGAATTCAGACTGGGCGTGTAAAAAGAGAAAGCACACTCAACAATCTGTTTGAATATTTTTTTTATGAATAACAGGCTCAATAAAAAAGCAACATTGAACCTGAGGACCCTTGCACATGAGTCATTTTATTGTGTAAGTTAAACTGCCATCATATTTGTAATAAACTTATTGTACACAAAAAATGTTTTCACAACCCATGTTGTATACACTCAATGTAGCATAATGTTGTATATTAACACGTGAGAATGTATAAAGGATAAGTTAGTTAAGAGTTAGAGTAGATAAAAACATTACGTTGATTTCAAGAGAAATGTTTGGCCAACACACATTCATCTGAACATGCAGACAAATAGCTAAAGGCGTGCAGACTGCCGTTTGCAAACAAAGTTTTGAGTTTGGCGTCACAAGAATTTAACGCCATAACTAAACATGTGAATGTCAAACTATGAAAGTTTGATGTCACGAATTTGTCGAACTTTCGTCGTGTTCATCCACGAAGCTGGAATTTGTATGCACACTGGAGTACGGCGGAGGGATATTCACAAGTGTGTCCGACCGAGTCACTACCTCCTCGTAGCTAGGTGGCGGAGGCTCAAAAGTAATTCCGACGTCGGGTTCTTGCGTCTCTGAGTGATGAGGTCGACTGTATTCTCCCGAGTTTTCATAATTTGGCGGCGGAGGGTCAAAAGAAGTATGGTCCGAGATTGAATGATCAGACTGACTCACTATATCCTCAATTATGTCCAATGCTAGGTTATCGTAGGCAGGAGGGAGATATTCATCTGCGGTTTGTTCTTCGCGCTGTGAAAAGGTTGCTCGTGTGATCACATGTGGCGGCGTCGCAGATGGCCGATTCTAAAAAATAAACATTAACTCTTGAATACAAAATTATATATTATATTCATGCTAATCCTTACATGTTTGATCTTCAACTTTTGAAAGTTAACTTGTCGATTGTTTTTTTTTTTTTCACATTCTTGAGATGTCTTGTCATTCCCCGTCAAATATTTACCTTTCTGACCTACATAATGATGACTTCATGGATATACAAAACTTCTGATATTCCTTCTGTACACATTTTTTGCCGAGGTGCACAAATGTAGGCAGCATCAGAAAGAAAACGACTACCACACCGACACAAATCCCTATTATTGTATTGGACTCCACACCAGGCTCAGTGCCGCTTTCTGTGGGGGAGGAAAACAGGAACACAAAGTTATCATTAAATATATGGAAAACATTTCCTACATGAAAAATTCATATCATAACAAGGCATGGGGATTATCACACACATAAATCAAAACAATGTTCATATGTTGGATCATATTTAGCAATTCGAGTCACACATGTGGTACCCATGACATGCCATTTTAATTGAACATGTAAAATATGTGTTTTAATACAAAATATGATATACCAGGTTTCCGCTTGCGTTGAGAGCCCGTGGGCTTTTTTCTGTGTTTTTCTTTTAAAAGTCTCAAATAAACCCAAATGTAAATACAATTCATTTCCATGTGCTTATTTCACAATGTGCCATTGAGGAGTAGATCTACAGACAAATGACTTTTTCAACGGCTAGAAACTGTAAAAGCTTTCTGTAGATTCAATGTTTACATGTATCTATTGTACAACTTCGAACAAACTCCATTTATTCATTGAAATCACGTATTTTTTCACTGGTCACGACTGACGGGTTTTCTTCATCACAAGAGCTCTGTATCAATTTTACCACCTTCGTAGCAGACGACAGTGATATTTTCATTTTCCCGCCAGCCTCCGTCAATAGGTTCCTCCCAAATACCGACTACATCCTCTGGGTAAGGAGCCATTGAGTACACACGCAACATCGCCTTCTCCAGACCATAGAAACAGGGCTGATGCTGAACCTGCGAATACAATATGGTATTATTGCAAAATATCGGTTGATGCCTGGTGTCTGCGTGTTCTTTCAAGAGCCTGCCGCCACTATGTACCACTGGAAATGTTAAACAACGTTCAACACCCTACCACATGGTATAAATTGATATCGGCCTACATCTTTAACAATAAATTGCATTTTCCTCACCGTGTCTCCAAATTATGTCAGAAAAGTGAGCAATAAATGGTTGTCGTAAACATCACGTGACCATGGAAACAAAAGATGTAGGCCGATATCAATTTATACCGTGTGGTAGGGTGTTCGATGAGACAGCCTTGAAATGAGACGACTTTAGGAAAAACGAAGTGCAGAAATTCCGGCCCTCCAGTCCAGGTATTTTATTATTTCTGAAACATTGCGATAATGGAGGTGCGCACATGGTGAATTTGTGATTCGTGTATTTGAAATAGACAATTCAGATGCGAGTCAGCCTTCATTCGAGGACACTATCAACATGCCATATGATAAACATCGTTTTCCTATATCTGACGCCCGTGTGGTTTTGAACTATTGGTCGGTTTTTCGTGTCTATTCTACTCATCAAAATTTCTCAATCATAACCATGAGCAGAAAACCTAGTAACATGGAATGACAATACTGGAATGGGTTACTAAACGCTTACCTGCCAATAGAAGTCATGATAGTATAAGTAGAAAGATCCAGATTGTGCTTTATACAGTGGTTTCTCGGAGCAGAGTGATGCATTCGCGTGAACGTATTTTGTATTCAGATCGACGTTCTTGGCACAGCAGAGCTCGACCGCGGTACATTCTGGATCAGAGGTCGAGCGACACAGCAGGAGTACATCAATATGACATGGAAAGACATGAAACGATGCTTTTAAGTTTCTTTCGGACTCACAATGATGTATATGTTATCATTCTTGGAAAAATATACGAGTACATTCTAGTTTATCAACACGTGAATTCAATAGTTGATCCTTACGTGAAACAACTCCTTTTATCTGGTAAAAGGAGCTGGTATAAAATACGAGTACACTAACAGACAGAGACAGAGTCGACATTATTTCTGTGTCAGCACTTCCATCTCACTAGGAAGTGAGTTATATGTCTTTTGTAGCATGATACAGCACATTTGTTCATCTACTGGTGTGTTCACTGTTTTCAAATCATCCTGAATCCAGTACATAATCCTCTTGGTTGTCAAAACCACGAGAGGATCAACTGGATATCATGAATAAAATCAGGTAAAATATCGGAATGCTCCTATTATCGTCACCACTCCTACGCTCGGTTGTTAAATCTCTGTGCGACTTTTACGTTCATTACAGGGGACTTCAATGCATATATATGATAAGGTATAAGTGGCTATGGGACAAAGTTCGAAATTGTTGGTTTTATACGCACTTGATTGTATACATTACAAAGAGGTGTATATCGTGCCATTGTTACACGCTCAGTTTGTCACAAACAATCGGTATAATAATAATTACATTATGACATTCTGCACATTGAGTAATTAATATATATTATAATGATCCGCGTAAATATATGGTCATCAATTATCTTTTTATTCAGATTATATTTTAAGACCAACAAATCCAAGCGATCTCAGAAACGTTTGACAGGTTGTCTCTCAATGTTCGTTTATGCAAAACGTGATTAGGACAGATCGAATTATCAATATGACCATTTATACCAATCAACGTAATATGGACACGTTCCAGCATCACCCGCCCCCGCCCCCCGATTGAGCATCGAGAACTCCAGTTGAGATCTGTCTGATTCCAACATCTGATCTGGAAGATACTCATGTATAACATACATGTTCTGAGTCATGTTTATTCCGTGAAATGATCAAAATTGTACCCATGCTCAACAGCACTCAGATAAATATGATAAATTCGTCAGATAAAATATTTTTATTAGTATGGAAAATTCCGTTTAATTTTTTGTCCCATGTGGATTAAATATGTGTCACTATTTAAAAAACACATCCCAGATATTTTATATCAATATTTGTTTTACACGGGGTGTGCCGTTGTTTATACTTGCTATCGTACTCACCATGCAATTACAAAGATACAACGAGGACAGTCAAAGTTCACTCCGTCTGTTTTGGACACATTTGCTACACAGTGTAGACATTATTGGTTATTATAGGGGGTGCCTACTACAGTAACTCTGATCGAGTTTATGCGCTTTATTGTAGTGACATTTCAGTTTTACTTTTTTTTATGTGCACCACTCACAGAACTAAATGTGGGCCATGACATCACTACTTGGAATGGAACGTTGCAAGTGCATTCGATTCGGACGATAGTATGGTGATAAACATGTACGCTCGCTTGCTCGGATGTATGGCGATGAATCTTTCATGAAGGATTTATTAATTAATCACATGGATATTATCCCTATGTGCGATGATATATGGAACCAATGTTATTAGTGCAATTAAAACAACAGTTCTTCTTTTATAAGCTATCCTGATAAAATGGGGACAGTTTTCGTAGCAGTGTTTACTGTACTACTTCGGTACTCTATCGCGGTAGCTCCCGGTAAGTAGGTCAAGTTTGTCTTGTCGTGTAATGTGTGCGACCTCTTCTACTAAATCAGTAGAAGATTTTACAGATAATATACGAATAGGAGGCTGATGATTGGTTTGTTGCAAGATTTCACTCAATAATTCTGTTTGTCAATTGTTGTAAAATGAATTATGTTTGAAGATTTTTTATTAGCTTTTGCGTCAATATCCTACCATAAAATTCTAATGAAAATTCACGCCATTGTACAGCAAAATCATACACAGAATTAGTGATAAATCGTACATTTGCTACATTTTTGGGTGCAAATACTAATGTTTATGTTTTTGCGAAGACTTTGAGAATCGCACTTCTAATATTATTGAGTTGATGCACTGTTTATCGATTTTGCATTAGAATTATTCATATATGTACTATATCAACTGTATTACAGGTTGCAACAAATTCAGCTTAGAAGGAGCATCGTATCCATATGCTGCTGTCTACAACATAGCCCCTAGTTTTAACCGTAACAACGGTAGGAACGTCTATATTCACGAGCGTGAGAATGACATTTACGTGTTTTACGCGGAAGCGGGATCTGCTTCCGGTTGGCATGTTGCACAGTCCACTCTTTACGCCAATGACAGTGCTGGTAGTCTCGAAGGCGTGGCAAGCACGTGGGAAGAAAGTGGAATTCCCAATCCTGCCATAAAGTTCACGTGCATCGAAGCAAGTAAATCGGATATTGTTTGTTTTATTTACTACCAGTATATTATAAATCCATAGGGTTGCATTATGTGGGAATGTGAAACATCATTCTAAATTGAAACTTCTTTACAGTTCTAATTATGTTTCTTAAATATCAACTAATATACTTTAGACATTTCAACCACATCAATCTTAGTTACTACATATATGCTTAAGTTAATGTTACTACTGAACTGCATCTTATATTCAGAATAGTGACCTGTGACTATGACGCAGGTGAAATAAGACAAAATAATTTCTGTACATGTATCCATATTCATTTACTTGCAATGACTCACCATTGTGAGTATCATTACTTGTCAACAGGAAATTTGCCACGGATTTGAGGAAAATCACATCACGAGATGTTTTACATAACGATTGGAAACGCCCACAATCGCTCGACCTTTTCCCCATCATACGTCAAACACACAGTACCAAATATTTTAATACTCATAACACTTAACCTTATGATATCAACTTGACCCCTCTATCCACAGTTTGCAGTCACCTCATTGTTGATCACGTCGACGATTTCAAACCGTATTACACCGGTGTGTACGATGTACAACACGGTGTCCTCTGCAATGGCCGCCCGACCTACAGATCGGACTACTACTGGTTATTTTACACACACTTGGGACCTGACTGGCAGGGATGGGTAGCCAGCCGTTACAGTTGTAATAGCAACAGGTCAGGAAATGAGTAATACATTGTCTTTATGATATAGTTCATTTGTGCATGATGTTTTGTTTTCTACACATATATTTTATCGCACATCGAAAGTAAGTGCAAATGCTAGTTTTGTTTCAAAGTTGATGTGTCCTGTATAATTGCAAATTATTTGCAATGCACTCAAATTCGGAAATTCACGTTCTAGCAATAATAATAAGATTTGTCCAAGTATAATCATAATTAGGGTCATTGTGTCCGCCATATCGGACTGACTCGTAATTCATATCTGTCGAGCAGGGAGTCGCTAGGCCTGCTGGCTTACAGTACCTCTTACCATGTGGAGGCTATTGGCAGTGGATGGGAGGTATTGCAGGAGGGAGCATGGAGATATGACCCCGACGTCAGCGTCATGTGTCAGACAGGTAGGTTTGATGTCAGAATGGTAGGTCATGTGTCAGATAGGTAGGTAATGTGTCAAACAGGTACCCAACCAGCACAGAGGTGTCGGACCAACGTTGGTCATAAACGTTGGCCCAACATAGGCTAGCACACCATCCTACAAAATTGACTCGACAGTGACTCAATGGTGGCATGCCAACAGAGATCCTCTTGTGGGCCTCCAGCAAGCCAGTGCATGGTTGGTTGCCCAGCGTTTGGCCACGTCAGTCCGACAGCTCTGTGCTAGATGGGTATGGGTCAGACAGTTAGGTTACGTTCCAGACAGGTAGATGATATGCCAGACAGGGAGGTAGCATGTTAGAAGGGGGTCATTCTAGATACACATGTCATCTAGTTAGGTCATTGATCACAAAGGCACCTATGCATGACAGACAGATACGTCACACATGACACGTTACATGTAGACACATATTTGATAACCCAAATTCTTGACATAAAGCCTGATGAAGAGTTCACTTCTGAACTCTTACATAGTTGAATATTCGGTTAAACTCCATTTGTCGAGATAAATAATCGAAGTACACATGTTGTCGTTTATTATGGATGCAGACCCGGAGCCAACGCCTGTGAGCTGTGATGTCTGGAGGAAAACAGCAATAGGCCTCGGGTCTGGAGTCGCCATCGTCATCGTCATTACGATGTCCTTCATCATGTACGGACTGGACTGTTATACATTCACGGTACGGTTTTTATGATCTATTTACCTTATGTAAAGTGTACGGCTGTATTCAATTTAGACATGTTCATCATAATTTTAAACTTTGCCAAGTATAGACAGCATTTGCAATGTGACGTTGCTGTATAAGAATTCTGTATAAAATGAAATTTACTTGCAAGAAGATATCATTTCATTGTAAAATAGATAGATTGTGATAGTATGGAAGTAATTGTAGGCATGTCAGATTTTTTTTATTTGAGATATCAAATACATGTAATACGGTTTCTACAGCGGCTCATACACTCTATGCACAAACACACCCACATGCATATTATCGAATAGTATCGAATGAATACATCATATACCTGCATGATACTTGCTGTATGTTATATTTGTTTGCTTTCATGTGAAGTATAACCATATAACTTGTATTGCGGTTGTCTCGAATTCACATCCATTTTTATTTATTGACAGCATTGTTGTATGAAGGACGGTGATAGCGACTTGAGTAGTGGCCGCCATGATAACGAAGACAATGACGAAGACAGCTCACAGAGACAACCCCTCAACCGCTCTTCAAGTCTTCAACGCTCACCCAATCATAACGCACTCACCACACCTACATTCGTCGATATGGCCGTTATGAATAACAATGCCGAGGACGAGAGTGAAAGTTTAACTGGGGTGGATGGGTTTAATGGGTGTCTAGTCCCACCCCCAGATTATGATACGGCTATAAGATCACCTCATACATAAGACAATGCTTATTCCTAGTTACTGTAGTTGTGAAGTCATATTAATGTTCTCACGTGAAAACAATCCCCATACCCAATGCAGGATGGTGTTCGGATGTTAAATTAAAAGTTTCTTATAAATATGTCTTAATATGTAATATTTTTTTCATGAGTATCCGTTTATATTGCACCAGCAACGTTTCGCTAGTGTGTTTACATCACTAGAAAATAAATCGAGTCAAACTCACCTGTCATATTGTTCTTTTCTGTACTTAGATCTATTTGTATCCTGTCAAGTTTTAGGTAGTATTTTGAATTCTAAAAACTCCAAATTACACCAAAAATGCTACAAATGTATGCGCAGACGATATGTTTGAACGAACTACAACATTCGACGCCTGGTCGAGGTGATATAGTCGATTTATAATGATGAAATATTTGAATGTTTTCTGCCCACAACTCGACATAAAACCACGCGTTTTCACCAAATTTTAGACTCGAATCCTCGAAACTGAATAACCCAATGTTAAATCACTGGTATTCGAACGAATTCGGGTATTATCATAGGATATCAATTATTCTAATAGAGCAGGATCCAGGGTTTTGGATCAGGGGGAGGACGGGGGAGCTATTTCTCAGGATTGGTCGCAAGACCAATAGCCGTTGGGTTTTGTGCTGGAAACTCGATTTTAGTCATGAAAATAATGGATACACATTGGGTAGTTTGATACCAATTCAATCGGATACACAGTGGAAACAATTACATTTCAAGCACAGTCTGCCAATGATGATGTTTTATGTTGCTCCAAATGTTCATTATATGAGGTTTTCTGTTGGCATCATCAAAACCTTGCTTTGTTAATTAGTGGTAATAAATTTGATCATAACAGAACAATAATGTACTATTATGAGAAGCAAAGATAAACAACTCACAATTTACCATTGAGCGCCAAATTTTACAAACGTGTAATAGGCTATATGCCAGCCTAGTGGTGCATTTATATACTTGATTTAATAGGTATTAGGTCGATAAATGTTTAGACATTCAACCAATCTTCAATATAAATAAACAATTTCATACACGATTCTTGGTATTGAACACATACTGTCTCTGTGATATATTAAGCAACGATCAATTTATTCAGCATACCTCGTGGAAATTAAAAATATGCAGATTATGGAATATGGGATGTAGAGTCAGAAGAATATGTTCTATAGCATCGTGGTCACGGGAATGCAATGAAGGTAATCGATTTTCTTCTCGCAATTCCTGGACCCAAGTATCATATTCTGCGCGTTCCTCGATATGCAATAAGGATTCAAAAGGTGCGAGACGACTTAAATGACATGTTTTCAGTGGACGAGTAGTATTAAAGAGCAGTGTAGGGTACTTGGGCCCAATTATGTACTCTTTGAAAGATGTTCCAAAATCCACGGAAACTTGCAATTACTAGCTTGACGAGGCCTCCGACATGATACAATTTCAGATGACAGCTTCAACGAACAAAGTTTCCAAATCTCAATCAACACAAAAGTTCGTATTTCTTCCCTGTGTGGTCGCGTTGACATTTGGAATAGTTACATATATTGAACACGTGAGTACAAGCAACTGAAAAATATCACTGTATTTCAAGCTATATCAGATCTCTTCATCTATAATGTGAGTAACAAGTGAAATTATATCTCAAACGAGTACCAGTATCTATGGAGCCACTGAGGGGACATGGACAATTTGTTTTGGCACTGATGCCGTATCATATTCTATCATGATCTTCTTGCGTTCCCTTGCGAAACATATCTCATTCCCGCACAATCTTATTGCATTCCCTTGCATTCTGGATCGCGTGCCCTCACAATCTTGAAGCACAACTAATGCTATTGCGAGGGAATGCGAAGGGAACGCATGCATATTGCAAGAGAATGCAATCTGGAATGTGAGGAATGCAATAAGATAGCGAAGAACGTGATCCGCATCGTGAGGGAACACAATGGCAATGTGCCAAAAAAGTTTTTTCCTTGTCCCTTCAGGCTCAGCGGCTCCATAGATATCCTTTAACATGTTGGATTTGATTTTATTTTCCAGAGGTGGTCTAACTTTGGAATCACGAGTTCAGCCGACATTCCTTTCACTGATAGGACTGGCTTGAATTCAGAAAGAAATGTATGCCTTTGTATGTTTATAAATGCTACAAATTATGTACCGATAGATTCATATAAATGTTTACCTAACGTTGCATCATGCCAGCAAATGGTTCCTGATCATGATATCTCGTACTACCGTAACTATCACAAATTGCTATCAATTGGAAATGATCGTTCACAGGCTGAAAGCTCAGTGGCAGTTCAGGAAACATTTAAGGAAAAGTATGTCCCTCCTCCAAGTGCCAACGTCTCCAGAGTAGAAGTTCCTATCAAAGTCGAGACGAGATTCATGACGTCACTGGGTATACCCCTCTCTGATTTTGTCACACTCGATGCCACGACGGTTGGGGATTTTGTATTCGTTACTGGCACCTCTTCGAACCACGTCAATGAGTCGGTTGATGCAATTGCCAGTGTCCAGAAAAACATGCCAGGCTATAAAATATATTACTATGACTTGGGACTCAAAGCCAACGAGGTCCAAAAGGTAACTTTATTATAAACACCATTCAAATTTAAACACATCGCTGTCAAAAAAAAAAGAGTTGTTCTCATAACATGTGCTTGCATATAGTTGATCACTTTTCCATGTCCACCCCTCACGCTAATAGGTGAAAGGCTTGTGCGGTGTGATTTTCAGGACATTCAACTTCTCAAAATATCCGGACCACGTCTCTGAGCTATTTATATATTCATTTAAACCTCTGATCGTGCAGGTACTGTTCCGAATTCCAACAACAAAAACAACAGCAAATAAACACGACAAACAAGAACAACAACAAACAACAACAACGAAACAAAACAACAACGACTTGCAATAATATGTAATATTAGTAAATTTCCCTTGCCACCATTACACTTTCATTAACATATCTTTCAGGAAATTTTACGAGAGCACCCGGCCGTTGTCTGGATGGATTCCTCATTTCGTCTCCTAAACAATCTCTCGGTCTGGTACCCAAACATTCTAGCGGCAGGGGGATTCATGTACTTTGACATCCTCCACATGATTTCTCCACCTGCAACGACCAACCCCCTCATGTACGACTGTATTCCTACAATGATGTCCAAATTCAAGAACCTTGGACAAGGGCAAGCAGGCGGAGTGTACCATAGCCGATCTCAGGCTGTATATAAAGGTATCATATATTGGTGGATACTGTGTGCACTGGACCGTGACTGCATAAACCCTGCAGGTTCCCAAATCAGTTGCCAAATTGATCATAAGCGAGAGCCAAACGTTCACTGTCACCGCTACGACCAGTCAGCACTGATGCTTCTGGCAGCCAACTTTTACGGATATAACACGTCACTGTTCACTGTCAAAGACTTGGATATCGTTACTTATAGACGGCTGCCTACTCGTATGTTTACAGTAGAGAAATGTGATGGTAGTCCGTAGAGTAAAATGAAAGGCTATTGAGACCAAGTTTACAATCCTTGCTAATGATCTAATTTTTCATCCACATAATCCGATCATACAGATAACTTCTCTTTGACTTTAATATCATAACATTCTATATGCCTTAATGCACTATAATATAACTCGTCCATTAAATGCATGCCATTCAATCCGTTTGTCACCTTTTAAATCATAATTCAGAACAGAGGAAACTGCAGCATAGCCTACCTGTGCCAGTCTGTGCTACATCCTTGATATCATTTGTGAATATTTATAATGAAAGGCTGCAAAAAAAGCCGTGAAAGTGCCTCAACATTTCGCTACTTCTTCCACGCTTACTGCAATTCCGATGGAAGAAGTGATATGTTCGAAACGAAAGTATAAAATCTACATTATGTCATTATAGTGTGGAAGTCGTAGTTTCTTCGGGATGATTCACTGTAACAAGGGTTACCCAAAATATCGGCAAAAGTAACACACAATCATTTCCTGGTTTTATTACATAATTCTGGGTTTTTAATATTTAATACCAGATTTCAATCCTTTATTCCAGGTTTCAATATTTCATTTCCAGCTGGAATAGTTACTTCCGAGTTTGAACATTTATTACAGGTTTTATTATTTATTTCCTGGTTTTAACTGTTTTAAATATTTTTTTCCCAGGTGTTTCCCAGGTGGTGCATCATTCTTTAGAAAAAAAATCATTCGTAAATGAGTAAAAAAAAACTGAAACTGTCCCCAATAAGCTTCTAACATATCAGTAGCGTAAACGTAAAATATCGTGAGATTGGATATAATTTTATCGAAGGGTGGCAATAACGGTGGCACACTCTTTTTTGCCATGTATTGTCCAGCTTGCCTCCGGTTCAATGGTGTTATCAAAATTATAATGTGCGGTATAATCTGTGATCTTACTGTATCTGACCAATACAGAAGCATAAAATGCAAGAAAGCGTGATGAACAATTCACAACTCACAGTTTACTATTGGACGTCAGATATACAAATATCTGAATGGTGATATATCAGCCTTGTGTTGTATTTGTATCACTTGATTTAATGGATGTTATGTCAATATACACATCCAGTTGTTTAAGAAGTTTTCAATATAAGTACACAATTTCATACACTATTCTTGGTATCAAAAATATAATATCTCTCATATGTTGAACCAGGATCAATTTATCCAGCATTCCTCGTGAAATTTTACAATTATACAGATTATGCACTGTGAGACGGATAGTCACGCGATTATGTTCTAGAGCATTGTGGTGACGGGAATGCAATGACGGTAACGGATACTTTTCATTAAAAAATGCTGCATATGTACTCTTTAAAATATGGCATACAAAAAATCTGGGAATAAAAAAAGTCTGGGGACCAAGGAGGTCCCCAACATCATAATAAATATTTCAGATGACGACAACAAAGATCAAGGTTTCCAGATCTCAACCAACACGAAAGTTGTTATTTATTCCCTGTGTTTTGTTGACTCTCGGAGCAGTTATCTATACTGAACATGTGAGTACAAGCATGTGGAAAAATAACTTTATTCCAAGCTGTACTAGATCTCTCCATCTCTTAGGCCAGAATATATGGCTCTGCATACGTGCTCACATCACTTAAAACCCTTAGCATCACTCGTTTTTTTTTTTCTAAACCAAAAGTCGAGCATATCACTTCCTAAGACCCGATTTTTTTATTCAATAAATTAACACTCGCACACTGATACCGGTAAGATAATGATTAAGTAAATGGTCCTGAGTGTCTTCGTCTTGGTAAAATTTGAGTTGCCACATCACTTATTTGGGTGCCTTCACCGGACAGAGCATTTTATTTCGGCCTAATGTGTGTAAAAAGTTAAACTGTATCTCAAACGGGCATATCTATCCTATAACATGTTATATTGATTTTATCTTTCAGAGGTTGTCTGACTCTGGAATCACAAGTTCGCCCGACTCTCTCCTCATTGATATGGATAGCGTGAGCCTAAAAAGAAATGTATGCATTCGAATGTGAATAATAGCTGTGTAGAAATAGATTGCGAATAAACGTTGACCTAACTTTGTATCATAACAAGAATGTGTTTCTAGTCAGACCTCGTATATAGGAAACACGTTTCTAACAGATGGGATGCTTGTTTCACAGGCTGAAAGCTCAGTAGCAGCCCAGTTAACATTTAAGGAAAAGTATGTGCCTCCTCCGAGTGCCAACGTCTCCAGAGTAGAAGTTCCCATCAAAGTTGAGAGGAGATTCATGACGTCATTGGGTATTCCCCTGTCTGATTTTGTCACACTCGATTCCGAGACGGTTGGAGATTTTGTTTTCGTTACTGGCGCCTCTTCAGATCACGTCAATGAGTCGTTTGATGCGATTGCCAGTGTCCAGAAAAACATGCCAGGCTATACAATATATTACTATGACTTGGGACTCAAAAAGAGGGAAATCCAAGAGGTCACTCATTCATAACATCAAAACAAATTTGAACATTTTAAATAATTTATGACATGTAGTTGCATAGCTGATCACTTTTCTCATGCCCATTTTCAAGTCAAATTAAAACAAATAGAATCATTCATTTTCATTAAGTGCAATTGCATTGTATTTTTCTTCTTTTCCATGCTTTACCGATCACTTCTCAGGTAAAAGCCTTGTGCAGTGTGATTTTCAGGACATTCAACTTCTCCAAATACCCGGACCATGTGTCAGAACTACAAATATATTCATTTAAGCCTCTGATCGTGCAGGTGATGACCCAATTCTCAATAACAACAAGAAAACAACCAAAGCACCAAACAACAACAAATATGATTTGAAATGATATTGAGTTTTTGTATCTCTCTCGTGGCATCATTATACGATCTTAACATGTTTTTGCAGGAGATTTTACGAGAACACGCATCAATGGTCTGGATGGATTCCTCATTTCGTCTCCTAAACAATCTCTCAGTGTGGTATCCAGACATTCTAAAGGCAGGAGGATTCATGTACTTTCATATCCTTCACATGTTACCTTCACGTGCAATGACCAACCCCCTCATGTACGACTACATTCCCACGATGATGTCCAAATTTAAGAACATTGGACAAGGACAGGCAGGCGGAGTGTATCATAGCCGATCTGAGGCTGTATATAAAGGTATCATATATTGGTGGGTACTGTGTGCACTGGACCGTGACTGCATATCCCCTGTAGGTTCCCAAATTAGTTACGAATTTGATCATAAGCGAGAGCCAAACGTTCATTGCCACCGCTATGACCAGTCAGCACTGATGATTCTAGCGGCCAATTTCTATGGCTACAACACGTCACTTTTCACGGTCAAAGCCTTTCAAATCGTTACCTATAACCGACTTCCTACTCGTATGTTCACAGTACAAAAATGTGATATTAGTCCATGAAGAAATCTATGGAAAGCTATTGAGATCAAATCCACAATCTTTTCTAATGATCCAACTTTTAATACATATAATATTATCACACAGATCATTTTCTCTTTGACTCCAACATCATTCTTCAATCTTTGACTGGGTATTTGTCCAAGGTAGGGTGTATGCCTCAATGCACAATAATATTACATGTCAACTAAATGTATGTCATTCAATCCGTTTGTCCCCTTTTAAATCATAATTCAGAACAGAGGAAACTGCAGCATAGCCTACCTGTGTCGGCCTGTGATACATCCTTGATATCATTTGTGAATATTTATAACGAATGCTGCAAAAAAAAAACCCGTAAAAGTGCCTCAACATTTCGCTACTTCTTCCACACCTACTGCAATTCTGATGGAAGAAGTGATATGTTCGAAACGAAAGTATGAAATCTACACTATGTCATTATAGTGCGAAAGTCGTAGTTTCTTTAGGATGATTCACTGTAAAAGACATGGGTTGGTATGTTGTCCTAAAATAGATTTTCTTGATGTGACATAGGTTAGTAGGTCGAATCTGTACAAATGTCTCATAAATTAGGAAATATTCTATGGATCGTTTTTAGGGTCAATATTCATTGACATGCATTGTAGATTTTCTTGTTGTGAATGATTGTTTCAACCGCAAAATTCTTTATTCCACATTACTGTTTCTAAACTTTCTGTGTCGAATTTACATATTCTTATTGCATAGTTCTAACTTCCACCTCCTTGCTGCTTACTTCCAAGTCCTTACTGGTACTTTCTCAATGCTTAATTCATCATGTCAAATGCTAACACCTTTGTCCATGCAAACTATCAAAAAAAATTCGCATATGGCACAATGCATATGGAACTTAGCACATTGCATTTAGAATATAGCATATCGCATGATGAACAAAGCACAACGAATGAAGCACTCGGCGGTTAGCGCCGCCTGTCGTCATAGTGATACAGTAGTAATTGTTGGGGACAAAATTACTACTGCAACATTATGACGACAGGAGGCGCTGGCCGCGCGTAGCCACATGATGTATGAGAAACTAAGACCTCCCTTCATTGGACAAGTGAATTTTTGGCGCGACCAACAGGTGCCACACTCATGCAGCTAAGCACAGGCCCCAATGAATTCCCGCAATCTTCCCTGTAAATAAAATAATAGTGAGAGATGATTAGTATGAGCCTATTATCAAGATTTCTATGCTCATTGAAATCAATTTTCGATGTGACGTCATGAATACTCATTGTAATATAATACACTGTACGTTGTTAATTGGGTGCAGATATTATCATGACATAGGCCTGAAATTAACACACAAAAATGGTCATAACTTGAGATCGGACAGTGATAATTGAGATGTGGAAAAAATTCTCAGAAAAATATCTCTTTCAAGGCTAAATATGATGATATCTCCGATCATAATTTCTTCATGCCGTTAATTTGGCACGAGTCCAACTCGTGACAGTATACAGTAGATACACTAGTACTACGCTACGGTAGTTGAATTGGATTAAACATATATATCTTATTTACCTCTTTGCCACATAAAGAGACAATGTAGCACCAAGGGTGCTGCAGCTTACCGGCAGATCATGAGAATTACACAAGGTATTGATTTTCCCAAATATAAATTGTTACACTGATCTTCAAACCTCAAAACATGTTCGTAAATGTTGCCAAAGACACATTTCATGTATGGAATATAATACGAAATCAAGTTACATCTTGAAAGGTTTCTTCCGTTATTGACATAGGCCTATATTCACAGACCGTCAATTCAAAGGCAACAAAACTTATACACATCACAAAGGTACATAGGGAGAATCTCATGCATTTTGAGGAAAATTGTCAATAGTCTTTGAGAAAATGGCAGCCAAAGACAAAAATCGTCGTTTCTTTCGACAAAATAAGGGCGTTTTGACCTTCCAAAGTCATTCAAGGTCAAATTCAAGGTCATCCATCATTCAAACTGCAATATATGATTTCCCATTTGAATGTACCAATACTTCTATCTTGAAAAGTTCTAGGAGTCTTCTCCCACAAAGCTCCCATTATGAAAGATGATTGGGTGAAATTTCCCAAAAATATTTCCCCAAAAAGTTCCAAAATTTTTTCAATGGTCAAAAAATAAAATAAAATTTTCTGGAAATGGCTCAGAACGAATAGTGGCTTGATTTGGGACAAAAAATTTTTTTTTAGCCGACACGTCAAAAAATCAAAATGGCTGCCAGACACAGACTGGCGATTCAAGGGCACTGAAACTTGCCATTCATGTACATGAGGGAGATGTCTTGAAAATCTCAAACTGATCAGACAGTTTTCGAGAAAAAGGCCATCAAATTCCAAAATTAGCCACTTTTTCATAAAAAAATGGCTGCCAAATCGGCAAAAAGGATTGAATAAAAAAAAAAAAAAAAAAAAAAAACAGTTTCAGGGTATTAGCCCAAGGAATGTTTTAGCAAATTTTCTGAAAAATTCATCAAGGCAAAAAAAGTTATTTGCCGGATGGACGACGGACGAACGTACCAAATTTTTAGGTTAAAGGGCTTTCACCATGTTAAATTTCCTCTCCCGTGTGAGCCCCTTATCCCCAAATTAATCCCCTAAATACACGTCTGCTCATAAAAAGTGAGTTTAGGGGCTATTTTTAGCTTGTTCAAGCCCCTAAACCCCGGAAGTTTTTCCCGGACGGACGACGGACGAAAAACCACGCCAATAGCTTATCGGGCCATGGGCCGGTAAGCTAAAAATACAGCACTGGACCAGCGGTCCATCAAAGCAAGGTCTTTCCTTCATCCGGGAGTCTTCAGTTTCTCATTCCCAATGTGGCCTCTCGACCCGCAGCGCCGTCTGTCGTCATAATAGTGCAGTAGTAATTTTGGCACATGAAATGCTTCATTCGTTGTGCTTTGTTCTTCGTGCGATGTACTTTATTCTAAGTGAAATGTGCTAAGTTCGATATGCATTGTGTCAGATGCGATTTGTATTTTAATATTTTGCATGAACAAAGGTGTTAGAATTTGGCATGATGAATCAAGACTTGAGAAAGTACCAGTGAGAACTTGGAAATAAGCAGTAAGGAGATGGAAATTAGAACTATGCAGTAAGAATATGTAAATTCGACACAGAAAGTTAAGAAATAGTAATGTGGAATAAAGAATTTTGCGATTGGAATAATCATTCACAACAAGAAAATCTACAATGCATGTCAATGAATATTGACCCTGAAAACGCTCCATAATATTCAGGCTCTGGGACAGCAAATTATTGCCTTTAGATATAATCCAATGTAATATATATGAATGACATATATTTATTTCTTTATGCTGTTATAGTACAAATTGAGTAGCTTGCGTGGCAATTTTAGTTGCACATAACAAGTTTTGGAATCTGCAGAAACCATCGCTGCGGATGTGTATTAGTTGTGCATGGTAGGCAATGGTCACTGTGGCGAGACTGGATGCACTAACGATCGTTGGTGCCTCCCGCAATGGCGGAGAGTAAACACGATCAGTTTGGTTTTTAACCGTATTTTATCAAATGACAGGTCCATTTGTGTTAAATGGATACTTCGAAGGTAGCTTAGCATTCTGGTCAAAGACATGCGTAGTTATTTCAAGCAGGTCACGCTTTTTTATGGAGATATGTTGATGAAAAGAATTAGCGATAAAATTCACCAGCGACAAATACGAGATTCCCTAAGATATAGGCCTAATACGTGTATACTGTAATAGGTCCATATCACACACTATTGTGAATTCGTTGATCTATGCGACATAAATCAGCGAATGTCACATTAAAAGTAGTAAAAAAAATGTACTACATAAACAGAACTAGATGCACACTTATGTACCTTTCGTCTAAATATCGCAAACGAAGTTGGATTTAATGGTGTGCATCAATAAATACAAATATAGTCACATACCTCATATACCTACACACACGCCTACACAATATATTATGTTATTCATATGAGAAAATCATCGGTACACATCAATACATGTCAATTGGTATTATATTTCACGTTTAACATTTAATAACGTACATTTGAATTAATACAGAAATGATCGTTAGGGAATCTTTACATGTTCGTTAGGGAATCTTTGATTTTACAAAACGAACGGTTGTTTCAAAAGAATGCGCATGAGAATCAGCAGGTGTATGTGTGTATCGCTCACAGTCGTAATTATCGGGAAATTGAAGAAAATTAAAACGAACCGCGAGTGCTGTTCGCCATTTTGGGATGCACTAACGATCGTTAGTGCATCCAGTCTCGCCACAATGAATGGTGGTCATCTCCACAGAAATATGGGAAATCCAAGATGACTCCCACAGCCAACATACTGGATAATGCAACACTTTTACCTAAAAATAAAAAATACGGTATATAATGATGAACTAAACTATCCAATGATAGACCACACAATACAGATCTCGCAGTTTCCATTCTACAGTGTAATGCATTGAAATCAAGGCACCATAGCAAACCAGTAATGTTTACTTCTCTTGTGGAAAATTCCCACCTCAGTGTCAACACCCACATAATTTGGTTTACGTGGCAAATGGAGCATGTTCATTGGAGAAGAGATTTCTTGTTGATACATTGGCATGATCGTGATGATGTTTTCAATACATTATTACTACTTATTATGACTGGTACCTCTGTGTATGATACAATAATGATATATTTGCTTCTTGGCCAACATGTTGAGTATGGTATGACAGTGAATCGAGCACGATACAGTTCTAGATAGATGTTTAACCCCAACGCTAACTTTGACCTTTGGTGGCAAGAACGGTTACGCAGCAAATTTGCATCTGCACGTGTATTTATAATCCAAATTCAATCTTTTGCATTTGTCAGATGAACATGGCTTTGTGCACCCTTGAGATGTTGTTTTAGAACAACACTTGTGGGAGGGATTCATTACACATTCCTGGTCTTGTGATGACGGAATGAGGTCAACTTTGATGTCAGTGATAGGACCATGACCACGCGGCCATAGCCAGATCTGACAGCACGTCCTCTTTCAAATTCAAATGTTGCCAGAGTTGAGAGAAGTGACGACGCATTTAGTATATAAGCTATTCTTCAGTGGATCTATTACTGATGACAGCAATTTTGACTTCATTTGGATAGTTATTCCCTGTCACAAGACCAAGAATGTGTAATGAATTCCTCCCATAAGTGATGTTAATTACTCTCACAGGCGATGCTAACACCTCACTAGTTTTGCAAGCAAGCATAAGGACTGGAGTCCATGAACCACCTGCAGCTGTTCAAAACTACATAGTACAATCACGACTTGGCAGGTTTATGCATCGGGCACCCATGGGTGTCGCCTGCTCCTAAAACATGCACGGGAAATAATCAGTTGACCAAGCATTAACTATCACATCGAAGACAGCGCTTGTCCGCTGGAACACCACGACCGATAACCAAAGAAGCCCAACATCGGCATCCCATACCTGATCTGCCTTGGACCCATGTCGCTTTGAAATCGTCTGCAAATATCAATGGGTTTCAACATTGAAAAAAGACATGTCTTTTGTTCTACCCATCGACTGACTGCAATGGTTCCGCTACGAAATTCCCCTCGTCATCAACAGTCACAAAGTTTCTCGAAGCCAACATCTATCGCCAGATATTATATCATGTAAACTTTAAAGTTGGAATCAATTTTAAAATCAGCCAAATTTAGCATTCTTGTTTGTCACGCAAACTTGAAAATACATCTCGAGATAGTCCGGAATATATAGGAAATATGCACAGTTCGACAACAGATACTCAGAAAATTGCCGTGAATCGTACATGAAAACAGTGATCTGCCTGCCTACATTGCCGGGTACCGCAGTATCTAGACAGATACCAATGACGTCATCAGATTGTGTATAGAACTCGTCCACAAGGCGGGCCACTTTGAGGAAAACAAATATGCGAGATTGAATGGCCCGAATTTGAATCTTGATATATACTCAATTTAGACACGTAATACAAAATTTCAGACCCAAATTTGTACGATTTCTCTTTCTATAGACAGAATGAAGCTTTCGCGGAATGAATAAATTTTGTCAAAAGTACACAAATTTTGTCAAAAGTACACATAATCGGTACAAGTACAAAAATGTAAATTAAATTAATATGAAAAGCTGTCACATTTGTCACATAACATCATCACAGAATGGGCTCTCCAAGCGTGCTGAACAGACTGTTGCGACTTATCCTGAACACAAAGATGTCTTACTTGAGTTAGCATTACTTGCTGTCTAGAGACCTGGTAATGAAATCGTAATTCTGCTCTACCTTACGAGAAAAAGAACATCTTTTGCTACAACTGAAAAACACAAAAAAGAGTGAAGTCAATAGTACACACCAGAAGCATGCCAAGCAGATTCCAATCTGTATCATGACAAAGACACCAGCACGGAATAAACCTCCAAACAGAAACCGGTGTTTAACAGAGTTGTGTGTGTTTATTGATATCAGGTTAGGAAATAGTATTTCTTTGATGTTCTGTGTGGCGTTTGCAATGAATAGTATCATGTTATTTTTATGTGTCGAAAATTTCACGAGGTTCACATTTTATGTGCCTTTTTTTTCTCTCTGAAAAAAGGATGTATCGCGCTATGCATACCTCCATGCCAAAGAGCCTGAACTGCCAAGAGGATGCACGTTGGCCCGATTCCGTGCTGACCACTCACTCCTTCACTGGCCATTTAATATACAACTCGCAATGTATTGACCAATGGTGTCATGGTGAGTTGGCCAACTGCTTTCATGACGATCTTAGTTTTTTGTTTCATTTGCCACCATTGTGTCAAATGCAAGTGCCTCTTGGTGTTTTAAGGCTCTTTGCGTGTACTATATTATACAGTGCTGTCATCTGGTGAACGTCGCACATGTAGAACTCTCCACCGAACGCAAAGAATAAGATTATGTACTTCCGCCCACATGTGTACTAGTAGTAGAAGAGTTGAACTCGATAAAAAACTTATAAAACTCTAGTGACTGTGTATGCGACATATATATAAAACACTGCTTGTGAAACAACAAGTCATCGTACTTTGTCCCGTGGCCACTTACACACCTTATCATATGTGCACTGAAGTCCCCTACAATGATCATAAACATGCAGAGATTAACAGTACACTAGACGTTATATATATTCGGAATACTTAGACAATTCAACCGACTTCACTGTAGCTTATGACATGGCTCATTATTCAAATTCAAGTATCATTCAAATTCAAGTATATGTTTGGTTTGGTGGATTTGAGAACTATGTCGATCAGGGTTTCACATTCGGAATGACTTGAACAGTGGACGTGATTCAGTTGTATCATGATACAAAGACGTGTTACTCACTTCCTAGTGGAATGAAAATGGTATTCGAGAAATGATGTCGCCTCTGTCCGTCAGTTTGTTTGTATTTTATAGTGGATGGGCGATAAATGGAGCTGCTTCACGTAAGGATTGAGCACTCGATTATCGTAATTATAAATCGAATATTTGATTATTATTCATTGAGTAGATAGTCGGCTCTTACAATGTTATTAAATAAAGGTAAATTTTTTTCCCTCCAAATAAAAATGAATATTCATCGAATGACGTTAGTCATACTCCCCACCAATCAAACGCAAGATGGAGAATGCATGTTCCCCGAATATTGTCACAACATTGATAATAATGAAAATATTGCATGACCAAACGCGGAATATACAGTTTCATGTCCCTCGGGTTTGGAATATTCATGACCATCGGACAACAAAACTGTATGATTATTCCTAGTTTGGTAATACAATATTTTCTAATTATTGTCTTTGTTCTGATGACCCACGGTATGAACAATGTGGCAAAATACATTAAAATGAGCTATACTATATTGAGTCCAAAACAGGAACAAAACCTCTTCTCTTCAATGCTGTTCATGTCATTTTATGTACTTTTGTTGTGATTCTCGTTCTTTCAGAATGTTCCACAGTCGAGATATGTTGTGCAGAGAACACTGATCTGAATACAAATTATGTTCATCGCAATGCAAGTCTCTGTTCTGGACGACCACTGTATGAAAAACCGTATGGTTCTTTGTATTTATACTACGATAACAATTACTGGCAGGTAAGAATAAGTATTATTCCAGCATAATGAATGTATAATACAATACTGTTGTCATGAATATTGTCTTTGCTCAGCACTTAAAATAATTTGTGTTGATCAAATGTACACTGTATGGCGTATTTCCCACTGTACTGTATCATGCTAATATACAATGCAATGTCATATAAAATATCATAATATTAGTCTCGTACGCCTCTATATGATCATATGGTGTTGTTTCTTATATAAATTCTAATCTTATACCTGGAACATTCGAGACCAGTTCCAAATTTACACGAAAGCACGTTATCACACATACACATACGCCAAATCGATTCCCAATGTTGTTTATCATTTCAAAACTGTTACATTGAACGATGTTTGACATATTTTTCATATTTCGCGGCCCATATCGCGCAATAACCCAATGATATACTGCAGGTTCAGCACCTGCCCTGTTTCTATGACCCGGAGCAGGCAATGGTGCGCATCTACTCAATGCATGACACTTACCCCGAGGATGTGGTCGGTATTTGGGAGGAATCTGTTGACGGAGCTTGGCGGGAAAATAAAGATATCACAGTCGTCTGCTATGTGCCTGATAGTGGTAAGGGTGATATAGTTCAATCTGCATGTGCTAAAGGCCACGTGTGAGTTGTGACTGGAAGGAGCAAATAAAGGTCGGATGACAACTCTGCAAACAAAAACATAATTCTAGCATCGTTGTGTTGGCCTATCACTTGTCGGAACACATGTGTATTCACATGGAGTCACTTATGATAACAATGACTTGTCACGCGTGCAAAGTTCACCAATGGTACCGCATTTGGGGCATGAAAACACTAAAATCATCTTACATTGTTTAGTTAGACGTTTTTTTAATGAGTGTTCTGTATGAAACCAATACGATCACGTCCCGTCCCCCACAACACCCCCATTATAATCTGCCTTGTATCACATGTAACATACTTACTATGTATGTAGCCTACTTATAATACTTATTATGTGAATTTAATACTTTTTTTCTCCACCCCCTCCCCCCCCCCCCCTCCCCCAGAGACGTCTGGCACCGCTACCAATATTATAATAGGGCTCTCTGTCGGGTCAGTGGTGGTTTTCTTTGTACTTGTACCAACATTTATCCGGCTGGGCAGGAAATGTATGCGGAAGGTTTGTAGATTGTAGAATGCGAATGATCAAGAGGTATTGTGTATCCACCAACGTTATCATCATCTTTATTCTTCAAAATATTATCTGAGATGTCGCTAGGCCTATTCGATTGGACTATTTACAGAAGTCAACATAACGAGCAGAAACGAGAAGCATTCTAAAAGTCAAAATAAAACTCACAAGGAGTTAGAATTGAGAACATGGAGATATTTGCCTACAAAATTAATGTATCTTACATTTCAACAAAATATTTTCTTTTTAGAACCAGCCCTCTGCAGCATCCACAAATGTGATAACACGATCGCCCGTATCACCGCCCGTAGAACAAATCGCGGATGAAAATCTATCCCCTGTCTATGATAACTTAGCGTTGGATATAGTCGATGATGTGGCGGATCAGACATATCACTCAATTTCTTTTGACCACCCGCCACCGGATTATGAAAACCTGGATGAAAACAGCAGACCTCGTCACTCAGTGGCGCAAGATCTAGATGCCGGAACTACTTTTGAGCCTCCACCACCTAGCTACGAAGAGGCGGTGATTCGCTTGAACGCATTTAAGGATTTCCCTCCACCGTATTCCAGTGGGCATCCAAATTCCAGCTTCGTGGATGAACACGACAGACGATCAACAAGTAGTTCTTGACATTGGACATGGAGCTCGCAGACATTTTCCTGTTTAGTTATAGTGCTAAAATGATCAGCACCAACGAAACGACATAGCATTTCAATTTCATGTTTGCAGACTAGCATTTGTTTTAGTAGATTCAGCTGAATGTGTGTAGACCTAACATCATTTTATCCGATATAATCTCTACAACATGTCAGGGCTGTGTTCGTATATTGTATATTCTACTATAGTGTAATTCTGATTCGTCCGAGAAAGCCATTTTTGAAATTTACATGTCTGAACATGCAAAGCCATGAGTTTGTGTACAAACATGTTCTATTACAAACATGATGGCATTTGGAATCGCTCATCAAAACACTACGAATTTTTAAAATCGTGACCTGTGGCACATGTGGCGCAAAAATACCCTCAAAAGTTCAAACCATGTGATAATCCGATTCATTGTTCACAGATGCCAAAAACAAAAAATCATGTATCAAGTTTCAAAAGAGCTGGTTTCCTCCCCCATTGCCAATTTTTACTTTCATGTTTGTATAAATCTCATCCAATCGAATGTTTGACTATTGTACTTACCAGGTCTCCTTACAATAATATATCCAGTAGAAATGAAAACAAGAGCTTAACTCGTGAGCAGAAACTAGATTGAAAATCATCAATCTATATTACTATAATTTCACATTATGGGGCTAATATCTTGATTCGAGGTTCTTTTTTGGGGGGGAGGGGGGGATATGTGGTTACCAAAATTAGTTGTTTGATGCCCAGTTTGTCATGGATATATACTCTGCCATTTAACATATTTTACAATGGGGTTATGATTGAAACAGAAATTTTGAGGTTTGATTTACACCACCACAGATTATATCTAACAATAAAGAGTTTGGGAGCCACGACTCCATCAGACTCCATGGTGCTATGGCGGACGTGAAAGTTGGTCATAATGTACTCGCTTGGAAGTGCTACTCCGGTTATGTCATGCCTAGTTCTCCCTTAGAGAATTCCTATTGATACCCCTCAAATGTTTTGAACGTTGTGACCTAAGAGCTTAGATGTTTAGCATCCATTTTTGCGCTTTGACCTAATTTCACAGTACCACTTGTTCCTCTCCAGGTCCTGCTCCTTCATATTCTCATCAAGTATTCGTTTTCATTGGGTTTGCCTCTTGTAGTAAGCTCTGATGCTGCACTATCCGTTCATCCGTCTTTGAATCCGTCTGTTATGTGGATAAGAAACGTCAAATATGTAAGCCAATTGGTAGTTTAGGATGCCATCCAAAGAACAGATAATAAGGTGTGCGAAGTGGAGGCGTGTGGTATGCAGTCATATAGGTATATCCTTGAATATGTTCAGCCAGCGTTCTTCCTTCCTAGCTTCTGGTGTGCAAATTAAACCATATAGGGTTCTGTTAGAACGTTCTGCCTGTGAGTGGCTTTCGACATCACTGTTTGATTGTTTCTATTCCAAGAGTGTTGGGTGGTAGACTTTCAATTGACATCATCACAATGTTGTACTAAACGTTAATAGGTTGATACATAATATTGCACAGATGTTGGATGATGTTATACTCAGAGTCTAGAGGACTTGTCGGGGTCCACATAGTTAGTTGAACCACAATTTCAAGAGCGAACTTGAGAATCACAATACATGTAATCCATCTTTGTTGCTAGCGCACCTCCTGGATACATGTACAAGACGTCATTCCCAATGATCAAGTGCTAGCATTTCGACAGAACACCTTTTATGTCTGGCGACTCGTTCTTATAGATGTCATACACTAGGTCTTTTCTCATTCTGTACACTTGATGATTGTAGTGTTGTTCCCTCGCATTTGCCTCACGTTCTCTGTCAAATAAAAATATTCTACTTCAATTAACACCTGGGCCATTTCAGCTCGCTGCATGCAATTTGATGCAACACGTGTGATTTCATCTGGTAAAAAAAGCGTTTTTGCAGATTCACGGATAACAGGTACTCACTTGGCTTTTGACATGGTGATTGACCACTCTCGTGCTGTACGTTAAAGCGGTATTTGCACTTAGTTGCTAATATATGTTCGAATTGAAAAACCAGCTCAGTCGACAAAATTATATCAAAACAATTAAGTATGATCCCCAAAATCGCATACACATAGCTATTATTATTTATTTATTTCGTACACAAGGACACATCAACATAAATACGGTTACATAGTGCACAGGGACGTTATGAAAAACTGCAGATCATCACGATCAAAAAAACATTGTGTGAAGTCGCATGTAATGCTACTTTCTAGGCGCATGTACAAGAAGTCCAAAATTACTCGAGCGTCATCCGAAACGGGTATACCAACTACAAAATTTGACTTTGTTAAGTTGGAGAGATCGTAACGGCTTACGGACATATACTTAGAAATTATGGTGATATTGTTACTGAATACAGAGTTACTACCTTGTAATACTAAGTTTACACAAACGGAAACCAAACTATTGTTACTATCTAGGAGATGTTTGAAAAACTTATGAACCCGAGAATATAGCTGGTGAAGTACCGGTGCATCATTGCATATACCATGAAGTAAGTGACAGTGGGTAGTGCGAGGTAAGTCAAACAAATAACGTATGGCCTTACGCCAAGCTACCAGGAATAGCTCAATACACTTGGGACTATAGTCCCACAGAAGACAACCAAATAATGGCATGCAATATGTTTTAAACAATTTGTATAACACATCAGGTCTGAGGTATTTAAAGTGAGATTTAGCCATGTTGACTTTAGCTGCGAAGTCATATTTATGCGCTATTTCACCCGAAACAGAAGGCTGATAGTGGTGTTTACATCAAGATTGACAGGCGCGCAAGTTTATGTTTATGTTTACATTGGAATCAGGTCTTTGAAAGAGGAATCCCTGACACGTCACACATTCAAATACGTTGGTCATCCGTTCCGCATTGTTGCTGGTAAGAAATCGATTTTAGTATGGTTTGGGTCCGTGTCATTATGAACACACTGTATGCGCCTACGATCCAACATGGTCCTGGTAAAATGCGATAATTCATACATAGAATATTGGTGGACAACACCAGTTTCTCAGAATATTGATTTTTTCATGACATTGCTGAAAATGCGCGGAATTCGTTATTTTAACTAGCAACAATGCGAAACGAATGGGCACCGTATGTGAGACATCAACACTCACCAAGCCCATGAACATGCAAATATCACGCATGGCCGCCTGCTAGGCCATCGAGTGAACCGAGGAAGTGACCGAGGAAATCCCTCGATAGTTTAGCTTACAAGAACCGTGTGTGCTGTTCTATTGTCACTAGTTTGCAACTGACATGTCTATCAGTTGATAGGACTCGAAATATGCATAGACACAAAAAATATTCTGGGAAGTGGAAGGAAGTCAAAGAGGCCCTTTAAAGTCAAACTCTTCTAGACTTCTTGTGACTTTCCCTTGCTCAGCAGATTTTATTCAGTGATTACTGTCTGTGAGAACCGTGAACTTAGATCCATATAAGTCAACTTTGATCAATTACATCCGTGATTGCCCATGATTCTACAGACTCTTCATATTGCTTGGGGCATCTATTTGCATATCCAGTCACCTTTCTGTAGACCTTGGTACTGGTAGAGCACGTCTTCCAGACCTGATAATAGGCCTACACCACCATCATGAAGTATACCAGTAAATAACAGGAATGTGACGAACGTTACAATGACTGTCAACAAATATATTTTCATTTTTCAAATAATTATACATAAAACGTGTTCACAATATAACAGCAGTGCCGCCATAATATCAAAACAAAATTGGGCCACGTATAATAGTAACTTTTTTTAAATCTACTTAACAATTGGCATCATTTGGACAATTTTTTCATAATACAAAATATTTTCCATGTTGTTATTATGTCGTTGACTGGCTACATACACATTTTTGAATGTATTGCCGCAGCGTTTATTTCCCTCTGCTAAATGTGAACTTTTCCTAGTGTACTAGGCGAAATGAGAGCAACTCAAGTAAACTTAACACGCACGTCCTTCAAATTGGCAGTCTGATTGTTTTTCAACTTGTAGTATCGTGTTGTCACTTGCTCGGTACCGCTTCCAATTGTACCCATAGTAGTTCGACGCCAGGATACCTAAAGCGGACTGATCAAATCTGTGACAGCCTGAAAACTGATATAGTCTATCCTCATTTGAAGTTGGCACAGTGCAACTTTTCTTTGCACTGTGCGGGGCAATACAATCAACCGTCAGCGCACATAGCACCCACCAATATATAATTCCGTTGTATATTTCTCGATTTCTATGTATGTAGAGGTAGCCTGCATGACCCATCAGAACCGTTTTCTGTTTGTCTATTAAAGTAGGTATGTATCTATACATAGCTGGGTGAGTCATCGCGAAGTTAGATAATGTGCTTCCTAGTAAATGTAGAAATCCACCTGATGCAAGAATATTTGTGTAGAAGAGGCTGAAATTCTTTGCAAGTCGAAACGAGGAATCGAACCAGACCACACTGTGATGTTGGCGAAGCGTCTCCTGAAATAAGTAAAAGTTATTTTTGTATAACATAACATAATTGGTCAATTAATTGGGTTCATATGCGTGATTAGAAAGTCATGACCCAGAAGTGTTTATTGTTGTACGTCAAATAACTGCTGTAATTAGATCACATCAAACCAGAAGCCCCAAAAACGTATCGACTCTGCAATGAGTTGACATTGTAAACGAAAGTTTCAACATAGAGATGATATGAACAAACACGGCCATCATCAGTTGATGAAGAAAACGCCATGAAATTATTTGCTGGTTGTTAGTTACCTGAATGATGAGTGGTTTGAAGGCGTAAGTTTTCAGTCTCTCAACGTGTGGTGGGTATTTTGTAGGATCAAACTTCTTGTAGACTACGTTACAGAACGTCTTTACCTGGATGTAAAAAGTATCAGGCAATAATACGACTTATAATTAATGCTGAGACATGTATCCTGTTCGATGAATGTGTTGATAGGCCTGAATAGTGCAGATTAATGCATGATACTGGTATATATATGTATACGTCAAACATTGGTGGGTGAAATGGCAATTAATGTGCAAATTCTATGATTTATTATCCTTTTCCACTGAACTTCCAATATTGTTGCGAATATGTGCCATATTTTCTGGAGATTGACAAGCCATGATTCACACTACTGCAGAATTATTATGTAAACATTTCAGAACAATATCCAATACATTGATTTTGCCTTCCATTTGTTTAGTGTATAATCTAACGTCCCTTACACAATACCGACGTTACACTTATACCATAACAACCTGCTGACTCTGGTTGTCCGTTAATCCAAGATCGTAGAAATATATCGTGTAATCCGGCAAGTACTCCTGCACATTGGCTATCGCATCAACACTCTCACAGAAATGATTGTTGGATGACCCGGTGACTAGGACAAACTCCCCGACATTGTCTAGAGTCAGTGTGGAGAATGTGTCTATGGGTATCCCAAGGTGCTTTAGGGCGGTTCTCTGGGAGAAGGGCAGCCCCACGCTTGCGGTGTTGGCCTGGGGAGGTGGGATATACCGGATTGGGTATGAGGCGTTCTCCTGGTAAAGTGGTAAAGTGGTGCATTTAATATCTTACGAAATGAAATTATTTCACATACCGGTAGAGAGAACTGAGAGTAGAAGCATATTAATGTACCTATACAATGTATAGTAATCCAACGTATCAGTGTACAATTACGTAGGATTCGAGCATGAATGTTATGAAATTATGTAATTATAATACTGCTGCCTTTTCAAGATATATATGGTAATCTTACATTTGGAACGAGTACATCATCTTCTTGACTGGCAGTGCTAATCCCTTGAACCGTGACCCTCAACGTGGAGTTGCTGCCAACCCAGCTGTATGCATAAGGTGAACACTTCCATACCTGTGTAGGGAACAGGTGAAGAAACCCATACAAATTGAGATATTTCCTAAGCAAATGTTTTAGGAAAAACATGATGTGTTTGACAAGAAATCATGCTGAGAAAACTGCACCAGCAATAAATCTGGTGTGCTTGTTGGCAATGATGTGGTTATGTTTCTTCATGAATTTCCAGGGAAAGAAGTAAAAATCATCCGATTTTGTATGAATCAAATTTATTCAATTTTGATAGTTTCAGCACGATTGTCATTGGTTTATATTACCCGGGTATGTAATCTATTGTCACAAATTTCGAAATACAAGTTTAGGTGAATCCCTCATGATTTTTGTGTTACCACCCTATAATTCACTGCTTGTTCCCTTACAGTTATCACTAATCAATACTTGATTTAACATTGTCCCTGCAAACCTACCTACCTGAGGAATTATCATATATTCTTGCACCGACATCATTGACTAAATGCCACCTGACCAGTGACATATGACCTACCTTGTGACAAGTGTGTCCATTTTGTGTAACGGTTAATATTGCCTGGTTAATCTTTGCATTCGAATTAGCCTTTATAGAGGCAACAGCACGAACAGTAATTTCTTGGGTTATACTATATCTTTGGATATTTGGAGTCATAATATTTGTGTCGTACACATTCGTCAGAATAATGTAATACGTCTGTTGAACCCACAATGTTTTTGAGCGCTTTCACATTTGTGGATTCAAAATACCTCCCTCTATGGCCTGAATCATTTGCGCATGTTACATTAATGTTATATATCATGAGTACCTTACATCTGTTACAATAGAATTCATTTATTATTCCAGGATCCGAGGAATTGACGCTAATTACGCAATAAAACACAAAGACCAAAAATCCTCGAGTGCAATATTTTCAACAATCCGCCCACGGTTATGGAATAGCTCTGATATTAATTTCAAAGTAGCCGTCGTTAATATTTCAAAGGCAAATAGCCTCGATGTGTACATATAGATGGGAACTCACTGATTGATATTAAAATTTAAAAAATGCAATCCCCAATGCTAAGCATACCTGTATATAGATGTACGCAAAATATTTATACACTTACATTTAGCTGTTGCAACATGAAATAGCATCCAAAAAAGACAACTGCCGCAACTATTATCGTTGCCCGCTTAATCATCATATTCCATGTTTAGACGTTTCTTTTACACACCAACAAGTGCAATATTCACTTATATTGTCGTTTTAGCATTGTCATGTTAGTATTGCATAACTTTCCATGTCAGATATAAAATCATATTTTGACACCCTTTCCATCAGAAACAATACGTTTCTGTTTTGGAACAAAGTATTGAAGCAAACAGCATTGATTAAAAAAAAAGATATTCAACATGAGCAAACACTGAATTCATTGACGTATTGCCAATTGTATTGATTTGATAATATATGAAAATATCAACAGTTTCATAACCGGTCGTTATTTGTCTTATGGACGTCTTCAGCCAGAATGACTCGAATGTGGGCTATGCTGATGTGGTAGAACATAGCAGTAATACATTTGATGGCGTCCCAGTTGAACAGGACAGACAGGTATGGTTGAAGCTGGACTATCGAGAAAAATTGCACCTATGTATCATGTTGGTAAAGAAGAAGACAGATGACACAAGAGACTGCATTGATTTTCGAAACCCAAATGATAATACTATGGAAGATGCATTCCTAATGCCACATATAGATGACTGCATTCATTCTCAATTTGAATCAAAGTAAATCTACTCTCTTGAATTGATACAAGGATACCTATACAAGTCAAACTGAGGAGGAAGGACCATCACTAACAGCTTTTCATTTTCTGAGGTCACTCAATGAATGGACAAGGCTTCATTTTGGGTTGTATGATAATCCGGCAATGTTCAATGGGCTCACAGGACACTACTTCGGCATTATGTATATAAGAACAGACCCCTCATATATCTAGATGATATGCTCATTTGTGGATCTTCAGTTGGGAAGAAAATTCTTCTACTCCTTTGTCAATGTAGGCTAGAGTTGAAGCCGTCAAACTGAAAGTGCCTGTATCACAAAGTTTCATTTCAGCCAAAATCATTCCTATGGACGAATCCAAAATCTGAACAACGGAAGAATTTCTAAAGCCAGTCACATAGAAAAAACTGAAATATTTTCCTGGATTAGCTAGTCACTTTCTCCGATGTATCAGGTGTTTGTGCAAACACTGGGACTCGAACAATTTCACAGGACTCCTTCTTGCACAGGAACACATCACCAGTGTTGGGCTTTATCCGGTACACATGACATCCCTTCACCAGAGCATGGATGTGGATATGCACAGTTGACGCCATGCACACTCCGTTGAACTTCTAAAATATTGCAGATGGATACAGGTTGTCGAATTTATATGGAGCGATGGTACATGTATATCGTGATTATATGGAGTGACGGTTTTAATCTTGCTTGTGCACAGTGACGGTATATATATATAATGATTATTTAGAGTGACGGGAAGAGTAACATTGAATCACAAAGTGATGATATACTGTAAAATTATGGGGTGCCATGAAAACAGAATGAGTCAGGTTGTGTACAAAAGACTTGATTTGATCATAAGCAAGAGACAGAAAACGCTGGTTCAGGTGGTCCTGAAGGATTGACAGGGACTTTGAAATTGTTTATCCAAACGACAGAATATAAAAATGAAAGGCCATAGGTCACGCACTTGCCGGAATGCCTACGTAATTATAACGTCATTTGTCGTCAATTCTATACTGTAAACTTACTGTGAGTGGAGTTTTTGAATATGCATGTTGAAATCGTGTTTATATATGTTATATTATCACCGGACAATATTTTAATATCTTCAGATAATAAGTTTCCTTTAAAATTATAGTGATTTGTTGCCACAAAAACGTCAATTACGTCAAAACGGATAAATCGATTGAGCTAAAAATTGACAGAGAGCATCACAGGACGAATCCACATCGTTTGCAGTTGTTAGATCTGCAGTAATTATTATAACTCTGCGCACCTGACCCTCAAAAGCCTAGATTTCAGTCTGAAATCACGTTTTACGTCATTATGATGTCATATGACGTCACATTTCAAAAATGACAACAGATTTGGAAAGTACTTGAAAAATCCTTTCGAACGAGCTACTATTCAATATTTTTGCAGAAGGGCAAGGTCATTTTTGAGGTCAACTTCGACCTCAGGCGCTCGTGAAGGTTATCGGTCCTAGGCCTTAGGTGTAAACACAAAAGTTGTTAGACTGAGTGAGTGCAACACTTTGGATTTACTTCTGTATTTCTATCACGCTTAGTTCCTGAGATATAGTGACCTACATGGTTTTCACTTGTGGGTCAATATTGACCTTGACTTTCAACCTTTGACCTTGAAATTTCTTCGAACAAAAGAACTCATCCTTGGCTATGAACTGTTGTATGATTAGATTTTTACGCTCATTGTTGACGGTTTTGTTGACAACTTGAAACTTGAAACATGCAATTTCGCTCATCATGGGACCGATTTCGTTGCCATAGAAACGTCAATTACGTCATAACGAATTGACCGATCGAGCTAAAAATTGACATTGAGCATGAGGGACCAGTCCCACATCGTTTCCAAGCATCAGGTCGAAAATTGGAGGAGGTGACCTCCAAGGTCAAATATTCGACCTTAGGCGAACTTCTCAAGGTCAAAGGTCAAGGTCACAAAAGATAAAATTCGAGTATATCTACAATATGCACTTGATTTGAAGTCTCTCCGACGATTAGTTATGGGCACTTACGTGTTTTCAACGTTTTGTGTGACCTTGACCTTGACCTTTGACCTAAATTCACCAAAATAGTGCGATGCCTGCCCAGTAACCTACAGATATTGAGTATGTAATATGAACCGATTCGACTTAGAACTGTGGACGCTAGAGTGCAAACAAACACACAAACACATCCATCCATCCACAAACAGAGTAACATACTTGCCGAAATCGTAGATTCCGGCAAGTAAAAATCACAGTAAATCAAAGCAATAAATTAGAGAATGTCAACGAAATCATCACTTGTTATAACACAATTCTGGAAGTGGATAAATACCGACTTGTTCTCATGGTGAATGCGGAAGCTTGTGTACGTATGGCTCAGGAGTTGGCCAGTGCAGAAATCAAAAGTGTCAAAAGCAATATGACCAAATTTCCGAAAAATGAAAACAGGAAGACGATGAATACTATTACCACCAATGAATACATCCCTCAACGGAACACCGTGGTTTTTTTTTCTGTGTGGCTTCATGGTAGGTGGTATCACCATCTGATTATTGCCAACGATAAGACAGTATCGGCTACAAAATCTGACCGTACTGTCGCTCACTGACAGCAAACTGGTGGCCAATTTGCTGGTTTTGAAGTTTTGATTTGCTGGTGATTGAAGTCCAATGGTATATGGCTGGTACGGTAGGTACCTACAAGTCGGACTGAAATAGCCCTGCTTCATGAACACCACGTTATATGACATGATAGGCCTACGTCCCCATCATAAAGTATACTATTAGTCAACAGGAATGTGCCGAATATTACAATGAATATCATGTGCTGTAATTATATTTCATTTTTCAAGTATATAAACTAATATCAAAAGTGATAGTGGCGTAGCCTGAATTGTTAAGACGAAAGGGCCACGAAGCTCCTTTGAAATCAAGTTGAGAATTAAGATAATTTGGACAATTTTCCCCAATATAAAGTTTACTTCTTGTAGTCTCATTGACTGACTACATACACATGTTTGGATGTATTCCGTTTATTATTTCCTCTGTTAGATGTCGACTTTTCCTGGTGTACCTGACAAAATGAGAGCAACTCAAGTAAACTTAACACACACGTCCTTCAAATTGGCAGTCCGATCGTCTTCCAACTTGCAGTATCCTGTTGTCACTTGCTCGGTACCGCTTCCAATTGTACCCATAGTAGTTCGACGCCAGGATACCTAAAGCGGACTGATCAAACCTGTGACAGCCTGAAAACTGATATAGTCTATCCTCATTTGAAGTTGGCACAGTGCAACTTTTCTTTGCACCATGCGGGGCAATACAATCAATCGTCAGCGCACATAGCACCCACCAATATATAATTCCGTTGTATATTTCTCGATTTCTATGTATGTAGAGGTAGCCTGCATGACCCATCAGAACCGTTTTCTGTCTGTCTATCAAAGTAGGTATGTATCTATACATAGCTGGGTGAGTCATCGCGAAGTTAGAGAATGCGCTTCCTAGTAAATGTAGAAATCCACCTGATGCAAGAATATTTGTGTAGAAGAGGCTGAAATTCTTTGCTAGTCGAAATGAGGAATCGAACCAAACCACACCGATATGTTGGCGAAGCGTCTCCTGGGAATGAAAGTTACTTTGGTAGAGCATCACAATTATAAATAGTCAAATAATTGTGTTCATTTTATATGATCAGAAAGTCATGACCCAGAAGTGTTTATTGTTGTAGTTCAAATAACCGCTCTAAATTCGATCACATCAAACCAGAAGCCCCGATGACGTATCGACTCTGCAGTGAGTTGACGTGGTAAACAAAATTTGAACATAGAGATGATATGAACAAACACTGCGATCATCAGTTGATGAAGAAAACGCCATGAAATTATTTGCTGGTTGTTAATTACCTGAATGATGAGTGGTTTGAAGGCGTAAGTTTTCAGTCTCTCAAAGTGTGGTGGGTATTTTGTAGGATCAAATTTCTTGTAGACTACGTTACAGAACGTTTTTACCTGGATGTATAAAGTATTAGGCAATAATATGATACTTGTTATTAATGTTGAGACATGGATATTATGCGATACATGTGTTGGTAGGCCCAAATCGTGCTGATTAATGCATGGTACTAGTATACGTATATACGTGAAACATTCTATGATTTGTTATCCTTTTCCTCTGAACTTCCAATATTGTCGCAAATGTGTGCCATATTTTCCACAGATTTACAAGCCATGATTCGAACTATTGCAAAATTATTATGTAAACATTTCAGAACAATATCCAATGCATTGATTTTGCCTTCTATTTGTTCAGTTTACAATCTAGCGTCCCAAATTCATTCATACCGACGTTACACTAATATCATAACAACCTGCTGACTCTGGTTGTCCGTTAATCCAAGATCGTAGAAATATACCGTGTAATTCGGCAAGTACTCCTGCACATTGGCTATCGCATCAACACTCTCACAGAAATGATTGTTGGATGACCCGGTGACTAGGACAAAATCCCCGACATTGTCTAGAGTCAGTGTGGAGAATGTGTCTATGGGTATCCCAAGGTGCTTTAGGGCGGTTCTCTAGGAGAAGAAGGGCAGCCCCACGCTTGTGGTGTTGGCCTGGGGAGGTGGAATATACCGGATTGGGTATGAGGCGTTCTCCTGGCAAAATACATGAAGTAAAAGACAATATATGTTCGTTAGGTAAAGTAGTGCAATTAAAATCTTACGAAATGAAATTATTTTTCACGTACCGGTACATGAAAATATACCAAAGGGAACTAACAGTAGGAACATATAAACCAGTACCAAGTCTATATAATGTGACAACGTATAGTAATTCAACGTAACAGTGTACAATTAACATAATATTCGAGCATAAATATTATGAAATGAGTTAGTTAAAATATCCCTGCCTTTCTAAGATATATCTGGTAACGTTACATTTGGAACGATTGTATCCTCTTTTTGACTGGCAGTCCTATCCCCTTGAACCGGAACCCTCAACGTGGAGTTGGTGCCAATCCAGCTGTATGCGTAAGGTGAAAATTTCCATCCCTGTGTAGGGAACAGGAGAAGAAATCTATACAAATTGAGATATTTCGCAAGCGAATGTTATAGGAAAAACATGATGTGTTTGACAAGAAATCATGCTGAGATGATTGTGGTGTGCTTTTTGGCAATGATGTGGTTATGTTTCTTCATGAATTTCCAGGAAAAAAGAAGAATCCTCAAATTTTTTATGAATCAAATTTAGTTTAATTTCAATAGTTTCAGCAGGATTGTCATTGGTTTATAACATATGTAGTATATTGTCACAAAGTTTGAAAAACAAGTTTTGGAAAATCCCTTGTGAGTTTTGTGTTACCGCCCTATAATTCACTGCTTGTTCCCTTACAGATATCATTTATCAAAACTTGACTTCAAGTCCTTGTCCCTGCAAACCGACCTACCTGATGAATATTCATACATTCTTGCACCATCATTGACAAAACGTCACCTGACCGGTGACATATGACCTACCTTGTGACATACCTCAACGTGATTGGTCCATTTTGTGTAACGGTTGATATTGCCTGGTTTTGGCGCCAAATCTTTGCATTTGAATTAGCCTTCATGGAGGCAACACCACGAGCAGTAATTGCTTGGGTTATACTGTATCTTTGGATATTTTGAGTCATAATATTTGTGCAGTACACATTTGTCAGAATAATGTAATACGTCTGTTGAACCTACGATGTTTGTGGGCGCTTTCACATTTGTGGATTCAACATACCTCCCTATATGGCCATATACCTGTAAGAATCCGCCCACGGTTATGAAATAGCTGTGATATTAATCTCAAAGTAGCTGCCATTAATATTTCAAAGGCAAAAAGTCTCGATTTGTGCATATAGATGGGAACTCACTGATTGATGTTCGATTTGAAAAATACAATCCATAATAGTAAACATATATGTATGTAGCTGTACACAAAATATTTATACACTTACATTTAGCTGTTGCAGCATAAAATAGCATCCAACAAAGACAACTGCCGCAAATATTATCGTTGCCCGCCCCATCATCATAATCCATGTTTAGAAGTTCCTTTTACACAGCAACAAGTGCAATATTCACTTATATTGTCTTTTTGCCTTGTCATGTTATTATTTCATAACTTTTCATGTCAGATATAAAATAATATTTTGATACCCTTTTCGATGAACGATTAGTTTTGAACACAACAGAAACACCACGATTCTGTTTTGAAGCAAATTAAACAGCATTGATTACAAAAAAAAGAATTTCAACAAAAAACAAACATTGAACTCATTGACGTATTGCCAATTGTATTGATTTGATAATATATGAAAATAGCAACGGTTTCATAACTGGTATTTTTGTTGTCTTATGGACCAACATATTGTGGTCAACATATTTCAGAATTAAGCTATGGGAAATCTGGACGTCTTCAACCAGAATGACTCGAATATGGGCTATGCTGATGTGATAAAACATGGCATTAATACTATTTAATGACGTCCCAGTTGAACAACCAGACAGGTATGGTTGAAGCTTGGATTATCCAGGAAAGCTGCACCTATGCATCATGTTGGTAAAGACAGATGACACAAGAAACTGTATTGATTTCCGAATCCTAAATAATAAAACCATGGATGATGCATCCCTAATGCCACGAATAGATGAATGCCTTCATTCTCAATTTGGATCAAAGTAAATCTACTCTCTTGAATTGACACAAGGATACCTATACAAGTTAAACTGAGGACGAAGGATCATCACTAACAGCTTTTCGTGTTCTGAGATCACTGAATGAATGGACAAGGCTTCATTTTGGAATGTATGATAGTCCGGCAACATTCAATGAGCTCACAGGACACTGCTTTGGCATTATGTACAAGAAGAGATTCCTCATTTATCTGGATGATATGCTCTTTTTATGGATATCCAGTTGGGAACTTTCTCCAGCAATCGCAACAAAATGCTTCTACGCCTTTGTCAATGTAGGCTAGAGTAGAAACCGTCAAACTGCAAATGTTTTTATATCAAAGTTTCGTACCTTGGACATAAAGTTTCAGCTAAAGGCATTCCTATGGACGAATCAAAAATCTGCACGACGAAAGAAATTCTAAAGCCAGTCACATAGAAAAAACTGAAATATTTTCCTGAATTAGCTAGTCACTTTCTCCTACTTGACAATGGGACTGTACACGACTGGTTGGAAGGCCCCAGACTCCTTCTTGCACAGGAACACATCACTAGTGTTGGGCTTTATCCGGTACACATGACATCCCTACACCACAATATGGATGTGGATATGCACAGTTGACGCCATGCACACAGCGCTGAACTTGTAAAATATTGCAGATGGATACAGGTTGTCGAATGAATATGGAACGACGGTATTTCGTGATTATATGGAGTGACCGTTTTAATCTTGCTTGTGCATAGTGACGGTATATATAATTATTTTATAGAGTGACGGGAACAGTAACATTGAATCACAAAGTGACGATATAAATATGTAGTGACATGAAAACAGACTGAGTCCGGTTGTGTACAAGTGACTCGATTATGTCAAAGGACACATCATGATCAAAGAGACAGAAAACGCTGCTTCAGGTAAGCCTGAAGGGTTGACAGGGACTTTGAAATTGTTGATCCAAATGACAGAATATAAAAAAGGACAGCAAATCAAAGCAATAAATTAAAGAATGTCAACGATATCATCACATGTTAGACCACACTTTTGGAAGTGGATAAGCACACAGCCTTAAACCCACCAATCATGGATAACTTGTTCTCATCGTGAATGCGGAAGCTTGCATACGTATGACTCAAGAGAAATCAAAAGTGTCAAAAGCAATATGGCCAAACTTTCGAAAAATGAAAAACACGAAGACGATGAATAGTATTAACACCGATGAATACATCTCTGAACGAAACACCATGGTTGTTTTTCTGTCTGACTTCATGGTAGGTGATATCACTATATTGCCAATGATAAGACAATAATGCAGCTTATAAACATTGTTGAACATATTTATCAACTTTCCAACAACAAATTTTTTGGAATATTTTATCAGCTACAAAATATAACCGTACTGTCGATCACTAACAACAAACTGGTGGCGAATTTGCTGGGTTCGATATAATTATGCAGGTGAGAAGTACACTCATCCGAAGAGTCTCGTGAGTAGTAGTGCACATAAAACAACACTGTCCTTAGAGTGATATTGGCAGTAAGTTATGAATTTTTCCATAACTTTCTGATCAAACGAGGAAAACATAACAGTTATATATCTGCACTTGTATGCCCAGACAGACGCCCCTTTGAAATTGATTTCTTCGAGTTTCTGGTGGAGATATTTTGAGTTTGTTTAAATTACCATTCTCGGTGCTTTGTATCCCTTGGTGCAATTTGATTCCAGCTTATTCGTATATGTTGGAGCCAATCGAGCGTGAAATAGGTTGCATCAAAGGTAACTCTGAGTGGCGCACAAAACAAAACAAAAGCGGCTGCTAGTACTGTCAAATGCCTGATTTATCCATCTGATCAAGCATAGTTTGTTTTGTGACCTATTTTTCTGAGATCACAGGAATATATGTAATTGATTTGGAAAAAATAGTTTTCCTGCCAATATCACTTTAAAGAGACATAGTGGTGATGTTCGACAACAGGCAAGTGATTGGAAATTCGTGAACAGTCAGATCAATGTCAGTATATCGATTTAGCGTATCCTTACAAAATGTTGAAGTTGTTTGTCTCAACCCCACAGAACCATACAACAGGATGAACAGCTCAGTGCAAGGGAATGGTTCCATGTAGCTGGAATTGAAAGGAAAACAAGTGAAATCATGACTGAGAAGTGCCAAATTGATCATGTTGAATGTGATGATGAGTTTGAAAGTTTGCCATATGACACCTTCATAGAAGTTCACTTTGAACAGTCCAAAGTAATGGTCCCACGCAGAGCCATCTAACTAGATGGCTCTGGTTCCACGTAACTAGAAATGACCTAGCTGAAAAACAACTGAAATCATGACAGAGAAGAGCGAACAGTATCATGAAGAATGTGATGATGAGTGCGAACGTTTTGCCACATGACACCTTCATGGAAGTTCACTTTGAACAGCTTACATATTTTATAGAAGCAGCAAAAAAAGAAACAATGCAAGAATTGCAGCTGAATCTACTGACAAACAAATATGGATGTCATTATTAAGAAGGTGAACCAACGGAACAAACGCCTTCTTTTCAAGGACTGCCAGTATTGCAGAAGAATTCCCACTGCAGTCACGGCTTATCAAAACGTGATGTTG
This sequence comes from Terebella lapidaria, assembly GCA_949152475.1. Classification (NCBI taxonomy): domain Eukaryota; kingdom Metazoa; phylum Annelida; class Polychaeta; order Terebellida; family Terebellidae; genus Terebella; species Terebella lapidaria. Next base: position 13,588,628 of record OX424570.1, on the reverse strand, counting down.
TGGTACTAACATGTGACGCAGAGAAAACTCATGTGCAAACAGAAATTAGAAACACATTAACGACCATTGCAGGAAACCGAATGCGATGAGAACGAAACAATTCGTACCTGCACAGCACCAGAGTCATATCATTTCTGTTGATGTGCTGGATTTCGTCTTCGTAAACTCAAACTCGTTTGACACACTAGCGCTGATTATGTGACACATCGGCAAAGAATCAGGTATCAAGAAGTATGGTGGAACAAAGCGATCCTGGGTGATGGTTGTCTTTGATGGTCTTCACACTGCTGTTAAGGCCACACCAAATTGTAAAGCTGGTCTATGGAATCGCCACCTATAAAAAATCGAGTTTCACTTTTTTATAAAAAAAAATCGCCGCTACGAATTTCCACGATATCAAAATTTTTTTTTTATGAATTTCACCGCCGCCACCCGTATTTCATCTTGAATTGTTAACGAGCAAAGCTTTTCTATATAAAATTCAGAAAAAATATGGTACTAAGCAGGTTTTTGTTCTATTGAATTGTACTATTCTTGGTATTAAATATGTGTAATGGTACTTTCTAATCCCAAAACATTTGATAATACCAATATTTACAGCTTTCTCCATATTTCTCACCTATTGAGATCTTTATGTTAACAATATGTGTCCTACCTGATTAAAATAATTACAGTGGTCCCTATAAGATAAGACACCTCTGAAATAAGACTTCCCTGTCTGTAAAGACTTTTGTATTCCCCAAAGATCACTTTAACATGTAGATGAACCTGTGAAATAAGACTTCCTGTAAGCATGGTGAGATAAGACCTCATTTTCTCTGCAAACGTTGAGGTCTTATCTTACGGGGACCACTGTACATTCATTTGATGCCTATAGAGGCCATAATAAAGTGTGTACTAGAATCTCGCGCACAGAACTGTTTCATTCTTTGTTTATACGAGTTGAACAACTTGTGCGCTAAGATATGTATGTAAAATTCATAGTAAAAACTCTTAAATCCACATGTGATAACTGTAATAACAATCTGAGTGGGAACATTGGACCAAAATACCCTCCGTATAGAAAATACTGGTCGAAAGTCTGTTTAGCAAAACTTTTAAATATTATTTGTGAAAAAAAAATTCCCGCGTACTGAAAATTACTGTCGAAAATCCATAGAAGAAATATTTAATTGTAAAAAAAAAAAATTCTCCGTATAGAAAATTTTGGTCAAAATTCCCTAGATGAAAAAATTTACTTGTAAAAAAAAAAAAAAATCTCCTCCGCATAGAAAATTTTGGGGAAAAATCCATAGACCAACTTTACAATTTGGTGTGGCCTAAAGCTCACACAGGAGCAGATTGTATGCATGTCATGCGTCAAGAGCATGTTCGGACAGAGCGCATTTGTGAAGCACTGCAAAGGGCAACAAGGAGATGAGTTGGTCGATGACTCCCCTTGTGCTCTTGACTCCTGCTTCGTGCTGAGAATAACCGTTATGACAGGAACTTAATGAAATCACTTGTGGAGCTCAACTGGCATGTCTTCATGTCATGTAAACATATCAGTTGGCCATCAGAAGCTTCCCAACGTACTGCCCTTAACTATTACGACTACAACAAGACCTGACAGTCCATTGCAATCTTCCATTTTGAAAGTCTATTGGAGCTGGTACATCCATATTGTGTTATTCATTGCCTGCAGCAAAATCAGCAAGCAAACCATCGAGGAATCCAATTACAAATTATATGTTTGGAATGGTCAAACGGTACAGCCAGGGTTTGATAACTGTCGCATGAGAATTCACGTGAATAACAGTTCTTTGGTGCAGTCATGCAGATATTACACAAATGAACTGTTTCGCGGCCGGAGTCACCCCTAGGGCCAGGACAATGGAATGGTGGAATGATTGCAACGTCGTCTAATACCAGCTGAGCTTCTGCAGTCCACGAGTCATTGTCAAAGTCTGGCAACCCTTCCACGGGTCAAGGATACGACTTCGTTTTAGAAGAGGAAAATAAGGAATTTGATTCATGGATATCACATGGTGTTCCGACTTTTTTTGCAACTTGTAGACCCACAGAAATATAAAAGTTGTGATTTTCTTGGTATTCACAAACTAAGGCCATTATTTTTCGAATGATTGTTTTACAAACCCGCCGACTCCACATGAAATTGGCCGATAAGAAATAAATTTAACAGTTCCTGTTTTTATTTTTATTTTACCCACCGGAAAATAATGCCCTGATAAAAATTTACAGCATCAAAACGATCAGTCTTTGTCGTCATGGTTATGCAAAGAAATTCAGTCTCCTTTCACTAATTCAAACCGATTATATGTCTCACTCTCCTGATCTGTCTGTATTTCTGGTTGTCTGTCTGTGCTAGACTATGGTTCTTCCACAACAACTTGCTCATAGTTCTTTCCAGATATTACTGACATGTCCCATTTCAATATAACTGGTGATCTGGTGATCCAATTATTCAGATTATTTAATGATCAGTTTCGTTACAAGTATCATTTATATGTGTACTTTCATAGGTGGATCTTAAAAAATTTAGCCCTTATGTATTCTGTAACTTTATACATTTGCATTATCAAGAATTTTTTGGCAAGTACATGATGAAATATTGAAATGATTCAGGAGATGAAATGTGATGAGATTTTCGTTGCTCTTTATCAAAATAACAAACTGCAATATGTTGGAGTATGATGTTGTTTCCTGATGTCATCGCATTGTGTTAATTTCAATACATGAAGAGTTGAATCTTTTACCCACCTACAGTCATTGAAATCAAGCTGAAAATTTGGCAAATCCAGTTTTAGTTGGGTTGCGAGGGAACTGGTAACGATTGTGAATTTTTTTTTTCATCTCTATGCCCATACTAAAGGTGAGTTTTGACTATATATGTTTATGCCAAGGGGTATTTCTGGGCTGCATATCAATGCACATGCGAATTTATGTGCACGAACACGTTGGTAAATTAACGTTTAGGAAATGATCAATTTCTCATAGTTAAACTTTTTTTTTTTATTCCTTTCTACCGACCGACTTGAAATTTTTGAAGCAAAAAAGTTTGTAAACCAATAATGAAAAAACGATGGCCTAATAAGTCTGTATTCTTCCCCGGCCTGACTGGCCAAAGCCAGCCGGCCTGGGTTCTGTGTCTGGATACAGAAAAGGAAGATGTGTATAGTTTGAAGTTAAATCCAAGACTGTTATTGCTGGCATATATGAACAAAGGGCAACGAGTTCACTAATTGGATCCTGACTCCTCCCCTGTACATTGAATAAAAACAGACTATGATTATAGTACCCTGGTGGAACTCGGCATCTTAATCAGGATCAGGAACAGCAGGGAACGCACCTAACAAAAACACTTAACAAAACCACCCACATATTTATCTGACATGCGAAAGCAGCCTAACAAACGTTTGGAACTGAATCAATTACTATAATCTGGATCTTACACACACAAAAAAGTGTCTACGGCGGGTGCGGAGCAAACATGGCTGCAGGGCGACAATGACAAATCCATAGTTTCCGCTGAATAGGGCCACAAGAAAGAAGGATACAATCTCCCAAGTGCAGATCTGTCGGGCTTAACTTGAAGACATTATTAATATCAAGACGTCTCGTAGCTTTGGTGTAGATGTTGTTGATATATATGCGAATGCCATCAAAGATTAAGCTGAACGTTAAACCCAAATGTTTGTTGAATATCAAAGTCGGGTATATTCCCTGGCCCAAGGCGTAGAAATCAAATTAGCATTTATCATTGGGACCAGATAGAGTAGGCCTGTATAGGCTAGTTTTCCAGAACACAGGTCTGATTCCGGAGGAAAGGGAGAGGTACTCTCATAAGTCATGAAATCTCTACTGGAAATCTCTACATGAAAACCCTTTACCTTGTTGAGCTAAAAATAAATGTTTCTTGTCTTAACTATTTTTATTGTGATCAATAATAGACTTCATGTAACTAGCAAAAACAATGTTAACTTACTTGGTTACAGCCATGAACTCTGTACTTAATAGAAACCTTACCTTGTTGAGCACAGTAATAAATGTTTCTTGCCTTAACTATTTTTATTGTCGTCAATAAAAGACTTAACTAGTAAAACTAATGTTAACTTATTCAGTTATATTGTTCTGTTTTCACTAAAACATCAGTTCTCTGAACAAAATTCCATTGTCATTTGCTTTCATATTACAGGGTATTGGAGTGATCACATATGTCAAAGTGGGTATTTTAATGGTCGTAATAGGTTAACATGTTGACTAATAAATATTTACTTGATCATTCTGGAAAACAATAGGTTTCGTCTGACGGTCTTTCTCATCGAGTCTGTGCGATTTCATCATCATTCATCAAAAACTCCCACCCGTAGAGCGTGCATGGGAGTTCAACCAAAATCTATTGGTGTCGGGATCTTAGCAAAAGATATGTCTGCGGACGCGGCGCGACGGAAACAAATCCATAGTATCCACTGAACTTCGTTCGGGGGATACAAAAATAACATGGCTCCTTCATATTTATTTATTTACATAATTTATTGCCCTTGTGAGTTCAAGATCGAACAAACAATCTAAGATAAAATCAAAATGTAATGTATCTCCGACGTGAACCAGCATACAATTTTTCAACAAAAAAAATCTTTCTGCCCTGCAACTATTGAGTTGTGGAATTCACTGCCTACTGAAATATTTTATTGATATCCACTACAATTTCCACTTTCAAAACGAAAGTACAACATTCCTTATTTTCCTTGGCTTTTAATTTGAGATCGTTTCACAAATAAACACCATAAGAGAATGCGTACTGGTTACAAATGCTCACTTATTTATTAATTTGTATGTGATTGATAGAGATTGCTGCAACAATATTCACTAGATTGTCTATATTTAACTCCAAAGTCAATTTGTGTGTGAAAAATTAACTGAACTTTAACCTTTGAATACTGATAACATGTCTGTACAGAATAATATCGTGATTTTTTTAGCCGTGCAGAGCTTCATGAAAACTGCTGGTCGATTCCATGCAATAAAAAACGTACTAGATTGTAGTGTCAGGTTGTTTCATTTTTCACTGAATCATTTTTGCAGATAATTCAGTAATAGCTATGCCTATTAATTGGTATTAAAAACATGATATCCTAATTGATATTTGCGAGTATAATTTATTATTTCGATCTTCTTAAAATATTCATTCAATGAGGTATAATTCTATATGTGTCATGTCATACACTGTTTGAAAATATTGCATATGTATACATAGAATTTTTGTTGTATTTGCTAGATGAAGTAATATAGGACTTTCCCTGTTGATCAATCCAATTATGTATTGTTTATACAAAATTAACAATCCCCCCCCCCCCCGTTTTGCACTGAGCCGATCCTTTATAAAGACCCGCTATAGCATCTCCTGCGGATCATCGTGTTCATTAACGCACATATATAGGACTAGACCTCTACACTGATTTTACAGTCAGCTCCAAAATACCCAACAATTCTTAGGCCCTATATCCGTAATCCGTTCAGCTCCCAGACCCCCACTTTTGAAGCTGGCGAGGCACACAAGCCCTAGATTTATAGAATAATAATATAATAGGCCTAATGTTATGATGTTATGGAGCTATTATCCTTTGAAACTATGCGTGCAAATCATTGGATGCGCATTGAACATCAACTCCTTTTGTTTCAGTGTCCCTGCTCTTCTCTAAATCCTGGCTACGCCACTGGTAGTTGGACTAATTTTTCAGGTCGGTCTATCGGTCATGTCTCAAGACCTCGATCCGTCTCCTCTGAGTGCAGTAGAATAAAATATGGCTTTCTTTTTCAATGTACAATAGTTTAAAGTACATTCATTAAGCGGCAAGACTGTAAATTATAGGAGGCGTGCTCATGGTCAGATCTATCGATCGATATGCCAGTGAGGCATGCGTCCATGGGTGTTTCCATAAAAATATGGGCGGGTCGAGGTCGAATCGGTACACCTTTGTTTATTATAGTCACGACCGCGTGTGAATGTTTTGGAGTGTTGGACCTACTTGGGGGAGGCCACACACAGGAAAATGTTTGCGCTTGAGTGAAACTCTGTGGAAAATGTTATCAATAAAATATCAAAGAGGCCTAGATTTTTTTTACAGATTTATATTTTTCCGCAATCATATCCAAGTCCTTCAACATATCTTATGATTCCTTCTATGTGAGTTCCATTGGGTAGGTCTAATTCAATAACTTGCGAATATCCAAATCGATCTTGCGATTTCTGAATGAATGTGGCCCCCCAAATGCACTGCATTGCCCTGGGAAGAGGGCAATACGAATGTCAATCAAAAACCACACCACACAAATGACGTCAACCAAAATGGCTTTCCGCAATTGAAGTAGTGCCCAAATTCGTTCACTATTATTGTCACCACTTTCCACCAATGGTGACTAAATGAGTGTGATTCGAACATTAAAATATTCGCTGAAGTTAATTATTCAAGTTAGCATGCTTATTACGCATCGGATCATATTCCATATTGGTGTTGGCCTGTTCTATGCGGCGTATGAATACATCGCGCACATGAATCTCGCACAACCTCCTTTGTGGCGCTTCCTCGTTTGGGCCGAAATTGATTTTAGGTGATTTCAAAAGCCTAATTTGGCGCTGAATATACATCAAATGGCCAGCAAATCATCGCGAAAGTTGAAGCAAGAATATCTTAGTCCGTCTAACGCCAGCCAAGTAAGTGGATCTTCTATGCTTTTGACGTTTGAAGCCAGTTTTCGAACCCATGTGTTTGTGTATTTGGGCGTGTAAAACCAGGCTCTATTCACACCCCTTGGTCAATAACTCCGCCTTATTTTCCACAGGAAAATCAGCCATCTCCCCTCGCACTTTTGGCGGCCACCTGCAGTAAAATAGGCACAGGGTCTGAAGAATCTGACCAGTCGAATAACATACAAATTGGAGCTGAGCAGTTGCAGGACGGGCTAAAAATCGCGACCAATTTCCAAGGAGGGCAAATAATCGGAGCGGGCGGTGATATTCTGTCATTGCCCGCGCAAGTGGGCGGTATCATATCGGCACCCACTGCCCAATATAACGCACTGGCCCAGCCCCAGGTGCAAGCTGTGCAGGCAGCCCCCATGGCTTTGGCGGGGCAGTTCATACAGGCTCAACCCACCCAGGCCACTCAATTGATCGCCACCCCAGTGACTGGGCCGGGAGGGACTATCACTTACAACTTAGTTCAGCAGCCAGCACCACAAATCCAACAATATCAAACTGTTACAGTACAGGGGGCAGATGGACAAGAACAAACAATCCTTGTACCCACAACTGTCCCTTCACAACCCCAGATACAAACACAGAATATTGTAGGCAGTAATAATGTCCCCCAAACGCAGATGGTTATCACACCCAATGGGCAGCTTATCAGGGCACAAGTTCAAAACCAGAATAATACCATTGCTCAGCCTATCAACCTTGGCGGGGCAATATCACTTGGAGGTTTGAACCAAGTTAACAACGTCGGAAATGTATTGAATTTGAGCGGAGGAGGTGTCACAGTTCGACCTCAGGCTGCCAATGTTTTGCAGACTGTCCAACTCCAGCCCCAAGTTCAAACCATTCAGATACCAATCTCGACGCCTGGGGGTACAATAATCCAGAATATACAAGTCCCCATGCAGAATAACGTCCCACAACCCGTCGGTGGAATCGTTCCAAATCAAGCCCAGAATATCATCAACTTGGTTCAGCAACAACAGCAGCAACAACAACAACAACAACAACAACAACAGCAGCAACAACAACAGATTCAACAGCCACAGTCACAACAAACAGTGTCTGCACTCCTCAACCAAACCCAACAAGCACAGGCCGTATCATCGACAAACATAAAAAAATCTCCAAGACGAAAGTCAAAGTCCTCTGCCAGTGCTACTTCAAGCAGTAACATCTCCAACAATGTCACGATTACGGATAACCCCCCAGAAGACATTCAAGTCTTGAACGCAGTTGTCTCCAACGGCGTCATAACCATCCAGCCAGGTTCCCCGACCCAGTCCCAAGGAAATGTCCCACAACCCCTCGCTATCATATCGATGAACGGCAACTCAACACCTCAGATGAACCATTCGATGACCTCGTCTGCATCTGCAAGTTCAACCACGACAACTGTTGCATCTCTTCCACAGACGGTTTGTACACCGTCAACCGCCACCGATAACACCTTAAATAATCATGCGATAATCGGTACAAACCTCCAAGGAAACCTCATTCTTTCGAATGGACAAGTCGTTCAGGCAGTAAACAGCAACCAAGTTGCTCCAGTTGGGAACCTCCAAATTGTGAATCAAGGCGGTCAACTTATTCAAGCAGTTACTCCGCAGAATAAAACACCTCAACAAAACAACCAAATCCAGATTCAGAACGTTCAAAGTACAACTGGACTTCAAACGGTGCAGAATATCGGGCAAGGCATGCAGATCCTAACGGGGAATGGACTTCAAACGATAAACGCCGGGGGTGCACAGATCTTTGGGTCACCGGTCCAAGCACAGACGGGACAACTCATCTTCTCGGCTAATGGCACGGCAGCAGGTAAGTGTTCAACCGTCATATAATATGTTCATCAAATAGATTTGTTTACTCATGTGTATTTGTATATTTATCAAATAGCTGACTACTTTAATGACCCCTGTGCTGGTAGGTAAAGTTAGGAAGTAAATTTATGATGAACTCTTAGTTGGGGTCTCAAATACATGTCATGTACACAATTTCGTTCAGCAGGTGTACAGGTTTGAGCAGTGGATCAATTAATAAATCAGTGGTTCAATGATAATTAATCTACTTTGTGTGATTTTAAATCTATACTTATACTCATACTAAACTATTTCTTGATTCATCTCACAGTGTCAACTCCCGGCCCTGAGCAGGATGTCCATGTCCAAAAGGACGGCAGTGTCTGGTACGACCAGGGATTCACCGCCTCTGACCTGACCCCGGGGGTGGTATCCGTTGGAACTGGGGGCGGTACCAGTGGGGACGAAGCCCCTTCTAGTACCCCGACTAGTAGTGGTGTACCCCGGCGACTTCGGCGGATTGCCTGCGATTGTCCATACTGTCGTGACAACCAGGGAGCCGGGAGGTAGGTATATTAAAGAAGGAGAAAATTTGGAAAGAAATATTTGATATTTATAGGTGCATCATTGTCTTTGGAAATGGGAACGTTTGATAATATCACTCCATGAATTCTATCATTCAGTGAGGCTTGTTGCTGTCGATTTAATACAGAATTTAAAATAGTTGAAAAATTTGAAATCAATAGTTATTAAACCAGTGGAGTGTTAGTTGTAAAGTACTGAGTATGATATTTTTTGTTTACTTTCCCAGGAAGGAAAACAACAAGAGAAAAATCCACATTTGCCACAAATGTCAGAAAACATACGGGAAAACTTCACATTTACGAGCCCACTTGAGGTGAATAAAAAGTTGATATCTTACACCCAAAAACATAACAGAGTACGGAGTCAATTGACTTAATAAAGAGGGAGATTTGAATATTAATAGTAACCAGTTTTATAAACACATGCATGTTTCTTACAGGTGGCACGATGGCATAAAGCCGTTTGGGTGCGACAAGTGCACCAAGAGTTTTACGCGATCCGATGAGTTGCAGAGACATCTCCGAACACATTCAGGTAAATAATGTACAAAACTGAAATGGGAATGCGATAACAGAGTTCTTCAAATAGTTGCAAGTATTGGTTGTAATTGATTTCTCATTGGGATTCCATTGTAACAAATTTTATTCTGAAAATTGAAGGATAAAATTATGATGAAATTATGACATTTAATTCGAGCAAATTCGTGAAAAAAATGTTGAATAAACTTATCTATCTATATATATATATATATATATATATATACATGGTTTTTCATCATGAATTGTAGGAGAGAAGCGTTTTGGATGCTCGCTTTGTCAGAAGAAATTCATGCGGAGCGATCACCTGAAGAAACATGAAAAAACCCATGGGAAATCCCGGAATGCGCAGACTCAAGTCGCGCTTCAACAAAGCGAAGGTGAAGAGCCTTTAGAGGTTGAGTGAGAAAGAAAGCAAGAGAGAGAAAGATCAAAAGAAAGAAAGATGTGAGCAGAAATGGTGAGAAAATCTCTTCTGGAATTCCCCACAGGTTTTGGTGGAGTTTCACTTTCACTTGTCATAAGAAGTAGTGAGCAGTGGGGGGTGTGAATGGTGTGGTGTTTTAGAGTGTTTACCATTTTGGAATACTGTTACAAGATCCTTTGGGAGTTTGGTATTTTGGTTACATTGTATCTCCATACACGTCAGTATATACATGTATATCATGAACGTTTTATACTGAAATGTTAAATTTCAGATTCGATATTAAGCCACATTGTGTCGATAAGTTTCAAATCCCATTTTTAAATGCGACTCTAAGTTTTGATTTAGACTTCAAACAAGCATTATTTATGACAATAGAAAAACCTTATACCACTGTTTGTTTTAACACCTCAATATTCCCTGTTGTTTCAGACCAATCCGGTAACGAGGACTCACCGGATGAAATCCTTGCCAGGAGCCTTGGGATCAGCCCAGCAATATTCAACGAGGCTGCCCAAACCATTACTACAGACGAAGGCGAAGTATCGATGATCGATGTGGGGCACACTACGATTACGATCATTGAGGAGGAAGATTCGTCTGCGGCGTCTCCGGAACGCGAAGTCGAACTCATAGGGTAGCCGCCCCTTTGACTTATGGTTGATATTTTGCTTTGACACTCGGATTTTGACTTCGATGTATTTATGTGAAAAGAAAGTACTGTTGATTTTTGCAGTGGAGAAGCAGTGCTATTTATGTATTTATAATGTATTTACTAACTTTGTTAAAGTCAAAATGTATACGACAATCTATCGTCAGGCCTAGGTTTGTTTGAATGTAGTATTTTCACTAGAGGCAAAAAAATAATTTCCATGCGGAACAACGTTTTGAAATATTTATTACTCCAAATTTGCGAATGGGTGCATTTACTTATTTTGTGTCTGTACAGTGTGTGATAATAGATACTCCAATGTTTATTGGGCTCATTTTTCAGTTAGAATGAAAATAATGGTTTACATATATTAATTTTCATGAATTAATTCAACTGGACTCTATTTGTATTATCTTCAATATATGAATTTTGAAGGTACAAAATTAGAAATCATAATTGATGTATTTGATATGCCCTAGAGTTTACATTCAAGGTCAATTTTCCCCCAACATGATTTATGCCTGCGCAAATTCTTTCTATGCCACCGATTAATGATTTTCGCCTGATGGATTATTTCTCATCGACATCATGTGTGAATCCGCAATTATTTGACTATAGTATTTCTAGACTAGAATCATGATGATGTAATATTATGAATTATCTTCATTTATCATTAGGATCCCATTTTCTAGATGCATTTTTTTCTCTGCAGTAATAGTTACAATCAATTTCAAACCAATTTTTTTTTCTGCAGAACTGAACTGGTGGTTTTGATAATGTTGAGAGATATTTTATGTTGTCTGTTATATGTGCATTTTAATCAAAATAGATCTACATTTTAATCTACTATGTCGATGGATCATTACTGAAGGTTTGTACTGTTGCCGTTTGTATCCAAGATGAAATTGTTGATATACAGTGTACGAAATTAGATATTCCTGAATTTCCGGGGCATTCAACTGTATGTTTTGGATCGACTTTTGAGAGTAAATAAATTTGTTTTTGTTATAGTACATGTTGCGTATATTTACTATACGAAGTGTAAGATTGATAGGAAATCCTTTAAAACACAAGCAGTGACGATAAAATTTATGTATTTGACTCCAAAAAGCATGGTACGAAAAACTCGAGCACAACGATTTTTTCATGAGTTTACATTGCGATTTCAGACAAAACATTGTACATTTATAATCTAGGATGCATTTCCATACAATGCGTTATCACAAGAAAACGACTGACTTTTACTGTTGTGCTCATATGTGATCAATGTTTGAGGACACCATTCTGTATGTGAACTGAAACAATACATAGAAACCTGCTAAACTTAACCTTGTAAGTTAATCATACTTGTCAAAGCAACATTGGAATAACTGATGGTCAATTTAAATAATAAAATACTTCTGAGAAATCCAGGGCAAAAACCCACAATTTGAAGAATTACTATCTGAAGTTTGGACAATTTTCTGAACACTAGAGATATGAACGAGTGATATTTTGATTCTGGGATATGCATTAGGTAGCATACAGGAAAACGACAGCAGACTGAAAGCATACAATCTGTTTATAACAAATCCCACCATTATTCAACTCGAGATATCGGTATCTGTTTATAAACCATAGTTATGTTCATTTATTCCATGCACTTGTTTTAGATATATTCTTGAGGAAAATATACTGTCCTTAATTAATCTGATATTTCGTTGCCGGGAAAGGCAGATGGTAAAAAAAAGTATAACACAAATGTACCATAATTCCCAAGTCAGCATCTTATACACGCAGAGTCTAAATACCATGTGAACAGATTCAGCTCTGAATTGCACCAAAATATGGCACAGTATCAAATGATCTGACAATAATAATTGCCAGAGAGAGAGAGAGAGAAAGAGATAAAGTGAAACATAAAAGTAAATAAATGATCTTTGTTCATGTATATATATATGAAAAAAAAACATCACAAAACACAAATGCTAAAGAATAAAACAAAAGCATGCAGCAATGCACTTGCAAACCAATTAATTTGAATAACGTTAATGTACCCCCCCCCCCCCCCCCACGAGATATCACCCGCCCCCCCTTTGTAAATTTCATTGCCTGATACTATCTGATACAGATAGGTCTCTCCGAGGGATACCACAATAAATACACAAATTGCGGCAAAAATTGTCCAAAATAATAACACACGCCCAAGGGGCATTTTTTGAAAAATGCTAGCAAAATATTCATCAAGCATTACTTTACAGTTAGCTATGCATCAGATTGCAATGAATTAAGCCTTGCAGAAAATACATGTGTATAAACGAAAACTTTCAATGAAATATGTGAATTTCTGTGACCAAATTTGATATCAAGGAACTGAGAAACTGTGATTTTTAGAAAACAGATGGATTTGAGATCTTTCAGTCGAACGAACATACATTTCAATTTGTTTCCTATTGCAGATACCATAATTTCAGCACCGCATAGCAGGTTTGGTTGCTCTATATTTGCGAATATACCAAATTTGAGTTCCAAAAACATATAGTTTGTTGGCAATCATTAACTGTTAAAACAATTGGTGCAAAAACAATGGCAGATGCAAGAACTTTATAAGGAAGAGATGTGCGGTGGTCCATTAAATTTGGACTTTCTAGTCTATTCAAACTGGCTACTCCAATTTTAGGAACAATTCAGCACGCAATCAAGCCTGTGATATACAAATTTTTCTGCCAGATAAGACTTCGCTTTTAGTGATTTGGCAATTTTGAAAAAAACAAATGTAAAACCATGTTACCATTTTTGGGTACCAAAAAAACCTCAATATATGAATCTTCAATATAAATATTCATATCTACATAAATTGGTATAATTCTGAGAAAAAAAGATCACTGTCTAAATGCAAAGTATTCTGTGGAATTATATATGTATATATATATATTTAGCCTTCAACAGATTTGCACATAATTTTCCATTACAACAGAAAACATTTCCCCAAGCTTCATACCAGTAAAATGCTGAAACCAATCCACGGTTATACAATTCATTCTCCCATTTACGCAATGGTCCAACAAAACCATACCTCTGCACTAAATTAGGATAATATAAAACACATAGCAATCCAATCTACTTTCCTAATAATGGAGTATAAATGATACACAAATAAGCACACATCCGATTAACAAAAAAAATCTAAAATTTAACGTCCATCGATAGACCAGTCTCACAGAACAACTTTCACGCGCCCAGCAAGAACCCGTGCTACAATAGCAGAGTACAACACAACAGCAGACAAGCAAATTCTCTGTGGTTTATCACAAAGAACGACATAGATATCATTAAGGACAATAAGTCATGACTTGCACACACACATACAATGTATATAATTGTTAGATCTAATTCCAGTTACGACACAGTACATTGATACACTTTACACGTAGACCGCATCCCGTTCAGGCTGTCGGTCATCTGCAGGTTCTGATTGGCTGGTATGAAGGACCAATGGGCTTTGTTCCTGTGTGGGTGTGGCAGGATCCACGTCGGCGTTTGGTGGCACCAGGGGTGATGTTTCCATCAGGCGCTCGACTTCTTCGTCGTTGATTTGGGATGGCCCAGGAGCGACCTCAGGCATTGCGGGGATCTGAGGGCCAGTGGGGGCCCCTTGGGGGTACCCTTCAGCCCCTTGTATCAGGGATTCCAGCACCTTTGAGTCTATGACCATATCAACGCTGTCAATACTATCTTCCCTGGTTAAGTTACGCGTTAAGTCGTTCAAATTTTGAAGCGCATGTTCCAAAGACTCCTCGGGGTTACGTTGTCGGGGCGGTTGAGGTCGAGTTGTCATGGCAACAGGTGGAGGACTTAGGTGACTGCCGGGAGAACGGGGGGCAGCGTAGGTGGACAGGGGACGTTTATCACTCGTTGGAAGCGGGGAAACACGACCGCTCCTAGAGGCGCTTGACGAGCGAGGGCCTGGCGACGACGCTCGCCGATTGGATCGCTGGTCTGACTGACGTAACCATGGGTCCTCTCCGGAATCAAATTTGTAGTCGCTCGGCCGTGCGCTGTCGTGGGAGGGCAGTCTCCTTGTGTGTTTGGTGAGGGACGGTGACGGGCGAGGCTCGAAAACAACTGCCTCAATATCAGAGTCACAGATGTTCTTCTTGACGAACACCTGACTGAGATCCTTATCCGAAAACCCTTTGATTTTATCTGTGTCTGAGGCGACTATATTGTTGACGGATATGTCTTTCATGATCCCAAATGGATTTGGCTGGAGACGGGGCGAGAGGCGCCCAGAGAGGGACCTGTTCATTTGATTGACCGCGCTTGAGTTTTGACTTTTTCCCCGGGGAATCGGTTCTTGCAGACTATAGTTCATCCTGTGCGAGAAAAACGCACAGGCTTTGCCTGGATGTAGGGAATCATGGTGGACACCTTCCGTTACATCTCCTGACTCCAATGGACTACGCATTGCAGCACTGTAAGGCAGCTGGGGGTTATCGATTGCCAGATCCTCGATGCTTTTATTTGGAACTCGGGTGACGATTGATGAATATTCAGCGCTGAGAGCACTAGGGGTGTCAATGGGGGTGGATTTTGTGGGCAGGGTGTCGGCGTCGGCATGGCTGGTGAAACAGGAGAGAGCCCCAAGCGGGTCACACTTAGTCAGGTGTGTGGCGGGTGCGGCTGCTGTAGCCGACGTGGATGCAGTGGAGTCTCGTAGGGACAACTCAATAGCCAGCTTCAAATCTTGTTCTTCATCTGAAAACACGGCAACATAGGTTGTGTGAACTCGTTATATATCAAGTTTGGTCAATGACATGGTATGCATAATGTTTTAAAACTGGTGCAAGATTGTAACTATTCATTTTCACTTTTTTTTAGCATTCCAGTAGAACCACAGAGAAATCAATGAAATTTAATTTGACCATACAAGACCATCTTCAACCTGGAATGATCCAATGGAATCCTAAAACTAAATCAGATAATCTACGGACATACAAACCATGTGTCACAATCTGTGACATACGAAGAGCCCGCTCCAACTCTCCTTCGACATCCCCTATCACGGGCTCAGCCTTGGTCTCGTCTTGACTTAGCATTGCTGACTCCAATGCTTGGAGGCCTCTGATTGGTCGGTTTTTGCCGGGGGGCGGGTCACAGAGGATAATACTGGGTGTGTGGGGGTCGTACGGCGAGTGGGCGGAGTTTAATCGCGGGCTGCGGCTGATTGGACTGGAACCTCGGGGCGACCGGTCGAAGACGAAGTCACCCTCTGAGGTGGGACGGGAGGAGGACGGCAGTGGACTTCGGGGACTTCTGTGTCGACAAGAGAATTTTAAATCACGATCATGACTTTATTAGGTCTTGGGCCAAACTAGTTTATTCTTCTCTATTCAATAACAAATTGAAAAGGTGCATGATGGATTAAAAGGTAAATTTTCAGTGGACGAATAGTATTATGGAGCAGTACAAGCAAATTTGGCCGAGTCTTGTTTAAATGCAGCATTTATCCCATACTTATCACATGATAAACACACTTGACCTAGTCGTGTTTATTATAGAGGTAGAAGTAGGGCAATGTACACATTATTATCATATAGAGGCAATTTATACATGTACTTTAAAACAACCAATTTATGATTGGTATACACATTGACACATGTTGATAATTTGAATCCTGGAAATTTTACTTGTATACTGACCCACCATTCCCGTTCAAAACTATTTCATATTGTTCAGTTCTTTCCCATAATGGTGATTTCTGAATACTTCCATGATGATCAACAAAGGCAAATAGAACCTCAACATGAGAGCAAACACCAGAAATACAGGTTATAACATCTCACGTTAACGTTAGCAAACACCTATAACGTAAAGCCATAGACATAGAGGAGAGAATGACTGCCAACTCTGATATCACTCTCTCTGTTTATAGTTATTGAGCTTGAGGTCACAAAAGGTCAGTGGAAAAGGAGTGTTTCACTTCCATTGTCAACGACTTGTCATTGTTCAAACCTGACGATCCTTCGAGAGATGACTTCACGTACGGCATTTGATGCATTTTGACAATTAAGTTTTCCACAAAATCGCCAAACCGGAAATGAAATACCCATCATCCTCTGGACGCAAGCTCAAGGTCACTGAGTACAAGTTGGCAGTCCATCTCTTCTCTATGTCTATGAGTAAGGTTTACACAGACCTGTCCCCGGACCCTGGACGCAAGGACCCCATCTCCTGGAGAAACTGTAGTCGAGACATCTCCAAGGCACGCAGCAAGTCCATCTGGTAGTCCGTGAAAAACTCGCATGTTGACTCAGATTCTGCAATGAACACATTTGAATATTCATATGTAAGATGAATAGTCTCTATTTTAAAGTCATTCCCAGAATTTCGATGTCGAAAGTACCGGTAATGTGTATTTGAAAAGAGAACAGACTTTTAGGGTTTGAATTTTAAAATTTTCGCATATGACGGTGTTTGACGAGTTGTTTATCATAGGTGTATAGTTTATTATGGAAGAAAAGTGATGACAAACAAATCGGCCCATGTTGACTCACTGGTTCCCTCCATGTTGCCCATTCTGTCCAGTCTCATACACTTCATACAGCAGTGTTGATGGAGCTCTCCCGTGCGAGGGTTCACAACTCTTGGCTTGGTACAGCCACTGCGAGCGCACGGTTCTGTAAGTATAACGATAATTCTACAACTGGCCTATTACCAAGAACAAAGACATCAAACTACAATGTTACTCAGTAGAGAATTTCAAACATTCATAAGTTTTCAATACATGCGCTAGCGTTTTCCACCAGTGAAATGTTAATTTGATAATTTTCTATTTTTTCTACATTTACCAAAACGCTATGGGCTTTAACTTGATAGCTTCCATATTTTTCAAATCATTAAGGACAAATTAGGCTTTATCATATGCTCACAAATATCAGTCAAATTTAGCTTTTCACAAATGAAAATACTACCTCACCGCTTCCCCTCCCACAAATCTGCCCCTCCCCCCCTCCCCCCCCCCCCCCCACCACCTACCTGGGGCTTGCGCAGCGGGCTCGCTTTCCCCAGAATCCAATGACGACAACCCCTCGCTTTCAACGCTGATTTCAAGGTCATCGACCCCAACGCTAACACCACACCGCATAGACCGACTGGACCGCCTCGGGGGCTCCGGTTCTGGCTCTGGGTCAGAGTCACTTTCTTCAGGCCAGTCGAGCAGCGCGGAGACGTTTGTATGTTTGCCGGACGGGTCTTTGATCCACGGGTTTGCGGGGTCGAGGTCTTGCATCGAGGCCAACAAAGCTTTCCTCAAGTCCTCCTGCCAGGGAAGAAGACTCTCATTAAGTCATTGGTAATATATTTGGTAAGTTAGTCATTGGTAATATATTTGGTAAGCGAGTCATTGGTAATATATTTGGTATTACATTACATTAGGTATTTATCGTTTAAAATTTTAGATGTAACAAGCTTTTCGTCTGCCCAATCCAATCGAAAATTTGAAGTTTGCCAGAAAACAAACAATGCCCAAACTAAACATTAAATTTTCATTTCTTGCCACCCATACTTCACAACTTCAACAAGAAAACTCAGCTTACATCAACTTCAACGTTGAATTTCTTGCGTTTTCTCTTCATGGTGGGCGAGTCGGGCGGCACTAGACCCTTAGCGATGGCCGTCACGAACTCCTGTCTCTTCCGCTGGACGAGGTGAGCGGTCTGAATGATTTTGGTCCGTGGGGTGCGGAGGTACGGACGGGCGACCATCTCCGAGAGGGTCTCTGTACATTCCTCTAGCTCAGTCTGTGGGCGGACAGGAGAAATGTCGGCTTTCGTCAATATTAATGCATTTTGGAACTAGACAATCCTACACAGAACTAGATGGTTGCATCCCCAAAAAAGCCCTATCATCTCTGAAATATGTTAAAATGTTATAAATATGTTAATACTAACAAAATATCATTACTTCGTTTTTGAAACTTTATCAGCAACCATATAATGGAGATGAACATGAACATTATCTGCTAAATTTCACAAGTTTACAACCATAACTTTTTTCAAAACTTTATTTTATCTATATCACAGTGCTACCACAAACATTAAAATATATTTGCGAACATTTCTGATGATTTCATCAAAGGAAGCACAACCATACTGCACTGGAAACCAACCTGCATGAACTCAAAGATGGGTTTCTTATATCCGGAATCGTCTAGGTAGTATCCATACACATATGAACACTTGAGAACTCGCCTAGCCTTCAGGATCTGCACGACAGCATCTTCCACAAACTTGGTCTCCATATTTGCCGTGTCTGGATCAGTCACCGCCCGAGCTAGCACCATCATCTTGTCCTTGGCGGTGCTAAGTAATGGTTCTTCCAACTGTACAGTGAACATAGAGACGAGGTGATTATTCAAAATGTGATTATTCTGAACTATGCAAATGAAAGTTTTTGGTTGAAGGCAAAATTTTTTACTGATATCACCATTTACCTATTTGACATTAAAGTTTTTTATTTACATGCCTAATTCTATTTGTTTGTAGGAATTCAGATCTGAAAATGTATGCTTTTCATGATGAATTTGGAGATACAAACCTTGAAGCTGTTCTCGTGGTTTTTGAAGCGGGTGTAGTAGTGAACAAATCTATTCAACTCCTGCATTCGCTTATTCTTTGACTCAGCCTGTCAGAACATAAAAGTATTTGATGTTCATCAATATGTAATATTACTGAGTTGATGCCAACTTTGCCATGGAAAATTACTCTCTTCCGTTCCATCCAATGATATAATGACTTCTAAATTTTGAATCAAAATGTAAAACTTTCTGGAGATCGCTGCTTCGCAAAACCACAAACATACCTGTGACTTCATGTTATCTTGACTGTCTTCAACTCGTTTGACAACTTCATATCGGTTACATCGGAAATATCCACCGGTCGCAGAACTATGCTTCTTCCAGCCCTCTTGGCACACCCAACAAAAGTCATGTTTGCACTGTGAAGGGAATTTACAAGTTGACATGAATTGTTCAAAATAGAGATAGCATAACCTCTATCATTCAACATAAGATATCGTTAGGAAAGAGTGGTTTGTCAATTTCAATATTTCAAACTGTAGTTGAATACATGTAGTAATTAGTCTTCCCATTGATTTGAATGAATTGAAAATTTTCGCATGTCAAAGGTCTGGAAACATTTGAATATTTTATTATTCAATATCACCCATAGAGAGAATTGCATTTTGATGCAGTCAATGTTTTATATATTTTTTTTAATGTAAACCGATAGACATGGTAGATACACACACCTTTGAACACTTCATGTGGTTGCAGCCCTCGTTTTTCTGTATGGGCGATTTACAGTTCGGACAGGGTTTAGAGTTGGTGACTAGCCACAAGCAGTTGGCCGCCATCTCAGTCTCTTCTTCTGTTCCAGACACTGTAGCGATGGGGAAAATATAATATATATTATTTTCTGATTTGGGTTTTCTAGTTTTCTGTGGTGTGAACAAAATTTAAAGTAGATAACTCAACGCTCATATTTTCCGAACTTTTCAGAAAACGACATTTCTAAGGCTTGCGAATGATGAATTTATTATGACATCACCTTATTCATAATTTATATTTTTCTGGAATAAATTTTTCTTCCTTTCTCATCTTATTTACTGCTTACTTTCTTCAGGTTTGGTCTCAGCTATCTTAGTGTGCCAGGCCTTCCAGTTGTCACAGCTTGAGGGCTCATGTGCCTCCCCCAAACACTCCCTGAAAGGTCAAACATAACATAGTCCATAATTCTGGGAATAGGTCAAATACTAGTAGTCCTTAAATCAAGTGTTTTTTTTTTCAAATTTAGTGATGTTATCAAATTAATTGGATGAAAGATCAAACTTCACTTGATCACCTGTTAAAACTCAAATAGAATTTGATGTTTGATGTTGAGGTCAAAGGTCACGCCACTTACCAGCAGAACATGTGACCATTGCCACAATCGACTGAGTGGGACGTGTCTTTGGACGCCTCCATATCGTTCATCCCTCGGAACGACGGGGAGAGAGGGTTGTCCGAGTCCGGGAGTCTGACGGCACGGCCGCACCCGGGGTATGGACACCACTTGATTGACGGGTTACTCTCCACAAACGCCTGGGAAATAGGGCATGGAATTAAAATGAATTTGCAAATACTTAATGCGTTATATGTGCATGACAACAGTCTCTACCAATTGATTCTTTTAATTGAAGGTTAACTACCGGTTACATTCACATTTCATTTATCGAAAATTGCACCAAATCTTCATGAACATAATTTTCTTAGGCAATATAAATTTTTCTCCATATTTTGCAAGAATTATTTATACACATGGTATGAACTTTCATTCCTTGTCCCCCCAGAGCTGCACACCCACATGAGAATTTGACAAACTACATTTTCAAAGTTAGAATCACCTTGATGTCAAACTGCATGAAGCGTCGGGCCATGTCCCGAGACACAAGGGTTTCTATGATCTCCGCGGGGACGAGTTTATGGCACTCGAAGCCGGGGCATGTGATGTTATGTGCCTCTCCCTCCTGGATCTTCACGGTCAGGTATCTGTAACCACAGTAACAGTGATATAAGGATTCAGTGAGAAATTTGGCTTCAGAAAATCATGAATAGATGTATTTATGGCGAGATGCATATACGGTACCATGGTAGAATAATTTGATACCAATTCCCAAATTGAAAATACCATAAACATATTGCAAAACGATTTTGAATAATAAGGTTGATGCATTAAAGCAACAAATTATCTGATGGAACTATAGGAAATATAGTATTTGCTAAAATTTAAAACAAGTTTTGGAGTTCACAGGAGGAATAGACAACAGACAACAAAAGTTTATAATAGTTTTCTCACCTCTCCCAGCAAAGGCGACAGAACTGGTGTTCACAGAGAATCGGGACAGGCTCCTCACATGGGTCCATCCCATTGGCACATATATCACACTGTCGAGGAGAAATATCAGAATATGATACATATATATATCACTTATAGTTACAGTAAACTACATGTTGTAATCATGCTATATGTAATTATTTACCTTTGCGTGAAATGTTTTCAATGATATAAAAATCTGGCCCATATATCATACACTGTGCCCTAATACTAATCATTCACTATATGAATGCCATTTAATCAGTCAATCACCTTTATAAAGCTTACTGACTATAAAGGAAAGCGCACGATATGATACTTGGGCTGAGACTGGTTGATTCATGATATGCATAAAGACTCCAATTGATATCCAATGATGAAATAAATTGTAAGCTTACGATGGTCTCAGCTGTGGGCGGCGCGGCGTGCGTGGGTGTACGCAGGTCATGTTCTCGCTGTGAGCAACGGGCGATTGTCGACGTCGCCGCTTGCGATGTTGAGGGACGATCGTCAAACAGTGACACGGGTGGGACAACCCCACACTTCTCACAGCAAGCGACCGCGTTCTCCATCCACGCTTCTAGTAGCATCTCTCTAGACCATTCTGTGTACAGATGGAACGTTAGCTAAAACTTCAGAATCGACAATAGGTATTGGTTGGAATTTTGCTTGCTTTCATCAAATCAATAGTAATGTGTCTCTATGCAGAGAACATTGAGACGTAATTATTCATGCATGCCGAAAATGAATGAAACATATGGCTTCATATCTAGTGACATAATGACCCGTTAATGTTGAATGTCAAGATAAAACGTGATGTTGTGTGCCTCCAAACTGTTCATTAAAGAGGTTAAAATGAACACATTGCAACTAATCTATATACACTACTTCCATAGACTCATTTATTCATGTAGTAGATAACCTTGGTGACATATTGAACAAACCTTTACATTGAGATGCCCACTCACCGTGGTTTCTCAGCAGTGCTTCCGCAGTGAAGAGCGGAACGTGTAACATGTCTGATGTCTCGACGAGAAGCTGATCCTTGGCTTCCTGTAGATCCTGGGGGCGGAGACCTCGCGATCCCTGGGAGTGTGGGGGGGGGGGAAGGGGGGGGGGGAATAATATATGTATAAAGTGCCAGGCAACCATACACACTTAATTTTGTGTAAAACTTAAACTTTACGTCCTACGGGTGTACGAGCATGTAATAGAGAACAAGTCATGACATTATAAAGCACATTCAGTCATGACATGATGACAAGGTTGCTTCAAAGTTGACGAGTCGATACTCTCAAGACCTTTAATTTCCTGGACATTTCTGTTCACAGTTTTGGGTATACCAGTCATGCTACCTGACTGTAATAGACCTGTGCAGAGTCAAATAACAATTTTGTACTTTTTCATCAAAACGTCATTTGAGCGTTTTTCACTACATGACTTGTATACCATTTGTTCAAGTTAATGTGGGATATTTATCGTACAACTATGAATTCACTTGCACTATTCTCCCTCACTTTGAAATTTTGTAATTGGCCTTACCTCTTCAGCTTCCATTTCATCCAGCAAATTATCCAGTTCCTCCGTATCTTCGTCTTCATTCTGCAGATAAAATCATCAAATATTCATGTGGTATTCCATGTAAATTATTTGACTGATATCAAGACAATCACAACTGTTAATAACATGTATTCTTGATAATATTTGGTAAATGTATAGATATCTTTCACACAAGTAATATCCATCAGAATCAGAAACTCGTGTGAGTCCGTATTTTACAAGTTTTATTTTAAAAACGAGGTATCTTTCATATTATATATGTAATCAAACTACTTACGTGAAAGACCATCTTGGACTCGAGATAAAGCGCGATCTCGTTGTGTCCATTTTCTTCAGCGGACTCGCAAGGCGTTTGTTTCTGGACGTTTTCCTTGAACATCGGAGCATTCTGACTTATCAGCAGCTACAAAAACAAACAGGATTGGTGTCAAATGATCTGATAATTCCCAAGTGGAAAATTTACAACACGTTGCAAGATATATCACCAATATTTTCACCATTTTGCTCAGTGATACAGACAGCTTGATAATCAAGATTCTAAATACCAGTATTTTTAGGTCAAAGTGATACACAACACATGTATCGTAATGAGTGATGTATCTAGATTTTTGATTGAAACCCTCCCTGTGATTGGCCGATAACTTACTTCCACACAGCGTTTCAGGCCTGACCCAGCGGCGTAATGCAGAGCAGTGTTCAACTTCTGTGAAAATCAAAATACAATACAGTATGATAATATAGTATCGCACAGATCGGATTTACATATTCATTTTGCTAAATTCTTGTCAGAAAACTTCAAACAAGTCCTGAAAATCTACGATACCTCATCTTGTGCACTAAGGTCGACCCTCTCCACCTCCCCATTTTCCAAGGTCCCGCCTCGCCACTGTAATACGAGAGAGAGACACTCCAGCCGGCGTTGCTGTATGGCATAGTTGAGCCGAGCGTTGGACACCATGCACACGCAGAGTAGAGCTGTCTCATTCCGCGAGTTTTTCTTGTTGGGATTGCCGCCCAGTTCATTTAGAAACACCCTGAAAATGGTCAGGGAGAATTCGTTCAATACAATATGAATTTATATGGAAGAGGACAATTTTTTCCTTGCTTTTTGTATGATCCTATTGATATTTGCAACAAATTCAACATATTTTGAAAAGAGGTACAGGTCTGCAAATTTTTTTTATAAAAATGATTTTGTAGATCTTTGCTCGATATTTTGAAAATCCAGTCCGCTGCCAATGGATACAAACTAATACACATTCATTTTATACTCACCTCAATAAAGATTTCATAGCATGTCTTGCAGCATAGTGCAAAGGCGTATCATGACTGTAGGTGTCGCCATATGAACTGTTAGGATCAAGACCTTTCCGCAGGTCGGAGCTACTATAGTAGAGCTGGAGTGCGGCATATTCATCCCCGTTTTGGAGATGTTTTCGGAACTTTGAGGAACTGCTACCCATGATGCTCGGCTTGCAGGGCCAACAGGCACTGTTGAAGGTTGTTCAAAAAGGCCGGATGTGGGTGGGAAGGGGATATGAGGGGGAGGTTGATTGTCCAAGTTAGGGGGTGATAGGGAATATACTTTCAAGTCCAGCAGTAGCGTTTGTGATATTCCATGCTGAAGACTGAAGTTGGCAGTGGTTGCTGAATTTATGTCATTTCTTTCTGAAGTTCTGAAAAAGGAAAAGTCATACATATAGGTAATCTTGAATATAGCTATAATTTGGCTAGTTTTCCATATTAGCCATCTATCCATGAAAGTTTATACCATCTGACATTAGATTTACCAAACTTGTCATTCGCCAAACCATTTCCCTTAGCTAGCCTAAAAATCCTTACTTTGCTTTAGTGCTTACTAGTAGGTGATTTTATTTTTTTACTGATGAAAAATCAGGCCCCAAAACTGAAGACATTTATTGAAAATTTTTTCTTTTTAATTAGTCTATTTCTTTCTAAAATTCAATTGATTCCTTCCACGAATAAATGACCAAATGCGGAAATAGGATGCCGAGGTAGTGGGTTGTGGACCTATAGCCTGGTTTAACCCTTTAACTACCATAGTATCAAGTTTTTCGTAACCGATTACTCGGGACCCCTGTACTCGAATCGTAACTGACTATTCGTCGAAAATATTAAAAAACATGCTGCATGTCCACTATCTCATTTTGTTACCATTGCAGTCGGCAGTCTGGCACACAAGTTCACAAATTCACAGGCACTGATCACGTGCTATAGATTACATGTAGTAAATATGCACACAGAAATATTGATGCAAGATATATGTTCATCGGCAATGATTTCAATTCTTGTACATGTATTTCTGCATGACTTTTGAAAAATACAACATGTGTTTAATAACTTTAATTTGTGTATATTGTATAACCGATTTCATGATCTGTATTTGATCACAAGCTTGTAATCTATTCTGATTAACTGATTAATTCCGTACTCGTTGAAGCCCCACTGTCTTGAGATTCATCCATCTCATGGCCAGTCAGTCATGATAGATCCAGATCTGTTCTAGACTCTAGATATCTGTCTTTTCTATTATACAATCATTATGCAATAATGCATGTAAATCCATGTGTTAGATCTATCTTGTTTACTACATGTCTGCGTGATGTTGGTCAATGAACACTGAATGTAACTCACGAACTGGGGAATACCCACAGAGAGAAAAGAGGCAATGAATGGATAAGATGAGATCAGCATCCTGTTATCTGTTGCCAGTGGCACTGGCTTGAAGCAATGCTGCTGGCAGAATGACAATTTCATTTTGCACTTTCTTTGTTTACAAATTGGCCTGTCAAATTAACTTATCACTGATAACGTTCACTTAAAACCAACATTTACCACGTGTACAGCTTATCCATATCATGATTATCATCTTGGGTCGTGTTGATGGTGGTAATATATTCTGTAGAATCATTTTCTAAAAGAAAATATCCAAACAACTGTCATCTTTTGTCAGGCTCGTTTCCATCTTGGCTGAGGATTTGTGGGAATTCAACAGCAGCGCTATCTGGCGAATGGGATAATTTGCGAGCGGAAAAACAAGAGTCGTATTTTGACAAACTACATTTAACCGGACAGTTGGTGCAATAGAGTTCCCTTCCTTTGTAATTTTAGCCCGTACTCTCACTTGGTGTTGAAATTGTATGTCAGTGTTTTGCATCAATTGTAAATCCACATGAACTCGAAGCTGAACTTATTGGTAACTCAGGAACTCTTGGGTTTGACTGTAGATATATAGGGCACAAGTCATCTACCCAACGACCCAGCAAATAATCACTGGTTGGCCCAACAGTGGGCCAAAGTTAATGATATGTTAGGCCAATTGTTTTCAACCTATGTTGGGCCACAGTTGTTTTGCTGATTGGGTTTACGTTGGGCTAGCACAATGATGTACAATATTTCGACAGTTAGGCTCCCCCAAAAACCTACTGTATCTCCATATACAGGCACACACTCATAACATGTACTTCGGCCACGACGTCGACCTTAGTCGGAGAAACCAACGACCCAGCAAACAATTTTATTGGGCCAAAGTGAATGATACATGTTGAGCCAATGTTATCAACCTCTGTTGTATTGGGCCACGGCTGTTTTGCTCATCGGGTTTACGTTGGGCTAACAAAAATTTCTCAAAATCGGCCCAAAGTGGGGCCCATAAGTTTGGTGTATACACTGTAGCACAGAGCTAAAAAAGACTTATAGCTCTATGCACTGTAATACAGTATTAGTAATAGTTAAATTGTGGGCAAACCAATATAGACTTAGGCCTAATTACATTGGCTGATTGACACTGTTTTTTGTGATGCTGAATGGTATCGTGTTGGCATACTTCATGTGGCGATTTTGCCCAAAGATTGCGACAGGAGTTTCGGCCGTTATCGTACACAATACCTCACTTGTTCAGGCCGCTTCACATTCGAATCACGTGCGTCGCTAAGTGGTGTATTGTCTTTATCTATCCACAACAATGGTCTTACGTCATTCCCTTGTCTCTCGTGCGCTCTCAGCCCGTCTTGCTTACTCGGAGTTGTCTGAGAGAACGACGGAGGGCACGGCCATGCATGTGCTCCACATCCCTTTCCGGCTAGTGGGCCAGTAAGACCCCGGGGACGATTTCCAATCGGGGGCCCAGGAGGGGGACCGTCGCTGACTCGGGGCTCGTCTCTGGATCGCAGGTCCTTCTCCCTTGGATGGTGTGACACAGGCTCTGGCAGACCGTCGGGCTGTCCGGGGTTCTATCTCCACGGCAGTGCCGTCGGCGAGGCCGGCCAGCAACATGCCCACGTGTGCGAGTTCTGTGGTACCACTCCCATCTCAGGCTCCGCATACGGCTACATTACCATAACTGATGTATAATGTATTTTGTAAGTATTTTCCCTGTAGAGGTAAATATACATTTCAGGTCAGGGTGACCTTGGAAGTTAGCTTTCAAGGTCGTCTGCAGTCAACTACAAGAGTGCCAAAAGGTGGGCCATCAATGATTTCCTATGTTTATAAGACATAACTCTCAGTGTGAGACCGATTTACACTTTTCAGGTCATCCGTGACCTCGAAATTTAGTCTTCAAGGTCGTGGGGTCAACTTCAAAATCAATAAAAAAAAATCTATATTTTCATAATACAAACGAAACTCTTGCCAGCATTTTGTCTGCAGACGCAAATTTACACATTTCAGTTCACGTTACCCTGGGGCTTTAGCCTTCGAGGCCATTGACACAGGTGCTATAGTATATATACGATTTATTTATGTTCAATATACAAACCTAATACTCCATTGATAGCTGTATGGTATTTGCATATTATTATACCTCAATATCATGCACACTATGCAATATTATTTGAATCTTATTTTAAAAAGTGGCCCAGTAACCGTTGCTATGGAAATATGATCTTGAGGCATAATGATTTGCCATTAATTTGACAAGATCGCGTGTGATATTGATTTCGCTAGAAATTTGTAACAATTGCATTTCCACACTTCGAAGGCTCGAAAAACATTGTTGTCCTCAATATATTCTTTGAAAACAAGCAGATTTTTTTTTGGGGGGGGGGGGGGGTGATTTATACGAGGTCTAGAAAACAAAAGTAATAGTAAACGGTTTGTTTAGTTCATTGTTATGATTTGTCCAGCCATTGCACCATGTTAAACTCTGGACGTCATTTTATATGTTTGATAAATGCCATGAATCGCTTATATATGTAATATAAACCATAAACCAAAATGACACCAGCTAACATTTTGAAACTAAGACTAATTGGATTTATTGGACACAAATGCGAAGCCGTACATGATGCATATGTTGGTGACCCTGAACTTCACATCAAATGAACTTGAGCATATGGGAAAAGCTTTAATTTTGTACTGATCCATGTTTGTCTTTATGACTTCGCCATATAGACAAGTTGTGCCCAAATTTGACCATAGCTGCTCTAAACCTGTTCAATAAATACTTTGGCAAAAAAAGTTATAATTTGTTCGATTACAAAATGAATACAAAGGGTTGAACATCACTGATAGATAACAAGGTAGATCTTCAATTCATTAACATGCCTCGTGGGGAAACTTTCAGGATAGTGGGGCGACATGATATAGATTACTAACCGAGACTTATATTTTTGATGATGTCCATGGATATGTAGTATTTATCGGATTTTTACAAGCAAATTTAGCAGATGTAGCAGTAAAAGCATGCGGCGTTCATAATGTCTCACTTGCTGCAGCGGTCGGTGCACATGAGCGGATTACGCTGTATGTGTTACAGTGACCAATACTCTACTCAAACGAATTAGCGATCTGACTTTCCTCAAATGTTGAACTCAATGGAAATCATGTCATACACTCAACTCAGAAAATTTAGCAAGCAAGTCATTGTTTCATGTAATGCAATAACTAATGAGGCTTACAATTTTGAAATACGCCAGACTTTCGTCGACGTGCATAGGCCTACTAGAAAAAAGCATCTGGATGACCTTGCTTGTATATTCTACACAATTTTTCACATTATTTGCAGTGAATTTCAAAAAACTAATTCTCGTTTCGTGATCACGAATATATGAACTTATTGTTGTGCCAGTATCATAGCAAACAACACCGTCATGAGAAAGTTTTACCTTGTTATCTGTTGCGTACATTCAGTTATCTATATTCATAGACTATAATAAAAAAAATCCTCATTTAACATAGTATAATGTATCAAACAGACACGTAGCAACTACAGACCAAATTTGAAATAGATTTGATCAGAATTCGCGGAGATATGGACAAAATCGTACACATGTATGGTTTGCGTGATAATGAAAATTTCCTGGGCGATTCCCCACCTTAAAGACCCGAAATTTTAATGAACATATACAAACAATATATCGTGTACAATATATAGTAATATTATATTTGTATACGAAGGTTGTTGATATGCAATACATCTCATAATACAGCAATTACACCTTGTAGTTCATCATTTCTTTGTGTCGGTGATATATCGTCTAGAATAATATATCATTGGGTCTTCGGCAAGAGAGGACTTTCAATTGTGTAGAAAAGTGGAAGTAGGTAATATATATAAGTAAAATGTCGTTGGGAAAAAATGTCATTTGCTTTCCTCGGATCCAAAATCACAACTTCAAAGTATCGTCTTTGAGAAACAAATAAATTCCTTGAAAATGAAGCTTCATCTCTCTTATGAGCACAAATAAGTACTATACTTGTAGTTGATTGTATTTTTTTTGCAAGTGACCTCCGAAAACTTGGGATCTTTTTCCATTCTTGCTTATATCTACCTGAAAATGTGTAACTACTAAACGCAATATGGCCCAAGTATCATACCCTGCGCCTTCTTCTATATTCAATAAGGATTGAAAAGGTGACAGACGGATTAAATGGCATGCATTTAGTGGACGAGTAGTATTAAGGCGCAGTGTATGATACTTGGGTCCGGAATATTACTCACATTAAAACATTACTCAGTGCAAAAAAGTCACTTTTTATTTCCAATTGGACATATGACCAGGCATCGTAACATACCAGGAATCAAAAGATTACCACAACATCGAGAACATAATGACTTGTTATACAGGTGTTATAATCCGGGGATAGGCCTATTAATAAAGTCATAGTAGCAAGGTACCATTATATGGTTTCATTCCTGTTCAGATAAAGGCATTGTGGACATTTGGTGATAAAAAAGATGTTCGCGTTAATTGGTAATTAATAACAGCGACATATATTCGAATATATTGAGCCGGTATTGCAATCGCCTTCTAGTCCAGTAAATAAAGTGAAAAGGTTCAACAAAATTGATGGAAAAGGTTTTTCTTCGGATTATGTATCTTTGTGGACACAGGAATCCACACAATAAAATCTACCAAAATCTGACCTGGGGAAATATGCCTAAAATGCAGAAATCCAAGATGGCCGCCATAAAATGTGCGAAATCTCATTTTCCCGTTATATTCCGTAATGTATATCGAACATAGTCATGTGATATATCGTTTCATGTGTTTTTCTATACAAGGAATCCATTTATGACATTATTAACACCATAAATCGAATACAGAACATGATATACCTGATATTATTGATAAAAATGACGTTTTTCTAGCACATTTATCGGTCCAACATTGCCTGAAGGGTGCATGACCTGATGTCATGATAAAATTCAACTGAAACAATGCATCCCCATCCGGTGGGGGCCTGATCAGTGGGGCCCGTCTGAATTTCGAGATTCGGGGATTTACGCAGAGACCTATGAAGTTCGGGAGACATCTTGGGGCGTGGTACCCTGCCGAAATCTCTACTGCATCGTTGACATGAATGTGAGTGACGACTGACTAAAGAACGGCTTCTCCTCAATGGTCCTTGCATCGGCTGGATCTCCTTGGTGCCGCTGCCCCGACCCGAGGTACGGCGGTGTGTGCCAGCCCAGGAGCCTCCTCGTGTGACCAGAATGACGGTGGAGCCGGGAATGCCCTGCCCACGTCCTCACCGAACAGACTCTTTGGGGAGTGGTCCAGGAAGAGGTCAATTAACACATTTGGCACAAGTCAAGTCGTCACAAGTCAAGCCGTCGCAAGTCAAGTTCGGCGCAAGACAAGTGCGGAGACTCCCAGTGACAGTTAAATTGTAGTTAAAATATACCAGGGAGTCTCGCCAAAGACAAGAATCAAGCCGAAGAGACACAGTGACATTTAATTTTAGTTAGAAGATACCAGTGTCTCCGGAACAAGTTGTGTTGTGGTATGGACTGTTATGAACTGTTATGGACTCTTTACCCCGGATATGTTCGTGACGAACATTATCCAAGAAAGGGAGAGTGTAACGATTTTAAGCCGGAAATTGTGTTCGACCAAATTTCAATATTTGTTTGTTGATAATATATGTGGTTACATGATGTTTTATGGTCGTTGAATCAATTTTAAATTGATTCTAAGTGTGTATATACGATTATTAAAGTTCTGGTATTTTCTGCTGCTTCGGTTGCTTTTGGCTGACATCAGACTTCGATGGTCAAAATACGCGATTACGTAAAAGTGCTCAGAAACGGATTTACAGCAATGCAGGTTGTTACGTGTTAATTACTGATTGGTTATCAATCATAAATTTTTTTCGGGTGAAAAAGTCAGTTTTGATTGGTTGGGGTAGGTCACGTGACACCTACCCTGAAATGTATAAATACTGCCGACTCACAGGAGTCAGCGCCTTTTGGCACTGGGACACCAACAAGAGCACATCGCGGTCCAGCCGAACTAGTCAAATTGGCCGAAAAGCGGACGAGCAACCGAAGATGTCATCTTTAGATGAATCCTCAACTATTTCAACCGACTGTATGATTCGTCAATAAATCTTAAACTGTTGCTGAGAGTTGATCCTTGAGCCGACCTAACTGACTTTGTGTTCCGGTATACAGATGAAAGGACAACCGAAGTGAACTTACAGAATTTACAGAAGTAAAGTCAACTGAAGTAATAAGAGAAAAGGACTGGAAGACCAGTCGGGCTGAAATCAAAGCTGATAACGTCTGAGATAGCTGTGAACCCAAGCTATCAACCAAACTTACAACCGAAGAAGAAGAGGTTGAGAGAAGAAGCCGAACACCGAACTGCATGATAGGTGATCCCTACTTCCGGAACACTAGCAGCTGGCAGTCCCGAACACGCTACCACCGAGACAGCCTGCAGCCGGAGCATCAGAGCTTCCCGAAGTACCCCCACCAGAGACAACCGAGACGACTTGCAGCCGTAGCACCAGAGTCTCCAGATGTGCCACTGCAGCCGAAGTTTCAGGGACAACCGAGACAGCCTGCAGCCGGAGCACCGGAGTCTCCTGAATAGCCACTGCAGCCGAAGTTCCAGGAACAACCGAGACGCCCTGCAGCCGGAGCACCAGAGTCTCCCGAAGTGCCACTGCAGCCGAAGTTCCAGGGACAACCAGGCCGGCCTGCAGCTGGAGCACTGGAGTCTCCCGAAATGCCCGTGTAACCGAAGTTCCAGAGACAACCGAGACAGCCTGCAGCCAGAGCACTGGAATTATTAATTATTATTATTATTATTATTATTATAATAAGGATCGTACCCATAAAAGGCGACCTCTCCTAAAAAATTTTATAACTCCCTCAGATTGTAAAATTTGTCAACAAATATGACATATATTATTGTTCTTGCATAGTTTTAGATGGATACTGGTTCAAACTTGTTTTCATTTTTGGAGTTTCTGAGATAACTCTCAAAAAGTCTTACGAAACGGGGCATGTCATGCATTGTGATGAAATACCTTTGTGATATGCGGGTTTCAAATATATTTCAGCATAAAAGCATTATTTGGGTGTCAATAATTTTCATTAACAGCATTTCTCATTATCTACAGCAAGAAAAAAGTTGAAATTTCCGAATTTGAGAACATGCGGTTCCGGGGTAGTATTTGAATCACACTCGAAAGCTTCCGTTGACACGCGAATGTTGTTCAGAACAAAGACATCTATTTACCCTTGACCGATTCACTTTTCATGCACATGAGTGAGTATATACATATGTTCCATACCTAGAGAAGCGTACAAAACATGATTATATAACACAAAAGTGAGTAAAATAGATTAAAATATGCTAGTGGATTATATGACCTGGAGGTGGTAAGATCAACTTTTCAGGCGCGTTAATGAATATATACATACATTAGACTTTAATGTTCCTAGGAATGATGGGATATGTAAGTCCCAAGTGTGCCTGCTGTGTCAGGGCATCAATGGAAAGAAGCATATTATCTCCAAGTAGGGGGGAGACGTGTAATATGGACCGGTGTGTAATATGGACCACCCCAGGTAGAAGCAGCAGGACTGCATATATATCCATGGTGATTGACGTAATTATGACACTCATCAATTGTGTCTTTTTGTCATCGAGGAGAACAACATCACAGAAGGCATGGTGTATTTAATGAAATTTGAGTGAAAATCGCTAAAAATGATGTTATTTTTTAATCGTAAGTATTATCATCTGGTCAACTATTGTTTATCCCAAGGGCTACGTTGTTATTCCTTATTACATGTCATTAAATATAGTATTTCGAAGGTTAGTTGTGATTATGCCTTCAATTCGTTAGGAACCAAATTACACGAGACGTGGTCCATTATCACTACATGGTGGTCCAGACGAGAGACGTGTAATATGGACCGGTGTGTAATATGGACCACCCCTGGTAGAAACAGCAGGACGGTATATATATTCATGGCGATTGACGTAGTTATGACACTCATCAATTTTAGGGACATGACACAAATTAGTCTCTTCCCAGTATGCATAACCAGTACATACAACTAGTAATGTGGTTAGAGTTGGTTTGTATGTTAATCGTAGCCTGCGATTCGAGCTCAATTGGTTTGCTTTGATCTTCCCAAATAAGTATATCAGTCCCTTTTGATGGGTAAGTAGTACCCTCAGTAGGGGTATGTAGCACCCTCCGATGGGTATGTCAGGCTTTCAAAGGGGGTATGTATCTCCTTGTATGGGTTATCTCTAACTTTCGAAGGGGTATGTCAGGCCCTGAAATGGGTATGTCATGCCTTCAATGGGGGTATGTCTGTCTTGAGAAGGGTATGTCTGACCCTCCGATCGGGTATATCCTGCCTTGCCAGGGGTATATATGACTTTCGTGTGGGGCATGCCCGACCTTCATGTACCCTCATGGGTGGGGTATGTGCGGCCCTTACTTGGAGACCATGGGGTAGTTCAAGATAATCTGTCCTACATACCCCCACAATTATTGTTATTATTATTATTATTATTATTATTATTATTATTGTTGTTGTTAACAATCTGGTCCATTTATAGAGATGTACATGTTATATTATACTGGATGACACGAGTGACAACCAATGAAAATAGGCAACTCGGTTTCACAATTTCACATCTGGGATGTGTCCAGCAAACATAATAAATCATGATTTAAATAATATTGGCTTTAGATTATTCGATTGATGGATGTATAGTAGACTCATTTGGTAATGTTCATCTGCTAAGTATTCTGTCATAGACATAACTTTATGCATACTTACCTAAATTCGTAAACGTAGTACTTTCATGTACATTTTTGCAAAAAAAAACCGTCATTTTTATTGATAATATCAGGTATATCATGTTTTATATTCGATTTATGGTTTTAATATTGTCATAAATGGATTCCTTGTACAGAAAAACATATGAAACGATATGTTACATGACTATGTTCGATATATATTACGGAATATATCAAGAAACTGAGATTTCACACATTTTACGGCGGCCATCTTGGATTTCCGCATTTTAGGCATATTTCCCCAGGTCAGATTTTGGGAGATTTTATTGTGTGGGTTCACCAGTTCACAAGGATACATAATCCAAAGAAAAACCGTTTCCATCAATTTTGTTGAACCTAAGTGTTTTTTTCGTGTTTATTTACTGGACTATTCTCATGCCGATGAAAACAAGAAAATGCAGCTAACTGCGGGAGGCGACATTAGAGCTCGAGCACATCATCAGCACCACGACAGCTGAATACATCTTACACAACGTTAGGCCTACCCCCCCCCCCCCCCAAAAAAAAAAAAGAAAAAGAAAGAAGAAGCCATAATTTCATCCCCTATGTGATTCCAATTCATTTCCGTATACTAGGATGAAAAACATGGCCTACTTCATTCATATTACTAATAAGTAAACAATTATTTTAAAATCGATCAATGGAACAGATATGCCTGCTAAAATGATATGGAACCTCATTAAAATATCCTCAAAACATTGGAAACTATGAGGAATATCTGCATCTGATAACATCAGATATAGCCTAACACATGCCTTTACTGGGCAAATTAAAATACCAGTTAAGAATAAAAAGACTTCGCAATCCAGCACAGAACACCAGTTTAATTGTCATGTTATAAAATACGTCAAATTACGGTAAATGTAGCCGTGGCATCGCAGACGAATCGCTGTGTTTACTTCATAACGCCAAAAAAGTCCACACGCATATGCCCACAATAAACACATGCATGTATGTATACACGAATTGTTGAACAGAAATTGTGTTTCAAAATACGCGTCATTGTGGTAAAATTTGCTTTGCATTCTGGGAACGTCAATTTCCATCGGCTCCGCCATTTTGGGACGTTTCTAGATAATTTGAACATTTACGTTATTTTCTCAAACCTAGCACATCGATTCATGCCTCATATATCTGTGGAATAGTCAAAGTTTCCCATCAATTCGAGAGATTTTATGTCAAGGACAAAGAAAATCCTCATTTGAAGTAGGTATCTAAACGTTTACATGTCAAAACGTGCGTCGATAGGTTGGCATGAAACCTCCATGAAAAAGTCAGCACATAGACATGTAGAGGGTTGGGGGCTTCGCCCCCAACGCTCTAATGTCAAAAATAGCTTCGGCAGTTTCCGTAATCGTGACGTCAGTTGAGGCAAAATGTGCTTTGATGGCTGGCCAAAAACGTAAAACACGTAATTTGGGCGGTCAGCTCAAAGATAGAAAACCACTCCAAAATGCATGAGATTCAAAAGAAAACACGTGAAAACCAACAAATACTGGACATCTTGCAGTTCATCAAACCTCCCTTCTGGGAGAATGAATAGTACCGATTCTAAATATCAAGACAGGAAATGCCGTATTCCAACCATCTCACCCGTTCACTTGAATTGTCAAACATACACAACGAGAATGAATATATGCGACTTGCAGTTTACCTTGCTGGCTACATGTACTTTCAGTACTGCCTCAAATGACGTCACAAACCACGTGACCCATACTAAAATCGTGATCAAAATCTTCGGCAATTTACGGAAGGAGTGCCTATTTGATTCAATATCTCGAAACCCATTGATTGTATTTGTAAAATTCGTTCGAATTTACAGATAACTATTCATAATGGACTAAATGAAAAGCACTTTCATCGGCATGCTACTAGGTCTTTAATCGTACGATTATTTGGTGAATGTTGTTTTAGCCAGCGAACGGCAAGAAACATTTTGTCAAATCTTTGTTGTATCTCACGATAAAAATCATAATCAAGTGCCATCTTGGATTTCAAAAGATTCCTTGAGGTTTCACCCAGCTTTGCCTTGTGCTTCGTTTTCGTATGCGCCAAGAACTGTTCTCCAGTTGACTGGAAATGCCGCCTGCTCCCGGAGAACAAGTGTGGTAGAAGATATTCCAGGATCTCGAAATAATCCGGTAGCCGCTCAGTTATTCCAACTAGTACATAATTTTCGTGGAAGTGTTTCAAAGCCAGCTCCATTGAAGACCTCGAATAAAAGTCACAAAGTGGGTTATCACCGCAGAGGAATCGCACAGCGCTTCTTCCATATCTGATCGAGCACTCTTGAGACTGAACACAAGCTTCGATTTCCTCTCTTGCCATGGATTCATCGATACCATCCTTTGACACATATGTTTCAGAAGCGTAGATTGACTCAAACCATGCAATCGGATCCCTAACGGCGTTGATGTAAAGAGCTGATTGTAGTTCGTCTCCGAAATCGTGAAAATAAAAATGGTCACTCAGTAGAAATCGTTGGCTGGATTCGTTGAACTTCTCTGCTAAATATAGCAGGTTGTCATCGTCTAAGTTCCACCCTGTTTTATATCCAACAGTTTTGATGTGACTAAAATCACGATCTTTAGCCATCTGATCGAATATCCCGACGGTCGTTCTACTCGCCGTTTTCGGCACCCGATTGTTGAACACCTTTTGGCAGCCGGCCAGTAAATGTACAGGCAAAACGGGAGGTCTAGAATCAAGATTCAATCGTTGTTGAAACGATTTGAAATCACAAATTGTTTCCTCACGCGTGGGTCGATTAATATCGATGGTATACTCCTTTTCTTCCTCGTCAAACACAAGATAGAGACAGACGTATGCAATCACAACAATAAATAGAATAATGAATACTGTTTTGTTGATGGTTTTCATATTGGTGCCTTAATCTCACACAATTTAATATAATTTAGGACATTCCGACCCGATAATTCTAGCAGAATATTCTAAACTGATAACAATACACATGTAGTAGAAAAGAAAAACTCTTTAAGTAGGCCTAGGTGTTCGGTTTGTTTGCCGACTTCAAAAATATGTATACGCATATTGATTTCCTCTCATCGTGACCACAATGCTCAATTGTCGTGTTTCTGGCTCACAAATAGGCCTACATGTACGTGTCTGTGCCGACCAGAAGTTGGTCTTGGTTTTCTGCTCCAGTGGTTTTATATAGGCCTACGCACGTTTAACACAGATGAAAGGCCTACTGTCAGTGGTAATGTAAGAATTAAAATTTGACCAAATTCGCATTATGTCATTCATATAGAGATTCAACCAGAACCGCGAATGTTTATGAACTAACACCAACATATAATGCATTGTTCGTGTAGCATTTTGTACTCGGCTATAGGAATGCCTCTGCGCTCCAACATATGGCCCGTGCCATGGTGGGGGACCATAGACCTACTTTGTACACTGATATACAGGGAACTTATGTATAATAGGCTATCTGTTATGCTATATTTTTATGTGATGTGGATATATATGTGTTTCACACCGTCTGCAATACACATTAAATAACAATAAAATTGCCATGATCTTAAGTGTATATCGTCGAATGTGTTCCGTGGTCTCAAACATTGCAATAGGCTTAGATCTCAGTGGAATTGGCCATATGCGTGCCTAACGACAACGGGTTTTCTATTGTGCTTTTGAGTGTACCGTAAAACTTCTAATAGACGCCCGGGCGTCTATTGATTTCAGTTACACTCTAGACCCGGCGTAGATCCGTCTATTAATTTCAGTATATCTGAACCCCCGGCGTCTATTAGAACCCGGCGTCTATTAGAAGTTTTACGGTATTTTTGTTGTTGTCTGACTTATATTTTGGTCCCAAAAGGGGATCGGGGGAATTCAACCAAACTTTGGGATTGTATATGATCTTCATCCAGAAAAGAAATACACCTATAGCAGTTGATAAGTTTATGAGTAGGTGAGGTGAATTCCAACATAATTTATCGTTTTTATATAGTACTGTGCAAATCGAACATGAAATATAATTTTGCCGACTAAACAAAGTTATGGCCATTAGTTTTTTTTTTGGTAAACTTGACTTTAGCAAATTTTATACTATAGGCTCCACCCAAACAAAAATTTGAGGCCACCTGGCGAATGAAGGCGACATCAGCCTCAAAGGACCGGAAAAATATAAACATCAAAAACGCAACAGCTGTTTCAAGATTTACAACGATCATATGGTGTGTGTTTAATCCTGGCCTAAAACTGGGCTATGGGTTTTTTTATGCATTTTTCGTTAAAACTTATAACCGTAGTAAACAGGTTGTCACTGACATTTCTGAGTGACAGACACCATACCAGCATAGTGAGCATACACCTAGACTCTATCATGTCACTGGATACACTTGGCAAGTTCAACTTGGTCACTGACCCACTCTGTCAATCACTGTATATTAGCATATTATTAGGGCATGTACGATTACACGATTAATCGATTACGTTTTGATTACATGGTGTAATCGATTACAAACCGAATGATCGATTAATTGCAATTAATGAAATCTCGGTTGAAAAGAACACTTGAGACACGATAACTTGTGTAATCGAACGCAACTCAAGCGTGATTGCACTCAGTTACATCGCATGACACCACGTTCGATTTTGCACGTTGCTTAGAAACTGCCCATATTTTGCAGTCCGCATTTTATTGTGTAGCGGACGAACGCACATTCACACATCAGCGACAATCCAGGTCATACTCTGCCGTTTGTTACAAACTTGAATTAATTTGTTCCACATTTCGGATTAATCGATTATGATTTGATTATTCATGTCCGATTAATCGATTCCTAAATTTTGTAATCGTACATGCCCTACTCTATATTATGACAGTAAGGCAGCTTGAGTGACGCATCGCTCGGCCTGACTATCCAGTGACCCTGACTGTGTCAGTGTGAGCAACGCTGAGGCTTCACGCGCCAAGCCCTCTCACTCATGCAAGTTTCCTCTTGTAAGGTATACAGGTCAAACTTCGGTCGCCACAGTAGGCCGGTATACAGTAGGGTTGAAAAGTCCAATTATTGGTTTCATTTAAATCAATATTAAATTGGGCAACTTCGGATGTGCATTTCACCTTTCCAAGAAAAATTTAGGGCTAAACGGTTGATAGGGTTTGACAGTACAATAGCCCTTCAAAAAAATCTTCGTACCAGTTTTTCATAAAACGATGCTGAACAGGACCCCTGTCAACTTAGCCTGTTTTCAGATCGCAATTGTCAATTGACCTAGCATACATACAGCAAAACCTTTCTCTACTTCAAATCCCGGGGAATAGCAACGGGATTCTTGTTTTTCCCAAAACCAAACTTACACACACACAAAAAAAACCAGCACGTGGATCATTATCGCTGCGCGTGGTCTCCCAATGCCAACCATACATGCGACATGACATCACTCAAAACGGAATCCTCAATGTGTGAGGCTTCCCCAAGTCTATTCCTGGCTTATAGCCAGTAGTTCTGCCGAGTTGATGACCTGTATGCTTAGCCCCGTATAAGTTATGTTCACCACAATTCCTCAACCAAGTTTACACTTTTTGAATATTAGGTTGCCGGACCTATGGTCCGTCGTCGTCGTCCGTCCACATTTTTATCTTTAAAGTTTATGGTCCAATCTTTCTGAAAATTTGGGAAAAGATACCTCAAAATAATTCGAGAAGGAAGTATTTTTTTAGTTTTCTGATTTTTTTATTTTGAAATTTTGACGGGTCGGCGGAAAAATCGCATTACTAACTTACTATCCATTTTGGGTCATTTCTAGGCCAAGAATAAATGTTCACCCTTCAAAAAAAATGTTGGACTGAAATGTGTAAGTTTTGTCTAAAGACAAAATACTTGTAGATATACCTCGTATTTGTATTTTGAACATATACAAGGTTATGTGCCGCACACTTGATGGTGACATTGAAATTCACAAAGATGACCTCGAATGGTTGATCTGAATGTCATATCTCACCTATAGTGCTTCAACCAAAATTGTCCGGTAACCTATCTCAGCCCTTCGGCTAATTTTATGCGATAGAAGTCCGAAATTTGGTAGGAAATTTCTGTTTGATTCCCATCAGGTGGAGAATGCCAAGTTATAGAATGATAACATTTAGCATTGCAAAAATATCGTCAAAAACTGAGTACTATAGAAGTTACAAAAATCAGAGTATACATGTATCATACATATAACCATCCCACTGCGAAATTTCTACACTTTTAGATGGAGCAGGCTGGTAGCTTGTATGGCGTACGTTCTCGTTCCGAACTCTAGCGAAAGTGAGGAAGAAACTGCTTCACTGATGGCAGGCTACAAGTCCACGGATGGTATGCCACTACATGTACCATACTTGTGGAAAACTATTGTTTTATTTCATGGGATTCTTCAAATTTGCATATTAGTATTGCTGCAATATGTAAGACGGTGATATAATATGTGCTGATGACTTTTTTTTCACCTGTTGTTCTTTCCAGATGTGGCTCTTGTCAGTGCACCGGATTACTCCGGACAGGTAATGATTAGATATAACTTGCATTAAAATGGCCTCAGTAATAAATATGACAGAT
The DNA here is from genome assembly GCA_949152475.1 of Terebella lapidaria. Lineage (NCBI taxonomy): Eukaryota > Metazoa > Annelida > Polychaeta > Terebellida > Terebellidae > Terebella > Terebella lapidaria. Next base: position 13,547,268 of record OX424570.1, on the reverse strand, counting down.
TTGTACTTTCCAAATCAAACAGAACTGCATTATTAAATACAGCCAGCAAAAGCAGCTCTATCTCAATATAAAGATGGTTGAGGGGTGAACAGGTGAATGTAGATGACTATATTAGATTTTCAAGCCAAATGTACTGAATATAAATAACTTTTATTGAAACAGGCATCTGGTCAGAAGTCCAAGTATCCAAAAGGAGTCTTTTTCATTGTCATGAACGAGTTTTGTGAAAGGTTCTCGTACTATGGAATGAGAGGTTTGTATGGCCGAAAAAAAGTAGAAAATTTCTCCGGTAATCTGTTTCAATTTTCTGTTTAGAATTATGAAATTCAACTTGTATTCCTTTATAATATAATGTAATTTTGTAGAGATCTAATCAAGAGTATTGACTCTATCAGATTTCAATATTGAGAAACAAAATTGAAGTTGTTAAAGTACCCGTTAACATACGATGAAATAAACGCATTGAAAATGTAAGTAATTCCGTAAAAAATAATTAAAGTATAGGTATGTATTAACATGATTAAGAATGGTAACATTTTCTACCCTAGCGATTCTCGTGCTGTACTTGACGGACTGGCTTCGATACAGTGACGATGACGCGACAGCCATCTACCATTTTTTCGTGGTCCTTTGCTACCTCTCTCCACTGCTTGGTGCGATTCTCGCTGATGGATTCTGGGGGAAATTCAGGTTTGTAATGAATGAAGAAGGCTTGCTTCGAGGTATTCATATTTATATGATTATATTGTAAATAAAACAGCATGTACATGAGCAATGAAATCCCAAACATATTATTACACAATTAGAAGTCTCTTTCTGTAAAATAAAAGTTGTCGAAAAGTTCGTAAAAAATTAATATTTGGGCTCGGGCTTTTTTAAAACTTTTGAATGAAAGCTCAGAAGTTCCAGAATGTACTGGCTAGTAAAGTAATGATGTTTCATCAATATGCACATACAATATATTTCAGGACAATTTTATACATCTCCGGAGTTTACGGTATCGGCAATTGTTTGATGTCTCTCACAGCACTTCCACCACCTCACGCGTATGTTTTTTTTTTATCTTAAAATACGGAGATTCTATATTTCGGTTTTTATCTCGGATGCATTCTATTTGTATATATTTGCACGTAATGTGTTTTTATATTTTATTTCTAAATTCAATCAGAGTACTTGCACATGTTCAATAATTTTATAAGAATTAACTCGTGTTTGAAACTATTCATGTTGAAATAATATGATGGAACTGCTATTTTTAACGACAAAAAAACAAAGCAAAACAAAAAAACGACTTGTAAATCGTTGCCTCTCATGCTTAATTGTTTTCTTTTTCATGTTAATCTATGTGGTTTCACATTACTGGTTCTGCATTTGCCCTCTCCACCCACCATGCCCCCCCCCTTTCAGTGCAGGACCAATCATATCACTCTTGCTGATAGGCCTAGGTACAGGAGGCATCAAACCATGTGTCAGTGCGTTTGGAGGTGACCAATTTTCTGCAGATCAGGTTGGAACCAAGCAAATGTTAACATGTATTACATAAAATTTGGCATGTTCTTTATACAAAATTCTTGAATTTTCTAACATATTTTGTCTTGTTCATTTCAAATTTTCACGCACAGGAGAAGCAACTCACGCAGTTTTTTTCCGTCTTCTATTTTGCCATCAACACGGGAAGTCTACTGTCAACTATTATGACGCCTCTTATAAGACGTATGTTACAGAAAATATTCGTAGAAATTTACTCCCTACTTTCAATGAAACACACTCAAAGTTGAACAACATAATTTGTTATAAGTATAGTTTGTTTACTACAAATATAATATGAATATATAGAGTTGAATGTCGAATTCATGTTTAACTATCTTTTGAATCTCTTCATTTAGCGAAATTTTACTTGTTTCTTTTTTGTTTTCAGAAAACATCAGTTGTTTTGGAACAAATTGCTTCTCCCTTGCCTTCGGCATACCTGCAGTGCTAATGATACTTTCCATAAGTATGTCGACTCAAATATTGTTTCGAAATATAATAATCAATTCTGGAAGTTGTAGTTTCAGAATGAGTAAATATCTGTTGATTTCTGTATTGTAATAATGAAGGTGTTATAACTGTTATAATATCGAAACCTACCAGTTTTCAGTGATGGTTGAGTTTTACCCCTTAATTAATCATCAACACAAATTAAATTTTAAATTTTCCTTCACTTTTCTCTACATTTGTTAGTCTTAATATCTTTAGTGTTCATAAAAAAATTTGTTCACCATATCAACCGATAGCTCACTTTTTGGTGCAAAAAACCAAAAAGTTGAAGTTTCACATTTTGATGTTCAACTATTTCACTTCCAGTTCTGTTCGTTGTTGGCAAACCTCTGTACAAAATATATCCACCACCGGGCAACGTGATTGGTCGAATGATCATGTGCATTGGGGTATGTAGCAACATTGTTTAAATTTTTGATATTAACATTTGATCATACTTAAATAAGAGCCAACTTTTATACCGAGAAAAATCAACACAAGAAAAGTGTAACATAAGGGTATATTTTCGCTGGGATTTGTTGCCTTCATTGTATATTGTCAACATATATCGACAAAGTATCTTACAAAATGCATAATATCTGTTGTTTATTATTTCAATAGCGAGCACTGAAGAACAAATGTGGGTCTCACGAGTCAAAAACACACTGGCTGGATTACGCTGCCGACACATACGAGGTATGTCTGATACAAGAAATTGTATATGATATGAAACAATGAACTATATCAACAAGAATCAACCAACAAATGGCAAAATTTTGTTTGATCTTAATATGTCAGACGGGTTAAAGAATAATCAACATTTATAAACATTACTCGGAATAAGGGACTAAAATTTCATATACAAATGTTGCAAATTATACACTGAATCTCCACTGTGTTGCGTAGTGATCAGCCGAGTTGAACAAGACTGTTTGTTCTCGGTACATATATTTTAGGCTCTCTGCCCCTTGAAAACATAGTAAAATTATGTTATTATATACACCAGTAATTTCCAAGCTTAAACTCATCTGCTATGCTTTTTTTTGTTTTATGTAGGAGTCATTTATTGCGGATGTGCGAAGTGTGCTCCGAGTATTTCTGATGTTTCTGCCTTTGCCAATATTCTGGGCGCTGTTTGATCAACAAGGTTCTCGGTGGATTTTGCAGGCCAAGAAAATGGATCTCATTGTTGTAAGTTCACATTTTGTGTACTGTATTGACATAAGTTTATATATATGTCAATTTTTTCGTTAATCACCATAGGCCATCAGCTTTGTACATGTAAATATTCACAAAAATCTTAATTTTCATGGCTCATATACATGTATACCGGTAATAGCTAAGATTTTCAGAAGTGATACATGTATGTTCAACAGAATTATGTCTATTGAATGATTTCGACTCATGTATGTGTACCTTTTTTTCCTGAAGGCCGGTCGACAAATCCCACCTGATCTTATGCCGGTGAGTGCGCAAAATTTCGTTGTCACGTTTCGTACACTATACATTATACAAGAATGTATATATACAACGATATATATGAAGATATAAATTTGTATACCTGAAGCAATCTAGTTTTCTTTCTCTGTTTCACAAAATGTGTTTTAAATCGGGAACATTCGAAAATGTTTGTGCTTATGCATAGATTACAGCGTAAACTTTCCTGCTTTTTCCTGGAAATAAATGTACTGGAGGTGATGAATGTTTTTTCGTGTATTTACTTTCAGATGATAAATCCACTGATGATTTTACTTCTCATTCCACTGTTTGATTTCTGCATCTACCCTCTCTTTGCAAAGTGCAATCTGCTTCAAAAGTGAGTGGTTGAATTTCATAATATAACATCTTATAATTGCATAGGTTATAGAAAATTTAGAAGTACATTAAGTTTGGTGCTGTATAAGCGATATGAGATGAAACTGTTGTTATATCATATTCATACGTTATTAATGTGTGAGTGATTATTTAAATATCTCGTTAAATAATTGGGTGAAAAATTTATAAGGTATACTTTCGCTTTAAGTTAGTTTATTTATATTCGACCAGTTGATTATTGGCTCATAATACAAGTGAAAATGGAATCACAAATGAAATTTTCTTCCAAATTTTTTCATGTGAAATTTTGCTTGATCAAATAGTGTGTAGTCGAGAAATGATTAAAAAAATTTCAACCCAAATCCGTTCCGCTTCAAAGTTGAAGATACACAATGGGAAAAAACCAAAAACAAGAGAAAACATGATAAGTGAAAGTTATTCCATAATCCTATTATAACGTCATGATGCAAAGTTACCTTGTTTGCTATTTAGAAGTGAAAACATGTACTGTAATCTTGCCTATAGACTACATGATATTGAGCATGCAATCCCAATGCTGGAAATACACAGGTTATTTTCTAGTGAATATTCTGCCTGTATTTCTTGCCATACGACTATTGTTCATCTATAATAGTAGTATGGCAAAAAATATGGTAAACTTTTTGGGTCTGAGCTAGATCTGACCCAAAAATGTATTATTATAGAGGTAGGTATGTAATAAATACTGGTTCTAATTAAACAAGTTCCAATTTATTAAATTAAACAACTCACTGTTGTGTTGTTGGCAGACCGTTACAACGTATGGTTGTGGGAATGTTCCTCGCTTCGTCGGCCTTCGTACTTGCCGGAATCTTACAGATCAAATTAGATGTAAATATAATGTGATTTTTCCATGATGAATAACAGTATTTACTATTTATTGCCAAATTTCTCTTCTATAATCATGATAATAAATGTTTAACTGCTGGTGTTGGGTAAAATTGGTTAGTTAACAATTATAGTTGAATTTCTGAGGACATCTAAATTTATAAGCATAATGACCAACATTATTTATCGAATTCAAATTATATCCTTTCTTCCTTAAATTTGAATTACTGTGCATATTTGATTGCGACGGAGGAAAAATTAAACTTCATTCTTTATTTTAAAACTGCAAATTGCACTTTCTTATCGATTTCTCCATTCCACCCGCATATAGTACAAATTGAACAGTGCCACACCCTCCGGATACGTCTCCATGGAGATCATAAATGTGTCTCCGTGTGAGCTCTCAATACAGTCTCCATGGATCAATTCATCGCTTCAGTCGGCAGAGGTCAGTGCAGACATGTGATATTATATAAATACATACAGGGTTGTATTTATTACATTATACCGAATGTCTGATTTGACAAAACGTCATGCCGGTTGGTATATCAAATTACCAACCGGTCAGTATATCGCTTATTGCGGTCTGCTCCAGCAGAGCGTATTACTTCACATGTATTGGCCAATCACAGAGCGTGATTCTTACATGAGGAATGATATATTATTTTACCACTCGGAAGCTGTTGAAATGATTGTTACCTAAGGATATACAATGTGAGAATTTTTGTTTTGTGTGCTACTCTAAAGTTTAACATCTAATAATCCGTGCCACGAAATGCATTACCTAAGTGCAAAAGTTATCTGGAGTTGTGTTTGTAGTTTAAAGTGATGTTGGCAGGAAAACGATTTTTTCCAAATCAATTACATATATGCCTGTGGTCTCAGAAAAATAGGTTACAAAACAAACTTTGCCTGATCAAATGGATAAATCAAGCATATGACAGTACTAGCAGCCGCTTTTTATTGTTTTGTGCGCCACTCAGAGTTACCTCTGACTTAACCTAGTTCACGCTCGATTGGCTCGAACATATACGAGTAAGCTGGAATCGCACTGCGTCACGGTATACAGAGCACCGAGAATGGCGGTAATGTAAACAAACTCAAAATATCTCCACCAGAAACTCGCAACGAAATCTATCAGAAAGGGGCGTCTGTTTGGGCATACAAGTGCAGATATATAACTGTTATGTTTTCTACGTTCGATCAGAAAGATATGGAAAAATCCATAACTTACTGCCAATATCACTTTAAAATGTTTTTCAAGACCACTCACATAAAAGTATGTTATATTTCAACCACTCTAATACTGTGTTCAACCACTTATATAAAATACAAACATATTCTGTATTTCTGTTACAGAACACGAAACATAAGAAGGCATTGGAAGGGAGCTATCATTTATTGTTCAATGCCAATGCCTGCAATGAACTAGGCACAGATTATGAAGTCTCCCTAGATGTGACCGTGGAAAAAGATGAGGCTTACTATGTTGTTGTTTATCTGGCCGGCGGAAAACTGCAGTCTGAAATGGTCTGGATCAGTTTCAAGTTTTACGTTTTTTGATACCATTTTAAAGCATTTAAAGATATATTCTGTTTACCATTTATTTACCATCATGGTAATGTTTTAATGCTCAGAATGTTCTACAGTACACAATTTGAACTACAGTATGAAGTTCAACATTTTTATTGAGCTTAAGTGTACGAGAAGATGTGTTTAAAAAGGTACTAAATAATGCGATCAAACATAATGAATTTATGTTTTATAATGAATTTATGTTTTTTATATTTATTTACAGCAAATATATTATGCAAGTCTTTAAAAATATATTTTATGGTTTCAGTTTCAATATCCAACGGTGAATCCACAACATGATAAATCTTATGTCAGGTTGGTAAAAATTGGGCTGATCATGACGTGTACCCAAATGTTGGCATGTGTGTGTATACGTATTTAGCTCTGGAATAAATACGAAAAACTCTGGAAGAAAATCTCTAGTCACCCATGAAACACAAGGAGAATTAAGAATATCTTGTATTGTATTAAAGAAATCTATACTATCCCAATAAACATATAACAAGCATAATTATATTCAAAAATATCAGTAGAATATTGGAAAAAATTTATTGCGTTCTTGTGAACAGCTTACTGTATCTGGCGGAGGAGCACCTGCCGATTTTTGAGAACAGCTCCGGCTTGATAACTTTGAGCAGTATGTTCAACAAGAAACATAACGAAGACTTCAGTGTTGATGACTTTCAACAGTCTGAATTCAAGGACATAGCTCCTGGCAGGTAAGTGCAATTGTTAAAATTTTTTCGATTTTTAGTGAATTTTAAGCAGTGGATATGATAGCATTGAAAAAATGATGTTATGATATTCGAATGTACACAAAATGTTGAGAAAAATTTTGGGATTCAATGGTGTATACCTTTGCAATTTATTCCATAGTTGAGCAGGTTTTTGTAGTATTTTGTGCATGATGCTGTATAAATTATATATATTTCAGATATTTTGTGCAAGTTCATTTCAAGAAGGACACTGTGAAAGTTGGGAATCTCAGGGTGAAAAATGGTGGAATATACACAGTGATTATAACAACAGATAACTCAACAGAAAAGGTATCGGATTGTTTACGTTATTCGATGAGTTTATGAGAGATATAAAGATAAATTTTATGAGTTGATGAAGGATAGATTTGCATGAAATATTGTTTCAAATTTTATCAGACATCATATGCATTTGAAATAAAAGAAATTTACAAAATTGCTCAAAATTCATAACTGAGCCGAAAGTGAAAGTGATGCTGGATTTTCCCCCATCAGCTGGCACTGCATACATTTGAAGATGTGGCCCCCAACGACGTATCGGTTCTGTGGCAGATTATCCAGTATGTTATCATAACCATGGGCGAGATTCTCTTCTCAATATCTGGCCTCTCCTTCGCCTATTCGCAGGTAAGTGAATTCCTGTTTAATTTCATCGGGTCAAAGTTTATAACAGTCTTCAAACTTATAGGAATGTAGGTCTGAATGTAATCTCGAGTTTCAACTTTCTCGCAAATCTATTTTTCAGAACAATTTCATGGTTTTCGAAACACATACATATATTCACAAAAAAATTGGTGTAGATCAAAGATGTTCGCAAGAATATTAAAAATTAAATCATTGTTTTGAAATCAATTGCATGTCCTGCAAAATAAGATCACCTGACAAAAAAAAAAAGAATTGACCAAATTTTGACAAAAAATTTAAATTTATACCCGACATCGTTTTCGTAGGCCCCAGCAAGTATGAAGTCAGTCGTCCAAGCAGCCTGGCTCATGACGGTCGCTGTCGGGAATATCGTGGATGTCATCGTGGCTGGCGTACATCTACTGCCATCACAGGTCAGTGACAGGTGGCACTGAAATGTGACACTTTGACATATGACACTTGATAAATACATGTGAGCAAAAAATGACTTCAGTCTGTCAGTTTATCGTTCTAACAATCAGTGAAACTAGAGATACTAAATAATAGTATGAATGTAAAAATTATCATTGAGTCATTCTGGTTCTTCGTTATTTGATAAAAAATAATCCATATTATTATCTATAATATTTGATCTCAACTATCATTGAGCACTGAAAAATTTAGGGAAGCTATTTTTCCTACTCTTCACCTCTTCTTTGCACCACAGGCGTCGGAGTTTTTCTTCTTCGCCGCACTGATGGTCGCCGTGACAATTGTATTCGCCGTGATGTCCTACTTCTACGAATACGTCGATCAGACCCGAGATTACGAGATACACCAGGATGAGCCAACCGTCGAACCAGACAATGATAATGCTGGAAACTCTGATGACATCTAAGTTAGTTCGGGGGTGGGGAGGGGGGAAGGGGGAGGGGAAGGAATTGATGTACTACAAAGTTATAAGGATTGAATTTGATTGCAGCTTTTTAATCAATGATGATGTTGTGTATGTACATGTATATATCCCTGCTATGATGGCATTGTAATGAATGAACTTGAAAATTAACTTTTCAATGTTGGAATTGATATACTTACAAAATTATAAGGGTTGAATATGATTGCGATTTTTGACACAGTAATATTGTAATTACATGCATGTTGTGTGTGTATATCCCCTTCTGTGATGGCAATGTAATTAACTTGCTCTGATCGCGTGTTGTAAAATTGGCGCATGTAAATCTTTGCCTTGAATGAAGATGATATTGAACAAAACATTCCATCATGGCTCAGTATTGTAATGTAATATAACTTGACATTATACAATCATGCGATAATACCTGCCATTAAACAGGTAATACTGACTTTTCATGTGTACATTATGACTGGTATATGTGGTGCTTTCTGAGCTAAAAAAAACGACATAATTTTGTCATAAGTTGATGTATGTGTTCAAATTCGATAACCAGTAGGTTGAAGCAGATATGTGCACCAAAATGATTAACTAGGCATTGTATTAAAGATTGGCTATACATTTTACATTAAATCTGTTGTAGCTGAGTATTTCTCATTAAAATATCCCACATTTTATGCTCTGGAAGTTAGGTCTGAAGTTCAAGTTTTATGTGTTCACCAGCCATGTTGCTAACTGTAAAGTGATGTGCCATGTGCAAACAATCTCTAAATTGTGTTCGTAATTCGCAACATCACTTTGTACACCCGTACTGTACTAAACTTACTCCGTTGCATTTGTCGTCTTTACTTAGATAATCTTGTATCGAATTGACGGATTTGGATAAACAGATCAGATCTTTCAACAAATTTATATATACTTTATGTTCCCAAATAATATTCATCATCCATCAATATAATTTGTAAATATATATATATTTTTTTTCAATATTATATCATTAAATTCAGCCATATATCTGGCTAAACACCTCTATCTTACTTTGTACCATAAATGATCAATTCACAACAGGAATCGATACCACTGTGATAAAGATCTGTTTTGCTCGATGTTCAGCACAAATACTACTATTTAAAATGTGTAAAGTGTATACATTGTATTTTGTTGTTGTTTTTTGTTTATGGCGCATTTTTCACAATAATCATATGATGTACAAGTTATCTATATATTATATACAAACTCTATCTTTATTGTAGTAACTGAATATTGTATATAATATTCCGAGAGTAAACGAAGAGATAATCGATGAGTTTACTCGATATGAGAAATACTGTTTTTGTTGGGGAAAAAAAATCTTGAAGAAAATGCTCGGGCTTTGAAAAGCCTACCAACATGTCAATTCCCAATGAATTTTACGACTACCATTCAGTATAGACCTTCAATATAACTAGATTTATATCGCCCAGAATCATGTCATAATCTCTAATATATAATGTGTGTTTTCATACTATGATGCTATTGATATTCAGGATACAAGTATTATTTGGGTGTTAGAATCTATATAGACAGAAACATCATGATCAAAGATTCAACTACCACCCTTGCTCATGGTAAATTATAATGCATGATAGGCCTGTGGTGGATTTCGCATTCGTGGTAATCAAACTCAGAATTTTGAGTTGCAGAATTGTTAGGTACCAAAATATTATTAATAACCATGTATTTCATAGATTGGTAATTAAATGTTTAGAAAATTGTAGTGTATAAATTTTAGGCTATATTTATTGTACATCCAGTTATCTTCGCCCAAAATTGTTGTCTTCCCAAATGTGATATTTCGTGCTCTACCTATATATTGTATTTGCAGATTACTTAGTATTCCCTTATAAAGATATTATTCAGCATGAGTTTTGTAAGTAATTTTTCTTTCTCCTCGCTTCATTTGCATGTATTCCAAAACTTTACATTGCATTGAACATTTTACTATTTTCACTCCTAATATCGACATGAAGTAGACAGGACACAAAGGTAAATCTGTAATATTGTGTGTCAAAAACATCAAGAACGACCATTACGGAATACATGTTTATTTTCTATAGTTTCATGAAAATAATCGAAATGTTTTTGAGTTTACATTTATCATTTTCACTGAACACAGAAAAGACGACAGGTTTTCAAATCTGTAATATTATCAACTATTTTCTTCAAGCATTAGACCAGATACTAGTATACAATCAATATATATCATATATGTGCTTGATATACGTTTCTTAGATATGTTGAAGTTTGTAAGACATTCATTTGCGCAGTGCGAACACTGCTCTGAAAAACTTTCATCTTTAAAAATAGCAACAAACAACATATCAACACCAAAGAAACAACAAACTTTTCAAGTTTAATGGCAATAGATACTCTTCAATATATGGTTTCTATAAGACACACCGGGTAATACTAAAACAAACTCCTATTTCTGCAGACTATAACGTCTCAAGTCATAACCGTGGATACAGACAAGTCATAAAGACAGGCACATACTGAAAAAAGTCAATGATAACCGTGCAAATACAAGATCTGATTCAAGACGAAAAAAGTACCGTAACACAAAATACCTGTGGGTATTCAACAATTTAAAGCAAGTAGCCAACATGTGAAACAATAACTTCAACAAACAAACAAAACTGAAGCAGTATAAATTTTCTAAAAACTGTTTGGGATGACTGAGTTTTCATGATATTCTTATTAAATATGAAAAGCTCTAAAGTTATCTCAATTTCTTGGAAACCTAATAAATCCGGTAAAACAATTAATTCCATTTCAATAATTCATGTTCAATAATTCAAACAACAAATAGAATTACATGGAAAAAAACAAAAAACTTTCTTAATTTATATAATTCTCACTATGAAAAATTTGATACTAAGTAATGTTTATAGATTAGGAAACATTTCCAAAGGGACATTTATTTATCACATGACATGCATGAATTTTTACATGTATTACCATGAAAACTTCCAACTCGAACATAAAATCTTACGAAACTTTTCCTCTGCAGTGCTTTCAATAAACAAACAATGACTAGAATCACACTAGCAATAGGAAAACTGGGGGGAAAAAATGACATGCCAAAAAATTCAACAGAATTCATATTCTATACATGGACTGCAAAATCTTTTAGAAATTTTCCCCCAAATCTGACTCGCATGCCAAAAAATATGTCCGCAAAAAAGATTCGATGATAGCTTGTTAATTCATTTGATATGATAGAGTATGGACATACAGAAAAATCAGCAGAGTGGATATCTACAGTAAAGATTGGAAAATTTAATCAAAAACAAATTTCTGTCATAATTCCCACCATTAGAAGTGTCAATAATGAATAATTCGTCACTTGTACAGTCTCAACTACCATGATCATCACAAATACATTACTATTTCAACGTATTTGAAATCCTGGAACAAAATTAAACTTCAAAATTTACAATCAACAATTTCAGTAACAAATTTTGCGTCGGCAGATCCACATTTCATATAAAATCGACTGAAATTGAAGTGAGCTACAATTCACGATCGGATCAATTCCCGTACAATTTCATCCGCCCTCACTTGTGTAACATATTCAGCACAGTACATATGATACAATATATATGTATGATTACAGCTGTGAAAATATAAACACCCTGAATCTTATTCCATTTAGATAAGCAGTTTCTGAAAGAACACCATTTGTCACAAATCGTCACACAAGACAACAGCCACCAACATGGACAAAATGTAAAACAGCATTTGGTTCAAATTTTGATAATAGTTCTCTATTTTCATAGTAAGATATGTATAACATCTTCCGTATCCATCATTTATGTGTCTAAATATTTTCGTACATGGGTTGGATCTGCTCTGCGAAAAATAGCAATTTGCTATGATTTGTTGTCTTGCATCGCATGCAAAAATGTTGGGAATATATATCAAGATTTCTTTATCGGATGAGTCTACGCTCACATACGAAATACATCACAGTAATATCTACGGCGAAACTGATATCTCGCAGGGAAAAATTCTTTTGACCATGTAGCCATAACGACAGAAGCAGATCAGATGGTGAATTATGTACTACTAAAATGGCTCCTTCTAGATCAAAATCAAAATGCTAAAAGAAGTTCAGTTGATTGCATAACTCAATTGCAATATGCAATATCATATTACTTTTGATTTCTGCGAATCCAGATGATTTTGCAGTATAAATATTAGGCAACAAGGTGTGCGCCGTGCCATAGGCCAGGTAAATTTCTCGTAAAAAAACAGAAAAATCCGAGCAGGAACAGGGACTTGACGTTTCCAAGGGTGTTCTCCGATGTTTATTGCAAAATATGATGTGGAAGATAAGAAACACGATAAATTGGTCAAGTTTATGCCCGTTGGAGCAAAGAAAGCTCTCCTAAAAACATCGCCAACAGATAACGTGAATGGTTCTGCAAGGAATAGTACATCCTCTTTGTACTTCAATGTTTTTTTTTCGCTCGACCTTTTCTTCTGGGGGTCACCTTTGCATTAGATTTGTAGCTTACATTGACTGGAACAAGGGAAGGAGTTTTGTCCGAGCATTGGGCGTAATTACTCATACAGCAAAATTTATATCTTTCCAGAAACTGCTTGCATTTCTGGTCTCAGATCTGGTCTTGCTGCCTATTTAGTCATTCATAAACTATTATTTTACTATTCTCTAATTTTACTATTTTTTCTATACTTTATGACTGAATATCATGGAAATATTCTTCTTGTTTAACACAATATCTACGCAAGATTATTGTGTTAACCACTCGTATATTTCCAATAAAGACATATATAACTGCACATATAGGCAGATGTTTTCTGTAAACTTTCCTAATATCAAAAGTTCTAAAATAACTTTTATTTTTATACTATGCATACTTACCTCTGACTCTGGGGTCGTGTAATTGGCGAGCCCTCATTCGCCAACCACACATGAAATATGGGTGAAAAAGCTAAACGAAAGTTAGCCGGTCCGTTTAGACCCTGCGTTAGTAATGGTAGTTACCTGAGCAGTTCACCCTCCGTGTGGTAGCATAATCGTGCCGGTCCACTGCCTCCCAGTTCACTTTTGTTGAGTTGCAACACTTGATCACTGAAGGTTATCTTCTGAAAAGACAAGAAGATAATCAGCGGGGAGGAGGGTGGGACCATCCAACGTCAGAGGTAAGTATGCATAGTATAAAAATAAAAGTTATTTTAGAACTTTTGATTTGTTATGCTAAGCGATACTTACCTCTGACTCTGGGGAATGGCCTGCCGGTGGTGGGCCCCTCAGAGAGAAAGTACGCCTTGCACAAGATCATCCCCTGAAAGTAGAAGGATGAGAACTATGCATAATACCAGTGACTATAATTACTGTATAAAGGATAAGGAACCCGCTCCTTTCCTATAGTAATTATAATACTAATTAACCACAGAGTAGCTCGGAAGTTAATAGTATACTGAGAGATACTTTGTAATCCAGAAGAATCTGAGATTACATACCTGTCGTCGAGTCCCTTGTGAGGCGATGAGCCGTAGCTAGGTGTTGAGACGGCGCTCCCCCCCCCGGACTCTTGGCAGAAGAAGCAGTGGGTTGCACGATGACTTGTGCTGCGACGATGGGTCCCAGACGATAGAGGTCATCCGCGAGGAGCGATACATCGCGCAGGTAAATGAGGAAAACGTAGAGTGAGATCTCCAAGTGGCTGCCTTCATGAGATCCTGAAGTGACATGTTGTGTGCAAACGACCAGGAAGTGGAGATGGCGCGAACCTTGTGAGCCGTACGACCGTAGAGCTGATGTAGGTCCCGACGATCCTTACTGTAAGCACGTGTAACAACAGCCTTGATCCAAAGCGAGATCGTGTTCTTGGAGACCTGTCCTCTCGATGCCGAAAACGGGAGAAAGAGGTGAGATTCCCTTGGTCGTGAAGGCTTAGTCGTCTTCAGATACAACCGTAACGCACGCACCGGACACAGGGACAGATCCCCACAGTCAGTTGCCAACTGAGATAAGGCAGGGACAGAGAACGTTCGCATCCCAGCCGCCAGGGCAGAAGGAGTTTCGGTCTTGGCAAGAAACCCCAGATGGTACTGGAGGGTAACAGAAGACCAATCTTCCGGGTGTAAGACCTCCGCAGACAGTCCCTGAAGCTCACTGACCCGCTTCGCGGAAGCAAGGGCCAACAGGAACACAGTCTTGTGCGAAGCTCCGCTTCCTCGAGAGGCTCATATGGAGATTCATTGAGGCTACAAAGGACCAATGACAAGTCCCATTTTGGTGCGCGGGAGACCGGAGGCAAATCCTGGGCGAAGGACTTGAACAAGGCCGAAATCTCCCGTGATGTAGAAATGTCCAAACCGTGAGAAGCTAGCACATTAGACAATGCCGCACGGTATCCCTTGACAGTAGTAAGAGCCCGCTTGCGCTTGTCTCTCAACCAGACAAAGAAGTCCGCTACCGCAGGGAGAGGGGGACGGCGTGGATCAACTTGCCGTCGACCACACCAAGAAGAGAAGACTCTCCACTTGGCTTGATATAATCGCTCTGAGGATGACCGAACTGTTCTGGACATCCGCTTGGCAGCGTTCTTCGAAAAGCCAGCCTTTCTGAATGAACGCCTGATAATCTCCACGCGTGAAGATGGAGAACGCCCAGATGCTCGTGAAACTGACGTCCCTGACGAAGCAGGCTGGGGATCGGTGGTAACAACCGTGGAAGATCCGTTAGAAGCTCCAGGAGTTCCGGAAACCAAGGCTTGGCTGGCCAGCAGGGAGCCACCAAGATGATCTGGGCCGAGCTTAACCGAATCCTCTGTAGAACCACGGGAATCAGTGAGAACGGCGGAAAAGCGTACGCCCATAGGATGGACCAGTCCTGAGCGAGGGCGTCGACTGCCCAGGCATGAGGGTCCGGGAACGGGGACACATAGAGATGTAGACTATTGTTCTGGAACGTGGCGAACAGGTCCAAGTGAGGCTGACCCCAAAGACGCCACAGGTGACTGCAAACCTGGGGGTTCAGAGACCAGTTCGTGGAAACCGGACCCTTCCTCGAAAGGGCGTCGGCGATGGTGTTCATGGAGCCCGGGATGTGTCGGGCCAGAAGACTGACATCCTGGGATTCCGCCCACTCCAAGATTCTTCGAGTCAAGGCGCTTAGCTCCCTTGATCGTGTCCCCCCCTTGATTCTTGATATAGCCGACGACCGTCGTGTTGTCGGTCATGGCCAGTACCGTGGACCCGGCAACCGTCTGATGAAAATGGCGCAGGCCCAACCAGACAGCCCTGAGCTCCAGCCAATTGATGTGATGCCGGAGATCGGCCGCCGACCAGAGACCGGAGACTTGACTTTCGCCGAGGTGAGCACCCCAACCGAGGCGAGACGCGTCGGAGAACAGGAGAAAGTCGGGCTCCAACTCGTGAATCGGATGACCCCGTAGCAGGTTGACCGGATCGGACCACCAGAGGAGATCTGGCTGGAGAGCGGAAACCACCGGAACCAGAGTTGACAAGTCCTGCTCGGAAGACCAGTGGTCCTTCAAGTGGAACTGGATCGACCGCATGCGCAACCGTGCACCAGGGACGATCTTCTCTAGCGACACCATGTGACCTAGGAGCCTCAGGAACACCACCGCCGCGACGGGAACCCCGATGGAGAAAAACCGTAGAACGCCGTTCAAACGTTGAATACGATCTGCCGTCGGACGTGTCAGGAAGGACTGCGTGTCGATGTCCATCCCGAGGTAGGTGACACACTGGGAAGGAACCAAGTCGGACTTCTTGAAATTGATGAAGAGACCGACCCGCTGACAAAACTGAACGACCAGGTCCGTGTGAGAGGCCACCGTCTGCCGATCCGCGGCTGCAATTAGCCAATCGTCCAGGTACCTCGTGAGACGAATGACCCTGCAGTGAGCCCACGCCGACACCGACTGAAAACCCCTGGTGAACAGGAACGGGGCGGTGGAGAGGCTGAAACACAGAGCGCG
The DNA here is from genome assembly GCA_949152475.1 of Terebella lapidaria. NCBI lineage: Eukaryota > Metazoa > Annelida > Polychaeta > Terebellida > Terebellidae > Terebella > Terebella lapidaria. The sequence goes on along the minus strand of OX424570.1, from coordinate 13,530,685 downwards.
GAACCACGTTGCCCCACTGGAAACGAGGGTAGGGCCGCGACGAGGGATGAATCGGGACGTGAAAAGGCACATCCTTCAGATCTAAGGAAGTCACCCAGTCCCCGCTGCGGAGAAACAGGAGGACGGTCCGCGAGCACTCCATGGAGAAGCTCCCCTTGGAGACGAACTTGTCTAAAGGACTGAGGACGATAATCGGTCACCAGCCATGTGCGAGCATGGGGATGACAAACAGCCGACTGAAGAAGCCCGGAGAACTCTGAGTCACTTGCTCCGTGGCTTGCAGCCAGGACGAACCCAGCGCCGACCACTCGAGTTGGAAAGAGCCAGATGCACACTGGCTTGGAGGTAGAAGCCGTAACAGAGGTATCCGCCGACCTGGCTGGACTGGAGACCCGGGGCTTCTAGACCGGAGGTTCATCCGACTCCTGGTCCACAAAGGGAGGAAGCAGGACTGGAGGCTCCGGGAAAAAGACGGGGGTAGTCACGCAGAAAAGATGCCCCTGTTCCATCTAGAGGCAGGGAACATGTGGATGCCCGCCCACGGTTGAAGCCCACGTGCGAGACCTGGTCCCTGCGGCCGCCACGCAAATCCCTAAAGAAGTAGTCCCCGTGGCCCGCATGGTCCCCAAGTGAAAATCATGACGCTGATCAAAAACCCAACCTCGGAAACGATCCGCACGTCTGGCGGACGGACGGTCCCAATCCTCAGAACGGAGTAGGTCCGCAGGCCGAACTGGATGGTGACAGTGGTCAGGCGAGGCTGGCGGTCCACCACCAGTGGAACACCAGCAGCCGTGGCTGCAGAACCGCGGAGAAAACCAGAGCTGGGGACAGACGAACGGTCCACAGACTGACGGACGGCCGGAGACTGGCCGCAGGAAAAACCACTGGGCCGGGAGATCCACGAGCTAGGCACCGCTGGCTATAGTTGACGGTCACAGTCAGGTGAAAAACCGCGAAGCACTGCCGCCGCTGGAAAAAGCGGTAGCCTGGGCTGGAGAGGCGCCACGATGCTGAACACGGCCCGGGCTGACATCGAGCCGGAGGCTGGACGCGGGGTAGAACACCGGCCTGAGAGGACGGGCGGCTCACCGCCGGTAGAACACTAGCCGCCGTGGCAGATGCCCCATGGTGAGAACCCGCAGACGAACCACGGTCCGCAGACTGACGGTCGGCCGGTGGCTGGACGCAGGGTAGAACACCGGCCTGAGAGGACGGGCGGCCCACCGCCGGGAGAACACTAGCCGCCGTGGTAGATGACCCGCGGTGAGAACTCGAGCTGGAAGCCGATGAAGTACCGCCCGCAGACTGACGGTCGGCCGGTGGCTGATCGCGGGGTGGAACACTGGGCTGAGAGACCCGCGAGCTTGCCACCGCTGGCTGCTGATCACTTTCACGGTCGGTTGAACACCTGCGAGAGGCAGCAGCGGCCGGAGAAGAAACCTGGGCAGTGGAGTCGTCACGGTGCTGAACACGGCCCGGGTCTTGGAGACTTGTCCACAATAAGTACATCAACAGCGCCGTCGGGGAGCTGCACGGTGGAGTAGTCGGGGGCCAGACTTAGCGCGACCAACGGGGCCCCTGCCTTCAACAGACTGTTAGCCCAAGACCGACCCGCCGGTCCCGGCAGCCCGAGAACGGGAATCCACCGCTGAAACACACCTCTGGTTCAGGAGGAAGAACGTGTAGCAAACACCCAGCCCACGGTAGCAATCACATGGCAGCACCACAGGCAGGAACGGCGTTAGCGAGAGGCCATCTAACACGGTGCACATCCATCGAGGAAACCCATAAGCACTGGAAACAGTAGCTCCCAGCGGCTGGTAACACCAGCAGACGAACGATGGACGGACGGACAGAAGACACCCTGCAGCAGCGCTGGTGGGGGGTCATGGAGCCGACGAAGACGCGCGTACGGACGGACGGCCGACAGCCGGTCAGTAGAAAACCCCCGGACTGTAGCTGCACTGGTAAGACACGGTGCATATAGCGGCCGGCAAATCAGATAAACAGTGCAGTAGCTCCCAGCAGCTAGCAACGCCGACGGACGAACAGAAGAACCCCTGCAGCAGCGCTGGTGGGGGGGGGGGTGGGGGGGTCACAGTGCCGGCGATCACCCACGGACGGACCCACGGACGGCCGGTAGTAGAAAACCCGCGAGGCTGCAACAGGACTGTAGAGACACAGAGCAGAACACGGCTGGCAAAAGCAGACAGATGGTAGACAGCCGCACGGTCGTAGAAAACCTCCTAGGCTGCCACGGCTTAACGACGTCATGGACTGGTGAGCAGCTAGCCTGTAGGAGTCGCAGGGAGAAGCCACCGGCAACTCCCCATGCAGATCAGACCGGGCGGTAGAGTCACGGACAAACGGCTGTGCCGAGGCTGCCGCGGCTGTAGTTAACTGCCTCATTAACCATGTAGAAATCCACTGGCCGTACGGTAGCTGAACGGTTGCGTGAACACGACGGTCCAGTCTAAGAACGAACCACGGGGCTCCTGCCTTCCGCAGGCCGTGCGTCCGGGCCCGTTGGACGGGCCCAGCAGCCTGGGAACGGAAATCCACCGTGGAAGCGTCCGTCGACAAAACGAATCACTCTGGAGACGAACGGGACAGGCATCTCAGCGCGCGTAGGGAAGACGGAGCCGCACTTCGCCCCCCTAACTAAAGATGACAGCATAGCAGACATCGCGGCAATGGAGGCCTGCAAATTCCCGACGTAATTCCCAGTGAATCCAACGAGAAGAAGACAGCGAATCCACGGAACGCTTGCTTCTCCCTCCTGTCTAACGACGCTTGTCCGGAAGACAGACAAACTCCTCAGTCCAAGATTCACAAAATCCGCGGCGCCGAGGAGACGAACAGACAGAGCGCTTGCAAGAAAACGATTCGTGCAGCAGAAACTCTTGTCCAATTCCAAAAAGAAAACTCCTCCATCACAGCGAAGAAACTTCCAAAGATCCAACTTGAAACTTCAGAAACAAAAACGCGAGCGACGGCAGAGTAGGTGTTGACAGGAGCTCGCCAAAAACAAAAGTGAACTGGGAGGCAGTGGACCGGCACGATTATGCTACCACACGGAGGGTGAACTGCTCAGGTAACTACCATTACTAACGCAGGGTCTAAACGGACCGGCTAACTTTCGTTTAGCTTTTTCACCCATATTTCATGTGTGGTTGGCGAATGAGGGCTCGCCAATTACACGACCCCAGAGTCAGAGGTAAGTATCGCTTAGCATAACAAACTACTATTTAAAATGTGTAAAGTGTATACATTGTATTTTGTTGTTGTTTTTTGTTTATGGCGCATTTTTCACAATAATCATATGATGTACAAGTTATCTATATATTATATACAAACTCTATCTTTATTGTAGTAACTGAATATTGTATATAATATTCCGAGAGTAAACGAAGAGATAATCGATGAGTTTACTCGATATGAGAAATACTGTTTTTGTTGGGGAAAAAAAATCTTGAAGAAAATGCTCGGGCTTTGAAAAGCCTACCAACATGTCAATTCCCAATGAATTTTACGACTACCATTCAGTATAGACCTTCAATATAACTAGATTTATATCGCCCAGAATCATGTCATAATCTCTAATATATAATGTGTGTTTTCATACTATGATGCTATTGATATTCAGGATACAAGTATTATTTGGGTGTTAGAATCTATATAGACAGAAACATCATGATCAAAGATTCAACTACCACCCTTGCTCATGGTAAATTATAATGCATGATAGGCCTGTGGTGGATTTCGCATTCGTGGTAATCAAACTCAGAATTTTGAGTTGCAGAATTGTTAGGTACCAAAATATTATTAATAACCATGTATTTCATAGATTGGTAATTAAATGTTTAGAAAATTGTAGTGTATAAATTTTAGGCTATATTTATTGTACATCCAGTTATCTTCGCCCAAAATTGTTGTCTTCCCAAATGTGATATTTCGTGCTCTACCTATATATTGTATTTGCAGATTACTTAGTATTCCCTTATAAAGATATTATTCAGCATGAGTTTTGTAAGTAATTTTTCTTTCTCCTCGCTTCATTTGCATGTATTCCAAAACTTTACATTGCATTGAACATTTTACTATTTTCACTCCTAATATCGACATGAAGTAGACAGGACACAAAGGTAAATCTGTAATATTGTGTGTCAAAAACATCAAGAACGACCATTACGGAATACATGTTTATTTTCTATAGTTTCATGAAAATAATCGAAATGTTTTTGAGTTTACATTTATCATTTTCACTGAACACAGAAAAGACGACAGGTTTTCAAATCTGTAATATTATCAACTATTTTCTTCAAGCATTAGACCAGATACTAGTATACAATCAATATATATCATATATGTGCTTGATATACGTTTCTTAGATATGTTGAAGTTTGTAAGACATTCATTTGCGCAGTGCGAACACTGCTCTGAAAAACTTTCATCTTTAAAAATAGCAACAAACAACATATCAACACCAAAGAAACAACAAACTTTTCAAGTTTAATGGCAATAGATACTCTTCAATATATGGTTTCTATAAGACACACCGGGTAATACTAAAACAAACTCCTATTTCTGCAGACTATAACGTCTCAAGTCATAACCGTGGATACAGACAAGTCATAAAGACAGGCACATACTGAAAAAAGTCAATGATAACCGTGCAAATACAAGATCTGATTCAAGACGAAAAAAGTACCGTAACACAAAATACCTGTGGGTATTCAACAATTTAAAGCAAGTAGCCAACATGTGAAACAATAACTTCAACAAACAAACAAAACTGAAGCAGTATAAATTTTCTAAAAACTGTTTGGGATGACTGAGTTTTCATGATATTCTTATTAAATATGAAAAGCTCTAAAGTTATCTCAATTTCTTGGAAACCTAATAAATCCGGTAAAACAATTAATTCCATTTCAATAATTCATGTTCAATAATTCAAACAACAAATAGAATTACATGGAAAAAAACAAAAAACTTTCTTAATTTATATAATTCTCACTATGAAAAATTTGATACTAAGTAATGTTTATAGATTAGGAAACATTTCCAAAGGGACATTTATTTATCACATGACATGCATGAATTTTTACATGTATTACCATGAAAACTTCCAACTCGAACATAAAATCTTACGAAACTTTTCCTCTGCAGTGCTTTCAATAAACAAACAATGACTAGAATCACACTAGCAATAGGAAAACTGGGGGGAAAAAATGACATGCCAAAAAATTCAACAGAATTCATATTCTATACATGGACTGCAAAATCTTTTAGAAATTTTCCCCCAAATCTGACTCGCATGCCAAAAAATATGTCCGCAAAAAAGATTCGATGATAGCTTGTTAATTCATTTGATATGATAGAGTATGGACATACAGAAAAATCAGCAGAGTGGATATCTACAGTAAAGATTGGAAAATTTAATCAAAAACAAATTTCTGTCATAATTCCCACCATTAGAAGTGTCAATAATGAATAATTCGTCACTTGTACAGTCTCAACTACCATGATCATCACAAATACATTACTATTTCAACGTATTTGAAATCCTGGAACAAAATTAAACTTCAAAATTTACAATCAACAATTTCAGTAACAAATTTTGCGTCGGCAGATCCACATTTCATATAAAATCGACTGAAATTGAAGTGAGCTACAATTCACGATCGGATCAATTCCCGTACAATTTCATCCGCCCTCACTTGTGTAACATATTCAGCACAGTACATATGATACAATATATATGTATGATTACAGCTGTGAAAATATAAACACCCTGAATCTTATTCCATTTAGATAAGCAGTTTCTGAAAGAACACCATTTGTCACAAATCGTCACACAAGACAACAGCCACCAACATGGACAAAATGTAAAACAGCATTTGGTTCAAATTTTGATAATAGTTCTCTATTTTCATAGTAAGATATGTATAACATCTTCCGTATAAATAAGCTTTGACATTTTGATACAAATCACGTTCCAAATTGTACACACGCGCGCATCGTACAGTTGATTCCATGAAGCTGCTTTTTTTAGTCAAACACCGACAGTAAATTTCTTTTACAAAAAAAAAAAAATATATAAAAAAAAAACACCAATACATTCACAAAAAAATATATATCTTTTCTTCTTCACACTATTTGTCCAGTCACAGTCACGCTCTAAACATCAACCTTCGTCACTTCTCCTGCAATCGTTCATCCATGACAACACTCGCAGGCGACAGCGTGTTTTTATCGCTCCCGCTACTACTGTTTTCACTTGAAACCGTGCACTTGTGGAACGAGGATTGGACCTCTGCCGATATTGTATCAGTGCTAGCGACGGACGCAGATGGGGATGAAGCTGCCAACCCCGAGAATGGGACTTCTAGTGGGGTTTCTGGCGGATACTCGGAGCCTGTACTGTGCGACTCGCCATAGCTAGGCCCGGGGGAGTCACTGCTGTAGGTGAGTTTTGACGGTGGAGTGTCCCGATGTCCGACTTTTGGAGGCGTGTCGCCTCGACCTGGGTACGGGTATGGCGTCTCCATGCTCTCTGTGCTAGCTAGCGACCAGTTGCGTGATCCGCTCGTACTGGGAATGATCTCTGAACTCTCACCGCTTTCGCCGGAGGTCAACGACCAATTTCGTCCTTTGACGTCAACGTCCCCTTCAAGGTCACATTGCTCCATGATATCCGACCCTGTACCAGATCCCAAACGGAGCAAGGAATGCTCTGACTCTAAACTCTCAATGCTGGACAGCGACTGGTTCCTTCGTTTGACTTCGACTGACTCTGTTGATGACTGTGGGGTGATGTCAGAGCTCGTCGATGACGATCGTCTTCCGCGGCGCGAAAAATGCTTGACGTGGATCCTCATGTGTCTGGTGATCATGTCCCGACGAGGGGCCGCATATGGACACTGCGGACACTTGTATGGCTTCTCTCCAGTATGCGTGCGGAGATGGGTGTGAAGGTGATCGCTCCTGCTGAAAACCTGACCGCACATCCGACACTCGTACGGTTTGAGCCCTGTGTGAAGTCGCATGTGACGAGTGAGCATGTCACTCCTAGAAAACGACCGATTGCAGACCTTACAGAGATGGACTTTGTTGGAATCCCCAGGGCCTTTTGAGACTACCTCTGAGGGAAGGTGATTGACCATGTGATTCGCCAGGTAGTAATAGGAGGGGAACAGCTGGGAACACACTGGACATCGGAACACCGAGCTGGGGTCTTGACTGAGACGCTGTTCTCTGATCTGGTCGCCGAATGGGCAGTAGATCATCTTAGAGGCATCCATTCGGCGACCAGAACCGGTCCCACTAGCAGTCCCAGAGGTGGTCACCGGTGGTGGTCCGGGATAGCTGGTTGAAGGGCCGGCGGTGACGTCTCGCTCAGGGGATGCTTCGTGTGTGGGGGTGCCACCAGGTGTCCACTGGCCGAGTGGTCGAGGGGAGCGTGTTGGAGATCCATAGCTGGTGAATGGCGTGGGTAGACTGTGGGGCGAGTACGGACGTGGAGATAACTGGGAGTGGAGGATGTTGCCTTGTGGTCTGGCGATGACGGAGAAAGGTGGGAGAGATCCGCCACCACTAGATGGCAGTGCTGAGCTGTGCGCACTCGCTTCTAGCCGGCTCTCGTAGAGGTGCGAAGTCGACGGCTGGGTGAGATACGAGGGGGAATGTTGTGAGGCAGGAGGTGGCTGTCGCTTGGGTAATGGGGAGAGAGGGTGGGAGGGAGTGTGGCCTTCAGACCGTGACCTCCCGACTGCCCTGTGAGTGTTCGATCGTTTGATGCTGACTCCTGCCATTGAAGGGTACATTGCTGCTGCCATTGGGAGTCTGGAATGTACATGTGGATCGACCATTGAGTGTCTATGGGTTCTTGCAAGAGTCCAATCCTCACCCCTCTCCATTTGCTCCTCACTCCCACCTCCCCCATCGCCACCCCTGCTGCCTTGTTCCATGGCCTCTTCCGGGCGCCGCTGCCATTCGAGATGCCGATGTTGCTCCGTCGCAGTTGTGTGAACATCACTGCTACTACAGCTTCGACGGAGATGGTTGGGTCGAACTGGAGCTGCTTGCTGTGGCCTTGGTTCAGACGCTAGCGGGCTCATGTGGCGACCTCTGGTTGATGGAAATTGAAACACGTGGTGCCATCTTGGACTGTCCTGGTACACACGAGGCGACACGAACGACGGTGAGAAGAAAACTGGCGTCTCAACGTCAGACTCACATGGAGATACAGGCTCCAACTTCAGAGGCACTGTTTCTTCCAGGGTCAGCTTTGGATGTTTCCTACCTTGTCCAGGGGATTTGTCTTCACCCTCTTTCATCAATGGAGATTTCACCCCTGACTCTGTGGCCATCGGAGACTCAGAGTCACGCGGACCGATGGGAAAACCTAAACTGGTCTGACGCTCGAAGAGCTCAGCAGGAGTTAGTGCTGAGCCTTGACTAGTAACTTGAGAAGCTGATTGGCTACTGGTAGACAGTGACGGAGTTGACACAATGGTAATGCTCCTCTCTTTCATGGTACCTTCGTCCAAGCTTGATTTGTACCGCTGTTGTAGATATTTTTTCATGCTGAAGATTTTCTGGCCGTCACTCTGGGATGGCGACTTGGACAACACAGTGGAATCCCCACTTTTGTCGTCGGGATCTTGCGGAGGGGTCGACTGTTGGGCAGCTGACGTTGCAACTTTGGAGCTTATGGCTTGTGGTGAGCTTGCGCATTGAGGTGAGGTCTCTGCTTTGGATAAGCTGCGGTCTTCACTTTGTGGCGCATCACTTGCACTGTGAGATCTAATGCTAGTTGAAGTCCCTGACGTCGCTGCGTCTTCCCCGGGGGACACGGGAACATTTGAGTCGGAGTGTCGTCTGAGCCAGTACGTCTTGGGCGACATCTCATGACCTGTAGGGCTTTCAAAGTAGCCAGCAGTCGGTGCCGAGTGCCCTAATGACTCGATACTCCCTGAACTACCTCCCAACTCCATACCACCCAGAGAGTCATCTCCACCGAGGTAACGCCGGGGAGTCAGGAGAGCTCCCTGAGAGGTCTCTGGGCCACTAGTCTCCATGTCCATGGGCGATGAGCTGCTCTCACGATGGATAAGCATGGGATCTGACGGGGGCGGTGGTGACTGTGACCGCTCTCTGGGGATGGTGCGAGGTTCGCCCCGACAGATCGACCCTGTCCCCGGTCGGTAATCGGCTCTTGGAAGCGGCAGCTCTCGCATGGTCTGGATGTCTTGTGGGGGTGGAATGATGGCGGGGTACATTGTGCGTTCTCGTTCTATGTCCATTATGGCACTGTCTGAATGGGCGCGAACTTTTTTGCCTTCCTGTGGAATGCCGAGGTTGTACCTGAAGGAGAGGGGTTGGTCCGACGCAGAGCGAACGATGAACGGAGGCGTGTAGCTGTGGCCAAAGGCATCTCTCGGCGGGATCGGATCTATGACGATGTTTGGAATGAGGTGACCACGGAATCTCGCCATGGGAACCGACGGGGACGACAATGGTGACTCTGGAATGGGTATGGCGTGGGAGCGGGGCGCACCTCCCCCCTGGGTCGAAGAGGGCGGCGGAGGCGGTGGACCTTCAGGCCCCCACCTTGGGGGGTCATGTGACCCCATTTGTGGCTGGGCCTCGGGTGGGGGCCGCTGATATGTGCCGTGGGGGGTGGGCTCCGATCTGCCAGGATCCTTGCCCATCATACTGCCTCAAGATCAAGGCCAAGGAGGGGCCCAGTCAAGGCACGGGACTTTATCTCGGGACTTTGTCTTGGACTGGTCCATTGTCTCTACTAGTCCACAGCTTGGACTCGCGTCTTGGCTCTGGCACGGTGCCGACGCCTTTCATAGCTGCTGCCACCTGGTGGTGAGGTGTCTCCGTGGATAGACTTGTGGTGCCCTCTAGTGGACGACTTGTAACAGACTTACTCTTCGTCTCAACCCTGGAAAATATAAATACAAGACATGAGAATTAGATATCCAGGTACATTAGCATGATTTGTATTTTGACATATATATTCAATTCACCAGATATAATGCACCTTACTCGAGCTGCAAATATGTGAAAGTTACTGGATATTTCACAAATTACTAGTATTTAAACATGTTAAAAGTCATCTTGACCAATCAATAGGGGCTCTATCATATAAACACTGAATCATGTGAATTAACATTGAAATTTAAGTATGGATTTTATAACAAATTTTCATGCATGAACAAAATTGTGAAATGTCAAGATATGAAATAATGATCGAATAATTAACTTTATAAATTCAAGTGTTGGTTAGTGACTTGTTGAGCTGTCTGTACCATGAAAAACATATGTTCATGTCAATTTGAGTATTGATTAAATTTCATGGAATGGACGCATGAAAAACAAGTTTGTGACGAAATATTTTATTTTTTCCACAAAAGTAAAAGCTATACAATATATACTGGTATATGATGTATATATGTCTGTATCAGTTACACATGATGAATTTTAATAAATTGAATTGGGAATTTTTATAAGCCACATCATATGCATCCTAGATATATACTGGTAGGTGTGCCTAGAACATCATTGCAACACCTGTTAGGTGCAACAATGCGCTACAATTTCCATTTAAAGCTTACAGTCAACACATGTGAATGCTGTAAGTGACAGACATGCAGTGCTTGTGTTGAGTTCAAAAGCGATCGAGAGTCGTGGCATAGAAATAGGACAGGGCGGTGGCTAAAACTCCGTGAATATAACATGCAAAAGCGTCCGCCCATCATAGTGTTTTGGTTGTGGGAGGATGCGTTTATTCACAGAGGGGCTGGGCTTTTTTGCAGTCCTTCTTTTTTTTTTTTCCTAAGAGTTATTATGTCACAGTGTCCTTTTTTTTTGGTCTATTTTTATTTACACCTGCATTAGCATCTTGGTGCGAATTCTCTTATACACTGAATCTTTCCTCTCGCCCTTCTTCCGACTTATTGTTAGAAAAAACTCAAAACAAACAGTGCACGGCACTTGAAGATATATAGAGGTCTGCAAGAGTGCAACTTGAAGTAGTCAATCAATGTTGTACTAAATACAACATGGTGAAAATGAGATAGTAAAAGAGAAAAATAAAACACTTGAGAATTCAGGTCTTTATCAATATTTAATCTTTCTCGTATCACGCCCAAAAACACAATGGAGAAAATAATGTACATTTAATTACTGTCATTTATATGCACTCGCTAATAGATTTTAACAAGTGTATAATGAGCGAAATGAGTGAAAAATTCTCATGTATATAGATCTACATGTGATTATTCTGACTACACGATATTCTGAACTTGGTGGAATTTGATCTTCGTATCGGACGTTACTCGAATGGAACAAAATTTTGACATTTAGGTTCATATTGATGACCTTTGAAACTGCCTTTACGTGTACATGCATAATCATTGACTAGTATCATATTGTGCGGCAGGCTACCTGTCTATTCGCTTTATTCGTTAGTCATGTTTAAACTCCATACTTACATGAAATATAGTATATAACGTTATCCAATGATCCTTATCATGCTTTTCATGCGTCATAAAAACATTCAAACTTTTTTTCCATCTCGATAATTCCTCCATAATTACCACCTCTATAGTCTCGACTGCTCCCATATTTTTTTATACACCTCATGAAAACAAAAATCCACGTGCTTGCTTGGTTGGTAAACACTAGCGCATGTACGCACAGAAGAAAAAATGAGCTAAAGTACAAGATTTTTTTCTCGTACATGTAGAAACATCCAACATCGACGCAATGCTCCGTCTAGAACTTAAATGTCACGAGAGCCGACACTACTCTCCCTTGCAGTCACTGGCAATTTGTCGCCTTGTGAGTGACATCGGCAGCATATATGTACGTAGTGTCGCATACAATGCACAATCAACGTGCCACTGTCGGTATCATAGATAGTCCATCTGGACGAATTACTGGCAGTTCCTGTGGTTAAACAAACTACATTTTCCTCAATTTTGTAAAAAAAAAGTTTTTTTTTAACTTTTTCCTGCACATGAAGTGTATTTCCATATATATATATATGAAAAACTTCCAATTTGACAAGCAAACCCAGCAAAGAAAGAAAAGCAAATACAGATCAACGAATATGAATTGCACATTTGACGTAAATTCAAATTCCGAACGAAGTTCTATGAAAACACCCTGGAAATCAAGGAATCTATTGTTCGGCAAGAATTAAGTGCAAGGTGGTCAACCCACGAGCGTATCTGTCACCCTCAGCAACTCGTTTCCATGGTAACGAGTGACACAGTGGCAATGATCGTGTATGTCGCCTCTGCATTTTGTCCTGAAGCAAAAGTCAATGTCCTCTCCCTGCGGGGTACATCATGATCAAACTAGGGCCACTGACTGCGAAAGCTCTACTTTAGATGCAATGACGAACAGACGGCCAGACAAACGGACACACGGATGGACAGTACCTTCTTGTTTCCAAGACAACAGTCAAGCTCAACTTCTAATTACCCCTTGGCGAATTGGTCAACCCAACCGTTGCACTGAAAACTGCTGAAATGTAATTCAATACTTTCAGTATATTCATTCTGATTTCCCTCAGGCACACTAAGGTATATATATCACAGCATACGCACATTAGAAATCAAGACTTTTTTGCTTATACTAGTAGCTTCCCTATTATTGCATTAATTTTTTTTCCCCGAGATTTCATAACTGCTCAGATTTGCATCATCTAAATTTGCACCGTCTACCTACATTTTTTTTTTTATAATACCTTGACAAAATATTAATAAATTGCATACTCACGTGTACCAGTTGATGACTTTTGTTATTTTCAGTATGCTACATGTAGGAGTAAAAACGAATCACTGACTATCTTTTTCCCCAGACTGTGTGGCGGCTTGCATTGTGCTTGCCGATCAGACACTCTCAGCATTTCATCCAATACAACAGAGACTGCAGACTCCGGCATTCTATATATCCTGTGACTCCAACCTACATCATTAATTTTTCCCCTAGATTCAGATCAAATCATGGCCATCGTAAACCGTGTTTGTTTTTCCAACTTGCCCTAAAGACAAAGAACATGTACAATATTTGCAATATTTCCCGTTGACCAAGTTCCATCACTTATATAAGACTTGTTCCCCTGTCCATCCCCGTTCCCACCACCCCACCCCCCCCATCTAAACTCTTTGACTACATGCCTGCCCTCTACTCCCCCAGATGTCTTTGCAATTCAAACACATGTGCGTCATCATGTAGCATTTTGATATCCAGGGGTTCTACCTACACGAAAAAGTACCTGGTAAACATACGGTAAACAAATCAACATCGTATCCCACCAAATTTGATTATTTCATGATTAGCACCGACCGTTCCTCCAACTACCCCTCCCCATCGATGCACTGCACGAAAGTACCGGTATTTTGTGTCAAATTGAATTCATCACAAACTTATTATGCAAAGACGCCCCACACAATAACATGTTTTCGATTCGCGGTGACAAATCCAAGGGCATCTGGAGAACGTCAAAAGATAATAACTCCTTGATGTTGCAAGGTACAATTGTAGAATGCTGAATGCAAACTCATCAAAGGACAGGATCTAGAGAGGGAACCACTCAGAGGCGCTGAAACGTGAAATTTCTTTGATTGTTTGAAGACTTTCAAACAATCATCAATATGACATTATGCATTTTCGAATCAGAAATTTTGGAAGGAATATTCTCTCCAATACGGAATTTTGGGCTAGTTTTAACCTCAAAATAACTACATCTACAAAATTGGTCATTTTTGGTCATTTTCATGGATAACAATAATTTTTAGCAAAACTGACAAATTATTTTTTTTTGTGGAATTTTGTTTGTTCGTCAACTGCTGTGCATGTTTTTGATATGAATATGGGGCTTGTCCTTATAAAGGTGACGAGGTGATGACACCTATGTTTCACGGCACGTAGCATTGTATATATATTAAGCAAATGTAAACATGTTTCCCTTCGTGTAGGTAAGACGTATATGATTATAGATCAGCATGAGTTTGGTGGAAATGGTGTTCTTTATCATGTTTATAGTTTGTTGATCGTTGATATCAAATAACGGAATTGCAATTGATGCAGTTTGACATGTTCATAATTGGACCATGAGACAAAATATTTTGTCAATGTTTACAAACTTTTCACAATTTTTATACATATTTGCTGAACTGTGTGATCACGCTTTTGCATTTAATTGGTTTCTACATGCTACCACCCAGTAATAAAGCCAATAGGTAATTCAAAGTGCTAAAACCTCTCGTGAAATACCACTACCAGTACTATTATGTTTTCGCCAACTTCTAGCCAATAAGGCAAAAATCTAGAGTTGAATGCACTTTTAAAGCATTGTCCATTAGAAACAAGATGAGCAATTCTCGATACTTGAACGGGTACAGTTAGTCTAGCTAATGATAAGGACGTTCACATCAACACCTAATATGCGCTTAATGACGGCCTTATCACTTGACATAGATTTCGATGAAAATGTGGTGTGTACTAAGCATGCAAAGCAAATTGCCGACCAATCAAATTACTTGAAGCTCTTTGTGTTGAGATTAACATTGTAGGTGATGTTGCATTTTTCCGGGTACGTGATTTTATGTATTCCATGCAGGTGGGGGTGGAGGTTGGGTGGGGTAGGGGGGTAAATAATCCAATTGGTCACTGTCTTCAAAATGTGGAAAAAAAAAAAATGTTTGCCACTCGCTGCGGGCCTGGCAACATTATGATGGCGGCTAGACGGCATTTTGACGAGATGATTAGGATGCCGGTTGTCATCGGCGATGACCCGTCGTCTTTCATGCCTGGATGGCCCACTAATGCAAGGTCATCATCCACCCTGTACTCTAAAGGGTGTTGACTGAGCATCGTCCGTCGTCCGTCCGTCCATCTGTTCCTACACTATGTGTGTGAAGGTCAGCGTCGCAACTTCGATCGCCAACTGAACTTGGAAGCATTCTATACAATACAATTAGGTTGGGTAACTTGGGTGGGAGGACGCGAACACAAACCCTACAACATGAGTGTTAATAGTGGGGGGCGACAGAAAAGAAGAACACGGCAAGACACCTCTGGTTGAGTTTTATTGACAGTATTCAAGACCATTCAAAGAGAGCAGGGGGGGTGAAAGTGGCAGTAGGGGAGGGGGGGAGGGGTCGGTTTCTAGGAAGTGAGGAGCTGGGTATCTTAGGGACGGAGGGGGGGGGGGCACACGGGGGGGGGGGGGGGCCTAAGGTGTTTGTTGATGGCCAGGGACTTGACTGGGAATGTAGACCAACACAGCCCTTGTGGCCTTGGCATGGTGTGCGATGTGGTGCAGTACGGGTGGCAGCGGTAGCAGGGAAAGAAAAATATTTGCATAATTGGTGAGGAATCCATAGATCTCTCTCTCACTCCACAGTCATTTCTACAAGCGAGCAGTAGGCCAATCACAGTGAAAAGATCGGGTAACCTATACGGGTGTGCACTTGTGGCCCTATTTACCCAATTACTGGACGGGACCAGGGTGGGAAGGAGGGGGGAGAGGTATTAGTGTTTTGAGAGGTGTTAGTGTTTTGCGCTTGAGTGGGGGTTAATATTTCACTGGAGACATGTCTCTAACTTGGTGAGTTCTGCAAGTGGCGAAGTGTGTTTATATGTATGGGGGGGTGGGGGGAATTATTCTTATTCGGAATGCTTGATTTTACTTGCAGAAAGGATTGCCCGGGCAAAACTGGGACCTTTTTTCAAGATTGTTATCGTTGTATATTCATCAGTTCTGTAAAACAGGCCAATTTCTGCAGAGCCAGCCGAGATTTCTTCCCGAAGTTCAGGTTGTGTTTTCCCTGCCAACTTATTACCACCTAATTTCCGTCTCCCAAAGCTCATCTTTCTTGTGATCATCCAGGGTTGCCGCAGTCATGTTGAGCTACCTTTTTAAAATTCCTACTGGCCCCGCATCTATCCTCTCCACTGATCAAAGCAACTGACGCAAGCCACCTCCGACGTCCTTGTTTTTCCCCTCCTCGGAATCATGTCAAACGACAACCAGAACAATAATATTTACAATGCCCAGGCGTAACTGGTGATTTTACGCACAAAAACCCTAGTTTTCTCATCTAATTCGTCTGGTCAGGATTTACCTGGAGGGAAAATCATCGATGACCTTGATGTAAAACTTGGATACTCAAGACAGTTTGTACTGCAGTATACATGTGCACATGCTGAAAAACCTACCCCTAGGTGCAGCCACGGAAATTGGCCACACAAATGCGGAAGTTACTACTCTTTCCGTAAACACACATCCTCACCGCAGACTGCTCAACTTTCTCTCTAAGACATGTACGCTACAATCCCTGCCCCTCTCTATCCCCCCCCCCCCATGCCCCACCCAGCCCCGCTCTACCCCAACCCTACCCGCTCTATTGTCATCGAATATATTGCTTACATGAATGAATGTTGTCATATACCTGACATGACATAACTATGAACGATTATTCAAATCTCACTTGGTCCATGCATTTTTGCTGATACTGTAAATCCAGATAATATTGCGTCCTTTAATTTTTGCGTTTTAATCAAGTGGATTCATTTGCGCCCTTTTAATTTTGCGTTTTCACTAGAAAACAGGTGTGGTGCTCTGGCATTTAACACTTTTTCTTCAATTCGCGTCCTCAAATTTTTGCGATTTGGTTCAATTAGCAAAAATAAAAGGACACGAATAATTTAGGGATCCAATTTATCAAAGATCACGTTCTACCTTCAAAAAGATGTACATTTAGATGACATATTCAAACCCTTTTGTTATTAATACATGTTTCTTCTTCATGAAAATTTAAATGTTAGTATTATTAAACATAGAGCCGTAGGGCTCTGCGCTTACCGGACCCAAGACAGTTATATGTAAGCTGAAAGCAGTGTCATGAAGTCATGAGAATAATTGCACATCATTCACGCCTAAAACTTTCTCTACGTAAGTCGATCGTGTCAGGGCCTAATGATATGAGACTAGAATGGAACTGACTAGTACTGTCAAAGATATTCTTTGCTTTTGTATCGGTTTCAGTTTTTTGAGGTCAATGGTCAAATTCAAGCTCACAAGAATATTCGGCATATATAATTTCCTATACTAGTATGTCCTCAGTTGATGCCTAAGCTGTAAAGTCGATAATAAGCAAGATATTAGCGATTTTGTGCTCTGACCTTGAAAACGAGGTCAAATGTCAGGTTCAAGGTCATCGAAATATTCGGCATACATCATTTCCTATACGTTCACAATTGATTCCTAACCTGTAAAGTATATGATAAATGAGATATTAGCCATTTTGTGCTTTGACCTTGAGAATGAGGTCAAAGGTCAAATTCAAGGTCATTGAAATATTCGGCATACATCATTTCCTATATGTTCACAATTGATTCCTGAGCTGTAAAGTAGATAATAAACGAGATATTAGCCATTTTGTGCTCTGATCTTGAAAATGAGGTCCGAGGGGATTACTATTGTTCTGCAATATTTGTCGGAGGTGTACGCTTCACAGAAAAGGTGTTCAACCATGACAGTCGTGAGGTCAATTGCTTCCGAAGGACACATTGATATATTACATACATACTGAATGCACAGAGTCAAATGCAAATTTATAGCAAGCTATGAAACAATGAAGTTTGAAGGTTTCATAATTCAGGGAAATCACGATAATTGCTTCATATAACCAATAATACTGGTAACATAGCAACTTCTCCTATTGCAGGAAATCACAATAATATGATACAAATGTATAAGTATACATGTAGGTCATTAGGTTATGAAAACTGTTGGGTGGCCCCTTAGGCATTGAATCTGACATTATTTTTGCTCCTAATTGATTACATGTAACATTAAAGCCTAGTCCATTTGGCGTCACCATAGTTACCCCCCCCCCCCCCCCCCCCTCTGACCAACCCTACCTCCACATCCATAAGTAAGAAAACAGAATCTCCAATTTCTTTCCATCGAAGCACAAAGCTATATATATCATGTATATACCAAACAATTGAACGTCCAGGAACGAGTTAGTGGGCCATTTTTCACCATGCAGTTATCGGTAGAAAATGTGTCGACTTCAATCAAATACTATCTTGGTCAAGTTACATCCCTCGCAAATACACATACCTTTTTCATGTTTATATAAGGTTTGTACAAAGAATTATGCATATTTGCAAAGGTCATTCACACTTAAGTCTCACACTAAAGAATGTTCCCTTTATAAGGTAGAATTTTTAGATCATTATAGGTTTTTGAAAAAAAATTCTTGAGAAATTTTGGTATTTGCAAATTGTGTGCATGCCTAATAATTGTCAAGATTTTCATTTATGTTGAAACATATACCGGTACATGACTTTGCATGCTAATAATAATAATAATAATAAAAAAAGTTTTATTTCTAGAAACTGTAACGATGTCGTTCAAAGGTACCACATGCATGCCATCCTATTCACTTCCCCTAAGATGTCTATCAAGGAAAACCATGACACGGCATTAATTTAGTCAGCAAAAATATATAATTTTTGCTTGTATTTTTTGACCATATATTCAAGTCCAAGTGTGTATGAAAGTATCAAAAAAAAGGTGCAAGCTTCGTCAAACAACATGTGTATACGCAATGTGTGATGAATAAACATACGAGATGCAATGGTTTTCCCTGTCATTCATACGAAACACAGGGAACGTGACTCTTCTGACAGCAATGGCAGCAATGTCATCAGCTGAACATACATATGTGTGAAAAGAACTGTAAACTGCGGGAAATTTTTGCGCAAATATTAGTGCCATCAGCATGGCATCGACGATGGCATGTATACCAGTTGACTCACTTGAAAAGGTGTTATTCTGCTTGCATTAAACATGGGAGAATCAATTATGTAATTTTCAAGGAAGCCGATTTATCACCGCAGCGTCCTTTTACGAGATTTGGTGTTATCTTTCTTGTGTTTACCGAAAAAAATATTTTCAATCTTCACTGCATCTTATGTGCAAAAATATATTTCACTTTGAGTATACTACTGTATCTTTTTGTATACTCCGCCTTCTACATAACACTACTTTGAATGTATAAGTATGCGACAAAAACTGCCAATGTTAAATTTTTTACATCTTACAGTGCAGCAGCGCACGGAAGGCCTACCATTGATGTTGTGTGTAAACACCAGCGGTCGGCTGGAAATCAGGTCATTTCGGTGCAGGTCTTGCGACTGACCTAGCCCCCCACACTCCCCCATGTCCCCGCGTGGTAAATAATCGATAGTTGGCCGTCTGCCGCTTGAGGGTTTCGTTCAGTTCATTTCCATTATGTTCAGTTCGTTTCATTCGTTCTTTTTTGTTGGGACAGGCCGGGTTGGGTCGGTTGCTGGGGCATCCAGGTGCCGATATTTTGTTTTCTTTTTCTAATTTTTCTTCTTTTTTTCATTCGGGTGTCACAGCTTGTTGCAGCAGTGAGCTTCCCACCTTCGATTGATCACTGTGATGTGAGAGGTGTGGTGTAGAATAGGGGTGGGTGTGGTGAAGGGGGGGGGGGAGATGTTGGTTGATTGGGGGTGGGTGGGTGTGGGGGAGGGAGGGAGGGGGTGGGACGATTCCTTTGTGTTCCTCATGTCCCCATGAGGGGAAAAAAACAAGCAGTCAGAGTTCTACAAATGTGGAAATGATCATACAACATGTACAATACCCATCGAACATACACAAAGGTATAGAGATATATTGAGGTGGGGGGGGGGGGGGGGAGATAGGGATGGAATAGAACCAACACAAAAGACAGTGTTTTTGAATTGATGAACACTCCCGTTAAAAATAGCATTCACTTGGCACCAGCAACACACGTACATTAATATAGTACAATGTATTGTACAATATTCACTAGTCTGGCATGTGGTGGGTCGATAATATACAATACATTTTATGGTACATTAATTTTGATGCTTATACAGGAAATTGGATAATGTTGAAGTACATGTTGATTAGAATGTGTGTGTGTGTAGGGGGGGGGGGGGGATCAGGGGCGGGGGGGGGGGGGGGGCGGCTTATTGCAGCATTTATATTTCGATGGCAATATTATTATGTTTAGATGACTTTACAGATAATAACGTTTGAAGAGTGTAACATCATGAACGTATTGCGCCACTGGCAGGAGATCAAGGGAATTAGTATACCTAATATACATACATTATGGTGCAGTATCTGATTACCTGGAAATGGAACCGCTTTTATCATGCTTATAACGTATGAACGCACGTCAAGCCATTCCATTCAAAATGGTACTTCAATGCTCTTACATTTATGTATTATTCAGAATAGCATTTTAACTAATATATTGTACAAGTTACTGATAAACCTAATATGTTTTCTGTTTCTGGTCGTGCCTTGTGTTTTTGTCCTCTGAATCATACATGACATTTTGTAATCTACGCAAGCAAGCAAACATGCAAGTCTGTCACAACAGACAAGTCTACAATGTACGCAAACGCATGAATTTATTTATACCGCGTTCGCGACGAACGAACTAATCTAAGGTATGACGCAATCGCTGGTATTTAGTTCCTTGCTGTAGACACAAAACTACACCACGGCTAAACTAGTAATCACTTGGACACTCCTCCGTTCGTACGTCCGTCCGTCCGTCTATGAATCTGCCAATCTGAATCTTAACATGAAACATTACATATACCCACATGTATATGCAGTCTTTCATATATATGGTATGTGATTCATCGAGTGTCAATTTGCGTGATTGCGTTGAGTTTTTTTTTTACTCTAGTGCGTATGTATGACTGCACCTATGAGTAATCAACCCGAAGTTTGCATGGCCTTTAAGGACACTTTCTATTTATATCATGAATTGGTCTATGTCATAATCTGATAATTTGTGTCAACAAACAAGTTGATTTATGACTACATGTATACAGGCAGCAGATTCTCATAGCAAATATATTGTTTATGTTTATAAAGCATGTTGCATTGCTACAGTATGTGATATAATAAATAATGCAACGTTGACAGACCATAGAGCACGACCCAGGATAAATAAAGGCGCTAAAAATATATCATCTCGTATCAATTATAAATAATGTTTTGGCTGCAAACGAGTAATGACTTGCAATGTTGCAAGCTCTGTGTGAGAATAAAATTAATAATAAATTGGGGTTTCTGAACACTGAATATTTCCAGAATTGTGATAACATTGCTATGTCCCGTTTTTCGCTAGCATGCAATGAAATGCCTTTAAACATTTTTGAACATTTTTGTGTCTGTTTCGCGCATTATTAACCTCATCACTACACTCTTTATCATTGAACTTTATTAACCTCATCACAACAAGTACTAGTATTCAATAATTTTTGTGCAATTTATCAAAGTAGAATAGAACTTGATACATGAGTATGAAAACCAGCTATTAATTTCCAGAACTTTTTTGGCAGAATATTGCAGGAAAAAATGAAAACTCTCTATTGTTCGAAAACAGGCTGCTCTTCAATCAAAGCAAATGACCAGAACTGATAACATTTTGATAAGACTTGATTACTTTGGAAATGCGATAACCTGATGGAAAATTGGGAAATCCCCCAATACATGTACTTTTCTTGATCGACATTCAGCATTAAACGAAAGGACGAACCGAGAAAAATAATGTACCCCGGTACTTGGAAATGTGGCTATAACCAGTGTATTATAAATTTCTACAGGAATTGTGTGACTTCAGAATTGTGTTGCTTGTAATAAAGCAATGAGCTCCACCATATTATTAATTTTTATTAATGATGATTAGTGTTTGGAACCTCGTTCAGATTGGAAGAATATTTTTTAGAAAAAAATTCTCAATAAATCATACCATAATAAGCATAAGCATAATATCGTATGCTAACTACACTAACTATGTCAATCTGTTCAATAAATTGAAAAAAAAGTCTAAACAATGTTATTTCAAGGATAAACTACATGAGTATAAGAATAACATTAAACGCGTATGGAACCTATTAAATAATGTAATTGGAAGAAATGTATCCAAACCCAAGATGTCGGAAATATTCCACATTGACGGTGCAATAGTACAGGACCAAATTAAAATTGCTAATGAATTCTGCCATTATTTCTCTGAAATCGGTAATAGATTTGCATCCCAAATAAAAACCCCAACTACGCCATTCCATCATCACATGAAATCAACAGGAAATACACATTCCTTGTTCTTCACACCCACAGATAATGTAGAAATTGGGAAAATCATATCTTCGCTGAGACCCAAAAGTAGTACTGGTTATGACAGAATAAGCTGTAAACTAATAAAAGCTCTCAAGGAAAGTTTAACAACTCCTATTAGTATTATAGTAAATAAATCACTAGAAACTGGTATCGTCCCGGCTAACATGAAAATAGCTAAGGTTATCCCCATCTACAAGTCCAAGGAAAAAACTAGCATGGGAAATTACCGACCAATATCATTACTACCATCAATTTCTAAAATACTCGAAAAAGTTGTACATCGGCGTCTTTATGATTATTTGAACAGTAAAAATATTCTCTATCAAAACCAATTTGGCTTTCGCCCAAAGCACTCAACCACTGACGCTATTACTAAGTTTCTTGCAGATGTACTAAAAGGCCATGAAAATAAATTGCCCACTTTAGCAGTATTCCTGGACCTCTCCAAGGCATTTGATACTATTGACCATCATATACTCCTGAGAAAACTTGAATTTTATGGCGTACGTGGACTTGCCTTGGAGTGGTTCAGGAGCTACCTCACCAACAGATCGCAATACGTATCTTACCGTGACGTTCAGTCAAACCACAATAACATTACATGTGGGGTGCCACAGGGATCGGTTCTGGGCCCACTTCTTTTCATCATCTACACTAATGACCTCCCTAATTGCTTGAAACATTCAAAAAGTATCCTGTTTGCTGATGATACCACCATCTATCACACTAAAACTGAAAATCTGTTCAGCGAAATAGAAGCAGACCTACTCTCACTATCTGATTGGTTTGCAGCTAATAAACTCTCGCTAAATGTACTAAAGACTAATTTCATAATATTTCACCCCAAACGTACAAAAAAGAGCCTCTTATCGAACGTAAATACACTAAAAATTGGCAATAACACAATCAATAAAGTAAATGCTACTAAGTTCCTAGGCATTTATATGGATGATGAACTGGAGTGGGGGGAACAAATAAATCATATATCTAAGAAAATATCAAGTGGAGCTTATGCAATTAACAAAGCAAAACGAATCTTAACCACTAGTACTCTCAAATTGCTCTATTATAGTCTTGTTCAGTCCCATCTGGTGTATGGTATTATGTTATGGGGAGTGGCTTATAACTACAAATTGCATAAACTGGAAATTTTACAAAAGAAATGTATTAGGTATATCTGTAACGCTAAATATAATGATCACACATGTTATCTTTTCAAAACGCTTGGTGTTCTTAAACTATCTGATCTTTTCAATTTACAGCTGTGTAAATTCATGTATTTACATGAGAATAACCACCTACCACCGCCTCTTCTATCCCTCTACCAATCCAATACCGAGGTACATACTCACTATACAAGACGCTGTAATAATCCACATATTAACCATAGATTGTCCGAATACATCGCAAAAACATTTCTTCACAAAGGTCCAAATTTGTGGTTACAAATCCCAAATCAAATTAAGGATGCTTTATCTATTAAATCATTCTCTAACAGGTTAAAAAAATATTACATCAATTCGTATTGATCCACCGTCGTCATCTCTTTGATATTCATGCAAATTACTTTATATTCATCATAAACTAGACGCTTCCGGTCGCCTACGACCGCTTGGGTGTATCCCCCGTAGCCCTATCATCTCTGTTGCCCCAAATATATCACTGTCAATTGTGAAAAACTAGAGTAAGGGCTAAAAAAGATTACCAGAGAAATGTTAAATCTCAAGTCACAACTGTTTTCTTTTCCCCACCAAAATTGCTGCACTGATTTTCCGAGGTTATTGAAGGTCGAATTCAAAATCACCACTGAAATCTCTTTATATGAATTTCCATTCGACATGTTTGATAAAATAACGAAAATACAGATAGATCAATCTTTTCACCTATTTATATTTCAACTCAGAATATTTTACAAACTTGGTTCCAAGTTGAAATTCAAAGTAAAATTTGACCAAAAATGCATTTCAAGATGACAAAATTGGAGCTAGATTGAACTTCTCACCATAAGTTATATTTCGATCCATAATACATATATGTGCCAAACATGGTTTCAAGTTGAAATTCAAAGTAAAAGGTAATCAAAACTGCATTTCAAGATGACAAAATTGGAGCCAGATCAAACTTTTCGTCATGAGCTACATTTTAACTCATAATACCTGCCCAACTTGATTTCAAGTTGAAATTCAAACTAAAAGTTTACCAAAACTGCATTTTAAGATGACGAAATTGGACCCAGATCGAACTTTTCGCCATGAGTTATATTTCAACTCATAATATGTGCCAAACTTGGTATTAAGTTGAAATTCAATGTAAAAGTTGACCAAAACTGCATTTCAAGATGACGAAATTGGAGCCAGATAGAACTTTTCGTCATAAGTTATATTTTAACTCATAATATGTGCCAAACTTGGTTTCAAGTTGAAATTCAAGCTAAAAGTTTACCAAAACTGCATTTCAAGATGAAGAAATTGGAGCCAGATCGAACTTTCCATCATAAGTTATATTTTAACTCATAATATGTGCCAAACTTGGTTTCAAGTTGAAATTCAAACTAAAAATTGACCAAAACTGCATTTCAAGATGACGAAAATGGAGCCAAATCGAACTTTTCACCATAAGTTATATTTCGACTCATAATATGTGCCAAACATGCTTTCAAGTTGAAATTCAAAGTAAAAGTTGACCAAAACTGCATTTCAAGATGACAAAATTGGAGCCAGATCGAATTTTTCACCATAAGTTATATTTTAACTCATAATTTGAGCCAAACATGGTCTCAAGTTGAAATTCAAAGTAAAAGTTGATCAATGTTTTCATAAAAAGCTATTGTGATCAATAATAGACTTAACTAGCAAAAAAATAATGTTGACTTATTTGGTCACAGCCATAAAATCTCTACTGGACAAAGCCTTCACCTTGTTGAGCCCAATAATAAATATTTCTTGTCTTAACTATTTTCATTGTCGTCACTTATAGACTTAACATGTAAAAATAAAGTTAACTTATTCGGTTACACCCAGAAATTTCTACCGGACAAAACCTTAACCTTGTTGAGCTCAATAATAATTGTTTCTCATCTTAACTATTTTTATTGAGGTCAATAATAGACTTAACTAGCAAAAAAAATGTTAACTTATTTGGTTACAGACATAAAATGTCTACTGGACAGAATCTTTACCTTGTTGAGCCCAATGATAAATATTTCTTGTCTTAACTATTTTTATTGTAGTCAATAATAGACTAAACTAGTAAAAATAATGTTAACTTATTCAGTACACCCATGAAATCTGTACTGGACATACTTTCACCTTGTTGAGCTTAATAATAAATATTTCTCATCTTAACTATTTTTATTGTGGTCAATAATAGACTTAACTATTTTTATTGTGGTCAATAATAGACTTAACTAGTGAAAATAATGTTAACTTATTCAGTTACACCAATGAAATTTGTACTGGACAAAACATTTACCTTGTTGAGGTTAATAATAAATATTTCTTGTCTTAACTATTTTTATTGTGGTCAATAATAGACTTAACTATTAAAAATAATGTTAACTTATTCAGTTACACCCATGAAATTTGTACTGGACAAAACCTTTACCTTGTTGAGCTGAATAATAAACGTTTCTCGTGTTAACTATTTTTATTGTGGACAATAATAGACATAACTAATAGAACTAATGTTAACTTATTCAGTAATATTGTCCTGTTTTCACTGGAAACTTCAGTTCTCCATTCTGAACAAGAAACCAGTGTCATTACCTTCCACTGTACAGGCTATTGGAATGATCGTACATGTCAAAATGGATATTTCAAAATTCTGTAATAAGTTAGGCTGTTAACATATTAATATGTATATGATCATTCTAAAAAACGATTGGTTTCGTGTGACAGCCCTTCCCAACAACACTTCCAAATATTATCGAGATTCGTCAAAAATTGCCATCTGTAGAGCGTTCACAAGCCATGTGTCTCAAACAGGCTGTTTTCAATGCAAAATGTGTCCCCAAACGACCAATTCAGTTGCCACGGCAACCAAAATCGATTGGTGTCGGGATCTTACCATAATATATGTGCCTGCGAAAAATAATGGTGATCGGGTGAGAATTGCGGCCTATAGCGCGTTCACAAGCCATGTGTCTCAAACAGGCTGTTTTCAATGCAAAATGTGTCCCCAAACGACCAATTCAGTTGCCACGGCAACCAAAATCGATTGGTGTCGGGATCTTACCATTATATATGTGCCTGCAAAAAATAATGGTGATCGGATGAGAATTGCGGCCTGCAGCGCGTTCACAAGAAAATCTCTGCGGACGCGGACACGGACGCGGACGCGGACGCGGACGCGGACGCGGACGCGGACGCGGACGACGAAGCCAAATCCATAGTATCCGCCGAACTTTGTTCGGGGGATACAATTACTATAACAGCACTGAAAGGCACAAGTCAATGGGCACTGCTAACCGGTAGCCTTCCAATCGCTAACCTTGCAATAACTCTTCTATGTATCAGAATTATAAGCCGTTTGTGATTATTATCAATAACTATATAAACTGATCAAAATCATATTTAATTCTCTACACCGGTTCCTCCAACTCACAGATTTATTTTTATCTCTGGAGTAACCCCAAACTATATTTGTATATGTATATGCATTGTAAACCATTACTGTAAATATGATCAACGATTATAGTTTGAAAATAAATTACCTACCTTACCTACCTACCCTTTCATGCACCAATCCTAAATTATCTGAAATTTCTGAAAAAAAACTGTCTAGCTGTACACACATTACATTTTCACAAGACTGTATTTGTTCTTTTTCATGCATGCATTTATCATAAATATGTTTTTCTTGATGCAAGTTGCAACTTGCAAAAAGACAACAGCTTGTCAATAACACTTCGGGAATACACATACGACAGATAGACATTTTTTATGCATGACTTGGCACCGTCCTATACCATATATCTCTGTTCAGAACAAGCAAAGCCGAAATAATAACATTACAGTATGAAATTTTCATGACCAGCGCATGTAATGCTATAAGCAATTGCTTTGCAAGTGCGGGTGAATTTGTATGTAATACCTCTCCTATCGACCATATAGACAATATATGATGCAACCATGAAACATAACACATGAATTATTTGAAGTCCTCCAGTTCTTCATACATGTAAGGATATTTATGTGATTCATCAATTTTGAAATTACACAATTTGCCAACAATTTGTTTCAACGTTCATATTTTGTATCTTTTCTCTACTTTTTGCATTCTATACACCACTTTTAAAATTATAATTTGGAGTCATATTTTCAAAATAAAATTGTGATAAATATGCAAGGACTTACCTTCAATGTAGTCAAATGTATATAACAGTAGTATATGATAACTATGATAACTCCAGAAAAGATGAGATTTTTTTTTTAATCTTCAGATATACAGAAGACTTTCAAATGCCTGCACAAATGAATCAGTGTCCAACTTATGACATATGTATACTATATGTATGCATGCGGTAATCGCAACACGCCATCCCCTTCAACTAATCATGAAACGATACAACAAGCTACATTTATATATATACATGTATGTCCATGTCTTGTTAGCATGCAACAAGAAGTAGGAGTGCTATATATGTCACCATGGCCAAATTTATCGAGCAAACAAACAATAATATTTTGTGACGATTCCACGTCTATAACAGACCGTGGACAGGCACGTTGCCGTGGCAACCAAATTGAGCATGACGGCAAGTTTAATCAGACTTATTATGAATGTCAATACTGCATATGTGTGCGTGTGTGTGTCTTGTACACATAACATACGCCATGATTTTTTTTTATTTATCATCATTGCTATTGAAAACACATCTGGGCATATGAATGCAGTTTTTGGAAATCTAAGCGTTCGGTATCAAATTTTGTTTTTGGCCTGGGAGTGTGATAAAAATAGCACAATTATGTATTCCGCCATATATGGCTAGGGATGATTTCGCGTGCATATATAGCCAATTAATGGGGGTGGTTTGAGTGGGGGGTATTGGGCCGGGAAAGCAGGGTAGGGGGGTGGGGGGTGGGGGAAGGGTGAGTATCAAATGTACGCTGAATATATATGACATTTGCCAAGCTAACGAAATGGTAACAGGCGTGGTATTGGCCTTATTATTGGCACCTACATTTGTGTTGAAAATGAGAAATTTGAGAAGGTTTTTCATTTGTTCACAATTTAATTGCTGACTGTAGAAGTAAATAGAAATATAAGTAGTTTTTATTTTACGATGTATTGTTACAGTATTAAACAGTGCAATAGTATCAAGTATTCTGTTCAGAATCAAATTGCAAGCTTTTTTATAACCTGTTTAAATGGTATAGCATTAAATGGTCACAAATTGTCCCTGTTTTAAACCATTTCGTCACATTCATGATATTGAAGGATGTAATTGTCATGGATAATTAATGTCTCACATCTCCTTAGATGAACTTAAATTTCTGGACAGCATTTGCCTATGTGATTTGGTAAACAAATTTAGTCTTTTCTCCAGAAACCAATTTAAATTTTAAAAGTATTATCAGAGTTTCAAATTATTAATTGTTTATTAATTGATAATTAGCTATTAATCTATTTACATTGTTACTCAATCATGTATCCTTGATTGACAAGTACTGTTTATTGTCATGATTAAGTCAATATATAAATTACATAATTGTTATGTAATAAATTATAAGTTATATAGTAGATTATGTGATAGCATAACTATCATTATGAATAAGGTGTATATGTGTACAACAACAGTATATCAGTATTATCTACAATATAAAAGAATTCTGTGTTTGAACCTTTTGTACTAAGTGACCCACTATCAGAAAATTGTTACGTCCATAGTCGAGTACGTTTGTACCCAGCAACATTTTGAATTTGAATTTCCTTTGTTTTCATCTAAGTTTTCCATATTTGTAAAAGTAGAATTAGCATAAGCTTGGTATTTTCAAAATTCAGGATCCCGATTGGTTTATCCATATCGCACCAGTCCCCCAGGTATTGTACACGAGCGCCAAAAATGATTTTGTAGCCAGTTGAGTTTTGGACACCGGCACGCCCGGCAGCACTTTACAATTGTAACAATTACGATCGGATTTAATAAAACAAGACTGGATATTCTACAACTTGCCTCTCGTTACGTTTTCATCAAATAACCATCATCTTCAAGCTCTACCAAGCTAATTTCCCACAATTGGTGAAAGAATCCGGACTCGAAACTGACCAAACCAAAACTAAAAGCAAAAGTGCTGCCGCCGGCTCGAAATTTCTAAATTGGAACAACACTGTTTATCACGCTTCGAAACTCCCATCTACATCGAAGTGTGAGAAGAAATATATATTCGTCAACAAACAGTTCAATCTCGGATATTTCCATCGACTTGGGGCGAATATTCATCAGAAAAACAAATTCGAGAAGAAACATCGCTCGAGTGACAGATTTATTGCCCACAACAAAAACCACGGGCGCCATTCAATCCGCCAACCAATCACGAGCAACGCTGCGGACTCCCCGTGACGTCATATAACACCCGACGAATCACGAGACAGAACACTGCCGCGGATTACAAACATGCCGCGCAGAAGTCGCACCGCGCAGCCAGACCCACAACAAAATGATGACAGTGTCAAGGACGCTACTGTCAACTCGACAGTGACAACATTGACATCGGCGATCAGCTGTCAAGCCCTTGAAGAGAGCGTACCGAAGTATCACGGACACGTAACAGGAAACCCGTCGAAATGGCTTAAGTCATTCAACAGGTATGCCACCTTCAAGAACTGGTCGGACTCGACGAAATGTTTGTCATTCCCGCTGTTCTTACGGGATAATGCAACGGAGTGGTTTGACAGTTTGCCGGACGCCACCACCGAAGTCTACGACAAGCTGGTTGCCGCATTCCTTGACAATTTCACACTCAGCCGCACACAACAGCTGAGTAAGCTGAGTCAATTATCGGCAATCAAGCAAGCAGCATCAGAGTCTGTAGACAGTTTCCTCCTCAGGCTGTCCAAAATTTGCCAGGAACTTGGCAGATCCGAAGATCAACAGATGGAGTATGCAGTTCAGGGACTGCTGGCTCCAATTCAACAACAGGTCCTGCTGCGAGAGCCTAAAACCCTCGCTGACGTGCGACACATGGCTTTGCTGGTGGAGAGTGTAGCGAATCAGAATACAGCTACATCCACTCTTCCAGTGGCAACTGCCCACACCAGTGAGCCATCAACCACGGCGGACCAGCTGGCTGCTATCAACAAACAGCTGCAGCAGCAAGGGGAACAGGTTGCAGCACTTGCGTCACAACTCAAGCGACGAGGTGAAGACCGTCACCAGGAGCAGGACCACCGCGAGAAACGTCACCGTGACGACCGAGATGACCGCGAGGAGCACTGGGACCGTCGCCGCTTCAACCGTCGACGCCCACACCGCGAGACTTCGTTTGACTGCGGACGATGTGGAACAACACACGGTCCACGAGCGTGTCCCGCGTTCCGAAACCAGTGCACGCGATGTTCTCGGCGAGGACATTTCAAGTCCCAATGCAAGACCAAACTCGCCGTGAACCGGGAATAGGGACTTCCGCTCGTTCCGAACGAGAGCGAGCATAAGCTAAGTTCACTCAATAAAGAAAGTGTAACTACAAATGTCAAAGAAAATGTAAATAACAGTAACGAACAGAATGTACATGTTAAATTGTCGGTAAATGATACTGATAAAGGGAACGTTATTAGATTGAGTGTGAATGGTATTGGATGCTATGGTTTAATAGATACTGGTGCTAATGTGTGTGTACTATCAGAACGTATGTACAAGAAATGTAAACTGCACCATGGGTGTAAATTGAGTAAGAGTAATATAACATGCATTATTGGTGTTGGAGGTAAGATCATCCAAGTGCTAGGTGAGGTTGTTGCTCCTCTTATTATCTCCGGATTAAATGTATTTCAAAGTTTTCTGGTAATTCCGGGTGACAATGCCCCTGAGGTCATTTTGGGAGCAAACTTCCTATATGAGCAGAGAGCCACCATCGATTTTGGCCAAGGCACATTATCTATACAAGCAGGTTTGGTGACTGTAAATTTAGAACCCACCAGTGCAGCTAAAACTCAGGTTTGCCTGATTAAAACCATGACAGATGTCACTGTAAGTGCCAAAAGTGAGTGTCTGCTGCCAGTAAAGATTGCAAGCCCGAAGCGCTCAGCTCACAACAACAGTGACAGTGACTTTGGTCTACTCCAGCCTGCAGTGTCCTTGCCCAAAAAGTGGAGTGTAACCGGACCAAGATGTGCCGTCTCACCAGTCAACAACACCTGTGTGTATCGTCTGCTGAATCCACATCAAACAGACTCCATCATTCCTAAAGGCACAATCCTAGGCACATACACCCCAACAAAGGATGCAAATACATCGCTAATTTACATGGCAGATACACCATCAGAGTTTGCACCACTAATCCACTCATCCGAACTTAACCCAGAAGCACCAGAATACATTCCTGGAAATACAGTCGCTGTAGCAACAACAACAGCAAAAACGACAGCTACATGTACAGACTATGTAACCAGACTTCTCGAATATGACTCTCAGAACATAATCACATCAGACAAGAATGTCAACAGTGACTCACAACATGTCAACAGTGACTCACAAACTATCAACAGTAACTTACAACATGTTAACAGTGTCTCTACAGAACATAATTACATCCAAACTGCTAAACATCCAAATGTTCAAGTGTCTGAAACACTGTCAGGAACTGAAAGCGACAAATTGATGGCACTCATCGGTCAACATCGAGATTGCTTCGCAACATGCACAGAGGAGCTTGGATGCTACAAGGGATACAAGCATGTGATCGATACTGGAGACCATCCGCCAGTAAAATCGCGATTCTATCGCACATCACCAGCTCAAAAACAAGAGATAGAACGACAAGTGAAGTCATTGATGGACAAGGGTATAGTTGAGCGATCCACAAGCGACTGGCTATCACCAGTAATACTTGTCAAAAAGTCTGACAACACATGGAGACTAGTCATTGACTACAGAGGTCTCAACAAATTGGTGAAACCTGTCTATTTTCCGCTCCCTCGTCATGAAGATGTAGTTGACGCTCTTGGAGAGAGAAAAGCGACTATCTTCTCAACACTGGATCTGGCACAAGCATTCTTACAGACCGAACTCGACCCTGCAACGAAACATAAGACAGCATTTATAACACATCATGGTGTATATCAGTACACTAGAACTCCCTATGGTCTGTCAAATTCACCAGCTAGTTTCGGTATTGTGATGTCACGTGTTCTTCAAGATTTTAATTACATCTTCACGTTAACTTACGCCGATGATATTCTGGTATTCTCATCAAGTTTTGATGACCACATCTCCCATCTGAGACAAGTCTTTGAACAATTGCGAAAGGCAAATCTAACTTTGAAAGCGACAAAGTGCATCTTTGGAGCAAATAAAGTAAAGTACCTCGGTCACGTTCTATCAAGTGATGGAATTTCCACCGATCCCGAGAAAACAAAAGCTATCGACACATTCCCTAGACCTGAATCAGCAACACAGATCCGAAGCTTCTTGGGATGCTGTCAATATTACCGGAAATTCATTCAGGGATTCGCCAAGATATGTGAGCCGTTAAATGCACTTCTACGGAAGCAGGCAAAATTTGTATGGGACTCACGCTGTGAGGAAGCCTTCAAACTTCTAAAACTGAAGCTCACGTCCAGCCCTATCTTAGCATATCCGAATTTTGACAGGGAATTCATCCTCTACACTGATGCTTCAGGAGCCTCCATATCTTACATTCTCGGTCAGAAGGACAACGATGGGAAAGAAGTTGTCATAGCCTATGGTGGAAGAGCGCTACGTGACTCTGAACGCAGATGGGGTATCACAGAGCAGGAAGGCCTTGCATTGATTGAAGGTATCAG
The DNA here is from genome assembly GCA_949152475.1 of Terebella lapidaria. Taxonomy (NCBI): domain Eukaryota; kingdom Metazoa; phylum Annelida; class Polychaeta; order Terebellida; family Terebellidae; genus Terebella; species Terebella lapidaria. The sequence goes on along the minus strand of OX424570.1, from coordinate 13,497,456 downwards.
ACACTATCATGTATACTTGTCTGACCGTCCCTTCACTGCCGTGACTGACCATGCTGCCTTACAGTTCATACAACAGAACAAGATGACTACTGGACGTCTAAGCCGATGGGCCATATTTTTACAGCAATATAGAGTCAACATTGTCTATAAGAAAGGCTCATTCCACAAGAATGCTGATTCATTGAGTCGTCGAGTATATCCTCCGACAGTACAGCCACCTTCAACATGGGTGACTCCAGCAGCAGTCAACACAATGACACTGATCACTGCAAAAGATGACAAGGAGAAAGCAGAAGATAGATACACTCAGCTTAATGCTGCCAGATACTTGGCTTCAGTCATCAATGTCAATACCCCGAACATCAAGGACTTACAGCGGGCCGATAAGCAGCTCATGAACATCATTTCTTACCTAGAAGATCGTAAGCTCTCTTCTGATATTGAAGATGAGCAACGATTCATCGCCGAGAGTCATGAGTATGTTGTAGATGATGATGGGTTACTCTATCATATCTACATTCCACGAGGCAAGGGACTCCGTGCGGACCGCCTTGTCAAACAACTAGTGGTCCCGGACTCCCTCAAACATGAAGTCCTCCTCAGTTACCATGACTCATTACTAGCAGGTCACCAGGGCTTTGATCGAACATACCATCTGATTCGATTGAAGTACTTCTGGTTGAAAATGTACAGCGAGATAAAGCAATACGTCAAGTCCTGTATTGCTTGCCAACAGAACAAGAAGGACAAGCACTGCCAACATAAAGCGCCGCTGAAACCGATTCCAGCAGAGGGAATTTTCAAGCGAGTCCATGTGGATCTTTTCGGACCCCTTCCTCAAGTGAATAGCTTCAGATACATACTCGTAGTCGTAGATTCCTTTTCGATGTGGCCTGAAGCTTTTCCAGTCAAGACTCTACAGGGGAAGGAGATAGCCAAGATACTGTACCGCGATGTCATCTGCCGATGGGGCGCTCCTTATTCACTCGTTAGTGACAGAGGTACAAACTTCTTGTCACAAATAGTGAAGGAGGTGTGCAAGCTGTTCAAGGTTGCGAAATACCAGACGACAAGCTGGCACCCCCAATGTAACGCCACGGTAGAAAGACGGATGGCACCACTGGCGCAAACACTTTGTTCGTGAACAAACACCAGAACAACTGGCCAGACCTGCTTCCTTCCATAATGGCTGCTTGGAGAGCAACTCCTAGCGTCAAAAGTACCTTGTTCAGTCCTTACAAGATTCTCATGGGAGAAGAGATGAGGCTGCCGATCGACACCACGTTGATACCCAATAACGACATCATTCCCGACGTGTACAAACACCTGGAAGATATGGCTATCGACTTTAAGGTACTGCAAGACCAAGTGAAAGAAAATATCCAGCGGTCCCAAGCCGAGAATAAGCGATATCACGATCGATTCGCTGTGAAACCTAGTTTCAACCTTGGTGACCGTGTTTGGATAAATAACAAGAAACGAGTGGTTGGCCTCAACCCAAAACTTCAACCGAAGTACGACGGGCCCTACTACATCACAGACATTGCAGAAAATGACACATTTTCGCTCCGTGATTGTAGCACCCACAAACCACTCAAGTCCAGAGTGAATGCTGAGCGTCTTAAGGCCTACGTTTCACCTGAGACCAGACAGATACCACTCAATGAAGAACATCCAGCAGACACTGATCACCACCACGATGCAGATGAACGTGCTGATGACGGTGAACCAAGACCCTCAACCAGTACAGACACTGACGCACAGGGAAAAGATGACAACAACACTGCTGAGGCTGACACCCCCGAAGACTCACTGCGCTCCGACGATGGAGAAAGAATGGTGGAGTCAATTTCCCGATGTCAGCGGTATAAAGGGAAAAAGTGGTATTTGGTCAAGTGGGTGGACCACAGGTTCAAGGAGTGGGTAACAGAAGATCAAGTTCCAGAAGAAGCGATCCGCTTGTTCCACGTGACCCGCACCCAGAAAGGAAAGGCCAGGAAAGCGAAGAAGAGGAAGGCTTGTGTCTAACCTAGATACAAGACCACTAAAGGCACACTTAGTGACATGCATGTCATAGTTTTAACTAATGTGTTTTGACATTTAAGTAAGGGCTATTTGGCCATACATTCCTAGGTTTACGGTCAACACCCTGCAATACTCATGTGCGATACTCATTGGCTCTGTTTCTCCCAGAATGGTTTGAGGCACCGTCCCTTGGTAATCTCCAAAATTCTATTTCGGCTGGTACCTCCCAAATTATTTGTTTTGATCATTGAGGTTACCCATTGATGATTCTTTAGGCTATAACGTTAGAAGCACCGTTAGTGCACAGTATTATTGAGCGATATACACATCCTGTGTATGTCTTGTCAACCACATTAGGCACTTGATTGAACTTACCTTCTGTTCACAATTTGCTACAAGTGTATATATCACGTGCTGTCAATTCTATTTGAGTTGTGTCAAAATATGTTTGTAACCATTACATGTATCACCAATATTTACATGTATAAAACTGGCATGAACCAGAAACAAGATTGAAATGCTGACTGCATTTGTATTGTATTATACCACATCACAATGAGATATGTGTCAAGTATTGTTTCTTAGGAAAGGACACAAGAAATTTGAGCATTGTCATGATTATATATATATATTATACTAGGATATCCAGAATGTCAGCTTGTGTTCTTCTACAATATGCATCTATATTTCCCTTTACAAAGAAGAAACAAAAACAGGAGTTTTTGACTAAACGAAAGGGGCAGATATCAGAGTTTCAAATTATTAATTGTTTATTAATTGATAATTAGCTATTAATCTATTTACATTGTTACTCAATCATGTATCCTTGATTGACAAGTACTGTTTATTGTCATGATTAAGTCAATATATAAATTACATAATTGTTATGTAATAAATTATAAGTTATATAGTAGATTATGTGATAGCATAACTATCATTATGAATAAGGTGTATATGTGTACAACAACAGTATATCAGTATTATCTACAATATAAAAGAATTCTGTGTTTGAACCTTTTGTACTAAGTGACCCACTATCAGAAAATTGTTACGTCCATAGTCGAGTACGTTTGTACCCAGCAACATTTTGAATTTGAATTTCCTTTGTTTTCATCTAAGTTTTCCATATTTGTAAAAGTAGAATTAGCATAAGCTTGGTATTTTCAAAATTCAGGATCCCGATTGGTTTATCCATATCGCACCAGTCCCCCAGGTATTGTACACGAGCGCCAAAAATGATTTTGTAGCCAGTTGAGTTTTGGACACCGGCACGCCCGGCAGCACTTTACAATTGTAACAATTACGATCGGATTTAATAAAACAAGACTGGATATTCTACAACTTGCCTCTCGTTACGTTTTCATCAAATAACCATCATCTTCAAGCTCTACCAAGCTAATTTCCCACAGTATTACTTTTAAAATTTATTCTAAACATTCACATGCAAAAGTGCAAAACAGCATTGACCATGATAAAAAAACTCCACTACAGACATTCAATATGACATACTAGTGTACTAGTTTACATTTCACAATTTGTATGAAAACTTCAATCTTTGAAGAAACGGTGCATGGTGAAATGACGTCTGTATACGTAGGATTATAATGTAGGATGCTGATGTTAAAACTCAACACTAGAAAGCGTTCCGTATCATTTTCATCCTCTATATTAATATTTCATCAGCTTAAATATAGCCGGTCACGATAAATATTTTTCAGGTGTTGGTATTCAAATATTGACACTGAATAACCTTTGTGGGCACGTGTGCGTGGATTAAAATATAACGTCCGTAAACGAATTAATGAGAAGATTATTAGGTTCTGTGCATATTATATTACATTCATGCTAATTTGTCTTATATTTAATCTTGAGAAGGCAGATGCATGTCAGTCAGACAACATGACATTTCCAATTCAGGATTGTAGTGTGAGTACTAGTATTATGCTTTCCAATATAATGGCACTCATGAACTAATTTGCAGGTCAAACCAAATCCTTATTTCTCAAATCATGCAAATAAGTTAGAGTCATTTTATATATTTCTCGATGGCTTAGTAAAAGGTGATTAAATGTTATAATATGAATGTTAAGCAATTTATCATGTGAATTCGTTTCAAAGATTTCTGCAAAAAAGGTTTTACTGATTTCCGATTGTTTCAATATACCGTATTGGTCCTAATAGTGGCACGTGCCTTAACAGTAGAGTGCCCCTCCCCCCACTCTTTTTCTCCCAAAATTGATTTTTTTATTTAAACCTTGTAATTAATTCCATATGTTTGTAAGGAAATCTTTCATGATTACCAATATGGCACATGTATTCACTGAAAATAAATATTGCCAAGAATAATTTGTGAATGTCTAATGTATGTCATACAATTGTAGCACTCAGACTCTTGGCATTCAGTTGGCAGACATTCATTTTTGCAAATATATCTTTGAAAAGGCAAAATTTGATGTCCACAAAATACTGACAGATTTATGTCAATAGTTTCCAGGTAAATGCATAGGTTTTATTTCCAGGAAATCAAACGAGTGATTTGCGTAATGAAACACTCATTTGACAAAATTGTACACATCTGCAATTACAGTGCATGCAAAATTAGAGTACATAAATTCACATGAATAGCTCATATAGATACTCGGATATATATATTGCAATTATACAATAGACCAAGGGATCAAGGGTGCAACCAATCAGGTTGAACATTCTTCAATATGAAATTGAAATTGCATTTTATATTACGGTTGTTATAATCAAATTTAGTATAGGGCATTTACATAACTCTTGCACAGCAATAATTTCTTACACTTTTCTTAATTTTGCATTCTTATCATAAAACCAAGGTTATAAGCCAAGTTACTGAGTATAAAGTTATAAATTGAAGTTACACGTAAAGTTATAAATCCTGATAAATGTTTTTAAAATGCTCACAGCATTTTAAATGTACAGGAAAACACAAGTTTTCTCATTGGCAGAGATAAACAAATACAGTCACATGGTCACGTTCGCGCCTTCCGACCAAATACCAACCTGTATATTTGACCTACTGTACACAAAGGTATTTCTCAGAATTCTTCAGAAAAGAGTTTCTGCGTAAATATACGTTTTCATGTAAGTCCTATCGATATGAAACTCATCCCTTTTTATTTACAAAGCAACTTATGCAACATAACCAGGCTGAGAACACTTGTCAGTTATCACTATTTAAAAACCGGGCCAAGAACTGCACTGATTCATCGATCCGTTTCTCACTTTTTATTCTTTTTTTTCCAAATAGAAAAAGGCCGAATCGATAGAAAAGCGTCATTTACGCTTTCCTGACAACACTTCACACCAGTGCAGTTCAGATTTAATATTTTTTTTCAATGTATTTGTTTTTATTGCCAACGGGGAGAAAAAAGAATAATTTGCCATAATGACATACAAACCCGCCCACCCAACATCTGATGACTGCACTCGGCGTTTGACCTCGCACACTCATGCCAGATCTTTGGCCCGCTAATGTAAATCATGAATTACCCGCGGTAATACCCCGGTAATGCCGGGTCCCGCGGAATTGTCCCAATATTTTCCCAGTGTTGTCGATTTTGGGTTGTTGACCGGCCGTCGCAGTGGGACATGGGGAGCACGCTTATGAAATTCCCGACGTGAATACGCAACGTTTGCATGATTGTTGATCAACAGTTGGTAGAAAATTATGAAAGGAATCATGGAGAAATGGGTCTTGGCTGTTTTTCCTGCACGAAGAAAACAACAACAAACGTTTTACGTCATTGCATCTGAACGAACGACATAAACAGACTTGAATGACGCTAGCTCAAAGCTGACTGGCTCGAACTGAGTGCTTATTATCATACGTTTATCTGTCTGTAAGTGTGTGTGTGTGTGTGTGGGGGGGGGGGGGGGGGGGAAGGCTCGTCCATTAGGTGTAGGTGGTGGGTGTGGGTGAATATTGATGTGGGGGTATGCATGGGGGAGGGAAGGGGGGGGGGGGTCTGTCACATGACCACCTGTAATCTTGTATAACGGACTTGGCATATTGACAACAAAATATGTCTACACACTGTACACATATGTGCTGGGATTGAGTGTTTGTCCATGTTTGTACAATATAGTTTCAGTTTTTAAGTGCATGTAGGGCACTGTAGCTTTTTTTTACTTACATATACATGTATAGACAATCTGTGCTCAGTTTGTGAAAAACATATATATATATTTGTGTACTAATTAATTGAGCATTTCATACATGTAATCTAAATAAGTCAATATAATTTACCGCCAACTACCTTAACACCATATTTTGATTTATGAAATATTATATGATGCAACTGAAAATTATGTACAATTTTACCTCTAGATACTGATTATCGATAAATTATATGATAAAAAAAATATCAGCAATAAATTAACATGATGGACATCATAAAATCACCACCTGTAGTTATGACTATATCCCAGCATGCACGATTCCTTGACTGACGAATATGATAATGATGTCTTCCCCGAGAACACGAAGACCATTCACACCTCAGTCAGTCACCTCAAGTTACGTAATACACAAGCAAAGAAGGTAATTTACTGGCAAATCATTTGTGTTAACCCTCTACCCTTGAATTGCACCCCCACCCGCACTAATTTCATAAATCATATATATTATCAGACCGCGTTAGGGTGACAATGCCTTTGTTCAGCCAGTATGTTTATGGGAAAAATTGTGGTCAAGATGGTTTATTAGGCTTATATTGTTGACAACAACAAGACAGTTGTATCGCGTTTACCACGTGACAGACAACAATGCAAAATAAACCAGTATGTGCAGTAGTTCCTTGGAGGGGGGAAAATCTGCTGGGTTCTAGCTAGTAAGACAGAAACGCAAGACGGTTAACGTTCAACGTCACAAGTAGCAAAGGGATAAAATCTACTGAAGTCAAAGACACCCAAGAAATTATGTGGGTTGTGGGAAGAGGGCTGGGGGAGGGGGGGGGGGGGAGGGGAAAGATAAAGGTATGACGTCAAAATTTTAGGGTCACTAGCCTAGAGCAACAATCCAATAGTCCAGTACGGAAAGTATACACACTATTGTCCTTCAAATATTTTTTCTGCATCTATAAAATCAATTTCGATTGATGATTCATCTGAAAGAGTTTTTCGTCTAGATAAACCAGCTGATATCATCATTAATGTTTATCTAATTCTGCACTCAACAGCGGGAAAAATCAATTGTGGAACTTTAATTGATGTTTTATAATAAGGCGTGTGTATAATTCTGTTATAACTGCATATATCGCTTTGCAATGACTGGTTGTTTTATATATAGTGACCGGCAAACCAACAATGTAATAACAATAAATTCAGACTTTTATTGCAAAAATAATCGATTTATCTTTCTGTTGTTTAAGTGTGATATTAATACATTAACAGAATGACACCTTTCACAAACATAATAGATTTTTCAATGAAAATGCAATAAAATTAATAAAAAGTCAATCAAATTCAAAGGTCACTTCTAATTATATTCTTTGCAGCTGCTGATGGGAAGATAAGGAAAACAGTTTTATAAATTCACGAAATGGGTGGGGTGGCATTAAAATATTATAACAAAATAGTTATGAGTTTTAAAGTTCCACAATAAACAACAATTTAGTCAAGTCATAGTTGCTAAGAAAATATGTTTCCAAACTCTTTGACAACAATGAAACATCCATAGTTTTTCATTTCCATGGGTATTCAAATTTTAAAATTGCATCGGAAAAGAAAACAGTGGAAAAAATCATTATTTTTTCTGTATATCTGTGATCCTTCACTGAACCAGGAAATAATTTGTTTATATTTACTCGAGGTTAGCATTATCAAAATTACTGGTATTTATGACCAGCAGAATAGTCAGGTACACCGCCAAAAATAATTCTCAGCTAAGTAAATTCACGAGTATATTTTTTCTCAAGACAGAATTACATGCAACATGTTTACAACAACCACTGGTAAACCAATTTGCATTTGCAGCACACAAATTGCCAAATTCCATATATGATTGTTACCATATTTATGTACAAAATGAAAATCGACTCACAGAAAAAAATATGTAAATAGTTTATTATTATGTGGCTAACTAGTTCATGATACAAATCATTTTGATATTCAGGTTTTGATATTTTGATATTTTTTGTTGTTGTTATTTTTCATTTTATTTGTCTACCCATAAAAAAGCAAAAAGCTACCTTCTCGAAAAAAATTATGAAATGGAAATGTTGAATGATCATCAAGAAATGCTGATAAACACAACACTTGGCTTCAAAAACTGTATTAAGGAAAGTGTCTGGTGGCCAAATTCCCCAGAAGTTTAACAGGTAGGTCAATACACAATATGATATAGTCTTCCTTGAATTCAACAATACTTAGTTTACAATCCTGTCTGTCTGGAGGATTACAAGGGATTATCTTTGGGATTTGACATGTCTCAACAGGGAATCTAAGCAATGACATTTAAATTTTTAGATCCTGTTTTGAAATGGCAGATGTATTAATTGAAAACTGTCCTGAAATAATTGACACAAACTAAAACACTACACTATTCCTTCATGTTTTATATTCTTATTTCAAGTCATCCGACACAAGAAAAAATATGCCTACCTGGTGACTGTTTGGTATTTCCTGTTCATTAAAACTATTGAATTGAAAGTTTAAAATTATAATTTGAATATTGTGATATTTGACTACAATAAGTATGAACTTTTGCAATTTGTGTCCCTGATTATATATACATTTTTACAGTACCATTCAATACTGAAATTTGTGAGCATATTTTAATATGTTGAGAAATGTGTGCTATTTTATAAAACAAAAAAATAACATTTATTTATTTACAATATTGATTCATTTAAAATATTATACCTATTGGTGTCCCATAAGTCAAAACCTACTGAATAATTATGCTAAACATTAAATTCTGTTGGGAATATTAAAATATTTGTCACATCTTGCAATACTGCGCATGATATTTACATACGGGCGGGCCGTATCAACGTATCACACATACAAAGGAAAATATGTCAAAATATAAATGGCTGCAGAGTCCATATCACGACGTGCATACAATGCAAGCTATCATCATGATCATCGCACGAATTACAATTAATTTGTACAAAGAGAAGAAAACAAAAGTTTTCCAAGACGGGAGAAAGCCTTACAGTTTGGCCTCTCGCCCAGTGTTTTTGGGGGTTTGTTTTTTGGGGGGTGAATCCGTGCCCCCTCCCCCACCCTCCCACGCATTGTACCGCCATACGCCAGTGGTTTTGCGTGGGTGCCGTGTTGATCTATTCCGCTGTCCGCGGACCGCCAAAAGTCGGCGCGCGGTCAGCAACATTTGCACGCCGCTAAATCGCGTTAGCAAACGTTACATCCAACAAGATTTGTACCGATCGAAAGCTTAGAAATCGCTGGTTCCAACGATATAAGATTTACCTACCTTCTCGGTATCCAAAGCAACGAAAATGGACTCCTAACGTAGGCACTACGGTTGTTTTTGATAAATTTGCGTAGGCCGCTCTGGCTCCGTTGTGTGGGCGCCGCGCACTGGAGAGTGTCCTCAACCGGGTCACCGCCTGAAACTAGGTCATTGCTGACGTCACGGGCGGGGAAATCCCCGCGGCCTGGAGATTGACCGCGGCTTGAGCGCGAGCTTCAAGCGGCGGTCTGCTATGTGGCCGCGGAGCACCTGGTCAGGTCAACAGGCGCCAGCGGGGTGGGGGAGGTGCTGTGCAAACAAACATCCAGTGCATTCCACATCCAAACCGATAGTGCTACTGGGCCACCGTGGCATTCACTGGAGACCATTTATACTATAGATCCAATTAATTAGACATTAAATATATAGCCTAGCCCCAGATAATGGATAACAATAAACCAGGAATTGTAAACGTACTATTTTCCCATTGCAAAGCGATATTTATTACAATTCAATATGAATCACAAGTATGAATCCACTAGACTAGAAAACAAAATTATAAAATTTCACACATATCGTCGTTAAATTATTATCATTTATATCTACATCCATGTGCATATATTGGAAATAAAATGAGCACATAGTTACGGTCAACATCACAATTTGCCCGAATGTGAAATTGCATGTAGGCCTAAATCTTCCAGTTATATTTGTAGACATGCATGAGTATGTTCTCAAGGGAGAAAGTTTCAGAAGCGTCTTCTGTAAAGGTTTTGAAAAGTGAATAGGCTATTTCTGCAAGCTATATGATACATCATGGCTAAAACAGGCGAATAAATATCAATAAATATATGGCATTGAATTGTGAAATTTCACCTAGCATTTATTTCAAAAGCGCAGGGCAATATTAATGTTTCTCAATATTTACGCGAATATTTCGAGCGCCTTGTGGTAAAATAAGGACTGCGAAACGTTGAAAGTACGTCGGGATGTCTCAGAAACAGTAAATATTGCACAATGTTGCAAATACCTGTCGATGTAAGTAGGCATATACATTATGCTTCCCCGATTATCGCCCTTTAGCTATCGAGAGCTTATAGATATCTATATTGCAATAAATTAATAATCAAGAAAATAAATAATGGAAAAACGTCAGCACACCTGGTGGTTATTGAATTATTCATGAAAATAATGATATCCAGTTGCATCTATAGTTTCTAATTCAAACATATAGGTTTTAGAGATATTTCACGCTTGTAGGTTCTATATTAAAATACTCTGTCACATCAAGTTAACTGTGTACTTGAATATCGTAACAAGTTACCTTCCAGCTGTTAACCGACTACATCAGGGTATCCTTGATATAACATGGAAGACATTGAACATGACACATTTTCTGGCAAGAGTATGACGCTGTTATTAATACAATTTAATTTACATCAACGAACATGCTTTCCAGATGTTTGGTGCTTATATCCGCGCCTGTATTCCATAGTTACTGTACAAAGAATGTATAAACTCAAGCTGTTGCATGTGTCATAAACATGATAAATAAGAACGTAATATATATATATACGGAAATTTGAAACCTATCCAGTACCACATATTTTCTGAAACATAACTGATCGCGTTTGATGTGTGCAGGTTTAACATAATTCATATTTATTTATCACAAAACTTATATACAATATGCAAGCTAATAATGTCTTAAATGAATGGTACTTTTTCTACGTTCCTTGATATGAGATATATAGTTCAAGGTCGTGACTATGTGATTTTCTGTGCATTTAACGTGAAATCTAGTTTAGTTTTAGTTTTACTGCATGTAAAAATTACATGGAGTTCTTTTCTTTGAAGCAATGTGGACTCAATAGCAGACATGTTTGATAGTATTACCATGCATGTACCAAATACATGTAATCTTGATTCAAAAGACATCGCTAAGTCAACATTCACTATTTCAAAAACTAGAACGAAGAGGACGAAGGCGAATTGATGTCAAGGTCAAGTTGAACTATTTGTTGCATGCATTCACAATTATGTCCTGGAGGTTTCTTTTATAGGATTCGTTCATCACTACTTATTTTTCCAGGACAGTGAACTTTAGATCGTCCCACTTTATAGAGTATACATATTCACCTGACAATGTCAAGTAGGCCTGATTTTTTTACTCCTAGCTTGCTTTGATTTTTTCCATTGTCTGCTCCAGGTGTGATCCTTTGAAGATGACCTTGAGTTAAAGCTCGTATAATAACAATATATTGCTCATAACCAGGGTAACACAACGAGCATACAAACAAGCAGTCTAATTGGTATAATCTGATTAGTCACAAGGGAACGGGATGTATATTTCATGTGAGTCATGAAGTTCAAATGTCAATCTTAAATCTTATCTACATTTTTGTCTGTTAAATTTCGAGAAAGTTGGCAAACAACATCTTTCCCAATTTTAAATTTCATGACGAGTCAATGCATTCTTGGTAGGGTTTAATATATTCCCGGTTTTCTTGGAACCGGGAACCGGGAATAAAAAATGCTCAGAACCGGGTACCCGGGAATGGAACCGGGAATAAACTCGTAGCTTCAAAACAATAGTACACATGAATTGGTTCGTTAGTTATCACTGCAGACACTATCTGTTAACGAGTTTTCCTTATAAATCACCATGCAACCATGCTTACAGCTATTTATGAAGCATGCAAATGTAAACATGGGTGAAATCAGAAATTCAGAATCCTAATTTACGTTGGAGGTATGATGTAACAGGAGAGGGCTCACAAGTTCACAACCCCCCCCCCCCTTTTTTGTTCATTTTTAATATGGACACAAATATTGTGAAGGGACAAATCGCTGTGTGGTCCCAATGTTACATTATGTCTTGTTTTAGACTTTCAAAAAAATACCCAAGGTGTCTTTTTGCATGCACTAGACAAAAATATCACCAACTTTCCATGACAACGACAAATGGAAGCATACAGTAAGGACAGTAAGTACTTATTATTCTTTATTTTTACCTTATTTTGGCAATACATTGTCCTGCTATACCACAGAGTGTTGTAAGAAATGTACAGGAACGAAAGATACCGTTGTTTTCTTCTGTTAATATGTAGTTTTTTCTTGGGGGAGGGGGAGATATATTCCCGGTTCCTGGCCACCTTATTCCCGGGAAACGGGAACTCTGATATCTTGATAATTCCCGGGAATTCCCGGGAACTCCATTCCCGGGATTAAACCCTAATTCTTGGGAATCTTAGAAAATTCGTAAATTTTGTATCCACTTTGGGGCAGGTTTTCAAACTTTACCTGAAATTTAAATGTCGATATTGTGGCAAATTTACACTTTTTGTGAAAAAAAAGGTTAATTTCCAAATTTAAAGTTTAACAATTTCCCCCAAATATCCTGCCAATTATATCGTTTCTTGGGAGACTTAACAAATTCGTAGTTTTATTTTGTTTTTCTCCATCTTGTGGTAGGTTTTCAAGACTTAAAAGAAGAGATACAGCTTTTGAAAATTGACGGCAAACTCTCGTCAAGAAATTAATGTTTGACACAAGCAAAAGTATATAAGTAGATCGAGTTAAGATATATACCTACCACAGTGTCAAGTATTATGACTACTATAAGTATTTTAATTGTTGTTCAATTATAGAATGGTGAAGAACAGAGTTGGAAGTCTTCTAATATATTTTGCCAATATAACCATGCATATGCTTGTCCAAAATTCAGGTGGGATTGTATAGCTTTAGAAAATAAATAATCTGTTTTGGGATATCAATAAGGTCAGTGTTTATTTTTTATTACAATTACTTTCTATGATTTCATTTATCACCAAAAAAGTTTTTGATGTTCTATAGTCTATACAACTATTGAGAAGTAACAACTCGAATACCCTCGATTTAGTGGATTCATTTCACTCAAAATGCAATTCGCGATCATGTATTTAACTATGATTTGTTTTAACAAAACAACCTTATCACCCCCCCCCCCCCCTCCTCCAATATCATAAAATAATAATCCTGGTGGATTTCTTTGTGATCATAATTCCGTGTGGTGTTATGGTTTTAATATTGAAAAAAAAATGAATTCGGTTTCAAATATATGATGAAGAATTCGAATCCATGAAACGTGAAATTGTCGATATAAAAGTATAAGTGGATAAGTAGAATGTTATGCGTTAATATAAACAAACAACATAGGAACACATTAATATTGATCGTCAGTTTGTTTTACCTACAGCTGCGGACGTCGCCCGAGAAAAACTCAAAATAAGCGCACCATGGAATTATTTTCTTTTATTTCTAGATATCGCGTAGCTTTGCACATATTAATTTTAATTGCATTTTAGCCTAAGACGGGATCTCTGAAATATGAGCAACTTGACAAAGTCCTGTTCGGAACAGGAAATTCTCTACGATTGAAAAAAATAATATTATGGAGGGTAGATTGCTATTGTTTCTCAATATTTTGAGACAGAAGTCTGAAATATCAAAGTTGCTATTCGACATGTGAATTATTCAAACAGAATGTCAGTGAGACATATTTCAATTGAATAATTCATTGTTTCTTTATTTTAAAAAAATTGTTTATATATTCCCGATTTAATCGGGTTTTATGTGGAAAAAGGAGAAACTATTATGAATATGTTTCTGTGGTAAATTCATTCAATAAAATTATTTTTTAGTACTTTTTTGCAATATAAATTGGGGTGTACATATAACATGCACGTAATTACCTGAGCTTTTCTGCTAAAATGTCACCGGTAACCCACAGGACTGTTCACGGTACAGCCCTCTGGCGACTGAACTTGCTCGGGAACGTTATGACGAAAAATGACGGGTGACGCATCGAAGGCTATCTGTCAATTTGCGGTATATATTCCTTGCATTATCAAGGTAAATTATGCGTAAATTTATGAAATATATAAATACTGAAATATTTCATACTATCAAGTAAATGAAAAATGCGTTCAGCACGTCAATATTGCAGTAATAAATCTGGATTATCATAACAGTTTCAATGTCTAATGAAAAACCAGCAGCAGGGGATCGGTTATTATCTGACTCACTCGAATTTTGACCGCTAAAATATACAGGCTGACATGTAGACTCGTAGACTAATAATTAATTTTCTCTCAGATGATCCGAGTGTCAAATGTTTTTATTGAATATTTCAGTGATTACAGTAGTTTGTTTAATTGTTTCAGAAGTCTGGCTCGATTGGACATGATTTTTCACGCATTCCATCCCATGAGAAGCTCAAACAAACGAAGCACTGTGCTGCTTGTAACCTTGACAACCATGATGATTTACATACTACTGTATGACGTGTCCTATCCGTATGACGTCACACCAAAGGGTGCATGGCTGAGTGAAATTTATCGGTTTGCAGAAAAATCTTTTCCTAGTGCGACCGTGACTCCAATCGCATCAAATAAGTCCAGTCAATGTTCAGCATGCCATTTTTATGATGTTTCCGGATTCGCAAGAGACCTTGGATTTAAATGTGTCGAAACTAGAACAAGCCCTGCAACAACAGTATGCTTATATGACGATTGGTCGGATATGTACATATCCCATGATATCCTTCATACTGGAGTATGGGAACCGAATGTACTAAAAGATTTCCAAGAAATTCTTGGACATAATCGACATTCCGGATTTATCGACTTGGGCGCAAACATAGGTTTCTACACTCTATTGGCTGCCAAGATGGGGCACAAAGTTTTAAGTGTGGAGCCGTATAGGGACAGTATCTACAGGATACATAGGGCCCTCTTCCTAGAAGGCCTAGGCAAAAACGTCTATGTCTTGGAAAATGGAATATCGGATAGACGAGAAAAGGCAACTCTTCGAAGGAGCGGGAACAACCAAGGAGATAACCAGCTGAAACTACAAGTCAAACCCTGTCAAGGTGCCTGTCCAGTAGTCATACAGACTTTAGTGCTAAACGATCTAGTCAAAGCCATTGGCGAGAACTTTTCTTCCGCGGTCCTCAAGTTGGACATCCAGGGCTTCGAACACCGAGCGTTCGATCGAGCAGGGAAACTCTTCAATAAAATTGACATACCTTACATCCTAATGGAGTGGTTCCTCATGAAAGGATTCTACGTGGCGTCAAATCATACCTCTTCGGACAAGTACATGGTGGAACAGATGTTGCATTTTCTGCTAGAGCGAGATTATAGACCGTACAGTTTGAGCTCAGATGGAGGCGGGCCTCTGGACCCAGCTCTGTGGCATGAATGGCCTTTTGATATAATATGGAGACGGTTACCTAACGTTGCTGAGAAACGAACAATGCAGAGTAATCACTTCCGAGTTTGGCCTCCGACATGAAATATGCATCCATTTTTATGTGGGAATTTTTGCTTCATTTTTGTATGCTTTTGTATTTTGTTGATATTTTTCCTTTACATTTTTACACGGTTATTCCGTGAATTACATTCCAAATAAACGACTTGAAGTCTAACGTTTTACATTGTTTTGTTCGATAAGAAAAGAAACAGCAAACAGCTTTATTTCTTACTTCCTAGAAATATTCTGACAGCAGTTTCTTGTATAATGTCGTGGGGGAAATTAGATCAAACTGAAGAACCAGTAATTTCCTAACACATTGTGAGAGTTTTGTTAGGAACAAGACATAAAGTGAGATTGTCTCTGAAACTGAGCGATGAGCAATTTGTATTGGCCGATAACATTTTTGTGAATATATTTATAGGCTCTGCATTGCACCAGTAAATCACCTAAAATATTACTCCAAATTCGTAAATGTTTTCGGTGCATACAATGTGCAAATTTAACTATTAAATTTGCGTGATATAACCATAAATAATGTGAAAATATCTTTATTTATGAAATACACGTCACATCCAGTTTCTAATCTCGCATTTACATGATCATGAAGTTACATAATATGTACAAAAGTAAAATGACATTTGAAATACCGGTAGTTTGTAACGTCTTTCTATATGTATTTATCACACCAATTATCTCCAGGTTTTCAGAAGCTTATCTAGATTTCCAGCTATAAACCTATGTAAAAATGAACAATCATTTTTTATTTACAAAGGCCAGAGTTTCCATGGTTACGAAACTAGCTGTCTGATGATAAATGCCACGGTGACTGTTGTCATGGTAACCCAGAGGCTAGCTGATCGTTTTGGGGCACCAAGCTGGTGAAAAATATAAAATTTTCACAATATTCACCTTTCTATCAATTTTACATGTAAAATTTACCTTTAAAACAAGTTAATGTACAGAAGCCCATTGGTTTTACTAGTTGATAACTATCAATTTTTTTAAATAATATACAGCAATGACAATTTGATTCACGACATCGTAGATGCTACAGAAAATATATAATGATATATAATATTTTATATAAAAAAAAGAAACCCAGACTGTTTAATTTTCAATTACCACACATTTATACTCATTTACCTACCGTGACATAATAGTTGCACATGTCCCCAGTACAGCATTCATAACACTCCCAGTCGTCGAACCAGTCCCTCTTACACTTGGGCATGGTATCATGGACCATCTGTTCACAAGTTGACCGGACAGCGCAATCCTTCCACACATAGTGCTGGCGGGTGCCGTATGGGATCCAGTATGGGGGTACTGGGGATCAAGAAGGGAATAATAATAATAATAATAATAATAATAATAATACAGTTCGATGATATAAAAGTTGAAAATAAAGAAGCATATATATATAGTTAATGGTATACTAGGACATTGTTTTCTCTCATTTACATGCACATAAATTTGTTATCTCTTATTTACAAGTCTCTAGCAATCCAATTATATTAAATGTACATTACTCATCAGTATTACTTACACCCCCATGCAATATGTGACATGCATATATCCTGGTGCTCTTCGCATTGTTTTGTCGTTTTTATACATTTATCCACATTTGAATCCTGTCTATTACACGCGTAACATTCCAGGCTAGAAACTGCAAAACGGAGAGATATTTTGAAACAGAATCGGAAATATAATTATTATGTTGATATGTTTGAAAGTATTGTGAATGTTTTTATTGTATATATGTATATCCGTTTCACTCACCTGTCTTCGCAAGCGAAAGTAATACCACCCACATATAAAAGTCTTTCATAACCCATTTTCCGGTATCCATGTTTTTTTTTTTATTTGAGTCCACAATCAAATATATATAAAAGTTCACATTTTGTTACAGAAATTGCGATTATTTTATGAAAATGTATGCTGATACTACGTTCCACCTGTATTTCGTTCGACAAGATACGTTTTGTTTATCAACCTCACACTACACGTCTATGTGAGTTAGGTGACAAAGTTCACGTTAGATCTTTGATTGAACTGATAACGCACTTATCGTGTGAATATAAATCTATAAGGCCATGAACACATTTGTCAGTCGAATACAATGGCTGCATACATTATCAATATAACGCTCTTTGGTATAAATCTCCGGGATTTGTTAAGTATATTTTATCAAAAGAATTTCCAAATGTAGTATATTTATATTTATTCACCAAAAATTAATGAATTACACGTGGTTCGCCCTGGTTCCAGTAATAAGAGGCTTGTGAAAACGAGACATCCCTCAATTGTATTGGAACTCTTCATGCAACGAGTAGGAAAATTAATTCCAAGATGGCAGCGCCCAGGAAAGCTGTCAGTTTGCTGAAAATGTCTGGAATTACGCGTATTTTGCCAAGTTTAAGAAACAAAAATGAATTCTGGAGGAGGATTTTGCAACTGAGCAGTTCATCAACTCCGAATCCAACACCGAAAGCGTATGACAGCGTGTTACGGTCTTTGAAATGGGTGCAGTCACTTGCTTGTTGTCAGCAAAATTTTACGGGTCACGGAAGGTGGCATATCTCAAGACAGAATAATGCCGATACGGACGAAAATGACAACATAAAACATTTACTGAGTAGCAGATTATCACAAAAACAAAATACGAGCTTGTTATTGAGAAGATTCAGCACCAGCCGTAAGTGAAAGTTGTCACTTTCGATACTTGTACGGGTTGGCGATCCATTATCGCAGCATCAGATCGTATTTTATGTTTTTTTTGGCGAAATCTACGAATTACAAAATTGGAAAATTTCCTAACGGAAATACGACGCCACAGTAATTGTGTTAGGTCGCTGATTTTATCGTCCACATACTCCTTTCTCCCCTGTCTCTCTGCTCACGAAACATTTGTAAAAATCATGCTTGGTGGGATAGTGAAAGTCCAAACCAATATCGTAAACACAATGAAACATGGTAACACCGATTTAAAAAAAAAACATATTGATGTGTACATTGACATGATTGATGGCTCTGAATCCATGGATTGTTGTGACTTTCTTCCAGGTCCACCGTCTAATAACGGAGACAGCGACCACAGTGATCCACCTAAAAATCCACTTCGTCTCATGGTCTTTGATGAAAAGATTTGGCCGCATCCATTCAAATCATTGCGCAACATGTTCATGTCGTTTCTCATCAGTGGTTACATGGAGAGAAGCTTCACGATGAAGCGTTTCCTCGATGGTGCTGAGCAGGTATGGCTACCAGTTTTTATACTCTTTTAAAAGGAAAAAACATCTGTTTACATTTTCATCAAATCACGATGTTGGTACATGTACAAGTACAACAGAGATAATCCAGTCCTGAGTTATGCGAACAATGTCAATACATGTAAATACTTCCAATAGGCTGTTACAATGGTGTCTCGCCTGATATCGAAAGGAAAGTTTGATGAATTGGACGGTCTAGTCACCAAAGATGTAAGTAATACATGTATTTCCCTGCTCATCACGTAAAATACTTCAAACAATATGTATCACACCACACGCTTGACAGTATATGCTAAGAATAAAACTTTTTTTCTCATCAATCTATCAAAGAGAACAAATTGAATCTTGTGATATTGCGTAATGTATATCGAACATAATCTTGTATAAAATGCTGCTCTGAAAATCTAAACATTTGATTGCCATCCAGTTTCCAAAAATTCATGATTGCATTTACCAACCTGATTATAACCATTGCACTTCTTTTCCATTCTAATGAACCTGCAGGCTATATGGGAGATCAAGAAACACTACAACATCCTGGACCCGAAACAGAAGGAGATGTTGGCAGTGGATCCCAGGGACCTGTTCTACAGATTTGTCTACGAGATCGGCATGATCTTTGATGACCAGACAGGTCAGTGACTCGCTGGAGTAATGTACGTATTTATAGACGCAAAATGCACTGGAAAAAAATGTATGATAAATCTGTAATCGAGGAAATCCTGAATAAATTTTGACATCACAGATAAAATGATTTTCGAAAAGTTGAGTAGAATTTTCTGGAAGTTGAACTTCTAGTAACGGTAGAAATTTGGTGAATCCAACCTCAACAAATTGAAAATTGTATTCATTCTACCACTAACTTTGCCTAAATTAGTCAACATGAACTTGTCATATATAGCTCCTTGTGAGTTTACCATGAGACTGTTGCTATGGTTACAGAGAAGCGTTTTGTGGAGATCACTGCAGTGTTTCAAGGATACCACGGACTAGCTGCGATGAAGGATCGAGGCGAGCACTCGATGCAGTACGAACCTAACGTGGAGGAAGCGGGGGAGCTGGTCTACGTCTGCAACTATCGGTGTGTACATGTATAAGTAAAACAAGAATAGTTTTTGAAAAATGTCCAGCTGTACTCATGAACTTATTGGAAGATAATTTTTGCTTTCATACGTGGACTTCTTCATGGAGTAATATGTAATTGCTTGGTTGAAGAATTACAGTTAAAAGTGACTGAAAGTTAAGAGTGAAAACTAGATCAGGATTTAGATATAAATTGAAATGTATTCTGAGTTTGAACTTTTTGAAATTCAAATCTAGACATCTTGAAGGGTACAAATCATATTTTAGCTTTACTTGATTCACAAATTGGATACTTACCTAATGTGTGTTCTCCAGTATCATGTTTTGAAAAGATGAATTTTTCTTTATTTGCACAAACTACAACCAGTGTACTTGAGTCAGGGGATTTGAAGCAATAGATAGTTTATATAAGCTACTTGTATACTATATTCCTAATATTTGTTCATATCAATATATATTTCCATGTTTTCCAGGTTCATAAGAGAGTACACCAAGGAATTAGTCGAGTCTTCAGACTGGATCATCAACAAACTCAACCACTTCTCTCCAAAAGATATCGTCAAAGAATCCGGCTTCTTTGACAGATAGTCTGTACTTTAGGCATATCTTTGTGATTTTGTAAAGGCAAATTACATTCATGTTATTAGCGTGAATTAGTTTGAACTTGGTGTGTACACTTTCAGAAATTGAGGCCGGAGAATAAAACTTTGTAAATCCCAGATTCAACTGAATTCAACAGAAAAGTTAGAAGAAACCAGCGTAGAAGTACATGTTGTGTTCCTTGTAAAATGGAATAAAAGTGGTATTTATGTATACAAAAGGCAGCTTAACATCATTACATGTATGACTGCAATGAACGGTATCTGTCATGAAATGATTCTAACAATACAAAATGTCATGTTGTTTAATATCATATGGATATTACCAATTCTGTCATTTTTGTGATCATTATGTACACTCAGCTGGTTTGACTTTATGTACTTGTATGTATTGTGTAACATGGCTCAACTCAACCTTGATACCGGTAAATAAGATGTATCTTGCGAGTACAAACTTTACTGTAAATATTGCTGGTGGTAGCCACAGATTCATATATTGGGTGCTTGTTTTCAGTTTCATGTTGCAGTTGAATGGCAAGAGAGTATGTAACAACAAGATAATATGTAACAAATATTTTGATATATTGCATATCAAATAAATCATGCGTTTCATTTCCCGATGTTCTCAATATCGAGTGCAGTTTTGGTTGATGAACTGAAAACTACATTTTGATAATAATCATACCGGTACATGTTGGCCTATGCACATCCACAAACCGTCCACCATTTCTTGGGTCATTTGTTTTATGTAGACATAAAAGATCTCAAGGCAATAAGATATACATTTATTGAAGATGACCTTGTAAATGTGTGTATTTTATTGAATAGGTTTGGACATTTGAAATGTATACACATAGGTATGTTCGTTACAATAATCATTTGGATCTTAACAATTCAGAGCAATTAATACCAGTAGGCCTACCAGTAATTCTAAAACAAATTACATGTACTTTAAATTTAATTTCAAAGCACAACATAATATAGTGACATGCATAATCACTGCATATATTTTCTGGTACATGTATAGTTAAGATCCACGGAACATTACTATATCAAAAAATTTTGCCATTTCCTTGAAGAATGTACAAAGTTACAGCAATTGTTTACTGAGCGAAAACGACCAAATTGGAACAGTCAACTTTCAATTTCATCGCACAATTTTAGTTTGAACTTTCAAACATAATGTACATAGCATTAACCACTCTTTCAAGCAAATTCAGTTCGAATCATGTCATCGTTTTTTCTACCACTCAAGTAATCATAAACAACAGACCCGAACAGAAGTAAAAAACGAAACAAAAGTATTTTGAACACCCTGTACCAGCTCAACTTGTGATACGGTCGATGAGTTCCGTCCTATCGTAGTACGCATTCTCAGGAAAGTACCCGAACGCGTACACCTCCACAACGACCATGATGCTCATGATGATACCAATGAACGAGCAGCCGTAACTGACGTCACTCAGCACTTGAGCCGTTTTCTCCAAACCAGAACGGTTTTTGCTTATTGATATCGCTGAAAAAACGAAAAGAGAATTTAAGAAAAAAAATATTGAGTGTCTCACATATATATATATCAAATAATATATATATCACTAGTATGCTATATCAATTGGTGCACGTACATATTAGTACACGTTTAATATTTTCAGGTAGGAACTAAATTTTTAACAAAACATGAAGCAGGAGCGGATCCATTGAGGAAGTTGGCATGGTTGCAGATGGCAACGCTGGGTCTTCGGCGCGCCGTAAGCCTCTCGAGAATACGTTGTGATTTCTGATATTTCAGACGATTTCCTGAGGTGTAGTTTGCAAGTGTGTATGTGCAGTTTGGGTATTTAATAATAGACATCGATCCGCTCTAAGATTTTTGGGGCCCTGTAAGGCCCCGAAATTGTTATTGGAGTTTTAGTATTAGTTTTAGTATTTATTTTTAGTTTCCGGACGATAACTGGAAAAATATTTATGCAATAGTTGCAGAACTCTGCATGGAGGTTCATATGCCACCAGGGAAGAACCCTATTGATTTTGGGATCGATCCGTCAAACGACCTTTGACCTAGAGGTCAAAATAATTTTTTGCTGAGTCATCCTTGAGGCATCCTGCATATCTCGGAAACGGTGCGTCGTAGAGCGAAACAGACGTTATTTTCGGACTCGTCGCCCCAGACAATCATGTCTAAGGGGTATTATGGATGAACTTTGACCTTGACCCGAATTTTTTTTGCCGAGTCGGCATTTTTCGTTTTCGTCGATATCTCGGAAACGGTGCGTCGTAGAGCGAAACGGACGTTATTTTCGGACTCGTCGCCCTAGACAAACATGTCTAAGGGGTATGTCTAAGGGGTATTATGGATGAACTTTGACCTTGACCCGAAATTTTTTCGCCGAGTCGGCAGTTTTCGTTTTCATGGATATCTCGGAAACGGTGCGTCGTAGAGCGAAACGGACGTTATTTTCGGACTCGTCGCCCTAGACAAACATGTCTAAAGGGTATTATAGATGAACTTTGACCTTGACCCGAAATTTTTTGCCGAGTCGGCATTTTTCGTTTTCGTCGATATCTCGGAAACGGTGCATCGTAGAGCGAAACGGACGTTATTTTCGGACTCGTCGCCCTAGACAAACATGTGTAAGGGGTATTATGGATGAACTTTGACCTTGACCCGAAATTTTTTTGCTGAGTCGGCATTTTCCGTTTTCATCAATATATCGGAAACGGTGCGTCGTAGAGCGAAACGGACGTTATTTTCGGACTCGTCGCACTAGACAAACATGTCTAAGGGGTATTATGGATGAACTTTGACCTTGACCCGAAATTTTTTCGCCGAGTCGGCAGTTTTCGTTTTCATGGATATCTCGGAAACGGTGCGTCGTAGAGCGAAACGGACGTTATTTTCGGACTCGTCGCCCTAGACAAACATGTCTAAAGGGTATTATAGATGAACTTTGACCTTGACCCGAAATTTTTTGCCGAGTCGGCATTTTTCGTTTTCGTCGATATCTCGGAAACGGTGCATCGTAGAGCGAAACGGACGTTATTTTCGGACTCGTCGCCCTAGACAAACATGTGTAAGGGGTATTATGGATGAACTTTGACCTTGACCCGAAATTTTTTTGCTGAGTCGGCATTTTCCGTTTTCATCAATATATCGGAAACGGTGCGTCGTAGAGCGAAACGGACGTTATTTTCGGACTCGTCGCACTAGACAAACATGTCTAAGGGGTATTATGGATGAACTTTGACCTTGACCCGAAATTTTTTCGCCGAGTCGGCATTTTTCGTTTTCATGGATATCTCGGAAACGGTGCGTCGTAGAGCGAAACGGATGTTATTTTCGGACTCGTCGCCCTAGACAAACATGTCTAAAGGGTATTATAGATGAACTTTGACCTTGACCCGAAATTTTTTGCCGAGTCGGCATTTTTCGTTTTCGTCGATATCTCGGAAACGGTGCATCGTAGAGCGAAACGGACGTTATTTTCGGACTCGTCGCCCTAGACAAACATGTCTAAGGGGTATTATGGATGAACTTTTTGACCTTGACCCGAAATTTTTTTGCCGAGTCGGCATTTTTCGTTTTCGTCAATATCTCGGAAACGGTGCGTCGTAGAGCGAAACGGACGTTATTTTCGGACTCGTCGCCCTAGACAAACATGTCTAAAGGGTATTATAGATGAACTTTGACCTTGACCCGAAATTTTTTGCCGAGTCGGCATTTTTCGTTTTCGTCGATATCTCGGAAACGGTGCATCGTAGAGCGAAACGGACGTTATTTTCGGACTCGTCGCCCTAGACAAACATGTGTAAGGGGTATTATGGATGAACTTTGACCTTGACCCGAAATTTTTTTGCCGAGTCGGCATTTTTCGTTTTCATCAATATCTCGGAAACGGTGCGTCGTAGAGCGAAACGGACGTTATTTTCGGACTCGTCGCACTAGACAAACATGTCTAAGGGGTATTATGGATGAACTTTGACCTTGACCCGAAATTTTTTCGCCGAGTCGGCATTTTTCGTTTTCATGGATATCTCGGAAACGGTGCGTCGTAGAGCGAAACGGACGTTATTTTCGGACTCGTCGCCCTAGACAAACATGTCTAAAGGGTATTATAGATGAACTTTGACCTTGACCCGAAATTTTTTGCCGAGTCGGCATTTTTCGTTTTCGTCGATATCTTGGAAACGGTGCATCATAGAGCGAAACGGACGTTATTTTCGGACTCGTCGCACTAGACAAACATGTCTAAGGGGTATTATGGATGAACTTTGACCTTGACCTGATATTTTTTTGCCGAGTCGGCATTTTTCGTTTTCGTCAATATCTCGGAAACGGTGCATCGTAGAGCGAAACGGACATTATTTTCGGACTCGTCGCCCTAGACAAACATGTCTAAGGGGTATTATGGATGAACTTTTTGACCTTGACCCGAAATTTTTTTGCCGAGTCGGCATTTTTCGTTTTCGTCAATATCTCGGAAACGGTGCGTCGTAGAGCGAAACGGACGTTATTTTCGGACTCGTCGCACTAGACAAACATGTCTAAGGGGTATTATGGATGAACTTTGACCTTGACCCGAAATTTTTTCGCCGAGTCGGCATTTTCGTTTTCATGGATATCTCGGAAACGGTGAGTTGTAGAGTGAAACGGACGTTATTTTCGGACTCGTCGCCCTAGACAAACATCTCTAATGGGTTTTATTGATGAACTTTGACCTTGACCCGAAATTTTTTTGCCGAGTCGGCATATTTTGGTTTCGTCGATATCTGGGAAACGGTGCCTCGTAGAGCGAAACGGACGTTATTTTCGGACTCGTCGCGCTAGACAAACATGTCTAAAGGGTATAAATGAACTTCGACTTTGACCCGAAATTTTTTGCCGAGTCAGGATTTTTCATTTTCGTCGATATCTCGGAAACGGTGCGTCGTAGAGCGAAACGGACCGTATTTTCGGACTCGTCGCCCTAGACAAACATGTGTAAGGGGTATTATTGATGAATTTTGACCTGGAGCTGAAATTTTTTTGCCGAGTCGGTATTTTTTTTTTTCGTCGATAACTTGGAAACGGTGCGTCGTAGAGCGAAACGGACGTCATTTTCGGACTCGTCGCCCTAGACAAACATGTCTGAGGGGTATTATTGATGAACTTTGACCTTGACTCAAAATTTTTTTGCCGAGACGGCATTTTTCGTTTTCGTCGATATCTTGGAAATGGTGCCTCGTAGATCGAAACGGACGTTATTTTCGGACTTGTCGCCCTAGACAAACATGTTTAATGGGTATTATGGATGAACTTTGACCGTGACCTTAAATTTTTTTGCCGAGTCGGCATTTTTCATTTTTCGTCCATATCTAGGAAACGATGTGTCGTAGAGCCCATGGCAAACATGTTTTAAATATTAAGAATTAGTCCTAACACCGAAATGCCTCCAAGGCATCTTTAGGCCTTGACGTCTAGTTTATAATTTATAGCCGTATTCGTATATTTTTGATATTTTTGTGACACGTTTCCAGTACGTCTAATGACTATACAGTAAGTCATATGTTGTGAAACTTTTGATGACCATGAATTTGACCTACGATAACCTGGAGTTTTCAAAATCAATTCAAGATAGACCCTTAGTCATTCGTTATGAGCATAATAGGATGTCATATATGGTGGATGTTGTAGTGACCTTGAAATTGTGGGGACAGTTGGCGCAGTCAGTTAAGGCGCTCGTCTCGTGACCAGTAGGTTGTTGGTTCGAGCCGCGGCGCTGGCGCTGCTGTGTTGGCTGTCTAGCACCCTTGGGCAAGGTGTGTACCACAGTGTGTCTCGGTTCACTCAGTCGTATAATTGAGTACCCGATTGGCAGTGTTGGCAATTGTACGTGTGTCCTAGTCACCTTGCGCCAATATGGCGGCAATAAGTCTCTGACAAATAGGTGATTGTCCATGGACCCCAGGGAGTCGGAAAGTGGTTCCTGGCCATATATCGGGGGTAATAATTGTGAAGCGCTTTGAGCAGGTTTCTGAAAAAGCGCTATATAAAAACTTCACATTATTATTATTATTATTAAATTAAACTCGGATGACATTGATTGGTATTGGCATTGACGTCTGACATGAAATGTGCATATTGGCATTTACAGATATTACACTTGCAAATAGAGCTTGGGAATATATTATGGCATAATGGGACTCAAGTATGATACATCTACTGGTGACCTTGAACTTGACCAGGTCTTAAGGTCACGTTTAGCTGGGATTGTGTAAATTGGTGTCTTCAGACAAAACGCTTGTGGATACTGCCTACGTTTGTATTGTGATCAAATAAACCGTATATGTTGGATCTTTTCATGATCTTAAAGTCGACCTCAAAAGACCTCACGTTTGACCAGATATAATAGGGCTTTGGTATGTATTATGAGCATATAGGACGTCTCATAATATAAGTTGGATTTTTTGGTGACCATGAACTTGACCTCAGTGGTCAATCTCAAGGTCACATTGACGTGAATTTAAAGGCATGTAGATAGGGCTTTGGTATGTAGTATGAGCACATAGGACGTCTTATATGTTGGATTTTTGGGTGACCATGAACTTGACCTCAGTGGTCAATCTCGAGGTCACATTGACGTGACTTATGTAAATTGGCCTTAGTCTTGGCCTTGGCAAAATGATGACAGTCTTAGGGTTGAATTACGCTACCTTCAGCATTATGAAACTCAATAGCGCATTTGGTCCATGTCTGCCGGTAAGCTACATGCACAACACCCTTGGTGATTTGTTTTCTGTATTGTTATAATGTGTATTTAAAAACCATATAGCACACAAGTTCATTTCAAAAGGAAACTTATACAAGTAGACATAAAATTAACGTATATTGTGGCCTACTCACCGCTACAGACAATAGCCACAGCCCCAAACACAGGGTTGAAAAACGTTGCCACAATAGCGAACGCAAGATAGGATTGCACCGACATTTTATCTGGAAAAAATAGTTAAATTGGTTTTAAAAGCCTAGAATCAGTCCTCCCGATATGCAAAATAATATAAATTTGAAATTTAAACACTATAGCTTTTTAAATTAATGTGAAAAATTAAAAACTAACACGAAGACTCGATTTGTGACAATCCATATATTTTTAGCAACATGACAACACTTGTATTCTCCGATTTTTCTAAATCGTTTACACTGTTTTTCGCAGATATTTTCGCGATGCTGAATAGTATCGTTCTATAACTTGGAATACTTCACCTAGGAGTCAAACGGCAATTATCTACTGAATTTCAGACTTGAAAATATCGTCAAAAACCAGTGTAAACAAGTTGGAAAGACCAGAGTATACATTATTATACACAGTATCTTTCACCTGTTTGGAGATTTCAACCTACATGTACCGAATTTATCGCCAATTCTCTGATTTCCAAATTTTCAGGCTGAAAAGTGTAATATAACCCTCCTATTTAGATGAAATTTGTTCGGTGTTTGTGTTTTCGAAGATGGCCTATTTTTTTCACATCACTTTGTAGACAAACAAAATACATCTATATAGTTGGAAGGCGAACACGAAGAGCTTGACATACAAGACACGCTTTGCTGAGCATCCACAAAAATATACACTGCGTCAAAAAAACCGGTATGCTAGTATTTATGAATATTAATATGCGGTGAATATATATATATCATAGTTTTTATTATATCACTATTTATTTTATTAGAAATACCATAGCTGTTTTAGCCCTGCAATAATTAACTGATATTAATATTATGTCATGAATGAAATAGACTGGAAAAACGATAACATTTTGTATTCACTACTTTTAGATAAGCAGTGTACGATGGAAATTTATTTAAATGAAGATACATGAATGCACATGTAAACATAGCTTGCTCGCTTCAACCAGACTACACTGTATATATGCAGAGCCTATAAAATGTGATATAAACGGGTTTAAGGTCACAGTCACTTTGAATAATATGCCGATACCCGGCCTATATTCTAATGTTATTGATTTCGTACCATGTGTGTGTGTAGATTGGGTCAGCTACATTTGATACAGGTAGATTCTACATAAATAGTCATGACAGTTTTCCTATCGGGGTTATGTGGGTTCACAGTGATGCGAAATCAGTTTTGCGTCCTTAGACCTCTTTAACGGTAGCAGATATGTACAATGCAATGAATATCGTGTGAATAATAATACACCAACATTGGATTCATTTTCATATATACGAATTTATTATATTATTTTATATTTTTAGTTTTCAAATCGTAATATTGCATCAAATATATCTATGTACTTGCATTATCATAATTCCTTACCTAAATTTCAGACATCCAAATTTTTTGCGGAAACAAAACAATCAAAACAAAACAAAACAATTTTGAATTTGTTGCATTTTTTATTATGTATTTCGAACAAAAAAAAACGACACATTTGCTGACCCTCACAAATTGCCACGTTTGGATGTGATTTCACCTACATTTAGTACCTACGAATTTTCACATATCGTCACCCCCCGATCCCCCCCCCCCTCCCCCGAAGACATATGTCGTAAGGCCATGTTGTTGTTGTTGTTTTTTCTTTTTGGTTTCCCGTCGGTGTACCGGTGAAAATAACAATTTGAGAACACACAGTTTTTGGTCGTTTTCCCTCTAAAACAATGTTTTCTATCCTCAAAAACAGTGCACATCTAAAAGGATAGTGAGTGGTTTTTATTTTGTCTGCTTCTCCTCTGTTATGTATCAGTACAGTTTTTATATCTTAGCAATTGAATGGTCAAATACCTTTTTTTTTCAAAAAAAAATCCCCAACATTTTTTCAGCATTTACTTTGTTTGTGATAATAATAATAATAAACGTCTGTTTTTTTTCTGGCCTGCTTGTACTTCTCAAACAAAAGTTGACGGGAAACAGAGAAAAAACACAACTTGGCCTAAATTTCTGGTGCCGTAGATATACCATCGGCAAAAAAAAAAGATTCCGAAATTGTCCCGATGGCCGACGTATAACATTACTCTCTTCGGTCGCTGCGTGACCAATATGAGCTACCGTAGAGTCTAACATTGCCTGGTGGGGGTTCACACCGCTTGACTGATCGTCAATGAACGTAGGCGCCCTGGCATTGTACCTTTAAACATAGGGCCTCGTATAAATCTATAAATAAAACCATTCCGGCTTTTTGTGTTGATGTTGTCTGTCACCTTTTCGTTGGAATATTTAGAGGTGATTTTTCGTGGCCGCATATGACCTCAGAAATAAGGGATGCAATAAGACCGACTTACGTTGATTGTGCGGATGTATGGGATAAATTAGGTTAATATCCTGTAATTTATGGTGATTTCACTGTGTATATATGCTGATGCAAGCATCCACTTCCAACATCGTTACTTCAGAGGAGCAGATCTTCTCGGAATAATAACAAACAAGGTAAGAGTTTCTTCTGGGTGTTTTTTTCTATGTGAACAAAGAAAAGGACAAATTGCGCAGGAAAACGCATTTATTCTATCATTCATATGTTTGTACGTTTAAATAACACAAACAAATTGTCTCTTGCAGATATGTGATCTGTATTTCACAAGTAATATAGAGGATTTCAGTTCGAATATTTCAATTTTCACAAGTGTACATATATATGTCCGAAAACTCCATGTAAATATATAGGACATATATAAATATGTGAGCACAGTACGATTCATGCGCACATGTGTTTATCTTTGCATCACAAGACGACCGTCGAAGCATATCACAGATGTCTTTACATCGTAAACAACAAAGTTTTTATTCTCCCACCGAATTATATCGTTCAATTTTTCTTTTTGTCCTCTTTATGTATACAATCTAGCCTAATGTTTCTGTTTTTTTTTACAGTGACAAAAACACAGTATGGAGCATGAACTGAACAAGAGAAACAGTGTGCCTGGATATGTTCCTTGCGTTGAGATGAGTATGTGTGAATTAAAGCCCTAATTCTCATTAATTTATACATTATTGAATAAGTTATTCATCGGTTTACCGGAATCATGTCTGATAACAAACGGTTGTAAACGAGAGAAACCCTTGCTCATTTTAATCGATATAGAAATTTCAATTAAGCTCACGCTAAGATTGCCTTATGATTCAAATACAATATCTGAATTATTTGCAATTTCCAGGTGACCCCGAGTTCCGGAAAAGCTGTAGTTTTGATGATATTGATGCAATTCAGCCAGTTACAACTGCTCAAGTTACCCATGACGCACACGGGCAAGTTGCCTATGTGAATAATA
This sequence comes from Terebella lapidaria, assembly GCA_949152475.1. Lineage (NCBI taxonomy): Eukaryota > Metazoa > Annelida > Polychaeta > Terebellida > Terebellidae > Terebella > Terebella lapidaria. The sequence goes on along the minus strand of OX424570.1, from coordinate 13,466,484 downwards.
ACCACAGTGGTTCAGATTTGGAGAAGGGGAAAAGAGATGTCAATTGGAAACCCAATGATTACGTAGAACTCAGCATCGTGGCTTGTATCTTCAATTTCATCTTTGGACTGGTAGCCTTGGTTTTATCATGTAAGTATCTTGTTTAAAGTATTGTAATTTAGATATTATATTGCACATGTCTTTCAAAGTGTTGGAATATGATGCTCTTTTAATGGGGGAAATTATGATGATAAAAATATTACAAAACATTTTATCTTCTTGGAAATCCGTATATAGTAATTTTCCTTCCTACATCACTGTATTGAACATGTATGTTGTATGAATTTACAGTACATGTATGTGTGAAGGTATATGAACTGTGAAGTTTCATTTTTGCACTATTATATTGAAATGTATTGTTCTATTCACAGTGAAATCACAAGAGAAATGGACGTTGGGTCGTCGAAAACCAGCCAAGTGTCTGGGAATCTTTTCCATGATCGTCTCGGCAGTTGCAATAATCTCGACCCTTGTCATCATTTTCGTCTGCTTATGGTTTTTCTTGCCACGTGATATGTCAGGTGATGAGTAACCATGACAACGAGAGTCCATCACTTTAATGTTTGCCAACTAATAACAAAGATACTGCATGAAATGTTGTGTGTGTGTTTTTTACCATTCCGTTTTTCATTGAATGCCATGCAGAAATTCGTTATTTGTTGTAAATATTTGATGTAGAATTTCTAATAAACGTTTTACATGTCCATGTGTAACACCGACCATTTTTAATTAATGTATGCAATGCTATGTACATGTAAAAAAATATGATAATGGTGCTGATCCAGATTTCAACTTCAGATGCTAATGACATGTTTTCATTGTCCACAATACATGAACGTGTTCAAACTGTTTTGTCTATGGATCTGATTGTCAATTCAGATGAAAATGTCCCATCCCCTGATGGAATTTTGTGACGATGTGTATTGTGAATATAAATATAGATTCATATTTTTCTGGGTTAGAATAGTATTGTCTATAAATGCAGTATTAAAATACACAAGAGTAAGACTTGAAAAACACTATACAAATACTAGTATTGTAATGTAAACATGTATTTGGTGATTTGGTGTTGATAATATTGAAATGTTCATCATATTCTGTCATGTTTATTCCATGTCTTTTAGTCAGTAATAAATCTTTTCAATCACAAAAAGTATTTGTTGAATAATGTTCACCTTATTTTTATTGAAATAGACAGATACACCAATTTTATCCTGTAAAATTACAAATATACTTATTTTCATTAGTTTTTTCTCAAAACTTCAGACTTCTATCCGGAAAGATAGAAGTTGGCAATCAACAATCTATGTCCATTATGAATGAGATCTCGTGAATTCGAGCAAGTACGGGAATTTTGTAATACATGTATTCATATACATTAGGTTTTTTCTTGCAATTAAATCAGAAGACAATTACAATTTGCTACCAGGGGATAGGGGCAGGCCTATGCGAATTAGCCCTATAAATAGATTTCGCAAAAAGGGTAATTTTCCCCTTCAACTCCGGATTGAGTGCCTTCAAACGTAGAGGTAATTCCACAAAAGATTACAATAACTGATACGAACGAGAAATAAAAGTACATATAGGAATGATAAGCTATCATTTGTTGAAATTCCTAATCCATGTGCATGTCGATATAATTACATATCACCATCTTAGTTGTACATGCTATGAAAAGTGTAGGCCTATATAAGAATTTTCACATACACTATGGTGAATAACTATATATTCTACATCGTCGAATCTTGCAGCCCGTACTCCAAAACGAAATCTCTTGTTTATTCATTTTTATCAGTACATAGATCTAAAGGCGCCCACTGGCTTTGAAAAAGATGACGCACACATGCAGGAGACAATCCTAGCCAGTAGGCTTGGGGTCTGGGGCCCTATAAAAGCCAAAGGGGTCTAGATGCTCTCTGGTTGAATCTGGCGTTTTGCGGGTACCTAATACAGTCCGATTTTTGTGTGTGACGAAAATAAAATTATCAATGAACGACATCACGTTAGCCTATTTAATACATGTAGAGTAAATCACTAATACTACCCGGTATATACCTGTGCCTGTGGAATTCCATAGCATGTCGTTTTTCAAAGCATAAAGTATTGTGTGGGCTTTCCATAACCGGAAGTGAACTCAACGTGGACGAAATAATTTTGTTTTCTTCGCATATAAAACATACTTAGCTTGAGGAAATATCAAATTATCGACGAACTTCGGATCATTTTACAATAACAGATACCGCATCGGTAAGTTTTACCCGATTATTATGCCAAGTTATGACAAAATCCATCTATTTCCGCCTCGATCTTTTTCAAATCGCCCTATTATCGCTCACACATTGTCCATGGGTTACTTATTATTGCGCCATATGATATTCTGTTTGCAGCAGGCAGTAATATATGCGATGAGATCCCCTTCACATGTAGTAAGTGTGTCTTGTCAACGCTACCCAGTATATCTCAAGATGCCACGCCTGAGTGCGAAACTGACTTTTTTGATATGGAAACAAACAACGATACAGAATCAGAGTGTGTAACAGACACAGACACAAACTCTCGACAGACTGACAATCTGAAGTCCTGTTTCAATACTCGGGGTCTTCATATTTTACATTTGAATGTGCGAAGCCTCCTACCTAAGATAGACGAGATCAGGAAGATTGCACAGGATACCCGCGCTGCGATTCTCTGCTTCACAGAGACTTGGTGTGACGATACTATCTCCAGCTCTGAAGTGGATATCAAAAACTACGTGTGTGTGCGTAAGGATCGTAACCGGCATGGGGGTGGAGTTTGCATGTATATACGCAATGACCTCGCATACAAGCAGCGAACAGACTTGGATCGCGAAGACCTGGAAGTGCTGTGGGTGGAAGTCTTCATCCCGAAATCCAAGCCCATCCTGATCGCCACTGTCTATAGACCGCCAGATCAGCATGACTTCTACACACGTATGGAAGACTGCTGTCAAAACTGTGAGCAATTTCTGTCATGTGAGACAATTATTATTGGTGATGTCAATACCAATGTCATGTATGAACATAGGGTCAGTTCTCTGTCCAAAGCTATGAAAAAATTTTGTTCTAGTTTTGGATTAAAACAACTCATTAGTGAACCGACCAGAATCACTGATATGTCTCGCTCAATAATAGACCTCATTTTTGTATCTGATGATGATAAGATATCCAAAAGTGGAGTTGTGGAAATTGGGATCAGTGATCATCTCATGGTATATTGTACAAGAAAGGTACAGAAGACTAAAATAGGTGGTCACATGAATGTACAATTGAGATCACTTAAACATTATGATATTTCTGTCTTCACGTCTAGGTTGTCGTCCTTGAACTGGTCTGTTGTAACAGATAACCAGAACATTGAGAATGCCTGGTTGAACTTTAAGACTATGTTCTTAACAGTACTAGATTCAGTGGCACCTATAAAAAACATTAGAATCAAGCAACGGTCTGAACCTTGGCTTAATGAAAACATATTGCATAGTATAGCTAGCAGAGACCAAGCTTTGAAAGAGTTTAAAAAAACTAATGATAAAAGTAAATTTTCAGTTTTCAAGAAACTCAGGAACAAAACGCAGAAACTCATAGATAATGCAAAACGTTCTTTCTATAAGGAGAAATTTGCTGAACACAGACATTGTCCTAAAAAGCTTTGGCAATCCCTTAAAAATTTGGGCACATGTAAAAGTGTCAAAGGTAAAACAAGCAGCATTGGATTGAAAGTTGATGGTGATATTGTGTTTGATAAGGTTACAGTTGCAGAAAGGTTTAATGCATTTTTTACATCTGTAGCTCAAGAGCTAGTCAATGCTTTGCCTATACCCAGTGGAAAATTTGGTTTCACCCATGTATCTCATTATTATGTTAGTAAAGGTGTTGTACCAGCATCTTTCTCTCTAAAACCTGTTGACCTAACATATATCACTGATGTGCTAAAGACTTTGAATACATCTAAATCAACTGGTCTGGATGCCATGCCGTCAAGGTTCATTAGGGACTCTGCGGACGTGATAGCACCAGCTATAAACCACATTATGAACTTATCTTTGTCACATGGTATTGTACCCAATGACTTCAAAAAGGCACGAGTGGTTCCATTGTATAAAAAGTCAGATAAAACGGTAGCCGGTAACTACAGACCGGTATCGGTGTTGAACATCATGTCAAAAGTACTTGAACGTATTGTATACAACCAGGTTCGAGACTACATGCAAGAACACAATCTATTGTATGAGTATCAGTCCGGGTTCAGAGAGAATTATTCTACGGAATCATGTCTCATAAAGCTTACAGATTATATCCGGTCACAAATTGATGATGGTAAATATTGTGGTATGATCATGTTAGATCTACAAAAAGCGTTTGATACGGTCGACCATGAAATATTGTTGTATAAGCTCCAGGCCTTGGGTTTTGACTCTAGTGGTGTGAATTGGATGAAATCATATCTCAGTGACCGTGAACAGGTAGTTGATGTACAGGGAGCTGTGTCATCATTTCTTCCAATTACTTGTGGTGTACCTCAAGGGTCCATCTTAGGTCCACTCTTGTTTTTAATCTACGTGAATGACATGGAAGCTGCTGTAAATTGTAAGTTACTACTATATGCAGATGATTCCACACTAATAGTGTCAAATCGGAATGTACATGTGATTGAGAGTGTGCTCAGTTCTGAGTTACAGTCAGTTAAAGCATGGCTCGATGATAACAGGTTATCGCTTCACTTAGGCAAAACTGAGTCTATCTTATTTGGTAACTCACATCAACTAAAAAAGTGTTCTCAACTTAATGTGGTATGTAATGACACTTTGATTGTACCCAAAGACTCTATAAAGTACCTTGGTGTTCTGCTTGATCAAAGCATGAGTGGTGAGACCATGGCTGCCTCTGTCATCAAAAAGGTTACCTCCAGAATAAAATTCCTGGGCAGAAAATCACAGTACCTTGATGTAAGTACAGCAAAACTACTAGCAAATGCTATAGTACAGTGTCAGTTTGACTACGGGTGTTGCTCTTGGTACAATGGTCTCCCTGTAAACACGAAACACAAACTTCAGATTTGTCAAAACAAGCTCATCAGATGTGTGCTTAAATTATCATCTCGATGTCATGTTGGTAAAATCCATTTTGAAATGTTAAATTGGCTCCCAGTCCAAGAACGAGTTCATCATCTCCAGTTATGTCATGTTAAGCGTATCTTATCTGGCTCTGCTCCATCTTATTTGTCTTCTAATTTTTGTTACACAACTGAGGTCCACTCACATAATACTCGCCATAGTCGTAACGGTCTAGTCCTACCCCGCTTTCGTACAGTCATGGGTAAAAATAGTTTTAATTACAGTTCTATTATGCAGTGGAATGATTTACCAGTCCACTTACAATGTATTAGCACATTTTCAACTTTTAAAAAGGAAACTAAGGTTTACCTATCGGATAAAATTATTTTGTAAAATTGTATTTACTATTGTACACCATTCTAATCATTTTAAAGCATACTAGTCAACTTATTTGTGTTCTTTTTGTATTGTATTATTCGCTACCTTGAATTATTTACTTTATTTTCTTTTTTTTTGAGGACCTCAATGGAAATAAGTCCCCTATTGGACTTTTTTGAGTTATCCTCGGTATTTTTAACAATGGTGTCTAATAGTGATTTTCATGTCACAATCACCGTGTTATATTATATGGTATAGCTGTCAGGTACCTGTGATATGTTTTTTACTGTAATATACACTTGTTTTTTATACCAAATAAATTCAATTCAATTCAATTCAATATCCATTACTAGTTGTGTAACATTTTTTTTTATTTCTAGGACAAAAACGCAAGAGACCCTGTGAGTTGACAAGTTGGAGACACTACCTTGAAATAAACATGGCGGACGAGAATGGTTCGGAGGCAGCTGTGGTGCCATCATCACCTGCGGGAAATGGTCCGGAGGAGACGCCTGCGGGAAATTGTCTGGAGGAGAGCTCTGATCCACCGACTGAACTTGAGGAAAAAATTATCAGACAGACTGAGGTATTGAACTCAATTTTTTTCATCCTTTAAAAGTCAAATTATTAGAGACCTTTCGAAATCACTGGCGTGTAACGTGAAACATGAAGGATTTCTTCTTATGACGTCAGGAACGTAATAACGTATCAACCGTGAAGCTGAGACCTTTCAAAAGCACTCGTGTGTAACGTCAGAGAGTGAAACCTCTCTGGTAAAGTGTGATAAACGTGGCTTATTGCAGTTAAAGATGGACATCACTGATTTCATATAAATGTTATTTTTATTACTGCATTTGAAATTTATGACGATTTATGATCTCGCTGCTGGTGTTTCTGTTACAACATCACAACACAGAGCGGATGAACTGTATCCGAACGGAAGGCTCGAGTTTGGACAACGTGCGCGAGGAAAAGGCATGCAAATTTTAATTTTAACCATCGCTTCTGAAGTTCTGATACTCAGTCTACGCTGTAATCACATAACATCAAATAGTGTAATGGTTTCCAAGCAAGCTAGTATTTTCAATATGTTGAAACCTGCTGAATGCACCGTACGCAGTTTTCGTGGCTGCTTGGGCGGCGTGTGTTGTGATCCAAAGCCAAACAAATTAACTCAATAATATATTACCGCATAACTTAGTCGATGAGCCTATCTGTCAACTAAAGTCGGCGTCATTCAACTCTGACCCACTGTTTTTTCGCGATGATTTTTTTCAATTTTTATGTCCCACAGTCGATATTCATTGTGTAATTTAAACATTGAGACTACTACTATCAATATTATTCGTATGCTTCTCATTTTTTGTCTGTATACAGCAATCATGCTGTCAGTGTAATTACAAATTCTGGTGCTCATAGCATCAACCACTGCTGTTCTACATGTACAGAGCGTTTATTGTGGAATATCGTCATTTTTCGGACCGCCTAATCAAGTTGGCTCTGTACGTGGTTCTATATTTAAAACCCTGTAACTTTTACGTAATTTGACGTCATAATAAGAAATCCTTCACGGTACACGTTACACGTTAGTGATTTCGAAAGGTCCCTATTACTAGCTGCATCAGGTGAAATGTTTTGATTGGTGATTAATATAAGTCAGTGATAAATTTCCTTTGAATTAATTCTGTCAGTAATCAGAAACATTGCATGTTTATCATAGCTTTGATGGAGCATGTCATCACTGTAATGTTGTCTCTTCTATTCTCAGTATTATTTTGGAGACCTGAATCTTCCTCGAGACAAGTTTCTACAGCAACAAATCAAAGAAGATGATGGATGTAGGTTTACAAAAATATTTTTCAGGTTTTGTTCCTTTTTTGTCGCATTGACATTATTTTATGAAAAATACTCAATCCTCACTGTAAATGAACAGGGGTGACACTGGAGACAATGACAAAGTTCAATCGGTTGAATCAGCTTTCGTCGGACATCAAAGTCCTTGCAGCTGCTCTCAGAAAATCAACATCAGGATTACTAGAGGTGGGTTCCAACTTTGAAAAATTGCTTTTCTCATAAGTTTTCCTGGCTAAATAAACTACAAATATATGTATTCCATTATATTCCAAATGCATACATGTTGCTGCCATATTTGCAGGTTTGGATTTTCAGTGCCTCTGTTTCAAATTGATCATGTATTCAACTGTATTTGCTTCTTTCAGGTTCATGAAGACAATGAAAAGATCCGTCGTTGTCCAGACAAACCTCTCCCTGAACTCAACAAAGAACGTCGAGACGATCTCCGACGTCGCAGCATTTATACGGTTTGTCGATGTTAAACAAATTAATCAAATTTTTTCAACAGAGTGTTTCAAATATTTCGATATGAAATTCAACACTCAAAATGCAAATTATGTGAGTAAAAATATGCAGCTATAATGCAGAAGGGCAAGATTCATATCAAAATGTGTACTAGGGTATAACTCGACTGAAACACTGAAAAAAAATAATTTGCCATGCTTAGAAACTTGGAAACCATTTTCTCATACCCCTTCCTGACACCCTGTACGTCTGTTATTGTATCACCAATACGAACAGTTGAGATCTCAAGCTTTTAAAGCTGGAAATAATGAGCGTTATAATGTTACTGTGGTTATTGCAATTGGCTGATTGAATTTCTTTGGTTTTTCCAGAAAGGTTTTCCCGAAGATAGTTCACTGGACACTCTCATGGAATTTTTCGAGAAGTTCGGGAAAGTTGAGCAGATCCAGATGAGACGAACTCGAGAGAAGGAGTTCAAGGTCAGTTTCAGATATTTCTTTAACTATAACATTAAGGAAATATGATATTAAAGAAGAATAAAAGAAATATCACACTTCTTTAAGATATCGAAGAAATATCAGATATTATGTTAAACAATTTTGTGTTTAAATGTATTATATACATATAAGAAAAATCAATTTGTTATCCACACAATTCTTGGGAAAAAAAAAGGTCGTAACATAAACCCATGGAGGGTGCGTGTGAAATAAATTTGTTAAAATGCACTTGTAGTATTATGTATTCATGAAAAATTATATGTTTTCATGCAGGGTTCATGTTTTGTGGTGTACGCCAAAGCAGACGACGCTAAAGAGTTCTTGGAAGGCGAGGCTTCATCCAAATATGGAGAAACTGAACTTGTCAGATACTTGAAGTAGGTATTCATTACACTTCTGACACAAACTATTAATGATAAAAGTGAAATAATGCTTAATATACAAAAAAGCAATGAAATTGATCAAGTTATCATCTTGGAGAAGATATGATCGATTTTTAGTGAGCTGTAATTTTCTCCCTATGCAGACAAATAAAATAATATTCGAGGTTTTGGACGCAGTGTTGAGAGTTCTAGACAATTCTGCGACATTTTTTCAGAGATGAATACTTCCGAAGAAAAGCTGAGGAAAAGAAGAGTTCGAAGCAGGACGAGATGAAGAAGAAAAATGAGTGAGTGATGTGATGGGTTTTCTTATGTAAACTTTCAATCAATCAATTTATTCAGAACTGTATGGAAAATGTACACTACAACACTTTTTTACAAGTCAGTCAGATACAGTCCAAAGCAATGAAATGAGTCATATGAATGTACCCTTGCACGACGTTTTATGATTATTTTTGATGACTATACATGTACTTGCGTGAATAATATCTGTGCTGGTCATCCCAATCTAGAATGATTTTAATGTGTCGTATTCATTTCAGAGCAAAAGACAAACAGAAGAAGGATGAAGTAGACAAAAATGTTGGTGAATCTTTAACAATATTAAGGAAAAAAATTCAAAAGATATATACTTTCCAAAAGCCCCATCATTAAATGGCACAACACATTGCTTATCTTTGTCAAGAGCATAAATTCTTGGCCTATTATGATTCTCAAAATTCGATGATCTCACAAATCGGAATTTAAAATGAAAAAAATAATAAAAAAAAATTATCCCCATGAAACAAGTTTGCCACCTTTTCACCTATACTAACTTAAATAATTTGTGCTTACAGTCAGACCTGGGGGACAGAATCACAAAGGGCGCCGTGCTCCACTTAGACGGCATTCCGGCAGAGACCACGCGAGAAGATTTGAAGGCTGTGTTTGCGGACAACACCCACACTGTCGCATGGGTCGAGTTCGATCGAGGGGACACAGAGGTTGGTGAATTTTTTTTTTCACTGCGGAGGAATATGGAGAGACATGGCGATGATAATTAACTGGGAATTTCAGTGAATTGGAAGATGACTCTTCGGCAAGAATTATGTCCTTAAAATGTTTTCCATGTTTAGTTTAAAGATGATATTTCAAAGATGGTTATCACCAGTTACTGTAAACCCCTTCATTTTGCATCCGTGATGAAAGTGAATGTGATGTGACGAATAATTAAGCATTCTAACGAGACAACCCAACCAAAAATTTCTTGTTGATGCAAAATTATTATGGATTTCTCCATTGCTTGTATAAATAGTATTGTATATATCATTTCATTCATTTATAATGCAACGTAACATCACATAAATGTATCAAAGTAAACAGTGACTAAACACGTACATACACTGTAAGCCCAAGTAATAAATAATGTATCTCTGCCTACATTTCCCTCTTTCTGTTCCCAGGGTAAGATGCGTTTCCAAGGTGAAAACAGCGGCGTGGAAGTGTTCAAGAAACTCGAGGAGGAGAGCGACGGAAAGATCACAGTCAAGGGTCACGAGGTCCAGTGTCGGCTGGTCGAGGGTAAGAGGGCAAACCACCACTTGTACCTTGCCTGTTCATGGCCGAGTAAAAGTTATGTGAATAGGTTTCAATTGATTGTATTTTAGCCAAAAAATATACAATATCAGAAATATTATCATATTTTTGTGATGTGAAAAATTAGGTGGCCCCCCTAAGTTATAATTGGATGAAAGGGACAATAATGTTACATTATCATGTTTATGCATGACATAACGAAAAGCAAATTGTACGTCATAATGCAATCATGGTATGACCACAATCTGCAGAAATGATCATAATGCTCAACATTTTTTTCAAACATGGTCATAATGTCCAATGATATTCACTATCTCTTCGATTTGGTTTATGCAGGTGACGAAGAGCTTGAATACTGGCGGTCCGTCTTCCAATCCCAGCGAGATAGAATGAACCAGAAGCGGCGCGGTGGTGGTCGCGGAAGAGGAGGCTGGGGCGGTCGAGGTGGTCACAGGGACCGGGTGAGTTTATGTGTGAATGTGTGTTTTTGTGGGGAGGGAAATTGGTGGTCTCAAGTCAAGAAGTATACTAGTATTAAAAAACAATTTATACAAAAAGAAATTTGAGCATATACATCAACATGTATTTTTCCATAATATATGATATATATGCTCATGAACATACAGAAGTTTCAAATTTCATCAGAAATTTTTAAAAAATTTTTGCAGGGGTACAAGCGAAGGACTGAAGGCGGCGGTGGTGAGCCCAGCGCCAAGGTGGCGAAGGAGTGAATGAATGACTTCTGTGTGTGTTGTATATGTATCGATTTTCTGGATGTTTGCATGTTTTGTCAAGATTGTATGTGCAGGAAAAGCTTTTAAATTGTTTCCATGTATATCGGTATTTGTTTCAAATTGTGACTTGAATGCAAGTCGTTGTGCTTTAGTTTTCATTGCATTTCTCGGTGATATTCAGTGTTTCTCAGTAGCCAAGCAAACAGACAAAATAAGTGCCCAGTTATAAACGGAAAGAAACCTTGTACTTCACTGAATTTTCGTCTTTTGTGGAATATTTCATGTGAAATCATGTCATTTTTCGTGTGCCATTCATGCCATCAAGCCATGCCCTTCGTACCGACATATATTATACTTTACATGTACAACAAACATATACTACAGTTTTGTACAGGTAAGATTTCAAAACTTGTGATGATGAAATAAAAAGCAATGTAACAAAACACATCCAGTCTCAATATTTCAATTTTTTCACACTTTGAGATACAGGGTGCAATTTGAATGGTCTTTGACCAAATACCCCCCCCCCCCCCCCCCCAAAGCTGTGACTGCGAGCATTTTGTTGCCAATTTGTATATTTCATACTATTTTGAGCCATATGGGCCTATATACTAGTATCAAGCATTTTCAGCGATACGGGAGGGATTGGATCATGATAAACAAGAAAAACAGTCAAGGTAATTTGCATACTGGTATGTGAAATTAAAGAGAAAACTACTTAATATTTTTTTTCAGATAAGTACCACAAAAATGAAATATTACCTATTTTGAGCTTCTAGACCTAAATTTTATTCCTTTCTCTCGTTTTAATGAATTACCTCTATATACAGCTTCGAGAATACATGAAATGCTATACTTATGCAAATATCAGCCTAAATATAATTGCAAAGAACAGATCATGGGAAAATGCAAGCCAAAGTCTTAACTTTGGCTGATTATCAGTGTCTATGGCTGTAATTTTGAATGAAAAACTTAAAATAGATACCCGTTATTAAGGCATTTCGGCAGAAATGCCTTTATGGTTTTAGCAGAATTTTTTTTTTTTTTTTCTTCCGCCACTTGGTTTCCGGACGATAACTTTAGATTGCCTTGACGGATCCTCGTCAAATTTTCACCACAAGTCAGAAATGATATGTGGAAGAACCCTATTCTTTTTGAGCCGGATCCGAGGTCCGTGAGGTCCGTGAGGATGAAATCAAGGCTAATTTTGAGACTTGGTTTCCGGACGATAACTGGAAAAATATTTACGCAATAGTTGCAGAACTCTGCATGGAGGTTCATATGCCACCAGGGAAGAACCCTATTGATTTTGGGATCGATCCGTCAAACGACCTTTGACCTAGAGGTCGAAATAATTTTTTGCTGATTCATCCTTGAGGCTTCCTGCATATCTCAGAAACCGTGCATCGTAGAGCGAAACGGACGTTATTTTCGGACTCGCCGCCCTAGACAAACATCTCTAGGGTGTATTATTTTTTTTGATCCGGCTCCGAGGTCCGTGAGGTCCTTGAGGATGAAATCGAGGCTGATCTTGAAACTTGGTTTCCGGACGATAACTCGAAAAATATTCAGGCAATAGTTGCAGAATTTTGCACGGAGGTTTATATATCAACAGGGAAGAACCCTATTGATTTTGGGATCGATACGTCAAACGACCTTTGACCTAGAGGTCGAAATAATTTTTTGCTGAGTCATCCTTGAGGCATCCTGCATATCTCGGAAATGGTGCGTCGTAGAGCGAAACGGACGTTATTTTCGGACTCGTCGCCCTAGACAAACATGTCTAAGGGGTATTATGGATGAACTTTGACCTTGACCCCAAATTTTTTTGCCGAGTCAGCATTTTTCGTTTTCGTCGATATATCGGGAACGGTGTGTCGTAGAGCGAAACGGACGTTATTTTCGGACTCGTCGCCCTAGACAAACATGTCTAAGGGGTATTATTGATGAACTTTGACCTTGACCCGAATTTTTTTTGCCGAGTCGACATTTTTCGTTTTCGTCGATATCTCGGAAACGGTGCTTCGTAGAGCGAAACGGACGTTATTTTCGGACTCGTCGACATGTCTAAGGATATTATGGATGAACTTTGACCTTGACCCCAAATTTTTTTGCCGAGTCGGCATTTTTCGTTTTCGTCGATATCTCGGGAACGATGTGTCGTAGAGCGAAACGGACGTTATTTTCGGACTCGTCGCCCTAGACAAACATGTCTAAGGGGTATTACGGATGAACTGTGTGTCGTAGAGCGAAACGGACGTTATTTTCGGACTCGTCGCCCTAGACAAACATGTCTAAGGGGTATTACGGATGAACTTTGACCTTGACCCGAAATTTTTTTGCCGAGTCAGCATTTTTCGTTTTCGTCGATATCTCGGAAACGGTGCGTCGTAGAGCGAAACGGACGTTATTTTCGGACTCGTCGCCCTAGACAAACATGTCTTAAGGGTATTACGGATGAACTTTCACCTTGACAAACATGTCTTAAGGGTATTACGGATGAACTTTCACCTTGACACGAAATTTTTTTGCCGAGTCAGCATTTTTCGTTTTCGTCGATATCTCGGAAACGGTGCGTCGTAGAGCGAAACGGACGTTATTTTCGGACTCGTCGCCCTAGACAAACATGTCTTAAGGGTATTATGGATGAACTTTGACCTTGACCCCAAATTTTTTTGCCGAGTCGGCATTTTTCGTTTTCGTCGATATCTCGGGAACGGTGTTCCCGGACGTTATTTTCGGACTCGTCGCCCTAGACAAACATGTCTAAGGGGTATTATGGATGAACTTTGACCTTGACCCGAAATTTTTTTGCCGAGTCGGCATTTCTCGTTTTCGTCGATATCTCGGGAACGGTGTGTCGTAGAGCGAAACGGACGTTATTTTCGGACTTGTCGCTCTAGACAACATTTATCTTATATGTATTATGGATGAACTTTGACCTTGAATAAAAATTTTTTTGCCGAGTTGGCATTTTTCGTTTTCGTCGATATCTCGGAAACACTGAGTCGTAGAGCGAAACAGACTTTTTTTTCGGACTCGTCGCCCTAGATAAACATGTTTAAGGGGTATTATTTTAACGGTAAATTTTTTTGCGCAGTCGACATTTTTCATTTTCGTCGATATCTAGTATATATTATAAATTAATCATTACACCGAAATGCCTCCAAGGCATCTTTAGGCCTTGACGTCTAGTTTTTTCTGTATTCTTGTTCGAAATATGGAAAGGTTCGATCAAAAACTGAGGTGAAAATATGGACGACATGCCAATATGTCATCACACCAAAGGCTTGGTAACCTAACACGACTCGAAGTATAATAATACTTTCTTTGTCGTGGTATGGAACGTCATAATGCACCCACATGCTTGAACGGTATGACGTTACGATTTAATGTCATAATGCACCACCTGTCCTGACGTCTTAGTGATTGACGTCTGTATTGCATTATATTGGTTTGTCCTGATATGTAATATGAATACCACATGATATTATCCTTATTTACATTTCGAGAATACAAAACGGAGTCCCACAAACTGCAGGCATCCCCGCCATCACACATTTATAAAACATACGGAACGGATTTTCAGTTTTTCGGTTTCATTACAATGCTGTTTTCCAGAAGATGACCATTACAACATTTGCAACATTCGACTTCACATGTATGAAACACATTTGTTCTCATAATTAAGTTGAAATAAGCATCAAACAACAGAGGAGGCACATACCTTCCAAGATATAATAGAATAGACCGTTGTCACATGCAGATAATAAATTTCAGTTTATTTCAATTATGCCGCATCATAATAATTAGGCCTTTGTACTTTTTGTCTGCATTTATCATCTTATGTTGCTCACAAACTCATCATCATGATTGATCGGTAGACAGTAATTGCCCGTGAGATTCGACAGGTGACATGCAGTTTTTTTCCAGCCGTTTGTAAGCGTTACTCAATGATAGGCATTGAGGAGCTCTTTTTCTTCTTCGATCTGATCCTTGACAGGGGGCATATGACAAATATGATTCTAGTCTGAAAATATGCCAGGATAGGGATTTTTCTACAGGATCTGTGCCACTGACTTGCCGAGTAAAGCGAAAAATAATATTTATTTTCGAATAGTGGCTGTCTTTTCTGAAACCACGTCCTTCAATGTTAGTATATGGGATGCTATGCAAAAATGGATTTTGGCCGCAATATATGCTGTTGTCTTTTATACCAGAAGATGTCATGAATTTATTCAGTGAAGTTCTTATGGTGATAAATATATAATCAATCTTTAAATTTGCTGGGCTGATCATGTAGCAGCAGAAGGGGACAACCGTACAATGCGGACATGCAGTATCCGAATATTTTCGGGAAAACAGGTGATTGGGAACGGTCATGATGCATTGTAAAATAATTCTGGCCATAAGATACTTGACAATGCATAGGGTCAATCTTGGTTCCCGTGGTTTAGCATTTTCTCGAATGCTGTGGTTACTTTCTCCAGGGCATCCGAGATATATGGTGTTTGCCGAGAGCTTGTGCAAATAATTGCGTTCATCTGTCGCACGAGACCTTGTGAAGTCCTTCAATCGTGACAAGTTGCGACCTAATCTACCGAGCAAATATTCCAGATGCAAAGAAAACGTCACGTGGTCACAAGGCTTCAATTTAGCGGGTGAGCAGTCCCAAATTATACAAACGTTGCAATAGTTAGTGGGGGTGAAACCTTTGGTGGGTTGAGGGGTCAACTGAGAAATTTGAATTTTTCTGCAACTTTGCACAAAAACACTTTAAATCATTTATTCAAGCGGGAGGTATCTTAGTTTTATTTCATTCTCGAACTTATGTTCAAACTGGCAGTTATTCTTGATGAAAAATGGCCAAATTTGGACTTTGATGGATATTTTCTCAAAGACTGTCTGATCAGTTTTTGCAAAAGATTCAACTTTTGTACCTTTGTGACGCATATACATTTCGTAGCCCTTGAGTCTCCGGTCTGCGAGTGGCGGCTATTTTGATTTTTTCACGGGTCGGTAATTTTTGTTTGTCCCAAATTGCGTTCCTATCCATTTTGGGATTTCTAGACCAATGAAAAATCACACTTTTGAAAACAATTTTGACTTTATTAATAAAATCTAAATTGAGGAAATTTGCCACTTTTTCCTTCATAATGGGAGCTACCACAACTGTACTCCCAGAAAGCTTGAAGATAAGGCTTAGGTATTGGCACTTTCGTGATTTTTGTTGTGATCTTGAATTTGTCCTTACCCTTATCAGACCATTCGTTTTCTGGACGATAACTCGGAAATTAGGGAAACATAAAAATGTAATGAAGACAAAATGAAATGAAAATTATGTGGCATTTACTACTTTTTTAAAACTAATGATTACGAATTACTACATGGTGCGTACCGATTCCTTTTATATTTTGTATATATAACAAATGGTGCAACGTATACGAAAATAGATGTTATTTTCTGAGTCGTGGCCATAAACACAAATCTTTTAGTGATGTTTCGGATGAACATGGTCTTAGGTACATATAGGATCTGCCTTAGACCGAAAGGTACATTACTATCTGAAATACTGTAGAGACCAATATTGACACTTTTGGCAGATATTCTATCATAATGGTTCCAGAATTTCATATCTTTTTTAAAAACATGTAACTTGAATCAACATGAATCAACGCTAGATCCAATTTGGCGGTTTCTCCCTTTAAGCTACTTAGAATCTACTTTCGACCCCCCCCCCCCCAATCTTCCTTGTCATAGTGATTCTCGGTGACCATGTCTTCAGTATTTGTGCGGCTATTGGGAATATTTTTTCTAGTTCCACCAGGAGATTTCACGATGAAAGAGATAACTCGAGTTCGAGTTACAAGATCAAAATCAAGATCAAAATTTTTGGGTTTCCATAACTTAAATATATATGTGCTGACCGTTCGCTTACATGCACCATTCAAAATTCAATGATAAAATTGTTCTCATGATACATGTAAATCACCATAGGCGATCGCACTCACGAAGAGATCTCTCAGTCACGACAGGCGATCTTTAGTAGACCTACCCGTGAGATATATGCCATTGCCTGAAACAACGATTACTGTTGATCAATGTCTAATCCATCAAATATAAGATCCAATGTCTACATTCAATCTCCTCTTTGACTTAAAAATGGAATTTGTGTTTACTTACGGGACGCGACCCCTCTGACTTGGATTTGATAGGCTTTTTATGTTCTCGGCTAAAGTTAATGCCAGTGTAGTAATGTATTCTTTACCGTTTTGCTGCAGTTCTTTGTTCCTGTTCAAGAACTGTTGTTGACATTATTACCGGAGTTTATAACATCGTAACAACCAAAACGAGGAGTTCGTAAACATTCATTTAAGACAAAGAAAGCAACAGTCACGTATTCGCCAACATTCACGTATTGATCTTGTTTTTTTTTACGCCCACTCCCACTCAAGAGTAGACGGTACCAACTACAGGATGTTTTAGTATTGTATTTATCGTTTTAATAACCCACCAGAATATGGAAATTTGCGTTAGTATCACAGTGACGCAGTTCATAAAGAGACAGCCGTAGAACTCGTGTGTGTCAGTCCCATGTTGTTAACCATGACTATAGGAATGCCAACAGCCCCCACAAGAAGATCAGCCATGGCGAGGGAGCCTATAAGGTAGTTAGGCCTGTATTCTTAAAACTCACTCACACTCACACTCATTGAGTCTCACCTCATCCTCATTGAGTGTAAGGTCGACCTCACCCTTCAATCATTCAAAGACGCCACTCATACTCAATTATGTGCACGATTTTGAGTAAAGCTTGAGGAGAAGGTACAACTGCCTTGAGCCTTCCTCACTTTGGTAATTTGTGTACAATTATGGTCGATAGGCGACCAGAGACTTGCAAATATGCCTATTTTGACATGTTTAATGGTAGTCACTTGAGAAGAGAGTTAAATTTTGACTTTTGATAAAGTCAGCGACGAGCAGTTCCGGATACGGTACAAGATGACAAAGGACACCTTTCAGGGGCTGTTGATACTAATATCATCAGCTATAGAACCACATAGATAGCGTAGATATCCAATTCATACAGACATAAAATGATTGTTAGCTCTACGTTTTATGCTACAGGTACTCATATTTCTGAAAATATACAATGATATATTTTACACAGTTTTGAACTTTACAACATTAGAGTGTTGATGAATACGATATTAGTGATAGTAATCCCTAATGAATCAGCATTCTTGGAAAATGATTACACATTTTGAAATCAATACATATATCATCTCGGACCCGGGAATTGGGTAGACACTATATTTTGTCGGCGATCTTGCATTCATGTCGGTTAATATCGTTGCATATAATGTATTTTCGGGAGATATCATGGAATATATTCTGTTGCAGTTAACAATTTGGTGAGTCATTTGGGAAATTGATACCTTCTATATCAATGTATACATAACATCTGGGTGTCTAGTTGGCTTCCTCAGGAGAGAAAATCTAGAAATGGAATCTTTTGTCTCTCGATATGTTAAATATTAGGAAAATTAGAATGACCATTTCAATATTTGATCACGAGCGACGGTGGTTATCTTAGATTTTTCGTGATATTTCTGGAATCGGTCTATCTGGCTTTGTATTATAGCTAAATTCAATATACATCTACTTGGTCTGAATTGTACCAATTTTAACACTTTTACCACCAAACCCACACTAATTCAACATATCTGCTGCACTAAAGCTTCCCTCCAGTGAGTAACACTCGAGTGACCTCTGTGAATACCAAAAGGGCTGAGTGTGAGCAATACCTCAAAAAAGCGAGGTTGACCTTAAACTCACACTCCAGTGCTCCTTGAGCCCTACTTGAGTATACCTCACTTGAGTGTGAGTGGAGGATGAGTATGAGTGAGCTTTCAGAATACAGGCCTATGTGTGGAAATAAAGTCACATTATAGTGTGCTATTTCTATATCTATCTTTTTTTCAACCTCGTGCCACTGGTTACCATGGAAACAAAAAAAGAATTCTAGCGACCAAACAAATGGTTGTGTTTCCATTTTGTCTATCATACACTATTTTGCAAATTGTGAAATATAACCCAAAACGATTACTTGAGTACTTGAGTAGTCTTCTTTATTTGTGATGGAGTGAATCTCCTGGGTTTTGATAGTGTTTACAGTATGTCAGTATCTTGATTAGCTAGTTATTAAAGGTATTAAAGATTTAGTGAAAAAAATGTCTGTAGTCCGACCCGTTGTAATCAGTACTTGTGACGTAACAAGGTAAATGGCAAGTTAATTATTCACATAACAAAACAGTCGAATAAGGTTCTTAATTTCAATCAGTGACAATATGTATGTGCTAGATTAGCGTGCAGGCACATTTTCGGTCATATACACCATTGGGTACAATCAGCTGATTGATACATATACATTTATTAGTTGCCAAAGTTATGGTTATGCAGCGTAACCATCAGTACAGCAACAGGGGTGTGGTATGGTTACGCAGCGTAACCATGAGAAGTGAAAAGGTTAAACTCACACTCCAGTGCTCTTTGAGCCCTACTTGAGTATACTTCACTTGAGTGTGAATGGAGGATGAGTATGCGTGAGCTTTCAGAATACACGCCTGAGTCACCGTGTGGAGTGCCTTGTGACGGACTATCACATAAAGAGCTACAGCGTTTTCAGAGCTAAACACAGCGAGAAGAGTCTACAACGTTTGTTGGATCAACAAAGTCGTGTCCATCGTTGTGATGAAGAAGTATCCAATCACAGCTCTCCATTTCCAATATGATCGCAGGCCACTCCTGGTTTCTGACAAATGGGTGCTCGTACATCAGTTCTAGGCTCTCCATTGAGCTCAGAAAGGTTTTCTGCTAGTGCTACATTTTATACGAGGATTCAGTTGCTACAATATATTTGACCAATCTTCACATTTGGTAATTTTTGGAGAGGAATATGAATATACCAGAGTGTTATCTGCAAGTGAACAACACTCCCAAGAGTGAAGGTCTATCTGATTCGGAAGGGGACCCATCTGATTGGCAAACAGGGGACCCATCTTTCGGAAGGGGACCCATCTGATTGGCAAACAGCTCCAATTTACCAGTGATACTATTTCCCGTACCATGCTACAACTGCTTTGGCTCCTGTGAGTCGCTGTTGAGATTTAGTACATTACAGGGTTGTTAGCGAGCAGGAAGCTTCCATTCTTAATTAGGAAATACAAAATATTAAAGCTGACAGGCTACATCGCATCGCGCCAATTATTTGTGTGTGTGTGTGTGTGTGTGTGTGTGTGTGTGGAACTGTAAAAAGCGTTAAGGTAACTAAGTGTTGAAAAGTCGAGGCGATCTCCTGTTCTAATTCTCCACCGGCACAAAGACTGAGTATCGTTTACTAGAGCACTTGGTACTAATCAACTGTGCTGCATCGGCCAAGCAATGCTGCATCCACATCGCCGATTTCGCAGACAAAATATCTACATTCGTTGTTTGCTGGCCCTGCCGTTTCAGCGAAAGGCTCACAGTGCAGTGGCATCTGTATTACTGCATTTAAGTGGGTGTTTTGTAGCTCACTTTGTGTCGCAGTGGAGGTGATGGGTCCAGATCGATAAAGAAGTAAGCCGATGTCATGTCAAAATGAATGAGAGGAGGAGGAGGAGGAGAAAAAAGCTTATCATCCGTATAAGTACCCCACGGCAAGAGAAACCAATTCATGGACGTCCCCTTGGGAGACTGGACAGATGATTGCTGACTCCCAGACAGACGGGACAGCCGACACAACACAGTCATTCGTGTAGCTGTCATGACCACTTTGCTGCTACCCTGAAAATGAATTTTGCAGATATTGTGAATCAGAAATGTCCATTGACTGATTTCAATTCCCTGAAACAAAAGCAGCTTCGAAAAAAACACTGATCTCGTATTTTCTCCGACATTGCTTAAAGGGCAACTGTCATCCACATATTATAAGACAGCTATGATTTACAATGCCGATTGCAGATAATTAAATAAACCATTGTGAAACAACCCTGGTATCTTTGAATCGAGATACATGATGTCGTTACTGCGAGTGTATGTTGGATACAGAGATTGAAAATATTATGTTGCTCTTCCACATTACTGATAAATCAGACAATGTGTAGTTGACTGATCAAGCAAGTATTTTCATCTGCAATAATATTTTCCAGTCACAAATCGAGTGGAAATATGTAATAAATTTTCGTATAAGATTTTACTCCTAGTTATTTCATCGTAGTTTTTTTACTATTGATATATCAATGTGTGCTATATTCATCAGATTATCTTATCATTGATTATCACAGTGGTCAATAAATATTATTACCCATTAGACTCGACAGGTGACATGCAAACATTCTACATGTAGTGTCATATAGGGCCTGGATACTGATCAAATATTGTATTTACAGTAGATCTAGAGCATGTTTGCATATAATCTGTTTTGCTTTGCTTGTTTGATTGAGTGTGATAATGTTTTGCATACGGTAGTAGTCTGTTGCTAGATCGGTTGCGCTTCCCCAGTGGTATAGTGATGTTACTTCATGGAAACCTCGGAAATACTTCTCTACCAAAATGGCTACCTAGGTTACCTTGGATAATATGCTAATTTAATCAACTTGGAAAATTATCAGAATTAATCAGAACCATCTGTCCATCTCGGTAAGTTCATTAAGCAAATCAAGAATTCAGTTACGGATTTTGTCCGATGTCGACATCTTGATGTCGACACGTACTGTGAGTCAGGTAGTACAATCAAATTTTTATGGTTGTTGGAAACAGTTGTTAATAAAACAGCTGCTGCTGCTGTTAATAATCCAATGTGGTATCGAAGGTAACAAATTATTGTTTGCTATACATGTATTAGACGTGGAATCAATACCCAGTATTAAGTATTCCGAGCAAACAAAACAGGGTCCGTTATCCAATCTCATAGTCCGGGGACAGAATACTCGCTATTGTTATCTTACAAAAATACTGAATATTCACGAGCTAATTACACTGATTTATATGCATCAAGATCGATCAATATTCATAGATGCTGACAAGCGAAGTCAGCGCACGTCATCAAGATCTAGTGGATAAGTGTTACTGTTGAGTAATGAACGATCCTTCTAATACTAGAGCCAGTGTATAAATTTGGTCTTTTCTTTGACTGAGGAGCAGGCTTTGTGTTCAATCCCGATGATTTGACCCCTCATTCGGAGTAGGTCTGGTAGGCTTTTTGTGCCCTTGGCTATGGAGAAACAACAGTAACTTATTCCTGGACCGGTTCATTACGGTTTCATTTCTTTGTCATGCACTGTTGTTGCCAAACTTTATCATACATTTGAACATTTTGTTAGCTAGCAGGAATTTGTTGTTGTCGTGTCAGGAAAATAAGTGAACAACATAGTAGTTATTTAAGAGAACATATTTATTAAAAAAAATATACAATCATTCAGGTGAGTCTCCACTGAACTGCGATCTTTTATCTGTTACTTTACAGAGAAGGGGACCCTAATTTCGATTTCATGTAAACTTATTTTTTGGCAAAAAGTTGTACTTCGTGCAACAATTGTATCGGCTCTTGTAAGTCGCTGTTCATACATTTCTAGTTCTGTTGGAGAGGAGGAACTGGATATGGTAACTACGTTTTACAAAGTCGAGACAGACTCCCGCTCTGATTCTTCATTGGCACTACAACTGAGTAGCAACATTGTAGACTCAGCAGGCAAACTCAGCAGGCAAAAGCTGATTTGTTGTACCCTGGCCCTGTATTCACAACGGATGACACATAATCCACTGACAACTGTTTTACTGCATTTGCGTAGGCGCCTTGTAGCTCACACTGTGCTAGTCGATGTGATGGTTCCAGATCGACAAAGGTTTAAACCGGTAATGTTTGAAAGTGAAGCGACAAAAAAAGAGGAGGAAAAAAATCATCACCAGTCACTAACACAGGCCAAGATAAATCAATTCGTGAACGTACCCCTTGAGAAAATAAGTCACCAAAATTGGTGACTCCCTGACAGACAGGGCAGCCACCGCAGGCTTGTATCCCAGGAACGGAACAGTCATTTCTGAAGCTGACATCCTTGAAAATATTTATTATCACTATGAAACTATGAATCTGAAATGTCTGTGAATGAATCGAAGAATGCAAAAGTTTACATTTTGATGGGCGTTATTCAAAATTGGTTTAGACATTTCTGTTGAAATTTTGTTCCTTGATTCCCCAGTCTAGGCATGGAAGCCATCTTGATTTTCCAACATATTAGCAACATATTTGCTTGGTCTGAAATTGATTATTATAAACATGTATCTATATTGTAATTGAATCAACGCTAGATCCAATTTGGCGGGTTTTTTCCCTTTAAGTTACATAGAATCTACTTTCGAATCCGCCAAAATTTTTCTTGTCATAATGATTCTCGACGACCATGTCTTCTGTATTTGTGCGGCTATTGGAAATGTTATTTTCTAGTTCTAGTAGGAGATGTCACAATGAAAGTGAGAACTCGAGTTCAAGTTACAAGATTAAGTTCGGTTACCCCTTGGGTTACTACAATTTCAATATATGTGCTGACCGTTTCTTTACATGCACCATTCAAAATTCAAAGGTGAATTTGTTCTCGTGATACATGTAAATCACCATCGGCGACACACTCATGAAGAGACTGCCTGGAACGACGATTACAGTTGAATAATGTCCAATCCCTCAAATACTAGATCCAGTGTATACGTTTATACTCCTCTTTGACCTAAGAATGGATCTTGCGTGTACTCATGAGGAGCGACCTCCGTCACTTGGATTTGATAGGCTTTTTATGTTCTCGGCTGAAGTTAATGCAGATGAAGTAATGTAGTTTTTACCGTTTTGTTACAGTTCTTTGTTCCTGTTCAAGAACTGTTGTTGCCATTATTACCAGGGTTTATAACACTGTAAGCAACCAAGAAGAGGCGTTCATAAACATTCGTTTAAAAACAAGAAAACCAACAGTCACGTATTCGCCAACAGTTACATGTTGATTTATCTCGTTTTTTTTGACATCGATTCCCACTCAAGAGTAAATGGAATATGCCGCGGGATGCTTTAGTGTTGTATTTGTTTTATTAACCCACCTGAATATGGAAATTTGTGTTAGTATCACAATGACGCAGTTCAATAGACGGCTGTGTTGAACTCGTTCGGCAGTCCCATGTTGTTAACCATGACTATAGGAATGCCAACAACCCCCATAAGAAGATCAGCCATGGCGAGGGAGCCTATAAGGTAGTTAGTCACCGTGTGGAGTGCCTTGTGACATGCTATCAAAATAGAGAGCTACAACGTTTTTAGAGCTAAACACAGCGAGAAGAGTCTCCAATGTTTGTTGGATCAACAAAGTCGTGTCCATCGTTGTGATGAAGAAGTATCCAATCACAGCTCTCCATTTCCAATAAGATAGCAGGCCGTATTTCAGATCTGGGTACATTAATGGTACATTATGTACGAGGCTACAATATATTTGAGCAATCTTCACATTTGGTAATTTCTGGAGGGGAATATGAATATACCAGAGTGTTATCTTCAAGTGAACAACACTCTCAAGAGTGAGGGATCTACCACTGATCCTGAAACTCACACTTTCTAATTTATGGAGGAGGCCATAAATGAAAAGATTTCATATCCCATGCGAACCCATCTAATTGGCAAACAGCTCCCATTTACCAAAGATACTTATTCCCGTACCATGCTACAACTGCTTTGGCTCCTGTGAGTCGCTGTTGAGATTCGGTACATTCCTGGGTTGTTAGCGAGCAGGAAGCTTCCATTCTCAATTAATAAAATACAGAGTAGAAAGCTGACAAAC
The DNA here is from genome assembly GCA_949152475.1 of Terebella lapidaria. Classification (NCBI taxonomy): domain Eukaryota; kingdom Metazoa; phylum Annelida; class Polychaeta; order Terebellida; family Terebellidae; genus Terebella; species Terebella lapidaria. The sequence goes on along the minus strand of OX424570.1, from coordinate 13,441,632 downwards.
TACACGGCAACGCGCCAATATGTCAGTCATTTTATTTGTGTGGAACTGTAAAAGGTGTTCTGGTAACTAGGTGTTGAAGAGTTCTAATTCTCTACCGGCACCAAGACTAAGTATCGTTTATTAGAGCACTTGGTGCTCATCAACTGTGCTGCCTCAGTCAAGCAAGGCTGCAGCAACATCGCCGATTTTTCAGGCGGAAGCTTTACATTCATTGTTTGCTGGCCCTGTTTTCCAGCGGAAGGCTCACAATGCAGTGGCATCTGTATTACTGCATTTACGTGGGCGTTTTGTGACTCACTTTGTGTCGCAGTGGAGGTGATGGGTCCAGATCGATAGAAAAGTAAACCGATGTCATGTCGAAATGAATGAGCGGAGAACGAGGAGGAGAAAAAAAGCTTATCATCTGTAAGTACCACACGGCAAGAGAAATCAATTCATGGACGTCCCCTCGGGAATTGGACAGATGATTGGTGACTCCCAGACAGACGGGACAGCCGACCCAACACAGTCATTCGTGTAGCTGGCATGACCACTTTGCTGCTACCCTCAAAATAAATTTTGTAGAATTGTGAATGAGAAATGTCTAAGGACTGATTTGAATTCCGTGAAAGAACAAAAAACCTCTCTCCTCTACAGAAACAAAAGCAGCTTCGCCAAAAAAACACTGATCTCGTACATTGCATACAGGGCAACTGTCATCCACATATTACGAGACAACTATGATCTGCAATGCCGATTGCAGATAATGAAGAAAACCAGTGTGAGAAACCTGGTGTATTTAAATTAAGAAACATGACATATTTTCTTCGTGATTCTGTTGGATACAGAGATCGAAAATATTTTTTTATATTGCTTTTTTCTTTATATGACTAATATGCCAGACAATGAATGAAGTTGACTTCAAGCGAGTACTTTCCTCTGCAGTTATATTTTTCAGTCCCAAATCAAGTCGAACTCGAATCAAGTTGAATTCTGTAATGAATTCCCGGATGAGATTTCACTCCCAGTTAGTTCATTATAGTTTTTAGACTCAGTGAGAACAATTTTGTTATGATGATTTTTTTGTGTGTGGAAAAGTGTCATTATGATACCTGTAATTTTCTTTAATACGCATTTATCACTGTGTGCTATATTCATAAGATTATCATTATCGTTGATTATCATAGTGGTCAATAAATATTATTGCCCATGAGACTCGACAGGTGACATGCAAATTTTCAAACCATTTGCAAGTGTTACTCAAATGATATAAATTTGGGAGCGCCCTAACAAACACTGTAGGCCTAACACATGTCAATTATGTAGGCCTTGACTGCACACAAACATTTTACTTGTAGTAGCATATATGGCCCGGATACTGATTAAATATTGAATCTACAGGAGATCTAGGGCATGTTTGCATATAATCTGTTTTGATTTGCTTGTTTGAATAAGTGTGATAATGTTTTGCATACAGTAGTAGTCTGCTGCTAGATTGGTTGCGCTTCCCCAGTGGTACAGTGTTGTTGCCTCATAAACCTTGGAAATACTCCGCTACCGGACTCGGCTATCTAAGTTACCTAGAATAATATGCTAATTTAATTAACTTGGGAATTATCAGAATAAATCAGAACCATCTGTCAATCTCGGTACATTCGTTAAGAAAATCAAGAATTCATCTACGGTGTTTGTCTAACTGTTCTATATCGTGATGTCGAAATGTACTTGAGTCAACTGGTGCAATCGAATTTTTATGTTTGTTGGGAAAAAATGTTAATAAAGCAGCTGTTAATAATCCAATAAGGTATCGAAAGTAACAAATTATTGTTTGCTATACATGTATAATACTCGCTATTGTTACCTTACAAAAATTCTGAATATTCTCGAACTAATCACACTTGATTTATATTGATCAAGATTGATCAATATTCATAGATGCTGACCAATGAAGTCAATGCACGTCAGCACGATCTGCTTGATAGGTGTTACTGTGGAGTAAGGGACGATCCCTTTGATACTAGATCCAGTGTATACATTTGATTTTCTCTTTGACTGCGGAACGGGTATTGTGTTCATTCCCAATGATTTGATCCTCACTTGGAGTAGCTCTGGTAGGCTTGTTGTGCTCTTGGCTATGGGGGAACAGCAGTAACTTATTCCTGGACTGGTTCATGACAGTTTTTTTTCCTATTTCAAGCACTGTTGTTGCCAAGCTATATCACACTTTTGAACATTTTTACCTACACAGTAAGTTGTTGTTTTCGTGTTAGGAAAATGAGTGAATCACACGTGAATATAGTAGCTATTTGTCAACATTTGTCAACAGAAAGTATACAATAAATCAGGTGAGCCTCCACTGAAATGGAGCTTTCATCTGTAACTTTACAGAGGAGGGGACCCTAAATGTGATGAATTCGAATTCCATTTGAACTAAGTTATTGGCAAAAAGTTGTAGTTCGTGCAACAACTGTATCGGCAGCTGTAAGTCGCTGCTGAATTTGATACATTTCTGGTTCTGTTGGAGAGGAGGAAAGTTTCACTTGGAAGTATACAGTTGAAAATTTAAAGCTGCCGTTTATTATGACTGTGGAACTGTAGAACTGGATATGGTAACTATAGGTGTTACAAAGTCGAATACGTGTTACAGACTCCCGTTCTAATTCTTCATTGGCACTACGACTGTGTAACCATCTCGTAGACTTCACCACGGATAGCACATAATCCAATGACAACTGTCTCACTGCGTTCGCATAGGCGCCTTGTAGCTAACATTGTGTCAGTCAATGTGATGGTTCCAGATCGATGAAAATTTAAACCAATTGTCGTTTGAAAGTGAACCAAAACAAGAGGAGAAAAAATCTTATCACCAGTCGCTATCACAGGCCAAGAGAAATCAATTCGTGAACGCCCCCCTTGAGAGTTTCAACCCAAGATTGGAGAATCGCCGACAGTCAGGATAACCACTGCTGGCTTGGATCCCAGGAACGGAACAGTCATTTCTGAAGCTGACATCCTTGTTGCACCCCCAAAAATATTAAGTTTCACAACTATGAATTTGAAATGTATGTTGAATGACTCGAAATGCCATTTTTTCAGGAACAAAAAACAGCAACAAAAAACTTCTCAAAATTGTATTTTTCACGGCATTGCATAAAGTTCTAGTTTCATTCTCATATTATGAGAGATCTATCATCTACAATGCCGATTGCAGAAAATGAAGTAAACTAGTGTACTGTAATCCGGCACCTTCTGTTCCAGATACGTGGTTTTTCGCTTGTAAGTTATATTTGGTACCAAGATCGAAATTAGGTTCTAATTTTGCTCTAATCGTGTTCTTTTGCTATAATTGTGTTATCATGTGAAATTAGCAAATCAACCGAATATTTTCTTCTACGATACTATTTTTAGACACAGATCAAACTCCGTAAAAGTTTTCACATATTGATTTTGCCTCCTGTTAATTTCATATAATTAGTCGTTTGACAAGAACTATTGGTTTATGATGTTTTTTTCTTTACAACGTATCATTATAGCACAAGGCAAAACAAACATGTCGAATAAACTCACAACCCATTACCTCCTTTTGACAAACAAGTACTTTACAGCGAATAGCTCGCAATGTGGTGGCGACTGTATTACCTCATTCACATAGACGTCTTGTAGCTGACATTGTGTTGGTGAAAGTGATGGGTCTAGATCGATGAAGAATAAATCGATGTCGTCTCGGAATCAATGAGAAATGAATATCTTTCTGTCAGAAATATCAATGGACCTACAGATCTTGGAGATCTGAAATATGAATGCCATTTATCAAGTTTTAATGAAAGCACATTTGCGAGCTGATGATAACGATCCAATTTTTAGGTTACCGCAGTGCAGTGTCTTGGCGTGTCATTGCGTTGTAGACATCGTCCATTAATCCGTCGTCAACATTCTTATCTTTGAAGTTCATGGTCGTATATTTGTGAAAGTTTTGGGGGTAAAATTATCCCCCAGAAAGCCTTCAAAAGCCTTGCTTCGACGATATGTGCATAACAGCCATCTTCACAGATTTGAAGAAAATTTTGCTTCGGTTTGTCACCTTTTTTCATGATAGAAGCTGTACAAAGTGAACCCTCCGAAAATTCCCAAGATAGACCGTAGATATTTACATATTTGAAAGGGATAGGGAAAGAGAATGACGGTGGCAGTGGTGGCCTCGAATTCGTCCTTCAATGAACTGGAAAGGTCGAAAGGACCCTGTTTGTGGCGAAGTTATCATCTCTAGACATCGTCGGCCATTTTAGCAAAATATGGTAGTAACTTTTTCTCCCTGTGATATGTATAAGTATTGGCCTTCTGGCATATATGTACATTTGTGTTACCAGGCTTTCTTCCTGTTCCAAGTGTTGCAAATCAGGTGTTCACTCTGGCATTATCACTGTACTAAATTCATATTGAACAGCAGAACCAGGCAAATTCATATGCCAAGGCCATCACCTGACGACAAAATACACCATCCCTCTAAAAATAGAATCACTGTCGATGTTACCAGGCAATTATTCGTGTCTGGCCGAAAACCAGATCTGATTTGTAATTCCTTTGACAGATCCGCATTCGTACAGTATCCTGTCGATGACATGAAGGAAACGACATAAGTATCATATCCAATGGGGTTATATTATTGAAAGATAGTCTCTTGATCGGTAGGGCAGCCCCGGTACATGTTATGATCAATTGCAGGTTATGTTTTACCCTCCTAAATTTTATCATTATTAATCAATTTAATTCAATGATCAGATTTTGTACATAATTCACTTTTACTTTATATTTTATTAGACGTGTCTGAACACGTACAAATTTCGGGGATCTGATTGGTTACCATGTGACAAGGGACACTGATGACGTCATAATATGAACGTGCTGTTTGATCAGACATATTGTGTCGCATCGGTTTATTCGGAATATTACATAAAAAACACAGCATATACACATGTACCAATATATATTTGATATTTCAAAGACACAGACCAAACAGAAAAAAACCTTGCCACAAACAGTTAATGAATATCAATATCTTCCACATCACAAACGAAAAGACAATGGCTCACTAGAAGCACAATATCACACTTTTGTTATTGTTCTCATTATATTTTATACTTAGTTGATTCCTACAAATAGTGTATTACTGCCCTATGTTCGATGCAATATCATAGACAAGGTAAGAGTGCGTGAAGGCATGATTCAATGGGGTATGATAATTTTCATTCACAACATCCTTACATGTTTTGATAGCATAGGAATCACTGGTAGCTTACCTACATAAGTCGTAATACCAGTCCCATAAATTTACTAAATGGATCTCTGTTTACTATGTGGTTGTTGGCAGGCCTATTATGTTTTGTTCAAGTTCAGATTTAACATATTAGCATCAAAAGGTCACTGAGAATGAGCATTAATTTATTTTGTCCCAAATCAATTATGTCATAACTGTTGGTTTCAGAACAAATAGTTTGATGAATCAAGCTGGTTTCGTGAAAATCCGGATTGAAATCCCCAAGAAGTAGACATCTGTTGGACAAAACGAGTGCATATATAACGAGTGTGTATAGCTATGTGGTATTCTTAGTTTTGTCAGAAATGTATGGCAAAATGTAACTTTAAACCAGTCATGCGAAATCACTAGTACAGAAGTCATATGCTGATACAATGCAACAATATCTTCATTATAGCCATACATTTCAGGATCATGTGCATAGTATGCTATGTGCGTGTACATGGTTGTCAAAGAAATCGTACAGATGTAAATAATATATTATACCGGACATGATACTGAGAACATCACGTTCTACCAGCAGTATACTAGGTACATATAACACAATATACTTGTTTTTGCTTGTAATTTTGTTTGTGATCAACTCAGTAGCCTCTTGGCTTGTGATTGGATACTTATGTACTTGTCTATTTCACGGGGTTTGTTTCGGATTTGCAGTTTTGCAGTGATTTTATCTGCTGTACAGTAGAAACAAATATAATTACATACACGCCAGGCTTCAGATATAAATGGTTGGTCAGATTTTGTTCCTATTCCGAAAGTTTTTGTTGTTGGGTTTATTTATTGGCATCATCAAAATCAGGTTATCAGCGGACATAGGTTGATACATTTCCCATTTAGTGTGACCTTGACGCTGACATTCTTCAATAGAAAGTGTGCCGCTTCCGAGTAAAAGATTATGGGAACTTCGGTTCAGCATGCTTGGAAATTTTTTGTTGCGAGATACCAACATACTTCCGAAATCATGAAGTAATCAGGAATGATATGAAATTGTGCCCTTTTGTACTCGACTGCAACGAACGAACGAATATCCGTTATTTTGACTTGTGCCAGGAAATGTCTCACTGTGATCAATCAACATAAAATGTCAAGAAAAAAACTTGTCTGCGACAAGGTGGGCGGATATGTCATTGTGATTTATCTGAAACAATCGAGGAGACAAGGGGTCAGTAACCCATTTTCGTGAAATTGCTTTCGTCCCAAGCAATTTTATATTCAAATCCGTTCGACTGGATTGTAATGACAATATATCCATGGCATATACTGGGCGATTTGACTGAATGGTTCAAATTATCAAATTTTTCCCAAAACGGGTTCGAACTGGATTTTCCAAAAACAGAAACAGACTCGGAACGGTGCAAATTAAAGTCTAGCTTTAAACTGAGAACATAATTCAAAGTCGTATACTGATTCTCTGTTGGTGACTACAAATTTCACTTTCAGTGACTTTCAAAAATAAAAATTTCAAAATGAAAATTTGTTGAGGTTAAGTTAGTTGGATTTCAATAATCAAAGTGTATAAAACTGTCTATGAAAATGAACAGTCCTAAATAAGACATCAAACGAACAACAAATACATGATATCCAGAGCAATGCTATACAACTGATGTTGGTCGTAGTTATAATATAGCACAATGAGTACTCATATTATGAACATGATTATCTGGCTTCCAGAAACGATCATCAAATCAAAGTGTGACCTATTTCAATTGTTCTGCGGATACGTCGATATGGATACGTTTTTTGCTGAATCACACTGTTAGACTTTCATCTCGCTGTCTCAAAGTCTACTGGTTTAGTCCCATACGAGAGGCGGAGTCGAGCCCAGGGACAACTGGGTCAGTCACCTTGGATGGTCAGCTCTCCATGACCGATTAGGTTCTTTTTGATGCCTAGAGCTCGCTTGAAGGCCTCGTTGTATTTTTTGTTGGTCAGCGCGTAGAGGAATGGATTCATCGCCGAGTTGGCGTGACTCAGAAGGATGCCTACTAACATCACAGGGAAACTAGTTTTGTCCGTGAATAAAAGAACTGTGTTGATGATATGTAGCGGTAGCCAAGATATTGTGAAGAAGACGAGAATCAGGAATATCTTCATCGATGCCTTCGACTCTTTCGAGAGTTTATTTGAAGATTCCACATCGGAACTCTTAGGACTTTTCTGTTTGGTGCGCAACCGTGAGCGTACCACGTAGTATATGCACCCATACAATATGAACATGGCGATAATTGGAGTCAGCACGAAGCCGAAGAAGTTGAAGTAGACCATGTATTCCATGTCGATCACAGACAGGAATGCACAGACGAAGTCATCCGTGGTCCCGTTGTACGGTGGATGCCAGCCAAACATAGGCACGAGGCCTACTATTGAGCCTAGGATCCATGCTGAAGCTATCGCCACAGAGACGAGAACTCCTCCTCTCATATGGTGTCTGTGGATGACTGGGAACTTGACGGCTGTGTATCGCTCCAAGGCAATCAGCAGTAAACTGTAAAATAGGAAGGGCATGGTCATGTATATGATAGTCATGTATATTTATAGTCAAATCATGTTGGTTTAAATAAAAAATATATAGCTTTTGTTCATTATTATGTAAATGAATAAATTCAGATACAGGATACATTTTGGATGATATAGAAGATACAAATCGCCCATACAAATACACGTTTTGCAGCATCACAATTATATTACTGTACTTGTTGTGTTCATCTGCAGTTACCATTCTGTGTTACTCATAAACTCATCATTATGATCGACTAGTTGACAATAATTGTCCGTGAGATTCGACAGGTGTTATGTTTTTTCCGCAACCGTTGCTCACTGATAGTCATGGAGGAGCTCTTCATCAATTACTATAGACAGATATTCGATCTGATCCCAGTCTCAATAGATGTTTTGTTCATGATACCTCGAGGATGAGTCCCTCTCATTTATTCTCTCACTGAGTAAAGTGGAAATTAGTATTTTTTTCGACTGGCGACCGTTTTTTCTGCAGCCAGGTACTATATATGTAAGAATTTCTATGCAAAAACGTTTTTCGAACCCCTTAGTTGTTAAATCCAGATCGCTGTTTGATTCATCAAATACCAGCTCTAGATTTAGTGTGTGTATGAATTTAGTTAATTCCATGGGCAAGGAATGATTTTGTGTTCATTTACTCCTTCGATTAAGTTTTGATACTAAACTCATTCGAATCTTGTAATCGCACATGTATTTTTCCTCTGCACAGCACACACATGATGACAATGCATTATTTCAAATTGATGCTGGACAAATATCTTGAAAGATGCGGTGTCATAGAAACATAAGCAAGCCGCGGAGAGCGAGACGGTTTGCAAATGTCACTGGCACCCCAATGATATATCATGTCGTTAAACTACCTATCTTAAAATGGTATCATCTTACCAAAGGTATCTTAGAGATATCTCTAAACTTATTGAAATATATCAACTCACCAAACTTGTCTGTTGCAAGTTTCACATTATCAGCAACATACTGAATTCACACAAATTCAGTTTAGTTTCTTTCCAATTTCATCAAACCCACACAGTAGCATACCTATTTCACCTATTTATGTATTGACACAGATTGTCTGCCCTACAGATATAAACCACAGTATCTGACAATTTGGTCGAACTGGAATTTGTACCACTTTTGGAACAGTATGTGTATATGAGTGTATACGAGAGTATTTCTGTAGTCTCTCCGAGCATTCATATGAAAACCAAGTTAAAGTGCAGTGTTTTACTGCACTTCCCTTTTGTTCTGTGAGTTACTGTGACTTTTCCTGTAAATGCCTATGGCGCTTGTCACTGTATCTATGGTCTATGGTGCATGTGCCTGTGTCTATATCAATGTTCCATGGAATGCTATTTGGTTGTTTCATCAACCGACCTAAATATGGAAGTTTGCAGCAGTATCACATTGACGCAGCTCATAAATAGACAGCTGTACAACTCTTGTGGCAGTCCCATGTTGTTAACCGTGACTACAGGAATGCCAACAGCCCCCGACAGAAGATCAGCCATGGAGAGGGAGCCTACAAGGTAGTTAATCACCATGTGGAGTGCCTTGTGACGGGCTATCTTATGGAGAACTGGAGCATGTCCGGAGGAGCTGAGCACAGCTAGAAGAGCCTCCGCAATTTGTAGGATCAATAAAGTTGTGTCCATCGTGGTGGTGTAAAATTATTTTTTAAAATATAGTTTCCAAACAATTTCACAACCCACTGCCACTCGCTAACAGACAGGTGCTTGTATCTCAGTGTGTGGCTCTCTAGGGAGCACTGAAATGTTTTCCGCTAGTGCAACAGTTTATATTCGGTACCATCCATGTGGAAAATCCGCATGTTTCGTAACTTTGCATATCGTTCTATAACCACAAATCTGCGTGACTGGATATTATCCAGGACTGAAGAACAAAGCGCCACAACAGATATTCTAATAGAGTGTGATATCCCACACTGACCCCGAAATTTTCATCCCTTACTTTACAGAGAAGAGGACCGTTAATGGAAGGCTCTTTGATTCCATGTAAACCCATTTATTTGACAAAAAGTTGTAATTTCCAACTGATCCTTATTCCCGCACTATGCTACAACTGTGTTGGCTCCTGTGAGTCGCAGTTGAGATTCGTTACATCCCTGAGTTTTTTTAGCGAGCAAGAAACCTTCCATTTTTAATTACATTCCAGTGTATGAAGCTTACAAACTACATGGCAACGCGCCAATGTGTCCGTTCTTTCTATGTGTGTGGAACTGTGAAAACGTGCTCTGCTATTATCTGTTAAAAAGTCGAGACGATCTCGTGTCCATTCTCCACTGGCACTGTGTCCAAGTATAGTTTAGTAGAGCATTCGTTGTCGATTAACTGCTCTCCCTCCCACACAACCAAATCTGCAGTAACTTTACAGATTTAACAGGCATAAACCCCGTCTCCGTGGCCCTACCTTTAAAGCAGATGACCCACAATACAATGGCAACTGTAGCACTGCATTCGCAAGGCCGTCTTGTATATCACATTGTGATTTTTTTTCTGTATAAACTTTATTTGGATGATTCCCAAACATGCTAATGACGTATGTAAATGGGTCTCAACAAAATAACATGAAAATACTTGCTCAAAGTAGGATATACAAAAGAGATATGCGCGCATTTACACTGATGAAAAAAAGTGAATGGATGAATGAATGAAGGGATGGAGGAATGGATTGATGATTCACAGGGAAACGCTACAACATGAATCGTTTCGTTTTGGTTATGTATTCAATTACTGCATTTAGGAAAACAGAGTTTTCCTAAAATGAGTACACATGACTTCCATTCCGTAATGTATTTGAATCATGATTGCCTATTATGGAAAATAAAATTGGTATTGACTCTGTGTATAGAGGACAATTAAAAATCACATGTAGATTATTGCATAGGTGATAATTGAGTACACTGCACTCTATTCTGAGACGTGCTAATACAACATTTGGATTGCGTGCACATAGCAGTAGATTTTGTTGGTTTGTATGTATGTATGTATGTATGTATGTATGTATGTAGAATATTTATATAGCGCCTCCTCAAACAGTTTGCTCGAAGCGCTTTACACAATAACAAAAACAATTATAACCTAATAAAAACAGAAGTTATTATTACACGTATACACACATGGATTATTGGTCATTATCAATTTGTCCAAACAAAAAAGTTTTAAGTTGCTTTTTGAAAGAAGAGAATGTGGCAGTACTTCGCAAACTATGAGGCAGCCTATTCCAGCAAACTGGACCACAATGAGCGAAGGCTCGGTCTCCATGGGTTTTCAGCCGTGTTCTGGGTACTGTGCACAGATGACAGTCCTCAGAACGGAGACCAGGACGCGGTTTATACAAGTGTACCACCTCACTGAGGTACCCTGGACCAGAGCGGAGGGTTTTGAACATCAGCATGCACAGTTTGTATATTATGCGGTAATGCACAGGCAACCAGTGCAACTTCTGCAATGCCGCCCGCACAGAATCGCGTCTTTGGAGGCGAAGGACGATCCTAGCACAATAGGCAATCATGATTCAAATACATTACGGAATGGAAGTCATGTGTACTCATTTTATGTACTCTAGGTTTATGTTGATAAGGAAGTGAACCAATGTCGTTTTGAAATAAATGGTGAGAGATTATCATCAGTCACTGTCCCACGGCAAGAAAAATCAAATCATGGATGTCCCCTTGGGAGATTTGGCACAGGATTGTTGACTCGATGACAGACAGGACAGCCACCACAAGAGACTTGTATCCCAGGACCGAAACCGACTGCCTTCCTGCGGCCCGAAAATATATTTTGTAGAGTAGTGAATCAGAAAAGTCATTTGACTAGTTCCAATTTCTAAGGACTCGAATTTACACTTTTTTGTAGATGCACTATAGAGAATGTTCTGTTAACTGGGTGTCAAAAGTCTAGGAGATCTCCCATTTCCATTCTTCGCTGGCACGACCAAGTGTCAGTTATTAGAGCAATCAGTGTTGATCAACGGTGCTAACGTAGCAGCCACATCGTTGACTTCACAGGCAGAAGATCTGCTTTTATTATTCCCTAGCCCTGCCTTCACAGCGAATGACTTGCAATGCAATGGTATCTGTATTAGATTTGATGCAGTCACGTAGGCGTCTTGTAGCTCACATTGTGTAAATTGATGTGAATGGACCATATCGACGAAGAAGTATAACGATGTCGTCTCGAAATAAAAAAAGAGGAGAAAAAAGGCTTATCATGCGTAACTATTACACGGAGAAATATTTATTACTGGACATCCATTTGAAAGATTCGACACGACATTGGTGACTCCCATTGAACAATGAATCAGGGTAAAGAAACCCGGCATCTTCAAGTCGAAATCCATGACATATTTTCCCTGTAGTCCTATCATATACATAATATGTAGTCCTACAAGGTATCGGTGTGATTCCAATTTGGTTCTATGCGAAGAGGAAGATTTTGCCAACAAATGGCTCAATGGAACTCACCATTACTCATAACGTATTCCACAGACCAGACGGACTAGTACTTCATATCCGATACCTGAAAAACTTAATCTAGATTCAAGGTATGTATACATTCAATCTGTTCTGATATTTTGTTACATGTTCGCACTCATATCCATATGTTTGCATGCCCATAAAAGTCTTGCTAGTTTGATTGCGTCTTCCCAGTGGTGTAGAGCTGTCACCTCATGTAAACATTCTACCGGACTTATCCTCTCCATTGCAATGTCTAAGTTTCTTTAAAAATTTGGCCAATTCAATGAACTTGGGAGTTTATGAGCATTAATCAAAACCATCTGTCAATCTTGGAAGATTCATTAAGCAAAGCCCAATCTCAGTTATATATATATCTTTTTTTTTTCTTCTAGCTCTTTTATATTGTGTCGGAACATACTGTGAGTCACGTAGTGCAATTGCATTTTTATGTTCGTTAGAAACAGCTGTCATTATTGATCCAATGTTGTATGGAAAGCTACGAAATATTGTGGGTTTCTGTGTATAAATGATATGGCTACCCAGGAATGAGCAAAACATCCACGAGTTAATCAGACATGAGTCATCAAAATAAAATTATCAAAATATGTCAAGTCTAACGGATGATTGAAAGATTTTTGCATTTATAAGTGCGGAGTAGGGTCTTCGCAATGTGATATATCATCTCGGACCGACCACAGTTATTTTCTGCGACTTTCATATCATCGACTATCATATGGGGGAGGGAGAGAATTCTGCAGGGATATGCACGTGCGTATATCGATGATCATACTGTTTATAGCGTTATTTACATTGGTATTCTACAAAACGCTTAATGTTAATATGAATGGGACAATTGTGAATGAACATTTGATGTATTGCGCGTACTAATGTTTCATGAAGAGGTGACCATCGTGGAATGTGGGTATTATGTATGAACATTTTCTGCCCCGTTGCTTCAACAGGTAAGATGGTACGTTCAAAGTGCATTGTAAAATAACTCTGGTCATAAAAATCTTATCAGCGCATGGGGTCAACCTTGATTTTCACAGATAGGATTTTCTCAGATACTGTGGTTAATTTCTAGGGCAATTTCCATTTGTGATATTTGCCCAGAGCTTGTGCAAATAACTACGCTCATCTATTTATTGTATGAAACCTTGTGAAGTTCGCCACAAGTTGTGTTTAAATTCACGAAGCAAATATTCCAGACACAAAGAAAACGTCACATGGTGGCGGGGCTTAAATAAATAACTGCCGGTGAACAGACCCGTGTTCAGACTTCTGCAAACGTTGAAATATTTGATGTGGGTGAAAATCTTATTGAATTGGTGCAGAGTGTAAGAGTTTTTTTTTGAGAAACAATCAATAAGCTGAATTAATTTATTGAATTATAACCACTTGCATGTAAAGTTCTTGCATGTAAAATAATTAAGTTATTTGGGTTAGATTGCCAACTTTTTCAATTTTTGAGATAGATTTCTGAAATTTGGCGAAAATTACGGCATGATACCCAATTGAGAAATACAGAATTTCAAGTTGATCCAAAACAAAACTACGGCCACAAAGCGTGTTTCAGTAATGGATGAACTTGACTTTAGAACCATCTTTCAAATGAGCTTTTGCATACGGCCATATCTCGAGAACGGTATGCCTTAGATCGAAATGGACATTATCCTAGGAAATACTGTAAGAAGACTAATATCGATGCTTATTCCAATTTTGATTCAACTTAACAGCTTCGGAACCACATATCTTTTTCATTTTCTGTCTGAATTGACGATGGATTCGGAATGGACATGATCCTGGGAATATTGTAAAACGACTGAGAGCGATGGCCATTCAATTTATTGGCAGTTTCAGAACCCTATATCTTTTCCATCATATATCTGAATTGATGATAGATTTAATTTGGCCGCTTCTTCCTTCGAGCTCCTCACTGTCTATTACATCCAATGAATCGTCCCCTGTAATGATTTGAGATGAGCATTCCTTTTGTATTTTTGAGCCGCATGTCATAGTTTGAATCTAGTTCCAGTGGAAGTAAGCTGAGTCCGAGCTTGAGTCAGAAGCTTGTATTGGCATGCATCCATACATGAGGTGACCTTTTATTCATACAGTTTTGAAATTGAAAAATGAAGTTGTTACATCATAAATTTCCAATTGGGAATACACACGTTAAGTGATATTATTGCGGAGTGTGTTCAGAGTGGGGCTGGCTCGAGCACATAACATTCTGGGAAAATAGTTGATCGTAAAAATAGGACTTTTTTTTTTCTAGTTTTTTTATTCTGTCCAAGAACTGTTGTTGTTGTCAGAATTCATTACAAAAACTACCATGAATAGCCAAGTACTAGTTGTTTCCAAGATATAGTGAATTATCTTACTTAAAGTAATTATCTAAGAGATAACACATTTGCTAGCATTAATTGTACATTAATGACATACTTATCACGCTTGTGACCCCCACCCCCTCCTCTCCCTCAATGTGAACAAAATACCTCGACATATAGTTGAATGCTGTATATACTGTTTTACTAACCCACCTAAATATGGACATTTGCATTAGAATCACAATGACACTTCATAAATAGATAACTGTAGAACCCGTGCAGTAGTATCTTGTTGTTAACCATTACGATAGGAATGCCAGCGGTCCCCACGCGAAGATCAGAAGAGCACTGACATGTTGTACACTAGTGCTAGTGCACAAGGTTTTGTGCGGTAACATTTGTTTGGACAATCTGCTCGTTTTGTAATTTTTTTTTTGGGTTTTGTAAACCATGTGCCAGAATTTTGTCTACAGTTGGAGAACAAAGGCAATATCCAGGTGAAATGCCACAAAATGCCAACAAATTTATGAGATAGTTTGCAAGTCTCCACTGAAGTGCGAGTTTTCATCTGTTACTTTACGAAAAAAAGACCCTAAATGGAAAGATTTTGGATGCCAAGTAAACCCATTTATTACAAGTGATACTTATTCCTGCACCGTGCAATAACTGTGTCGGCTCCTGTGAGTCCCTGTGGAGTTTCATACATTCCTGGTTCTGCTGTAGAGCAGGAACACTTCCATTCCCAATTACAAACAGAAGTATAAATATGAGAAAATTCGCCACGACACATCAATGTGCTGTTTTTATTTCTGTTTTACAGCGAAACTTGTTCTGGTAACTAGGTGTTACAAAGTCGAGATGATCCTCTCCGCCAATACGACGACCAATGCAAATATCATTTATTAGAGCACTCGGTGCTGCTCAACGCTGCCACACTACAGACCTAGCAGAAAGTTCTGCGTTTATTGTTGTAGGGCACTGCCTTTACAGGGAATGACTTGCCCTGCAATGGCAATAGCATTACTGGATCACGTAGTCTCCCATTGTGCTGGTGGAAGTGATGGGTCCAGATCGATAAAGAAGTAAATAATGGCGTCTCGAAATGAACAAAAGAAAGGGGACAGAAAATCTGATCATCTGTCACTATCACGTGGCGAGAGAAATTAATTGATAGACGTCATCATGAGAGATTCGAAGCAAAGCTGCTGACTCTGCAACAGGCAAGAAAACCACCACAAGAGGCTATTATCCAAGAAACGAAACAGTCACTCGTGTAACTGATTGCCTGAAAATATTTTTGTAAAATTGCGCATCAAAAGTGAAAAATTAATCTCACTTTTGTTTTTGCAGAAACAAAAGCAGTTTTGTAAGAAAAAAGTTGATCTCAATCTCGTATTTTTTCATGACATTCAATGAATGTGAACTGTCATCCACATATTATGAGAGCTATAAGCTACAATGGCGATTTGCAAACAATGAAGATATCAGTGTAGAGAAATCTAACATTCTCAATTTCAGATACATGTTTTTTCCGTGTCAGTTATATTGGTTACCTTGTCAGTTATAGGGTCGAAAATTAGTTGTACATGAATGGTCGGTAGACAAATCAAGTAGAACTTCGTAATATTTTTTTTTCAATTGAGATTTCACTCCCGGTTAATTACTATTACTATAGCTAGTATTCAGAAAAGTACATTTGGTTATGATTAGAATTTATTCTCTCTGGAAGAGACTCGTTATGACACAAACCTGGGTGTTATTTTCATACGTTTTCATTATTGATAAATTAATGAAAAAATAATCATTTTCATTGCTTATAACAGTGGAACATAAATACCCATGGGATTCGACAAATGAAATGCAGTTTTCTTCAAACATTGTCAAGTGTCACTCAGATGACATAAATGTAAGAGTCTCTTTATCAAATACTGTGCACGTATAGTCCTATCATATGTCACATATACATATATAGCCGTACATATGCCCACAAATTCTGCATATCACAGCATAATTATAGGTTCCTGATATTGGATCCCTGAAATCGGATCTAGATCTAGGACATGTTTACATACAATCTATTCTGTTGTTCTGTTGCTTGTTTGAATGTACATGTATTTAGGTTTTCCATCATATTTGTCTGCCGCTACGTTGGCTACCCCTCTCATGTGTTATAGTATTGCTAGATTGTTACCTCGTGGTAACGACAGAAAATACGGCCTCCAGACTGAAGATTATTTCCGTTGGCAATGTCTATATTAGTTCAAAAATTAGTTAACTTGGGAAATCAGTTCATCGGCATTTGTAACTCAGATACATTTGGTAATCTCGACAGATTCATTGAACAAAGCCGCATTTCAGTAATGTTGAGTTTTTTGTATCACCGTTTTATATTCTGTCGAAACGTACTGTGAGTCACGTAGTGCAGTTCAATTTTTATGTTTGTTGGAAACAGCTGTCATTATTGATCCAATGTAGTATCAAAAGCTAGAAACTATTGTCTGTTATTTTTTCGGTATCCATACTCAATATTGTTACCTCATGAATAGACGTGGAATCAATACCCAGTATCAAGTATTCCGAGCAAACAAAACAGGGTCCGTTATCCAATCTCATAGTCCGGGGACAGAAAGTCATATCAGGCATACGAAGTGAGAGAAAACAAAAATGACAGGGAAACTCATGAACCCCCGTAAATGGCCATCAGGAGGTGAAATCAGGTGTTCCGGAAAGAGTGAGCATTTCCTGCCCCACTAGTGGCACCCGTCATGAATTCCCCAAAATTAACATGAAAATAGATCTAGTTGCATGGCAGACATGGATTTGCTGTATTTATCAACCAGATCATGATGACGTCCATAGAATTTCTTAAACGCAGCGATAAGTCTTGGTAAAACATATCCTTGTCGTAGAAGTTTAGAGACTAGCTGGGCACTTCGATAGACAAAGTCCTCATATTTGCAACTAGCTCTGGAATAGCGTATAAGTTGAGAAACAAACACACCATATGCCGGTGTGTTATCATGAGGTGATTAAATGTTATCATGAGGTGATTAAAGTGATATTGGCAGCAAGTTAAGGATGTGTCCATATCTTTCTGATCGAATGAATAAAACTTAACAGCTATATATCTGCACTTGCATGCCCAATCAGACGCCTCTTTCTAAGTGATTTCGTTGCGAATTTCTGGTGGAGATATTCTAAGTTTGTTTACATTACCGCCATTCTCGGTGCTTTCTATCCCGTGATGCAGTGCGATTTCAGCTTACTCGTGTATGTTTTAGTTATTCGAGCGTGAAATAGGTCATGTCAGAGGTAACTCTGAGTGGCACACAAAAGAAAAGAAAAGCGGCTGCTAGTACTGTCAAATGCTTGATTCATCCATCTGATCAAGCATAGTTTGTTTTGCAACCTATTTTTCTGGGACCACAGGCATATATGTAACTGATTTGGAAAAAAATAGGTGACTCCCCAGTCGATAATGAATGAGTGTAAACAAACCCGACATCTTCACGTCGAAGTCCATGATATATTTTCCCTGTAGTCCTGTCATTTATATAATATGTAGTCCTACAAGGTATCGATGTCATTTCAGTTCGATTCTATGCTAAGATGATGAATATGCAAACTAATGGCTCAATAGAACTCATTATTACTCATAACGTATTCCACAGACCAGACCGACGATTACTTTGTCTGATACGTCAAAAACTGGATCTAGATTCAAGGCATGTATACATTCAATCTGTTCTGATATTTTGTTACTTATTTGCACTCATACCCTTATGTTTGCATTCCCGTAATAGTCTTGCTAGTTTGGTTGCGTCTTCCCAGTGGTGTAGAGCTGTTACCTCATGTGAACATTCTACCGGACTCATCCCCTCCATTGCAATGTCTAAGTTTCTTCGAAAATTTTCTAGCTCTTTTATATTGTGTCGGATCGTACTGTGAGTCACGTAGTGCAATTACATTTTTATGTTTGTTAGAAACAGCTGTCATTATTGATCCAATGTTGTATGGAAAGCTACAAAATATTGTGGGTTTCAGTGTATAAATGATAATGCTATCCAGGAACGAGACAATCAGAGATTGCAGACCCTCGCCCTTCAGATTTAGTCACTAAAATTAGGCGATAATTGCGAGTTTTGATCTTAAGACCACCGCTTGTACGCCATACGATTGGGAATTGGCCAAAGAAAAATACAAAAATAGATTGAACATTTAATATTGATTAGAACCAGAGTTATAGCCAATAATGTGATTTTCTTTTTTCCGTTGCCATGGCAACCGTTTTCACCCGATTTTGGCAAAATTTGAAAGGGACTGAGCCACTACCATAGCATTCCAGCCCTATAAATTTAAAATCGATCGGACCGTATGCCATTGAGTTATGAGCGCAGACATTTGCACTGAAACGTCGCTGGCCAAAAATAACGGAAATCGTGACCCCCAATTTTTCGACATCGGGCGATAATGGAGAGTTTTCGTCGTACGACCATCGGTCATACACCAAACGATCGGGAAATTGGCCGAAGAAAATACAAAAATAGTTAAAAAAATTAATATCAAGTAGAACCGGAGTTAGAGCCAATTATGTGATTTTCTTTTTTTCCGTTGCCATGGCAACCGTTTTTATCCGATTTTGACAAAATTTTGAAGGGACTGAGCCACCATTATAGTACTCTATTCCTATAAATTTCAAATCGATCGGACCGTTTGCCTTCGAGTTATGAGCGCAGACATTTGCACTGAAACGTCGCTGGCCAAAAATAACCGAAATCGTGACCCCCAATTTTTCGACATTGGGCGATAATGGAGAGTTTTCGTCGTACGACCATCGGTTATACACCAAACGATCGGGAATTGGCCGGAGAAAAATACAAAAATAGTTGGAAAAATTAATATCAAATAGAACCGGAGTTAGAGCCAATTATGTGAATTTCTTTTTTTCCGTTGCCATGGCAACCGTTTTCATCCGATTTTGGCAAAATTTTAAAGGGACTGAGCCACCACCATAGCACTCTTGCCCTATAAATTTCAAATCGATCGGACCGTTTGCCTTTGAGTTATGAGCGCAGACATTTGGACTGAAACGTCGCTGGCCAAAAATAACCGAAATCGTGACCCCCAATTTTTCGACATCGGGCGATAATGGAGAGTTTTCGTCGTACGAGGATCGGTCGTACACCAAACGATCGGGAATTGGCCAAAGAACAATACAAAAATAGTTGGAAAAATTAATATCAGGTAGAACCGGAGTTAGAGCCAATTATGTGATTTTCTTTTTTTCCGTTGCCATGGCAACCGTTTTCATCCGATTTTGGCAAAAAATTTGCAGACATTCAGACATTTGCACTGAAACGTCACTGGCCAAAAAATAAATCGAAACCGTGACCCCCAATTTTTCGACATCGGGCGATAATGGAGAGTTTTGGTCGTACGACCACGGGCCATATATCAGATGATCAGGAATTGGCCATAGAAAAATACAAAATTAGTTAGAAAAATTTATCTTGAATAGAACCGGAGTTATGGTCAATTATTGATTTTTACATTTTCCGTTGCCATGGCAACAGTTTTAACCAGATTTTAACCAGATTCGAGGAGGACCGAGCCACTGAGATACCGCTTCATCCCTATAAGTTTCATGTTGATCGGACCATTCTCCTTTGAGATATGCGCGCGGACAGACAAACATACAAACAAACAAACATACAAACGGACAGACCCAATTGCAATACCCTCTGCCCCTATCGGGGCGAGGGTAATGAACAAAATATTCACGAGTTAATCAGACAGGAGTTATGAAAATAAAATTATCAAAATATGTCAAGTCTAACGGATGATTGAAAGATTTTTGCATTTATAAGTGCGGAGTAGGGTCTTTGCAATGTGATATATCATCTCGGAACAATCACAGTTACTTCCTGCGAGTTTCATATCATCGGCCATTCCATGGGGGAGGGAGGGAATTCTGCAGGGATATGCACGTGCGTATATAGATGGTCATACTGTTTATAGCGTTATTTACATTGGTATTCTACAAAACGCTTACTGTTGATATGAATGGGACAATTGTGAATGAACATTTTATGTATTGCGCGTACTAATGTTTCAGGAAAAGGTGACCATCGAGGAATGTGGGTATTATGTATGAACATTTTCTGCCCCGTTGCTTCAACAGGTAAGATGGTACGTTCAAAGTGCATTGCAAAATAACTCTGGTCATAAAAATCTTATGAGCGCATGGGGTCAACCTTGATTTTCACAGATAGAATTTTCTCAGATACTGCTGTTAATTTTATAGGGCATTTTCCATTTATGATATTTGCCCAGAGCTTGTGCAAATAACTACGCTCATCTATTTATTATATGAAACCTTGTGAAGTTCGCCACAAGTTGTGTTTTAATTCACGAAGCAAATATTCCAGACACAAAGAAAACGTCACATGGTGGCGGGGCTTCAATAAATAGCTGCCGGAGAACACCCGTGTTCAGACTTCTGCAAACGTTGAAATATTTGATGTGGGTGAATATCTTATTGAATTGGTGCAGAGTGTAAGGGTTTTTCTTTTGGGAGAAACAATCAATAAGCTGAATAAATTTACTGAATTATAACCACTTGCATGTAAAGTTCTTGCATGTAAAATAATTAAGTTATTTGGGTTAGATTGCCAACTTTTTCAATTTTTGAGATAGATTTCTGAAATTTGGTGAAAATTACGGCATGATACCCAATTGAGAAATACAAAATTTCAAGTTGATCTGATTATCCAAAACAAAACTACGGCCAAAAAGCGTGTTTCAGTAATGGATGAACTTGAACCATCTGTCAAATGAGCTTTTGCATACGGCCATATCTCGAGAACGGTATGCCTTAGATCGAAGTGGACATTATCCTAGGAAATACTGTAAGAAGACTAATATCGATGGCTATTCAAATTTTGAATCAATTCAACAGCTTCGGAACCACATATCTTTTTCCTCATCTGTCTGAATAGACGATAGATTTGGAATGGATTGATCCTAGGAATATTGTAGAAAGGCTAATAGCGATGGCTATTCAATTTATTGGCAGTTTCAGAACCCTATATCTTTTCCATCATATATCTGAAGTGATGATAGATTTAATTTGGCCGCTTCTTCCTTCGAGCTCCTCACTATCTAATACATGTACATCCAATAAATCGTCCTTTGTAATGATTTGAGATGAGCACTTCTTTTGTATTTGGGAGCTGCATGTCATAGTTTGAATCTAGTTCCAGTGGAACTAAGATCAGTTCGAGTTACCAGCTTGAGTCAGAAGCTTGCATTGACATGCATACATACATGATGTGACCTTCTATTCCCGTAGAGTTTTTGGAATTGAGAAATGGAATTGCTAACATCATAAATTTTCCAATTGGAAATACACATGTGAAGTGATATTATTGAGGAGTGTGTTCAGAGTCGGGCTCATAGGATTCTGGGAAAATAGTTGATCGTAAAAATGTGACTTTTTGGGTTTTTGTCTAGTTTTTCGATCGTGTTCAAGAACTGTTGTTGTCAGAATTCATTACAAGAACTGCCATGAACTAGCCAGATACCAGTTGTTTCCAAGATAAAGTAAATTATCTTACTTAAACTACTTATCCAAGAGAAACCACATTTGCCAGCACTAGTTGTACATTAATGACATACTTATCACGCTTGTTACCCCCCCCCCCCCCCCTCAGTGTGAACGAAATACCTCGACATATTTTTGAATGCTGTATATATTGTTTTTCTAAGCCACCTAAATATGGAAATTTGCATTAAAATCACAATGACACATTTCATAAATAGACAACTGTAGAACCCGTGCAGTAGTCTCTAGTTGTTAACCATGACGATAGGAATGCTAGCGGTCCCCACGAGATGATCAGCCATGGAGAGAGAGAGAGAGAGAGAGAGAGAGAGAGATAGTCTATGAGGCAGTCAGTCACCATGTGAAATGCCTTGTTACGGCTAATACATAGAGAACTAGAACATATCCCGAGGAGCTAAGCACGGCAAAGAAAAGCTTCCATAATTTGTTGGATCAACAAACTGGTATCCATCGTGGTGGTGTAAGATTATCCTTTCACAAATGAACTCACAATTTTTTTCAAATAAACTAACAACCCACTACCACCTTCTGACAGACAAGTGCTTGTACCCCAGTGCGTGGCTCTCCAAAGAGCACTGAAATGTTGTACACTAGTGCTACATTTTGCACAAGGTTTTGTGTGTTGACATTTGTTTGGGCAATTTGCACGTTTTGTAACTTCTGATGAGGTTGTCTGTCCACGAATCTTCTAACCATGTGCCAGAATTGTGTCTACAATTGGAGAACAAAGGCAATATCCAGGTGAAATGCCAAAAAATGCCAACAAGTTTATGAGACAGTTTGAAGTGCGAGGTTCCATCTGTTACTTTACGAAAAAGACCCTAAATGGAACGCTATTGGATGTCATGTAAACCCATTTATTACAAGTGATATTTATTCCTGCACCGTGTAACAAAGGACTGCGTCGGCTCCTGTGAGTCGCTGTGGAGTTTCATACATTCCTGGTTCTGCTGTAGGGCAGGAATACTTTCATTCTCAATTACAAACAGGAGTATGCATCTGAGAAAATATGCCACGACACATCAATGTGCTGTTTTTATGTCTGTTTTACAGCGAAACTTGTTCTGGTAACTAGGTGTTACAAAGTCGAGATGATCCTTTCTGCAAATACGACGACCAATGCAAATATCATTTATTAGAGCACTCGGTGCCGCTCAACTGTCTTGCCTCAACCAACCACACTAGAGACTACAGCAGGAAGTTTCGCGTTTATTGTTGTAGGGCACTGCCTTTACAGGGAATGACTTGCCCTACAATGGCAATAGCATTACTGGATCACGTAGTCTCCCATTGTGCTGGTGGAAGTGATGGGTCCAGATCGATAAAGAAGTAAATAATGGCGTCTCGAAATGAATAAAAGAAAGGGGACAGAAAATCTGATCATCTGTCACGTGGCGACAGAAATTAATTAATTGACGTCACCTTGAGAGATTCGACGCACAACTGCTGACTCCGGGACAGGCAGGAAAACCACCGCAAGAGGCCAGTATCCAAGGAACTAAACAGCCATTCGTGTGACTGATTGCCTTTCTGCCTGCCCGAATATATTTTTGTAAAATTGCGCATCAAAAGTGAAAGAAATATAGAAAAAATTGTAATCTCACTTTGTTTCTGCAGAAACAAAAGCAGTTTTATAAAGAAAAAAAAAGATCTCGATATATCGGATATTTTTATGATATTCCATGAATGTCAAATGTCATCCACATATGATGAGAGAGCTATAATCTACAATGTCGCTTCGCAGATAATGAAGTAAATTAGTGTAGAGAAACCTAACATTCTCAATTTCAGATACATGTTTTTCCTTGTCAGTTATATTGGTTACCTTGTCAGTTATAAGGTTGAAAGTTGTACATGAATGGTCTGTCAGAATAACTGTGTTACAATGTTCAATAAAATACTTTCTACTACAATAATGTTTTGCAGACACAAATCAAGTAGAACTCTGTAAAATTTCTTTCACTTGACATTTTACTCCTGGTTAATTTCCTTTACTATAGCTAGTCTTCAGATCTGGAATTGGATCTAGGTCTAGGACATGTTTACATACAATTTATTTTCATATGCGATATCACTTTGTGTTATTGATAAATTTATTGATCATTTTCATTGAATATAACAATGGACCATAAACGCCCATGAGATTCGACAAATGAAATGCAGTTTTCTTCAAACATTGTCAAGTGTCACTCAGATGACATAAATGTAAGAGTCTCTTTATCAAATACTGTACACGTATAGTCCTATCATATGCCACATATACATATACAGCCATACAAATGCACACACATTCTACATATAATAGCATAATTATAGGTTCCTGATATTGGATCCCTGGAATTGGATCTAGGTCTAGGACATGTTTACATACAATCTATTCTGTTGTTGTGTTGCTTGTTTGAATGTACATGTATTTAGGTTTTGCATCATAGAAGTCTGCCGCTACGTTGCCCCCTCCCTGTGTTGTAGTGTTGCTAGTCGGTTTCCTCATGGTAACGACAGAAAATACGGCCTCCAGACTGGAGATTCTTTCCCTTGGCAATGTTTATATTAGTTCAAAAATTAATTAAATTGGGAAATCAGTTCATCGGGATTTGTAACTCAGATACATTCGGCAATCCCGGCAGATTCATTAAGCAAAGCCACATTTCAGTAATGTTGAGTTTTTTGTATCACCGTTTTATATTCTGGCGAAACGTACTGTGAGTCACGTAGTGCAATTCAATTTTTATGTTTGTTAGAAACAGCTGTCATTATTGATCCAATGTAGTATACCTCATGAATGTTAGGAATCATACGGTGATTAAACTGGATCAAGATCAATCATTATTCACCAATGCTGACCCGTGAAGTGGTTAAAATATATCGAGGAAAGTGGATGTTTCATAGATTGTCGTATTTATAAGTAGGATCTTTGGAGCATGACGTCACGAACCTCCAATTGTTGTTTCCGTTCCACTGATCTATCCTATTCTTTAACTACCAAAGTGATCTTTCACAAGTTTCAAGTTCAGCCCTAGGTCCTCATGGCCCTAGGTCCTCATGGCCCTAGGTCCTCATAATATTTCTAGTGCCCAAATGTATTGTGTTAGATATAACTTTTTATATGAAGCAAATTAAATCTTTCTTGAGTGAACATTCATCATAGAGCATTCATCATAGAACATTCATGTAAGAAAATCTAGAGAGTTAAGAAACTCTTTTTTGAGTGAGCAATATCTATTTAACTCATGAATATTAAGAGCATTCATGAAGTAACAATATTTTTCGAGAGAACAAAATGTTTTGTACAAAATCTTATCTCAGAAATATTTCAGAAATCTCTGCATGTCCCATTAGGGGCTCCGTAGTATCTGACCAGTTTGTCAAAATGGAGTTGGCCCTTTTGAAATATGAAGTATGTTTTCCTTCTTGTATGTAATTCAAATGGTTCCAGTCAGTGGTGTACAATTCGAGAAAATACAGGAGCATTCCTGTATCTGCCAACATGCAAATCGGAACCAACTTGAAGTGCACTGTTTGCAAAAGACACTCCACTTCGTTTCTTCTGTTTTTTGTCAAATACTGCGTTTTGCTTTGGCAAATAAAGGTGATTAGATACTAAATACGGGGGCACATATCTAACTACATACGGTACGTGAGTGTAGGTACTGCACTTCTTACAATGGATTCGCTGAAAACAAGGCTGCAACTTCATCAATAGTACCTGTGTTTTCTATTGGTGTCACTGTTCATGACATAGTTCAAATTGATATTCCATGAGATCATTCACGTTTATGTGGATGGAAGATTCTAGAACAAAATCTCAAAGTTGTTGTATTCATTCATGTATTGGGAGATAATGATATTGCTGGTGATAATCATACGAAACATAAATGCAATATTCGACTATTTTTGCACATAATGGGTTGATAGAAACATCTCTGATGGGTTCTTTATGTTCCTAGCTACAGGGAATAATAAAAATAGTAAATTTCTTCTAGAATATTTTTTTTCCTATTCAGGAACTGTTGGAGTATATTACACACATAAACATGGACTAGTTATGATAAACAGTAGGCACCTAATTGCACGTATTGATCTCGCTTATGACCACCAATCACAAATTCTCTTAGTGTAAACGTAATACCAGCGGGATGTCTGTATGTTGTATTTATTGTTTTATTAACCCACCTGAATATGTAAATTTGCGTTAGTATTACAATGAAGCAGTTCATGAATAGACAGATGTAGAACTCATGAGGCAGTCCCATGTTGTTTACCATTACTATAGTAAAACTAACAGCCCCCACGCGAAGATTCGCCATGGCGAGGGAGCCTATAAGGTAGTTGGGCACCGTGTGGAGTGTCTTGTGACGGGAGCTGAGGAGCTGAGGACAGCCAGAGCCTCCGTGATTTGTAGGATCAAAGTCGTGTACATTGTGGTGTTAGATGAATAAATCTGTTTAATATGGTCGCAACCCACTTCTGCTTTCTCACAATGTAGCTTGTATCTCAGTCCATGGCTCTCAAACGTGCACTGAAAAGTCTACATTTAGCATGAGGTTGTTTCAGTTGGTAACATTTATTTGGGCAATCTGAACGATTGTGACTTTTGATGGGGTTTCACCACCACAAATCTCCTAACTATACTGGCATACTGGCATGATTTCACGTAATGCCATTGACTTTGCAAATAGCTGTAGTTTATCATTTATTCTTATCCCCATACCGCGGTAATTGCCGAGTCATGGTTGAGGTTCATCTCCCGAGATTTTTTTTCAGTTTTGCATACCGTTCCAATCTTAATTAAATATCAGTGCACAAAGCCGACAAAATACGTGACAACGTGTCATAGTGTGGGTCGTCTTATTGTGGGGAACTGTAAGACATTTTCTTGTAACTGAGTGTTATGAAGTCCAGGCAATCTCCCGTTCTGAACCTTAATTCACAGGCACCATGACTGAACGAGTATAATTTATTGGAGCACTCAACTCTGCGCTGCCTCCCCCAGCCAACACAGCAGCCTCGCTATAGTCTTAGCAGGCAAAAGCCAACTTTCATTGTGCCTGGCTCTCGCTTCTACAACAAATGGCCCGTATGTGATAGCAAATTTATCAACTTTACTACATCCATGTAAATACTTGTAGCTTACATTGTGCTCGTCAATATCATGGGTCCGGATTATGAAGTAGTAAAGCGATGTCGTCCCGAGATGAATAAAGGAAGAAAGAGGAAAAAGCTTATCATCCGTCACTATTACATGACGCAGATAAATCAATATATGGATGTCCAATCGAGAGATTTGACACAAGATTGGTGACTCTCTGAGAGACAGGACAGCCTACACAAAAAGCTTGCTTTCATTGGATTGACGGCCTTACAGCGCCGAAAATATACTTGGTAGATTGAATAATCAGTAGGATCTATAGACCCATCCCCGTTTTTATAACGAACCCAAATTAAAATAGCATCCTTATTCAGAAACATGAAACGGCAAGAAAAACGGCAGGGCAACAATCTCAATTTAAATAGATTTGGGTAGATACTGAATACAATGCCAATTGCAGACAATAAAGTAGTCCACTGTTACAGTAAAGAGACAAAGAACTTTTATTCACCCAGACATGACATTCAACCTTGTGAGTTCTATCAAGATTGGTGACTCTCTGAGAGACAGGACAGCAACCGCAAAAAGCTTGCTATCAGTAAATTGACGGCCTTGCAGCCCCGAAAATATACTTGGTAGTATATCCTACTCATCAGTAGGATCTATGGAGTAATTCCCGTTTTAATAAGAACCCCAAATGGGAGGTAGCATCCTTATTCAGAAACATAAAACGGCAAGAAAAACGGCAAGGCAATAATCTCAAATCGAATATATTTGCGTAGATAATGAAAACAATGCCATGTGCAGGCAATAAAGTAGTCCATTGTGATGAATCAAGCATTTTAACTACACAGACATGGCATCCACACCCTGTGAGTTGTATGAGTTACTGGTAGCGAAAATTACTTTTTATATTGTTCTGTTACATGACTGGTAAGTCAGAATACTCCTGTGCTCTACAGCATGGAAGAGACTAATCAATCAATTACTTACTTTTACAGTGTACAATATCCAGACACAATTCTAGTGGAATGCAGTGAAACACATTTGTATGTCAATATCATGCAACCTACTTGGAACCTGCAATCCAAATCTAAGACATTACTTTTATTGTTGTTCAACTGAAACTGTTTCTTCATGATGGCACCTGTGAGACATGAATGAAACTTTATCATAGAAAATTAAAATCGATTATATTTTTCGTCTAGACACTGACCCCCGATATCATCAATAGCGTCTCCGTCCATTATCATGTGTGTGGCTCACAGAGTGCCTTCATCAATATTCCTTAAATTAAATGCATGTCATGTATTTCTGATATCCAAGATCTGCAAGATATTTCAGTCTGAAAGAGTTGTTGTAAATATGTTGTTAGTTCGAAATCACTTGTAACATTCGACATTCAAGTCTGAACGATAAGAATGTCGAATATAACATATATATGTTTCTTGATACATAATGTGACCATAATAAAGCAATTAATCAACTAACCATCCTGGAACACCACAAATTGAAAGCATGCTCTCTGTGGCACAGTATAGACTTCGTGCCCGCTCGTGATGGCCAACATCCATATCAATTTTCAACATGCTTTCATAATCTGATGTCACATGATTGCCGTTTCTATTGCAACAAATTTAGCCGCAGGGTAAACTTGAAGGTTCTAAACTATCATTTTGAATCACAGCAAACTGATATTCAGTACAAAGCTTGTCATTAAAGTAATACTTTAAGTTTTTTTCTCAATATTGGCGTACTATTATATTCCGTCAACTTTTCACTCTTCGAATGATTTCATTTTATGTTCCGGATTCCAGATGCATTCATGTATCTTTATTAGTTTCAATACTTTCAATAGTTTTTCATCCTCACTGAAAATTAGCAAACATGTTGCTGCACGTTTTGATCAATCAGTGTTAGGTTTTCAGAAAATACCTGGAAAGTATTCAGACAGATCATGTGTCCTATTTTGCAGTCATATTGAACGACATGCCTGTGACCTAATGTTTAATTATCATCCTTGCATGAATCTCACTGCATGTCTCAAAAATAGTGCATCATAAAACAAAACACATGATATATTCCGCGTCATTAACATTAATTCTTCAGTCATGTCTTTCAAAGAAAAAAAAGTGGTCCTATGTAGAACGATATATCTAGAGAGCATTAGTATGCCTTTTGTCATTCTGCTATATTGTGAACGGTGTGCATAAGACCGAAATAGGCAACCAGTTAACTATCTAACATACCAGGTAAATCGTTACTCAGTGACATGCATTTGAAAGCGCTTTACCAAATGAGTCTATCACATGTCAAATAATATGTAAACCTACAACTGCACACGCATTCTACATAACAACATATACCTAATACTCATGAAATAATGTATCTAGATCTGAAGCATGTTTGCATATACATGTAATAATATTCTGCATACGCGCAGTAGTTTGCTGCTATACCTTTTCCCAGTAATATTGTATAGTTACCATGGGAACGCTTGGCTACTGGACTTAAGATCCTTTGCATTGCAATGTCTATGTTTCCTTGGAAAACGGGTACTCGTGGAAGGCACTTTGCTGTTGTTCTGTCAGTTGATACTGTTAATAAGATTAATTGAACTTATATGTTTCTTCTCCGTCAAACATCCTTAGCAGGTATGGGGTCAAACTTGATTTTCTCGAATTCAGCACTTCCATGACACCAAATCCATGACTGCCATGCAACTAGATATATTCTTATGTTAATTTTGGGGAATTTTATGACGCGTGCCACTAGTTGGGCAGGAAATGCTCACTCTTTCCGGAACACCTGATTTCACCTCCTAATGGCCATTTTGGGGGGTTCATGAGTTTCCCTGTCATTTTTGTTTTCTCTCACTTAGTATGCCTGATATGACTTCCTGTCCCCGGGCTATGAGATGAGATAATGGACCCTGCTTTGTTCGCTCGGAATACTTAATACTGAGTATTGATTTTACGTCTTTTCTTTGGATGCTGCAGTTTACCTTTGGAAGATATAGAAGATATTTGCTGAGAATTGCGTTAATTCGTCTATCAAACCTTGTGAAGTCCTTCAAACGTGACAAAAAGTGCCCCAATCCCTGAAGCAAATATTACATATTTGCATGACACAGGTCACACGCTCGCAAAGTTTCAACTTGGTGGGAATGTAAGTATCAATCTATTACCACCAATACAGTCAGATTTTGATGATGCCAATAAGAAACGTAAAATACAACATTTTGGAATAGAAACAAAGCCCGACTAAATAGTTTATCAAAAGACACACTGGCGTCATCAGGGGCAGACAGTGTGTTAAATGTTGTTGTTTCTACTGTACACCGGATGGTTCTACTGTACACCCCCAAAGTACTCCCAAGTTTTGAAAACGTTACTTGAAATCGTTGATGGGGTAACAAGATGGTGACAATTGAGTGGTGTGTCTCAACGAGATAGAATCAGTAGGCAAAAATACAATGACATGTAAAATAATTAAGTGGGAGATTCATCTATTATTTGGACAGTCAGTATTCAGCACACATGCCTCAGGTTCAGTGTAAACATTAGATCCGTTGTCTGGTTAAGCAACGGATTTTGTGTTTCCTCACAATGACCGATCCTTGCTTAGATTTCGTGGAAGTAGCTTCAGTAGGCAAGCTCTCTCCAATCTTGACTAGAGGTAATGGCAGGAGAGGCCGTTTTGCTATAGTTTTTCGTTCCTGCTCAAGAACTGTCATTTGCTAGAGTTCATTACACAAACAAACTTGAACTAAGCATGATAATTAGTTGTTAAGACAAAGTTAAAACGCTTACACGAGATAACGTTAAACAATATTTAAAGTAATTATCGAAGACAAAACACATTTGCCAACAGAAACTGTACAGCAAGTCACGTACTAATCTTGATCGTGGCCCCAACCTCCAATAATGTGGTCATATTAACACTGGGATCTTGGAAAAAATAGATGCACTCTTGGAACAGATGCAGTATTCAGGGCGAATGCGTCACAACAAATATTCTGATATATTGCCATTGAACTGTAATGAACCAAAACTTCTCACCCTCTACTAAAACGAGGAGGGGATCCTGAACAGATTGATTTTGCATTTCAAATAAAACCATTCAATTGATGAAAATTTGTAGTTTACCATTATGGTCCTTATACCGTACCGCAGTATTATCGAGTCGACTCCTGTGAGTCACTGTTGCAGTTCGATACATCCCTGAGTTTGTTGGCAAGCATGACACCTTCCAATTTTTATTGCAATCCAAACTATAAATCTGACACACTATGCGGCAATATGCCAATATGCCATTTATTTTATGCGTCTGGAACTGTAAAACGAGTTTGGTAACTAGCTGTCACAAAGTCGAGGCAATACATCGTTTTAGTTCGTGACACCGTAACTGAACAAGTATTATTTATTGGAGTACTCAACTATGTGTTGCGGCATCCGGCCAATGCCTCAACAGCAAAAAGCTGATTATACAATGACAACTTTATTGAATTTACGGCATTTGTGTGGGAACTTGTAGGTAGCAAAGTGTCAGCCGAAGTGATGGGTCCAGATTGATGGAGAAAGAAATTGATGTCGTCTTAAAATGAACGAAATCAGGAGGAAAAACAGCTTATCATCAATCAATATCACGCGGCAAACAAAATCGGTTTATGGACATCCCCTTGATAGATTCGACAAGAGATTGGTGAATCCCGAACCAACAGGAGAGCCACCTTAAGGGGTTTGTGTTCCCAGACAGAAACGGTCATTCGTGAAATTGACGGCCTTGCTGCCACCCAGAAAATATGCTCCGTAGAATAAGGAATCAGTAGGTATTATTGACAGATTCCAGTTTCTAGAAGGAACAAGACTTGGAAAGAACTTGATGTAGAAACGAAAGTAGCTTTGAAAAAATGAATTCATTATTGTATTTTCCCCGATATTGCCCGACCACATTTTATGAGACAGCTATGATTTACAATGCTGATTGCAGATAATGAAATGAACCTTGTGAGTTATATGATTTGTGTCATCTGTGTCAAAAATAAGTTTTTCCACTGATACATTACATGGCTGGTCCATCAGTATATTGTATTGTATGTTGTACAATTTAAAATGGTCTGATCAATCAAGTAATTTCTGCTACTATCGGAAAACATTATCCAGACACAATTCAAGTGGTATACCACAGCTCACTTGGCACCTGCAAAGCCAGTTGTAGTTCCAAATACGAGATCGAAATTCTTCTCAGCTTGCAATAACGTGCACGAATATGTGTTGACCTTTATTTTATGTATCTATCAAAAGTGACATTTAACCCCCCCCAGCCATTTAGGATCACACACAAAAAGCGATTTTACATATGATGTTATTTCAAGTAGATCTATTCATTATACAGTTGCTGATGGTTCTGTTTATTGATGTCTGATCCCTCAAATACAGTACTAGATCCATTGTATACATTTTTCCTCTTTTTTGACTGGCGAATTTTGTGTTTACTCACGACGACCAACCGACAATGGATTTGATAGACTCAGCTCTGATAGGTTATCTATGTTTCTAGCTAGAGGGAATGATAAAATTAGTCATTTATTTCTTGACGGTGTTTCGTTCCTCTATGAAAACTATTGTTGCCAGAGTTTATTGCACACATAAACATGAGTTAGCTGTGTTGAATAAATGTGTATTGTCGTGTTATGAATAAAAAGTAAATAGCATCTACGGAAGCTATCTTTAAGAATAATCTTTACTAACTGTAATTGTGTATTGCCCAGGCCCTGTCGGTGAAATTGGACCATCCTGTGGCATGTTTGAATCATGTATTTATTGTTTCAAATAACTTACCTGAAAATCGAAATTTGTGTTAATATCACAATGACGCAGTTCATGAATAGACAGCTGTAGAACTCGTGTGGCAGTCCCATGTTGTTGACCATGACTATTGGAATGCCAACAGCCCCCACAAGAAAATCCGCCATGGCGAGGGAGCCTATAAGGTAGTTAGTCACTGTGTGAAATGCCTTGTGACGGCCTATAACGTAGAGAACTAGAGCGTTTCCTGAGGCGCTGAGCACGGCAAGAATAGCCTCCAAAGTTTGTTGGATCAACAAAGTGGTGTCCATCGTGGTGATAAATGAAAAGTATCCTTTTGCATGGAAAAAGGCAGTTTTCTGATATGGTCGCAACTCACTTGGAGCTTGTTACAAACCTGTGCTCGTATCTTAGTTTGTGTCTCTGCCAGGCGCACTGGAAAGGTGATTCGCTATTTCTACATACTGCACGAGGCTACCATTCATTTGGGCAATCTGCACGTTTCAATCTCCATGTGGTTTTCTCTCCACTAATCTGCTATCCATATGTGCCGGGTATTTTGCTGCAAATGAACGACAGATGCAATATCCAAGTCAAATGTGATATCCGCCATGCGCTGACCCCGAAAGTACTGACCATCCCCTACTTTCAGAGAGGGGAACCGTAATTGGAATGATTGTGAACCCATTAAATAGCCAAAATGTATTAGTTCACCAGTGATCCTTATTTCCGTACAATGCTACAGCTGTGCCGGCTTCTATAAGTCGTTGCTGCGGTTTGATACATTCCTGGCTATTTTGCTGAACATGAAAGCTTCCATTGTTAATTACATTACGATGTATAAAGCCGACTAAATGCGGTGCAAACTGTTAATGGGTCGATTCATTCCACGTATGTGCAAAGTTCTATAAAACATGCTCTGCTAACAAGGTGTTAAAAGGCCGAGATGATCTCCCATTTTCATGCTTCTCCGGCACCGCAACCAAGTATCCCTTTTACAGCAGTCGTTTTTGAACAACTGATTTGCCTCACCATCCGCAAGGCAGCAATCACACTGTAGATTTAGCGGGCCAAAGCTCCGCTCTCGTTGTTCCCTGGCCCTGCCTTACAGTGAATGACTCGCAATGCAACGGCAACTGTATTAAATTCACTCCATCCGCGCATGCGCCTTGTACCGCACATTGTGTCAGTCGATGTGATGGGTCCAGATCAATAAAAAAGTGGACCGATGTCGTCTCGAACTGAACGAAAGAATCAGGAGAAAAAAGCTTATCATCGGACACTATCGCAGGGCATGAAAAAATCAATGCATGGGCGTCTCCTTAAGAGATTCAACCTAAATTGCTGACTCCCCGACAGATACTACATGTAGTAGGACAGCCACCGCAAGAGGCTTGCATTCCCGGATTGACAAGGTCATTGTAGAATGCGGAATGTATTGACGGAGTCGTGTTTTTAGATAGACCCCAAACTCGAAATATCACCCTTTTCCAGAATCGAAAACAGCTTTGCGACAACAACTAGGAACAAGAAACAATCTAAAAAAGGACATAATCTATTCCAGATATCGACTAGAGCTATGCCCGCCAGCCACATTTTATGAGACAGCTATGATTGTTGTTTATACTGTCGTTCGCCAATAATGAAACAAACCAGTGTAACTTCATGTCGTCCATGCATTTTTAATTCGACAACATGATGTTTGAGCCTTCTGAGTTATATGAGTTATATCAAAAGTTATATCCGTTAAATGCATGGCTGGTCCCCGTCGGAATAATTGTGGTCTATGCTGTACAATGTAAAAGGGAATATTTAACGAAGTGCTTTCGCTGAAATCATAGCTAGCAAATAACTATTTGTGCAATAAAATCTGGTAACAGTAACTGGTCTTGAACAGTAAGGAAAAACTGGGATACCCTCTGGCTAAGAACATAAACAACCTACCAGAGCTATTTGTGTCCCATTCAAGTGATCGGACATAGTGAGTAAACACAAAATCCGGTCTTTGGTAAGAAAAATACATGCACAGAAAAAACTTACTCTGAAGATATCATTCCACCCACTAAAACCATGTTAATCCAAAACATCACCAAAGCATTCGTGTTTATGGCCAAGAATTTAATCTGTTTCGATGTATGATGCACCATTTTTCGAGATACGCAGTGAGCCTCAAATATTTAAGCACTGGATCACATGATAAATTTGAGGGGATCTGTCCAGATACAAGCTTGTTTTAAAGTTATTGTGTAAAAAAGAGTAGCGAACTGCCACTGTTATCAGTACCACAGTAGTGGTGAGCAACTATCAAAGATACACGAAGACAATCTCAATTCATCCTCAGGAAAATAAGACTAGAGAAAACCATATATATAATGTGTGCACCAACGTATTGCATCCAAGGTCACATGATTTTGATGACGAGAAGAAAAAACATAGAATGAAACAATCTTGGAATAGAAACAAAACCTGACCAAATATTTTTCTCAAAGGACACACTAGCGTCATCAGGTAAAGCAATGTAGTTGTTTCTACTGTACTCGAGATTCTGCTGAAGGTATGCGAAAATCAGACAGGGGATATACAAATAAACATATAATACGTATCACTCACAAAATTTGAATCAATCGTTAACTTCAATTGGCTCGTGTGCAATAATTGGTGTTTGTTACTAAATTAAAATTTGAATCAATCGGTTAACTTCAATTGGCTCGTGTGCAATAATTGGTGTTTGTTACTAAATTAAAAATTGGTGTTTATTATGTCTCATACATGTATGATTATTCGAGCTCACTACTTCCCTCTCAAAAAAAAAAACCCAGTACTGCTGACCGGCCTCAAACGTTTGAAGAACTTGTGACTGCTCACCCCCTTAATTGAAGCCTTGCGGCCACGTGACAGTTTCCTTGGACCAGGATTATTTGCTCGGTAAATTAGAGCACAACTTGTCACGTTTGAATGACTCATAGGGTTGCATACGACAAATCATTAATGAATGCAGATATTTGCACAATCTCTCGGCAAATACCTGTTTGCTCCAATGTGTATATTATAGTATAGCTAGAATAATTATGCCACCGTGTAAGTTCCATGAAATTGAATTATAATCTCAGGTAGTATGGAAGCTGATATGTGCAACCCTTTTTATATTTTTCGGAACATCCCTCACACATTCCTGTGTACATATAACGCAATACTCCCATGGTCCAGATATATGAAATACCCCCCCCCCCCCCCGAAAAAAACAAAACAAAACATATTGTTTAAAACTTTATTGAAATAAAGCCGTCTCATAAAATGACGTTGAACCTCTAATGGTTTTTCGCAATATCAGGATCAGACTTTAATGGGGCAAAGCTGCTCTTCTTTCTGCAAAAAGGTAATTGCTCGAGTATGGGTTCTTTGCAAAAACCAGCATCTGTCTATAGATTCTAATGATTAGCCATTCCACAAAGTATACTTTCGGGGCGGCAGTAAGGCTGTTATATCACATGAAAGCTCCTTTGTGATGGCTTTTCCGCCTGTCGAGGAGTCACCAATCTCGTGTCCTCTCTATCAAGGGGGCGTCCACCAATTGATTTATTCCTTTCGTTTATTTCGAGACGACATCGGTTTACTTCTTTATCGATCTGAACCCATCACTCCCAGCAACCCAAGTGAGCTACAAGACGACTACGTGCATGCAATAAGCTTTCTGTTGTAAAGCAGGGTCAGACAACGACGAAATGGTGTCTTTTCGCCTAACATAGCAACTAAGTTTAACCTGGCTGTATTGTTGGTTGTGTTCGGCAGCACAGCTGATAACAACAGAGTGATTCAATAAAAGATCCATTGTTATGGCACCAGCCAAAGATTGGAACAGAGACCGAAGAGATCATCTTGGCTTGTTACACCTAGTTACCAGAACATGCTTTACAGCTCCATACATTAAACGAAAACCAACAAATTGACACGCGTCCCTATAGTTTGTCAGCGTTGAACGCCAAAATGTGGTTAGGAATGGGATATTTCCTGCTCGTCAACAAGCCCAGGGATGTATCAAACCTCCACACAGGAACCAACACGTTTATAGTGCCTACATGTACCGCGTTACGAGAATAAGGATCACTGATAAACAACAACATTTTGTTGATTAAATGGCTCCCGTGAGATCAGAGAACTTTCCATGTAAGGTTTCCATCTGCAACGAGGGAAGGAGAACTACGTGGTCAGTGTGGGACCCCACACTATCTTAGAATATTGGCTACGGCGCCTGTGACTTGGATAAATGCATTTGTTGTTCAATTGCAAATAACATTCCGGCAGATTCGCAGAGAGACATGACGCAATCAAAAGTCAGGAATTGGGCAGATTGCCCGATAACTTGTACCAAATGAAACTTCACACAAAATGTAACACTGGCTAAAACATTTCAGTGCTCCAGCGAAAGCCACCAACTGAGATACGAACGCCCTCTAGTCAGGAAGCAGTAGAGGCTTCTGATAATATTGGAATACCACTTTTCTCCCTAGAAACGATAAATTTGCATCTGCCACCACGATGGATCCGATTCTGTTGACCCAAGAACTCGCCGAGGCCATTCTTGTTGTGCTCAGCTCCTCCTGAAATGCTTTAGCTCTATGTGAGAGCCCGTCACAAAGTACTTCACACGGTGCCTAACTACTATAATACGATCCTTGCTTATAGGCTCCCTCGCTATGGCTGACCTTCTCTTGGGGGATGCTGGCATCCCTGTAGTCATGGTTAACAACATGGGCCGCACGAGTTCCACAGCTGTCTATTTGTGAACTGTGTAATTTGTATACTAATTTCTACAATAAGGTGACTTAATAAAACGATAAATACAACATTCAAGCATCATACGGAGTGTCCATCTACAGCACAGAGTGGGCCGTCGTACAATTACTGTTGGGGAAGGAGTCTTTTCACTGCTAAAAGTGTCGTTCCCTATGTCTTCGTAAATAAACAGTAAGACGCGATGATCATAGAAGTAGAGACTTTACGAATGTAAAGTACAGTATCTGAAAAAGGTACTCAGAGTGTATTCACTACTGTCGTCTAAATAAATGCCTTGGATTCCCCTTGGATATCTTTTGACATGTATAAGTATTGTTGCCGTTGAATGTAAATTTGTGTGGTCACGCTTCGTTTCCATCCCAAGTTTGTTTCTATCACTGAGAACCAGACAAATCTTTAAAAAAATACCACAAACAGAATTATTATCGTTGATATCAGAGACAAGCCAGAACTGATTTATATTTCATTTCACAGAGTTCCATCCGTGACCTGTATGTTACATGATAAAGAGAACACTCCGCATAGTACAACAGTAAAAGTTACGCCTTAGAATTGGGTTGCAGGTATCACGTTTATTTTACACACACTACTTGATCTGTGTGGCTAATGTACACTGTAAAAGTAAGTAGTTGGTTGATTGTTCCTGGAAAATCCCGACTTACCATTTACGTAACAGAACAAGGATACAACTCATCTTCGATACCAGCAACCCATATAACCTTGTTCTGTTATGTTTCTCTCCATTTGGAAGTTGAATATCTTAAATAAATAAATGAATGAATAAATAAAAATAACTCGAGGGTTGATTGCCACGCTGGCTAATTGAAGTTGATCGGTTCCTTTACAATGATCTACTTAGTTATTGCAATCGGCATGATAAATCATAGCTGTCTCATGATATACATGTATATGTTAGTAGACCTCTATGTAATATCGGGGAATTTATTCGTATTGAGATCGTTTGTTCTTGCGAAGCTGCTTGCACAAGGGGGATGTTCGAGTTTGGGTTGTCTATGAAAAAGAAGTCTATAGATTCTACTGATTAGTCAATCTACCAAGTATATTTTAAGTCCGTCACGGAGCGCCAATCACGCAAATGCGGGTCTTTTGCGGTGGCTGTCCAGTCTCTCAGGGAGTCACCAATCTTGTGTTGAATGTCTGAAGGAGACGTCCAGAAATAGATTTCTCTCGCCTTGCGGAGTGACGGTTGATAATCCTTTTTTGTCTTTTTTCCCGGTAATTTCGAGACGGCATTGGGTTACTTCTTTAAAGATCCGGACACATCACTTCCACTGACACAATGTCAGCTACAAGGCGCCTACGTGAATACAGTAATACAGTTGCCATTGCTTTAAAGGCAGGGCCAGGAACACCAAAAGCAAAGATTTGTCTTCTTAGTCTTCACAAATATTCCTGAATGGCAAACCGAGTATATATACAGTAACACAATCGTTTGAAGCTGTCGATAACATTCTGGATCGATAATGAAAGATGTTTCCTTCAAACGAAAGTTGAATTGCAGTACGGCTCTGCAAAATATAAAACAGCTAAGACGAAAACCCATAATGGAATTTTGTCTTTGCTTAATGACTTTATCGAGATTGATAGATGATTATTATTAAGAAACCCCTCAAAACACCTGTAGAGTTCATTAACTTGACACTTTTTCGAACATAAATAAGACATTGCAAAAGAAGGGATCTTGTGTCTGGTATAGCTGGGTATTCCTATGGGTTCCATGCGGTAACAGCACCATACTACTGAAAATTGGCACCTACCCTGACAGCGTACTATTCCAGGTATGCAAAAAATTAAATTTGAATGAGCAACACAAAAACATAACTTGATTGATCAGTCCATGTTACGTTGTACAGCATATAACACTCTATTCCGATAAATCAGTCATGTAACGGAGCTAATATAACTCACAAGTTTCAAATACTTGAAGATGCAGGGAAAACAGGGAGGAAGCGGTAACAATTACACTGGTTTACTTCATTTTTTGCGAACGACATTGTAAACAACAATTATAGCTGTTTCAAAAAGTGTGGATGGGGTAGACATGAATGGAAATACAGGATATAGATTTATATCCACACAAACATCTTTGTTGTTGTTGTTTCTGATATATTGGTCAATCATTTTTACTTTTTCGCCATTCCAAAGTACATGTTTTCAGTGCGACAAGAACACGATGAATTACATAAATGCTCAGGAAGGCCATGAATTGGAATAACGCAAATATTCATTTGTGTTATGAAGTCTGGCAACAGGAAATACTCTTGAACAGGAACAAAAAAACAAGCAAAATGGTCAAGAAATAAATTACTACGTTGGTATTTCCTCTGGCCAGGAAAAAAAATCCTACCAGAGCTATTTATATAAAGTTCAAGTGGTCGTGCATTGTGAGTAAAGACGTAATCTGTTCCTTGACAAGAAAAATGCATGCACAATTTACATGAAGTACTCAGCAGAGATATCTGTGCTTTTTAAATGTACACTGTACAACATTATATTCCTTCGGACTAGTCATGTGACCAAGCACTATCAATTACTTTGGTTTACTGATTATCTGCAGGTGGCATCATAAGTCTCTTATCCTGGCTGTCCCGTTTTCCGGAAGTCACCATTCTTGTGTTGAATCTCTTCTCCTTCATATTTCATTCATTTCATGACGACATTGATTTTTGTATTCATCGATCTGGACCTAACCCATCTACCGACACAATAGCACAATTTTTGGCTCGACACTAAACCCATGGATGAATCAAACCTTTTTATGGTCAGACATGTGCCACCTTACAAGAATAGGGATAATTGAACCACAACTTTGGGTCAATTGAATGGTTTGTATGAAATTAGGAATCCTTCCATTTAAAATTTTTTCTTCTCCATAAAGTAGGGAATGAGAGCTTTGTTGTCAGTGTGGGATTCCATCCTTTCTTAGAATATTTGTTGTGGCACATATGATTTGGAGATTGCATCTATTGTTCACGTGTTGATAAGATTCTGGCAAATGCATGTGGAAAGTGGATTCAAATCATGTAGAATGGCCAAAAAAAAAGTGTACTGACTGGAACTTTAAGCAACATGTGGTACTAGCTAAACAACCTTTCAGTATTTGTCTCCAAAGCTGCTTTTGTTTCGGCATAAGTTTTGGTGATATTTCGAGTTTGGGTTGGCTATAAAAAGGGAGTATAGATTTTACTGATTAGTCAATCCACCAAGCATATTTTCGGTCCGGCACGAAGGCCACCAATCACACAAATACGAATCCTTTGCGGCGGCTGTCCAGTCTCTCAGGGAGTTACCAATATTGTGTTGAATCTATCAAGGGGACGTCCAGGAATAGATTCTCTCGCCCTGCAGTGTGACGGTTGATAATCCTTTTTTGTCTCTTTCTTTCGGTAATTTCGAGACAGCATTGGTTTACTTCTTTAAAGATCCGGACACATCACTTCCACTGACACGATGTCAGCTACAAGGCGCCTACGTGAATGTAGTAATACAGTTGCCATTGCTTTAAAGGCAGGGCCAGGAACACCAAAAGCAAAGATTTGTCTGCTTAGTCTACGGTGTGACTACAAGGTTAGCGGTGGTTGAGGCAGCTCAGAATTAAGTAGTCCAATAACTGATAATTGTTCAGTCAGGGTGTCAGCAAAGAATTAGAAGAGGAGATCGCCTGGACTCCGACTTTAGGACCCCCTTCGATGAGAGCTTCAGGATCGGCCATGGAGTCCTCACTCTTGAGATCTTTGTTGAGGTGCATTCGATTTAGATATTCCATCTGTTATTCATTCACTCGCATCACATATGAAATTCTGGCACATAGACATGGATAGCAGATTGAGGAGAAAACACCATCCAGAGTTACCAAACCAAACGTGCAGCAGCTTGTCCAAAAAATTGTAACAAATTGAAACGTAAAACAAAATTTAACACCAGCGGAAAACAGTTCAGTGATCTGAATAGAACCATGAACTGAGAGATGAATACCCTTTTATGAAAAAGCAGAAGGGGGCGGCGACCATATTAGAAAACTGATTTTCCCTACGACAGGATACATTTGCATCTACCAGCACGATGGCCACGACTTCGTTGATCCAACAAATCGTCGAGGCTCTTCTAGCTGTGCTTAGCTTTTCAGTGAAAGCTGTAGTCCTTTACGTGAAAGCCCGCCACAAGGCACTTCACACGGTGACTAAGTACCATCTATACTGAGTGGGAATCACAAGCGTTATCAATTCGTGATTGCTGTACATTTACCGTTGGTGAATTTGTCTTTTTATTCCAAGTGTCTTCCCCTTTGTCGATGTGAATAAGCTTTAAAGAAGCAATGAACCTAGCCAGTTCATCGCTATGTGTGTAATACCTCCTGCAACAACACTGTTCTCGCACAAGAACAAATAACTGGGACAAACATGATCAAGAGATAAATTACTCTCTTGGCATTCTCTCTCGCAAAAAAAAACACAGAGAACACTAGAGTTACTTCGGATAGAATCCAAGTAAGGAGTCGACCATTGTGAGTAAGCAGAGAGTCTGTTCTCCAGTCAAAGAAGGTACCAGATGTTAACACGAATCCAGTATCTGAAAGATCAAGCGTTAAACAATCCTCATTCTATCCAGGCAGTGGATGTATAAAATGAGCGGACCTACTAAAAGTAACATGTTGTGGGTGATCAGTTCGAGTGTGAGGTCCTAAACGACTGTTTATCATGGCAATAACATTACTTTTGAGTTTAGAATAGTGCATGTAAATAAAAGCTCAGCACACATGTATATTGCAAGCTGAAACGACATCTAAATCTCGTAATTCAAACTGCGTAATGAATTGGGTTTGCGGATTACAAGTGGGGCGTGGCATGTTACTTAAATTGTGTCATAGTGTCTGAATAATGTTTTTTTAGTAGAGGAAATAGTTCATTTATCAGTCCTCATCCACAGTTATCCACAATATTTCGATGAACCCGTCTTGTGTCGGAGCAAAATAAGTTGTCTTCGGTATCAATAACTCATATAAGTCACGAGGTTGAAAAACTATATACGTGAAAATAAAGATACATGAAGAATATGAAGGAAGCGATGTCAGTTAATATCCTGGTTTACTTCAGTATCTGTGAACGGCATTGTGCACTATCGTAGATGTCTCATAATATGTGGATGGCGGTGGAACTCGATGGTAAATCGAAGAAAGCCAAAAAAAATTCAGCGACAAGTTTAATGAAATCTGAGCTCATGCAGCAGTGCGCATACAATAAAGCCAAATTTAAGAAAATCACTGAATAATATACCTATATCTTTCAATCCCCTTTACTATGATTCAAATAACATACATGTGTGGATTGGAACACTCCCAAGATATGAGATGAATTACAAGGTTAAAACAATCAAACATTTTCAGGGAGAAGAGAGAGGTGCTCTACTATTTGAACACGTGTCACTATCAGGACCAATATGGTAAGTAGGATACCATGATCTGCTCTAGATGGAACAGGAAATATAAAAAAATATGTGTATCACGCCAATGCTATCCAATCAATTGTTTCTGCTTACTGATGCTCTCTCATTCTCAAAAGAAACTTGCACCCCACTCAGTTGCCATCCATTATACCCGAGTTTTCACCCCTACCAACAACTTCAAGTGTCATTCGCAGTACTAGGGGCTGATCTTCAGCAAGTTGAAGCCTTGCAACCGCGTGACCTTTTCCTTGCCTCTAGAATATTTGCCTCGTAGATTAACCCACAACTTGGTCACGTTTGGAGGACTTCACGAGGTTTCATAGACAAATTAACGTAGTTGTTCGCACAAGATCGTGGCAAAGTGATATATCTCCAACCCCCTGTTAGGGTAAACCACAATACCCGGAAATTTATTCTATCCGTGATAATGAAGTTTGACGCCATACACTGCTGTGGGTGTTTGGAATGATGCAGAAGAAACATCTGTTGTAAATTATTTCCATATGGCCAGAATTATCAAACAATGCAGTCTGAACATTTCCTATTAACTTTTGGAGCACCGGGCCAGACGACTGTCGCCTGCATTCTGTCTATACATGATTAAAAGCAGGTTGTCCGAGAAGTTTGTTTCTATCACCGAGAAATTCATGTCCAAAGATCACCGCCAGGCAACAAATTTTACTCTCCCCTAAGAAACGGAATCGCTATCGATGATATCTGAGACTTTTGTTTAGCCGAAACCCAGAAATGGTTTTTACTTCTTCCATCATTGGCCTGTAAGTGATATCATGAAGAAAACAATTTGATGAGTACAACAGTGAAAGTTTTGCCTCAGAATTAGCTTGCAGGTTTCTACTAGTAGGTTGCATTCACACACGACAATTTGTTACAGCAAACTACACGATAATATACACTTCAGAACTTCTATATTG
This sequence comes from Terebella lapidaria, assembly GCA_949152475.1. Lineage (NCBI taxonomy): Eukaryota > Metazoa > Annelida > Polychaeta > Terebellida > Terebellidae > Terebella > Terebella lapidaria. The sequence goes on along the minus strand of OX424570.1, from coordinate 13,397,297 downwards.
TACAGCATAATAATATTCTGACTCACCTTTCATGTAACAGAACAATATTGAAACATTTTTTCAATACCAGTATCTCGTATAACCCACAAGGTTTGAATGTGATGTCTATCTAATTAAAGATGCTCGGTTTCTTTACATTGATCTACTTCATTATCTGCACTCAGCATTGTAAATCATAGCTCTCTCATAATATCCGGACAGCAGTAGAAATTTTATCCGGGTTGAGAATATCTTTTCTTGCAAAACTGCTTTTGTTTCTGCATAAAGATACTTCAAGTTTGGATTCTTTAAAAACGGGAATCAGTCGTCCACGACTCTACTCATTCAAAGTCGATCTACCACGTACATTTTCGGGGTGACAGGGAAGCCGTAAATTCAAAGATTCTATAAAGGATTCATCAATCTTATGTAGAATCTTCGAACATTTGTTTCTTGGACGTCCACGAATAGTGGATTATCAGAAATATATGCAATCTCCAGCTGGCAGCACTGTTTTATGCGGTATCCTGACGTCATCATCCTGTTTTTTCCTGGCGTTACCAACATAAACTTAATTTTACTGCCATAATTCACGATTCAGAGACCCTGTCCGTTAAACATCAATGAATTCGAAAACAGAAAATTGGGACCAAATGTTCTTTTTAGTCTGGAACTATGGCGGTAAAATTACCCATAATTCCACATTGAAGAGTATATATTCGATCCCGATTTTCTGTTTTCGAATGCTTAAAGTTTTATGGATGATTGTTTAAAAGTCTGAAAATTGTCAAACGAATTTCAAATTCTAGCCTCTCTCTACTTGGGTCCAAAGAGAGTGAACATCCTTCAGCTGAAATAACAACGCCTGATGTAGGTTGCATGGAACTGGAAAAAAACCAAACTATGGTACTGTGTTCCCGTAATCGGAAACGTGGAAAAGATAACTTTGGTAACTCTGTTATACATGTAGACTATGTCAGTTCGATGGATGGATAGATCAATCATTCATTGTCTTCGACATACTTTGAGCATCTTACATGTACAGATCAGCACTGTTAATCGACCCTGGTCATGCTTGATTCACTCGCAAATATTTACAATTATTCCTGAATGGCAAATCGAGTATGTATACAGTAACAAACAATCATTTGAAGCTATCGATACTTGTTTGGATCAATAATTACAACTGTTTCCAACAAACCAAAAAATGCATCGCAGTAGAGTTCGGCAAAATATTAAATAGCTGAGACAAAAACCCATAACTGAATTTTGGCTTTGCTTAATGAATTCATCGAGATTGACAGATGATTATTATTAAGGAACCCCTCGAAACATCTCTAGAGTTCATTAACTTGGCACTTTTTTTTAACATAAATCAGACATTGCAAAGGAGGGTCTTGTGTCTGGTATAGCTGAGTATTTCTATGGTTTCCATGGGGTAGCAACATCTTACTACTGAAAATTGGCACCCACCCTGACAGCTAACTATTCCATGTATGCGAAACATTAAATTTGAATATGAAATAAAGCAAAGGAAACTCGGTTGATTAGTCCATGTTACGTTGTACATCATATAACACAATATTTTGATAAAGCAGTCATAAAAGGGAGCTGATATAACTCACGAAGATCAAATTGTGGAAGATGCAGGGCGAACAGGAAGGAGCCGGTACCAATTACACTGGTTTACTTCATTATCGGCGAACAACATTGCAAACATTAATCATAGCTGTTTCAAAAAGTGTGGATGGGGTAGACCTGAATGGAAATACAGGATACAGATTTTTATCCACACTAAGATCTTTTTTGTTGTTGTTGCAAAGCCGCTTTTGTTTCTGATATATTGGTCAATCATGTTTACTTTTTCGACATTCTAAAGTACATGTTTTCATGGGCGGCAGGAACACGATGAATTACATGAATGCATGCCCAAGAAGGCCATGATTTGAAATTACGCAAATATTCATTTTTGTTATAAAGTCTGGCAACAACAACTACTCTTGAACAGGAACAAAAAACAAGCAAAATGGTCAAGAAATAAATTACTACCTTGGTATTTCCTCTGGCTCTGGCCAGGACAACCCAAGTCATGCATTGTGAGTAAAGACAGAATATGTTCCTTTATAAGCAAAATGCATGCACACATTATACAAATTACTCAGCATAGATTTTTCTACCAAAAATAATGTAACAAACTTATAACATTATTTTTCTATATTTTAAGAAAAAGCAGTGCTTTTTTAAATGTACACTGTACAACATAATATTCCTTCGGACTAGTTATGTGACCGAGCACTATCAGGTGATAGTGGTAATATTGACTGATTACCTGCGGATGGTATCATAAACAACAATCATAGCTCTCTCATATGTGGATATGTGAATGGCGATAGATGTCTATAATATATCAGGGAATTTATCCATAGTATGACCTCCATTCTATTGGTGAAACTGCTTTTGTTTCTGTGAAAGAGTGAGGATGTATTGTAGAAACGGGAATCAGACAATATATATTTTATTGATTCACCTATTTACAAATCACATTATCAGGACGCCTTTTCATTCATATTGCAAAACCGTCAATTACACCATTGACCGTTTCTGTCTCGTATCCCAAGTCTCCTATCCTGGCTGTCCCGTTTTCCGGAAGTCACCAATCTTATGTCAAATCTCATCTTTCATTCATTTAAGGACGACATTGAATCATTTATTCATCGATCTGGACCTGACCCATCTACCGACACAATAGCATGTTTCTGTGTAGTTTGTGAGTTTTATACACTGGAATGTATTAAAAATGGAACTTTTTTGGCTCGACACTAAACCCATGGGTGTATCAAATCTTTTATGGTCAGACATGTGCCACCTTACATGAATAGGGATCATTGAACCACAACTTTGGGCCAATTGAATGGTTTGTATGAAATCAGGAATCCTTCCCTGCAATGTTTCTTTCTCCATAAAGTAGGGAATGAGAGCTTCGTTGTCAAAGTGGGATTCCATCTTTTCGTAGAATATTTGTTGTGGCACATATGATTTGGACATTGCATTTATTATTCACGTGTTGATAAGATTCTGGCAAATGCATGTGGAAAGCGGATTCAAAACATGTAGAATAGTCAAATAAATTGTACTGACTGGAACTTTGTGCAACATGTGGTACTAGCTAAACAACCTTTCAGGTTTTTTTTTGCAAAGCTGCTTTTGTTTCGGCATCAGGGTAATATTTCGAGTTTGGGTTGGCTATAAAAAGGGAGTATAGGTTTTACTGATTAGTCAACCTACCAAGTATATTTTCGGTCCGGCACGAAGGCCACCAATCACACAAATGCGAATCCTTTGCGGCGGCTGTCCTGTCTCTCAGGGAGTCACCAATATTGTGTTGAATCTCTCAAGGGGACGTCCAGGAATAGATTCTCTCGCCCTGAGTGGCGGTTGATAATCATTTTTCGGTCTCTTTCTTTCGGTAATTTCGAGATGGCATTGGTTTACTTCTTCAAAGATATGGACAGATCACCTCCGCTGACAATGTGAGCTACATGGCGTCTACGTGAATAGAGTTTCCTTTGCTTTAAAGGCAGGGCCATGGAACACCAAAAGCAGAACTTTTGTCTGCTTAGCCTACAGTGTGGCTACGCGATTGATCGTGGGTGAGGCAGCTCAGAATTAAGTACTCCAATAAATGATAATTGTTCAGTCAGGGTGCTATCAGAGAATTAAAAGAGGTGATCGCCTGGACTCCGACTTTAGGAACCCTTTCGGTGAGAGCTTCAGGATTAGTGATGGATGGCCATGGATTCCTCACTCTTGAGATACTTATTGAGGTGCATTTGATTTGGATATTCCATCTGTTATTCACTCGCATCACACATGAAATTCTGGCACATAGAGATTGATAGCAGATTCGTGAGGAGAAAACCCCATCCAGAGTTACTGTGATCTGAATGTGATCAGAGTTTCAGTGATCTGAATAGAAGCATGAACTGAGAGATGAATACCGTTTTATGAAAAAACAGAAGGGGGCTGCGGCCATATTAGTAAGGGTATATATCTACGAAAGAGTATATTTGCATCTACCACCACGCATCTACCACCACGATGGCCACGATTTGATCCAACAATCGTTGAGGTTCTTTTGGCGGTGCTTAGCTTTTCTCTAGTCCTTAACATGAAAGCCCGCCACAAGGCACTTCACATGGTGACTAAATACCATCTATACTGAGTGGGAATCACAAGCGTTATCAATTCGTGATTGCTGTACATTTACCGTTCTTTTTATTTCAAGTGTCGTCCCCTTTGTCGTGGGAAATAAGCTGTAAAGAAGCAATAAGCCTAGCAAGTTCATCGCTATGTGTGTAATACCTCTAGCAACAACACTGTTCTCGCACAAGAACAAATAACAGTGGAAAACATGGTCAAGAGATAAATTATTATCTTGGCAGTCTCCAAGTAAGGAGTCGACCATTGTGAGTGAACAGGGAGTCTGTTCCTCAGTCAAAGAAGGTATCAGATATTTACACTGGATCCAGTATCTGAAAGATCGAGCATTAAACAATAGTGATCGTCATTCTATCCAGGCAGTGTAATGTATAAAAATGAACGGACCTACTAAAGATAACCTGTGGTGGGAGATCAGTTCGAGTGTGGGGTCCTTAACGGCTGTTTATCATGACAATAACATTACTTATTGAATTTCGATTAGTGCATATAAAATAATAATATGTAAAAAGGCGTAACGTAAAAGGCGTAATATGTAAAAAGGCGGTAGAACTCGATGGTAAATCGAAGAAGGCCAAGTGAAATTTAGCGACAATTTTTATAATGAAATCTGAGCTCCTGCAGCAGTGCGCATACAAAAAGCCAAATTTAAGAAAATCACTGAATAATATACCTATATCTTTCAATCCCCTTTACTATGATACAAATAACATATATGTGTGGATTGGAACACTCCAAGATATGAGGTGAATTACAAGGTTACAACAATCAAACATTTCCAGGGAGAAGAGAGAGGTGCTCTACAATTTGAACACGTGTCACTGTCAGGACCAATATGGTAAGTAGGATACCAAGATCTGCTCTAGATCGAACAGGAAATATAAAAAAAAATGTGTATCACGCCAATGCTATCCAATCAATTGTTTCTGCTTACTGGTTCTCTCTCTTTTTCAGAAGAAACTTGCGCCCCACTCAGTTGCCCTGCAATATACCCGAGTTTTCACCACTACTAACAATTTCAAGTGTCATTCGCAGTACTAGTGGCTGATCTTCAGCAAGTTGAAGCCGTGCAACCGCGTGACCTTTTCCTTGCCTTTAGCATATTTGCCTCCTAGATTAGGCCACAACTTGGTCACGTTTGGAGGACTTCACACAAGGTTTCATAGACAAATTAACGTAGTTATTCACACAGGATCGTGGCAAATTGATATATCTCTGACCCCCTGTTAGGGTCAACCACAATACCGGGAAATTTATTTTATCCGTGATAATGAAATTTGACGCCATACACTGCTGTGAGTGTTTGGAATGACGCAGGAGAAACATCATTCTGTTGTAAATTATTTCAATATGGCCAGAATTATCAAACAATGCAATATGAACGTTTCATATTAACTTTTGGAGCACCGGGCCAGACGACTGTCGCCTGCATTCTGTCTATACATGATTAAAAGCAGGTGGTCCGAGAAGTTCGACATTCACACACGACAAATTATTACAGCATACTACACGAGTTATGTCTGGATAATATACATTTCAGAACTGAGTAATTGATAAATGACCTTCTATATTGTGACGCATAATAATATTCTGACTCACCTTTCATGTAACAGAACAATATTGAAACATTTTTTCAAAACTAGTATCTCGTATAACTCACAAGTTTCGAATGTGATGTCTATCTAATTAGAGATGCTCGGTTTCTTTACACTGGTCTACTTCATTATCTGCACTCAGCATGGTAAATCATAGCTGTCTCATAATATCCGGACGGCAGTAGAAATTTATTCGGGTTGAGAATATCTTTTCTTGCAAAACTGCTTTTGTTTCTGCATGAAGATGTTTCAAGTTTGGATTCTTTAAAAACGGGAATCAGTCGTCCACGATTATACTCATTCAATGTCGATCTACCACGTATATTTTCGGGCCGGCAGGAAAGCCGTAAATCCAACGATTCTATCAAGGATTCACCAATCTTGTGTAGAACTCCTCAAACATTTGTTTCATGGACGTCCACGAATAGTGAATCATCAGAAATATATGCAATCTTCAGCTGGCAGCACTGTTTTATGTGGTATCCTGACGTCATCATCCTGTTTTTTGTTCTGGCGTTACCAACATTAACTTAATTTTACTGCCATAACTTACGATTTAGAGACCATATCCGTTAAACATCAAGTACATTCGAAAACAGAAAATTGGGACCAAATGTTCATTTTAGTCTGGAATTATGGCGGTAAAATACCCATAATTCCACATTGGAGAGTATATTTGATCCCGATTTTCTATTTTCGAAAGCTAAAAGTTTTTTGGATGATTGTTTAAGAGTCTAATAATTATCAAACGAATTTCAAATTCTAGCCTCTCTACTTCGGTCCAAAGAGAGTGAACATCCTTAAGCTGAAATAAAAACGCCTGATGTAGGTTGCATGGAACTGGAAAAAAAATTAAACTATGGTACTTTGTTCCCGTAATCGGAAACGTGGAAAAGATAACTTTGGTAACTCTGATATACATGTAGAGTATGTCAGCTTGATGAATCGATAGATCAATCATTCATTGTCGTCGACATATTTTGAGCATCTGACATGTACAGTCAGCACTTATGAATGTTGATCGAAACTGGTCATGCTTGATTCACTCGCGATTATTCACAAATATTCTTGAATTGCAAATCGAGTATGTATACAGTAACAAACAATCATTTGAAGCTATCGATACTAGTTTGGATCAATAATTACAACTGGTTCCAACAAACCAAAAAATGCATTGCAGTAGAGTTCGGCAAAATACCAAATAGCTAAGACGAAAACCCATAACTGAATTTTGGCTTTGCTTAATGAATTCATCGAGGTTGACAGATGATTATTATTAAGGACCCCCTCAAAACATCTCCCGAATTCATTAACTTGGCACCTTTTCGAACATAAATCAGACATTGTAAAGGAGAGGGTTTTGTGTCTGATATACCTGGATATTTCTATGGTTTCCATGAGGCAACAGCATCATACTACTGAAAATTAGCACCCACCCTAACAGTGTACTATTCCAGGTATGCAAAACATTAAATTTGAATATGCAATACAACAACAAAACTTAGTTTATTAGTCCACGATACGGTGTATAGCATATAAAACAATATTCCGATAAACCAGTCCCGTAACGAAGCTAATATAACTCACAAAGTTCAAATACTTGAAGATGCAGTGTACACAGGAAGGAGCGGTACCAATTACACTGGTTATCTTCATTATCGGCGAACGACATTGCAAACATCAATCATAGCTGTTTCAAGAAGTGTGGATGGGGTAGACCTGAATGGAAATCCAGGAAATAGATTTTTATCCACACAAAAATCTTTTGTTGTTGTTGCAAAGCTGCTTTTGTTCCTGATATATTGGTCAATCATTTTACTTTTTCGTCATTCTAAAAGGCATGTTTTCATGGGGGGCAAGAACACAGTGAATTGCATGAATGCTAAGGAAGGCCATGATTTGAAATGACGCAAATATTCATTTATGTTATAAAGTCTGGCAACAAGAACTACTCTGGAACAGGAACAAAAAACAAGCAAAATGGTCAAGAAATTAATTACTACCTTGGTATTTCCTCTGGTTCTGGCCAGGATAATAAACTTGATAAAGGAAACCCAAAAGAGCTATGTCTGTCAAATTCAATTCGTCATGCATTGTGAGTAAAGACATAATATGTTCATTCGAATATCTGTCGGGGTAATTATGAAGTGCGTCATTAGGATACGAACATATCCAATTGTCTTCAGTTGAGTTCATAAAACATTTAATACAATATTAAAACATCCCTCGGGGTATTTTGGGTACACTGCGAGGAGAGGGTGGGGTGGGTACAAGCAAGATAATTATAGGGTTGTTTTACAATTACGGTTAGCAAATGTATCTTTTCTTGAATAATTTCTTTAAGGGTTGTTTTACTTCATCTCCGTAACAAGCAGTAAACAACTAATTATCGTGGATGGTTCATGTTTATTTTGTAATGAACTCTGGCAACAACAACTGTTCTAAAACAGGAAGGAAAAAAAATATAGCGAAACTCTCTCTTACCATTTCCCGTAGTCGAGAACATGAAAAAATTAACATTAGGGCTTAAATGTTAGAGACAAGACATTCGAGTTTAATGTCTTCCAGGAATATCTCTTATCAATTTCAAGTCAGAGGCCGGTCATTGTGAGTAAACAGAGTCGTTCCCTGGGTTAAAGAAAAGATATTACCACTGGATTTAGTATTTCGTGAATTGGGCATTGAACAACCATAAACATCGTTTCAGACAGTTGAGCTTATATCATGAGTAAGTCTGCTAAATCTCTCATCTGTCGTGAGAGATCGTGCATGTGTGGGGTCTCAAATGTTCATCATGCAAATAACATTAGTTTTGATTCAACTTCGAATTTAGTGCATATACAGGAAACGTCAGCGCATTATATGCGCGTCAAGCTATGGGAAAAGACTTGAAACTCATAACATCTGTTGTATCCATTTTCAGTGGAAGTAGAAACAAATTATCCTAAATACGTAGCGTGGCTTAGCATCATAAATCCAAAACGAATGTTTTTGATCCATACGCTAAAAAGAATGATTTTGGCTGACGACTGGGGATTCATGAATAACGTCCATTTCGGTCTATGGTCTCAGTTTATTCAAAATATCACTAGTGTTAATGGCCAAGAATATAACGTCTTCTGATCTATAATGCACTATTCATTATGATACGGAATGAGCCTGGAAGAAAACTCGGAAAAAAATTATTTGCCACATTCAGGTGGCAAAAAGTGTCACATTCAGGTCATTCAAAATGGCTTAATAATACGGCGTAATACTCTTTACGTACAAACCGGCAACGTCGTTCCAACTTTCACGTACCGGAGAGTTGCACGTTTCTCTCTCGTTATGTATTTTTGCTAGTAATTAAATGGATGAATAGTATGTTGTTATGCAGAGCATAAAGACCCAACAAGCGAGTATAAGAGGGCATATAGATTGCTATATTTGGAATGTGTATGTAGTTGTAGGCCCACATGAAAAAAATTGGTAATTATCTATCAAATTCATAGCATTGAGCAAAACTTGCCGATGGAACTTATGGAGTTCTACTTCAACTGTGTCCGAGAAATATTATTGTAGGAGAAAGGTCTTGGTTGATTTGTCAACTTCACGTTGTAACACATTATTCTGCCAGACCAGACATGCAATGGAGCCATACTCTTATGAAACCAAATATAACTCACAAAGAAAACATGCCATGTATCTCGAATTGAAGATACCAGGTTTCTTTACACCGGTTTACTTCATTATCTGCAATCGGCATTGCACATCATAGCTGTCTCATAGTCATAATAGTGGATAACAGCAGACCCTTATGGAATATCAGTGAAAATGCGACTTTGTTTTTTTTCTGCAAAACTGCTCTAGTTTCCGGAAAATGAGATTTTGAGTTCGTTCTGGAAATTTGAATCAGCCAATAGACATTTCTGATTCTACAAAAAATATTTTTGAGATAGCAGGAAGACGGTCAGTTACAAGAATGACATTTTCTTTTCTGGGACTTGTGTTGCGCTGTCCAGTCTGCCTGGGAGTTACAATCCTGCGTCCAATCTCCCAAGGAGAAATCCATGAATTAATTTATCTTGCCGTGGGGGTACTTACGGATGAGATGCTTTTTCCTCCTCTTTTTATTTTTTTCCGATATGCCATCGGTTCACTTCTTTATCGATCTGGACCCATCACTTCCACTGACATAATGTGAGCTAAAAACGCCCACGTAATACAGATGCCACTGCATTGTGAGCCATCCGCAGACACGACAGGGCCAGCAAACAACGAATGTAAAGCCTTTTCTTGCAAAATCGGCGATGTGGCTGCAGCGTTGCCTGGTCGAGGCAGCACAGTTGAGCATTTAGTTGTGGTGTTGGTGGCGAATAAGGTACTTGGAGAATTAGATCGCCTCGACTTATCAACACCTATTTACCGAACATGTTTTACAGTTCAACACACATAAAAAAGACTGACACTTTGACGTATTTCAGTGTAGTCTGTCAGCTTTATACTTATTATTTAATTAAGAACGAACGGTTTCCTGCTCGCTAACAACCGAGGAATGTACCGAATCTCAACAGCGACTCACAGGAACCGACACAGTTGTAGCATGGCATGGGAGTAGATGCATGTAAGCATCACTGGTCATGAACTCAAACATTTTCCTGATTAAAAACTGGAACATTTTGCCAATCACTTGGAATCTGGAATGATTTTATTCAGGGTTCCCTTCTCCATTAAGCAGGGGGTGTGAGATTCGGGATCAGTGGTAGAGCCAAAACTCTTGGGATATTTGTTGTGGTGCATTTGACTTCGATATTGAATCTGTTGTTCCCTGCGGTTAAAATTCTGGCACATACATATGGATAGCAGATTCGTAGGAAGAAAATCCGATCAAAAGTTACTTAAGTACAAATTGTCCGAATGAATTGTTACTTATTGAATCCTCCTGCAAAGGGTAACTCCAACAGAAAATATTACAGAGCCATGAGAGATACAACACCGTTTGCCCTGGAGCAGGAATGAGTTTTGAACATCTTGGTATCTCACAAATGATAATTCACGACTTTGTTAATCCAACAAATCGTTGAGGATATTCTAGCTGTGCTGAGCTCCTCAGGAAATGCTCTAGTTCTCTACATGCTAGCCCGTCACAAGGCACTTCACACAGTGACTAACTACCTTATAGGCTCCTCGCCATGACGGGTCTTCTCATGGGGCTGTTGGGAACAACAGCTGTCTATTCATGAACTACATCATTGTTTCCATATTCAGTTCAGGTAATGAAACAATACATAAAGCATTAAAACATCCCACGGGGTATTTCTCCAACACCGGGGATGGGGATGGGTCACCAGCAAGATAAATGCGTGATTTTGTTTATATGATTACTGCTGGCAAATGTGTCTTGTTTTAGATAATTATTTCATTTCATCATCAATACGTTGGAGGTACTGTGGACCAAATTTCCATTTTGACTTATACCCAGATTGGGAGCAATTTAAGTATCAATCTATTACCATCAATACAGCCACATTTTGATCATTCTAATAACAAACGTAAAACAACATTTTGCAATAGAAAAAAAGTTCGAACGAATACCTTCTCCTTTTTGCTGCTAGGGGTATGCCTGTCCATGTCCTTGCTTTTTGGCTGATATTACACATTGTGTATTAGCTGGTTAGGTAAATAGATAAATAATATACTAGTACTATTTGGCAGAGTGTAGAGATGCAGCAAACCAATCATCAAAGGACTTATATATATACGTTGTTATAATTAGAATTGTGTATGCAGTTCTCGGTCTACATATTGGATGTGTGATAAAACTACAGTATTTATTAAAGAGCTCACGAATTCATATCATTGAACATAGTAACGCTTGCAAATGGGTGGATAAACTGCATGTCACTGTGATGAGTGATGATGATGATGAATTTATGAATCACACAGTGATATATGCGTCTAAAAACAACTACATGTGTGTCATGAATATAGTCTTCCAAAGAAAAATCTTCATCATAACCACATGTTCTTGCTGATTCCAACTAAATTGAATAACTATTGTAAATTAACTGAGAGTAAAATCACACGTGAAATCTTCTTGAATGCTCCTTGAATTGTGTCTGTAGGAGAAAGTACTCGGCTGATTTGTCAATTTCAAATTGTGACACAATATACTGACTGACCAGTCATTGACGGGAGCTATAGATTTATTGTTTTATTTTATCTCGGTAGCCAATGTGAGTAAAAAAAAATGTCATGTACAAGATGTCGGGTGTCTTTACACTGGTTAACTTCATTATCTGAAGTCGCCATTGTATATCATAGCTGTCTCATAATATGCAGATGAGAGTAGACCTTTATAGGAAGTCGGGGTAACACGATATTGAGATCAAATGTTTTCGAAGTTGAGATTTCATGTTTTTCCTAGAAATCGAAAGCAATCAATAGACACTTCTAATTCACAATTCTAAAAAAGTATATTCTCTTCCTCTTTGCTTTGATTATTTCGAAACAACACCAATTTAATTCTTTATTGATCTGATCCCATCACATCGACTAACACAGTGAGCTACAAGGCACCTACGCGAATGCAGTAAAACGATTGTCATTGAATTGTGTGCCATCCGCTGTGAAGGCAGAGCCAGGGAACAAAAAACAGAGCTTTTGCCTGTTGAGTCTATATAGTGGCTACACAGTATTGAATGTGGGTGTGCTATGCCGAATGATCAGTACCGAGTACAATTATAAACGAAACTTGGTCATAGTGCCAGTGACGAATTAGAACGGGAGCCCACTTTATAACATCAAGTTACCAGAACAAGATTTACAGTTCCTCAGACATAAAAACGCCACACTAGCGGGTTGCTGCGTATTTTGTCAGCTTTATACTTCCGATTGTCATTAAGAATGGAAGCTTTCTTGCTCTCGGACAGAAACAGGAATGTATCAAACTTAACAGCGACTTACAGGAGCCAACAAAACTGTTGCACAAACTACAACTTTTTGCCGTGGAATTGCTTTACATGGAATCGAGAATAGTTCCATTTAGGGTACCTTTCTCCATAAAGTAACAGACGAAAGCTCGCAGTTCAGGGGAGGCTCACAAACTCTCTCTAAAATTTGTAGTTGTGCATTTCTCTTTGATATTGCATTTATTTTTCACCTGTGGATAAAATTCTGGCACATGTGGATAGCAGATTCGTGGAAAGGGAACCTAAGCAAATGTTTCCCAAATAAATGCTACCAACTAAAATCTCGCGTAAAATGTAGCCCTGGTGGACAACATTTCAGTGCTGGGCGAAGAGCCACAAACTGAGATACAAACACTTGTTTGTCAGAAGCTGGTGGTGGGTTGTGAGTTTGTTTGAAAACATTATGTTTACTTGCGAAAGGATAATTTTGCACCACCATGATGGACATGACTTTGTTGTTCCAACAAATCGCAAAGGTTTTTTGCCATGCTTAGCTCCTTGCGAAATGCTCTATTTCTCTACGCTAAAGCCCGTCACAAATCACTCCACACGGTGACTAACTACCTTATAGGCTCCCTCGCCATGGCGGATATTCTGGGGGGGGGGGGGGGGGTGGTGTTGGCATTCCTGTAGTCATGGTTAACAACATGGGACTGCCGCCCACGAGTTATACAGCTGTTTATTTATGATACTTACGCGAATTTCCATATTCTGGTGGATTAGTAAAACAATGGATACATCATTCAAATATTTGTCGGGGTATTTCGTATATACTGCAGAGAGAAGGCGGTGTAACAAGCGTGACTAACACTACATTGATATACAAAAGTTTTTGGTGTTGGCAATGTCTTTTCCTAAATAATTACTTAAGCGTAGTTTTACTTCAGCTTCGTAACAAATGATATCTGGCTAGCTCAGGGTATTCTTGAACGGGAATAATTTCCCGTTCAATTGTGGAAAAACGGTCTCTCGTGCTGTTCCATCTAGCCAAGAACATGAAGAGCCTGCTTTCTACAGCTACTCGTAGTAAGGGTTGGTCTTTGTGAGTAAACACAAAATCTTCTCCCCAGTCAAAGAAAATATAAAGTGTTTATATTGGATGTAGTATTGGAAAGATAATACATTAATCAACAACTATCGTTGTTCCAGGCTATGGAATATATACCATGAATGGATCTTCTAAAGTTATGTCATGAGATATCAGTCAAGTGTGTGTACAGGAATTCTGGAAATGGGAGCTAAGACATAATAAAATATTGGTGAAGGAAGGATAGAAAGGTAGACCACCGAGGAAGCCATAATGACAGGGGTCTGGGACCCACTCAAGAATCCTCGAATCTAAAGCTTTTTTCGTGAATAAAGGAGCATTCATTGATGGTCCTGATTTTAAATTGTAAATTCCTCAAAAGCTACATTTAAATGGATATTGATCACATTCTGGATGATGTTACAAATCTAGAGATGTCACCTTGATTTTTATATCAATTCCTTTCGACTGTTCAGTGTGCTGTAATGTAATGATATGTCTGTTTTACGTCAATTGGTAATTCCTTTAAAATGAAAAAAATCCCAGAATATTACGCGTTTATTGTCCAAATATTGTCAATTGTCAAGAAATATAGTATTTTGGAAAGATACCTAATCCACCTAACGTGAAAACTCTTCCCAAGCTAAGATTACTGCTCATGCATTTGATATTGAGAGAGGTAGAATCAAAAGAAACAAAAAGGTCTGTAGAATATGCAACTCGGGTAAGGTAGGGGATGAATACCATGTTATTATGGATTGCGCAAACGAATATTCACAAACCTTGAGAAATCAATATGTAAGGCATAAATTGAAACAAACATTCTACATTTTGAACTCCTGACCATGAGGAATACATTTATGTATATCGCAGATATTGAATGTTGTATAGTTGCTTCTTTTATCAGAAAATATTTGCCCTATTTGACTTGTTTGTACATATTACCAATACGCGTGTAAACATTAATAAACATATATAAATATGAACATAATGTGTGGTAATTAATAATGTCTGTAAAATACTGCTGTGTCAGGCTGCAAATTTCTATTATTTTTTCATTATATTTTTTCATGTTGTTTATGCTTCACAATTTTGTACGTATGTTCTGCTTTTCCACAATACGGCTAATACAGAATAATTATTATTATCATCGCTTCATATGTTTGTTCCCAATTGAAAGTTTACGATGTTAACAACTTCATTTTTAATTTCAAAAAATGCACAGGAATAGAAAGTCAACTCATATATATGCACGTTAATGTAAGTTTAAATGTAATACGGACACAATCTTGTAACTCGAACTGAGCTTTGTCCACTGGAACTAAATTTAAAATATGGCATGCGGCTCACAGATACAAAAAAAATGTTCATCTGAGATCAGTACAGGGGGTGATTGATTGGACGGGTTAGACAGTGAGGAACTCGAAGAAAGAAGCGGCCAAATTAAATCTATCATCAATTCAGATAGATGATGGAAAAAGGTATGTGATTACGAAAATTGAATGGCCATCGCTCTCAGTCGTTTTACAATATTCCCAGGATCATGTCCTTTCCGAATCTATCGTCAATTCAGACAGATGATGGAAAATATATGTGGTTCTGAAACTTCCGAATTGAATGAAAAATTGAATAGCCATCGATACTAGTCCTTTGTTTCCCACATTATTTCCTAGGATAGTGTCCACTATCCTAAAGCACATCGTTCCCGAGATATGACTGATTGAAACAGCTCATTTGAACGATCGCTCTACCTAAAACCAAAATCATTTAAAATATCACTTAAGCAGTTTTGTTAATGACCAGACTCCAAACATAACATCTGTGTCGATCTATTAGGCACTATTGATGTAATACACAATGATAATCCAGGACAATTATGAAAATAATCAATTAGTTAACAGAATAGAATATCTGTCTGCCAGATAATTTGTCATTTGTTGTGGGAAGAAAACTCTCAACGATACGTAAAGACAAGGTCAAGTTATCGTCTGGAACCCAGAAAAGGATAACGTTTGCAGGACATGGGGCTGTTCACCTGCAGCTATTCATTGATGCAGGTTGACCCGATGCACTGCTAAGGATCTTATGACCAGAATTATCATACACTGCATTCAACTCTATGTGGAGTGAGTGGCGTAGTGGATAAGGCGTCGGGTTCGTAATCCAAAGATCATGGGTATTAATGTAGTATTAATGATCTGTGTGAATGTTTGTATGAATGCAACTTAATTATAGGAAAACCTCACGTTAGCCAGCATGGCTACTTGGTAATGCCTAATAAATATGTTTACACGAAAGATCATGGGTTCGAGTCTCGAGCTGAACTGCTGTGCTATTTCACCAGTGTCCTTAGGCAAGGCATTTACCATCAATGTGTCTATCTTCACCCAGGATTAAATGCGTGCCGGATGATAATGGGTGATGTATAGAGCGCTTTGAGTGTGGCTGCTCCAAGTACAATCACTCAGAGTGGGGTAAAGTGTAAAGCGCCTTTGAAAGCGGATTAAATTCGGCTGAAAAGAGCGCTATATCAAATATGATAACGTTAACTTTCACTTTGAATCCTCGCGACCACATGACCTTGCATCTGGAATGTTGGCTTCGTGAATTAAAGCATACCTTGTGGCATTTGACGGACTTTGCTAGCTAAGATTTCATGATCACTATGATAAACAAACACAGTTATTTCAATACGCTCTCGGCAAATATTATAAATCTCCGATGCCCTGCAAAGGGAACCGCATTATTTGAGAAAACGATGAGTCATTAAAATCAAGGTTGACCCGATGCACTGCTAAGGATCTTATGACCAGAATTTTCATATACTGCAAAAGAAATGTTCCATATTGCCTAATGAAGAAAGGGGACAGAAAATATTCAATGACAGATACTGGCAGCTGTTTCCAACAAACAGTGAAACTGAATTGTACTCCTTAACTCACAGTATGTGTGGAAAATATGGAACAAAAATTGTAACTTAGTTTTTGATTTAACAAGATTGGCAGATGATTCTGAAACTGAGCGTTTCAATACGACTTCCAAATCCATTGAATTTGGCAATTTTTTCAAGGTAGTTTAAGCATCGCAATGGAGAAAATTTCAAGTCTGGTAGCCAGTGTTTTTTATGAGGTAACTGCACTGGAAAGGGCTAACTACTCTGGCAGCAGACTACTACGGGTAAGCAGAACATAAGGGTTCTACGGGTATGAGTTCAAACAAGTAGCAAAAAAAGAACATATTGAACGCATACATGCCCTAACCTAGATCCAGTTTTTGAAGTAGATAAAGTAATCGTGGGTCAAATCTGTGGAATATTTCATGAGTTTTGGTAATGTTGACTTCTATATTTTTGTTGAAAGCACAGTTCATTGGAAAAACGATCCTAAAATATATATTCTGATGCAATATCATAACAAATTTACCTTCTAGCAGCTTCAAGATTGGATATATAATGATCACCATAATAATTTCATCGATTCAAATCAGGACAGCATCGATGATGACGGTACTAGGGACAAAATTTTAGTATAGATCCAGATTGGGATCATATTGATATCTTGTAGGCCTACATATTTGGTATTTGATATGAGTAGAATGGATACCGACAAACAAACAAATTCATATTCCAAGATCGAATCCATAGACGAAGTTTACAAAATCAGTATTAGTGGTGAAATCCGAGTGATACTCAAGTATAGAGCCATTTGAACATGACACTACAGTCTTTTCTAAACAACTCTCAAATTGAAAAACACTTGAATAACTCTCGAATCGTTGAATAACACTTGCCTATGGGTCGAAAGTGCATTTCACCTCTCATGGGTCGTTATGGTCCACTGTGATAATCAATGATAATGATGAATTTATGGGTAACAAAGATTGACAACCAAAAATCCCTTATCTTAACCATTTGTTCGTGTGAATCTAAAAAATTATTATAGTAATTTAACTGAGAGTAAAATCACAGGCTTTCTACTACACAGTCACCGCGAAAACCACAGAGTTCCACTTGAATTGTGCCTGAGAAGTTCTCGCTTGGTAATTTATTTCACATTGTAACACAATATTCGGACGGACCAGTCATGTACCGGAGCAATAAAACGCTTTATATTTGATGTCTACTTGGTCTATAATCAGAAAGTTTTCGAGGGAAAATATGTCATAGTTTTGACTTGATAATGCCGGTTTTCTTTACACTGGTTCACGACTTTATTTGCAATGGGCATTGTAGACGAGTTCTACAGCTGTCTATTTAGTTCTCGCTTGGTTATTCATTTCACATTGTAACACAATATTCGGACGGACCAGTCATGTACCGGAGCAATAAAACGCTATATATTTGATGTCTATAATCAGTAAGTTTTCAAGGGAAAATATGTCATAGATTTTGACTTGATGATGCCGGTTTACTTCACACTGGTTCACGACTTTTTTTGCAATGGGCATTGTGGATCATAGCTGTCTCATACAATGTGGATGACGGCAAACCTTTTTATATAATGTAGAATATTGCTGAATATACGATATTGAGATCCGATCTTTGAAAGCTGTATTTTTCTGCAAAAGAGAAATTTTGAGTTCTTTTTAGAAATTGGAAGTAAATAGAGCAGCAGGAAGGTTGTCAGTTACACGAATCACTGTTTCGGTCCTCGAATACAAGCCTTTTGCAGTGGCTATACTGTCTAATGAGGAGTCATCAATGTTGTTTCGAGTCTTTAAGGGGACGTCCAGGGATATATTTATTCCGGTAGCATGGTGATGGATGATAAGTTTTTTTCTCGTCCTCTTTCTTTCATTCATTCTTTCTTTCATTTATTTCGAGACGACATCGGTTTACTTCTTTATCGATCTGGACCCATCACATTGACCAACACAATGTGAGCTACAAGACGCCTACGTGAATGCAGTAAATTTAATACAGATGTCATTACATTGCAAGTCATTCGCTGTGAAGGCAGCGCCAGAGTACAAAACAAGAAAATGCAGCTAACTGCGGGAGACGACATTAAAGCTCGAGCACATCATCAGCACCACGACAGCTGAATGTATCTTACATAATGTTATCCCCCCCCCCTGCAAAAAAAGAAAAGAAAATTGAACCATCACATGCCCCACATGATTCCAATTCATTCCCTATATTATGATGAAACATATATATAGGCGTACTTCAATCATATTCTTAATAAGTAAACATTTATTTTGAACTCAATGAAACAGATACGCCTGATAAAATGATATTGAACCTCAATAAACTATCCTTAAATAGTGTATACTATGAGGAGTATCTGCATCTGATATCATGATATAGGTAAAACACATGCATACTGAGCAAATTAAAAGAACAGTTTAAAATAAAAAGGTTTCGCAACCCAGCATGGAACACATTCTCATGTGATAAAATATGTCAAATTACGGCAAATGTAATCGTGGTATCGCAGACGAATCGTTGTGTTTACTTCATAACGCCAAAGAAGGCCACACGCAAGGTTACATTTACATGCATGCACAAAATGCTGCACAGAAAATTGTGCGTTCCAACGTACGTGTCATTGCGGTAAAATTCGCTTTGCATTCAGGGAACGTGAATTTCCATCGGCTCCGCCATTTTGACGTTTTTCAGACGAGCTGACCATTTTGCGTAATTTTATCAAACCTAACACATCGCTTCGCCCCCAACGCTCTAATGTCAAAAAGCAGAGCTTATGCTTGCGAAGCCTACAATGTGGTTGCAGCGTTGGCTATGGGCGAGGCAGCACAGATGATCAGCACCGATTGCTCTAATTAACGACAATTGGTCGTGTAGCGAAGAATGGAAATGGGAGATCTCCTAGACTTTTCAACATCTAGATACCAGAACACGTTCTACAGTTTCCACACACATCTGCATAAACAGTGAAATTTCGAGTCCTGT
Organism: Terebella lapidaria; assembly: GCA_949152475.1. Taxonomy (NCBI): domain Eukaryota; kingdom Metazoa; phylum Annelida; class Polychaeta; order Terebellida; family Terebellidae; genus Terebella; species Terebella lapidaria. The sequence goes on along the minus strand of OX424570.1, from coordinate 13,377,617 downwards.
CAAGAAATTGGAATTAATCAATACACATTTGTGATTCGCAGTTCTATAAAATTTAGTTTCAGGCAGCAGGAAGGCAGTCAGTTACATGGGTGAGTGTTTCGATCCTGGGATACAAGCCTCTTGTCGTGGCTGTCCGGTCCTGTCTATCAACGAGTCATCAATCTTTTGTCAACTCTCTTGAGGGGACATCCATGAATTGATTTTTCTGGCTGTGCGATAGTGACTGATGATAATCCTTCAGTATTTATTTTGAGACAACTTCAGTTTACTTCTTTATCGATCTGGACCTATCAAATCTACCGACACACTGTGATATACAAGACACTCTTGCGAATGCAGTGCTACAGTTGCCATTGTATTGTGGGTCATCTGCTTTGAAGGCTGGGCCACGGAAGCGGGGTTTCTGTCTGCAAAATCTACAAAATTACTTCAGATTTGGTTGTGTGGGAGGCAGAGCAGTTAATCGACAACGTCCGGCCTAGCAAACCATACTTGGTCGCAGTGCCAGTTCGAGAATGGAAACGGCAGATCCTCTTGACCTTTTAGCAGCTAGTTAACAGGGCACGTTTCACAGTTACACACACATAGAATGAACCGACACATTGGCGAATTGCCCTGTACCTTGTCAGCTTCATACACTGGAATCTAATTAAGAATGGATAGTTTCCTGCTCGCCAACAAACTCGGGGATATAATGATCAGTGACAAACCACAACTTTTCGTCAATTAAATGGGTTAACATGGAGTCAAAGTGCGTTCCATTAGCGGCCCTATTCTCTGTAAAGTAGAGGCTGGGAATTTTGGGGTCAGTCTGGGATTCCACAAACACTAAACAGTTTGGGATTCCACAAATATTCGTTGTGGCGCACTTCACTCGGATATTGCATCTGTTTTTCAGTCATGAATAAAGTTCTGGCACATTGAGTTCTATATATGGATAGCAGATTTGTGGTTATAAAACGACATGGAAAATTTCGAAACATGGGATTCCACAGATGAATGGCACCGAATGAAAACTGTAGCACTAGCGCCAAACATTTCAGTGCTCCGTGGAGAGCCACGCACTGGGGTACAAGAACTTGTTTGTCAGGGATTGGCAGTGGGTTGTGAACCTATTGGGAAACTATATCTTCCCTCGTGAATGGATAAATTTACACGATCACAATGGCCACGGCAATTTGATCCAACAAATTGCGGAGGCTCTTCTAGCTCCTCGGGAAACGCTCTAGATCTCTACGTGATAGCCCGTCACAAGGCACTCCACACAGTGACTAACTACCTTATTGGCTCCCTCACAATGACTGATCTTCTCGTGGGGTCTGTTGGCATTCCTGTAGTGATGGTTAACAATATGGGACTGCCACATGAGTTGTACAGTTGTCTATATAGTAACTGACGAAACAAAAGTGAACTACACAAAGTGTTGCGAATACTGCACTTTAACTTGGTTTTGCTGGCAGAGAGTGCAGGAATGCTAGCATATTTTCCCGGAACACGGCTGGAACCATGAAACTCATATACAAATATTGTTCCAAGATTGGAACAAAGTCGAGTTTGACCAAATTGTCAGATACTGTGTCAATTGTAGGGCAGATAATCTGTGTCAAGACCTAAATAAGGGAAATAGGTATGCCACTTATGAGTTCGATGAAATCGAGAAGACACTAAACTCGGTTTATGTATTGTTGACAATGTCAAGAATGCAACAGATAAATTTGATAAGATGAGATATTATAATCGGCTTAGAAATATGTTACATCTTTTGTAAGATGACATATTATATACCAAATTGATGATCAGATAGATCAATGAGGCGCTGGTGACAACTGAAAAAAGATGTCTTAGATCCTAGATCTTTGAAAACATGTGAAACAATCATTCAAAACCAGTCATTGTCATCAACATACTCTGGTTACCTTACTGGTCAGCACTCATGAATGTCAATAGGTCTTGATCATGCCGGAATACTTATGTCAAACTACAAATCAAGTATATACAGAAACGTAAAATAATGTGTAGCTTTCGTTACAACATTGGATCAATAATGACAGCTGTTTCCAACAAACATAAAAATTGAATCGCACTACGTGACTGGAAGTACGTTCGGACAGAATATAGAACAGTTGGACAAAAATTGTAACTGAAATCTGGCTTTGCTTAATGAATCCACCGGAATTGACAGATGATTCTGATTAGTTCTAGTGCAACTCGTAAGTTCGTTAAATTAGCAACCTCTCCAAGATTAACTTGGACATTGCATTAAAGAGAGGATTTTAGGTCCGGTCGCTACTGTTTCCATGCTTTTCATAAGATAACAGCTCTATACCACTAAGGAGGGACAACACACCTAGCAACAGGCTACTACGGCTATGCAAATGATAATTAAACTTGAATAATCAACAACAAAACTAAAAGTTACGTGTTCGACAATAGGAGTCAATTGCGTTTAGTACCGAAACGTGTGCATGATTGAATACAAACCGTTCCTTGGTTAAGGAATAGACTAAATACCTACATGGTCTAGATCTGTCCAGCTCAGGGTTGATCAGTAAAAACTGAATGTGTTTTCAATATCAAGATATGCACTTCATGTTGTGCCTAAGTGATTCAGTGGTCGAAATCTTTCACATTACAAAACCAGGTTCAGTCCAGACGCTTTGTTGTACATGGTGTAAGTAGTTTTAGGAGTGGGTAGTTCATGAAGACAGTTTCAAAATTATGGCATGAACTACCTGTACTCTGATTTTTGTAAAACTCGTTTTCATCGTATTTTTTTTGCTGATATTTTTGCGATGCTGAATGTTATTATTAATTGACATATTTTTCACCTGGGAGTCAAACGGTAAGCTTCTACCGAATTTCAGACTTGTTGTTTCAAAATCAGAATCGATCGATGTTAGTCCTTAATTGAGCTGGAACATGCTTCCCATGTTTATTTCAGATATTCATGTCCAAACATATTTTTGGAGAATTCTAACGAATTGCCTTGTAGCATGCATTCATTACCAAGAATTTCACTTCGCGTGTAAATACAACCGCGACTGGCGCAGTTCAAAGCCATTTTGCATAGCATCCAATATACAGGACGTGGCTTCAGAAGAGGCGGCCATTATTCGAACAAACTAAAAATTTCTGTAAAGTAGTGGGACAGATCATGGAGGTTCTATGGACAATCCAGGCAAAGAGTCATATTGTATCCAGGCATTCAGGTTGGAATTAAATTGGAACATGTTTTCCTATATGCTGATGTTACTCCTATTAGAAAATGTTTCTAAATTGAAAGGAATTTCAGAATGTGTTCTTTGGTGTTGGTTGATAATAGTAAGTAAGTAATTAATTCGAACAGCATCACAACAAAAAAAATATGTGCGAATTGGGTGTTGTTCGGGCAACACATGGCACGTAGCCGTCTCGCTGTGAAGCCCCCCCCCCCCCCCCCCCCTACCACCACCACCCCTCCCAACGAGGCGACAAATGTGCACTCTCCCCTGTGCCCGTATTCTGTATCAGCTATACTCTGATTTTTCTAACACATTTACACCGTTTTTTGCCTTTGTTTCAGTCAAATTACTTCAAGCGAACTATTTGACTGAATATTACATGTCTATGATGCAAACGGCAATAGACTTTCACAAACCTGCCTTCCGAAACGCTACATGTTTCTTTCTAAACACAATTCAATTTAGGCGAGGATTTTCACTGCTGTAGGGCGCTGCCATATTGCCTTGTTCATTACGTAATTCAAGTGGAAAAGTTCAAGCTAGGTAATATGGGGGCGTGCGCTGCAGTAGATGTACCAATTACATGCTGGGACGGTCCCATTCCCAACCCGCGCTCCCTGCGTAAATGATCCGAATACACTCTTCCGTCACGCTCAAAATGAACAGTGTCTTTTAATATGCAAACGAAAAGGTTTCAGGAGGAATTTATCATTGCAGTGGATTACTAAATTTATCAGTTTCATGGGTAGAAGTCTGAAAGTTTGCAGAAAATTGCCATTTGGTCCCAAGGTGAAGTTATAACACGATACGATTTAGCATCGCAAAATATCAGCAAAAAACAGTGTAAACGAGTTAATGTCGGCGCATAATTTATTGGCGCTAACCATCTCGTCATATCTCGAAACATACTGACTTGTATTATTTGAAATTTATATAAAGTGAAAACGGCACCGTGACCATTGATAAAAATTCATTCTATTACTCGTGCTTGAATATATTTGACATTACAGAAATCACAATCACACAATATCCACGGTAATTCTTCAGTCCGAATCTGAACTGCTGGATTCACCCAGATATATGACGACCCGATCAATGTGGCTCTCGTCGATGACTTTGAACGACAAATTCATGTTACGCGCATAGATATAATACATGTATGTATACATGTGTTATAGATTACGGGCATTTTGGCTCATCTGTTAAGGAATATAGGCATATGCGCTGTACGTTGAATATATATTATCAGGAACAAAGTTTTGCTTGAGTGATCAATATCGCAATCAAGCACAAACATTTTGTCATTTTTCGGAAATATGTTCCATAGCTTCTTTGAGACAGTCCCTTAACCAGAACTGAGCTGAGCTCAGAGGACTCAAAGGCCAGAGCAACATGAGCATAGCCGGGCACGATACAAAGCTGGTCAAAAATTAGACACCCCAAATCCTCAATTCATATTGGTGAAAACTGAATATGTTCGTCTGTTTAGCGAGATAACAATGTATTGGAATCAAGTATATAATTTTTGTCCTGTTCGGCTTGATATACAGTTTCACCCCCAAATATAAACCAACATTCTCAGCCTTTCCGGGACATCAAAATATGACCATTATCAGTTTTTGAACAGGATAAGTCATCACATGTTACTTTTCAGACCGTTGCACACCACTGGTCAGACCGATGATTTTTCTTTGCATTAATGAGCTGTTGCATTGGCATTCACCACTGTTTTGACGTTCCGCTTTCCCGCTCATTGTTACAATGGTAAAATCCCATTTAAAATCGTATTTATTGAAATAATTATTGTCTGTGTGAAGAACAAACTTCCAATGCACGTCAGCAATTTTGGTCACAGTCTTGTTCAAATGTTGCCTGAATTTCATATAATACAAGTCAGTAAGTTCCGAGATTTCATGACATATGTTCGCGCCAATAAATTATGAGCTGACTTTAGAGAAATCCGAGTATAGTTATGCACACCATATGTCATATCGTTGAGTAGCACTTACACATGGTAAATAAATGGATGTCAGCTTTCAAATGTCATGAACAGTCATTGGGCACTGCAATAGTCAATGATAATCAATGATAATGATGATTTCAAGAATAACACCAAATGATCAATGCAGATAACACAACAATTGTTGTGTCTCAATTATTGTTCTCTAAACATATATCATAACCTATTGTTACTTTGCAGTTTGAATACTGTGAACCATAGCCTAATCGATCATATGATATGCCCACAGAATTAAATGAAGCTCTCAAATGCATATCACTGAGTGAGGCTGACAAAGAAACTCCAAGACACCTGTCCAATCTCATGAGCAATTATTGTTCACTAATCAATCTTGATGATGGATTTATGAGTAACACAAAATGATAAATGCAGATGAAAACATCCAATACAGAAGTATAATTAATATGCTACAAAAAGGATAGCAAAGTATAATGTATCATGAGTTTATCCACTCACATAATAATGACCAAAATTTATCTATTTTTATCAAGATGATTTTATTGACTATATACTTGCTTTATATTTGGCAGTTTGCTGCTGATTGCCTTCAAACGATACACAGCCGTCAAGTTCCCGCTCATCCACCATATGAGAGGAAGAGGTCTTGTCTCTATGGGGATCGCCTCAGCCTGAATACTAGGCTCTATAGTTGGTTTCGTGCCTATAGTTGGCTGGCATCCACCGTACAACGGGACCACGGATGACTTCGTCTGTGCATTCCTGTCTGTGATCGACATGGAGTACATGGTCTACTTCAACTTCTTCGGCTTCGTGCTGACTCCAATTATCGCCATGTTCATATTGTATGGATGCATATACTACGTGGTACGCTCATGGTTGCGAACCAAACAATAAATTTCTAAGAGTTCCGACGTGGAATCTTCAGATAAACTCTCGAAGGCATCGACGAAGATATTCCTGATTCTCGTCTTTTCCACAATATCTTAGCTACCGCTACATATCATCAATAAGTTCTCCCCTTCACGGAAAAACTGGTTTTCATGTAATCTTAGTATGCATCCTTTCGAGTCACGCCAACTCGGTGATGAATCCATTCCTCTACGCTCTGACCAACAAAAAGTACAACGAGGCCTTCAAGCGAGCTCTAGGCACCAAAAAGAAGCTAATCGGTCATGGAGAGCTGACCATCCAAGGTGTCTGACCCAGTTGTCCCTGGGCTCGACTCCGCCTCTCGTATGGGACTAAACCAGTAGACTTTGAGACAGTGAGATGAAAGTCTAACAGTGTGATTCAGCAAAAACCGTCGCATCCAAATCGATGTATCCACAGCGCAATCGTCCCTTGTCACATGGCGAGCAATCATAGCCCCGAAAAATGTACATGTTCATGTGATGAGACAGAAGTTATTCTGGTCCCTGTCAGACCATGCACGGTCGTGCAGTAATAAGTTCGCTGTGTGAACACAAGTCCGACTTGAACAACACTCTTTTTATTGTCACATCTCAGAACGAATACTATGATGGTCACGTTCACGGCTTCTTTCACACACCGCTATAAAGTTCTTCTAGTGTATATCCCGAAAGTCCAATGGGTCTAGTTCACTTTTATGAATAATTTCCAAATGCAGTGACAAATCTTCAGAGTCTTCCAAATACGTCTACTCTCGTCGAACTCCAAATCAGAACCAACGGGGCAAGTAAGCATGTGGGTGTATGTCTGGGATTTTCCCGCCTAAAGTTGCGGTGTCGTGTCTGATTGGTTGAGCGTGTAATGTGGTGTCTGGGCATACGTGTCTTTGTGAGTTTCTGATCAGTGCGTGCGTACTGTGGTGTATATGTATCGACCGTGTTTTGATTCTGTGTCATGTATGTAGGGCACGAGTAGGTGTAAAGGAGGGTTACGGGCGTCACAGTCATAAATATTCTACAGTCAGACACGTCTCATAAAAGTAAAGTGAATTACGATTCACCTACAAAAGCGGATGATTGACTGAAATTGATAACGATTAGATGAGTAAAACATAACCTGGGAAATAATCATAACATGCACTAAGGGTGTCCTACTGGTCAAGATATGTACTCTCATTGTTTCCCTTATTTCACCGACCGTGATCTAGTACGACGGGCTACTGTACGAATGCGACTAAGTTAAACGATGTACGTACTAACCCATTACCATCAATACAACTAGATTTTGATGATGCCAATAGCAAACCTAAGGTACAACATTTTGGAGAAGAAACAAAGCCCGATCAAATATTTTATCTGAAGACACCTTGGCGTCATCAGGGATAGACAGTGTGTAAATATAGTTGTTTCTACCGTACACCTGGTGGAATAAGTGTACAACAGCCCAACAACATAATAAAACAATTTAGACGTCCAAAACAAAACCATGAAATGGGCTTATGACAAGTACATGAGTAATGCACCAAATCACAAGCCAAAAAGTCCACTGAGTTTATGGTACCCACGGGGACAGATTTCCGCCAGCAGTCACCGGCTCAGTGGTCAGAAAATACAAATCCGATCTGGTTTTCACCCAGACACGATCAATCCCCTGATAGCGTCGACAGAGATCTGTTTCGCGGGGATAGTAGTTTTTATCGTCTGGTGATGGCCTTGGCATATGAGTTTGTCTGGTTCTGGTGTTTATTTGTGGTTTAGTACAGCGATAATGCCGAAATGAAAACCAGATCGGAACACTCGGAATAGAAACGAAGCCTGAACATAGGAATTTATATCCAATAGCGGCGATTCCCATACATGTCGTGGAAATCCAATGCATTAATCTAAAAGAAAGTTACTGACAACATTTTGAAACAATGTCCGCCAATATCTAGAAATTGCTTTTTTTCATAAGAGTGTGGATCTGACCTTCCGTGATCATTGAAGGTCGATTTCAAGGTCATGACTGAAATCACCATATATGATATTCTATTGAATATATCTCAGCTCTGTTTTGATGTATTCTAGGATTTTAGTATCCAATGGCAGGGATTTGCCGGCAGAAGATGGCTCAAAACACATAGATTTCATACCAACCCCTCTTATTGTCAACCCGCTAAAAAGTAAAATTAGCCCAAGGTAAAAAAAGGTTACCGGACATTATATATTTTATATATTAGCCTTTGTTCCCATGACCTTGAAAATAAGGGCATTGGTAAATTCAAGGTTACGAAAATGTTCAGCATATATCATTTCTAGTATCTCCATAATTGATTCCTAAGTTGTAAAGTCGATAATAAGTGAGATATTACCCATTTTGTGATTTGACCTCGAAACTGAGGTCAAAGGTCACGTTCAAAATCATGAGAATATTCAGCATATATCATGACATTTCCTCTATGTTCACAATTAATTCATAAGCTGTAAATCGACAATAAGCGAGATATTAGCCATTTTGTTCTCTGACCTGGAAAAATGAGATTAAAGGTCAAATTCAAGGTCACCAACATATTCAGTATACACCATTCTCTATATATTCATTATGAATTCCTATGCTGTAAAGTTGATAATAAGCGAGATATTAGCCATTTTGTGCTCTGACCTTGAAAATAAGTTCAAGGTCAAATTCAAGGTCATCAAATTATTCAGTGTATTTTTTTTATATGTCCACAATCGATTTCCAATCCATAAAGTGAATAGAGGAGCAAAATATTAGCCATTTTGGAATTTGATCTCGAAAATGAGGTGAAAGGTCGAATTCAAGATCATGGCAATATTCAGCATATATCATTTTCTATTTGGTAAAAATTTATTCCTAAGCGGTAAAATCGATAATGAGGGATATATCAGTCATTATCTCAGGTGACCTTCAAATTCAGGTCAAAGGTCAAATTCAAGGTCATCATTATAATCTGTATATATAATTTCCTATATGTTCATAATTGATTCCTAAGCTGTAGAGTCGATAGTAAGCGAAAATTAGCCATTTTGTTCTGTGACCTTGAAAATTAGGTCAGGTCAAATTCAAGGTCATGACAACGCTCATAATATATCATTTCCTATATGTTCACAATTGATTCCTAAGCTGCAAAGTCGATAATAAGCGAGATATTAGCCATTTTGTGCTCTTGACCTTGAAAATGAGGGCAGAGGTCAAATTCAAGGCTACGGGAATATTAAGCATATATCATTTCCTATATGTCCACAATTGATTCCTAAGCTGTAAAATCGATAATAAGAGAGATATTAACCATTTCGTCCTGTGACCTTGAAAATGAGGTCAAATGTCAAATTCGAGGTCATGACAATAATCTGCATATATCATTTCCAATATGTTCATAATTGATTCTTAAGCTGTAGTCGATAAGAAGCGAGATATCAGCCATTTTGTCCTGTGACCTTGAAAATGAGGTAGGTCAAATTCAAGGTCATCAGAATATTCGGCATATAACATTTCCTATATGTCCAAGAATTGATTCCTAAGCTGTAAAGTCGATAATAAGCGAGATATTAGCCATTTTGTGCTCTGACCTTGAAACTGAGGTCAGAGGTCAAATTCACGGTCACGAGAATATTCAGCATATATATCATTTTCTATATGTCCACAATTGATTCCTAGTCTCTAATATCAATATTAAGTGAGATATTAAGCATAATATGTCCCATTATAAACCATAGGAGAATTTAACATGGGAAAGTCCCATTTGGGCCGAGTTTGGGCCAAAATGGCCCACTTTGAGCGATTCAAGCGCAACGAAACTTATACAAATCACAGGGGTATATATGAGGAATTGTATGCATCAATAAGAAAAAAAAGCTGAAGCCTCGGCCAATATGACATTTCTTCATCCCGTAAACTGTATTTTAGACTCCTCAACATCCAATATTTCTATAATATTGCGGAACAGTATATCTACAATATTAACCAGATCGAAAGGGAGGCAACTGCAAGTATACAAATGAAACCTACTTCTACAAAGCCTACTAAAAACTAAATATGCAAATGTAGAAAAAAAAACCATCGTACGTCACATGAAATCTAATAGGGTGGGGCATCTCGATGTTGATGTTCAATAATGATCAATAATCAATCGTTACTAACAAATATTTAGCGTTTTCGGGGAAAGTTGTTGACAATAAATTGTTTGCTCAAATCTTGTTATTGTTCCAGCCTATTTGATCCAAAAAATGGGACAGTTAATGACGATTTACTGAAAGCTATTGGTTCAACCAATAATTTTATCACAGTGTAAGATAGGGAATACAGTGTGGTCCGGGTGTATAGGAGGCATTTTAAGTCACTGAGAACATTTTGGCAATCTGCATAACTATACAGCTATTCTCAGGCATATTTATTATTTTCATTTGTAACGATGGTATATGAATTATTCATACATAATCATAGTTGATTAATTTGTTCATTGATTTCGTTTTTATAATTTTCTTTTTTCTGAAAAATACCTAAATAACTTTCTTCGTTAACTACACTATACCACAAATAAAATCCTTCAACAAACACCTGTTGCGGTTTTGCAAGAACAACTAATTAGTCGTGATTTACATGAAATGTACATCCTTGATGGTTGTTTAGATGTTTGTACAATATTTGCGCAAATCAGATGTCATGTTTCAGAAGGAAACAAATCAAGCAAATCAGCATTTATTCGTATTCATCAATTTTTTTCTCGAAAGGGGTTCGTTTTCTGAGGGGTGGGGTGTTCGAATCCTGCCAACCCTTCACACCTCCTCCCTAAAACCGCCCCTGTGGCAGCCTGATATATTCTTGAAGAATGCACAAGAATATGCCTCATATTGGTTACTAAGAATCGTCTCTGTAAGCATGGTGAACCAGATGTAATTAATCTACCGTCGAAACCTCAGACCCAGACACCTTGGATACTCCAGGAACAGGCATACCTCGAGACCAAAGAAAGGCTGTCGGTAAATCAACAGCTTCTTCTGACAGAAATATCAATAGACCTACAGATTTTAGAGATATGAAATATCAATGTAATTTATCGAATTTTGATACCCAGATAGTTACAGCCCAATTTTTCATTCAATTTACCCAATACATGGTCTGACAACCTATGGGTATGGCGTTGTGACCGTCGTCTGTCGTCAACACTTTTGTCTTTAAATTTTACGGTGGTATCTTTCGGAAAATTTGTGGTAAAAAGACTGATGAAATTATTAAAACGATATTTCACAATAGTTTCGGTATACTTTTTTAATAACACTTGTACGTTCACTGAATATATATTGGTGATTTGCGTGCATGCTTTATCCCAATTATTTTTGATGTAGGTGTGTTTTTCTAGTTTTCACTATTTTTGGGTTAGGTTTTCTGGGGTTTTTTTTGTATATTATAATTATATTTTATCTGTACGTTGTACTTCTTTTTTTTGTCAGTCTCTCATATGTCAATATGGACTGGTTTTTTCTTTCATTTATAGTATATTTGTCATGTCCTGGGGCCTATTTCACAAAGAATCTAAATCAACTTTAGCCCACTAAAATAGGATTTAGCCTACTATCTACCATGCTAAATGCCGAACTTAGTCGACTAAAGTAGATTTAGATTCTTTCTGAAATAGGCCCCAGAACTTGAGTGAGCCTTTGATCATAATTAGTTTTATTTGTTCAACAAAAACCGAGGCTATGTGCATAAAATATGTGTTTATTGCAAACGGGAAGGATGAGCTACATATGTGTACATACATATTTGAATAGTAGATATGTGACTTAAAAAAAATTGACACCAGGCCTTTAGATATGTACAATATATCTAGTATAACATGCACATGTGAACAATTTGAAATATACAGTATCTGCGAATATACATGGTTATATCGAATACAAAATATACATATGACTATTTTGGCACAAAGATGGCCTATGTACAATATATCTAGTATAACATGCACATGTAAACAATAGGAAATATAGAGTATTCGCGATTATACATGGGTATATTCGATCGAAACTATATACATACCATCTATACTGTCTCATGAATTAACGACATAAAACGATTAATCGATGAACGCCTCAAACCATCATAGGCTTTTCTATGGGTATTCCTCTGAATCTTCTATGACATGCGCTTTTGTATCATTGCGGCAGAATGCCTTTGTGGTTTCAGCAGATTTGTTTCCTTTTATCTTTTATTCTTCGATCCTTTTGGTTTCCGGACATCGATTGAGTTTGCCCTGATGTATCTTTGTTAGGTGTTCGCCACTGGGCAGAAACATTGTTTTGCAAAACTCATTTAGACCGAAATGCCTCCAGGACAGTTTTAGTCATTGACGTGCATATGATGTTACTGTCACTTTTCATCGATCTGGGCAGCACTGTGTATTGTTTTATTTCTATTCAGGCCGTGATATTTGAACAAAACTATAATGACATGGCTTCACTGTCAACATGAGGATGAAACAATCTATTCAGTTACTGTAACATGAATGAAACGGTGTCTTGTTTCACAGAAATGTTTATCAATATTGCGAGGCAGTATATTTATAACACTAACCGGAACCAAAGGGAGGCAGCATACATCTCGAATAATAAAGTTGTTATCACAAAAAGACGACATGATATACGCATGATTATAATTTAAACATATTTATATTGGGTACTTTCTAGAGAATAAAAAAAAAATGATAATAATAAAATGAATAGACAACGAAATAAACGCACGAGGCAAACCAAAATTGAATGAATAAAAACGCGAAGAATTGAACAAGAACAATGGAACACGGAGAAAACTGCAAAAGAAACTAATTTTCCAGTTGTGATATGCTCCACTTCTTATGATTGTGTATGAATAATTCATATAAGAGTACCACAAATAAAACATGCTAAATGTGCTTGAAAATAAATGTATAATTATGCAGATTGCGAAAAAATTCTCGGGGACTTACGGCTCCTCCTATACCGTCAGAAAACACGGTATCCCCCATCTTACACTGTGGTAAAACTATTGATTAAACCAATAACTTTCAATGGATCGTCATTGAGTGCCCCATTTTCAGGATCAATTAGCTGATTAACCACCGACAGGTGTTAGGTGAAGCATTTTAATTGTGGTATACCGTAGTTCCCAATGGAACTTATTTAGGTATTTTTCATAGAAAATATAGAAACGAAATCAATAAACAAATGAATCAACGTGAAGCAAACCAAAATTATATGAACAAAAGTATGAAAATTGAAAAATAATAACGGGATATGAAAAAAATTACAAAAGGAACTAATTTTTCAGTTGTAATATGCTCCGATATTGTTTTGATCATGAATATATATGAATAATTCATATACCATCATCACAAATAAAAAATGGTAAATATGCCTGAAAATACTGTATAATTATGCAGATTGTGAAGCTTTTCGCGAGGATTTAGAGCGCCTCCTATACCGTCAGACCACACTGTATTCCTTATCTTACACTATGGTAAAATAATTGGTTGAACCAATAACTTCCAATGAATCGTCATTAACTGTCCCATTTTCTGGCTCAATTAGACTGGAAAAATCAGAAGAGACGAGTTACCAAAATGTTTTCAACAACGTTCCCCGAAAAGTGTAAATATTTGTCAGTAACATTGATTAAAGAACAATTTACGATGTTTTCTGCATTCGCCTTTCCCATTTACATCGAGATGTCCCACCTAATTAGAGTTTCATGTGAAGTAGGATGGCTTTTTTCTACATTTTTGCATATTTAGTTTTTAGGCGTTGATGAAAGTAGGCTTTTCGTAGACTTACAGCTGCCTCCCTTTGGTTCCGGTTAGTGTTATAAATATACTGCCTCGCAATATTGATAAACATTTCTGTGAAACAAGACACCGTTTCATTCATGTTACAGTAACTGAATAGATTGTTTCATCCTCATGTTGACAGTGAAGCCATGTCATTATAGTTTTGTTCAAATATCACGGCCTGAATAGAAATAAAACAATACACAGTGCTGCCCAGATCGATGAAAAGTGACAGTAACATCATATGCACGTCAATGACTAAAACTGTCCTGGAGGCATTTCGGTCTAAATGAGTTTTGCAAAACAATGTTTCTGCCCAGTGGCGAACACCTAACAAAGATACATCAGGGCAAACTCAATCGATGTCCGGAAACCAAAAGGATCGAAGAATAAAAGATAAAAGGAAACAAATCTGCTGAAACCACAAAGGCATTCTGCCGCAATGATACAAAAGCGCATGTCATAGAAGATTCAGAGGAATACCCATAGAAAAGCCTATGATGGTTTGAGGCGTTCATCGATTAATCGTTTTATGTCGTTAATTCATGAGACAGTATAGATGGTATGTATATAGTTTCGATCGAATATACCCATGTATAATCGCGAATACTCTATATTTCCTATTGTTTACATGTGCATGTTATACTAGATATATTGTACATAGGCCATCTTTGTGCCAAAATAGTCATATGTATATTTTGTATTCGATATAACCATGTATATTCGCAGATACTGTATATTTCAAATTGTTCACATGTGCATGTTATACTAGATATATTGTACATATCTAAAGGCCTGGTGTCAATTTTTTTTAAGTCACATATCTACTATTCAAATATGTATGTACACATATGTAGCTCATCCTTCCCGTTTGCAATAAACACATATTTTATGCACATAGCCTCGGTTTTTGTTGAACAAATAAAACTAATTATGATCAAAGGCTCACTCAAGTTCTGGGGCCTATTTCAGAAAGAATCTAAATCTACTTTAGTCGACTAAGTTCGGCATTTAGCATGGTAGATAGTAGGCTAAATCCTATTTTAGTGGGCTAAAGTTGATTTAGATTCTTTGTGAAATAGGCCCCAGGACATGACAAATATACTATAAATGAAAGAAAAAACCAGTCCATATTGACATATGAGAGACTGACAAAAAAAAGAAGTACAACGTACAGATAAAATATAATTATAATATACAAAAAAAACCCAGAAAACCTAACCCAAAAATAGTGAAAACTAGAAAAACACACCTACATCAAAAATAATTGGGATAAAGCATGCACGCAAATCACCAATATATATTCAGTGAACGTACAAGTGTTATTAAAAAAGTATACCGAAACTATTGTGAAATATCGTTTTAATAATTTCATCAGTCTTTTTACCACAAATTTTCCGAAAGATACCACCGTAAAATTTAAAGACAAAAGTGTTGACGACAGACGACGGTCACAACGCCATACCCATAGGTTGTCAGACCATGTATTGGGTAAATTGAATGAAAAATTGGGCTGTAACTATCTGGGTATCAAAATTCGATAAATTACATTGATATTTCATATCTCTAAAATCTGTAGGTCTATTGATATTTCTGTCAGAAGAAGCTGTTGATTTACCGACAGCCTTTCTTTGGTCTCGAGGTATGCCTGTTCCTGGAGTATCCAAGGTGTCTGGGTCTGAGGTTTCGACGGTAGATTAATTACATCTGGTTCACCATGCTTACAGAGACGATTCTTAGTAACCAATATGAGGCATATTCTTGTGCATTCTTCAAGAATATATCAGGCTGCCACAGGGGCGGTTTTAGGGAGGAGGTGTGAAGGGTTGGCAGGATTCGAACACCCCACCCCTCAGAAAACGAACCCCTTTCGAGAAAAAAATTGATGAATACGAATAAATGCTGATTTGCTTGATTTGTTTCCTTCTGAAACATGACATCTGATTTGCGCAAATATTGTACAAACATCTAAACAACCATCAAGGATGTACATTTCATGTAAATCACGACTAATTAGTTGTTCTTGCAAAACCGCAACAGGTGTTTGTTGAAGGATTTTATTTGTGGTATAGTGTAGTTAACGAAGAAAGTTATTTAGGTATTTTTCAGAAAAAAGAAAATTATAAAAACGAAATCAATGAACAAATTAATCAACTATGATTATGTATGAATAATTCATATACCATCGTTACAAATGAAAATAATAAATATGCCTGAGAATAGCTGTATAGTTATGCAGATTGCCAAAATGTTCTCAGTGACTTAAAATGCCTCCTATACACCCGGACCACACTGTATTCCCTATCTTACACTGTGATAAAATTATTGGTTGAACCAATAGCTTTCAGTAAATCGTCATTAACTGTCCCATTTTTTGGATCAAATAGGCTGGAACAATAACAAGATTTGAGCAAACAATTTATTGTCAACAACTTTCCCCGAAAACGCTAAATATTTGTTAGTAACGATTGATTATTGATCATTATTGAACATCAACATCGAGATGCCCCACCCTATTAGATTTCATGTGACGTACGATGGTTTTTTTTTCTACATTTGCATATTTAGTTTTTAGTAGGCTTTGTAGAAGTAGGTTTCATTTGTATACTTGCAGTTGCCTCCCTTTCGATCTGGTTAATATTGTAGATATACTGTTCCGCAATATTATAGAAATATTGGATGTTGAGGAGTCTAAAATACAGTTTACGGGATGAAGAAATGTCATATTGGCCGAGGCTTCAGCCGAGGTCAATATGACATTTCTGAATCGATTACAGTGACAGTAATATCATGTTGTGCATGTCAATGCCTAAAGATGCCCTTTAGGGGAGCATTTCGGTCTGAATGAGTTTGCCAAAACATTATTACATTACCCAGTGGGGAAAAATGAACGAAGATACATCAAGGCAAACTCAATCGTTGTCCGGACACCAAAAGGGTCGAAGAATAAAAGATAAAAGGAAACAAATCTGTTGAAACCATAAAGGCATTCCGCCGAAAACATGTCATAAAAGATTCAGGGAGAAAACCCATAGAAAAACCTATGATGGTTTGAGGCGTATGGATTAACCGTTTTATGTCGTGTATTTATGAGCCAGCATAGATGGGGAGATAGATGATTGGATAGATATAACTAATTTATCACAGTCTCACTCAAAATCAGAATATGACAAATATACTAATCAAAGGAGAGAGAGAGAGAAACAAGCCAGTCAGAATTGACACGTGAGAAACTGCGACAAATTAGAGAAGTACAACGTATAGATACAATATAATTACAAATACAAAGAAAAAACCCCACCAGAATTACCTAACTGAAAAATAATGGAAACTAGAAAAAAACACCTACATTAAGTAATTGTGATAAAGCATACACGCAAGTCACCATATATATTCAGTGAACGAACAAGAGTTGTTAAAAAAAAGTATACCAAAACTATTGTCAAATATAGTTTTAATAATTTCATCAGTCCAATGTAGAAAGCAATATATTTATTTTATCCTCCCATGACAACAATATGTGTCATGTCTTTGTCAATAACGACAACACTCGTGTTCATTTCAACCTATATTGTTCACGACAGAGTGAACACTTGTCCATGAAAACTAACCCGCACACATAAGTTTCGGTATACATGTACTTTTTATTGAAATATCCTGTTCATCAAAATATTCAGGGGAGATTCTGGTACTGTGTTTGACCAGGCGACCGTGGCTCACAATGGGACAAAATTTTCCTGGGTTGAAATAAGTTCCGCCAAGCTTCATATGTCAATTATTCAATAAAGCTGGAATTAAATAATATGATTGATTCCTATGGTTTCTGTGAGTTCCTCATAAAATATATGACTGATGTTCACGCACCTGTCGAGACAAAAATAGGTTTGTCACGCGCAAATGATGTCTATATCAATCACCACCACCGGCAGACAATAAACTATAAAAACATATACTATACAAACATACAAACATAAATATACAGGGAACAAGGATGCCCAGTCATGGGAATTCACACGGAAATTATATCGAAATCTGGCTGTAAAATTCTACTTGCAAAATAAATTTGATGGAGTTATGGTTAGCAATCCATTTTGAGACCATCAAAACCCGTAATATCTGATAAGTGCAGGGACGGATCATATAGATCTGTGTGAGGGCAGTGATCATAATATATAATCGATAATGATGGGCGATATGAGTTGTTTTTGAAATGATTATTATAATAAATTGGCAATGAATGTTGATGAAGGCGAAATTGATGAATGAACAAATACCACGATACGACTGTAGGGGTAGGGGGGGGGGGGGGGGTATGGTCCTCGAGCAATTGTTCGGACTGCAATAAATGCTCCTGTCCCGCCCTGTCGAAATAAACATTGACGATTAATGTCACAGCTATCTATGAGAGATAAATGTACATACATTTACATATATATAATGTGATCTCTACGGTTGGGTGGGATGTAATACGTTGAGTGGGAATTGGGGGAATTGTTAATTTATCAGCTCTGAGCTTCAAATAATTTCCTTTTCATTATTCAAACATTATTATCATTGTATTTTGCTGCTGCCCATTATGAATTTTGAATATTGAATAAACTGGGTTGAATTGAATTCAATATCAGAAGCATCATGTGTCCAGCATGGTAAAACATGTACTACCCGCACACTAATATAACCACATGTGGAACATGGTAATGCATATTTGCCCAAAAACGTTTTGAAATAACAAGGAATAGAAATACCATGCCATTTTGAATAAAAAAAAATAATTTTAAAACGGTAGTTCTGCACGAAATATATAATGAAGAGTTATGTGCATATATATGGTTGATGAATACGTATGATCAAATTTGTCATAGTTAGTCTTTGAGGTGACGAATTTCCTCTAATTTATATAAAATTCGATGTTCCTGTTCGTCCTCAGGGGCACATGCCATTATGCGAACATGGGCTTGGCAGTTGCAGCGCAATTGTTTTTGAAGCTTTCATCATGTTTTTGGCGCATTTGAAGTAAACAGATTGCATTGCCCACGAAAATGTGATGGATTAGTTAAACCTGTTATTTGGCAAACATAGCTGATATAAAATGAAGTACATGTACAGTTATTCATCAATTTTATGTAACAAAATATAAATGCATTCATTGTTGATTGAAAGCCTCATAATGTGATATCTACATGTATATAGCGTGACATGTGGGTGCTATTGGGGGTACAGGTGGGTTATATTTTGTTGCCAATGTTAATTTAATGGTCAATATCACTAGATTTCAAAACACACAATCACATATTTCACATACACGGCTATTCTGGACGCTTGCTTTTGTCTGCAAGGTAGAACAGGGGCGTTTATTGCCAGCCCGAAAAATTTATCGAGAAATTTATCCTTGAGTGAATACGTGGGTTTGATCTTTGCCCAGTTGTGTAATCGATATGGGGACATTATGATTAAGACGGTATCATAGCGCGTACAAAACAAACTAGTAATAGCAAATCTTTCGTAATAGCAATCGACACATATCGATTATGATATAGTGTCTGTTGAGAAAAAAAAGTGTTCGAATAAGCTTAATTTGAGAAAAATTAAAGCCGCTGGGTATGATAAAATCTCATCGAAATTATATTTTTATATATGGTGTTAATTTTATGTTATCATTTTACGCATTTGTTGAATAAGTCCATATACAAATCGGGTATTCAATTTATTTGTCTGAAAAAGCCTCATTTAGGCCTCATTAATAGGCCTAATGGATATGTTTTTGCGGTTATATGTTGTTCTCAACGACCTTTTTTCCCAGTCAATTCTGGCTATGCGCAGCCTTCTTAACCACTATTTTGTTCGAAAAAAAAAAGATTCGAGAAGAAACGTCTCTAATTTCATTGATACGTGATCGGGCCGATAAATTAGCTAATCAGCGCACTTGTAGGTCGAGTGTTTATCAACCCGGTGATATTTTATGCAAATTACCATCGATCTATTTTTAGGCCTTATTTCTTAATGATGTATTTGATACGCGATTCATACTTATGCTTTGTGACGACGCCCAACAAATTCGCTCTTGTGTTTCGGCGAGAAAAGACCTCGTGCCGGAAAACATTTATCAATCAATTAGATCTACTTAAAATAATATGCTAAAAAATAAATTTTAAAACCACACGACTGCTGTATGCGCCCAATGCAAATTGTCGTTACTTTAGTAAATCATAGTCCAAATTTTGATACCGCGTAATACTTCTCGCGCAATTTTCAAACCGTATGTAAAGCGCAATGCAATTGCAAATAGTTAAACACGTTTGGCAACGTGTTTTGACGTTTGTGCCGTCGACAGTCACGATTTATTCACGACATCCTGTCACTGATACGCGACACAAACCAACATGAGTGTCTTATCAATTATCATGAAATCCGTCCATATCTGTCCTATCAGTCTCGATCTCAGAAGTTGCCACGCTGTATATCGTATGAGAGGAGATTCGTGTGACTGACCCAATACTAGCCAATCGGAAATCACCTCTAAGGCCATATCTTGGAAATTCCGTGTGGAACATCACATATTTTTTTTCGCGAGATTTCCAGACTCGGATATACGCCTGAAATCATCAGAGTATTCTAGCCAAGCACACACGATCAGTCTAGTGAATTTAGTCCCGTGGTTCACTTGAACAATCTCGTGAAATAGTAGAATTTTAATGTATTATCGGATTATACTCGGATCTTTATAACACGTTTACACCGTCCTCGCTCATTTTTTTGCGATGCGAAATGATATCATGTTATAACCCGGTATGCTTTACCTGGGAGTTAAACGGAAATTTTCTACCGAGATTTAGATTTTAAAATTCTGAAAAGTTGACAATCTGTCAAGAAATATTTATCTATTTATTCAGCAACATTTATTGAGCGCTCTATTCAAAATGAAAATATTTATTCTAAAGCGCTATGACAAAGGTAAATAGTAGTGAACATGTAAAACAATGAATCAGATTAAAATAGATGGGTTTTAACAATTGTGTTTTTAAAAAAAAAATGAATAGAGTCTTGAACCCTGATATTATGAGGAAGAGCGTTCCATAACCTTGGAGGAGTGGCCATGAAAGACCTGGTTCTGTGAGTGCAAACTGCGCGAAGGATTATATACGTCCATTAATTAAAAGGCATTGAAAGGCATTGAAGACTAAAATCAGTATCATCGTGAACTAAGCTCTTTTCGTGACTGGGAGCCAGTCCACCTAAGGATGAATGCTCCAGGTGGGCCCAGTCAGAGGAGCTAAAATTTGAAAATCGTTCGATGAGTTTCAGACTTCTATGCAATAAATAAAAATAACATTACGCATTCGAGAACATAAAATTTGCATCAAATATTCTCTTTATCATGGATTTTACCCCCAAAATACGGGAAAACGGGTCATTTTTATCATTTTCATTAAAATAAAAAATTATATATTACCTAAAGCAAAACAAAATCTGAAATTTTGCTTATTTATCAACAATAGAGTGGGCAAGGTGCTGATACTAAAAAAAATGGGGGTCACCGTGGTAATTTTCACGCTACAGGTATTCATATCATTTCAGAATAGGAAAATTTACCAAAATTTGCCAAGATTTGGATAAACTGACTGACTTTGACAACTTCATCAACATATACCATAAAAGTTAGAAGGTGGACCCCCATATGTTTTATCAAGATCATGTACAGTGGTTCATTAATAAATGAGCGAAATCTCAGTATTTCGACATATTCGATCTAAATCCCAAACGTATACCTAAATTGACATATTTTGTGGCATTTTTGCACATTTTTTTTTCCATATTCACATTTCGCAACATGTTTTGCATGCGGACGGATACGGCGACCCCTATTTTTCCGATTCAGGATGCTGATCAGTTACTCTATGAAATATGTCATTTTGAAGCTGTAGATTATGTTGATACATATACAATGTATTTATTTAAAAAAACCTTATTGACCCCTCTTTAAGCGGACTACCTTAAGAAGGCGTGACATGCTCGCGTTGGACTTTGTCCCTATAAAAAAATACATCAAATGAGATGCCGCGCGTGTTTTCGTGCAACTTCAAACCAAGTGTCGCACAATTCATATTAAATCACATAAATGACACGAGTGTTTAATGGCCAAGGGTGGCTAAAAGGGAAGTTCGTCAGGTTAACTCAGAAATTTGATATCATTGAATAACTCTTGTGACATCCTAGTAAATGGTACGATTCACACTTTGTCACAATAGACATCGAACCCTGATAATTACCCACTAAATTCTGAGCTCTTTCTTGTGTTATTTGACGACGAAAAATGTAAAGATAAAACTAATCGTCGTGGCCTGGTATAGTGGTCCAATTAGGGTCCAGGAAATGGTTTGTTTACGTTGATCAACGCTGTTGTCGTTCGTGCGAACCTTTCCAATTCGATTTCAAGAGACATTGAACAAACAAACCCGTATCAGTCATTTGAACAATCTATCACCAATGGGCTAATCAGTTATTTCCAGAGATATGCAATATCCAGCATTTGTGACAATCCTAATACTATAGGCTACATCGATTCGTAAATTTTCTCGAGAGCCACGCGGATGAATTTATCGGCAGACAGTCGTGATCTGACAATCAGACGTACAGATGATATTATTTAGTGCTCTCTTATCTATATGCATATTTACATCCACAAAGATAATGCGATTCCCTGACCTGACTTCATCTGTCCATAGGCGGACCTAGAGGCGGATCCAGGGGCGGACCTAGAGGCGGATCCAGTCTGAAAACGAGATTCTGGATATTTCACTTGCAGTTGAGTATTTAATGTATTGAGAGCATAATATAAACAATAACAAATATATTTTTTATGCATAAAGAAAACTAGTATATTACCATCCTATATATTTTTGTGGGATATTATGGTCTCAAAAAAAGTTAACAAACATACATATCATTATTGGATCCCGCTGAAAACTGCAAAAAAAAAATTAGATGTGCAATGATAATTCTGCAATGATGAAAACATATAACCTAATTAATTTGCAATGATCAAATTATGTCGTCAGCGCCTGACGCAAAAATACTGGTTCACATTTACATTGCACGCTGACGAGTCAATTCAGGGGTTCAAAACTGGCTCCTGCGTGTTTTGGAAAAATTGTCTAGAATATTTAAAAGACGGCAATGCACTTATTATCGACCATTTGGGAAATCTACAGTAATCAGGGAATACTTTGCGGTAAGATCTGATAAAACAGGTGGTAATATATAAATGCATGATTATAATATTTGAAGTAATCACACTCAATTCGGATGAATAAGATGATGCAATTACACTTTGAAAAATACATCGATCAATTTATTTCGTGATTCGTGGTCCTGATTAAGTAAAAATTTTAACCCTTCGTATCCCCTTGCGGGTTCATGAAATAGATAAACCAACAGGGGTCGAGGGCGGCGGCCTGAGACCGTGTTGAATAACTCCCTGTTACTTGAAGGGTTCCTCTTTTTCAAACCATACAGAAAACTACTCAGGCGTGACCGGTTGTGGTTTAACCAGCATACCGGTGTAAAAGAAATTTACGTCCTACGTAAAATATGTCCCACAGAGAAATATTCCTGGGAAATGTTGTCCAATGGGACCACATTCTCAATATATGTCCGACGGACCTAATTGCCTGAGAAACATGTCCTGGGACCTAATTCCCTAGGAAAGCATGTCCAGGGACATATTTCCCCGGCACTCATGTCCAGGCAGACTATTTCCCCTAGGAATATATGTTCGGGGGAACCTAAAATACATGAGACATATATTCCATTTACACCTGTACAATAATGATTAAACAACACCTGCGTAAACAATGCAATTATGGTTCAAATTTATGTGATGGTCCACAATACCGTATTAGTCTATATTTCTGATCCTGTTGTTTCCGCTGTGCTGGCCGTTGCCTCTGCCGCAAACAGTAAAATACCACATCCGATGACAATAAAGCTTGCCCTTGCTGGGGCCGCATAATGTGTACATGCCCGCATTTCACAATAACAGTTTTGTTGTTTTAAAGTCACCGTTATCCGTTAGCAATTCGCAGTGATACCGGCAACTCATCGTCTTGCGGAAAACACAATTCGAGAATTTTTTTTCCTAATTTTGGAAGACCAGCGTTGTACTTACCAATAAAGTTACCCAGTCACAAACTCACCGGACATTCCTGCATCTATATTATGTTATTTTAGTTTCGAAACAATAGGACATAACATCCTTTATTCATCCCATTTGAATGGAATATGTCTTTCCTACCGCACGTTGAGCAAATAAAACCATGCCCAGGGCTTGCATCGGAATGGCAAGTCCACGTTGCCGAACGTGACGTTAAGTGAGGGTAATAATAATGTTATGTATCTTTACAATGTACCTGTTAATAAAAATACAAAAAACCCAAAACATTTACTTGTCAAAAAGAGCATGTCTTAATGTGATCAACATGCAAAAACTCCAAGCAACGCAAGCATTTCGTGTGAGCAAGCGTTTCAGAGATCCGCCCCTGCTTTCACGGCTCGCACCTGATAAAAGTACAAAGTCCAGTGTTGTCAGGGAACTTGAGATAGGCAGAAATCTCATCGCCTCATCAAGAGAATACACTGCGAACCCATCAGCTGAAATAAGGACTGTTACGGTTATGTGAGTACAAGTATATTTGGTTTGAATATTGTTAATTATGTAATGAACGATAGTCGGAAATTAAAACTACTTTGTGCTGCATTATTTCAGGTAACGAGTTGATTATAAAAGCGGCTACTTAAAGCTATAGTGTTGGGGATCATATATTGTCACTGTATAAATATTAAAAAGGTGTTATGCTGTTATATATATATACCCAAGTCTTGTGGCTGATCTGAAAACTTGAAAAATAAGATTGAAAATAAGATTAAAGTGATTAAAAAAAGATAAGTTAAGAATTTATTTAGGATTCTTCTGGGTTTCCAGATTCCACAGAGTCATGATACCGAAAATTTTGTTCTCGAAAACGAAGAACAAAGGAACTAGCTAACATTTCAAGTCGGAAAAAATAAGCGGAAACTCCCTTCAGCTCACCGCTATGAAAATGCGTCAAAGAAGCTTGGATGTCCCCCCTCGGATGATTACGAAGTTTCAATTCGCAATTTTTTGTTTGCTAGTACCTCTGGCGCTTCTCGTACCGGTAATATTCGTGTTGAACAGTAGACATCGCTACACGTTCGTGGCGAGTTGGACAATGGATACCGTGGCGTCATCAAGAAATCACACCCTAGCGGCGAATGATGAAAACTATCTAAAAGACGCGCTACTTTTACTCAGTGAGTGGCGGGAAGAGAAAGCTAAGAATGCCAGGAAAATAGCGAATCTCTGTCCACTGTGGTCACCATATTTACGTAAGTTTTTATTCACAATATTCCATGACTCATAATATCAATAATATGTAATATTTAGTCTATAATATTCCAAATTTGTATAGTACATAAAATCGAATTCCGCATTTGATCATTGTCGAGACACTTAATTTGGACATTTTGCACCTTTCAAACTCAATTTGAATCTGAATCTGAAATAAACGAATTAGGTGCAACCGTAAAATGAGGAAATTGTATACGACTAACATTTTGACATAACTCTGGTATATGAAATGACAGTGTGTTTACATGATGGAATATGATGGAATATGTTTACATGATGGAATATGTGTGGAAATGATGGGGAATATTTCATCACTTGTTTCACAGGTGGAAGAATAGAACCTGATAACAGTACAAAATCGTGGCAAGCGGTCGATAATCACGTCAAAAATATGTCCCATGGAGGCAAATATCACGTACGGGAATGTCACTCACGCCATTACGTTGCCATAGTGATACCGTATAGAAACCGGGATGCACACCTCAGGGCTTACTTGTATAATATGCTACCGATTTTCATACGGCAACAGTTGGATTTTGGAATATACGTCATTGAGCAGGTGGGTTAAATATTATTTATGAGAAAATGAGAAAAGAGCATCTGAACTTTTGATGTATTTCATCATTGATTGATAATGTACATTATATGTGAAGGTTGAAACTGAAGTCAAGCTCTTATGACACTCAATTTACGCCCTTAACGTTGATTTGAATTGTCGGATCAAATTGGAATTTGATATACTTCCAATAGGCTATAAAATATTTGTGTTTAGTTCTACCAACTTTCAGACATATATCTCTTAAACTGATGAAACTGGTCAATCTACTCCGCCAATTTCGTCAAATTTAATCCCGAACATGAAATCGCTAGGTTTTAACTGCATAAGGCTTTGGAATAAGTATATTTGTCTATACTGTGTTTTTTCCAACTTATTTACATCGGTTTATAAAGATATTTTTGCGATACTGAACTGCATCGTTCTATATTTTAACATACTTCATGTGGGCGCCAAACGGCAATTTTCTATCGAATTGCAGACTTATATCGCAAAAAAATTGAAGGAGTTGGCAATCTACTCCAATTGTTAAATTTCAGCCCAAAATGGAATCTCGAGAATCTGAGCATATTCGGGGATTTGACCGTCTTTACTTCCATCGGGATTCTAAGTATTGTTGTAATAATACTGACCAGAAGACACATTAGGGGTTTATTCTACACAAAGATGTTGATTGCACCTCTACAAAAGCAAAAAACTTATGTATGGACCCACAATTCCGATGACTGGGCTGAATTTAACAGAGAGGTAGATTGTCAACTTTTTCCATTTTTGCAATCGAAGTCTGAAATTCGGTAGAAAATTGCCGAGAGCATTTATCATCCCACAGATATCAGCAAAAGACGGTGTAAACGAGTTAGAAGAAAATCAGAGTATAGAACACAAGAAAATGGGTCTTCTGACTCAAAATTACCATTATTCAAGGTCGACAAAACTTGATGAACTCCTCAAATATGTTCGAATTCCCGTGAAACCATTACGGATCTAAACATTCCTCAGCCTGAAGAAAGTTTTAGGCCCAATAATTTCGACTTGATTCGATGGTCGAACACAGATTTACGAGCACTCATCGGAGATTTCCATTTTGATTTGACTTCAACATTCGTATATAGAAAACAAATCATTTCGGCTTGTTAACAGTTATTCAGCGCTATAAAAAAATGTATATTCTCACATGACTCGACATTATAACTATCCCCAATACTGACCACCATCAAAATATAACTCAATTTTGGATAAATTTACATACAGCTTCCAGGGAGCGATTTTAATAGAGGAATGCTGATGAATATTGGCTACGTGGAGGCTTTGAAAGAACACCACTACAGTTGCTTTATTTTTACCGATGTCGACCTCATATTGGAAGATGATAGAACTTCGTACGGCTGTAGATCGACTCCGACCCATCTCTCTGTTGCCATAGACACGCACGGATATAAGTAAGTATTCGTAAATAATATTGGATGTACATTCAAGCCTTATTGGGCAGTTAAACGGCACGAATCCACTTTTCCATAACTGCACACACTGGACAAATGTCACCCCCTAGTAATTTTCGCGAAGAAGACGGACAACGAAAACATTGATGACATTTATGATATTATACTTTTATCAGCAACAGTGTCATATATTGTCTTATCAACACCAACAGATAATTATATATATTTTTTATTAAATTTTGGATCCGAATAAGACGAATTTAAAAAACACTGCGGTTTGTTTGATTATGCAGAAGGTGACAATTCTTATTCCCGGCCCCTCAGGGCCGGGTATATGTGATTGTCGTTGACCTCACCCTATGTATTTCCTTCTTCCGACTTCTCCATACGACTCTCTCACATTCAGCATACACTGGTGTTGGTTTCGCGAATTTGAAATAGATGCCGATATATTCTGTTAAGCTGGTACAAAAACACTGCTAATAATAATGTTGAAACAACAATCATCATATGGCAATGGAAACTAATGTTTTAAATTAGATTGCATGTCGAATGCGCAAGTGCAATTTCCGATTATCCTGCCAGTTATCTTAGAACTCACAAAGTATGACCGCTCCAATTGTGTGGTTATAATTACTGTAATTACTTATAATACTACGCAAAGAAGTAACCACCAGAAATATGGTTGACAAGGACGAATTACTTTTGAGCATTTTAGACAATAGTTTAAAATACTCATTCCGAATTATTTCGATTATGCTGAGCTTATCAAGCTATTTCTCTCGAGACGACCAGGGACTATTTGTCGCAGCGCATGTGCATGTGTATGTGATCTATGAATCTAGGCAGAGTGTAGGCAGAGTAGGTCCCCAACATTCAGAGCGGAGCTCCGCATCGTTTGGACTGCCAGAGAGTGTACACTCTGGCTTCAATGGCTCGACTGCCCGCATATATGCAACTCCTGAATGACCCCCTCACCTCCCCCCTACCGCTCGAAACATCATACAGGGAGGGGAATACACGGCCTATACATCTACGGCTATTTGTCCGGCCTGACGCCTGTTAGCCCGACTACTATATTCGTGGTAAGTTGAACGGATAGCGAGCGATTCCACCTTGGACATACGTTGCGCGCTATTTTGCGGGCTTCGCTGTATTCTGTGAATTGTACTGTATATGTACAATTTGATTTTACTGACTCAATTACACCGTTTTCACTGATATTATTGCGGTAACGTGGCATACTTCATCTGGGTGTCAAACGGCAAATTCTTGCAGAATTTCAGATCTCTACTCGAGAATTGAAAAAGCTGCCAATCTACCCCAATGTTAAATTTCAGTCTCAATTGTGTATATATGCCCAGCTAGGGGCCTAGTGTGCAGGAACTACATATTTATTCATTGTAATAGGCCTGCACATATATCAAATCCTGCCACCTGTTTATGAATATTTAAAGGGAGTGAAAATTGTTTTATCATTCATGATAGGCTGTTATGTCCTATCGATATTTTCTTGCATATCTTCGGGAAGGGGTTAGACCTGATTGTGGAAAGTGTTAAATAAAGGCGCTTTGTGTGTACCTATAGTGATGTTTACAGGATATTGGTAATGCGGCATGTTAAACTAGAAGGTAGATTCTGGGGCGACTTATGGAACTGGAATTCAGTAGGATGATTTTAACAGAGCAGCCGACGGCACTGGCGATTTGACAAGGATACGGTACATCTAAATAGACTTGGGGAGATAACTTGGCTGAGGACGTACACAATTTCCCGCATCAGTTACTTTGATGTGACTGATTGTCTGACTTTCTATATCAACTGGGCATAAATATTGGTGCGACTTATTCATATGGAAATAAGCTGTTCAACCAGGTTTTATGGGATAACTTCTTACAATGTGAACTCGACAATCAGCATTGTGAGTCCATGGAAAACATGCACACATAAAAGGGCCGGGTTTTCTGCCATGTTTTTTCTAAAAACATGGCGTTATACTTGTGTCTGGAGTGTTTACTTTTGAATTCTAGTCCTGTCCTACGTTCCTTCTACTCTCGTTTGCGTTCGGCAGAAACGGGGATTTTGTCAATGACATGAATATCGATAATATCGACTCTTCTCTGACTTTTTTTATTGCCAAGGGCGTCAAAGTGTAACCGGGTAACTTGAAATACTTAACCTGCGAGTTATAAACATATTGTTTTTACCAAATTGAGATTAACCTTTCGACGAAAGCGTATATGTGAACAGGCTGAAAAATACTGTCTTTTTTAACCACTCCGCATAAAAATGGGTTGAGAGGTTGTTGAATGATGATAAATAGGGGTGGGGTGGTTCACGGATAAGAATTGTTAGGTGATTAATTGAATGGAACTGTCACATGATTGTTCTAGTATGAAAATTTGTGTGATTATTCAATCGTTTACAAAGAAGTTACGTACTAGACGTAAGACAAGTAGGGCCGCTGTGTTTTTTTCCTTGTAGGAAGCAGGTTTTTCGGCGTCAAGATCTTCGAGTGTGTTGACAGATGATTTGTCAAACAACATGATCAAATTGCCTATTTTTTTGCTTGTTCGTCTCATGGTTACGACTTTTTGCGATTCTCTTACACGCAAGCGATTCGTATGTGAATTTTCAATAGGCTCGAACGTTTTGGCTTAGTAGAAAATAATGTTAGACCTCAGCTGGAATCGAAATGTTTGAGTTAGGCACTCTAAATATCAAAATCCTGTCTATACCACCGTCTCGACCACGACTTCCTTGATTTGTCACATCACACATACAAGTAAAATTGGCATTGGAGAGACCATCTATGAATTATCTCATTCAATCGTTTGTGAACTTATAATATTTTGACACAAACACTTCATATTTTGAAACCCCTCAGAGTTCAACTTGATGATAGTGGTAATATGTCAAGGTCTCAACGTCCTAGTCTAGAGTATCGATATTAAATATTATATTTGTCCTTGATTCCCGGCTGTGTTAAAATAATTTCCTTTTTAAAATGTACTTCCAAATACATGCACTAAATTCATATACAGTTATTTGTAGTATTTATTTATTTCAGGTACATGTATAATATTCTCATTTATTTATTTGTAGTAAAATAGTATATACTTCGAGTCGTTTCATCTTGATTCCAATTGAGATACAGTGGTTTTCGTGTCTAAATTCAGGTTGAAATTAGACCTCTAAATGAATAACATATATTGCATAATATGTTGAGTATAATGGCCACTGTATTCTAAATATATGCAATTTGAATGGCTATTTAGATGCACTTCCAATGAGATTCAATATTGTCAATAATGGTTCAATATTATGATATCAATGACCCTACTTTGATAGAGCAGATGCGAACATCACGGTATTTCACAGTTTTGTTTATCTTGAACATTACATTATCTAAAGTATTCTCTTCCAATTTATTGAAAAAGTTTGTGTAAAATCAGTTCATTTCTATTACAGATTGCGATATGATGACATTTTTGGTGGCGTAGTGAGCTTTCGAACCGATCACTTTCAACTCATCAATGGATTTAGCAATCAGTATTTCAAATGGGGAGGGGAGGATGATGATATCAGAGTTAGGCAAGTATTTTATGTTAAGACATATATTTTTCTTTTGTGGCGGAGCCTATCTGTTCCCACTTTTGACTTCCGTTGTTCTCCTTCTGATCTTCCGGTTGAAACTTGAAACCACAGATGCACTCGTTCACGCGTTCTCGCTTAAATTGTACATATATTCTGTACATATATGTACGCACAATATTTCTATTATATATGGTGCCAGAAGTAACCCTAGAAGGATTTCATGCCAATAGAAGTATCATGACGAATTTTATTCTAGGACCGTGAAAAGAAACCTGACTATAAAGCGCCCTCCTATGAAATTCGCGAGATATAAAATGTTGGGCCACAAAAAGCAGGAGAAAAACCCGGAACGGTAACATTAATCATTATTCAAACTACCAAGTCCTCTTTCAAAAATCGACTGAAATTTTTAATGAAAAAAAAAAACAGCATAATTAATTTAGATGACAGATTTGTAATAGCAATGCTATTTGGGAATAGTACAAATATATACATACAATTGTTTCGTGGCATGTAAACGACAATCTGATACAATAATATGTATAATTTCAGATTCGATTTTTTGAAGAAAGCTGCCACACGCATCGATCTGGAAGGACTAAATAGCCTCGAGTATACCGTGGTGAGAAAAAGACGGAATCACTTGTTCACCAAAATATCCGTCCATATAAACCAGAGCGCCATTATGACGGTAAGTATATGGGGAAAATCTACGGTGACGTTATGATTATGATTTCCAGCCATATATATTTATATTTATTGATAATGAGACTCGGATGCTTGGTTTTCTCTGAAAAATGTTAGACACATCATAGACGTTTTGTGGTACAGAATAGATATTTGTGCTTTGTGGCGTTTCAGTTATGGATTTTTGTTCTGGACTAGTTTTGGACCGTCATTTATAAGTTACAGTGATTTTTCTATATTTTCAAAATGAAATATTTTGCATTTCTTTGATTATATCATTCAAAAACTTCAGGGATATACAAGTTGGAATTGTTTTTTTTTTCATATAAATCGTAACAGTTATCAATATGGCGTCATAAGCAATTTTTTTTTATTTTTCCTGTGTGTAAAAACAGTACAGAATGTGCCATGGCTTACATTGTCAATATTATAATCGATTTTATCGATTCTATCTACAGAATCTGTCATATTATGACAAGCTATATTTCGACAAGATCACGAGTTCAAACCTACTGACAATTCTGGACGAGGATGTATGACAGAGAATCTACATACTATATTTATCACAATAGATCTCCAGAATTTACGTTTAGATTGAACATGTTTAGTGTAATTGGCTTGCACAACAGTTCCCGAAGGAGCTTATCTAAGAACTTTCCAAATAATTGTTTATTTACTTTGTTGTGATAGCGAAATTGGTCAGTATTTTTGATGTAATGTGATCATATACTATTCACTGAATGTCATTTTGTATTTGGTATATTTATGTAAATGGTTATGACAATAGCATATATTGCTATTACCCACTTAATTACGCGTAATTTGTGATTTTATTTTATAAATGTAGTGTTATTTCTCCGAGTATCATTTCATTGTTATACATGTAATTATTTTTTATAACGTGATAAACACGATAAAAGTTGTCCGAGAACATTGACGAGAAAGCTAAGGTACATGCTATTTAGGTGTGTGCATTGTTTTCATCCATAACTCCACATACATGTTTAAATATTTATGCTGGTTAATAAATTGTTTTTTTTTACATCATAACGTCCTGCACACTTCCATAAATCTCCACTTCACCATAGGTTTGCGCGATGAGTGACTGTATATTATAAATGCTACTTGTAATGCATCATGTCTAATCTAGACTAGGCTTTTATCATAGGCTTTGATGATGAGCATGCCATAAAAAAACTAGACGCTTCCGGTCGCCTACGACCGCTTGGGTGTATACCCCGTAGCACTATCATTCCTCATGCCCCAAATATATTACTAATAAGTGTGAAAAACTAGAACAAGGGATAGAGAAGATTACCAGAGAAATGTAAAATCTTAGGCCACAACTGTTTTTTCTTCCCACCAAAATTGCTAAATTAATCTTTCAAGGTTATTGAAGGGCGAATTCAAGATCACCATTGAAACCACTGTATTATGAATGTCCATTTCGACATGTTCGATAACAAAAACGAAATCACAGCCAGATCAAACTTTTCACCTAAAGTTATATCTCAACTCAGGATTTTTGACATACTTGGTTCCAAGTTGAAAGTCAAATAAAAATTGACCAAAACTGCATTTCAAGATCACGAAATTGGAGCCAGATTGAACTTTCCACCATAAGTTATATATCAACTCATAATATGTGACAAACTTGTTTCCAAGTTGAAATTCAAAGTAAAAGTTGATCAAAACTGCATTTCAAGATGACAAAATTGGAGACAAATCGAACTTTTCGCCATTAATTATATTTTAACTCATAATATGTGCCAAACTTGGTTTCAAGCTGAAGTTCAAAGTAAAAGCTTACCAAAACTGCATTTTCAAGATGACGAAATTGGAGCCAGATTGAACTTTTTACTATAAGTTATATTTTGACTCATAATATGTATCAAACGTGGTTTCAAGTTGAAATTCAGAGTGAAAGTTGACCAAAACTGCATTTCAAGATGATGAAATTCGAACCAGATCAATGTTTTAGTAAAAATAATGTTAACTTATCCAGTTACACCCAGATATCTCTACTGGACAAAACCTTTACCTTGATAATATAATAACGAATGTTTCTCGTCTTAACTATTATTATTGAGGTCAATGATAGATTCAACTAGCAAAAATAATGTTAACTTATTTGGTTACAGCCATAAAATCTCTACTGGACAGAACCTTGACCTTGTTGAGCCCAATAATAAATATTTCTTGTCTTAACTATTTTTATTGTGGCCAATAATAGACTTAACTAGTAATAATAAGGTTAACTTATTCGGTTACACTAATGAAATCTGTACTGGACAAAACCTTCACCATGTTGAGCTCAATAATAAATGTTTCTCATCTTAACTATTTTAATTGTGGTCAATAATAGACTTAACTAGTAAAATTAAGGTTAACTTATTCGATAATATCGATCTGTTTTCACTAAAAACATCAGTCCTCTATTCTGAACAAGAATCCAGTGCTATTTGTTTTCATAGTACAGGGTATTGGATTGATCACAGATGTTCAAGTCGGTATTTTAATGGTCGTAATAAGTTAGTCCGTTAACTAATTAATATTTATTTGATCATTCTGAAAAACGATAGGTTTCGTGTGAGGGTCTTTCTCTCCGAGTCTGTGCGATTTCATCATCATTCATTGAAAACTCCGTGTCTGCGGACGCGGACGCGGCGGCGGCGCGACAAAGACAAATCCATAGTATCCGCCGAACTTCGTTCGGGGGATACAATAAATGCCGAGAAAAACACAATAAATTTAAAGTTGGAGGTAATTTAGTCGAAAATACGTGATGTTTGTCGCAATTTAGTAAACAGTCGATTGAACTTTCCCATCACAGTAACCTGCGAATTCGCAAACACAACAAATGAACAACAAGTTGAACATGGAAACAAATATTTTATTTGTTATCACATTTTGAATAGTTCCACTTACTGGTATCATTGAAAACACCAGCAAATCTCAAATAACATGTAAGTTATCAGATCTTATCATCAAGCATTGTATTTGATAAAAAAATACTCGGATGACAAACTCAGACATCATTACTTTAATGTCCTTTTGGTCTCACAATACAATGTACATGCCATGTATATCGTGGAAACTGGCAAACAATGAGCAATAATAATGATGAAAAAATGATGGTCTACTACGTGATGTCACGGAATGTTACAATTTTATGATACATATGTATTTTTATATGTCGGTATGAACATACTGACCTGCCAATAACATGTAACATGTACAAACTGTGCCGTCGTTTGTACGATTGCATGCTATACTTGGCATGCGAGGGGCGGATCCAGGATTTAGTGGGGGGGGGGGGGGGGGGCAGGAGGGTGGAGAGCCCTTCGGCGACCTGCAGTCTGCCACAGCATTTCCCATGTTCTGTGGTAGCTTCTTGGCCTCTCCTGAGTAGAAATACCACACGCGAACTCACTATGAGCACCATACAGATTTTAACTTTATTTTTTTCCCGGGGCAAGCCCCCCAAAACTGGATCCGCCTTTGAAAAACAGAAACTCATTTTAACACATATCGGTTTATCACAGATACTGCAGATCTATGTCAGATATTGATGTCATCCTCCGTGATCAAAGCTAAATTGCTACACAACATTTTTATAACATTTGCTTAACAAGACTTTTCTCACTGAGGCTGATTTGTTACACAAAAGAGTGTTACAAAATATTCGGCATAGTTTTTGTCTTTAACAGCGATATGTATGTCCGTCCTGTATAATATATGTATTACTGTGTAGCTACAACAATTTCCCAAAAAAAATTCTACATCACTCTTCACAGTCACAATTTTCATGGAATGTCACACAAAAAACAGCAATAATATTTACACATTATAAATTATATTATACCAACTAATACAGAATGATGCAACAGCTAATGTAATGAACTGTTCGGGGGAAAAAACGTTCATATTTGCGAATATATTTCAATGAGCTCAACTTGCATGCACTAGGCAAAGAAATGCACTCAGCACGTTCAACGCCACACATAAGATACTTGGTCCCATTTTTCTAGTATACAACGAGTTGTAACACACATGGAAAATGCATATAATGTTGGAAGCAATTCGAAACAAATGTACCCCCATGACAATACACAGTGCACTAAGTCTACACACAAGTTATTCAATGGCAACGCTAGATCCTACTTGCATATGTCAACTCGCCACATATAAATGCCTAAACTTTGATATTCCGCCCATGAGAACGCGTTTGAGCATGAACCGGTCCTCATCTCAATATTCAAATTATCACATCACGTGATTACAAACGTCGCGTTCTGATTGGTCCGCTAGAAATACTGATTCTATGACCGCATTGTGAACCAATCAAATACATTCAAAGATGAAGTTAGGCAATGCATGTATACTTGATTATACTTGTGTTACTCCGCCCATAATCACCGACCCTGTTGTGAAAAAAAATGATATCGAATAAATAAACGCATTATTTACCTCGATAGGCCACGAAAAATAGATATATATAATTATTATACATATTTATAATATATTTAGAAAACTATCACATGACCAATAGAAGTATTACCAATAGAAGTTGTCACATACACGTATATGCAGATTCGTTTTGATGGTTCGTTTTTCAAGCGGTGTTTTGTTTTCATATTTCGATATTAATTTATGACAAGTAGACATACCTTTAGAATCGCATCCTGGTCTACTTTCACCGATACTGTAGTTATGAGGGGTCGCTTCACGAACTGCACTAAATCATATTTTAGAGTGTTCAATCCGTCTAGAGCCATTCTCGTTTTCGCATCTCGCAAATGCCTGAACCTGGGAAATGGAAATAATACAAGTAAATGTTAATTTATATATATCTATTTATCTATATATATTTTTCGCTACATTTTCCTCTTTTGTACGGCGCTGTCCAACCGCACGTAGGGATGAGCTGAAATTGTAAGCTTTTCAAGAAAGTCTTATTTTAGAGGTGTGGTGAATGATACATGACAAGTTTAAACGACAATAATTTTTTTTCAAGACCAATCCCTCTGAACGAGGCTGAAATCGAGTGGTTTAGCAAGGAGGCAAAAATGGATAGGTAAGCGTCGTAGTAACTGAGTAATTCACGACATCGGTTTTTAGTTTAAAAAAAAAACGGATGACAAAGATTTATGACATAGCTTAATCACGCGTGACAGTGAGCACAACTAGACGCTTTCCGGTCGCCGATGGCCACATGGGTGTATCCCCGATACCCTATCATCCTTGTTGCTCATAATATGTTAATGCAGAAAAAAATATAATTTCTGCTGGGCTAGCAATTTTCATCAATGTCAGTGATAAAAGTTCCGGGTCTTGACTACTAGTAATCTCCTTCCATGCTGTAATACTTTTAACAAATAAAATTAACTTGCTATTTTGCATATGAATCCCTACCCGTTCCACCAAATTACGAGTGTTTTAATATCTACATTTGCTGATAGGAATATGTTGTGATTATTTGATACGTTAATGACATTAAATAATTACTATTATTTTGAAATCACTTCAGGACAGAAGCTTCGCCCAGATCTGTTAGTCCAATGATAATTTTTTTTCATTGTGGACTATACCAGACTTAACCAGTGATATTGATGAATTGTTACCCATATAGTGTTCACAGGCCATATGTGTCGGAAAAGCTGATTTCACCACAAAATGTGGCAGCCATTCTTGTTGTTATGGCGTTCACAAGAATATTTGTATGACGGCGGCGGCGGCGGCGGCGGCGCGACGATCGCAAATCCATAGTATCCGAAGAACTTTGTTCGGGGGGATACAATTTAGTAAATCACTAGAAACTGTGACAGCTAGACTCCATGGGTAGGGTTGAAATCGGGTGCAAAAAATAATATGTAAGCGTTGAAATATAGTTTCTAAGAAACTGACAACATTGTGATTTTCTTCAAATATATACACAGATAATAGAGATTTTCGAGGGTGTTATATTTTTTGTGTATGACCGAGGTGACAACGACAATAAATTACTCGGAAACGTGACTGCTAGCAACGATTATTGCGGCTAATGTGTTACGTGCATGTGTAAGGATGGCTGGGCGACTGTGGTCGGTTATCACTCTTTATACAGTTCGAAATTTGTCACCGATCGAATGTAGCTTTTTGTGATAAATGATATACAATAATTGATATTCAGGGATTTTAAGAAGAAAATGCGACACGAAGGAAGCGAGATGGAAATGAAATAATGGCAATTTGTCACTGATCGACTGTAGCTTTTTTGTGATAAATGAAATACAGTAATTTATATTCAGAGATTTCAAGAATAAAATGCGACACAAAGAAAGCGAGATAGGAATGAAATAATGCCATGGTGAAAACAGGTATACATGTAGTTAAATTCACTTAGGTCGACATTAAACATGTGTTTATTTCCGAAATGTTGCAGTTAAAAAATTTTGAGAATGCTAATGGTTCTGAAAGGGTTAAACATAAATATGGTGGTGCCTTGTAGTTTAAAATGTGCTCATTTTAATTATTTATATTTATTTAATTCAAACCGTACTCATTCGACGAAAATACGCATAATACATGGCTGTACAAGTTTGGTAAGACTTAATGACACACTGGAAGAAAAAATTCACACATCAATTGTAGAACAACACAACTCGAACTTCGCTACAGAGGAAACAATACATCAATAATGATTTGAACAAATAGTAAACTAAAATAGTGTATGTTCATAAAAAAATATTGCAAGCCGAGCATAGTATAGTATAGTACTAAATTGACATGTAGTTGTATCAGAAAAAGATTATTATTCGGTTCTGGATCGCTATCGTTCACGAGTCAAATTGCGTTTATGGTGTACTGTATTGTGTTCCCTGGGTCAAATCGCACTACTTTATTTACGCAAAAGTTCCTTTCAAATGCCATAATGTAAAGTTATGCATGGATTCGACAAGAATATTGCCCTTCTGGAAGTTATCTTCTATTCGTAAACATTACAACAATATTTTTCCATGACCAGAACAAATTATTGAAAAAAGACAACATAGTCTACCAGCATGCTCATATTCACACACATACAAAAATACCAAAACACCGACTGCAGAAAATATACACAACACAGAAGATAAACACATACTGGTACCTGTTGGGATTTGCTCGTTCTTTCTTGTGCGTTGCCATCGTGTATCGGGCTACTTCCTTCGGGGGTCGTATCAATTTTAAACCTGCCTTGATGACTCTGTTGAATGGAGAGTAGCATTATTTATATCAATAATATATAAAAAAAATATTAGCATATAAATATATTAGAGCTAGCAATATGTCCGTACTGCTTTTTTGTTCACAGTATTTCCTAAATTTACAGATAAAATATTACAGATTTTTTGTTAATTATTATTATTATTATTATTATTATTATTATTACCTCTGGTACAAGTCGTCATCCTCCCCGCCCCACCCGAAGTATTTATTACTAAATCCGTTGACTTTCTTGTAATGTTCCGTGCGAAAATTCTCCGTCCCTCCAAATATGGTAGCGTAAGGCAATCTGCAAATAAAGAAGAGAGAAAACAGTAATTTCCATGCGGTGGATAGCTCAACCTACCGAGTTGGCTACACGTATGTGAAGCACACGTTAAGATCATTATTATCACAATGCACGATTTTACCGTAGGGTTACATCGGAATCTTCAAACGCCTACACATCAGTGAACAACTTCAAAGGAAGGCTTCAAACCTCGTTTAAATTCGTACCTTTTTTGTTATGTCACAAATCATGCTAACTACGATCTCAATTGATGATTACTGTTTTACAATCATGTTGTACTAAATTATGAACTACACGGTATGCTGTGGGTTGAAGTGTCTGTTTGTCTGTGTTTGATGATGTCCATTTGGCCTGAATATCAGGACTCTAATCTCACAGCTGTTTGAACACATAGCGACACCAATAGTAGTAACATGGTTTGGTTTGGGCAAAGTACTAGTTCGAAACCAGGCCATTGTGGTTCGAAGGCTTGCTATTGTTGTATTTATCTGTTTGGTGCGCACTTTTTTTATGATAAAAGACTTTTTACCAATACAGGTAGGTTAGATAAAATCCAAGTCAGTTCACCTGACATTTTGGCTCCAATTTAATCTACATACATGTATCATTGATCTGTATGATATGTATGAGTTCTTGATATCTCAATATCTTAATACAGGTGTCAAGTTTGTGCTACACACAGCGAATATACTCGACTCAAAGGTTATGTCATTAAACGATCACGGAATGAAGCCTATGGAATATATGGAGTGTGTACTTCATGCACATAGAAGTTCTTTTCCTGTTTTTCAAAGTGGTGTTGTGTCGAAACCCGCTAACATACATGAGATTTTCCTCGTTTGGGAGTCCTTAAATTGAATTATCTATTGAAAAATAATACTATTTTTCATAGGAACACTTTACTATGAAAAAAAAATATTTTAAAAAGTAAAAGAAACATTCTTTATTCAGCTGCGAATACTGATATTCTCAAACCGTAGAATACAATATAAACTACAATCATTGGATATAGCTAAAAGTTATAACGGTAACGTATTTTGCATTTGTAAGGCCTACAGTCGTGAATATACGCTCGGATGAACATTCAAGGACCCTTGTATCAGTCACTGTGCCTCAGTCTGGGAAATATACCTAGATATTACACGGGCAGCGAAAAAAGACAAAAATAACAAGTATGATTCCAATTTCGATAACGTAAACACGAGTGCATTATGAATAAGACATGAATTCGTTTGCATTAGTACGAATGCGCGATGACATTATTGCCCGTTTAAGGATTGATTGCATGTGATCGTCATGAACCTGGCAGTGACCAGCTGTCCATTTACTTATAATGTAAATATAAAGATAACAAATTCATGAATTTACACACTTCCAACCAACGTGAAACTTTGCCTTTCTGATTGTTAGCCATCAAGGATTACTAACCGAGACTCTGTTTCTTACTAAGCAATGTTAAATGTCTTAAATTCATCGTTTTCATATGCCATTTTCCGACCTATTTCTCGGTCTACAAAATACACTCACAACAATGCGAGCGAAAGGATTATGCTGTGCAGCAAATATCTAGTTATGCCAGTAAAACTCACAGGTGATATGCACTCGGGTGCACCGAGGTGTTTGGGATTATGAATGTTCAGCTCATTGTATTCATCTTACAGAAAGTATAGCCCTAGATATTCTCATTATTTTGACGACAACAAGGAATAAATATATGCAACAGCCAGTGCTTGTCAAGCAGAACACTCGAATCTTCGTTTTGGTGAAACGTATAAAATGATTTATCTAATCATCAAATTGCACAGCTTTCGTGATATCATTTATGAAACCATGTCTCGGTTCATCATCCATGCGTATTTGTGTGTATGCTAGCCAAGTTTTAGGTCAGGGGATTGTATTGTTTTGGTGATTTTGTTACCTTTACTTTCACATTATAAGTCAATGGAAAAGTGCCTCAGTGCAGTCACCGATAAGTTACGTGCAATCACACCTTAATACACATATTTTTTTCGAGTGAGTCATTATTTATGATGTGCAATATTGCGCAATATTTTATCTCATTTTATTCGAGTGTTTATATAGTTCCATGCCTTATTATGACGCACCAGCCTCCATTACTAAACTTGATATAGCATTCATAAAAAACATATCACGGTTTGTCATCGTCCCACTGCAAATCAATACACACATTTTCACCATATATATTGATTATCAATAAATGGTTTTCAGCGTCAACAGTTTACGGCGTATTACAATATGATCAATACGCAACAAGTGTACATTCATGCTAATCAATTTGAATATCGAATATCGTTTATTTTGATCGATTTATTGATTTTACTTCGAAATATTACATGCTTTCCAGGATAAAACGATACTGCAACATAAAAATAGTTGAAAATATTATACCGTATATCTCAGACTTGCATCACGATATCATGGTAATTTTACCACACTTCTGACGACATTTGAGTATCGAAAGACAGTTTTCATGTATCTTTCTAATATACCTTTTCAAGCAGCACAACAGCGTGTCGTCTATTTTAGATGCAGTAGTATGTAAAAAAAGTACGGTAGTAACACTTCTATTACAAATTTGTGCAGCAAGCCAACCCCCAAGGCAACGTAGCATTTGTGATGTTGTGTGCGTGTGTGTCCCGCTAAAAAAACTAGATGAAGAGGAAACACTTGGCCCAACAGCTGTGCGGTGCATGTTTGCAACAACGATTCGAGAAGATCTTGGAAAGTCAATCGGATGCTGTGTTCTCTAGTGATTCAACTAAAGTCTAGTCGAAAATATTGCGCGTGGGAATGTTTAATACGCACCTTATTATGAAGGTT
This sequence comes from Terebella lapidaria, assembly GCA_949152475.1. Classification (NCBI taxonomy): domain Eukaryota; kingdom Metazoa; phylum Annelida; class Polychaeta; order Terebellida; family Terebellidae; genus Terebella; species Terebella lapidaria. The sequence goes on along the minus strand of OX424570.1, from coordinate 13,335,629 downwards.
GTGGATCGTGTATCGTGAAATTGATTTTGTTCGAAACATTTCGTTTTATTATTTGACTTATAAAATCAGTATGATGAATAATAAACTCAGCGATTGAGGTCGACGTTCTGGAACTTTTTCGTACTTCTGAGGCAGAGCCTAAGTCCAATTAGGTTCTCAGAAAAAGAATGGTTTGTCATAAATGGAAATTAGAACCAATACCAAATGAGCTCTTTCAAACCAGTGGAGACCTAACACGCAGTCAAATTCTACCCTGCCCATGTACATAATGATGAGGTTCCGAGTTCGAATCTAGGCCTGAAGCCTGCTCTGTCAGCGTGTTTTATATCATTCTTTCATCTCATTGTCGCATGCGGTTTTTCAGCCCGATTCAGCCTATTTTTGTACAAAAGTGGTCTAGAATACCACTCATTTATAACAGTATACCTACTATTCACAAGTGAAACAATCTATAACTAAAAAAATCCCTGCATACGCTCATCACGGAAGGTAGCTTTTCAAAAATTATATAATCAATATTTTTATATCAATATTAGAACTGGGCAGGCGTGCGAAGTCCCGATCACGTGTTACAATATTTTTAATAGGGTATTACTAGAGGGGAGGAGTGGGGGGGGGGGGGGTAGAGGGGGTTTGATTTCAATTATGATTCGGATTGTTTTGAACAGCTGTATGTCTACTCGAATTAACACATTACAAGCGATGTCCCATGCCAGCGAATCGAATGCAAAATGCGTAAAATTCGTGTTCACTGACATTCAAATCGTATGTAAATTAATCCCATCTGAACGCACAAGGCAAATTGTCGCTGAATAATCAATTTGACAGCTGAGGGCAAGTGCAACATACGTGAAGAAATCAACAAGATAACGGAAATATATATTTTGACACGAAATACTAGTGGCCACCCAATAATTAACCCTCTTGAACAAGTGTTTGGAAACGATCGGTATATGACCAGAATGTCCGTGGGCTTCAATACAATGCATCATACATGTAGATCCACATATAAAATTCTCCTGGCGTTGAAGTTTAATACTTCTAGGTGCAGATCCTAACTAGATATATACATCGTCTGCATATTTATATCACGTGTATTGCAAATAGGATTAATCAAGTTATAACACAATTGAAAAAAAAAGTAATATGCCTGATGTGCCTTTAGATACAATGCAAACGGCAATATTCATCAGGGGACACAAAAGAACACATACTATTTACATTCACAGAAGAGTAGTTTAAAATGAAATAGGGTGGAAATCATATCAACACGGTTAATCATGTTCGGATGCGTCATGATTGACCAGCGTGGTCAAAGAGTTTCCCGAAGAAAAAAGCGAAATCAGATCATACCGATAGGGACAACCTGAAAAAGACGAATCTATAATTGGCTCGACTTGGCCTGTATTATTACCTGTAATTGAGCGTATCTATGGCGACGGACATATGACGCGGGAACTCCGGACAGCCGTATATGTTCCTATCGTCTTCTATGAGGAGATCGACATCGGTGAAGATGAAGCAGGCGTAGTTATCCACTTTAAGTGCCTCCACAAAGCCAACATTCATCATCATTCCACGGTTAAATGTGCTGCCATCCATCTGCCGAATACATTAAACAGTGCAAATATATAGCGAATTAGCATCTATTTTGTGTTCTTGTTCCCGCTAATTATCCTATCAACATATATGCATAGGGTATTATATGCTATAAATACGAGCACGTTTACGATTTCGTAATGCATCGTAAATGTATGGTAATGATAGATAATAAATTTACATCTCATCATTTACAGCACCATAGAAACATATATTTTCATGATAACATTCAAATATATATAAAAATATGTTTGCACTGATAACCGCACCAAGGCGTAATTGGTCACCAAAAATATTCACATAGAATACTACATTTTGCATTATAGACATGTAGCTAATTACGTCGCATGACGTCACGACACGTAGTAGACGTACCTGCTCAGCAACGTAAATCCCAAAATCCAACTGTTGCCTGATGAATATCGGCACCATATGTTGCAGGAATATCCGTAGATGTTCGTCCCTGTTTCTATACGGTATCACGATTGCCATGTTGTGCCTCGATTTGCATTCAGTGACTTTGTATAAACCTCCAGGCTTGACTTGAGGGAACATTGCATTTAGTGCTTCCCATGTAGGTGCTGTTTTGTTAACTTTTAAGGGTCCGACTGGATTTTTTTTGTTGGGGGGGGGGGGGGGGGAGCGAGATGAAACAAGTTGAGAATTCAGCAATAAATGATTGACAAATTATTTCAATAATTGTTGTAGGAGTCCACATACAATATGTATGCATGCATGGTGATTAATTTAATTTTGTTGAGAATCCAATTATCGCTGAATATTTACGAAATACACATATTCATATTCATGAGCATAATAATTTTACAAATTCAGCTCCCTTGAATTGTTGGTGAATTTGACGAATTGTCAATCGATAGACCATGTCTAATCTTATCAAATGTGACCACACGAACACATGACACATAATCCCCCAGTTTAATCTGATAACGCACATAAAGATAAGACATCAATGATTAACCAATCACGATTCAGAGAGTATCGATCGTGTTTCTGGGCGCACCTGATTAGCTGAGAAACGAAATGGGAATTGAACTCTGGTTAGGAATATTAAATTCTCTTCATATTTAGCGCATAGAGCAAAACAAGAAAACACACATACAGAAAATCATGCGGAATTATGTTTCTAAAGTTATCCCTATACTCATACCTTACAGTCTTTTACAGCTTTATAAGGAATTGTGGATTTGATAAGTTATGGCTACACTTTTATATGAACAAAGTATTTTGCGCATGTACAGTTGTATAACTACACGTAAGTGTATCTCAATTAACTGTCATGTGCCAAAATTGAAAGTTATTCCATGGAATGTCACGCCTGCTGGGCGATGTCACGTTCATAGTTAACGCCAAGACATGTACTCGATTTTAGCAATATCCACAAAGATTTGAATAATTAGATTTATTATCTATATTTATAGTTTTCTGACCAATATACTGGTATCATATCTAGACTGAATCACAATACAACCTAAATATTTTTGTGCATATATAAATGCATGATCCCAAATATTGTGTGATTTCGGGTGGTTAATTTGCCGGGACAAAACATCTTAAAATCACCTGTACTATGTTCAGAAAGAACTTTTTTTTCCTAATATACAAAATAATATCTTCTATTTGAAATGATTATTACTTTCCATCGTGCTTTACGAGTGATAAAAGTTTGAGGAGGGTATATAGCGCACAGGCTTCAAAGGTAAATGCGCTTATTTTTTACAGGAAGATGAAAGCATGATTTAGTTATGTCTAAATTACTTGTTTGACAATACTTGTTTTATTGTGCACAAATAAATGTATGATCCCAAATATGGTAAGATTTCGGGTGGTTAATTTGCCGGGACAAAACATCTTAAAATCACCTGTACAATGTTCAGAAAGAATGTTTTTTTTCCTAATATACAAAATAATATCTTCTCTTTGAAATGATTAATACTTTCTATCGTGCTATACGGGTGATACAAGTTTGAGGAGGGTATATAGCGCACAGGCTTCAAAAGTAAATGCGCTTACTTTTTACAGGAAGATGAAAGCATGATTTAGTTATGTCTAAATTACTTGTTTGACCCCGGAAACGGCACGAATATCCCTCATAACAAATGTTAATGTGTCGCAGTTGGAGAGCACATATTTCCCTAACCCTGTCATACTTTCATATTTATGTCTCGATATTGGATAGTAAATCTGAGACTTATCATACATTCATAAATAACTGCGATAAAGGCAAGTCGTAAAATACACTATGCCACAAAATTCTCTAATTTTTCATACTCGTTTACCGCGTTTTTTGCTGATATCTTTGCAATGCTGAATGGAATTTAACATTGAGTGGACTGCCAACTTCTACATTTTTGTGGTAAAAGTCTAAAATTTGGTAGAAAAGTGTCGCATTTGTTTGAGAAGCACAAGAACATGATATGGCTAAATGCCGTGACAATTTCACTATGTGCCCAGGTATCTTTAGTGCTAAGCTTACACGGGCAAATCAAACACGGCCGTGTATAAGATAAGTATTTTACAACACGTGTGGACCGTTATTCGGAATAGTTTGACTTGCATGTAGGAAGTAGGAATCGCTAAGGCTATAATGTTCATGTATCTCATGCATGTACACTATTCATAGCAAGGTTTATATCTAAAAATCAATAAAAAAACCCCCTAAAAATCAATAGTGGATCTAGTTTGATGGGTATTTCATCTATTATTTATAGCATATAGAGTGATTGATCGGCATCATCCATAGAACCATTATTAACATTACTTTAACCATCATGTTTGCACATGTGTACCTAATATCATTATTGGGGGAAGCTGTCGAATTTCGTGGGCAGTTTAGTTTTCATGTGATTATTTAATTAAGAAAAATATCACATTGCTTACTATTGTTTACTAAATATAATATCACATTGTTTACTATGATAGAGATAAAAATAGCAACCGATGTTACACAAAAAAAAAAAAAAAAAAAATAAAATAAATTACCTACCTACCTACCTACAATAAACTCTTCTGTCATAACAAATTATTATTTCAGAATATAACTACATTGCCTAGGAAATTAACTGGGAAAAATGGTCACGGGATTTTGATAATGTGTTCCTAATTTGTGATTGATAGGTTCAACCACACAAATGTGAATTGATACAGCGCATTTCGTGCTACTGGAAATTGCTTCAAATATATAGACATGACAACTGTCGATAACCGATCATCGATTATTACCTAAATGTGGTGATGTTTCTGGACACAACTCAGCCGATTCAGAATCCGAGTTTGCGCTATCTGCTTTGTTGTCAATAGCAACGGCAGAATTGTCCCCCTCCGCATTCCCGTCCGGGGGCGACGGAGCGTTTTCAGTCTCAGTTTTGTCATTGTCTTTGGGGGCGTCACCGGTTTCCTGCTTTTGAGCATCAGGATTTGGGTCCTGAGTTTCCTCCGCGGGTTTCTGCTCAGCCGGCTGTTCAACCCTCGAAGGTACCGACTCTTTCGCGATATCCAGATCGACTATCCCACTTTGCACCTGAACTACCCCAGGAGATCGTCTCCGCTCGGCCCATTCTTTTATCACTTGTGCAGCACCGGACAGTTCCCCGTCGCCCGTCGCATCCTTCGAAGGTATCCTTCGCAGTGCACTGTTGGTATTTGACCGACTCGCCGCTTGACCAGCGTTTGTTTCCACGTAAAAATTACTACCGAATTGAAACGTGGCGAACAAAGTGAGCAAAGCAAAGCAGAAAAATATTATGGTTCGTCGCGCGTTTGACACAGCAGAACATAGCTGCCCCGCACACGTCACCTGCGCCATGTTTTTGTGCTTTATTGATGCGACAAGATGAGCCCGGTCTCTCCACTCGCTTTGGAAAATAATCCGCTATTCCACAGCTTGACACGATGTGGGGAAACCACCCTCGTTCCTTGTGAAAATCCCTGTCAAACGTCACATTTTTTTCTCGTTTGTGAACGACATTTCATTCCGCGAAAAAAATCCTCGACGAAACGTGATCGTACCTGGCCGCATTTCGTTCCGCCAGTGTACAGCCCTTGCAAAATAACGACAGAATCTCCTAGCTGTCGCTACGTCACAACTTAGTCAGGTGTGCCAGCGAGGTTTTTATTTTCACGGCGGGGTGCACGCACCGGGCAGGCCAGGAAACGTGGGGCGGGGCCGGGGGGAGGCAGGAGAGTCAGGTAAGGGGCCTGGGGGTGCGGTTTGTCCTTTGAATCGCGTCACGGCCCCGTGGCTTTCATGGTCGGTCGATAAGTATAGACAAGATTCGCGTCGTATGTTCTCTCGGCGTGTGTACAAACTGCATCACTGTATGTAGCCCGCATATGACATAATGTTGCCCTATATCATGCACACATATACACATTTATGGTTGCGAGCTCGCACGTGCATGCCATATACATGTAGAAAACTATTGCAGCACCGACGTCATTTGATCAAAAATAGATCAGTGAATTCATAGTATATTGAAGACTATGAGTGTTTTTTTTTTATCGCATACATCAGCATTTCCATCTGTTGCTACAGCTGTGCAAATGTACAGCTGGTTGCCTATCACGAGATCTTTCAGCGTTGTCACCTGAAGTCATTAAAATTTCAATGAATTACAGAGTCCTGTTCAATTTATATCAAGAGACTGCATATTATTGACGTTTAACTAATAAATAGTATAACTTACATTTAATTTAGTATACATTTAATTCATAAACTTAATTCAGTATTCAAAGCGAATATTAATCAGTCTAAATTTTATGTATAAGAATCAGTCATGGGCATGTGACTTCCCTGTGCATCTCTTTGATAGATATCTTTCTAATAAGACGAATAAATCGATCGAAAAATTGAATTATTATATACTAATGACAAAGAGAGGATTGTTTCCATGTAATAACTTCAATCAAGAAAAAGATATTAATCTCGCTTACTGTGTGAAAATACGATTTTGCAACTCATATGCTAACTTTAACTAAGATAAACCAAGCGGTATTTAATAGTTAATTGATATAATATGTACATGCCATTCCCTGGGTGTTTGATAAATTAGTCCCTGTATCCGACCCCCAATCCATTTAAATCTATTACCAAGGCGTTTCGTCCGATGTCCGTTGTCCATCGTCAGTCGTCGCCCAAATTTTTAGTTCACAGTCAAATCTTACTAAAATTTTGCACAAAAATGCCTGAAAAAATTTCCAGAGAGAAGTATTTTTTTTTTATTCATTTTTTTATTTTTGCTTTGATATGTATAAGTGTCGTTGCTTTTTGAATCACAGGTCTGCACGTGGCGGCCATCTTGCTTTTCTGACGGGTCGGTAAAAAAACTTTGATCCCAGATCGCGTTACCATCTATTTTGGGGCATTTCGAGGCGAAAAAATGCACCCTCCACCCTTCATAATCGGAGCTGCCACTGTACTCCCGGAACACCTGAAGATAGGGCTTACATATTGTTTCAAATGGGAAGTCATATAAGACGATATGTGTGGTGACCTTGATTTGACTTTCGGTGACCTTGAACGGTCAAAGCAGCCATCTTTTGGCATTTTTTTTACTTCGAAAGTCATCTGATAAGTTTTGAGATGTCTACTTCAGAACATGCCAATTGGGATACCTGGTGTTGCATTAAAAGATAGAACGCCTTAAATTCTTCATAAGGTCCGATAAATAGGCCAGAAAAGCTCAAAATATCCGGATATGCAGAAATTGGCCTCCGGGAACAACACGCTTTTACATAGACCCCAGATTTGTGACATGAGCATACATGAAGTCTTATATGTAGCATCTTTTGTTGACGTTGAACATGACATAAGATGACCTTCAGTGGTAATTTTCGAGGTAACATTCTAAAGTGAATAGATTGATACAGACATAATGTTTGCAGATGAAGCTTAGGTCTGTACTATGGGAATATGGGCAGTCACATCAGGTAGTAATTTTGATGACCTTGTTCCTTCATAATGGAGGCTGTATGAAGTAAACGATTGGAACACCTCGAGATATATCGTATATACCGGCACATATATCTGTGGTGACCTTGAATTTGACCTTCAGTGACTTTGAAAGGTCAAAACGACCTTTTCGAAAAAAAACCCCGATATTTTGTGCATTTGGTGGCCATTATAGCCCGTACAGACAATTTGTTTTCGACAACATTTACGATTATGTTTTGACAATAAAGTTCAAGATCAGTGTAGCAATTCATATTTGGGAAAATCGATACTCTGTGAAATTCTCATGATCTGCCGGTAAGCTACAACACCCTTGGTGCTATGTTTTCAATTTTGTCATAATTTGGTGAATCCAATTTGCAATACACGTGATATAAATATGCAGATGACGTATAGATCTACATGGAACTGCACCTAAATGCATTAAACTTCAACGCCAGCAGCATTATATATGTGGATCTATTATACATATTGAAGCCCACGGACATTTTAGTCATGTAACCGATCGTTTTCAAACACTTGTTCAAGAGGGTTAATTACTGGGTGGCTACTAGTATTTCCTGTTAAAATTTATATCGATTATCTTGTTAACTCCTCTTTACCAAATTGATTATTCACCGGCAATTTGCCTTGCGCGTTCCAGATGTGATTAATTTACATACGATTTGAATTTCAGTGAACACGATTATTTACAATATTTACAATTTTTGTGATGAAAACAACAGTTGTAGATCAACACTATAATTTCCCCTGTAATTTTCCTTCGCCCACACACACACACGATTGTATTAAAACACATATAAAACACAATATAGAGAAACTTCCTGTTTCATTATGAAGAATAATTAACCACGACATAGATCAGTTCGGTATTATCAGCCTGATCCGCACAAATACCTATCGTCCAGTTTATGCTTTAGATACTATAATATAAATTGTAATTGCAACAATGCTAGGATAACACAATATTATTGCTCAATGGGGTACATTATCGAAAGGTACAAATTGTTTGTGTCTTCCTGTAAATAGACTCACGCTGCCAAATAAAGGTATTCAAATTTTCACAGTTTAATAGTAGTTTAAATTTTTAAACATGTTTAAATTGTACTACATGTTCCTCAGTTTCCTATAAACGTCGGTACTATAATACTATTCTGTTTTCATAATACAACTGTACATGTAGTTTACTACTATTGGTATAACTCGTAATCCGTGTAATCTCTATAACTCGTGTCCCACATTATACTCAGTTTGTATGTTTGCCCGCGTTTGTACTCTGCTGCGACTCAGCTCCTGTATAAAGGTGTGCTCTGGTCACTCGGTGGGTCATTACTTTCTCTCTGCCGACACCGTCGTGTCCACGGATGCTTCTCTCGAGGCGGGTGCTGCTTGCTGTCAATCAGACTTTCTGTATTGTGCGTGGGAACGTGACTTCCCTGGACTAACATCCCAGCCAATTTTTATTAAAGAACTGTGCGCTATTTTGCTTGCTTTCCATCGCTGGTGTGCAAAATGGAGGAATAGATGTGTGCTCATCCAGACTGACAATAAAGGCGCCGAATGGGTTATCCGACGCGGCCTGTCGAAGAACACGGTCGCGAACGCTGTTGTTCAGGAAATACTCTGGATTGCTGCCATATTTAACATTTCCATTGTAGTGACCTACATAAAGTCTTCAGATAACATTATTGCTGATGCACTCTCAAGATTCCATGATAGACGATTTGTGATACATGCAATACAGCTGCTGTGGCACAGAGGAGTGGATGTTCTGCATCCTCGTTATGATATCTGTCGCCATATGTCACAGAGTAGCCTTGACTATATACTCACCAATGCATGTGTTTCTTTTGTCTCCAGAAGTGAAAACCCAGGAATCTTTGCTCGATGATGAGCTTCGGATGTATCGCAAACAGGCCTTCTCGTGCAACACCCAGCTAACGTACAGAACTCAGAGGGATGCTTTCTTACGCTTTTGTGCATACTTTGGATATTCTCCAATACCGGCAAGTACATTAACTCTTTCTCGATATGCCGCCTTCTTGGCCCGAACGCTACATCCAAACAGCATCTTATGTTATCTAAGCCCGATCAGAGTCATGCACTTGGAGTCTGGATCCCCCAACCCCCTTGTGGACAATTGGTACCTCAACACTGTTCTCCGGGGCATCAAGCGTGCTCGCGGACGTCCAGCACACCAAAAGCTGCCTATCACGCCACAAATATTGATTAGCCTATATGAACAGTTGAACTTGTCAGAACCTTTCTATGTCGCTTTTTGGGCTGCTTGCTTATGTGCCTTCTTTAGCTTTTTCAGAAAATCTACCCTGTTGCCCGCGTCAACCAAGCAGTCGCCACCGGGGACGATCCTCACCCGGCAAGACGTGACGCTCCATCGGGACCATGTGGTGGTCCGGGTCTCGCACACCAAGACGTTACAGTTTGGTGACAGAGTGCTCGAAATCCCCCTACCTGAGATCCCCGGCTCGGAGTTGTGCCCTGTGTCAGCTCTACGCAAGCTTTGGAGCCTGCCGGATTCCTCGCGTATCCCGAGACACGCGCCACTGTTCTCCTTCCCAGACGGTGCCGGCTACCGTTGGCTAACTCACACTACGTTCGTTTCAAGTCTGCGTCATCACCTCAAGTCGTGTGGTCTCGACCCGTCCAGTTACTCAGGTCATTCGTTCCGCAGAGGGGGAGCGACTGTTGAACCCACAAATGTTAAAACGCCCACAAATGTGAAAACCCACAAATGTGAAAACAAATTTTGTAAATCACCCACAAATGTAAAAAAATCAACCACAAATGTGAAAACGTTTTTTGTCAACTACCCACAAATGTGAAAATCTTCACCCACAAATGTGAAAAAAACTTCACCCACAAATGTGAAAAAAAAAATCAACCACAAATGTGAAAACGATTTTTGTCAATTGCCCACAAATGTGAAAATCTGACACAACATTAGCTTCAACATGAGGAATGTTTTTAGCTTACCGACCTTTGTTCTGAAAACCTATTGCACAATTAATACTTTCCCCTATTATCATCATTTTTCCATAAAAACCTTCATATCTCAGTAAATATTGATCGTAGAGCAAAAAGGACATTATTTTCGAACCCATAGGGCTAATTGGCAATATACTAGGCGTGGTTTGGTATCAAATTACACCTGTGATGTCAAATTACACCAAACTGGAAGTAGAAATATTTTTCAAGGAAATGGGCTCAGGATGCCCAAGGATCAGTTATTAGGCCGTTTTGGTGTGTTTGAAGGCCAAAAATTGATACTTTCCCCTATTATCACCCACTTTTCCATAAAAACATCCATATCTCAGTAAATATTGATCGTAGAGCAAAAAGGACATTATTTTCGAACCCATAGGGCTAATTGGCAATATACTAGGTGTGGTTTTTTGGTATCAGATTACACCTGTGGTGTCAAATGACACCAAACCGGAAGTAGAATTATTTTTCAAGGAAATGGGCTCAGGATGCCCAAGGATCAACAAGGCCGGACGAACAACACTCCCAAACGTTGTGGTTCCGGGGACCCCTCCCATGGTTTTCGGGCCTCACGTAACGGCAACATTACTATTATTATTCATTATATGATGTGTGATATGTGATGTGATGTTTGTCTACTAACCATGCTATGACGGTACTAACCTGGTTGCTACTTAACGAAGTCACATTCGTTACAAAAATTTAAAGATAAAATTGTTTACGGACGACAAATGGACGGACGATGGACGCAACGCGATGCCAATAGGTTATCGGACCAAAGGTCCGGTAGCCCAAAAAATCTTTCAGAAAAGTGCTTCCCTGTATTCTTAAGGCATTTTAGCGCAAATTTCGAAAAGATTCGACCATAAATTCGAGATAAAAATAAAAATGTAAGACGTATGACGGACGACGACGGATGAAGGACGCAATGCCATGCAATGGGTTATCAGAACAAGGTTCCGTAAAAAGACATAACAATAAAAGACATTCCTCATGTGGAACCTAATTCGTCGTTTTAAAGGTTAAAACTAGTATTATTTACTATACTTACCTCCATAATACTACACGGGTAACTCCTGACAGCCTACTTAAATTAGGCTCCCCCATAGAGAAACCTCTCATATGGGGAAGAATAAAGAATGACCCTTCCCTTGCTGCCACCAGGGGCAGCACCGTAGCCACTTCCTCCATTTCCAATTCCTTGTCTCAGGGACGAGTACAAAGGAAACGGGGTAGGTTGGGTGGGCACTTTGGTAGTATTATGGAGGTAAGTATAGTAAATAATACTTGTTTTAACCTTTAAAATGACGAATTATTGTCCTATACATTACCTCCATAATACTACACGGGTAAAATTCAGAATAGACATTGGAGGTGGGATTTGAACCCGTCCCTAGAAGTCTACCCGGATAGTATCATTCTTTCATTATATATATATATATAAATATATAAATATTAGTGTAACATACCTTGTGAAGAAAGCTTCAGTTCTGAATCCTCTTCACTTCCACCAGACTTGAATTTCCATTCCATGTTATCCACTCACTCACGCCGTGCGTGTAAGAGTCAAATCAATCCAAGTCCAAGGTAACAATGGTACTTAAATTAGGAGAATGTGGGAATCTTCCCTGAACAATATAACCAAATGAGTATATACAGTTCATAATCCTTTGCACTAATATCCACAGAACTAAGGAATCCATCCGGATCAACTGAAGCGACACATAGTCCGAACAATCCTTGATGTTTTTGTGTGGTTTTCGTTTGTTTTTGTTTTTTTTTATATAGTTTTTCAGTTTTTGCCAGCATAACGGAAAAACAAAAGCTCAAAGTGGAGCAAAAAGGAAACCAAAATCCTCAATTAGCTTGATGTGCGACCGAGGATGACGTGCTGGCTGGCGACGATCGAACCCAGGTGCAACCCGTCCTCAGACGTCCAGGCTATGTCTCTGAGAAAGTAAACGTGTTATGGCAAGACCAAGAACATGCACTCATAACCTGAGATAGTGGTGTATTACCAATATAAGCCAATGACGCAGCCATGGCCCGTACGTCATGCGCCCGTACCCGAAAAGAACAATCAGTCGGCTGATCGCCGAGATCGTAACAGAGTCGAATGCATTTCTTAATCCAAGAAGAGATAGTCGGGGAGCGAATATCGTTCTGGAAGCTTTTCAGATAAGAGACGAAAAGAAGCTTTTTGCCTTGTCGAAAACCCTTGGTCTTGTCAAGGTAAAAGCGCAAAGCACGTACGGGACAGAGCTTCGCGTCACTCTCCAAGTCCGCGCCAAGAGAGGCATCGAGAGCAGGGATCACAATCGCCAATGGAGGGGCCGTAGAGAGCTGGGTTTTCGAGAGAAAAGACGGGAGAATGCCCAGTCTGACCTGAGCATAGTTCTCCTTCCAGCTAATCTTAGACGCATCCAAAGCATGGATCTCACCTCGACGCCTGCCAGAGGCTAGGGCAAGGAGAAAAACCGTTTTCCAAGTGACTAACTTGAGGGGCGCCGAAGCCAGGGGCTCGAACGGGGCTGATGCCAGACGGTTCAAGACCAACGACAAGTCCCACGCAGGAGTGGGGTTTCGCGCCACGGGACGATCTACCTCGAAGTTCTTGAGCAATAAAGTTAAGGCATGATCGGTCCCGTAGTCCACACCTTGTCGCGGCAAAAGCGTCTTAGCAATAGCCGTTCTGTAGCCTGCAAGGGTAGACGGCGCCCGACCTTCAGAGAATTTTAACATCAGAAATTCAGCTATTAAAGGGGCATTGGCCGATCGCTGGACAACATCCATGCATGAAGGGCCAGCTGGCGTGTGTTCTGGTGAAACACCGGAGACCGTGGCTGCCTCAGTAGATCTCCTCGCAGAGGCAACGGCCTCGGAACATCGACAAGAAGATCTAGAAGCTCTGGGAACCACGACTTCTCGGGTTGTAGAGGCGCAATAAGCAGGATCCGACATTGTTGTGCTCGAACCTTGGCAATCACTTGCGGAATCAGAATGGCTGGGGGGTAAGCATATGCATACAGGCCCTCCCAGTCCATAGACAGAGCATCCACACCCCAAGCCAGGGGGTCTGAGATTGGCGACAAAAAGGTGGGGAGCCTGTTGTTCCAACGAGTGGCAAACAGGTCCACATGAGGTCGATCCCAAAGGGTACATAACTGTCGAAAGACCGCTGGAGACAAGGTTCATTCGGTAGGCTGTACCTGACCCCGCCGAGACAGCATGTCCGCCAAGACATTGAGACGGCCGGGAATGTGACGGGCACGGAGCATAATCGATCGGGCATTGCATCACCATAGCAAGGCCGACACCTGATGACTGAGTGTCAAGGAACGAGTGCCTCCTTGCTTGTTGATGTAGGCCACGACCGTTGAGTTGTCCGTGGCAACCAAAACTGAGTGTCCTGCTAACTCGGATACCCAATTGGCCAGGGCCCTAGATACAGCTTCCAACTCGAGAGCACTGATGTGCCAAGACAAATAATGGTCGCTCCACAAGTCCGAAATCTATTGGAAGTCCAAGTGGGCGCCCCAGCCCTCCGTGCTGGCATCCGTAAACAGATGCTTGGATGGCAGCGGCAGACAGAAGGGAGAACCTTGTGACAGGTTTCTGATTTGAATCCACCACTGCACGCACTCGCGAGTCGCTGGAGACAACATTACCATCGTAGAGTCGGGGTCTGTAGCTTGACACCAACCCAAACTCAGGCAATGCTGCAGTTCTCGCATATGTAAGCGGCCCAAAGGCACCAGCTTCTCCGTTGCCGCCAACAGGCCTAGCAGAGACTGCCAGGTGGCTGCCGACTGACACGGATGAGCCAGGAAGGAGGCTAGGATAGGGCACAATTTGGAAATTCTGTCCTGAGGTGGGAAGACCATGCCTGACGTGGTCACAAACCTGTAGCCCAGGAACACGAAATCTCGAGATGGAACGAGCTCAGATTTCTCGAAATTGATCACTAGGCCCATTGTCTGACACGTATTGATCAACCAATCGCCGTGCTCCAACAACGTGTCTCGAGACTGACTGCGTAGGAGCCAGTCGTCGAGGTATTGATGAAGGAACAATCCCCGCTGGTGGGCCAGGCTCTGGACCTCCCTCACCACCATGGTGAATATCCAAGGAGAAGGTGACAGGCCGAATGGTAGAGCACGGAACTGCCACACACGACCCCGGTAAGCGAACCTCAGATACTTTCGCGAGGCTGAGTGTATCGGAATGTGGAAGAAGGCATCCTTCAGATCCAGCGAGATCGCCCATGCATTCTCTGGAAGCGCTAACCGAATGAACTCGGGCGTCTCCATAACGAACTTTGGAGTCTGCACGAACGGATTCAGAGGCGACAAGTCTATAACTGGGCGCCAACCGCCGGAACTCTTTGGAACCACGGAGTCCGCAGATCTGCAGGTTCTACTGCCCCTTTCGCGATGAATTTTTTTATCTCTACATCCAAGGCTGCTCGCTTCGCCGGAGCCGATGGCAGAGTGAATGACTTGGGGATGGGGGATAATGCAGGTTGAGTTATGAACTGAATCTGGAATCGCTTCCGGAGTACCCCCACGATCCAAGGGCTGGCACCCATCTCTTGCCAAATGGGCCAAAAGAGATTTAAGCGCCCGCCGACTGGCGGTTCTACATGACCAAAATGAGCGGGAGTTGCCATTGGTGACGCGTGGTACTCGGAAAGTTCCCTGGCACTGGTACTTACTGTCGTGACTGGGCCTGGACGCCCCTGCTCCGCCCTTAGACTTGCCGCGGCGGCTGGACCCGGAGTGGCGACCACCACGCTTGGTTGTAGAGGCAGGGGCTCCTGAAAAGGGCTGCTTCTTCCTCTGTTTCTTGGGCTTTGAAGAAGAAGCGGTCTGTGGCTGCGGCCGTGGCTTCCAAGCCTTCTGCTTGGCAAGCAGTTCGGAGACCAGCTGGGCATTGGCCGACTGGACGCGGTCCGACACTTGCCGTTTTTCGGCTGAAAGAGAACCGTCCTCTCCATGGTGAACGCGCCGTAAGAGAGCTGGTGTAGGTGGTCCCGGATAGACAAGCCCGCGCTGGACAGAAATCCGATAGCGGTGGAGATCTGATCCTGAAGGGCAGCTTGGGGGACGGGTCCAGCAGAGGCTTGCTGGGTCAGGTTCTCGAGGAGATCCCGCGCGGCGGCTAAAAGCCGGTCCTGGGTGGAGTCGATGAGAACAGCTCAACGAATCGACTGTTGAACATCTGCTACCTGGGCAGGGGTCACCAAGATCTTCGAGGGGGCCGACATATACTGAAGAGTCTTCTTGGAAGGCTCCGACGGCTTCTCCGTGAAGTCCTTGTGGGAAGGCAAGTATGAAGAGGAGAGCTTGGGTTTCTTTATCTTGTCTCCCTTGGCCTTGATGGAGGCTTGGCGACGAACCTCGAACGCCTGGTGTACGCTGCGGCTGAGAGGCAGTTGCTGGCGTGAACTTGATGGCGGTACTGGCTGGCCACAAGAAACTGGTTCCACTGACGAGGAGGTTTCCGTCGGAGGCTCTGGCGGAAACTGGGAACCGAGACACGCACGCGTGAGAACCAACTTCTCCCGGAACTGGAGATCCTGAGAGGAGCCACGTTCGTCTACCAGGGAAGGATGTATGGACGCGGAGTCCATATCCTCTTCTTCGTCCTCTTCTTCCGAGTCGGACTCCGGGTCGGGACAGCGACGCTTCCGTGAAGCCGAGGGAACGAAGCCGGAAGAGGGCAGCACCTGGAGCACCTGAGCCGGGGTGACTCCACGGGAAGATCCTGGAGTAGGGCCGACAACCTGAGCCGGAGTGTGGAAGAGCTGGTCCGGGGGTAAGAGGCCTGGTGACTGTAGGGACTGGGTCCGCTGCAGAGGCGTGGATAGTCCACAGGTGGCCTCGCTCGCACGGCCTGCGAGAGGCAAGAATCCAGGAGGAGGAGCAGTCAGGGGACGACACTGGAGGAGGCTGTGCTGCACCTGAGTCGAGAGCTGCGAGAACAACGCTTGCATTTGTGCCGACATGCGAGAGGAGATGTCTAGTTCCAACTGCCGAAAATCCTGAGGCGCGGAGGAGGCAGGTGAAGGTAACATAACGGACTCCGCTGAAGAGCGGCCTGACACACGCACTGCCGACGGGTGGCCTGAAGGCCCGGACTCCGCTGAAGAGCGGCCCGCGAAGACAGTCATGAGAGGTTGGCCCGAAGGCCCGGACGTCGCTAAAGAGCAACCCGCAGTCTGGCCCGAAGGCCCAGACGTCGCTAAAGAGCGACCCGCTGTGGCAGGGTCCGTAGAGGGCATCCCGAGGGAGCTGTCTGGTGGCGAGGCTATCCGCTGGATCGGCGGCGGGGAAGGCCTGCTGCGCTGGGACATCGACTGGAAGAGAGAGTGAGAATTAGACATATCGTCATAACCTCCTCCCCCCCCCCACTCTATCACCGAAACATCGCGCCCTGAGGCAGTCAGATGCGGTGGAAGATGAGGCGAGCATTCACTGCTAGCATTGAAGCCGTTAGTCAGAATAGAAAACGGAGGCTGGTCAGATCCTGGGATCCGATGGGAACCCGGGTCCCGGGCGTCAGTTACTAATGCCCGAGGTGGGCATAGAAGCAACGCCGTGGTATCGAGGGACAAGCCTGAGCTGGTAGCGGAATGCCGAGGAAGATGCAAGTATGGTCTATCAGCATCCGATACCTTAACGAGAGTCGTGTTCCCGAGCGGGGCCCGGGACCCAAGCGCCAACGTGTAGCTGTATAGCTGACAGTGACTCGGAACCCGGAGCCGTAACCCGACCGGGACCCGGGAGCCGAGCACCGTCATCTGACATGAGCGTGACAGATGAGAGCGCGGGAACGGACGGAGTGTTCCTACCGGGTCCCGGGCCCCGATCGGGACCCGGGCTCCGAGCGCCCACGCAAGGCATGGACTCGGAAACACGACGCTCGGAGTGATCGGAAAATCTAACAGACTCCGAACACTCAAAAGCTGAGGGCGCAATGCCGAAAGCAGAGAGCGGCCCAAAACATCACCCACCACACCTGACGAGGCCAGAGCCGCACACACAGGTGGGGGAGAGGGAGGGACAAACATGACATTACAATCAAAATTATGACAAAATTCCTGTGAGTCTAAGAGGGACAGGGCGTCTACACTCACTGGGGATTGTAAAGCTAAATTAAGCCGAGCTGACTCAGTGTCGAAGCGACGGATGGCGGCGAGACAACGCACCCGGGCGGACCGAGAGCAGTCAACATCAGGTGGGGAGGGACGTGAACGGAGGTGAAGTAAATCCCTCAACGCCCCATACACGGTTGACCAGTCTTCTGGTGAACGAGAACCACACACCGCCAACAGAAGTCGTGGACCTCCCACGCTGGTAAGAACACGTGGCACCGGCCACACACACGCGTGGGCATGGTCAGCTCAGCTCACTCAAACAGGAAAACCTGGGCGTGGACTACCGTCAACGTGTTAAAAAGGACACCCCTAACGACTAAGAGTCCTTTCCTGCCGAGTTTCCACAGAGGTGGAACGATCCAAGCAATAAAATTAAACAGAAATATAGAGTAGGCATAAGTAGGTCTGATTCCTTCAATAGGAGAATTGGGAATGGAGGAAGTGGCTACGGTGCTGCCCCTGGTGGCAGCAAGGGAGGGGTCATTCTTTATTCTTCCCCATATGAGAGGTTTCTCTATGGGGGAGCCTAATTTGAGTAGGCTGTTAGGAGTTACCCGTGTAGTATTATGGAGGTAATGTATAGGACAATAATGCTGTGTTTGATTTTCACATTTGTGGGCAAATGACAAAAACCGTTTTCACATTTGTGGTTAAATTTTTTTTTCACATTTGTGGGTGGATTTTTTTTCACATTTGTGGGTAATGATATTTTCACTTTGTGGGTGATTTACAAAATTTGTTTTCACATTTGTGGGTTTTCACATTTGTGGGCGTTTTAACATTTGTGGGTTCAACAAGCGACCTTCGCCTTCGCCTGCGGCATACCTCCCTCGCTCATCAAGCTACAAGGGGATAGGAAGTCATCAGCATATGAACGCTACATCAAGGTTCCCCTGGAATTACGTAAAAAACTATGTCGTGTTCTTTCACTTAATCTTGTTTAACTAACCTGTACTATCTACCCTACATTCGGATTGGAGTAGTTTTACATTTTTACAAATATTGTATACATATATCTGTAGTACGTAGTAATAAATGTTTTCACTCCACACTTCACTTATTATTACATCCATCAGGTAGTTGTAAATTTAATAGTAGTTTAAATTTTTAAACATGTTTAAATGTTCCTCGGTTTCATATCAACGTCGGTATTATAATTCTATTCTTGTTTTCATAATACAACTGTACATGTAGTTTACTACTATTGGTATAACTCGTAATCCGTGTAATCTCTATAACTCGTGTCCCACATTATACTCAGTTTGTATGTTTGCCCGCGTTTGTACTCTGCTGCGACTCAGCTCCTGTATAAAGGTGTGCTCTGGTCACTCGGTGGGTCATTACTTTCTCTCTGCTACCAGTCGTGCTGCTGCTTTCCCACCCACCCATGTGTTTCCCTGTATTTTACACTTTTACATTAATTTGTACCGTATGGGAGTAGTTTTACATTTTTACAAATATTGTATACATATATCTGTAGTACGTAGTAATAAATGTTTTCACTCCACACTTCACTTATTATTACATCCATCAGGTAGTTGTAAATTTAATCATGCATGACTAAAATAAATCGATATTCATAGGACATGGTCGGTGCTGGCCAGTAAGGCGACTCAAATTTGTCAACAGTACTGACTTTGTTATGCATAGAAGGTTTTCCCAGAAGAGGGCATTGAATGCAACGTGGGTCTTTACTGGAAGACTTCAATGAATTTGCAATTGGCGTAGGTACCCCATGCTAGGACACAACACAACTGCACCACCGCTGGGATACTACGTAATTGCAACAATAACAGTTCATATATTTCTATGCAGTTTGTACGAATTCTGGAATGAACGTTCTTATTCAATAAATTTCAGTCGTACTATCGATGTAACACAAACGGACTGCTCGACTGTTTCGTTTTTTTACATGTACGTACAATATACAGATGTAAGATTTTATTTATCCCCCTTTTTTGGTGAATTGCGTAGTGTCATTTGTGCAATTAAAGAAATTCAGAAAAACAAACTACAACATTATGTTGCGGTCTGTATATTTTCCAATTTCAACCAATTGCGGAATTTCCCCACTGAAAAAGAGCTAAATACATTATGAGGCTTCACCGTAGATCAATGCAAACACGAAACCCGATCAGCAAATTAATTCAGTGAACAGAGAAGTCAAAGTTCGATAATATAGCCTGAATAGCATTAAGTAATTGTATACAAGTACGATATTGTAAAAGTTTGGCGAGTGCGAATTTTGTGCACGGTCATGTTCAAAATGTGTACACAGAGGCCTTGAGATACTTGATAGAAAATAGGTTACGCTACGTGCAGAATTTGAAGCTGCTCGACGGGATAAGGTCACAATTTCGAATAAAAAATATTTGAACGTATATTTGCCATCAGTACTGAATAATAAAACCAGTTGACTTCATATTTTCAACCATTGGGAAGTATATTTATTAACCTAGAATGCAAACAAAATACGCGTCAAATGCTGATACTTATCTAGTCAAGGCTGATCGAATGTCCACCAGATAGCTTAGAACTGGTGGACAGTTAAAGCTGATGGACGAGATGCAAGAACATCTCGTGAAAATGCATTTGAGTCATATAAGAAAAGTGCGTCTGCTTATATTTGAAACGGATGGAATTCATTTGCTTGAATGAGCGAAAAAACCCCGAAACTGGGCCTACTCCTGTAACCTATGTAATTGGAACTTAGTTTATTTTGTCATTCGATATGATTGTCGCAAAAAAATCATTGAGAAAAACACCTGTATATTTTCTCGAACTGTCGCTTTAAATGCATGTTCTCACGATCCGATGAATTATATTCGATTGCAACATTTCGATGACACAATATATCAATTTAGTAGTTAGATCAACAAACGTCACTACTCTAGGTGTGGTCGATAAGGCCACAGAACTCAAAGTTCAACAGTTGATAATGCATCCCCTTGAAGTTGTCATGGTGTCTGGGCCTATATATTAGGTGCCAGAGGTAACGTATTTTTCTCTCGTGTTTTCCTCTCGAAATTCCTTCTCTGTGTATTTTGAACATTTCTATTTATTGGAATACCATCGCTCTACAAGTAAAAAAAATGATAGATTTTCAGTCGCTAAATTAGACAGATTACCTACTTCAGGAATGATAAACTTGTGCCCTAGCATTCATTTATATCTTCGGAAACATGTCTTCGTTTGCGAGGAGGATGATGAAAAACACTTACTGCCTGTTATGTTGACCGTATTCAATTAACTTGATAAATTTGTATCTCGCGATCACGATTCAAAATTATTATTAACCAGTTTTACGATAATTGACTTGTGCGATTATCAGGTTTTTGTACCAGGAAGTATGGTAACATATTGAATCATGGGTTGTTGAATTTTTGTGTTTAAGTCGTTCAGTACCTGTGACGTCACGGATATCCACAAATACATTGGACTGAAAGTAGCTAAGAGGTCATTATTCTATTACGTTTTCATTAGGCGTGGCACTTATTTAGCTTAATTAAACTAATTGAAATACTTTTATGCTTCAAAATAACTTTCACTTTAAGAAAAGAAAAGTATATTTGTTGCTAGAGTCCTGTTATTCAACAAATCAAACAAAGATTTTAATATCATTTTTGTGTCATATTATGTATGCTATAATTACTTTGTAGTTTGTGCACTTTGTTTACATGTTTTGCCAATATCATTTTGATAGTTGTCTGAGATTTAATATATATTTATAGGCTTTGTTTGTGCGAGAAACCTAACTTCATTATCAGATCTTCATATATAATTTTTTTATGTATAATTATTCGATCTATTCCTTGGTGTTTAATTGAGGTTATTTCAATCCCGAACTCTGTTCAGACGAAGAGCTCTTGAGCGCACACCATTGGTCAGATTTTGGTCAGCTACCTCTTTGTACTATTTGTGTTTAGGGTTCAAATCAATCCTCAGATGTCCAACTGGGCTTAATGGGTATTTATAAATCGCCGCGTTCCTACTATTTTCGTTATATGTTTTCGTCAGATATTTTTCCTCCGCCGTTTACTTTGCGGATCATAATTTTTGAAGGCCTTAGTCAATCTTCCCAAAACGTTTACAGCTCATCCGAAGTACTTTGCTACAGCTCCCTATTGTCTTTCTTTATCGAGAGTCGAAATCCAAGATGGCCACCAGCGTCCATTTTGGGAAAATCAATTTCATAATTTGAGGAAAACATTTTCGGTCGGATTTTTTTGTTGGGCCAGGAAAGTCTGTCTGGGGATATGTTGCCATTCAATCGTATTTAGCTTAAAAACACTGTGATTGTCAGGTTGAAACTATTGTTTGAATTTTTTTTTTCATTTGACATGTGTTCCACATGCAGTGACCTAATATTGTGTTACATAGCTAGGACAGGTTTGTTCTCGCTTATAATATATCAAGGTATATTTTTTTTATTGAGCACATGTCATGTCTGCCATGCTGAATACTTATTGAGATGTGCCATGAAAAAATATTGAAATTAGAAGAAATATAAATAACAATGTGATATCAACCTGATTAAATGATTGACATAGTTTTGCTATCAATTCAATGCTATTCCGATTCATTGATTTGGATATGTTTCATCCGGATCTCCCAAGCACACCCTCACACAGGTTGGATACAAATTGGTGTGATTATAGAAATTTATGGAAAAATAAAGACAAAAAATTGAAATAGAGGTTTTTCATTTCTTGTGCGCAATGTTTTTAACTAAAATCAATATTGTCCATTTAATAATTTGTGGAATAATAGTGTGGTCCGGATGAACCATGCTTGAATTATATATCTCCATATTTCAGCCAGATAATCCATAAAATATACCGGAACGTTATGACTCGCTTACCCCCCGTGATTATGTTCTATACGTTATTTAAGTTTGAAATGATTGTAGTGGCTTAAGGTAGTCCGCTCCGAACAGTGAGAGGAGGGGGTCGAAGAGGTTTTTTTTTTTTAGATAAATAACTGCATCAACATAATCTAGAGCTTCAAAATGACATATTTTATAGAGTAACTGTTCAGCATCCTAAAATTGGAAAGAAAAGAGGGGGTCACCGTATCCGTTCGCATGGAAAACACGATGCAAGATGTGAATATGTACAAAAATATGTGCAAAGATGCCATAATTTATGTCATTTTAGGTAAATGTTTGTGATTTTGATCGAATATGTAGAAAAAACGAGTATGGTGACCCCCTATTTCCTTTTCAGTGTTAGGATGTTGAACAGTTACTCTATAAAATAGGTAATTTTGAAGAGATAATATTCAAGAAATGACTTTTAAATAGTGACTCTTAGTTACCTCAATGATTGTAGCGGACTACGTTAAGGTAGTCCTCTCCAAACTGTGAGGTATGGAGGGGTCAAAGATTTTTTTGAAAATAAATATCTGTATCAACATAATCTAGAGCTTCAAAATGACATATTGCATGGAGTAACTGATCAGCATCCTAGAACTGAGAAGTAATTAGGGGGTTACCGTATCCGTTCGCATGGAAAACTTGATGCAAAATGTGAACATGGACAAAAAACGTGCAAAAATGCCAAAAAATATGTCATTTTACGTACATGTTTGTGACTTTGATCGAATATGTCGAAGAAACCAGTACATGACTGCCTATTTTCTTTTCAGTATAAGGATGCTGATGAGTTACTGTATGAAATAGGTCGCATTGAAGAGATCATATTCAAGAAATAACTTTCAAATTTTGACCCTTCGTTACCTCACTGTCTGGAGCGGACTACTTTAAAGATTTTCTGGTTTGTATCCCTGAGATCATTAGCAATCAAAGCCATTCTTCAAAACGATAGAGGATTTTTTCATTTACGTATTTGTCAAGACCATTTGAATAACATTATACAACACACTGGATGAGTATTCTCTGAAATCTGAATGATATTCAAATTTTTGGGTGGCGGATATTTGGTGAGCATTTGTGCAGTGAGCTCCCACTGTTAATACCCGTATTTAGTATCCTATGTATTCTTCGTTCGGTCCAGTTCGGAATTACAAAAGAAAATAGAAAACAATTTGGGATGCCACAAAGCCTCTAAGCTTTATTTTCTAGTTAGATACGATATGCCTAATTTTTCCCATGTTGCAGTATTCTTATGTTTTGAAAGAATGTTTTTATTGAGCTTCGGAAATGCTGCACTCAATGTACAATAACTTTACAATAACCTGTACAAAAACCTTGCAGAGCTTCGGAAATGCTGCACTCAATGTACAATAACTTTACAATAACCTGTACAAAAACCTTGAGCCTTGATTCGAAATACCGTGTCATTAACATGTTGGAGAACGGACTGATTTCATAGTTTGTAGATGAACGTTATGATATAAACTAAATTTATAATGTTTTGCAAGTACGAACAGACATCCATCAATATTTGTGTATGCCTGGCCAGAAACACTTTGTGATATTTCATAAAGCTATAATGATCATCCCAAACAAGCAAACAATTCTGAATTGAAACCGAAAAACATTTGAGGTAACCAAAAGAATCATCATACATGTACTTGACTCCCCTTCATATTCATAAAGCAAATTTAGAACAAACCTCAAATCATGTGAAGTCGATAAGCAAATTTACGATTTTAGGTAAACATAACTTTGATTTTGAGTACTCATGGTCATATGATGTCCAATTCAAGGTCATCATAAAATGCACTATGTACGACTTCTCATGAGCTCGTTATACGAACATTAGCTGTATTTGGAGCTTTGTTTGTTCAAATGCAGTTGTCACGTTGACATAATATTGCATCTCTGAACTCAAGTCATCGGGTGTTCGAGTTCAATGTCGAAAAACGCTGTCCCATATATGATTTCTTTTGTGCGTACATTTGTAATACTAAAACAAACTATGTCTTCTTCAAGTATTTAATGTCAATAAGCAAAGTTGCAATTTTTAGGACAGTATCTCAAGTTAGGGTACCAGGGTTACCTGAGGTCAAGTTCAAAGTCATCAAATTAATTCTCCCTACGTCCATTATGCTCATAATACAAAGCTAGGCTATCGAAGCTATCTTCGAGCGGTTGGTTCAGTGAAGTTGACGTACGTGTTGTGTATTTTGGGGGCATTTCAATTTGGGCCTTTCGAGCAATTCTTTCCACTTGAAAGAAATCAGTCCGCACAGTGGGACGTATTATATTGAAGTCTCCCTCTCATTGTGTCCGTACCTAAAAAGGTTAAAAATAGTGCCTGTACTGGCCAGCTGGGAAAAAATATACTTGGTTGTCACTAAATGTCTGAAATTGAAAAATCATTTGTGATGCATTAGATTTGAAGTTGCCCCAAATATATATATATTTCTTGGCTCATTCACTAGCAAGTGTCTTGCGATGCTGAAAAACTACTTGGAGCATTTGTAAATAACTTCTCCAAGAACAACGCATGTACCAAAGTTTTTGTAGTCAATTTCGTTCTTTCAACATCAGATGCATAAAAAACTATTTCTGACCACGTTTTATGATATTGGTTATTAATCAGGACTGTTGCGCCTTAGAATTCGTTATACGAAATTAAGCGCTATAAAAGTTTGATATATTATTATATATATATTATAACTGCACTGAAAATGCTGTAAATAATTTGTTATTATAAATACGTTAAATTTATGTGCATTTGATGATCATTTCGTCGAAAAACAATATTTTCGAAAATATTCAGTGCGCATTACTGACAAGAAATGGTGAGGGTAACAAACCCTCTAAAAAGCACTCACCCCAAAAATAGGATTCACAACGTCATGATACTAATCACAGTGCGCCCGTATTTCGAATATATTTATCATGTGCGCATGTGCCTTATCATAATGCACCAGTATTTGTCGCTAATTCGCCTTGATTCGACACGACGACTTGGAGTTGGTTGCTCAGTTTCCACACAATATATAAATATTTGATTTTTGTGATACATATTTGTATACTAGTTTTGAAATAAACCAGGAATATGAATATGGACCTATGACTAATTCCATCGTTAGTATTTCGTTTATATACCAGAATATGAGGAGTACTAAGCTACTAATTAATATTACGTACTCAATATGACCAAATTTCAAATCTTGGGGTAATTTATGGGTCGTAATGACACTGTTTTTGGTACTCTGTGTATCATGTTGATGACGTGATATTATATGGGATACTAGGAAGACGTAATAACCGGCTTTATGTTACTAGTAATTGATTTCACTTTTTTTTTCCATGTTACAATCACGATCTTTTTTCCTACAATGCTTCGTTTCAACCTAACTCAACATGGTTTCTTTAACTCTTATCAAGAATACTTTTTATAGTAGAATGTAGATCTGGCCTATACTATTCTTTCTTGTGCGTTTGTTTATCTGAATCTATACTTTTTTCATTGTTTTATGCAAAAAATTAGCCCAAGGGCTAAGATAGGTTACCGGACAATTTTGGTTGAAGCACTACAGGTGAGATATGACATTCAGATCAACCATTCGAGGTCATCTTCGTGAACTTCAATGTCACCATCAAGTGTGCAGCATATAACCTTGTATATGTTCAAAATACAAATACAAGGCCTATCTACAATTAAAATATAGTTGTGACGTCACACCATTGTCTGAACAGTGGATTCGTCCGCACGAATCCACCGTTTGCCCCATACGAATCCATTGGTTCACTGATGCATGTAATGTCATGTTGCACAAGTTCATAATCAGTAATCTCAAGATCATCTAATGTTGAATTTCCAACATCGTTCAGAATGTTTGCAGCATTGAATGCGACCATACTATCCACGATTTCATTTAAAAATGTGTCCAAATTATCTGCCATGTTGAAATTTAATGTCAACCAGTCGATGTCCTGTAACAGAAATGCGAGAATGTGTGTGGTATAGGTCACTGTTTCGCTGTGTTTTGAGTACAATATAATAAAACTCACCATCATCCAATGGAGCTGTCCATTGAAACACCTTCCAAGCATCAAACCCTGCTCCTTAATACTACTCGCTCACTAAATGAATGCATTTAACCCGTGTGCCACCTTTTTAATCCGTATAGAATATATAGAGGAAAGCGCGAGATATAGTACTTGGGCCGAAAACCATGTTGAGTTGAGCAATCTAAATTCACTCGGATGCTGGCTATTTATGAATACATGTAGGGGGCCTACATCTTTGTCATGCTTGACTTGCAATAGATTTAACAGAAAGAATATACATGTGTACGAGTAATCTGTTGGTCGCACTGCGATTGTAAGAGCAATATTTTAAGTCGGATAAAACATTCGAAACAATGAATTCGTTCACGAATTCACTCGCGCGTTGCGCTCGTGAATTCGTAGGCACGAATTCACTGTTTCTCGTGCTTTATCCATGACGTAATTTGTCTTTAGACAAAATTTACTAGTACACATTTCAGTCCAACAATTTTTTCAAAGGGTTTTGCCTAAAAATGACCCAAAATGGAAGGTAAATTAGTAATGCGATTTTTCCGCCGACCCGTCAAAAATTCAAAATGGCCCCCACATGGCGATTCAAGGGAAACAAAACTTATACACATCATAAAGGTACATAAGGGGAATCTTTAATCTCAAAACTGATCAGACAGTGTTTAAGAGAAGACAGACAAGGTGCAAATTTGGGCATTTTTCGACCAAAAAACGGCTCTTTTCACCTTTCAAGGTCATCCAAGGTCAAATTCAAGTTCACCACACAAGTTGCCATATATGACTTCCCATTTGAAAGTGCCAATTTCTAAGCTCTATCTTCAGGCGTTCTAGGAGTACAGTTCTGGCAGCTCCCATTATGAAGGAAAAAAGTGTCCAAATTTTTGTTCAAAGGGTAACATTTTTTTTGGTCTAGAAATAGCCCAAAATGGATAGTAATGCGATTTGAGCCGAAAATTTTTTTTTTTCGTCGACCCGTCAAAAATTCAAAATGGCCGCCATACGCAGACCGGCGATTCAAGGGCAACCAAACTTATACACATCACAGAGGTACATAAGGAAAATCTTTTGAAACAAAAATCTTAAAACTGATCAGACAGTTTTTGAGAAAATGACCGCCAAAGTTCAAAATTGAGCGTTTTTCGACAAAATTGGCCGCCATTTTGAGAAAAATTAAAAAATCGAAAACCTAAAAAATACTTCCTTTTTGAAATATTTTGAGGTATCTTTTCCCAAATTTTCAGAAAAATCGGACCGTATACTCTAAAGATAAAAATGTGGACGAACGAACGGACGGACGGACGACGGACGCAACGCGACGGCAATAGGTTATCGGACCATAGGGCCGGTAACCTAAAAACGTACATGTTTAAAGATATAAATCAATAGTCCAGATTTTAGCACACATTGTCGAAATAGCGACCTATCGTCAAGGAATTGATTGAATAGCTTGAAAAATATCTTCATTTTCATACGACATAAAGTATTTTATAAAGATATGGACATGCAATAAACAAACACTCACTTTGACGAAATTGGTTTTATTCGTATTCGTAACGTAAAACGATACAAACGAATCATAATTTCTCAATCAACATGTGAACGTTTCTGAAAGAACAAGATATAACGGAAAGCTGTAACTCCTAGCTTACAAATAGTTCTGTTCAACACTTAACAACGACCATAGTTATTCAAAGACCACGTTTCACGCCCGGGAACCCGATGTCCGTAACACACATTACACCATTGCTTCCTGCCGTTGTGTGACCCACGTTACGGACTTCAGTTTCCAAGGCATGATGTTTGCAAGTTTGCCACGAGATGTGAACAACAAGAACCTGACTGGTAAACAACCCTGTCTCACAGAGAAATGTAAAGAGATCTTAATTACCCGAAGTAAACAATGCACAATCAATACAATTATCATTATGCATGCATGTAATGTATTATTGATTTTTCAGTGCCCAGTATTGCGCAGTAAAGCGAAGGACACCGTTAAGGAACTATTGACAAATTGTCAAAACTGAATGAATGAATATGCAAATGAATATGCAAATTTTTCTTCAGCTGGAGGTAATACGTTTTCAATTGGTTCTTTGCAAGTTATAGCCATAAGTATTCAACATGCATCAATTTCTTGGCAGTGTTTTGTTTTAAATTTCATACAAAAATATTCTTAGCTTGGATATGTTATGAGCAATTTGACACATTGTGAAAAAGCAAACCACATTTGATAATATTAACAAAACTAAATATATCGGCTTTGGATATACTCAATCGTATTTCAATCGGAACCAAAAAATATGACAACTAGTTCTAATTTTTTTTTTGATTTCACAAACATTAATTATGTTCACTGTACAATCATTTCAACATAAATGCTGTCATGCAAGAAACGTAACATTCTGGTTACCAACATATGTTTTGTTATCGGTGAAATAAGTAATAAACTTGAACTCTCATAAACTTCTTACTATTACATGTACATCACTACTAGAGTCAATCACATTTCGACATTTCGTCAATCCTGTATTCCACATCAGGTATATTCTTGCTGAGATGAAATCAGTCAATCCTACCGATGAAATCCAAATGGATTCAACCTAACAAATTTACATAATCTATGTACATAGATGCTGTACATATATAGTTACAAATCGCTACTAAATTCACCAACCATCCGCTGTACAAGGACAAGTTCAAAATCAGCGTCGTATCTCGCTAAAATAAACAGATAAACACCTCTGGTAGTATTCACAACATACGTTGAATATTCAACAGTCATTAGCATAAGTGAAACGTCGATTATCATTGGTCGCTGGTCTTTCAGCAGCTGCCAAAGTCATTGGTGTACCATTTATAATGTTACACAAATACGTGTAACACTACACCCGGTATAGCACGTCTGTGGTACAAACATATACACGTTAATTTCGCAAATTCACGTGTACAGGAAGAAAAAAACATAAACTTCCGAGATCAAAGTTTACAACGCGAAGCACGGACTAGGTCCATTGCAACGCTAGAACTGTCATAACTATGTCATCGAGATAAACGATGACACCAAACGTGAATATAACATACATAGAAAATGTTTTGACCTCAACAGGCCACGTATTCTGATGGCAAATGAAGAAAGGCATTT
Source organism: Terebella lapidaria (assembly GCA_949152475.1). Lineage (NCBI taxonomy): Eukaryota > Metazoa > Annelida > Polychaeta > Terebellida > Terebellidae > Terebella > Terebella lapidaria. The sequence goes on along the minus strand of OX424570.1, from coordinate 13,305,820 downwards.
GCCAGGGATTTGTTTCACTTGAAAAACTGTCCGATTACAGACTTGACAAACACAATTCGTCGCAACGATTCTCATCCGCGATGCGACCCACAACAACGTTGTCTGCATTTTCTTCCCCTCCACTCCACCAACTCAAAGAACAAATTGAACACAGGTGTCTTTTGTACGCGGTATCCCGTGCATCACCAAATACCGCACATTTGACGCGGATCTAGTGGTCCAACTGGACAATCTAGTTCGCCTGTGTGGAGTTGTACTTGGCTCTGGCCAGTGACGTCAGAGCGAGAGCAGCACTTATCTCCTTCCAGTAAAGGTCATCTTCAGCCCTGTGATCGAAATATGAATTTAGTGAGTTGACAAGTATATTTCTTCGATATTTTAGGACACATTTTGCAGGTGAAGTGCACGCCAAATGACATTGAATGTGGTTTAATTTATCATTATTTAGCAAGGATATAATTGACATCCAGGAGTCAAGGATGAAAGGCAGAGAACATAGCATAGAATTTATATAATTGACATTCAGGAGTCAAGGATGAAAGGCAGAGAACATAGCATAAAATTTATATAATTGACATTCAGGAGTCAAGGATGAAAGGCAGAGAACATAGCATAAAATTTACTATCTTACCTGTTCTCAATATCCGGCCAGTGGCGAGAGAACTGCTCATACTGATCATACCGACCTGGAAAAAATACCATATTTTATTACATAGCTACATATTATCACAATCTTTATTAGCATTACATCCTCACGCATGATATCTCTGTATTCCACTGGATTTTGATCAAATGTTTACCGAGCAGTTCATTGCACGAAGTGATTTACGCAAACGCTGATAATATTACTGCAAATGTCAGTGCGCACCCTTCTGATGGCAAAGAATTTCATATGGATAGAAGATCACACTCTCAAGCAATGCTGATGGTACTACATACCTTCCATGTGTTCACGAGTGGGGGTACTCCGCGAAGACGATGCCGAAGACATGTACTCCTCATAGTCGTGGGAACTCAGCGAACCGGACGGGTTGCGGTGCCGTTCCTTCTCCTTGGGATCCCGCTCGGGACTCGTCAACGACTGCAGCGCGTTCTGGTACGTGTAGGAATCGTTCAAGTACCGCTGCATGATCGCGTGCTTGTACTTTGCCGGCGACTCGCCGGAATCGAGTTGCGCTTGGCTGTCGGGGGAGGGTTCCACCTGCTGTGGGTGGGGGTTAGTAGAGTCCATAGGCGTTGCCACTGGCGACGTGAGGGAAGGGACGCGGAGCTGCTCTTTGCTGGTTGCCATGGGGACGTCTGTCGCCTGGGTAGTGGGGGTGTGGGGGATGTGCGGTTGCGGCTGCTGCTGTGGTGGAGTGTCGAGAAGGTTGTGGCTATCTGGGGACATCGTGTCACCACCTGCTTTTTGTGAAAATATGAATGAAACTTGGTTACATTACCAAACTCTAGCCGAGAATTATGATCATTCCATTCATATAAATGTTAAAATGCTGATTGTTGAATGAACAATTTAATTTTAGCTGTATTTTTGGAATTGGGCATTGCATTACAAAACATTCACTACTGATGGACAATTCGCTATCAAATCAGAGAGCAGATACAGGCACTGACAATCAAAACATGGTACAAACAGTCAAACACTGACCTGACAGCCGCTCATGTCTATGGCTCTGTGGATCCACTGTCACTCCAGTAGGACCTGCCGGCGACACGGCGGTCTCCAAGTGTTGACCTCCCTCCCGTAGACGCTGCTCTTGTCCATCCTCCGCCTCCACAGCTCCACCAACCGGGGAACGGCCACCCATGACGTCATCATCCGAGGACGACCCGACGCTTAGCAGCTCCTGGTTACCCTCGACGTAATTGTTGTAAAGCTTGATCCGCTTCGCCCAAGTCATTTCCGAGCCGCGTACCGTGTTCTTGAGGCGACGTCTTGCATTTGCGAACCAGTTGGACACCTGGGTCATGGTCATCTGCGATTCGCGAGCTAACTGGAGTTTCTCGGACTTGCTTGGGTAGGGGTTGTCCCGGTGACCGTAGAGCCATTGCTTCAAAGGGCGGGTCATGTCTTGAATGGTCTGTCGTTTCTGTCGTACGCGTTCTTGTATGGGCTTCCTGTAACACACAAATGGGGAATGGTTGTTGTTAGTACGAGTGATATTATTTTATGCAAAAATGACGACCAAGCAATTGTTTGCATGTGCATGTATGTAATGTATGAAGGATTCACACCTATTATCCGGCATACCTATTATCCGGCAGTGCCATGATCGTTAACATTAATAAACATGAAATAACCAAGAATGTGCACAAGGAACACACACCAAGACGACACACTTTCTGAATCTTTGATTGTTTTATCCTATCGACGAAATTCGCCTGTGTCACACTATCTAAACGCACTGGAACCTTCCGACCGGTGCGTGCAACTGCAGCCACTGTTGCCTACTGGAAGCAAAGGGTATGAGTCACTGGGAATTTTAGATCTGCCACTTTGGAATTTCCACACCGTCAGCATACAACACACTTGTAGACAGAACCCCCCCCCCCCCTCCTCCCTGACCCGTCATACACGCTACGTATCATTACACATGTCTATATTTTGCCGTGATGTGCAAGCATTAGATCGATAAAATTGAACATGGCATTGCGCCAGACGGCAACGCGAACCATTGAGATACCTTTGTACGTGAGCAAATATGTTTATATGTGTGTACATGGGTATCACAGGTAGATAAACATATACGATGTAAAAACACGTGACATTGCTAATTATCTATCCAGTTATCTCGCCCACTTATTATCGACAGCACCTGTCATTGCCCTTATACAACCCCCCCCCCCTCCCCCTGCTCGGCTCAATATTGATATTAACAGGGTACAACAGTCATGTTGACACCACGTGTGTTAAACCGTGTCACACCCTAGTGATATCAACCCCATACCGTGTAATACTACTGAGATATTACACGTGTAGTTGTAGATACATGTTCATGAACTTAAAATATGCTAATATTCTAAGAATGGTTTATTAACTCCTTTCAGTTTAAGTTTGTTGAATTATCGTCAATATATCGACTATCTATAATATCTCTCCTATGCTTTCTGATAATACGTAATGTAATGGTGAATAAATATGTTACGTATATGTTGTATAAGAACAATAGAAGCGAACAATGTTATGGAATGGTAAAATCACTTTGTGGTTATACACGTCAATAGTGAATCACTATAATCAGAAATACATAAGAGAGAGAAATGTACAGCTTCATTGACCGGAGTTTTCTGTAAAATCACAGTTTTTAAATCAGCATTACACAAAAACTTAAACACATATTTTTGTTTTAAGAACACCTGTGTGGACCTTTATCTTCCTTCTTTCAAAAGAGGGGTGTACTGATTTTTTAGGACCAATAGTTTTCACACTATATTGAGCAGAGTTGACCCACCCTCCTACAATTTATAACACCTTTCGCCAGGCTAAAGCGTCCGTCTGACGGGGGTTCCCGGGGAACAGACACGCTCTCTGGAGTAAAGACATGAATATTCACAAAAGTCCGGCTCCAAGGTTTATTTTTAGAAGCGTGGGATCCTACATGCAAATGAGGTAGCTGAGCTGGCAGTGAGCAGTGGCTGGGTTGATAATCTCCTGACACATGTTGTAGCGAACTAACAAACAGAAGAGGGTCAGTCTGGTGGTGTAGATGCGGCTGCCGAGGTCCCAGAGCAATAAAAATGTAGCACTTGTACTGGTGTTTGGGTTTTTTTTTATCACAGAAGCAATAATTATAGAGTGTGATACAGCTTTGACACTTGCCTGAGAAAAAACAAAAGTGCGTAAACTTAATAAAGATTAGCTTTGACACTGTGATGATAAAAAACAAAGTGGCTCCTTGATTGATTTGATAATCCAGGTTTTAAACCGTTTCAGTGTGTGGGTTTATCATGTTATCTACATCTACATTTTTGTGGCTCACTGACCGCAAATAATACTTTGAAGCATATTTACTGTGCCTTCCGGGTTTGAATTCCTCCTGTTTCCTTCAGCATTCTGAAGTTATACATTCGTCAGGAAGTTTCTGCATTCGTGCGAGTTTTGATTTTTGGATATATATACACACGTATTTATTTTATGTGTTTTACATTTTGTTTATTTGATGAAAAGTGAAGAAATGGAAAATATTTCTTGGAATGGCTTCATCTTCAGTTCAAAGTCAGACTGAAACAGGACTAAAGTCAGACCTCAAAGCTGTAGAAAATAATATATTTTTAGGATACAAACATTTGCAAGTGCGACATCTATTCTTTGGGAAAAAAAGCCAAGGACAATCACTGGAAGTTTCCCGTAAAAAAGCCGACATTCCACGAGAGAAAGGGGGCCCGATTACAATAGCAAAAATTTTAGTATTTGACACTGGTGTTGCCGAATTTTCCGTGGCCGGTGATGTGGAAGAAACTTTTATTGCATATTCCGCCGAGAATGATGAAGCAATTTCATTGAGCAACATTTTTCGTGAAAACTTAGATAAACTATCAAATGACTTTGTTTTTTGCTGTGGGATTGATGAGAAGGACGTAAGAACCTGTTGCCCTGGTATTGGCTATGGAGGAAAACGGATTGTGCAAAAACAATATCCTTTCACTAGACTAGTGTCCAACAACTGTTTGGGATGGTTTCGCTTGCGAACAAAAAGCAGTTTACGTGAACGTGAAGACGCCGAAACATGCAGTTTACCTTGTCCTCAGTGCAACAAAGTATACCGACAATTACGTTTTGAATCAAAGAAATTTCAGGCTGATATCGTGACCACAAGGAAACGTCGTGTGCAGCCGGACTCGCATTATCCAGTGTCACTGCTGAGTCCCGCAAGCAAGAAAAGACGCTTTCATAATTTGCGGGCGGAAAAATTAAGGACAAATTTGAAAATAAAACACCTACTACATAAGTTAGAGAAGTACAACTTGGAATTGTGTGATGAACAAAGTCAAGAGTTCAGCCAATTTCTCAACCAAGTGAAGGACAGTGACTTGGATCAGATTTGCGAGGAAGTTTCAGAAAGCAGTAACAAAGATATTTCGGATACTCTTCGCGCAGCTTTTGAAGCCGACCAGACACGCAACAGTAAGTTGAGTCATGCATTACTAGCTTTAATCAGAAATACATCTCTCTTATGTATTTCTGCTTTAATTCAATTGATCCTGTGGCCCATGCATGTTTTCACTGCCCCTGAGATCGATAAATGACGAGGTTACTTTCAAGTTTCATGGGCATAAGTAACCGTATATTCATATTTCCTCTTTACCATGTTTAAATGGTCTACTGATTTTGCCTTGGGGTCTATATTTGGCTTTCATAGGTTTTATCATAACTGGGCAATATTTTAGGAAGAATATATGCATGTTACCTGAAATACGTATACCATATTGGTTTCAATAGTAGTACATGCCCTAAAAGTAGAACGCTCTCTTTTTTCTAAAATTTTTTTTCGATTTTTGTAACTTTGTACTTCACATAATATCTTCTCAATAAAATCTTGGAATGTTCCAATCCACATATTTATGTTATGTGAATCATAATCAATGTTATTGAAGGCTCTAGGTGTATTATTCAGTGATTTTCCTAAATTTGACCTCAATTAAATTTCACTTCATTTTTGTGTGCGCTGCTACAGGAGGTCTTGCTTTGGCAGGCCCAGCTAATATTAGGACCAAAACGATAGATGAATTTATTATATTGGGGATCAATTTGAAGAGATACTTTAAATTTCAAAATAAAACTTTATTGAGTAATTTATGATGATGCTTCAATTCTGAATTACAGAGAATGGAAATGCAGGGAATCGATGGAGTATGACCACATACCGCATTGGTGAGTTTTAAAAATACGTACTATTATATGTTAGTATCATACAAATTTATTTTAATAGAGTCACTGCCTTGTCACTGCCCGTGAGCACCTACGAATACTAGGTTTTTGGACTTTATCCTTTACAGCTCTGTCTATATACTCCCGAAGTCCTGCTGCTTATGATGCTCTTAGGAGTTGGAGTATATTCCAATTACCCAGTAAAAGCTCGTTAAAACAGTTTACCACCACCTTACTCCATGGCCGAGGACCCTACTATGATTTTTTGGCTGACCAGAGAAAGCGGTATTTGGCTTTCACAGACGAAACAGTAGAGAAAGGCAAGGCCAAACCACTGTGTGAAGGTGTCCTCATCTTGGATGAGGTAAAAGTGGTAGGGAAAGTGGCTTGGAATTCCAAGTCGGGAAAGCTGTGTGGGGTGATCATGGAGGAGGGGGAATATGCTTCACTGGTGGACATCTATGATGACCTGAACGCGACCGACGATGTGCCAAAGCCAGCGGAGTATTTTCTCCAGTTTCTCTGGCGCGACTTGACATCAAATTTCGATGTAATCGGTCCCCACTATTCCACACATAGCACCATGGACAGTACTTTCCTGCACACCTGCCTCATGGACGCCCTAGGAGCATTCCAAGCATACAGTTTCAAAGTGAGTGTATATTGACTGTCATTTTTTTTACAAGATTAAATATACTGAAGGATCTACACGCATTCTTATAATTTACAAGTTGCAAGATAAATGCTATGACAATTGATGACCTGCCCACACAATCGCCATTGTCCACCTTTTAATATCACTACAAAGGCACATGTACTCGTGCAATGAGGATTGTGATTCTAGGGGTCCTTTGCAGGTTTCAGCTCTTGTTATGGATGGAGCCAGTTCTAACTTGACCCTCGCTAAGGTCCTGACCGGAGCCGGGAAAGGTGCATATGGATTCGCAAAGGACGCCACTGATCCACATGAAGTGAAGCCCTGGTTCAGGAATCCCCACCATCCTGATGGGCTCATCCATATCCTGATTTGCCCAACACACCAGGTACATATACTAGTAATATATTCCATTTCATTTGACTGGATCTGGCTGAAACAAAAATTGTTAATTCCCATATAATTTATGTCATTTGTCCTCCAAATACAACAATATTATTGAAAATAAGTTATTTGAGCGAACATATTACTCTATCAGATATGTACAGTGAATTGGGTATTATTACACCAGTGTTCTTGTTTTCAGATGAAGAACCTCATCAATCAATTGTGGGCGTCTAATGACAATCGACCAAAATCGTTTGTTACCGGAGATGGGAAGACCAGGTTTGGCTGGAAAAGCATTTCAGACATGTGGGAGCGTGAGAAGGTCAGGAGGGACAACAACCAAGTTAGACTGGTGCCTGACTTAATTCAGTCCTACATAGAACGAGATGCTTGGACAAAGCTAAATGTCAAACCTGCCAAAGTAATGCAGGTAAGCCGAAATCTGGTATGGTATTATGTATTTTGTCCTGTACAATGGTTGGATGTCAAGATTTCGTTAGAATATATTGAAAGCTGATCACTCTGAGAGGCATTTGATTCGAATTTGCATCAGCATTTAACCTGATCATGACTGTGGTGCTGACTGACTCTTCATGTTTTCAGCAACAGCCTGTGTTGGCTGAGCTATACAGCTACGCCAATCCTGACGGGACTGAACCACCGGAAGACAAGGACCAGGTCATGGCGACCCGTCAGTACTTACAAGCTGTGCATGACATGTTTGAGAAGGGGTTTCTCAACAGCCTTCCCTATGGTCAGTCCAGGATCCGGGACTTGCAAAGCCCTGTGCTGTCATCCATTCGGACAGGATTTGCGTACTTCAAAACATGGTGCAACCAACTGCGTCATCAATGTAAGTTCAAACAAAAAAAATAACAAATTTTCTACGCATGTGCAAATTAATTACTGATGAATCAATGCTGAAAATCAAATTGTGATAACATAAAATTGGATTAAATAAAAGTAAAAATCTGTACCTCTCTGCATCAGTGATCCATGCAATATTGTCGAGTTACAATCTATATGCATGGATGTGCACCAATGCACTGTCATCGGACGTTATAGATCTCTGCATTTAGTTAATTCATCAGGTTTACTTTCAATCCAGATCCTGACATCAAAATGACTTGGTCCCAAGAAAAGCGCTTCATATCTTGGCAGGTATGTCATACACGTAATCAAAGATACAAATATGATATAGGAGAGATGTATTTTTTTGCATAAACTTTAATCAATGATCCTCAAATATGCAATAGTATGCTGTATGTATTTTCAGATACGTAATTCTGACATACACTGTAATTTACACGGTGTCACAACCAATGTACACAAATCAGCGATAATTTGAAAATTCAATGATCACGATGCCAATGCTTTTTGCAGACTTACGACCTGCTACGTCTTTGCGTCTATTCTTTTGAGCACTTCTGCCAACACTTCCTGCAAATCCACGAGGGATATTACCTTGTTCCCTTGAAGCTGAATGGCAGTGCAGTTGAAACGTTATTCAGCCAATTCAAATATACATCAGGTACACATAGGTTGAATTTATCAGGTCACCAATAATAATGTGATTAGTTAAAACACTAGGAGGCGTAGAAGAATGTGCAACATAATTTTTTTTATTTACCCACTCACTCACTCATAGGTCCACCAAATTACAAACAACTGAAAGTGTGGACATGATGACAAATTAGTTCCATTCCATGCGTACTTAATGTTGATATTGTACTATTTCAGGTGGCAAATTGACATCACTGAATTACGCAGCAGCTAAACGATCAATCATGCTTCGCCGAGACATCCATGGTAATCATCCGTCCGGGAAGCATGGCCGAGATATGGACCTATACACACACAACGTTGGGTTACGGCGCGGAAGGCCAGGTCCGGAAAAGGGAGCTGCTCGGTCACTATCGTACTCCAAAAGCCAGAACACTGGCGGGACAAGTCAATGAGACAGTCACCTTTTATCCCTTCTTGTGCTTTTTAGCAGGTTTGCCTGCTCTTTGAGTCTTGACTCCAACAACATGTGTGAGTTTTTCTCTTAGGGTGCCACCACCCTTCGAACGATGACCTTTTTGCTCAGCGCTGCGTTCTGTGCCACCTTTTATGAACCCCCCGATTCTGGCATGGACATACTTTCGAATGAAGGTGGAAATGACTGTCTTGGTTGCCTCTGATGTGACGAGCTCTGTTTTGAAGTGGCACATGAACATGTCCAACAAATGTGGTAGTTTTTCAACACTTTTCCTGGCCATCTAAAAGATAATCATTCAAATGCTCTATTACAACACTGAAATACATATAAAAAACAAATAATTTTTCCACTAAAATATTATATTATCAATATGTATATGTGTGTGATTATGTACGTGACACTATTCTGACATATGTATATCTACTCACTGTAACAATGTGTTTTCCACGTCTGCCGATATTCGCAAATTCTTGTCGGAGGCATTTGTCAAGGCACCTCAATGCCGGCAAGAAATCTCTGCGCAAAATATACAGTCCACCCTCATCTCGACAAGCTTGCTCAACTGGTACAAATGTTGACCTCTTATCGCAGACTATCATTTGTGCCAAAGGTTTCAATAAAATCCCGTATTTCGCTCGATTTCGCCTGTAAAGACGAAACATTTGGCCGACACATGCACTGCCGAGGACCAATAGTCCAGAATCTGATTGTTCTTGTATTTGTTTGAGTGGCAGACTGCTGATACCAGTGTCTTTCTCGAGGAAAACAAATGCATATTTCCCTACTGCTTGCAACAGTGTGCACAAATGATGAGTTCCATTTTCATTACTGTCAACCAAATCGGAGTATTCTGGACTGGCAGATAAATCCGTCAGGAAATTTGTCCATTCGATTTGTTTGGAAAGTGCTTGATCTTGTTTCTTGAATTTTCTGCAGAGTTCGGTATGCTTGACACAAAGCTTCTCACAAAGAGGTTTAACATTTGATTTCAGATGCAACCAGATGTGTTCACGACTTGAAAAACAGTTTATATGTCCTTCTGATTCAGTATTTTGAATAATATATTGTTCCATTGTTCATGTTGTTATATGGTCAGCTGCACCAGAAAAACATATACACATAATAAATTCATGATAACTCAACATTTTTGCCTCCTGTATTTTTTCCACAAATGTGCTCAAGGTAGATACAGTTAACTGAAAGCCTGTTTTTGAAGAATGATCAGTCTAGCCCCGTCATACTTCATCTCACTTTTTCGAGTTTATAACAGCCGAATGTATTTCTGTTAACATGGTACTACTGCCAGAGCTCTAATGAAAAAACAAAACAAAAAAACTATAAAGGGGTCTGACAGCAATAAATCTGTCAAAAACCGGATGAGACACTGTGGTGGCATTTAGCGGGAAAGAGGGTTCATACATGTAGTTAAGAACAACAATTTGTGTACTATAAACTTCCTTCACAACAGCACGCGGTCACAACACCTACCAGCGTCAGCACCGGCCCCCCCCTCCCCCCCCCCCCCCCACCTACCTACCTCTCAAAATATCACCGCTCCTTGCCCGCCGGGATTACGATCAAACCCACCACTGATCTGATCCCCCACAGGCCACAGGGGGTCAGAATGGAGAGGGGAGGTTGGCTGCTGTAAACACTGCCGCGTGTATAAACACAAGCACATGCAGAATATGCAAATGAGCACCAGTGCTGTCTCCTACCGGGGATAGACAGAACTGATGCAGTGTCAGACGGATACCACGGGCAGGCAGAAAAAATGTGTTTTGGGCAGATAGGGGGTGCATATGCTGCCATCTGGTGACTGCTTTTCTAAATACATTTAACTGACTTAAACACTGATCGAATAAGTACACTTCAAGCTTTCAATAGATAGTCCAAACATGCAAATCGGACTGTGGGATGCCGAGTTACAGTGCAGTAAAGATCAGTCATTTCAGCATTATCAGCGCAACAGAGCTGTACATTTCTCTCTCTTATGTATTTCTGCTATAATTTAAATGGCAGGCATGTTTTTGGTACATTGTAGCATCCTGTATATTGCTTCGAGTATATGAGGTTACACGGAACATTAATTGACCAGACAAGTTTTTTTTCCACTAGAACGACATCAAAAAACAATAGGGAAACACGATACAATAGTCATATATTCAGTGCACTCATCATTTTAATTCACATAACGTTACGTACCCAGTTCTAACTGTTACAACAACGTGCTCAAAATGTCATAAAAGTTGTACATGCACAGAGTCTATATGGTAATTTATGGCGAGTAGTGTGAGCTCCAGTGATGTTATCTACATAGAAGTATATATGTACACGTGGTATGTATCACTGATAACTAATGCACAATCACTTTATTTTCACAAGTCTTAGCTGAGAAAACTGGTGGAGGCAGGTGTCGCAAAATGGCTTTATTCACATGAATAATTCAACTCGTTCATTACAGACGAAACTCGAACTATCTTGCACGCTGCAGCGGGTTCAAACTACCGTACTCACATCACAATTCAACAAAAAAAATGTAATGGCGGAAGGTGAATGCATAATTTCCGCGATTTCAACAGGTAACACGCAGTCACTACTTTTGGACGTTTTCCCATGGTCTACTGCCTGCGAGACTCAGAGACAGCGACAGATGTTCGCATCGTAAAGTTGCTGAGGTCAACTCATTGGCCCATGTCGCTCACTCACTCCACTCGGTTGGAGCACGCTAGAGGCATTCCTTTCTTTCTGTTCCTCCCGACATGACACGACTTGCCAGGAATAAATGATCATGTCTTTGCCGTACATGACATTGTGTGTCATGTCTTGAACGTGTGTCGTAATTTTTGTGCAACTTTGTGAGGTGACTTCAACGCTCTTTTTTCCCTATTATCTTTGTTACATTTTCACCTGGTAAATATGATGTATTTATTTACGAATTGAGTTAATATTGTTTCAAGTAGTTGAGTGTCTGTCAGTGATTGAATAACTATTCAAATACGATTAAGCTAGAGAATGCACATTATCTGCTGCATTATTTTTGTAACAAACTTTTAATATTTGTAATTACTATCATTGTTGCATATATCATGCATATTGCATTTTATTTTGTATGTATTGTGACATTTTTTTCCTTATTTCACTATTTCAATAGCGATAAATTACCACTCAAACTATATAAAACTATGTCATGCAAGTATGTAAACCTACTCGTAACACATTTCATTATCTGTTTAGACATATAGCAAGACACGAGGTCCAACACAATCATCGTACAGTGAAAAACCTGTTCCTTCATGTAGACATAGTATTACATTACCAAGCCTCCCCCCCTTCCCCCCCACACTTTTGTATATATATATGACAAGACAACGTGGTTATCACCTGCTTACGTACCCAGCCAAGCGTGTCGCCCTGTTATCATAGTAAATACCGACCTAACAACGACGGGATGTAGGTACGTATTAGGGATCAGTGTAAGTTCACTTCCTGTGCTTTCAGACTTTGTATATATGTAGTGATTTGATAATGAGGGGTTGCGCCTTCCACCCCCCCCCCTCCTCTCACAAAGACTGAACAAATTATTTCACATTCGTGACTGGTACAAACATGTGACACCATAAAAGTGTGAACAATATACACTTTATGTAAAGGAGTGATCATGCTAAAATATACTACGCGTAGTATATATATATTCCAATAGGGGTTTGTTGTTTTCTGTGGTCTCCTAAATGTACGATACGATGAGTAAATTTAGCCACAAAAGACAGATACGGTAAAAACAAGTCTAAAGTCCATTTACATTTTACGGTATACGTGTTCTTGTGTGCGGATGAGTAAACAAGTGTTGTTCATACATGTAGTACGGAAAAAACATGATGTCACTTTGTGTCATCACCCCAGACCCCCCCCCCCCCCCGATAAATAATGTATCAACAATACAAAGCTGATGTCATTGGGTCGAAATTTTCCAATATCAAACATTTCCATCAAGAAATGTTAAAACACATGCTTGTAATAAACCTGTTGCCTCCGAATTTGTTACGATTGACGGGCCTAATATCGATAGGTGATTAGCATATCTATACGTATTCCTTTTGATGTGTGAATCGTGAAATTATACGACGAATCTGGGCGTGGGGGAGAGGAGGATAAGGTTGTATGGTAGCAAGTGATTATCGGGTGGAACAGATCGTGAACAGATAGGCCATGTGTGTCTCTGAAAAGAACGACAGCTGTAGGTATGAATAATGTACAACAGGTGTCTGGCTGGCTGAAATGGAAATTATTTTCAAAAGCAGCGATTTCTATCGACGCAAAATATAATCGCTGACATGCAATATTCCAACACACATGTACTAAAACAGGTGCTCACCAAGCAGGTATGCAGGATTTTGTGCCTGTTGTGTCGCCAAAAAGCCAATTTTCAACTTAATTTTTATTCCTTTCGTAGAAAGCGCACACCTACCTGTTGATTTGATGTGGAATTATAGTCCGTTCCAAAAATAATAAGCCCCACGTATAATGCGAAATAATCAGCTATTGTGCTTTATAATGACAAACGGCTACCCGATACGTCCCGGGTTTAATATCAAGGTATGGCCCGGAGACTAATGTGTTCATTGCACTCGTCTGGAAGGGGGGGGGGGGGGGGGGGGGGGGAGGTAGGATTGTCCTTAGTTGTTAATCAAAAAAAAGTTTATGAGGTAGACCTGGTTTGACTTTCACCTGCTAACTTGTCAGTCACTCAGTGACGGATGTTGATATCTATTACCTGTTATCATAAGTAAAATCCTCGCCGCAATCCCCTCCGATATTAGCATCTTTGTTGTCGCTAGATCCAGGGCTCGACTCGGCAGCCTTTGTCCCAGAAGTGGCGAGATCCACTGGGGAGGGGTCTGTATCCATGGCGACGGTTTCCGGGGGTGGGGCGCTTGTTGGCCGGTCATTTTCCGCATGCTGGGGTGTCCCGTTCGCGGCTGTCGGGAGAGGCGTAGTCGGTAAACCTGGGAACAGTCCTGGGGTCGCACCTGGGAAAAGTCCCAGGGGTGGAGGAAAGGCGCCGCTCGGGGGTGGGGGGAGGTATCCTAACAACCCCATAGCTTGTAGCTGTGCGAGACCCATAGACATTGCCATCTGAGGTAGGAAAGGTGCGGGTGGGGGCGATTTGTCGCTCGGTCCATCTGGAGCCGGACTCACCGGTGACACAGGCCCCATGACAACGTGTTGCTAGGAAAATCCGATGTCTTGCGTTCTTTGTTGAAGCTACAGGTCGCAGACAACTTCTGGAATGTGTTTCTTTGTTCGCAATCCAACGAGCTATCTTTCCCGACGAACCACGTGTAACTGTACTCCAAAGAAATGATCCAGAAATTATCGTTTCCGTATATCGTTCGGCTAGCCTACCGTTTCCAAGTTACAGGATAATGTTGTTCGTAAATCCACACACACAAAATGAAAACAATTATGTTCGAAATTCGTGACTTTCGCTCAAAACACTGGGTTGTCCAATGTCCAACTCATCCACGTTTTTCATCTGTGTCCGATTTCTTTGTCATGTTTTTCTTCTTCACGCGTTTGCGTTCCGTATGTTTGCTTCAGCTCCCTACACCGAACTGTTGTTGGAATGTTTTCTGTCGCTCTCGTACATGTAACATGTGCACCAGCGAACAGCGCACATGTAGCCAGCTCCATGCGGGCTTGTCGGGTGAGGTGGGGGGGGGGGGGGGTGATCGCTCCCGGTACACTCACGGGCCCCTGCCTGTCTTGTCTGACACGCCAGCACGACCATACAAAGGGCTCCTGAGTTACTAGACCGGTCAATACTCTCTCGCTGGTGTAGCTAGGTTACCTGGGCAGGCGCTTGTGGGGGGTGCAGCCACCTGATACAGGGGGTGTAGGGGGGGGGGGGGCTGTCTATCTCCAGTGAGTGCAGGTGCGACGCGCTTATGCTTGTTTACTACACACAAAGTAGTACTGCGCAGCATTCAGCATTCACGACCCACAAGTACATGGTTGAGTTCTTTACATGTTCATGTTCGAGATACATGTAAGCGTGGTTTTCGAGTGTTTGTTTCCCCGATCGACGTGGCCAGGCAAGCGTAGATTTGTCTGGTCTACACGTAGAATCTATCCATGTAGCCTGCCGTACTGGGGGTGAACGTGTCTAGTTCCAAGGAAGCAAATGACTGAGACACGCACACGGAGCAACAGTCATACACCAAAGAGATTCGTTGTTAGTCCTACTATTGCCCGACTCTGAGTCATGATTTTTTGCGGTTTTCGCAGAATAAGCCACGCTTCTTTCTCTCTTTCCTATCTCCCTCTCTCTCTCTCCAGTTTTTTTACGCCTCGCGACGACTGCCAACTCATGCTTTATATCGATTCACACGCGGCTATACTTTGGTCTTTGTTCACCCTTTCTGTGAGTGCACCGTGCGATAATCTCTCTGTATTACACCCCCCCCCCCCCTCCCCCAGTATTGGAACATGCCCTTGTACATTACATGAGTGCAATATGCACGATTTGATTATCTCGTTCTTGGCAAAGAATTTGTTTACGAATATTTTTACGTAGCTGGTATTTTGGACTATAAACATCATGTTCATAACAACAATTTCCATGTATACACACTACACAATATGGGTGTGTATAGCTTTTGTCCAAATAACACAGTAGCCTGAACAGGTCTTTGTTTACTTGATTATAAGTAGTTAGAAGCATTGTCTAGGTAATTAGCACTGATCGCGCTTAATTAGTTTTTGGGGCCACCCATGATGACGTTTCGAGTCGATTACGTAATATGTCTGCCAGTAGCCGAGTGAATACTGCAAATACCTATAGTACACAAACAGTGGGGAAAAACAAAGTTTTCTTTGATTTAAACAGAAAAGGAAAAATGTGTGAAAAAGGTGGATCTATACACTAAACATGTTTTAGCGAACAGTCTTGTTTTTCTTGTGTCTGGACAGAATAGTTTTCAAATGCAGGTCCTTTGTTATTCCACGTTTGTTTTTAGACCCACGAAGCAAATCGCCCTGCCTGTACCGTCACGTTGGTTTGCATTGCGTTTATCTTTGCTTTTTTTTTTTAAACAAAAAACTCAAATGTGAACTGGTGTACCGATCGAGTCGATAATGATAACAAAGTATCAGAAACCCATAGTTTCTGAAAGTATGGAAATGCGCGGGTATTTGCATGATGTTTCTGCATGCATCATATAGGCGTGTATATAAGACATTATTCATGCACATCAAAATGCAATAACATGCAGGTGAGCCCACAAGTATGTTTAGATTTGTATAGGGAATGCTTGACTGAAAAAAAACGTGGTTAGTTTCCAGACGTGAATAGACGTAGGCCTACGTATACGTTCTTCGACTGAGCCCTGGTATTAGCTCTAAGTGCCATTATATCTCGACTAGCTATAATGTCCTGTCTAGTTTCATGGTCTATCAGGGAAAATAGTCAGTGCATGTAGTGACAGAAAATAAACAGGAGCTTGCAGGGTGGGTGCGATCAATATTCCGCTTTGACAGTACGTCAAGTTGACGGGGGTCTTTGTTTGTGGAAAGTTGGAAACGTCACATCAAACCACGTGTTTTGTTAACATCCGGGCCCCGCGGGGGGAACACAGTCACGTGGTTTCACCGTAATGTCGCGCATTGAGCGGCGTGTTTGTTAGCGCACTTGTTTGACAAAGGGGTCAGACTCTCCGTGTGATTGCATTGCGTGGATAGGGGTATGCAGGTAGTCTGTGTTAAAGTGGCAGGCATTTTCATGAGGACAAGCTGTATGGTGTTATTGAAATACCTGGAAGGTTTCTCCACGTGTTGTGTGAACAGGGAACGAGTTTAGACATGCGCGTGATCGCCTTTGTCAATTTTTATATGGCTATAGCTTGTATTTACTACTAACCGTGTCGATCAAAATCTATCATCAGGTTTGTTTGCCTGTGACTGTCATTTCCAGACAACTACTCAGCGTTGTCATACGTTAGTTCCACTCGGTGTGTTCTATTTAACAGCATTTTACATGAATATATACATGTACTCTGATGCCACATTTGACATATCCCCCCCCCCCCCCCACCGCGAGTTATCTCTTCAGTTCAGTCAAGCTTAGAAGCCACCTGCCTACATCCAACACACAAAGAGATTCCGACCTGGATATATGTCCTGACGTGCTAATGTTTGTAGTACAAAGGTATGACTGCGATAAAAAAAATGATATGACTTGCGATAAAAGCCTGTCACCATATGTTCAGGTACAGTCATATCTGTAGATAACATATCTAACATGTGGGGGTATTCGTATAGGCGTATGAGAATGCAACTGGGTTACGATGTGTTGAGCCGTGTGAAAGATTGGAAAAAGTTTTTTCGTGACTTGGTTACCCTTCAAATGCACATATCACAAAGGCACAAGGTGAATGACATGCATTACAATATTATACGTGTTCATTCATATTGAGCTACTTCGTCATATGCACGTGACATATACACACATTTCATAGATATTCCATATCAGTGTGATCGGGAACCTTTTTTCTGAATCGTGTAAAATTGGTCCATTCTAGGGTCCTTATAAATTGTACACGGGGTCAAACTGAAAAGTTACAAACTTGTTGCGTTCTGTTGAATGAGGAATTCTTCAATGTTTTGATTCCTTTCTCGTGTATGATCATCGTTTGTGGAAATTGCTTGTAACACAGGTAGTCACGCTTCTACCGAAAAAAGGATGAAAAATCATTGTTTTCGTTTCAATTAGACTATTTTAATGTTCTCTAGATTAGAAAAAGTACATATTATTGTGTGAGTTTTTTTTGTATTATCTATACTTCCTTTCTGAATTGGCAGGAAGATGTTCGTCTCTTTATGTAATTTTATGTATGAATAGCTTGTCTCCGTTTTCATGTAGAATATTCCGGCGCGTCTTCGGTTTATCATAACGTGTCACAAATCCCTTGCGTGCTAAGAAGATCAATATCATAACGTTCAACGAAAAATACTCAGCAATATTTACTGGTGGTTAAAAATTTGGCTATCACCGAATGCATTATGATATTCTGGAAAATTTTAGTTTTCTTGTGAAGAAATATTTAGGGATGATGCAATTTCAGTTCGACAGGACGATAATTCATATATAGAAACACCGGAGAGTCTGAATGATGCAATAAGTGAAAAGTGTTGCACAGACATGCGAGCAATGTCACTGTCCCTGATGCAACCAGGAACGGGATCAAACAATCCCAGAACCGAATAATCCTCGAATTTTGCATGAATAGAAAAAGTAGCAGGTATAATACCAGTAAAGTTATGAACCAGCTAATTAGGCTCTGTTTTTTTTTTTTTTTTTTTTTCTTCCGCCGTTTGGTTTCCGGACGATAACTTTAGTTTGCCTTGATGTATCTTTACCAAATTTTCACCACTGGTCAGAAATGATATGTGGAAGAACCCTATTGTTTTTGAGCCGGATCCGAGGTCCGTGAGGTCCATGAGGATGAAATCAAGGTTGATTTTTTGACACTTGGTTTCCGGATGATAACTCAAAAAGTATTTATGCCATGGCTGCAAATCATTGCATAGAGGTTCATATTCCACCAGGGAAGAACCCTATTGATTTTGGGATCAATCCGTCAAACGACCTTCAACCTAGAGCTTGAAAGAATTTTTGCTGATTCATTGCTTGAATGCCTTGTGATATGTCCAGCAGACAATCCCACTGACCGATTATCTATACATGTCCAGCAAACAGTAAACTTGCCTATCAGACGGCCACTGATCTACACAACCTGTAGTTAAATACATCAACTGCAGTCAGTTCAGTAAGTGATAAGGCAATACCCCCTCTCCCTCCCCCACCTCCACTGTCAGCCAGTCTAATCTGCATATAAATGTAGCAATGTATCAGTGACTTGTATGCACTGCCCCTCCCCCCGCCCTCTCCTGTCCCCTCACCCCAGTTTACTATACTAACACCAACAGGTTGGAACAATGCCCTCCTTCCCTTTCTAAAGAAAACAATAGGTGGTTATATAATGATGACCCAAACTGAAGATAACAGCTTTGAAGGTCTGCCTGGGCCTTGGTTGCCAGTCAAATGTTCAATGTATTCAGTTAAAACAGCACTGTGTGTTTATCTGGATGAAACTACATGCATTGTTTTGTTTTCTAGCTGTATTTCACATGCAGTGACCAAATTATCATTGTTTTGTTTTCTAGCTGTATTTCACATGCAATGACCAAATTATCATTGTTTTACTTAGCCAGAACCCAGAATAATTTCCTTTTTGCTTGTATTATGAATGTCTGTCATGTCTGTACATTTAATACCTATTGAGATTAAAATAAATCTCAATATTTCTCAATAGAAATATGATTAAAACAAATATATAATTAAAATGTACTATCAACATGACAGGCGATTCTTTAAAAGCATGTTTCTGAAGAATATTATGGAAGCCAGGAACACACTGAATAAGTATACTCTGATGGCAAATATCTGATGGACATTTGTCTAGTGAGCAACTGCTATAATTTGAACTCTCACTCCCACCTGTGTTCAATAATCCTGGTACATGTATTATAATAACAGTCAAGTTTCACCATTAGAAAAGAAAAGACAAATTGGGGGATGCCACAAAGCCTATAGGCTTTTATGTCTAGTTTTCCATGTAATTGGTTAATAAAACCGGTTTTATGTATATCATAAATATATTTACTATGTGTATTTTGATCAAGCTGGATATATGGGCAGATAGGTGAATGACAGTCCTGACTGTATTCATTTCAAAACTTTCAATGTACACATATTTTATTTATTCATACAAACCTGTTAGATCGGTCCCGTAGATTCAACGACAGCGCGCGTTCTTTGTTTTGCTCGTCAGCGCCCCGCAGCGAACGGTATGTATCGAACGCCGATCTCCGTAGAATGGCGCCACCATCGCTCCCAGGCCACGCCTTCGGCGCCTCGTTTGATCCGCCTTCGGTATCCGTGTCGCCCTCTGTGACAGAACGCGAACCGGAAATGACGCTGGTGCCGGAAGTCCATTCGTCTCCAGTCAAGTTACTATTATCGTAATCTGACATGTTATCGTTCTCGGGCGAATCTGGCGCCGTGCATGTCGGGAACATGTTGATCGGGCGTTGACCTTCAGTGAGAAGACCGTGCAGCGTCACCGAAGTTTTCTCCATTTTTTTCCCCTAGTTTTCGTCGGGTCCTCTTGCTGTTTTTTGTTGAAAATAAAACTCTGGCACGCAGCTGGGCACCGAATATTATTAGCCAAGACCGGTCGAAGGTGCTTTTGTTGCAAAAGCGAGCTCCACACAGACTCTCTACATAAAACTTTGTGATATATCCAGTAGGTTGCAGGGGCGCGGTTCCTTGCAGCCACGCGATCAGCGCCAAAACAAACGTATCCCGGCGTTTGGTGCGGGAAGGAAACAATATCCCCAATATGGACCAGCTGGTTTAGGAACTGTCCAAAGTATGGAGTTCATCCGTATTCAGTCACAAAATCAACGTTCTCAACCCGTCTCCTACACTTCTTTGTCATATTCTCGAGGCGATTGGGGTTTTTTTTCGACGAACGTACAAGACTTGTTCCAGCTCAAATGCTTCTCGTTGTGAAGTTCAACGCACAAGGTTATTCCGCTTATAACAAAATCATTCTCTGAATCAATTGATATTAACTGATTTGGATCCGGTCATCCTTATTTTTGAGATGCTCAATTGACGAAACTTGAAGCCTCTGTAGGGGTACGGGGCTGCTCCTAGCTTAGGACTGCAGTCTCAGAGGCTTTCCGTTGCTTGGCAACGGGCAAATTTCCTGGAATATCGCCGGTCACACCTGAAAATATAGATCAAAACACATAGATATAACCAGAAATACATAAGAGAGACTCTCTTATGTATTTCTGATATAACATGTGTGCTCAACCTGCCCATGTGCATATATTATTCAGAGGTTAAATGGTGAGTTGATAAATGAAATAAAACACAAATATACACATGAAAGAAACTTTTTTTTGTCTGGTTATTTTCGACGTGTCATGAGTTTTTACTGAAAGGGTCTAACATAGAGAAAACGAAGGTGATATATATGTAGCTTGCTCGTTCAATGGTCGTGAGTATTTTTTTTTTCCTGTCAAGGGTAAACTGGTGTACGGCTATTTTTGCCAACAATTCGCATAGTCATGGCCAATACTCACTGATAAAACGTATGCACCCTGGAATAATAACATGTTTTATGTGTGGCGTGCTGAACTGGTACATTCATTGTATAGGCAACTTGAACGATGGCAAAAGTTTCAGAGGAGAAAAAATGGTAACAATATTCTCCGTTGTTTGTGGCGAGGACGTTGTCGATTTTTGTGCATAATTCAAGTGGTTTGACAAATAGAAAAGGCGTAGTTCTAGTAGGCTGGAATTCAAAACATACACGACAAAGCTCAACAAGACGCGGTGAATAGTTCTTTCTACACAATGATTTTATTTTCATCCAAAAAACAGCGCATATTTTCAGCAATATGTATAAACAATTGCAGGCAGTGGTCTCGAGTATAACGCATAGACGGGTTGACTTTCGGCAAATTTTGACAGACGTTTATCAACCATATCATATTTAATTACGTGCCCTGTGACCATTTTTACCCACGACGGCGAAACTGTGTAATTTGATACAACCTAGATGAACTTGCATCAGATCAGGAACTAGATCGAATTTATTGGGATTTTTTTATGGACGTTGGAGATACGCCCATTTTTCCGAACGATGAAATCGCAACCTTCAAACAACGTACGCTCGGAGATTGAAAATTTACAACAAGAGATTAATTGGGTAATTCCAGGAACAGTCGAATACGAAATATTGAGAAACAAGAAGAATAAATTCCAGCATATATACATATTATTCTCAAGTCCACAAAACATATATACACGTAATGGGTATATACGACTTATTATTATATAGATATAACAATTACCGTGGCGGTTATATATTAATCATGTCCAAACACCATTGACTGTTATCTAAGACACCATTGACTGTTTTACAGCCTAGCAGATGGGCCTCGTTCAAAACAATACGTAAAGAACCCTCTCCATTCGTACATAATAGAATATAATGGACAATAACATACATAAGTAATATTCATGTTTGACAGTTACATGTACACCCATATAAATGGTTCGAGTTTTTTTCCGGGTGACTGAACGGGAACATATTGTATATATGCTCGAATTCTTCTTTACTGGAAGTCATTTAATATAAATGGATACTTCACAATAGAAAATGGATGAAAAATCACTAATTGTTTTGTCGTTTCATGGAAATGAAAACGAATGCATAATTTGTGTCTACTTACATTATATTGTAGATTGTATTTGTATATTACGTGAATACATATGAGTTTTTACACAAAGGCAAATCTGTCCAAGTGTCAAGAAATCCAGGGTATGAATATAAATGTACACGTTAATGAAGGGTAAAAATATGACATTTTATGTTGTATAGATTCTACGAGCTGTTTTGACCTTGGTATACTACAAATCCAACACTTGAAACAGAAAAGGAAGCCTCACAGTGTCTCAACGATGTTTTTATGTTTGAGGCATAACACTGACAGACAGCAAACTCTCAGATTTGATGACTTTATCTTGGGGGGGGGGGGGGGGGGGGGGCTTGAGGTGTTCAAGGGTACATGTAGGCCTACGTCATATAAGGAAACAAATGGATCAGACATAACAGACTGAATATATGGATGTGATTTACTTGCCCGACAATCCATTTTCATAGCAATGTGTGTATTGAGACCGCTTTCTTATTGATCGCCAGGGAATTATCACTTTTCCCCAGCTAAGAATTCATGGAATTATAATATGTATCTACTGAATACTGAACCAGCAGTCTTATATTATCCAACGTGTATTGGGCCACGAATATGTGCTAAGAATACAATGCAGGCTACCTTATATAACACGGATGTTCCTATAAAATATTAATTGGTCATACAAATGACAATGCAAAAACCGATCGCGCAAATATGCATGTACACAGTTTTTGAACCCTTATCCTTTGAAAAAAAAACCTGGAGCTCCGGAACAAACGAGAAAATTATTATATCGATTATCTTTGGGGCTTGCGAACTGGGAAAGATAAGACACAGCGACATTTTATATGCCCATTCGCCGTCCTCGGATCAAATGTACATTTCGGGCTGGGAAAATTAACTCCGGTACACCAGTGACGCCACGTTGCTAAATATAGCAGATTGCATCACTCGCCAGCCCGCTGTATCTAAGGGGAGTGCGTGGTGCGCTCGTGACGGTTGCCATAGGCGATGTGACAACGCGCGTGTGCGAAAAATATATACATGTACTTTTAATCCATATCTATAGTACATGGGCGAAATTGAAAAACAATATTATTGTGTACTGTTGGATTGAGTATAATGTTTTAGAGGAAGATAATCTTAACAGATTTTTACTGTGGGGAAAGACGATCTTTTTTTCACTGAAAATGATCGACGAAAAAAATGGTAGCTGACAAATGCTTGAGATTATATCCACCTTTGCACCACCGATGTTCTATTGCCTATAATCACGAGGAGAGAAATAAAACATAACTTCACTTCAGTGTAGACCACATGTACTTGTAAAAAAAAGGTTGGAAAATACCACAATACCTGGAATGCACTGATTTTGAGAGGTTTCTTTTTTTCTTCTAATTGTTCGTTGCAGGTGTTTGCCAAAACTTTAACTGTCTGGTTCGTTAAATAGAACTGCCATGGCTTGGCGTTTCATGTCAGAATTAATTGCGTCCCTTGATAAAAGTGATTTTTTACAGGTTTCTGGGAAACTTTGTACTGTAGCCCTGCTCCAGCTAAAATGGCTATACACGAAAAGCTCTACCTTCATGTATTTATCCTTAGATTTTTTAGCGTTTCAAAAGATATCCATATTAAAGCAATACTGGGTTGAATTTATCGTGGGAAGAAAAAAAAAGCACCGGTATATTTTAATATAACTTTTGACGCTTCGTAAACAATTAACTTATCACGTTTCACAGCTGAGGACATAAAATGGCAGTACATACCTAAATACCGATCAATTTCGTGCGGAACAACTTCATCTGCAAATGAGGAAATTTAATAATATGCTAACTGTGATATTTGACATCAGCAAAGTGTAAAGCAGATGGATCAAATGCACACATACATCCGCCTGAGTAAATTGACACCAACATGTCCTGATCTCCACGCGGACACAAGGCCTGCCTCCTTGCACCGCCTGAAGTGTTCATTTTAACAAGGAAAGCTGACGCCTACCTTATCGAACAAATACACGTGCCCGCAAAAACAAACCATATAACGGCATAAAAAAGTAAGTTAATAACGTCATCTTATTTGTTTCGATGGAGTGCAATAAAGGACTATAGTGTCGTGCAATAAACTTGCGTCACGTCTAAAACTTATTACGGATATCTGCAAAAAAAAGTTCCTAATAAAAATGTCTTTTTGCCTGCAAAGGAAGCACATTTTACACGAGGCCATGATATTAACCCTATGCCGGATAATATTTCATGTTTTGGCCACACACATATAGAAACAGACAAGGTCACACGGTATTATAACGAGAACGAACACATTAATTATCACTCTCTCTAATCTAACGCTATATTATCTGATTACATGTCTCACATTTCATGCTCTCTTATCGGGTTCCTAATTCAATATCAAATGTCTAAAGTCAAATATCCGCCCTAATTCGACCCGAGTTGAATTTCCTCGATTTCACCAAAACAGGAAATACCATATTTATATCTCTAGCTATCAATTCTAAATTGTATTATTGACATTTCTACGTGAAATTTTTCTTTCTATTAAACAAAGATTACATAGTATGACACAAAGTTCGTGACAAATTTTCAGTACGTTGGCAAACACGTTCAGAGATAGGAAAAGTGTTACTTTGAGATAGATATACACACACGTCACCATTCTATTGGGATAAAAAAAAACTGAAACACGAAAAGCTGATTACAGTAACAAGATAACGAAGTCAGTATTTTCCAAGAAGGGTTCGATCGATATGAAAACGATTTGTGCTGGTCACGGTTTGGTACACGTACTGGTCAAAGCGCGGATTTATTATTCATCACCGTGGTAGATTTGGAAGGCCAACAGAATACAGAGCGTCGATTTGAAACATGTTTTTGAAACATCTTTTACATGATTCCTTTAGGCCTATATATGGCAGTAGATGCCTAGAATTATAGCCATATGCCTAAAATTATATAGTATGCATGGAAATTACAAGTCATTGGAACACGTTATATCAAAATCTTTGAAAATACATCTGCATGTGTCAAAAATACACTGTGTTGGTTTCATTGTTCGTAATTTTATGCTATATTTACCAGTGAACCCGGTAAACGAAATGTATCCTTATATACTGAACTGATCACGTACGTATTGCCCGTTCGAGCGGTCCGATATCAGTGTTATCCGCCCGTCAGACACGAGTAGGTGTTATCGATGGTCGTTGCCTGGTTATTGATTCGTTATTACACCGTTACATAACGACATTCCCGCCCGGTGATATCAGTCAACGGCCCGCTGAGATACATCTATAAAAATACCCTTGTTTCCTTACAGTATATTATACGGTCATTGCCTTCTAGCACAATATATTGTTCAATCCATAAAGATAAATCTAGGCCTATGACTGTTGACATAGGCGTATCCCTCGAGTCATATATATCAACGACAGTTGTAGGTTTATATATATGAAAATCTGGTGAATTGGTTGAACTATTATTAAATCCCGTCAAATTAGTGCAAGTCAGTTTACTGTCAACTGTAAATCGTACGACATTCAGTCCAAACACGGGTCGTCATCATCATGTCCTAGTTATGGACATAATTTAGCATGGTTGCCTGGGTCTATATCTCTGCAGTGATTGACAAACTAGGGCGTGATTTATACAGCCAACAGTAAAAACATATCACTTGATGTCGGGGAAGGAAAAACAAACAGTTCTAGCCAGAAGGCCGGGAAAAAATCACTTCGCAGAAGTCAGAGAATCCTGCAGAAGGGGAAAAAACATGGGTCCAAAAGCTAACGTCCTCCTTCCAACAACATAGACGCCCATATCCACAGAACAATGTGAATTGTGGAAGAATATATCCATCGCTTCAACTCAAGATGTACATTTAGTAACTCACCTAAACAGTGATTTGATATCCGCATGAAAATATTTAACTAATTGTAACCGTGTTGTTCCCAACGAATCGGGCGACACCTTCAAAACAAATAAAATTCCGTTATGGTTTTGTGCCGTGACGTCCGCTTGAGTAATGCGCTGCCTTTGTTAGCTGGCTGGGTCCTTGGCGATCGAGGCCCTGGCTATCTTCGCTGTAGCGGTGGGGCCGTGCTAGCTAACGATGGCCGTGTGCTGAGCAGCCTGGCTCAAAACCAGAGCCGAGTGCAAGAAAAGCTGCACTGCCTTGGCGCTGTTGACGGCGGAAAATATTCGCGAATTTTCACTGCATGTTTCATGTTTTCTTGCTTGTTTCGTAGCACGTTGCCTTGGGGAAATATCCTAAAAATATGTATTTTCCATGGTGGTAATATGGGTAGAAAAATAGCAAATGTAAACGAAGTATTTACAGTAAAAAATACGAGTGAAGATGAGGAGGTATTTGGTTGCGGAACAGCTCGCTGTCAGTGATGTTTACATCGCGTTGAGGTCGTTGCACTCAGTCAGCTGATTTCATTCTAGCCTCGAGGCCAGGCAGAAAAAGCGGCTCGTTTATTGGCCCAACTCGCTCGTAAAAATCGATCGGCGTTTCGAGGCAACCCTAGCTATTTTTATCAGCATAAAGCCTTGGAGATTTGCATCGAAGAGCCAGCATATTTTATTTCTTTTGCCATGTAATTCACACACGCGCATTATGTGATCCTTTCTTCGACCATGGAATTTAAGGAAATAATTTGTGTGCATAATTGTTAATAGGAAACACATGTTTAATGAATAATAATTGCTTTGCCTTATAGTAGGTCGTGTCAACTAACGCCCAGAAAATGTAAACAAACAACTCACAGACATATAAGCTAGGATTACAGGCGGCCTATGAACTATCATGAACTGATAGGGTCATGTAATGTAGCCTACATAGAGGCCTAGACTTATTTTTGTCCTCTATATAAGGACACGAAGTGACTATAAATAAATATAGATCTACTATTGAGCACACTGGCCTAACCCTTTTATTATAATGTACAAAGTTAAAATTTGTAATCTACTCGTATCTTACACGTTATGACCACAGAAACCACATCTTTGTTGGACTTACCCTCAAAATGAGCGTGGAAAAACACACTTTTGGGGCTCTATTTGTTAACTGTCTGACGTTTGCACGTTTTCATTCGTAAAGATAACAGAAGTTGTCAGAACTGTACACGTGTGGATGGTTGATGCAAGCTTCAAGCGAAGTTTTCTACTTCCTGCCATGTTTGAGGAATTATTTACTCAAGCTGAGCCCCCCTCCCCCCCCCCCCCCCCCCAAAAAAAAAACATACACGTGAAATTTTATAAGTCAGATATATGGGCCTAATAGTAAGAGATTTTACGTTTAATATATAAAACCTGTATTCGTTCTCATATGGGCATAATATTAATTCATGTTTCATGCATTCATGTAAACGAAATATTATTATAATTGTACGCTACGTGTACGTTTAGAAATCAATATGCGTCGTCTATAATAATATGGCATGGTGCACACACAAAGCACGATGCTAACATGTAGTAAAGTATGGGCATGTCGTAGTAGGTTTGATCACGTGATTTTAGTCGAAGAAACACGTGCCTGCTACTGGCAGTCAACACGTTTCGAGGCCACGCAATGAATGGTGAGATATCTTCAATGTTCACCCTCATATTATATTTCAAATCTGTTCAATGTAAATGAGTTATGCAAGGGGGAAACATACTGTGAATTCGTACATTAATATCGATCCCTTGTCCATAATTCGTGCCAGCCATCGTAATCTGCTCGGGGCGGAAAATATCATGACTGATTCAATGTTGAGCGGAACTCCTGCTTGCACGTACGCGTTGAACTCTGGGTGAAATTCTGGTACCAGTCTTTATCACAGGCCAAACGAACTAAACTATGTGCGTGATATTGCTAACCTTATGTGTTTTTCATTTTCAGATTTCAAAATAACAGAAATGAAATTATTTCTCATATGTGAAAGACGCACATTTGCAATGGAAGTTATTGTCGATTTTGTTTTGTTTTGTTGTTGTTGTTGTTTAGAGAATGCATCGACATTGAATAACTTCCTCATGTTTTTAAGAATACTGTTTTTGTGTTTATTAACTTTACGTGTAAGAAATTGCTGGGTCTCTTGGGGTTCATTTTACACATTTTTTTTTGACACGACAGCGTGGTTTACTCATTCATTATCGTTCTTTAGATCGAGTTCAAGGTCAACTAAAACCGTACATTTATGTTTTCCTTTATTATCAAATTAGTACATACTTGCTGTGAGCTCTGTCTCCGGGCGTATTGTCTCTAGAGATCAGATTTACACATTTTAAGGTAGATATAGCTCTGAATTTCAGCACTCAAAGTTAACTCAGGTCAAGTTCAGACAGGGTCAATACATTGATGCATGCATGCTCAAAGTTAATTTCCACATACAAGAGCGTTTCGCTCCTCCGAAGACCAACCTGCACATTCAAATGTCACTCAATGTCATAATAGGTCAGAGTCAATGTCACAGATGCAACAAACAAGGCTGAAACATGTCTACATACTAATGAATAATACAAACCTAAAATCTTCAAGAGCTTGACTGTAATGTCCCATGCAATTGACACATCTTAAGCTGTAGTCTGTTTGACACTGAGCATTCGAAAGTCAAGTGATTCAAGTTCAAATTCGGCAAAGGATGCACCATATATATGACTACATCATGATAAAAATCCAAGTTTCATATTGAACTCTTTTGTCGCCAGCATATGTCCAATGAAATTCAGGCCCAATGTGAAGTTGATGTTGACCTCTAAACCTACAAAGTTTGAATACAAGGTCATCATTGAAGCTGGTTTCGTAACTTTGGACTGCTGAGCTAGAATGTGATGCTGATATTCAAGTTACAATTTTGAATCTGAAGTTCTTACATAAGCAGTGATTTTGATTGAGACTCGAATTGACAATTTATTTGTACGATATTTTTATTTTCAATATTGGTATTTTGAAAATTATTATTTAAACGTGAATGACAAATATAGCTCAATTTCGAATGAATTTTATTAATGTTTCAACGTCGAATACCTGTGCCAGTTTTTCATGCAATCTCCGTCTATTATTTTTTGAAAGGCCCTAGTATCTATTTTATCAATAGTACATAATATAGATTATAAGTTTATAACATTCCAAGCACGTGTTTTAAACTGATGTGTCATCCAAATATATTTGATATACCCCACGTATATAGGCATTCTCTATTTTATTCCTGTCAAAATGTGGAAAACAAATCATGCCACGACTATGGTGGCTCATTTCTGTAGCATTTATTTTAAATTAATTCCGTTATATCTGAAAAGGAAAAAAAAAACACCTAGCAAAGTTTCCTTTTCGTACCTTGAGCAAACATTTTCTACACGAGGCAAACAGTTTTTCATATGCTTTGTTGAGGGAAATCTGCTCTGTGGAGTAAAGTAATGTTCTTCTACGCCGAATAGACCATTTGCACGAGCCAAAAACGTTCGTTCCCTGTAGAAAATATTTGCTACTGGTCGACTATATGGAATAAACATGCATTCACTGCACATAAAAAAACTACTGAATTCAGAGATGAAGGAAACCTATTCGATCTATGTAGATGAAGGGTTGCCCAACTTAGAAATTATATGCTACGTTGAAAAATATCTACAGTACCTATCATAGTCAATTCATGTATGGAAAATGTGCTAGTATTTCCATGGAGAAAATGTCTCCTGCGCCAACTCTTTGCTAGAATTACTCGATTTACTATCTGCTAAAACTACTAAACAACTCATTCCATCAATAATATATGTTCGCTCCATCAAACACAACCTTTTTGTTTGTGTTTGATTACACAACCCTCGCCCTCACAACTATAATGTAGCAGACATAAGCCACCATACACCAATTGAAGAAAAAGAAATTTTATCGGAGGAAAAAAAATTCGGTCGATTATTGGCCAACACCTCACAACGAGTCAATACGACCCCATTTGCCCTGTCAAGTTGACTCGTCAAACCGTTTTTTATAGGAGATATGTCTGTGTTGTTGCATATATTAGCCGCAGGAAACTCCTAGATGATTTGGGGGAGCGCCAAGATGCGTTTTTTGTTGTTGTTTATCTTGAAACGGACAATGAACTCGCACACGATACTGAGGAAATGTAACAGCTATGTTCAGGGGTTAATATTTACATCCAGGTGTATATATCCCAAAATGGATTATAAAAATTCTTGTATATATATATAAACACGTGATTCAGCAAAATTTCTCTTAGAAACAGTTTTCGGACACGGGAAATGATAGGATTTGGCATTCGAAGTTTGTCAACAAATATAATAGGGCTTCTGTATTCTGTCAGAAAAAAGAGATAATAGTGCAAAAGCACATCAGTACATCAGAATGTCAATAACATATTTGTGACTATATATCGACATGCGTTGATATATATGAATATCAACCCATAAATTGACCTATATGTTTGCACGATTGTTTTTGCAAATCAAATATTATTTGGAACGCTATTTTCAAGCGGACAACTTACAATTTATTCATGGTTTGAACAGTGACAATTATATGTTGCATAGATCCATGAATATTTGGAAATATTATACTTCTCGATGTAATGTTGATATTTCCGTTCAATTATCTGTGTGGAATGAACTCAAAACGCATTCGCATGATTACTACAATTATCGCAAGTGCTGCTAAGGCAATTCATATATGTTCATCCCTTATGTATGATATTCCTAATGTAACCTATTTAGAAAATTGATTTTTTTCCAACTAAAAATGTAGCTTCAAAACAAGAGCTTGCCCGTTGCAACTAACAATATCACAATGTTTACGTGTGTTTTATTGCAGAGAAAGAAAATTAGAAATAGGTCGTTCACCTCTGTAGAATATACATGTAGGTATTATATATATTGACGTCGCGACAAGAAAATCGAATAATTTGTTATTCTATAGATTAATCGATATTTTTTAGGGTATTTGTGGTATTTTGATCCCTATTGTTATACTATTCAAGGCATAGACAAGCAATAAATGTGATCCAACATTTATTGTTAATAAACATAAAACAGAAATGGTTACAAGTGCAAAACTAAGTTATTTGTATACATTCGAGTGTAAAACGACGTATATAAAATATCAATAACAACATTATATCCAACATATGGCACATTAAACACGGTACACACATCAATTTACATATTTATACACGATATATGATGCAAAGTATGCAAAAACAAGTATGCACACACATCGGGCAGTGCCTGCTAATTTTACATTTTTTTCAATTACATTTATCGAGAAGTTTCAGACATATTGGTTAATTACATATAGCGATAAATATAACATGCTAAGAGTTAGAATATACATATTTATATAATATCGAACCGGGATGTTGTCGTATGCTATACAATCCTTGTTGTAGAGTAATAGGACATGTATGATAAGTAAATACAATTATAGTAATTGGCTATATGTAATTGTTCGATGTCACGAGATATTAAATTAGTTGTAAACTATTTGCATAGATTCCTATACGGTACACATAAATATTATAGCATCATAAATAATACAAATGTTGTATTTTTTAAACTCATACAAATAAAGGTTATTCATTGGGGTCAACTTAGTTCAATCGCCCTATAAAAAAATGATAAGGTAAACATGCTCATGTTCATTTTACGTATCACTTATCGTATATATAAGCGAAAATACTCTACGTACCATTCTACCTATAAAGTTATAAATTATGAAAAAAAAACCAGTTCACTATAAAACCACTATTTTTAACGTATAATTAACGTATTCTAAACTAGCTTGATTCTATAAACCTGAGAAATCATATCATTGGCGTTTGCATATACGAGATAATGTGTTCCATCTTCACTGAAAACCTCCCAGTCTGCAGAGGGAAGCGTGTCCAAAAAATGAACAGCTACGAATTTTTCAACGCCCTGCCATCGGTAGATAATGCTGCGTGTATTCGCCAGGTGGCGCGCCTCTCTGCCCTCGTGTTGAGCGTTTGACACTATGAGGTAGTGGTCGGAGCCGACGGTAAAATACTCCCAGTCAACTGCACTGTACATTGAAAAAGAGGGAAATATGGTGACAACAAATATAATACTGAAATAAGCACGTTATCTTCGGTTTTGTCTGTTTTGATGTTTTTTGTTTAAAAAAAAGTATTCAAAATTCTGAAGGACAAAAAAAAAGGTTTTTTTTGGCGAATATGGAAGTGTAATATTAAGTGTAAAAGTTCGACTAATTTTTCTCTTTTTTTCAAGTTTCAGCTGATTCATTTATCCCTCTATACATCGAAAAAATATGAAAATTCAACTCAATTTCTGAAATAAAAATTATCGCGTGGCACAGATACGCCTCCGTAGATGTAGAAAGGGTTTTATATTTTTTTAAAAATTCAAATCAAGTTCGACGCCACCTGTTGCATATTTTGTCAAAATCCATACATTATTATCCCAACTGTTCAATTGTCGCCATATACAAATGTTATTAGGCCTACATTGTATGAATAATGCGAGGTTTCTCGAACAATACGTTTATGTATAAGAAACTACGGAAAGCTCTGAATGAATAATAATTTACCTGTTGGTAATTATTTCCTGATACACTTCAAATCGTTTCCTGACAATATTGAGCTTGTATATACACGAAGTCGTGCGATATCTTTCCGTGGAGTTGTGGATATGGGGCCCATAGTTGTATGCGTTGGCAACCACCAGGAAAAATTCGTTATCTATGCGAAAAAATTCCCAGTCAGTCGCGCCGACCGTCTGAAATCAGATAGTAGAGATAAAGAACGAAAAAAAGAGCGTAGAATTACGCGGAATGCGAGACCGAATAAAGGTATACTGAATTCGGGCAATAATTATATGTCGAGAACAAAGTAAACAATTAAATTTCGGTGAACTAAAGCGGGGAATGAATACCAGATTATGTCATCTATGAGTAATGATGAGAACGTACGACCCCCCCCCCCTCCCCCCCCCCCGTCTCGGCCGCCTCAATAACATAAACAATCATCGATAATCACCAATAACAAATACCTCGATAGATTGAAAGGGCAGGAATCGCCCTTCCCGCCAGAAATAGATATCACTCTGTAAGACGGTGGTCGCTACGGGTGGTCCACTATACGAGTTCGCCACCACCAGGAAATCATAGGCCTCCACCCTGAAGTGCGACCAGTCGTAGGCCCCGGTTGTAGCGATGTCCTGGAGCACCTCAAATCGCTCAGACTCTCTGGACCACAGGTAAATGGTCGAGGCGATACTATGGTTTTGCCCTGTATGGGAGGCGATTATATCATTGTAGTTTTACAGTTATTTGCTGTTTGATTTTAACATAATGGTTTTATTAAACCAGGTGAAATACCGTACAGGATAAATATCTTAAAATTCTCTGAAATAAATATGATACATAAAATTGACAATTATAACAACAAAGGAAACTTTATGTTTAACTTATATAATCATATAATTATATGCATTTTGTTGTTATGTAAGGTTTCTAATTGCTATAAAAATGTATAATATATCACATTGTGAGCATGTTATTTCTAAGTGGTCGATTATGATTGATGGCCCAATGGTGTCCTGAAAAGGCCATCGACCGCTTATCACAGGCGTGTAAATGTTTATCAGATTAATCATCTCGTGTCAACGTTATCAGTTTATTAAATGTTTTGTCATAACTCCGCGATAAGATATCTGGTTTGCAAATCAGAAAGTCAATTCGTTCTTATTGATTTTCCGATGGCATGCTGTTCAGTTGTTGTATGTTGCAACAATGTATTGTTTGAAATCATTGTATGTTTATATCAACATTGAACGAGTCTCAATTGAGGAAAAAACACATATTAAAATTGGGGATTTTTTTTTTTCAATTTTTGATAGGCATTGGTTGATATATGATTGGAATAGTTATAGATCTGGTTATAATTATAGATTGGCAATGCATATAAATAATCCAAGCCATACCTTTCACGTGATTGGCTATGGCGAGGTAATGTTTGTTGTCTATTTGGAAATACTCGATATCACGTGCTGTCCACGTGACTATTTCCTGATACACGTGGAAGCGCTTCCGTCGTCTGTTCCATTTGTAAACAATCGATTTTGATGGTTTGTCCCGCTTCGCCCCTGTGTTCGCGACTGCAAGGAAAAACTGAAACATAGATTTGTTTTGAATGTTATCAAGTTATGGAGATTTCCAGATGTTTTATTTATTTTCTGTTTTAATAAAAACTTCTTAATAATGGAGAGGGAAAATTCCAAAAGTGATGTAGCTTTTTGAAGAATTCCCATATATGCCATCAAACTTATTAATAAAAATTTCATATGCTAAATATTATTCAAGTTGTTTTGTCAATCTCTAAACCAATTTACCTTTCTGCCTACATTGAATGACTCCCAGCCCTGTGCTCCTAGTGTATATAAACTTTGGTACACTCTAAAAGTGCCGTCAGTCCACTTCATTATCGTTGACTGTTGCTTCTTCAAGTTATTGCTGTCAAAACTGGCCGCTGCCAAAAATAGTCCCTCGCCAGGGATGCGAAAGATTTCAATGTCAATCGTCGGTGCTGCGGTTATGATATCCTGGTGCCAAACGATATAGTCCATTCTGTCCTCGCGCTTAGGAACCACTGTGTCTGAAAAAGTGTAATTGAAAAAAATACTACTATTTATTTGTACGATTTATCCATTATTTCGCTTACAAAAAGTGTAGTTCATTGAAAAATTAGGTCTGGAAAAATCATGAAAAACAGTGATGTAGAAACTTAAATTTATTTCTTCCGAAATTCATTTGGATTTGTGAAAAAAAAAGGAAATGATTTACTCCTTTCAAACCTCGTTTTTGCGTTGTAATACTTTAATTCATAATAGCTATGTGGCATCATATGAAACAATACCTGGAATGACTAGAACGGGTTGCCAGACACCAGTGGTGCATACCCGTAGAGAGTTCTGGGTAATATCATAATTCAATTTTCCAGTATCACGCCACGTGCAGACGTCGTCGTAATAATGAGAGGATATAGTATCTGAAAATTAAAATTGAGAATGATGTTTTATTTTTCTGTAGGAACGAGCGGAGAACAGCGTTTTCAATGTTATTATCTTTTTAGTTATGGGATATTAATGGGATTATGGGATACATAAATACAGCATATATATTTTGTTTTGTAAATTTCTCACATATGATAATTATATGAATTGATATTACTATTAATAGTATTATTATTACTAAATATTTATTACGTATGGGTGAGATTGGTCTGCCTAAATCTGGAAATGATGGCACAAGCGATGGACACGCGGCGTTGGCAATATCACTGCCGGGCTGCAGCAACATCTCTCGTAAAAAACCCTGAAAAAGATAAAAATATGTACATTGGGTATGGGACCCAACATTTATTGTGTTCATTCTCTTTCAATTACTTGATTTTAGTTTCAAATATGTCCTATGTCAGCTTAATTCGTTGACAGCTGATTTAATTATAATAGGTCTACTAATATAAGTTACTACAAACAAATTATTCACTTTGTCTATTGATTTTTAATGAAAGGTTTACTGGATTTTAATGTGAAACAGAAGACAAAGAGATTTTCGGAATCAACGACGGGCAGAATTCGGGAACGTCATGATCAATGTCAATATACTCGTTGCACGGTAAAAACACGAGCGCATTATGCCTTGGCTGTAAGCGTCTGGTGAAGTGGGTCGCGTGCTTATGATGCGCTTTACTGCCAACGCCACTGTCGCGGCTCTGTGGCTTAGTTGGTTAAAGCGCCTGTCTAGTAAACAGGAGATCCTGGGTTCGAATCCCAGCAGAGCCTTTTTTGATTTATTTTCTACACGTTTTTTTTTCTCGAACTCAGTGTAGTTAGTACATACACTCAAAGCAGTTGCTTATTGCATCAGATATTTTAAAGAAAATGCAGAAAATTGATAACCGTTATTATATTGGTGCCCGCTTATAAACGCATAGAACAATATTTTGGGGAATTGCAATAAATCAGGAAAATCGTAGAAGGAAAGTTTTCGTAATTTGAGGACGCGATCGAAGTAGCCCACTTGCCAGTACAGGAATGGCTCTGGGACAGAGCCAGGCAATAAAGTTGAACAAAAAACTGAGGTACTGTCGGACTATCCAAAACTGTTCTAAATCTTTTGTGTCATGAATAATATTCACAAAGTGAGTGAATAAAGATAGTTTCTCCCACCTTTCACTGCAAAGAAGAAGTTTTAGTATTTTTTCATCAATGCTGGCAAGAAACAGGAAATGGCTGTGCGTATACTTCTGGTCAAAAAATTTGCTATGTAGTACATAACTCCCATCCTCCCAAATGCCGATAGTTTCACTTTGACAGTCGCGCAACCCCTCTGGAAGATTTTATCCCATCCTCAACTTCTGAAATAGTTGTGGTAAACCAAATTTTGGCCGATTTGGTATCGTTCAGAAGATCGAAACTGATTTTTGCCGAGTTGTATATTTGTGTACCAAACCTCAGAGACCCAACTCTGATTTTTCTAACTTCTTTACACCGTTTTTTTGACGATATCTTTGCGATGCTAAATGATATCGTTCTATAACTTGGTGTACTTCACCTTGGAGACAAACGGCAATTTTGTATCAAATTTCAGGCTTCTATCGCAATAATTGAAGAAGTTGGCAATCTACCCCAATGTTAAATTTCAGCTACAAAAGGGATCTCGAGAATCTGAGCTTAATCGAGGATTTGATCATGTTTACATCCATCAGGATTCGAAGTATTGTTGTAATTTTAGACCAGAAGACACATTGGCGTGTATTCTACACAAATATGTTGATTTTGAAGATTGCACTATTACAAAACCGAGCAAATGCACAAATTGTGTGCAGACCCAGAAATTAAATAACAGGGTTAAATTTAACATTGTGGTAGATTGCCAACTTTTCAATTTTCGTGATAGAAGTCTGAAATTGACTCCAATGTGAAGTATAGACTTATAGAAGTTATAGAATGATAGCATTTAGCATCGCAAACAATATCAGCGAAAAACTGTGTAAACGAGTTAGAAAAATCAGAGTAGGCCTATAGCGAATCACAGCTGACAGACGAAAATGGTCGGTGGGAAAAACGAAATTACACCTCGACTGCTAAACTGCTGCTATTCAGGAGATTACAGGTAACTGAATCTAATTATACCCAAAAATGGTGTCGTTCACTGAAAAATAATATACCGTCGTGCCAACATCATTATATTCTGCCAGGCTCTCTCAGATGGGCTTACTGTGTTAAACTCTGACTCGACATGTAGATAATTAATGCAGGCCTACTCGTAGAGAATACTTGTAGCCTAAACGTGTATCAACTGAGACTAACTGTTACTGTAGAGCCACAAACTATTCGCGTCCTTTTATTTTCGCAAATTTCGCAAATCCAAAATATCGCGAAATTAAATGGACGCGAGACATTTCTGATGACAATCTACATTGTTTTGAAGAAATTGTTCGAGAGGGCCAAACCGTATAATTGAACGGCCGCGAACATGGTCTGATCGCAAAAATGTGAAAATTTGTGGCAGCGAACTTGAATGGCTTTATAGTACTGCGTTGCTTCTTCCCATCTGTACTGGGGACAATAATGTGTGTGTGTGTTTTCAGTACATACAACATTTTATCGTTTATTCAGGTGGAAAAGACCCTACTGAGCTCAAATCAGGTTGATGCCATTTTTATCACTGTTGTCGAATTTTTTTGTTGTTAGCAAAATTCAAAATGACTGCCATAGATTCATTTTTTCGCTGTAACTCAGTCAAAAATGGAAATATGACCTTGATTTTTGTGGCTTTACCTAGGTCGAGGAATACACTAGTGAGCTTATTGAATAAACAATGTGACTGCTACTTTTGGACAATATAGGTCTAGGAGTGCTGTTTTATTTGTTTTACACTAAACACAATTTAGAATGGCCGCCATCATTTTTTTTTGTATCTTGATTTAATTTGGTTTGATTCATTTGGATCCAACAATACAAACACACACAATATATAACATGTGAATGACATCAGAAGCCCATAAGAGAGATGGTTTCTGATGACATGGAATAATGTATAGTAGTGGGTGGTACAATGATAACACACGAATGCGTCAGAACTCAGAAGTCGCTTGTTTCTAGCGTAAGAGCAAATTTGGAGGTTTATTAAAATACCATTTATTGATATTCTACAACACATAATATATAATAGCTTATGAATGTGTGCCTATATTGGGCAAGAAAACAAATTTTTCAAATTGTCTATCTCTTTAACTGACAAAAGGGCAATTAACCCCCAAATGCATGGTAAATACAACCTCAAACATGGAACTGACGAATTCGAACACAAATTTGTAAGTTATTGAATGTTTAAATTGCAAAGTGGGCCTGCTTGGATGATATTTGTGGATATTCAGACTCAAAATATACTATAATTGTTACTTTTCTCCTAGGAGTATAAACATAATGAAAATCAATCCTAGAATTGTTGGCGATATCATCAAAATATATGTTGAAACTTAATTACGGTTCAAAAACGACGACCAAAATGTTTTTTTTTTCAAATACCTATTGGGTTTTGCGAATAATGCTGTTTCGGATCAACATCTAACAAAAACATTGATGAAAAGCGTCTCGGAGTCCATAAGTCATGGGACTTTTACCTTTAAAACTAAAACGAATAGTCTGTGACACTATATTCATTCTGGTCAAAAATTTGTTCTATATAAATATGAACCGCAAATTTAATATATCATGTGTAGAGTAGTTTACCACAGGGCGGCACTATTCTTGACTTTTACCAGAACACATTTGAGCACCATTGGTTTAACTTGAATTAATATAGTGTCACATATGTACATATACCTAACTGTATATAATTTAGGTTTCGTCGAAATAACCAATTGTTATTTCAATAGCAAACATTAGTTAAATGTATTATTGTAAGTTATATATTAACAACCTCCATGCATGTCACTCATTGATTAGTTCATGAATAGTTAGTGTGGGAAAAGGTTGTGAAAGCTGTATACTTAACTTAGAATTGACTACATTTATAGTCTAATCTTAGTAGATGATCTACTGATGCATTTTTCTTCGAGTGAAAATTTCCGAGTGAAACGTCAAATATCAACTAGCTACAAGTTGTATAAACATCGTAACCAGCCAAAGAGGGGGCAATAACATCGTTTATTGCCGGGTAGAGGTGTGATACTATTGGGCTTTCCAGAGTGCTATCCATGACATACACCGCTATATCGGTTTGTTTATATGTCCACATAATTTGTTTTTGTTTTGATACAGTGGCAACGATAACGTGCTGTCTGTATTTTGTTTGTGGCGGGCAATAATGCTAGCTTATAGCACGTGTGGTGGTTGCTATGGCAACAAACCCTCTGATGTCAAGGCATATTATGTTAGTTTAATGGACACCTGTTGATATACAAGTTGCTTACAACAGAGCTCACCTAAAAGAGGACCCAGGTTAGGTATCTAAAAATGTGATGGACCAACACAACCTGAATGTTGTTAGATGTATACATGTAAGTATTATAAATGCTGAAAATTTCAAGAAAACAAACATGATTTTTTGCAACCAGTGATTTAATCCAACGATGGAGTCTTTATTTCACAGTATATCCTGATTACAATGTTAACAAAATACCAAATGGACAGCAATCAGAGATTGTTCAAAGTCTCGCTTCAGCGAGATCTCACACTCGCGTGAAAAAAAAATACTGGACATACCACGTGCACCTGCTGCATCTCCCGACATGCACCGCGGCACAGACAGATAAAAATCCGACTGAGGTTATCACGCGCGAAAAATAACGCGAATTATTGTCTGTCTTGAAAATCGGAACAGGTGTGACCCGAGAAGGTTATCCCGACAAAACAAGAGGAATATGTTTGAGGAAAGGCCCCACTGGTCATCGTGATATATCTCCAGGATATCTTAATTTAGACAAGATAAAGGCTAGACAATCCCGGAGAAACTGGCAGATCACTTTCTGGTTGTAATCAATTTCCCCCCGAGTTGATACCATCTTTAAGCGTGATAATCATGATATATTACATGTAGAATTAACTTTGATCTGCGCTACGCAGTAAATTTTAAATTCATAACAATACTTATTCGCGCCACACCGTAAGAGTATAAAAATTATTAGTTTAATTCGATTCAAACTGTTTAGTGTCATAAAATTTCGCCTGCTTTCGTGGGAATCTGGATTACACAAAAATTATTACAGTGATTAGAGTTTGAACAAGGATTTATTACAACAATAATACTCCTATCATTGGTATTCGGTATTTTAGTACTATCAAATTATAACACATTTTGACTGAAAAGGGCAAGATCTTAGTTCATTAAAGCTATAATCACTTTTAGAATTGACAAAATGTATTCATTCTACAGTAGCTTTGTTTTGTCTATAGAATGAGAAATCGTACAAAATTGGATCTGAAAATGTGTATTACGTACCTAAATTGAGTTGCCAAATCAAGATTCAAACTCGGGACAGTCAATCTCGCATCATTTTTTTTCCTCAAAGCGGCCCGCCTTAAGGGCGAGTTCTACACACAGTCGCATGACGTCATTAGTATTTGTCTAGATACTGTGGCAACCGGCAATGTAGGCAGGCCGATCTTTCTCTATCCACTGTTTTCATGTACGATTAACGGCAATTTTCTAAGTATCTGTTGTCAAACTGTGCATATTTCCTATATATTCCCGACTATCTCGAGATGTTCTTTCAAGTTTGCGTGACAAACAAGAATGCTACATTTGGCTGATTTTAAAATTGATTCCAACTTTAACATTGAATTAAATGAGGTACTCATGAAGTTATTGAGGCAGATTCTTCAATTAGGTGTTCAAAATGTACTGTTTTATGTTATGATCATTCACGGACTTTCACATAGTTTTTATTTAGAATAATTGTGTTTTCATATTTTCTGCTGTTGTTCATGTAACCAATGATCTGGTCCATGGCAAAGGCAGTTAATAGTACGATAAATACTTATCTCAACTAATCCAACCGTCTCAAGTTTGTGAATTTTACACCGAGCAATATCCTATGGGTTTTCATTTGTGGAAGAAATATAAGCCCTATGTCTGTATTAGCATCAATGTATGTTCTAGCGTCGCTTTATGTGTTTCGAAAAGCTATCATTCAACGCGTGAAACAATATTTTCCAAACACTAAAGTTCTGGGGTTATCTACCGAGTGTGAATACTTTTGTTTGACATTTTATGCATTTTCCAATAATTTCACCAGATAAAGTATCTCTGAGTTATCGTTGGGGTCGGGCTTATTATCCTAGTTCATCGTTTCGCTAACATTTTTATTTCAAAATTATGGGTTGTAAAATAAATGTTTACTGTTAAGGATTGGTACGCGTGGTGTATATACTCTAAATATACACAGGGATTTTAAGAGAGGAGTCTATCAAAATGGTGATTATAAGACTACTGGTATACATTGCACGATCAAATTTGTTGCAAGATCATCATGTTCAGTACAATGTGGTCATTTATAATAAACAGTTGTGAAAAAAAATTGATCAGATCGAAGTCACAAGTTAATGAGCTCATTTGTAATATAGAAAAGAACATATAGGCTTCATTTTCATAAATAACAACCGATATGATATATGTTTGCAACGCCGGTAAAAAGTGACCATTTGGACGTACATTATATAAGATGGCTGCCCGTGATGCAGACTTACCCTGAAGACTGATCTGTCCCCACGGTCACAGTTAGCCATGAAAATGCTACTTCCCGTGGTGTCCAGTCTGGTCGGGAAAGTCCGCCTTAGTCGCTTCCGCTCCGGTGATCCACAGTCGACCTTTAAGGACGCCGCCTCGGCAGTCACCGTCAAAATGAGCGTGTGCCATCGGCCATCTCCGAGAATGGTGGAATCGGTAAACTCCGTGACTTTCCGGCGTTTGGTCACGTGGTCTTGATAGTGGAAGTGTATTTTCCGATTGAAAATTTGAATTCCGATCAGCAAACGGTCGTCTTTCACGAGGGAGAATAGGCATTGTTCAGAGGTTGATGTGAGGTCCGGGAGGCGGAGCGTGAAGAGGAAGGAGAACTCTTCAGGGAAGAAGGGGCAATGCGTAAAGATGGCGGCCGACGGAAAGCGCAGTGACGTCACCTCCGGATCAAAACGGTAACCATGGA
The DNA here is from genome assembly GCA_949152475.1 of Terebella lapidaria. NCBI lineage: Eukaryota > Metazoa > Annelida > Polychaeta > Terebellida > Terebellidae > Terebella > Terebella lapidaria. Next base: position 13,263,399 of record OX424570.1, on the reverse strand, counting down.
CACCGCTGCGATCGTCGAATATGGTGGTGACACCTAGCGGTAACTCGTAGCGATCCGGGATGGCAAAGTCCAACAGATACAGCGGTCTCAAATCTGCCAAAAATAACGTAAAGTGGATGTGTACAAGACCCTTTGGAAGAGTTTAAAACACATGTATTCCTTATAAATTATTTGTAATGCAGGATGTAATACCAGCGATGGATAAAGTTAATGAAAAATACATTCGTACACTCTAGTTTCATTAATTATTCACAGTTATTCATATGTGCCAAAATGTCATCGATTGTCAGTTCCAAGAAAGCCATTATAAAGTCATGATCTGTTGTATTTAGTTTGGGTAGCCTACGTAGCTGTCAATAACAGTGATTGGCACCATCAAAGCGACCAGGTTATAGTATTAAATCATTTGTCATGTACATAATATATAGAGTGTACCCTTGTGGTTGTCTAGACCTTTTGCAGACGCACATTAATATATTAGAACCCTGATCTCCTAACGTACTACGCCGGTGACTTTTTACCCCTAATATCGCCCCATCTTTTCACACGAGGTGTATCGTATTTCTTGCTTTGAAGTTCCGCCGTCAACGTTTAATAATTGATTCTGTACTGTCCTGTTCTTGCGCTACTATTTTGCTCATTTTCGCACCCCAGGCCCCTTCTTTCCCATATTTTTTACAAGGTATTTCTTCTATACTTTCAACACATGTACAATGTAATAATACAACGCACAACGAAAACACACAAACTGTGTATTTATTGAACATACTTTTGAAAGAGAAGAAAGAATAGGCCTACGAAAAATTGGATCGCTCTACCTAATATTGCCCGCTCGTTGGTTAGAAATCGCGTGCTGTGTTGCGGGTGGCAAACTTTCCTGTGGTCTGTCGGTTGGTAATTATACGTTAGCGACCATATCAGCCCATAAATATGCATGCTTGCCTTTATTACTTTGATAATTCAGTGGGAACTTTTTACAGCGGGGAGTACAAAAGACATGACTTTTTTCTACAATTACCCCGTGGTTCTATGTAAATAACACTTTGTTCGTCTCTGAATGTACGAAGAAGCCACACATATTGTTCAATACTGTGCGTCTCTTTGTTTGTATCTAATAAATTTCTACGGCAACTTGAGCGACAGAAATCATTTTGTTTTAGAAAAAGTCAGGGGAAGGCAGGCGGTCACTGTCGGAATTGGTCAACGATTTCCAAACTTTTATTGAAAGATCTCGCAGGCTTCAAGAATTCCTTCCCGTCAAACCACCCAGCCCTCCAGAGCCAAAAGGTCGGTGGGGGTAGGGCGTGAGGGTGGAGGTTGAGGGTTGTTGGGTCAGGGCCAATTTAACTATCTATCGTCAGGCAACGCACTTTGTCAAACGCCTCTCGCTGCGGTGGCATGCGTCTTTCTTTAATTGAATTAAATGACTCTCTTTATTTGAGGGCCTGTGGAGGTACTTAAAGATAGAAAACATTGATAGCTTCAAGTGGTTTCAATTGCGGTGCTGGTTTTTGTGTAAAGAAGAAATAAATCTAAGAGAGAATGTGACAGAAACACTGCTGCATGGGATGTGAATGAAGCTTAGGGTAAACTTCGTTGGCTGTGCTATGTAACATTTTCTGGTAGATGTAAATAGACGATATAAACTAAAGACCCATTAAGTATCATGTTATCTGCAGCCGATAAAGTTATGGTTATCTATGATTTCTTTGATCGTACGAAGGCATGAAGCAACTCGACATAATTATGACAAATTTTAATTTGTAACATCAAAGTTATCGTCGCAGCGATCGACTGAAAATTACTTGACAAGATTTCAACACACAGCAATTACTCCAAATTAACCCTGGAATCTTCAGACAGAAACATGGGAAAATATTTCAACCATTCTTAAGTATGCTTATTGCATGTAGCCTATGGGTGTAATTATTTGTTGCATGAGTGTAGTCAACATTGGAAATCAAAGTTGCAAGGCAAAATTTTAAGTCGTCGAAATGAAAAACTGTATGAGGTTAAACACATCACCCGGTACTATCAACGGAGAATTCATCCGGCAATTGGACAGAAGAAACAGGAACAATTTGTGTCAGAAACTTTACCAGAGTCTACCATCATTAAAAGCGTATTAAAACGCTTGAGTACGCCCTGTCCACAGCATTAGATTGACTTTATAATTGATATCGAGCCTGCCTTCAAGTCTTAAGTGACAACCTTGAGTGAAACCCTCGACCAAACTAGAAGGACGGGCCTTAGAAACCCCGACAGGTAAAACCGTTAATAACTCCGGGCGATATGTCAAAACACCGACTAAGACGTCCAAATGAAGGCATTTTACGCCAAGCTAATCAAATGTTAATTATAGGCTTGAGGGGTCGCTGCTAAATTATCACTACATGTATGTCTTTGAAAGACATACATGTAGTGATAATTTAGCAGCGACCCCCAGTCTTTGGGTATTTATCGTAAGTACTTTACATCAATTTTAAAGTGCATGAATGTATGAATTTCGTGGTTTGGGTGCAAATCACCATAAATGTTAATTACCGTGAACTGGGACAAATGTTTATGGTAACGGCATATCCACCGGTATATGAATACTTAACATATTTTATAAATACATATAACGGAACATGTTTATTGAATGATAAGCGTACAGTACATTGCCTAAATTAAAGCGAACGTCATCATCATTTTATTCTGCTGAATATGTCATGGGCATTGTTTGAGTTCTTCATGAGCATCCTGCAATTGCTCAAAAGCTCTAAGATTTACAAAATGACCATACATCTATGACCAATTCTGTATCTGGTTCTCAGCTAGGACTTGTAATAATTCAGATACATAGCAGTATAATGGTGTACAATCTTACTCACCTGTGCATGGTCTTTGACAGAAGGTTAAACTGAATGCGGCCAGCAGAATAGCGCCAAGTCTCCAGATTTTGTCCATGACTGAGGCACCGTCCGTGTTTTCTAGAAGAAGAAAAAAACCACACAATCCATAATCTCGAGGAATTTCGATGTAGGACTACTTGAATTTTTCTGAAACACGAGAAGTTGATTGAGTATATTGAATTGTTTTTATGTAAAATAATGCCAAAGTTATCATGCAAATTTCACTCGGAACTTCAGACCGAGTCTTCATATAAACGTATGAGTTTACACCTTTGCCCACCCACCATTTACGCGCTCAATGATGTTCATTCACATTGATATTTTGCGCGAATACTTTCGAGAATAGGTTTTATAATTTTCATAATGAACTGAACATACTGGATAATGACGAGACATATTATGCACAATATATTTTCATTTCAATAAAACAAATTCCACACTGGCGTCAACATTGAGTTTCGCACGTGTGGCACAATTTGTTGCCATTCAGTACAACAAAAACACGCATATCTACAAATATAAACATATCGATGGTACTTTGTGGTTTTGCCAAACCACGAATAAATGTCAAAACCACAGGTTCGAGTTCATACGGTACATTGACGTACATTTCTTGACGCCCGCTGCTTTATTCGAGTCGCATTGAGGAGACCTATTTCTAGGTGCCAATTTTGCTAAATAAGGATTTGTGGAGCCGTCTGAGAATTATTCCATCTCCGCACATAGTGGGATCTTTGTTTGAATAACAATTTTTATTTAAAAATTGATCAAGTGGAACTCTTCAATGGAGGTCATTAAGTGCTCGTCACTTCGGAATTCTTCCGTTGTCGCTTCCGATTTGTTTTCCCCTGGAATTCTGCTCTTTTATTTACACGCGTGTACCCTAGTAGGTTTACAAGTAAAGCCGATAAATGATATATCGTAGGGTTATTACTATTGAAAAGTATTTCCGCGATGTCACCAGGGTGCGGCAAGAGTAGGCACGCGTCTTAGAAAATTAAAGTAAACATAACATACTCGCGCGCCATGTTCGGATCAAAGAGACTGTTTGAGATAGCAACTATTGTGTCTTGTAATAAGTAAATTTATTATTCAATAGTCTGACTTTTTGTGGATTTCTTCAAGTAGCGCGGTAAGGATAATGATCTGAAGGCATTATTCAACTCGATGGATTGAACGTGACCCAACTGACATCTTATTCAGCATTCCCATGCTGTAGAAAGGATGCACATGGACTCCGAAGTGTTGACATTCTGTCACCCGGGTATGATCTACTGCAGTTAATTAATAATAGGCCTACCCGATATCTATTGTTGTTCGCCAAATCTCTTCATTACAGTAACAAAATTATGATAAAAATATCTAATTCATACTAATTCAAATGTATAAAGGATATATCCACTGTTACCAGACAAATTACATACTAGGATTCCAGTATTTTATATGGTACAGGCCTGTCAAATAAGTAAATATGTCACATGAACTGAAGTCATTCTAAAAAGTATAAAATTTTAATCATGTACATATAAAAAATAAAATATCGAGAAAATCAAAATTTTGTGTCCTTCTCATGTAAAATTATTAAGTAGGCTAAATGGCCAATAATAAAGAAAATTATTACTACCTACCGCTACTGTTATTTTCCGTCAACTTTGCATATCTGGTAAGAGTTGGTGTTTAGATGAATCCATTCCGGGTTCGCTCCGTCATATCCGATCATATCATTCTGAAGAGAGACGTGTCCCGTTATTCCATAGTTATTAAGTAAAACTTTCTCTTGATTTCATTAATCCGAAGTTCGTCAATTTTAAATGCAATAACCCTTGGCTAGTTTCTCAAACTTGCAGGAAAAAAAATGTGCTTGATTAATGTTCCCACCACTTCAAAACACCCTTGTCGTGTTACCTGCCACATACGCGCAACTTCAAGATGCCGATTTCTTTGCGGGTTTCGCCTCGTGTAGCGGCGCCGACAACCGTGTTTTCTGTTGTTCGCCGTGCTCAGTGGAGGGTGGAGGAATCCGACTGCACCCGCCCCCGGCTACGGAATGATCCCGCCCCCTTTTTCCTTCGCCACCCGCACGTGCTGCCGTCTGCATCCCCGCCAAAACCACAACGCGCGTGCAAGTGTGTATCAAGAAATGATTGGCCATATGATCTGACATGGCACCTGTCTATATCGCCGGAACAAGGCGATGTTGGAACAAACGAGCAAAGATTCCGTGCTTCAGCAAGGCAATACATTACGAAGATTGACTTGCAACATAAATTTCCTGATCGGTTGAAGATGAAACGAACACCAACAGAAGGGGAATAAGTGGTTATGGTAGAGGCACTATTTTTTAGGTGTCAAAAACTAACTTGTAGTAATGGGCGAACCCTGATTGTAAGCGCAATCAAAGCTGGAAATATGGCAAAAAACCACAGGAACACTCACTTTGAGAAACATCGGCGATAACAGATTTTAGAAGTTTGCTCATGAATGAAAGGAAGATTATGATGCGACGAGCTGTCTGGGGTTGTCTTGTTTTGTGGTGCACTGGAGTGTATGGGTTCTACATTTTGGTTCAATCGGAGTGTATTTCTCTCTCTTCTGAATGACAACATTCATAAAATACAAACTATAAGGAAAAATACATTGGGACTCATTTCTTCAATACTATTTTTTCGAACTGACACGTATAGTTTCATATCGGAATATGTATTATTTGTCACTATTAAAGTGGTTCAAACACGCTTTCAATGATCGCTAATTTACTGCCTAATTGTCTTTGAAAGTAACTATATTGTTAATTCACGAATGTCCTGGGGATTACTCCGCCCTTCTAGTTCACAATGATCAGTGGATGTGTTAACATATCGTCTCTGGTCAATTAGGTATAATAGGACGACACTGATCCCTTATCACCCTGCATTATCCTAAGTAGGTGACCGACCTAGTTCTTTTGTCTAGGGTTGAGGGTCATGTTATTGTCAACGAGTTGAGCTCAGAATTTTTGGACAGAACATCGACACACGCTAAGAAATAACTGACGTGGGTGATACGATGTCCGAGATACTACTGCCCATATATGTAATTTACAAATGCTAGTAGCGGTTGATATTCCCAAGAAATAAGGTTTCTTTTCCGATATTTACCCCAATTTTCACACGGTGATCACATTCATCGTCATCATCAAAAACTTCCGGACATTGTATTTCAATTTCTGCAATATAAGGCATACATACAGTAACTGCGGGGGATGACACGATGTCCGAGACACTATACTGCCCATTTGTGTACTTCACAAATGCTTGTAGCAGTTGATAGTCCTCAAGGAAAATATGGTTTCATACGCCGATAGGAAGGTGACGCTTATTTCTTTCGAGGTTTCGCCCAAAAAATCTGAGCTCAAGTCGGTGACAATATAGTCCAGCAGAACTGCAGAAAAGCATGTTTTGGCGTCATTATGAACTTTTTTTGCTGATTCATCATCTCTGAGCATTCCTGAGTCAGAATCAGCCGGGTGCCACCTTGGCACCCTTGGGGAATTTTTGCCAGAGCCGAAAAACAAAATGGCTGCCACTGAATACCGCTAAATTTACTTTTTTGACAATATCTCCGCTTCTAGGCCACTAGGAAGCACAAACTTGGTGTCTACTACTAGGTCAAGGAATCCATTAATAATAATGCCAATAATGCCAAACAGCTCATCAGATTTTCGAGATTAACCACCCAGATATTTGAAAAATCTGGTTTTGGTCAAGTGATTAAATGCTCATGCATTTGCCACGCAGTACAACATTTATTGCTGTTGCGACATTTATTGCTGTATAATACTATGTATTCAGGCTCAATAAATCAATGACAATAAATGTGACAATATGTTTTCACTATTAAATTAGGTGTTACATGTGGCAACATTACGAGTCATTGGCAATTCTTCGTAACTTGAACCGACATCATCATCATCTTCCTGAAAAAGTTCTTCCTTGGTATGTTCATTGCAACAATCTGGTTCAGAATAACAGGCACAGAACTTTCAAAAGACATCTATGGCACTACACAGCCACATCTCGCAGTGGAACATGGCCGGCTGGTGGAACATCCACATTCGACTGTTTGTAGAATGGCGACAGGTAAAGTGTATGTAAACCAGTTGGAAGCGGGGTTGGACGCATGTTGTGCCGTCTCCATCTGTATTCCGACCATATCGAGTCGGGACAAAGTGTGGAGGATCTGATTGAGCAGCGGATTAATACATAGAAATTGTTACAGTAATTGAGTACGATGTAGATGCTGAACAAAGTCATATTGTGATAGGGGCAATACCTTCAGTTTCGAGGCTAATGTGTTCTTCACAGGATGGTGGTGAACAAACATATCATCTCTCAGTTTGAAACCATGATAGTCGTTTCTGGCATCAGGTTTGTTTCATTTGCTTCTGGTTGACCAAGTGAGATTAGGTGATTTCCCCTCTTGGGGGTCTTCAATGCTGTGGCCTTTCCAATGCCAAATAGATACGGTAGTACACAGTGTTACACCAACCTCCCCCATTGAGACATGTACATGAAACCAAATGACAGCTTAACAAGAGAGTTAATGGTCATCGTTCCAACATCAATAATAATTCTAATCAACTACTTTATCAACATTTTAATCAGGATGACCATTCTATTTTGTCAATGAAAGTTCGAGTCATAGAAAAAATATACCACCATACTAATAGTCCCTCATTAAGTACACCCACCCGCAGGAAACGAGAAGAACATTGGATACGTGAACTAGGCACAGCTACACCTTATGGCTGTAACGATAATATCAGTTCAGTGGGAAACCTGACAAGCCCAGGATGCAGTTCAGTCAATGTAATGAATTTATTTACATCATTTAAACGTAGGAAACGAAGCCATGGACAACGACATTATAATCGACCATCTATTCATAATATTACCTTTGATGGTCTACTCGAAATATTGAAACAACCACTTGGACTGCACTATGTTCGCACTAAATTATTTGCCATACCTCATGTTAAACTTAAAGAACTAGAGGACCAATGTCCTACCCACTATATCAGAAATACCAATAGCTATGAATTTCGTCTGTATTCCATTATCATGGATATTGTTTATCATCGGCTTTATAAGCCAACACAGAATTCCGAATATATACCACCCAAACGGTCTTTTCTGAAGATAAAATTTGCCAATAAAGGTATTGATGCAATTAACATCGGTAATATATTACATCATAAGTCTGTTCAGTCCCAGGTACCATCATACTTCACTGACACGGCTGCTCCATCTGTATCCTACTCATATACCAAATCTGTTGCTTCCAAGATTTTCAACTACAAACAAACATTGAATGATTTGGATATTGATGATCTCTTACATAACCCACCCTCCTGCACTTGCATTAACTCTCCGTTCATGCACGATCCAGTTGGGCATGTTATTTCAGGCGACATCAATATAGTGGAGAATGAATCATTGAAAGACATTTTGTCCAAAGGTCCCAAATATAGAGAGCCCACGTCGTTTTCATGGAGATACAATTTTAAGTTAATAATGGATGCAGTTGAGGAGCATGCCAGAAAATGGACAAAGCGAGAAAAGGCAGAAACTGATTCTCTGTCAGAATGGGTCAAACAGATTAGGTCATTGGTAAACAAACGCATCAACAGATCAATGTTTTGTCAAAGTCAGTTAGTACTAAATATAGCTCTGTCTTCAATGATCCCGTGGTTACTAATAGTTTGTTGAAACTTCAAGAAAGGTTCGTCATTGTCCCTGCAGATAAAGCTTCTAATAATGTTGTTTTTGTTTGTAAAGTATACTATATACAGTGCCTGTTTGACGAACTGGGTATTGCCAACAATACTAATCCCAATAGTACATACCAAGCCATTACCGTGCCCAAAAAGGATATCTTATCAAATCATTTGTCTGTATTGCATTCGTTTGGTATTACTACCTCATGTAAAGATTCTAATCTACCGAACTTATATTGGATCCCAAAGTTGCACAAAAATCCACACAAACAAAGATATATTTCAGGTTCAGCATCATGTTCTACCAAAGCCCTTTCTAAAATATTAACTACTATATTGTCTAAAATTAAACAGGGTCTCCAAAAGTACTCTGAAACCATCTATTCTAGAAGTGGTATAAACCAAATGTGGATATTAAAAAATTCCAAATCTTTATTGGAATATCTACATGCGCACACACTTTCAAAAGTAACGTCTATCAAAACATTTGATTTCTCCACTTTGTACACAACTATACCTCATTCTGAACTGAAATCTCAGCTTAAAAAACTAATCAATAATTCATTTTTCTCTAAAAAGGGACAACGTCGGTACCACTATATTGTAGTTAAATATAATACCGCTTATTTTGTTAAAGGCGACTCTGATGCCCCATACAAATATACTGAAATAGATGTGGTAAATATGGTTAATTTTCTGATTGATAATATTTTTGTGGAATTTGGTGGTCGAATATTTCAACAAACTATTGGTATTCCCATGGGTACAAACTGTGCACCATTATTGGCAGACCTGTTTTTATACTCATATGAATCAGATTTTATCCAACATTTACAAAGAGGAGGTTCTAAGAAACTAACATGTAATTTTAATTTCACTTTCCGATACATAGATGATGTATTGTCGCTAAATAATCCCAAGTTTGGTGATTATTTGGATGTCATATATCCTAAGGAACTTGAAATTAAGGATACTACAGAATCCGCTAATTTTTCCAACTATCTAGACCTGAGGTTGGAGATTGATAATGATTCTAACCTGTCAACTAGATTATATGACAAACGTGATGATTTCAATTTTTCCATAGTCAATTTCCCTTTTCTAAGCAGCAACATTCCTATGTCACCGGCATATGGTGTGTTTGTTTCTCAACTTATACGCTATTCCAGAGCTAGTTGCAAATATGAGGACTTTGTCTATCGAAGTGCCCAGCTAGTCTCTAAACTGCTACGACAAGGATATGTTTTACCAAGACTTATCGCTGCGTTTAAGAAATTCTATGGACGTCATCATGATCTGGTTGATAAATACAGCAAATCCATGTCTGCCATGCAACTAGATCTATTTTCATGTTAATTTTGGGGAATTCATGACGGGTGCCACTAGTGGGGCAGGAAATGCTCACTCTTTCCGGAACACCTGATTTCACCTCCTGATGGCCATTTACGGGGGTTCATGAGTTTCCCTGTCATTTTTGTTTTCTCTCACTTCGTATGCCTGATATGACTTTCTGTCCCCGGACTCTGAGATTGGATAACGGACCCTGTTTTGTTTGCTCGGAATACTTGATACTGGGTATTGATTCCACGTCCAGTACACCTGGCATATATTTTGCTATGCTTAGGTGTGTTCGAGCATTTTGACGAATGCTAGAGGAAGGCTAATGTGGTCCCAGTGTGGATGTGATAAAGATATAGTGGCACCACCGTGATTTGCAAAGTGATGAAACATATTCTGGTGAGCAACATGATGGACCATTTTGACGAACAAAATATCCTAGTTGACTGCCAACACAGATTCCGAGCTAAACGTCCATATGAGTCCCAACTCATCATTGCAATTCACGACCTGACTTCCCCCAAACAGGTGCAAACAAGTACATAAGGCCATACCAGACTTCAGCAAGACACATGATCGGGTCCTACACTCCAGACTAAAAAGCAGAACTGGACTATTATGGAATCAGAGACAAACATCTTCCATGGATTGGTTCATTGAAGGATCAGAGAACCCAAAAGATCCACGTGGATGGAAATCTGGCCTCTAAATGTCTAGTACCTGCTGTTCCCACTCTTCATAGATGACATCACGATGAATATAACATCAACCACCAGGCTGCGTGATGATATTTGTTTGATCTTTCATGAAATCTCGTCAACTGATAATCACAATCTGCTTCATAATGACATTGACAGACTGGTAGCCTGAATTCACAAAAGGCAAATGAATTTCAATACTGAAAACTGTTACATTGTAAGAATTTCACTGGCCAAAAAACCTATTGCTACCTACATGTATCAATATTCCATAGGTGGCAGGACAGTACAGGATGATAACCCATAAACGACGGCGACACGGGCAATATGCTTCCCTTGTAGAAACCTTATTCGATGTGACAAGTCATCCAAGCCAAAGGAAAAATTTCGCTCTCATCTGACCTCCTTTAATATTGCTGTGTGGTCAGGTGCCCACATCAGGCCAAGCTATGAAACCGGTATGGAAAGGTTCAGTGATCTGCGGCCAGATTTCTAGCAAACGAACCCTATGACAATCGTCATTCAGACAGCATTACAGCTATTCCTAATGACCTAGGATGGATATCACTCATGGAGTGGAGAAGGAGAATGACGCTGACCCGTTTCTATAAGGTGGCCAATGGATTGACCATCATCCTTCTGAACTGTCTCAGACAAGGACCAGGCGACCAAACGATATTGTGCAGTTCGCACAATATCAAACAACTGTCAACATGTACCAGTCATTTATTCCGGCACAACACCTGATTGAAATGGCCTTCCCCATAGTGTGATCAGCTCACAATCCTTGGTCGTCTTCAAGACATGACTGGTGGCTATTCCACTGAAGTAGATGAACGGTTTCAATCGAGCCTTGGTGTAGGTTACTTTGTGAACCGCTTTTTGCAGAAATAGTATCGTGTATAGACTGAGCTGATGTTTTTTTTTATTATTTCATTTTTCACCGTCTGGCAAGATCTTGTCATTTGCTTTATGTTTGGTCTGTATCAAAGATAACGTAAACCTCACAGCACCCCAAACGGTATATTATGCTGGCCATTCTGTGCAATTTTGTATCTTGATATCTGTTTGTGAATGCCTCACCATTGAAGTCCCATATGGGAGGACATCGCCTCAAATAACTTGGTTAACTAGGAACAGAAGAAACAACGACTGCCTCTATTGCTGTTATTGTTTCAAACCGAGAAGTGATCAATGTCTGTTTACCGACATTTGTACGGAAGTTGAAGATGGCAAACTCGAAGATCACATCAGCTGCAAAACTGAAGATATTGCCCCATCACAAAATGCCTTTGCTCAGCATGTACACCTTGCTCGAATGCCAGTTTTGTGGAAATCCGCTGCTCAACAACAGATGTGCTGTTCAAAGTTCCGTGGCTGTATTTTAAGCCAAGATTGTTGCAACGAATATACAACAAGAACCTGTTCAGGAAGGTGATAATGATGACTGATCAAGTTATGATCGGTGAATGACCCACAATGTTGTCACCGGTAACAGTTGATGAGTTAAAATCATACAGCTTTTGTTGGGGCAGTACTATAGATTCACTAGCCCAGTAGTGAACACCAAGATTGTTGATTAAAGTGGAAAATGCATATGACTTGAACAGAACCAAATTTTTTCAAGAATCGGGTTCGTCAATTTCGAAAACCGGATAAGCTGTTATATATACAAGTTTGGCAGTATTATATGTGGATTCCTTGACCATGAAAACCTATTAGTAGACACCAAGTTTGTGCTTCTAAGTGGCCTAGAAGCGGAGATATTGTCAAAGAAGTAAATTCAGCGGTATTCGGTGGCAGCCATTTTGTTTTTCGGCTCTGAAAAAAATTCCCCAAGGGTGCCAAGGTGGCACCCGGCTGATTCTGACTCAGGAATGCTCAGAGATGATGAATCAACAAAAAAAGTTCATAATGACGCCAAAACATGCTTCACAAGAAAATAGTCATTTGGCAACTGGACTAATACCATGGCCTGACCCCTAGACAAAAGAAATAGGTCGGTCGCCGACTTAAGATATGTTGCAAAGTGTTATATCCGTAGGTAGAATGTCGATAGATTCCACGGATATAATAACGTAGACCCATTGGACCGACAGGTTTTCACAAAGAAAGTTTTAAAACAACTATTATTGAAAAAATACTTGGCGAACAATCTAATATTAGTACTACACTTCACGAAAATGATTTCTTTGTGTCATGTTAGTGTGATTGTTATTATGAACAGTTTAAAGTCATAGTAGCAAGGTACCATTATATGATTTTATTCCTGTTCACATAAAGGCATTGTGGACATTTGGTGATGAAAAAGGTGTTCGCGTTAATTGGTAACTAATAACAGCGACATGTAATGGAGTATACATTGTATTGGATCAGTATTACGATCACCTTCTCCAGCCGATGAAAGAAATTGCTTCGGCAATTTCCGTAATCTTGACGTCAGTTGAGGCAAAAGGTGCTTTGATGGCTCGCCAGAAACGCAAAATACGTAATTTGTTGGCCAGCTCAAAGAAGGGAAAATCACTTCAAAATGCATGCGATTCAACAGAAAACACGCAAAAACCAGCAAATACTGGACATCTTCCAGTTCAACAAACCTCCGTTCTGGGTGAATAAAAAGTTCTGATTCTAAATATCAAGACAAGAAATGCCGTATTCCTGCCATCTCACCCCTTCACTTGAATTGTCAAACATACATTAGGGGAATGAATATGCGACATGCAGTTTATCTTGCTGGCTACATGTACTTTCAGGCCTGCCTCAACTGACGTCACAAACCACGTGACCCACACTAAAATCAGGATCAAAATATTCGGCAATTTACGGAAGGAGTGCCTATTTGGTTCAATATCTCTAAACCCATTGATTGTAATTGTAAAATTCGTTCGAATTTGTGGAAAACTATTCATAATAGACTAAATGAAAAGCACTTTCATCGGCATGCTACTAGGTCTTTAATGGCAGTATTTGATCTTCAGAATTTTTATTGGGATCTCCAAAATCTCACCATACACGCAGTAAAAGGGCGACACGCAATCATTTTGTGTTCCAGTTACGTCACTCGGATTGATAAAAGTATAGAAAGGAATGGTCGTGCACTCTAGTAAATTCTACAAATTTATATTATATTATAAGTAAACAAAACGAGATGCTCTAGTCTGCTTGTTTCAAGGTTGTCGAAGGTGTTTCAAGGTTACGAACTACGAACTTACGGTCTGATAACCTTTTACCGTCCATCATCAAGATTTGAAAAAAAGTATCTGGAAATAATTCATACGGTAGGTATTTTTAAGTTTTTCGATGTTTTTGTTTTAGATTACCGTACCATTGGCGGAATAACTATTTTTATCTTTAAAGTCTATGTTGGAATCTTTCTGACATTTTGCACAAAACACCTAAAATATTTCAAGAGGGATATTTTGGTTTTTTTTTTCAATTTTTTCCTGTTTTTTTTCCAACATGGCCATTTTCGACGAAAAATGGCTAATTTTGGACTCCTGACGGCCATTTTTTCGAAGTGTCAGATCTGTTTTGAGATTTTCGTTTCAAAACATCCTAATGGGTGTCCTGGACATTACGTATGAAGATGCAACGCCTGATAGACATGAAAAGTGTAATTTCCCCTGTACAGACAAAACACTTGTAGATATAGCATATATTTGTATTATATATAGAAAATCACATACAGCACACCTAATGGTGAAATTGAAGTTCACAAAGTTGACATCGATTCATAAATCTCAAGGTCATATCTCATCTGTGGTGCTAAAGCCAAAATTGGTCGCTAACCTATCTTAGCTCTTGCGCTAATTTTTCTAGCAGGTCGTTGGGCAGTTGTATAATAATGAGGTTCCTGTTTGCCACCAGGATCGCCACCATGTAATTCGGGTAAAGATAAACCATAGAAACAGTCTACTGTGCCATATAATACAAAAACGTAATAATGTTGCAATAAAATTTTGTCATGTTTGTTTTTGCATAATGCAGACAATGGACATGACGTTTTTTGTACTTTTTATGCAAAATAGACTGTTTCAGAGCCCCAAAAGCACATGGCATCAGCAGGTACCCCATTATATTATTACCAAAAGTGCCACCAAAAGTGTACAGCAGAAACACCCATGTTTCATACACAGTTTGCCCCTGATGACCCCAGTGTGCCTTTGGCTGTAAATATTAGGTCGGCTGTATTCTTATTCCAAAAATGTGGTATTTATGATTGCTACTGGCATTATCGAAATCTAGCTGATTTGCCGATAATAGTGTGGCGATTTTTCCCTAAGCACGCGGCAGGTGATTGTAAACACACATGCCATTTATGTGGCCTTTTCGTACTTGGCCTTGTTTTGACACGCTCCGTTCGAGCGTGCGTTGCCACGGCAACGCATTGTAATTTACGCTCCAGTAAACTATAACAATGGTTTGATTATACCTCGCGTGCGTCCTACAGCTTGTGGTGTATTATATATACACTGGAAGCTACTCGATCGAGGAGATTGTCCGAGAGAGAGTGAACAGGACGCACGCAAGGCTCGCCATGAGCTTTGCGTTCCCTGGTCGAGAGTAGTGGGCTCTCAGAGCCCTGGGGACGATTTCCATGGGGAGGCCCGGGCTGGGAGAGACAAGTTGCTGACTCAGGGGCGTAAGCCCTGTGGATCGCCAGTTCTCTCCCTTCCCGGGACGTGTGACATAGGCCCTGGCCAGCATGTCGGACTGTACGGGGTTCCGTCCCCGAGGCAGACCGCGGCTCGCCAGGCCCCGCCAGTTAACACCGTGGTGATGAACCAGTTTCTGAACGGTGTCCGTAGGCCTGGGAGTGTCGGGTGGGCTGTTACCTGGTTACCGTTAATGCTAGAGTAGTTACCGTGTCCGCAGCGACCTCCGGTGAGCGGCGCCGCCGCAAGGATCCGGAATAGCGGATGCGCGTCCACAAGGACTCGTGGTGAGAGGACTATCCTCGAGGATCCCGAAGAGCGGACGATAGTCAATAACTTTACAATAGGTTGATACTCATATTGATATCTGACTATTTGAGTGGTGATCCTGAATTTGACATTTGATGACCATGAAAGATTTAAACGTTACTTTTAGTATTTGTTTTTGGAATTGTGCTCTTTGACAGTTTAACACTGTATATTTACAAACAGTTTGTGTCAAGAAATTCAGTGATGACACAGCTTTGTGGTCGGTTTTAGATATTTTTGGATAATTTTCATTAGGATTAATTTAGGTGTGAACCGGAAAGTAACCTCATACAAAAGGTATACACTAAAAATTGGAGAAAGTATAGAAATATAGTTCATGTGGGCATCTATCATACGCGAATGATTTACATCATAACGGCACTGTTCGCTTCACATCTAGGAACGAAGACTTTTTATTGCCCCTTGCTAGCCGTAAGCGGAAATACAGCAAGATGTAGACTTTTGACTATAAGGAATATTGCCGTATCATGGCAGCAAAAACGCTGAGGCCGACATTTCGAATTTTGATATTGGGTTTAGCGATGGGATACTGAGTTCATACGTTTATGTGGGGGGCATTTCAATGGATCAGCATTGTAAGATATTCATTGACAAAAAAAAACAGTTTTGTACTAAGAATATTGATACGAAATTGATCGTGTAAAAGTATGAGTATGTGTTGAGTGTGAATTGTGGTCTTATTTGCACTAAACTCCTGCCAAACATCCCAATAGCCTTTTCGGAATTTGACAGTTTAACACTGTACATTTCCAAACTGTTTTAGTCAGTGATAACACGGCTTTGTGGTCGGTTTTAGATATTTTCAGATAAGTTTCAGTGTAAATATTCTAGGTGTTAGCCGGAAAGTAACCTTATACAAAAAATTTACACTAAAATTTGCAGAAAGTATGGAAATATAGTTAATGTGGGCATCTATCATACCCGAACGATTTACATCATAACGGTGCTACTCATTTACCTGTCACACACCTTTTCCATAGGATTCCCGAACAGTTTCAATTAGTTAATGGCATAGAAATTCCATCAGATGCACAGTGGAAACATCCACATTTTACACAATTTCTGCTCCTCACGACGCCAGTGTGTATTGGATAAAACTGTTAGTTTTTATTACATTTCTATTCCTTAAAGGTTGCGTTTTTTCGTTTTTATTGTCATCATCAAAATCTTGTGGTGTTGGACGCAATGTATGTAGATGTTCCTCATTTGAGGTGCATAATCAATGTATAATACTTAATGGTAGATGATCCAGTCGAAACATATACGGATATCACAACAATATTGTGAATCATAATAACAACAGAAACATATCACAAAAAAATGCATAGCAAGTAGACTGATGCCAACAACAACTCAATCAAATATCCGGAAACCCCCTCTGCCAGAATTGACGTGTGTTTCTGCGATGAGTAAGATTTTTGCAATTGCAAAGGAAGTTCTTCATGTTCGTATGCTAGAACCAACCGTATGTATCAATGATGACTTAGGCCTACTGGCACATTTCCGCTAAATTAAAGCGAACGTACTAATATAAATGCCCATAACCTGATAACTAGGAATTACTGAAAGTGAAGTTTGTGCCAGATGAAAAGTTAAACCAATAAATACTGCATGTTCCATGATGGATGTCTAGATTTGTGTAGAACTCAATAATCTCAGTACTGAAGTGGTAATAGGGCATAAACTGACACCATGTCGTCGCGAACATGTTGCAAATTGTCGATGTCTGACGAACGATTCAGATGACGTACATGTTTTGAAGACGGACTTCTCACTCACTATGCACTGATCACTTGGCAACATTCACAATCCGTTTTCGTGAGGAAAGTTTACGCTGTGAGTGCCCAACGAAAATGTGCCTGCTGTAGTCCTGATTTAGTTTTTTTTTAAAATACGAAATCGCTGCTACCAATAATGACTTAATATAAAAGTGATGTAATTAGTTTGCAGGGCTTAAGCCTATGTCACACAGCCACTACGTACAATCTACTCCAAACTTATTTTAGCAGTGGCCCCTGCAGTCAGATTTCCTATTGATCTCAACAAGCCTTCATATCACGCGTAACAATATTATACTGATAGATACGGGCGAAAAATGATCGGAAATGTTGTTTGAATGTGTTGTGAAAATATAACAAAATTCGATATATCTGATACAAATTGAATACTGCATAATATAATATGCAGCTTAATTTCATGTACTCTTCTTCCATGTCTTGACAATGGTGTCGCCTCAATTTTTAATCGTTTACCAACAATTGAACTTTGTATTAGGATACTAACTCCAAGATCAGTATACAAAGTCAATTACATGTATATCCTAACTGAAGAAGGTGGAACCAAACACATTGTCTATGTTACATTTGGCTGTGGATTCTCTTTCCTTCATAATATATGATGGTATTTATACATGGTATTTATTTAATTGTATGGTATTCATCTATATTCCAAGACCAAATCCAATAATGAATTTTACAAAATCAGTGTAAGTTTTCGAATCCGAGTGATACTAAAATTGTTCAAATTGTATCAAATGGAAAGATCCCTCGACCTTGTGAGTCATTCAGTCCTGGCTAACATGATTAGGTGTGTAGATTCTGGTTAGATAATGTATGGAAAGTTTAGTTATGCACCAGAAAAAAGATAAATTGTCAAATATGGGAAGACGTTACTTGCTATGTTAAGTGTGATGTTATGTTTACAGTACTACTTGTGGTATATAAAACCTCACTGTGCACAAATTGCATTTGACCAGATGAAAGGATGTCTCTTTATTTCATTAACATTGTGACTTTTTGTATATGACGTACCTGAATATAGCGTTCCTAATAGCATTTCTATCTTATGAATGTATGTGACAAACACAAATTACAGTCATACAGTTTCATTCATCTGAAACTGAAGGTGTAGATAGATTGATAATTTTGAACTAGCGAAAATGGCATTTACATTTCAAATGGTGTCAACCCTTGATAGTTCAATAGCGAAAACAGATATTTGTAGAATGGAAATTTATTCGTTAAAACATGTATGATAAAACATATTGAATTCCATGTGACAAATTAGCATGTAAGAACGAAAGTTTAATATCGACATGTTGACAGTGGGGGGTTAAATCATCAGTTGTGTTTACATATGCATAATAAAGTTATATTCTACTCTTGAATAAATGGTGTTACCATACAAAATTCAACATTCAGAACTAAGATCTGGAGATATATGCAATATCTACATTCAGATGGGCTAACTATTAAATTAAGAAAACGTTTGGAATTTAGAAGACACACAGTGATTCAATTATCATTTCATAAATTCTCGTCAATAACACTAGAATTAACATAGGGAACCAAACGCCGATTTACGATGCCTTGGTGACAGGTCGGCAACGAGTATCACAGTAAAAACTGCATAGTTTGGACATCACAATAGATCAATTGATGCACGACGTTAAAATGTCAGGTTGCCACGAAATGAATAATTGACACATCGGAATTCGTTCTTGATAACATCCAAAATGTATGTCCATGAACTTCCCATTCTGGTCCAAATTTGGCACAAGTCACATTATCATAGATGAGTGAATCAACCAAAAATGTAAATATTTTTTACGCTATCCGTATTTCAGATCTGTACATCTAGATACATTTAGTTGACATCATTTCACTTGTACAGTTATGCATATATATATACATAAAGCTGATAAAAGGGCGTCATGCGATTTTCATCTATTCAGTTGCTGGGAATACATAGGCCTTAATCACCTCATTTAGCCAACATACTTATTGCAACTCCTATGAAAACAAATCCGCGATCTGATATCAAAAATACTTATTCACAATCTGGGTTAACTGACACCAACTAGAATATACATAAATGATTACATATAATATCTGCACTTTACTTTTGTGTAGTTTCAAGATAGGGTTTTTGCTAACGGTATCAAGGTCGTACAAGCAAAGGCCCCTCTTTGTTCCCACCACAAGGTAGCGATTTTCGTGTAACCACAGACTTGTTACAACTCTGGGAACGTGGAGTAATTTTTCTGGACGTCCTTCGTCTTTTCTTATCTGGAAGATATCTTTTGATTCATGGTCATTCACAAACAGCCGTGTACCCGAGCTGTCCACTGCTAGATGTCCAGGGTTGATATCAGGTTGGAGAATAACACGCAAGAATACTCCATCCATCGTCAGCTCTGTGATTTCGAGTCCATGACTAATGTAGATCTTCTGCTCGCTGACTGCTAACGAGACTGTGGATGCGTTAAATCGGCGTTTCCAGAGTATATTGCCATCTGATGGGAATATACTGCTGATTTTCTGTAAGACAAAGGAATATGGTAAGTGTATGATTCGTTCCTATATAATTCAGAATCGTTGCAGCAAATAACACTGAAGTACCAGAATCGTAAAATAACAATGGGCCAATGTCACAACTGTGTGTGTATATGTGTATACTGCTAGACATGAAAATGTTGAGTATGTTTAAAATTGAGTGAAGAGATGTCAACAATCTGTAAATCCGACGTAACCACACTTCGGTTTTGCATATTTTGGAGCCACCATCAAACAACCATTCGAGTTCAATTCATACTCCGTTTTTCAACCGTTTTAGTTATATAAAATTGCACATGAGCGATAAATAGCACACTCAATATGGAGTGCAGAAATGCACTCATCAGAAACTTTTTGATATGGATGGATATATCAAGCAGTTTTCCTTCAATGTTTGAAAGTTAATAACCTGGTATTGAATTTACTGCTCAATTTGTCCTGACTCTCCGTGAAATTGTGATTTGTAGAGCAAACTATCACATTTTTTATATAGAAAATAAATAGCGCAACTGCTAAATATATTTGATAAGATAATTACCGCTCTATTAAGCATGAGGATATTCCCATGACTGGTCCATCCCACAGAGTGAATCTGTGCGTTACTCTGAAGTTTGATGGTATGGAGACGCTTCATTTCGCCAGACTGCACTTCATACACAGACAAGCACACTCTTTCAGACGAGCTCTGACCAGCCACCAACAGCTGACGCCCATCCTTACTGCTTGCGATATGGGAGGCGATCTGCATCACCTCGAGGTCAACATGACTAGATACCAACTCCCCACCGAAATCCACCCATACGGGGCGATGCTTGTTCGTATGTTAGAGACATGACAAGAGGCTGGCCATCCATTTTAACCACACACAGGCCCCTGATGCCAATACGACGTTCCACGCGCCAGAGCCCAGTGACATCCTTGATAAAAACATAATAAATACAAGACACATTTTGGGCTTTGTAGATTAGACATTTTTCATGTATAAGTCGCTTATTGTTCGATTGCTATTCACCCTGATGCCCTGATACGTATGTCAATCAGAGAGTTCAATTTTCATCTTGAATCATTGAATATTAAAGTGTATAAATCGATAAGTTAATGAATCTAATTTTGATGAATCCAATTTAGCCACCAAGTTCGGTAATTGCTAGAAAAAATCTGACTGCAGTTTGACTAAATATTTACATTGTCTAGAGATGGAGTAGATTTCAGTAAGAGATCAAGTTGACTCGACCGGGACCCGAACCACAGACCTTCTGCTTGCCGGGCAACTGCCCTACCAAATGAGCTACCGAGTCTCCCAAATTTTCCACCGAAATATAGGTGCATAATATGGGCCAATTAAGTTATGGGCCAAACAAGTTTGTTGAATATCGGAAACATGGACAGAACAGACAATTATGTGTTTGCGTTACACTATATATTTTAACTTCATATGTCCCCATGCGAATATCCCAGATATCCGCACGAAAGTCTGTGATAAGACAAGTATGATACCAAACACCAAACAATCCACAAGACTAAACTCAAAATCCATGGACAAAATTTACACAATCGGTATGTTAAGGTTGAAATTCAAAATTGGTGATCAAGGTCCGAGCAATTTGAATATCACAGACATCCATCGAAGCCAAATGTGAGATCAGGTGTACCAGTAAGAGTAAGCTTCTCTTGCCTCGCATGCGACACCCACTGTGATATTTGGATGAAACGGCGACACCCACTGTGATATTTGGATGAAACGGCAGTGTATATTATATCTAACAGGGTACATGGTTATCATGTTTATATTGTCGGAACATCTTTATGTAAC
The DNA here is from genome assembly GCA_949152475.1 of Terebella lapidaria. Lineage (NCBI taxonomy): Eukaryota > Metazoa > Annelida > Polychaeta > Terebellida > Terebellidae > Terebella > Terebella lapidaria. Next base: position 13,241,582 of record OX424570.1, on the reverse strand, counting down.
AATTCACCCAACAAGAAAGTCAAAACAGAATCGACACGAAGTCACAACCCCATACTCACATCCTTGGGCTTCTCTGAGGTGACGGCAGTTGCAATTGATGAATCAAGCTCTGAATGCTTTTTGGTACCCTCCACATAATACATGATCAAACCACTTTCTGTCCCCACTCCCAGATAACGGTCATCGTGGAGCCACAGACTCGTCACAGGACTAGGGACCTGGCCGAACTTGCGGTGGTCTTGTTCATCCGTGTCCATCATGTAGATATCCCTTGAGACCGATACAAACAGCTTTGTAGATGAGATGCATGTAGCTAGATGTCCAGGTTGTATACCAGGGGTGTAGAGAACACGAAGGACTTCTCCTTGCATCGTTAACTCCGTGATATCAACACCGTTGGTGATGTAGATATGCTGTGCACTCACTGCCAGAGAAACTTGTTGCTTGCCACCACTATCATGCGTCCAGAGTACTCGACCATCAGATGGATAACAGCAATACAGGAACTATTGACACATGAAACAAATGTTATATGTATACGTTTGATTTTCTTATATAGAATCATTATTCTACAAATATTGTGTTACTCGGATGTGTCATTTAAAACAGGGCAAAATGTACGGCATCATTTATACAAATTATGGTCTTGATTTTTTTTTCCTGATTAATGGTACCTGTTCTGTTAGAATTAGGACATCGCCGCCACTCGTCCATCCAACAGATTGAACTGATGTGACGTCTTCACATCTGTAGATGTAGCGACGCTCTATCTTGTCAGATTTTACTTTGTACACCGACCAAGAACTGCCTATACCAAATAGAGTCTGACCGGCGACCACCAGATGGCAACCGTCTCTACTGCTTGCAAAACACCAGGGATCGTTCATCTCCTGTAGGTCAATTGTAAGAGAGACTGACTGCCCATCCAGGTCGATGAAATGAGAGTTGAAATCTGCGAGGTACATCATGACAGACCGGCCGCTGATGTCCAAAATGCACAGGTCATATACAACAGAATCATGTCCCACACGCCACAACCACTGCACGAGGAGGTTCTGGAAAGAAGACATACCAGTACTAGTTGTCTAAGTATATGTTCATCCCAGGTACGTCACGATATTCTGCGCTACCGACCATAAGATGCCTCAATCATCGTCCGACATCTACATTTTATCTTTAAGGTAAAGAGTAAAATTTTCCTCAAATTGTGAACAGCCTCTAAAATCATTTAATATTGAGGTTAGAGATTAAAGTTAAGTTCATCCATCAGTGAAACACGCTTTTTGGCCGTAGTTTTGTTTTGGATAATCGGATCAACTTGAAATCTTGTGTGTCTCAATTGGGTATCATGCCGTAAGTTTTCACCAAATTTCAGAATTCTATCTCAAAAATTGAAAAAGTTGGCAATCTAACTCAATGTTAAATTTCAGTCCTAAAATTTACGGCATGATACCCAATTAGGATACACAAAATTTCTTTGGTCCGAAAACCTACTGGCATGACGCTGCGTCCGTCGTCGTCCGTCTACATTTTTATCTTTAAACTTTACAATCGAATCTTTCTGAAATTTTGAACAAAGACTTCAAAAATATTCTGGGAGGAAGTATTTTTTAGTTTTTTTATTCTTGCATATTTTTTCGAAATGGCGGCCATTTTTGACGTAAAATAGCCAATTTTGGACTTTGACGGTCGTTTTCTCGTTGGCTCGAAGTGGGCCATTTTGGCCCTAACGGGACTTTCCCATGTTAAATTCTCTGATGCTTTATGATGGGACACATTTTTCCAAATAGCTCACTTAATATTGAGGTTAGAGATTAGGAATCAACTGTGGACACAAAGGAAATGATATCAGTTGAATATTCTCGTGACCTTGAATTTGACCTCGGACCTCAGTTTCAAGGTCGGAACACGAAATGGCTTATATCTCGCTTATTGTCGACGTTACAGCTTATGAATCAGTTGTGGACAAATAGGAAATGATATACGCCGAATATTCTGATGACCTTGAATTTAACATTTGAACTTATTTCCACGGTCATAGCACAAAATGGCTAATATCTCACTTATTATCGACTGTACAGATTAGGAATAAAATGTGGACATATTAGGAAATGATATATGCTGGATATCGTCGTGAGTTTGAATTTGACCTTTGACCTCAGTTTCAAGGTCGGAGCACAAAATGGCTAATATCTCGATTATTATCGACTTTACAGCTTAGGAATCAATTGTGGACATATAGCAAATGTATATGCCGAATATTCTGATGACCTCGAATTTGACCTTTGACCTTATTTTCAAGGCCATAGCACGAAATGGCTATTATCTTGCTTATTATCGACTGAGTATTCTCATGACCTTGAATTGACCAATGACCTTGTTTTAAAGGGTATATATCACGAAAATTGGATATTGGTTTTTCTTGTGTATGTGAAAGCACTATTTGAACTGAACAAAATGGTCTTCACAGCATATTGATATCATGATTCCTTCCAAAGTTATGACACTTTAAACACATGCATTTTTACAGAATCTGACAACAGAGTCTGACAGCTAATTAATATGCAAATGAGATGTATGACGTCATTGACAGACTGATTTTTAATTAGGCATTTTTAAATGGAATAATGAGACCATTTGTATCCATATTTGTCCACCAAAGCACATTTTTTATGCTTTTTAGTTCGAATAGTCAGTGATTTCAAGAAATTCGTGGTTGCCATGGCAACCAATGGTCTGGCTGGGCCCTTAGCAAGGTCAATATCTAATTAAAAACAAGATATACATATATGAAACCATTTCAGACAACAGTGTAATGACAATATATTGAGGAATATATCATCAAAATGTCTGAACACAACCCTTAGCAACCAATACAGGCTTGGGAAACCAGCAGTAATAGCATCCATTAACTTCCAATGGCTCTAAACGTCAGTGATTTCTCAGGCCTGTATCGGTTGCTAAGGTGTGATTTTGAACATTTTATTGATCAATTCCACAAAATATATTCACTACCCTGTTATTTAAATTGGTTTGATACTTTCATATTGTGTTTTAACTTGAATACCAGCCTTAGCAACCTGGTTGCTAAGGGCCAAATCAGCTCATTGGTTGCCATGGCAACCAAAATTGATATGCACTCACTGACTATTCCTACTGAACGATATATCTGATGAGTTTCGATGACCAAATATGAGCTTAAATGCTTAATTGTGACATGTTAAATCGCCTAATTAAAAAGCAAGCTGTCATTTACGTCACACATCTCATTTGCATACTAATTAGCTGACAGATTTTTCAAGACTATCTTGAGAAATTTGCCGGATTTTCAGTATGAAAATAGCTATAACTTTTTAACAAATCGAGATATCAACATACTGTAAAGACTGTTCTATTCAGCTCCACAAGTAGCTTCAAATAAGCTGATGTCATATTTTCGTGATATATACCCTTTGAGGTCAGGGGACAATACTCTAAGATCTGAAATATATATTGTCCGGTAACTTTTCTTAGCCTTTGGGTTAATTTTTTTAGAAGCCCCAGGGTGTCCTTAGTTGGAAATCAATTGTTAACATTGAAAATATAGGAATGCACTTTCTATTTACACCACTTATTTGAAAGTACCCTGAATCGCATTTTGGCGCATTCACATCAAAAAATCACTAGAGGGTTTTTTTAGGTCTGTAATGTCAGTCTAATTGGTATCAAAAGAAGGGGAATTGAATGAGCTTCCGAATGATATATCAACCATCACTGTATACATAATATTCACCCTCCCAAATAGGTTTTAAAAAAATTAATCAACAACTCCTCGGTGTGTTTTTTGGTGCGCATACTGTTCATTTGAAACTCGCATTGTATTCCCATATAGCACTAAAAAGCGCTGGGAATTGCACGTTGGGCGTTACAGGATTCTCTGGTTCCAAATCATCTGTAATGAGTAATTTAATGTGATGTACATGTGATAAACACGGAAAATATACTGTTTATGTCATGAACAATCGTATAAAAGTGTAGTGTCTTGAAGAATCATCGAATTACATGTCATTCTACTGCATTTAATACACACATCCTTTCAAAATAACGAATTTCCTATGTAATAGATAGTTCCAATTGAATTAGTCATTAAGACAAAATCGAAGTGTGATTAAAAAAAATAGTCGGTAGGTTATATACATCACCAGTGTGCTAATGCCTTATTCTTACATACGACCTACAAAATAGTGACTCAACAGAGGGGATAGTGTCTAGGTCCATTTCTAAAGGGCAGACAGAGGGGATACAGTTTTGGTCCATTTGTAATGCGCATACAGGGGATACGGTTTTGGTTCAGGTCAGATAGCCCAAAAACATATGTGACAAACGGACCGTAACAAAAGGTTTATCATATAATTGTATCAAAAAGACCAATTGATCTTACTGTCTCCTTGTCTGTCTGTCTGTGTACATAACTTGGAAACGAATGGTCCGATCGACTAGAAATTTATAGGGATGAAGCGGTATAGCAGTGGCTCGGTCCTCCTCAATTTTTCTCAAAATTGAATAGAATAGTTGCTATGGCAACCAAAAAAGTGGAAATCACATAATTGGCTATAACTCTTGTTCTAATAAATATTAATTTTTCAACTAATTTTGTATTTTTCTATGGCTAATTCCCGATCCCAATATAGAATATTGAACATAAAGCATGCAGTATAAATCTGAGAGCTTGCAAAGTTTGACAGGTCAGTATCAATAATTCAGGTCGTGGTCGAGAATATGGTCAAGATAGCAAAATCGTAAGAACTCTGCATTCATTGATGATTATTTCTCCCATTATTTTTGTATTTCTGCTATGGCCAATTCCGAACCATTTGCCATATGAACAATTGTCGTACGACCAAAATTCCCAATTATCGCCTGGGTAGAAAATGTTAGGGTCGTCATCTTTGAATTCAGTAACTAAATCTGAAAGGATGAGGGTCTGCAATCTCTGATTGTCTCGTTGTGGTTGCGAAGCTGACTGTAGTTGGCAACTGATCATATACCGCAACTCTTCTCCCAGTTAATTGTAATGGGCGATTGGAAGATGTCAATCAACTTGAACGATGCGTATTCCCACATTCGGTCAATAATTGTCGAGGTGGTACCGAGGGTTCCGAGCTATTTGTTTCGGTTTATCCGAACCTCCATACTTATTTACCTGGGTTTCCAATCTGATTTTTACCTGGGTTGACGGCTGCAGCATCCATCTGACTCGTTACCTGGGCGTCTGACTAATCACAGCTTCCAACCAGCAACATCCCATAACGACTTGGGGATGCTGATGTCCGATCGTACAGTATGGACACATAGATTCTTTCGCTCATCCAACAAAGACCTATTTGCACGATTTGCATGGAGTACTAAGATCTTTTGGGATTTATCAATAATTTTCTTTCTTTGCCGCAAAATGGTAAAATATCGAGAATGTAAGTATCAATCTATTACCACCAATACAATCAGATTTTGATGATGCCAAAAAGAAACGTAAAATACAACATTTTGCAATAGAAACAAAGCCCGACCAAATAGTTTATCCAAAGACACACTGGCGTCATCAGGGGCAGACAGTGTGTTCAATGTAGTTGTTTCTACTGTACACCTGATGGAATTCGTATACAACCGCCCAACAACCTATGAACACAATTTAAAAATCCGAAACTAACCCCATGGAATAGATACATGACAAGTACAAAAGTACCCAATCACAAGCCAGAAGGCTACTGAGTTGATGGTATCCTCGGGGACAGATTTAACGTCCGCCAGCAGTGACACCGACTCAGTGGTATGAATGTAAGTATCAATCTATTACCACCAATACAATCAGATTTTGATGATGCCAAAAAGAAACGTAAAATACAACATTTTGCAATAGAAACAAAGCCCGACCAAATAGTTTATCCAAAGACACACTGGCGTCATCAGGGGCAGACAGTGTGTTAAATGTAGTTGTTTCTACTGTACACCTGATGGAATTAGTATACAACCGCCCAACAACCTATGAACACAATTTAAAAATCCGAAACTAACCCCATGGAATAGATACATGACAAGTACAAAAGTACCCAATCACAAGCCAGAAGGCTACTGAGTTGATGGTATCCTCGGGGACAGATTTAACGTCCGCCAGCAGTGACACCGACTCAGTGGTATGAATGTAAGTATCAATCTATTACCACCAATACCTACATTAACATTCGAGAATCAACCATACAAGATGATTAGAAGCAGTCATGGGATAAACCAGGTTTACGTCATTCTTGGATTTTGAAAAGGCTAGAAGCATCAGATCAAATGTATCCTATTTGATTTGAAATCAGCATGTCCAAAAACCTCTTTATGCAAGGTCACATGCTTTCATCCAAAACTACACATCTTATTTTCCATTACCACCACCACCAGATGATTCATGTATGAATGTAAAGCATGATGTAATACTCACAGTTTCTGGCGGCTTGTCCAGTTTGAATGTATCAGCCATGGATTGATTAAGCGCGGATTCCACCACAAATACGACTCTCGAGATCCCCCTCGATGCTACAAAAGACCTGTAGCGAGGGTTTGCAAGGCTGTGTCCAGTTTGGGAGCCAGATGTTTCCACGGCTTTTTCTACCACAAAAACAATAACTTTGCGGTCCAGTCCCACGAAATTCGTGATAGTGTCAATAGTGTAACCAGTCACGGGATAAGTGCCAGCATCATGCACAGCTACATGTGGCATCTGAAAAGCGAAGATGTCTCTGAGCCTAGCAGCATGAATTTCTGGTCTGTCTAACAAAATCGCCACATCATCAGGCTCGTACGACGCCGGTTCATTGTCAACTACCTTCTGAGGATCTACCAGACTTTCCACAAACTCCACAAGACTGTTTGGTCTGGTGTCATCCAGTACGTCAGTCATGCGTTGTATTTCTATATCATCACCATCTTCCGCTCTAGAGCATTTGAATCTGTGTATCTCTGGGTGACGAGAAGCATCAAAGCTGGTCTGTATAAAGGCCGTTATCTTCCTTGTGTTCCTGTGGATTTCGGACAGGACATGTTTTCCCCAGGGTATGTTTCTTTTGTCACAATATCGCATCATCAGTGAAGCAGTATAAGACGAGTTCCTATTCTCTTCATAGTTTTGATATTTGCTGTCGCCGAGCACAAACAAAGAGGCTTTCGGGTTTCTTGCTACATTCTTGAAAATCCTGATCCAAAATGCTTCCGTGTACCACGTATTTTGGTAATCATCAAAGACCACACAGTCGGCTTCATGCAACCTTTCTTGCATCACATGAGTTTTGCCATCAGTAACTATTACTCTGTGTTCCTTCAAGCCTTTGTGGATTAGAAAGTTCTTGAAAGCTTCTGTCGTGCAGATATAGAGATAATTCTCGTATTGCTGACACAGGTACAGTGCAAGGTAGGTTTTGCCCGATCCAGGCGGTCCTTCAATGAAGACAAATTGCCCAATGCCTGAATGAAGAATGGTCTCCATTTGCAATGATGTCAGTGTGATACTGAAATCATCTCCGAAAACTGATTTTATCCTCGTCTCCTTAGTCAAGAAAAGATTAGCCAGACTCAACCTTAGTTGATGTAAATGGACGTTCTTGAACGTGTGATGATGACATAAGTTTCTTACCCATCTCTAGACTGTAGACATGACAACTGACACCGATGCTAGTCAATGTTGAAATGTTCACTCCTAGTTGATGGAACATCAGTCTCCGCTTTAAGATCTGTCCTGTGCGTAGGGCGTAATGCCACTGGTCTGATTTCGGGTCTTGCTTTTCTACTACAACCCAAACCTCCATGTCGCCAGTTGCATTAATCTTCAGCAAGTCAAACAGATGATGCTCTGGAGTCGTTATTTCAGACTCGAGGTGAGAATGCCATTTCGATGATAATATGGCAAATGATTTTTCTGCTCCCTGTATGCTGTCTATGAACTTACTAACTTCTTTCTCTGAGCCAGGCTGACTTGAGATGATTGTGTCTATACTAGGAGTTAAATTCATTGGGTACTTCAACTCGAACAATGAACAGTTTGCCAACTGTTCGATATTGCTTTTCATGTCCAAACTCGTGTCACCTAAATTCCCTCGCCAGTCTTCTTTATGTTTGGTGAAGGTCAAAGTTGGTGTCTCAAAATAATATGCCTGTTTTGGGTTTTCTTTCGTTGGATGTTGAACATGCTGCTCATCATCAATGCTGTTGTCACTTTCTGTACTATCTGTGTCTGAGGAATTGTCGTTCCTGTGAATATCTGAAGTATTTGTTTCTTTATCGGTCCTTCTTGGTGTAACCGATTTCGCTGTCCGAGATGTGAAATGGTTGTTTGCGAAGGGAATTTCTACAGACTCTGTCGTAATATCACCCCGGTCAGAGCTCAGCTTGACTGCAAAAACTGGGTGATGATTTCTCTCATCTTTCAAGGTACGTTGTGCCGATCTCAGCTTAGATGTTCCACATTCAGCCATGATTCCATTTTACCAGTCGTGAAATGTGACTGACTGGATGAACCCTTCATCAGACACCATGTAGCATTCTGGGCATCTCATCCACACCCCTCCAGGATAATGGTTGAGCGCTATGATGATCATCCGTCTTCGTTGTCCAGGAGGTCCGCCAGTTACAGGTATGAACCTGATTGCCCAATCTCTCCCTCGTTGTGGAGATGTGCTGTCGTCACCCCAGATCCGGGCATTGTGGTTGATGTCTTCTTTGAGAAGACACGTTATGTGGTTTGTGATGTCCTCTTCATCTTGTTCACTCACTACTTGTCCAAGAATGATATTTTCATGACTCTTTGTGTCTTCCATCACACCGATAATAATATATCCACCCCTGGACATGTTAGGCATCGCAAACAATGCTCGCTCCATCCTTGCGTCTTGCAACCTCTGCTTGTATGTATCTTTTTGTGATGGGTCATTAAATGATTCGACTGATTGCCAATTCTTAAATTCTATGTGATCCCCCTCGTCGATATTGATGACTGTGTTAGTCGTCAGTGATGATCTTCCAGCGAATGTATCTGGAATCATTGTGTCTGTTGGCTGCATCATCACATATTGCATAGTGGCAACATCTGCCACCCATTCATTCGCTGCCATGCTTCTCTTGGACATATTTGTCATCAAAGTAACAATCCGTGGGGATTTCTGGATGAAAAATGTGAATGGATATGCTGTGTAATCGAACTTGAAACATAAGTGACGTATTTCATTTGGGAGGAAATGCAGGTCATCTTTCATCTTCCTCTTCCATGTATCCAGTACTCCTGGTTTTGGTCGTGTCTTCTCGATGCTATGTAGTTCTACAATACCTCCTGATGTGTTCAGCAATCCAGTGAGTATTTGATTTAAGTGTGTAATTCCAGGATCATCTTTGAGTTTTTTGCTGAAGTCTACTGCTAACTTGAAACAATAATCAGCGGATTGTGATTGAGCAGGATCAACAGCATACTGTTGAAGGTGTAGTACAGGATGAGGTGGTTGCTCCGTTTGTGATGAAGGAAGCGGAGCCTGTTGAACTTGTGCTGTTGAACCTCCCAGCTGTCCGCCTTGCGTTGCAGGACTTGGAGTTGCAACAACTAGGTGATGTTGAACTTGCGTTGCAGGAACTGGGGGCTGCGTGACTTGTGTTGTAAGACTTGGATGATTCTGAATGCGTGTGGCAGAACCTGGAGGCTGTTCGACTCGTGTTGCATGAACTGAAGGCTGTTTGAGCTGTGCAGGTCGATAAGGGTGTTGGGCTTGTGCTGGAGGACTTGTGTGCTGTTGAAATGGTGTTGCTGGACCCTCAGGTTGTCGGACTTGTGCTGCAAAAAGTTGTGGTTGTTGGGCTTGTGCTACTGGACAATTTGTAGCAGGACCTGTGAGCTGTTTAACTTGTACTGCAGGACCTTCATGCTGTTTGACTTGTGCTGCAAGACCTTCATGCTGGAAAGCAGGAACTTCAGGCATTTGGACTCCTTTTGTAGCACCTTTAGGCTGTTGCATTCGTGCTGCAGAACCTCCTGGTTGTTTTTGTACTTGTGCTACAGGACCGTCCGGTTGTTTGACTGGTGTTGCTTGACCTGTATCTTGTTGGATTTGTGGTGGGGAACTTGTGGGCTGTTTAAATTGTGCTGCGAAACCTGTAGGATTTTGGACTTGCACTGCAGCACCTTTAGGCTTTTGAAATTGTGCTGCAGGATCGTCACGATGTTGGATTTGGCATGCAGGTTCTGTAAGCTGTTTACTTCTTGTTGCAGGTCCCGGATGCTGTTGAAATTGTTCAACAGGACCTGGAGGAAGTTGTACTTGTGCTGATGAGGCTGTTACCTGTTTGACTTGTGCTGCAGGACCCTTAGGTTTTTTCAGTTGTTCTGCATGACCTCTATGTTGTTGGACTTGTGCTGGAAGAACTGTGGGCTGTTTGACTTGTGCTGCAGGACAGTGAGGCTTTTTCACATCTACAGCAGTGCCTTTGGGCTCTTCGATGTGTGCTATTTTACCTGAAACCTGCTGCACTTTTTCCACGGGGACTGTAGGTTGTTGTTTTTGTGATCCATACATTTTGGGCTGTTGGACTGTGACAGAACATGGAGGTTGCTGGGCTCCTGATGCTAGTCCAAAATCCTGAATGGCTTCTGTTTTGGACTTCTGTTCCTCAGAACATGGAGTTTGGTTGGAGGTACAACTTATCTTCTGGGATTGTGTTGTATTGGCCATTATGCCTGGTGAGAAAAGTAGTGGTTCAACAGTTTGAACAAAATTATGTTAATTCACGATATTTTTGTGCAGATTTTTCTCATTTGAGCAGGCTGTTCATGAGCGATTTTGAAAGTAATTACAGTAACTGTATCCATCATACACATAAGTAAACAAAGCATGAGAGTGCAAGATAGACTGACAATTCCACGCACATCATGGTATATCACTGATTCTTTTCTTATAACTACACTACGTGGGCTGTTTCAGGAAGTTTAAGGAAATTGGTCTTAAAATTGTCAATAATATTATTATTTGTGTGACTTATTATGCATATGATTGCAAACATGGAAACACGCGAAGGTGTAACGTGGATCACCTGTAAAAATTGCTAGATAACCCATTAAACATTTCGAAACACCACACAATAACTTCTAAAAATTTCGGAAATACTTGTAGATACTTACAAGGTTTATCTTGGTAACCTATGTTGATTAGTTACCAGGTGAAACAAACATAATATAACAAAAGGACATGTATCTGAAATGAAACGGCATTCATTCACACTGCAATATGGGGTCTTACAATAGTTGGGATTGGCACAACGAAATGCAAATACTGCATCATCATGGAAACCATAAATACTGTTAATCTTATCAGGCTCGCTTATCCACTATACTCTCCTGACTTGACACCGTGTGATTCCTACCTCTTTGCTAAACTGAAGGCTGAATTATACGGGCCAAAAAACATTTCAAGAGTGTGCCCAATCTGAAATCGGCAAGTGCACAGAAATCGTCAAAATCTGACAGTCAAAGATTTCGGTGCTGTGTTCTCATTGCGTGGAGCGCCAGCGCGAATGCATCAGCCCTGATGGACTATATATTGAAAAAAAAAAACACTTTCTTCACAGTAGTACATGGCTATCTTGAACTTGTTCCATATATTTCTTGGAATAAATGTAATTTATTGAAATTAAATGGGAACAATATTTTGTCATATCGAGCAATTTTACAGGTGATCTGCTCAACACATGCACGTGTTGCCATGGTTACATTCATAGGCACAATGACGCGCGCAAACCCGCAGTTATTGTTATACCAAGTGATTGCAAATTTCATATATGTGGCTACATTATTGAAAATTTTATGACCAAATTCCTGAAACTTTTTTAACAGTCCTCGTATGTTTGCAGAAGCAAACGGGAAAAATCCCTTATGTGGACTTTTGACGGAAATTTGGGCACTTGTTTACAATCGGGATTGATGGATACACTTCCATACAAAACTTGCACAGTGTATGGTAAAACGGATGGAAAGTCAACTCGAATTGATAGTATTTGTCAAAATCATTGTGCACATATTTTGTCATAGAAATATATGTGTTCCACTACAATTTTGTTTTGAAAAAAAGCAACATTTTCGAAGTCAGTTGCATTAAAATGTGTTCATGTTGGAATTGACGTGCTTATGTTAACAATGTACATGAGAAACATATGATTGAAAATATGAAACATATGTTTGCACATCTTTACGATGAAAGATAGGTTGTACATCCTTGGCAATACTAAATTCCAATACAATTTTCCTATAGTCATTTTCTCGCTACAGGCGACAAGGTTGTATCTCCTCTCGTGCCCTATATCACTGCACCCACGTAATAAAGCCTGGCATACGTGTAATGATAACTATGGCAGCGCCAGTCAGGCATTCTCTGTTCACTGTACGGTTTTGAAATTGACAAAGAGGTCACTGTTACGTGTGGCTATCAACTTTCCTGGATTCCTTGTACTATCTATATAGCCACAATACAAAGCAAATTAAAGGATATCAGATACCCAACGTCCAATGGCACCATAGCAATGTTACAGACAAGACTCTATCATTTTTGTATGGACATTTATCATGTTTACCTCCAGGCAGAAATTTGAATGCAGGTAATGCAGAATTTTCAATTGTCATATCACAATTGCATATATGCCAAATTCACGCAGAGTTCGCTATACGTGACACTTGATTCAACACCAATGCACTATGAAATCAGCTACATTGAAATACAGTGAAACCACTCATCTGCCTGAAATGCTGGACTATACTCCTGGGTAGTCAAGGAACAATTTTGAAGCAAAATTGTGAAGATTTTAGTCATGTTCTACGAGGTCAGTTACATGTAAAATACAGTAAACTCATTGCTCTAAAATGTTTGATAAGCTGGACTTTATGTAAATTGCCCACTTTTTGATGTATTAAAATATCGGAAATAATTGGATTAATTAGTATGAATATATTACCAGTGGGAAGTGTTATATTTTACAACAAATATGTTTTCATGGTTTGTGTTTCATAATTAAGTTTTGACGATCGGGTATTGTTGTCACAAAGTTATCAGGGTGCATTCAGTATTGCACAATCTATATGTTGCAATTATTACCGCGTGTCTCTAGGTTTTACGCATGTAGGGCTATGTTTAGTCATCATGTTGTTTTGGTATTACTGACTCAATTTTATTGCATATTAAACATCAACGGATGTGACAAAGTTCACCATGTCAGCAGTAGCTGGCCAGATATTGTATTGTTAACTATTGGAAAGATTCTGCTTGGTGGACAGTTTAAGAATGATGCCATGTTTTGATTGCCCTTTGTCTTCTGGGATATATCAACCCCACGTATTGAAAAAACAGAAAAACAGAATTCGGATTTCACATTCAGAGAAACAAAATATTGAGACTTAAGGTTGTTCGATACACCGAACGCGTCATCAATGTGGCCCGTCTATGGTTGACCAAACGTGTCATAAACAGCGAATGTAACGGCGGGGTGAAATAGGGATCGGCGGGGTATGAATGTTGCCGTGCAATGGGAGTACTGGAAAATCCGGCGGTCTGTAATCAGTACGGCGGAGTCTCGACTTGAACACACAAAGTACTGGAAGCATCACAGCATATGTCTAGTATCTTTTAGTGGGCCAGCCTCGGTTAAGAAGATAATACTACTAGAACATCCATTCGTTACATATGAGTAAACGTTTGCACAACAAAACTAGTACACCTAACAATTTCCAAATCTTCTGATTAACATAATCAAACAGATCGTAAAATTATTCAAAACACTGTTAAATAAATTGACAACACTTCTGTGGATCATGGCATAATTTTCAATACAACTCAAGCTTAGCGATATTAATATTTTGAAAGACTATTCATGGTATTGCAGATCTCGTAGGGCTAATAAGCATGAATGTACTAGTATGGCATAACACATGGAATTTGTTGCTACTTGACTTGAGTGGACCAAGGACAAAAGATACAACGAATGCAAGAGCAAATTTGAGGGGTGGGGGGGGGGGGGGAAGGGGGGAGTTGCTGGCGCAAGTGGCGCTCATTACTTTGTATATGATATCTGTGTAAGACCAATAAAACAAGTGTGAGGGTTTCTTCCGTTTCTTACCACATCCTCCCATCCGCCGAATCCTGCATTTTGTGCCCCTGTGGAGTGTTTTCTTCACAATTCCAATCTCTTAGAACTTCAAAGTTCACCACAAACTATCCAGAGGTCGTCACACACTCTTTTATAATAGTTTGTCCTATGCGCCCCTAAGTTTGTCCAAACACGCATATGCATTTCCAGTTCCACTAAGCAACATTCCATTGACATACATCAATTCCTCTATAGCCTGTCCATTATATTACGGAAGAGGATTAGGGCCACCAAACTAAAAGTTTTTTTTTCTATTGGTCGACTTACGTAACTCGATATATCGACTTACTATCTCGATAAATCGAGATATTATCTCGATAAATCGACTTATTTATCTCGATAAATCGACTTATTTATCTCGATAAATCGACTTATCTCGATAAATCGACCTATTTATCTCGATAAATCGACTTATTTATCTCGATAAATCGACTTATTATCTCGATAAATCGACTTATGTCTTAAGCATTTAAAGTTCGAGTAAACTGGAAATATGGAAATATGCTTAGAGTCACATTATTTATATTGGACACTATATTGAGTAGGCTTATATGATCGACCATTATGACGTTAAATATCGTCAGAACAAACTACCGAAATAAAAACTATACTGAAGTTATTATATCATATCTCTTCAAAGGATGCAATATATTCATGAATGAAATTGGTATAATTGTTTTCTTTTTTAAATTATTTAGCTAGTAAACATGGAATGATGTATATTCGTAACGTTATCTGGAACGGCTTCTTCAATTGGATAGCTTGGTATTATTTCAGTGATAAGTGTAATGACTGTTAAACGCCATATACTTTTCAATATGAGTAATCAGTATATATTCTTTATCCTATCGTTTCCAAGGTAACCAATGAAGTGGTATATGGCTTGCCTATATTACGGTCGATGTATTTCATTTTACTTGTACTTTGAATGTCTGAGCCATAAGTTGATTTATCGAGATACGTAAGTCGATTTATCGAGATACGTAAGTTGATTTATCGAGATACGTAAGTCGATTTATCGAGTTACGTAAGTCGATTTATCGAGTTACGTAAGTCGACAAATAGAAAAAAAACTTTTAGTTTGGTGGCCCTAATCCTCTTCCGTAATTATATAGCCTGAATATACCAAATGTTCACTCTTTAAGAGGAATACATCATAAGAAGAGCTCAGCTTCATTGGGCCGCAACATTTACAGCCCACCAGGCTCGATTTCGCGGGGCTCCGTTTTCGTTACAGTTGTCATTTTTGACACGTTTCGTCTACCATACCCGTTCCGCTATGCAAGCCGAATGGGACTAACTTTTTTATTTCCGCAGCTTATCTGCCCAGAAATTTACACTATGTTAGGCGATTTTCTGCCAAAATTCATCGAGATGCATGAAATAGACCTATAGACGAAATAATCTCCAAAATTCACCGCGCACAGATCAGCGCTACCCTCTCAGTCAAATCCGTTATCAGCCATTTATATATAATAAGCTATATCCTCACGTTGTCCGTATGTATAGGCCTACAAGTTATCGCAAAATCCTGTGCCAAATGTGGCGGTCATCTTGCTCAAGCTAATTGGGTGAAATTTATTCCTAAAGTTCTACTGACTTGTCAAATTTGATAGGGATATTTCAACTATTAGGCCTACTGAGTTGGCGATCGGAGAGAATCTCATCTGAGCCAATTGACCAGTCAACATCTAGTGGTTCATTCTAGCAGCCATACCGTTCATGCTAATGATCACATCTACCATGCCATCCTTTTATACATTTCTGAGTCAAGTCAGAACATACAATATATGAAATATATGATTTTTTTTTCAATTCATACTCACAAAAACTTGAATAATTTGACATAGTATGCACTCCAAATTCATGAAATTATTGATTTTTTGTTTCCATAAAATGACACTTTTCATGTTTTAACGCTTATATCGCGAAAAGTAACCTGGATAGGTATATTTTTTACATTATTTTTACAAACCCAAAATATCATTGAAGAAATATGTGTAAAAAAATTAGAAAAAAATACTGTATTACTGACCGAGCAGTGATACTCAACGTTGTATGGATTATCAGAAGTTACTCTTTTTCTGTAAAATTTCAGTGCTGAAATATATGCACATGTTCTTACTCTTGCCACGAAACATAATAAACTCAGTGCTAGCGAATTTTGTTTCATCAGTTTAATGAACCGTTGCATATACAACAGTTCTGTACTGAAAAATCCTATAAATATATAGTTTTAGGCAAAAATATGCAGTTAGATTGCATGTCATGATGTAATGGATTGTGGCTATTGCTGAGGTACTTTCACAACTGATAGGAGGTCAACAAAATGCATCATAGCAAAAAATATCATACGGTGACCTACTATTTTTTTCTGCTTTTTGTAACCATCACATATTTAGCTATCAAGAAATATAATTTTTTACTCAATAAAAACACCTTTCCGGGTGTTTCGAACAACCTTAATATACACGGTGGCTTATGCCCCTCCGTGTCGGCACGCGTTGTGTCGGTATGGAAATGTAACAATACCTGATATCAGAGACCTATGAGAGACTCTTAGGGGTTTCTGCTGATATGGATATGGCGCACATGTACATGAACTGTAGAGTTGTACCCTGAATGATATTATTTGAATAATAAAATGATTATTTCAACTTCATGACTTCATGACTTTGGTATCCCAAATTCTTGGTTCAAATACCAAATATCAGTTTGGTATTTGAACCAAGAACTTGGGAATGCATTTGAAGTTCATTAACTTGGCAAAGCTAGCCCAGCACACACATCCCGACTTTACATATACATGACTACATATATATATGGCTATACATATGCTAGACTTTACATATACATGTACTCCTGGGATATAAAGGAGCAATTGGGATTGTGAAGATTTCACTTATGCCATGCATACATTTCAGTTCAATAAGATTTTCTGCCACTGATAAATCCCCGTAATGAGTAATACATGTATTCAAATGGAAACAAAATGGTACTTAAGATTCAACAGCATTCAGCGTTCTATGTTCACACAGAACATATAGAAAATTAAGCGAAGTTTGTCTACTACTGGTATACAAGCACCAAGCACCAAAACATCACTCCCACAAGTCATATTCACACACACTGGCATACTTTTTCTAGTCATCATGGTAATGATACATATCCATGGTGTATGTATATGTGTACATATCTGCATCTTTATCTCTAAGCTACAGAATAATGATAATATTAATAATGTTGAACTTATTTATCGCCATTACCAAATAATCTTGCTCAATGGCGCTTCACAGAAAGAGAAATTGTATAACAATAAAAAAAACATGAAAAGGTACTACATTAAAAACAGTTAATAGTGAAAAGCCAGACAAGGTTCTTATGAAATGTACAGTTGTTGACTAGAGTGTATAAGCGTTTTAAAAAGGAAGGTTTTGATCTGTTGCTTGAGAACTTGCACAGATGTCTGGCACCTGAGTTTGCGAAGAAGATTGTTCCATAGCACCGGTACACGAGGTTCATTAACGTTATTAATGAACCTGAGGACTGAGAGGTCCTGGCGCAGTAATGTAGAAGTCTTGTCTTTGGAACACATAGGAATCAACTGTCAAGTGACCCGATGCTTCGTGTGGGGTTATATGTCTGGATTAGACACTTCAAGTGCTCTGGTGCCAAACCTTGCAGTGCCTTAAAGGTCAGGATGAGAACCTGGTATTCCACTCGAGCACTTACTGGCAACCAGTGAAGGTCTATGAGGGTGTCGGTGATGTGTGCTCGCCTACCGATGCGAGCTACACTGTTAAGCGCTTGCTGTAATTTTCCACCTGGAACTTGGGAATCCCGAATAGTAACCTGTTCCCATAGTCCAGTTTACTTTCTATCAGCACACCAAGGTTGTGGACAAATTTTGCTGCATCAACTGTGAGATATAGTCTGTATTTACTAATGTTCATCAGGGCTAAGTAAGCACTCCTGTATATATTGTTTATCTGTTTGTCCATGATGGCTGATGTATCTATGAGCACACCAAGGTTCCTCACACACGCACTAGGCACTATGAAGTTACCATCAATATCAATCGAGCTATTAGTAGATGCAGGCTGAGAGGACTGTCTCGAGATGATGATGATCTCTGTCTTGTTCTCACTGAGCTTAAGATAGTTACAGCTCATCCACTCCTTTATCTTGGCTACACACTGTTGTACATTGAGTATGGCCACGTTTTCAGATACTGGGTCTCTGTGATTTAAGTATGTGTGGATCTGCGTGTCATCCGCATAATATACTGGGATACTGGATGGATGTAACAATTGAAAGCTTTTGTGCCGATGATGGATCCCTGTGGTACCCCACATAACACAGGCTTGGGTGCTGAACTAGAATCGGCTGTCACAACCTGTTGTTGTTTCCCAGGGAGATAGGACTGCATCCAGCTCGAAGCAGTCGCATGAATGCCGTAGACCAATTTGTGGTCGATAGTATAGAAGGCAGCTAAGAGGTCTAACATGACCAACACAGCTGCCTTTCTTTCGTCCACGGCCATGAGTATATCATTCATGACCCGTAGAAGTGAGGCCACTGTTGAGGAGTTCTTGGTGTAGGGCGACTAGTTAGGGTCTACAAGTCCACTCTCGTCATCATAAGACGTAAATTTCAAGATTTTCCCCAAATATGGTAAATTTTAGACTGGCCTGTAGTTGTTTATTAGTTCATGGTTTAATGAGGGTTTTTGAGAAAGGGCTTGACTATGGAATGGTCAGGTCATATAGCCTACTCTGGATGTATAGGTTGTTTACAGCAGTCTATCCGACCTACACAGACACCATATCCCACACTACTGATAAAATCAGAGTGAAAGTACAACCGCCCATACAAAATACAAAACAATTCGAGTTTTGGAGAAAACTGAAAGTATGAGAATGCTGAAGCAGAGTATTTGACCTTTCAAGGTCATCCAATGTCAAACTCAAGGTCATAATTCTGAAGTCCATAAATGACTTCCCATGAGTATTCCATACTAACATAGGCCCTACCTGCAACCAATAACGCTCCACACCCATTTAAATATTTTCTTAGCATGTTTATTGTAAAACTGGTTGTGAAATCTTATCAAAAAAGATGTACGACTCTCATGCAAATCGATGGGCACTGAGAACTAACCCCATCGAATGCCCACAGGAAGTTACAGAACAATTCGAGTAAAATTGTGACCTGTAGCATGATTACGAGAAACTCCTAAGTACACGGACGATGACGCCGAAGCAGTGTAAGATGGCCAAAACCATAGTATCTCTGGAGATGCAATGAAAATACAACATGTAGTAGAGACTAGAGCCCTACACGGAGCGGGTTGCTCGTGCGGGTCGCAGTAGCTCGCACTCAGGTGGCGGGTGCGAGAACCCACAGACACTGGCAAGATTGTGGGTGCATTTGGATGCAGGCTGAGTTTTTCTTATTGCCAGGCGGATGTGGGTTGTCCACGAAAATATAAACAAGGATGAGGAGCAGGTGCCAATAAGTAAATTCTGTGTAAAGGATTGGTGTTGGTAAAGGAAACAAGTTGAGTTTGGCTCATTGCATTTTATCAGCTGAAATTGATGGTTTCAGGTTATTGTGGGTTTTGGTGCGGGTTAGGTGCGTGTGGTGCGGGTTGATTGTGGGCTTATTTCTACCTACGGGGTGGGTGTAGGAACCCACATACCCTCAACTGCGGATGCAGGTTGGGTGCGAGTTATCACTTTGTACTGCGAGGTGGGTGCGGACAAAGATATTCGACCAGCGAGGTGCTCTAGTAGAGACAGAGCCAGAATGTTGGACTAACTCAGTCAACATTTGTATCTACAAATAAGGCTTATAACCTATGAACTTCCGAGTACGTGAAAATCTACCTTTAAAATGACCTTAACCTAGTTGCCAGTTCGGAAGGTATTTAGAGTACTTCTCCAATCTATAGTTATTTCCAGAATTTGATGTTTTTATCATGTATAACATGATTTTGACTGATTTTCAGGCCTCCAATGTGCCACTTTGGCGAAGTTGTATAGTTTATTGCAAATGTTATGCTTCAGAGTGATGTTATTATTTACTGATGCCAATTTTCAGCATTATTTGATGATTGGTCTTGACGTGATTGACGCTATTACATGGGGTACATATAATGCTAAACTGTTGGTTCCATTTGATATCCATAATTATTTAGTATTACGAGGTATGCTGAATGTCAGCTTAGAGTGTTGTACTTACTACTCCTAAAAATAATTCGAATGTAGTTTTACAGAATATAGTGTATGTGATGTATGTAATGTGAGTACATCATATCCTGCCATTTAACCCTAACTCACATTATCTTTACTTTTTGCCCTGATGGACTGATCGCCTTGACCTGTTGTTGTTGAAAGCACCAGTTATAAAGTACTACAGATAAAACTTGGAAGTGAAAATATTACACTCACATAGCCTAGTAAGTCTTGCACTACACTCAAGATCTATGACATATATCCTCTAGAGCGCTTGGGGTTAGAGTTGACCCTAAACATGACCTTGATCTTGACTTTGTCGAATGTTGAAAGGTTTACGAAACAGATGCGCGGTTTCTGATAGCGCCAAAAAATATATCAGTACTCACCATGGAACACAGGGGATCCCTCGAAGTTGCTCCTCGACTCTCCTCGTCAGCTTTGGGTCTGGTTCATTGTCCGCATCCGGCCCCTCATAGCCCCCCGCTGTTAATAAAGATAACACAAAATAATCACACGAATGTGCTCTCTGGTTGCATCCTAGTCGTCCAAACAAATTTAATACGGCCAGACATCATAACTACCAATCTCTGTTCAAATTGTAACGATTTTGGGTCTTATGAAGTTATCCTCTGAAAGAGTTACATATCCATAAATTTTTTTGGTGATACAAGTCTTGTCACTCAGCACTCGCCTATTTTTGAAATACTGTTGTGTGATTTTTCAAACAAAAGCAGTCGATCAAAAGAAATTGATTGATGGACATAAAAGTTAGCTAAACATGCCATACAACGTCATTGAAACACATATTGTAGTTCGGATAGGATAAGTACTAATATATTTAGGAATTTTTCATTTGCTCTTGGCAAGTCATACAGAAAGAAGAGCATAGCTAAGTTGGTGGGTTGAAATCGGGGAATGCACAACCGCCATCCCATGATATCATATATGTGATTCATATATCAAACACTAGAGAGCCTGTCGAGAGTGTTTTCTGGTGATAATTGTGGTGATATGCGCTCCTCTGGACAGGTCGTGTGGTGTGTTCAAATGCATGAAAACATTTCTATAATTTTGAATTATAAATGTTGCCATACTTTTTTGCCATCAACTAAGAAATATCTTTAGGTTTGAGTTTTTCCCGTGGTTATGTGACATCACTTCCGGTTTCGGTGGTTATACCAAAGAGTGTTACATCAATAAGAGCCCCCACTCTCTATATAACCCTATGTAACGAGCACAAACAATAGAAACTTCGCCGGTGGAGGAGTGGCAAACAATATGAACTCGCCGGTGAGGGAGCGGTTCCCTGGCATTGAAGTCACCCTGAGTTTTTCGACTTAGAATTGCTCAGTCACGCACTTTTGTGGGATTGCGGCCTCTTATTGATGTTACACTTTTTGGTTATACAACATCACGGTGGTTATACAACATTCGCTATTTGGCGTCACAATCTGTGTTGTAATGCGAACCTCCCACTTGCTAGAGGTATCATAATGCGAACATAATAAGGGTCATAACGGGATCCTCCTACTTGCTAGAGGTATCATAATGTGAACATAGTAAGGGTCATAACGCGAACCTCTTACTTGCTAGATGTATCATAATATAAACAACTTAGGAGTCATAATGCGAACACGGTACTCGATAGGGATCATGTTAGGGGATCATGACGTGAACTTCGTAACGGGGTCATATTGCAGTACTAGCTAAGGGTCAAAACTTTGATCACGTATTCGAGGGGGGGGGGGGGTTTAATAGTGGGATGCGTTCAGACTTGTCATCATGAATACATTGTGTATGTCGAGTCTTCGCGGACACATGGTGCACGTCATTATTTTCTGTCCAATCAGAGGGCGGGAAATTGACAGCGCATAGACTTGTCTCCCCAAATCTGTCAGAAACCACAGAAGCCGCAACCACCACAGACATCACAGCCTGAGACACAGCCACCATCACAGCAACCACAAGGGTCCTGGCTTGTCAAACATATTGACCCTCAGGTATTCCAACACATCTCACCCTGAATGTGGTAGGGGCCTCAGGGCATAGTGGGGCTAAGGGAAGACAGTTATGGTAAATCCCTTTCGGAGTCCAATCAAATAATCCTTGCCCCGGAATTATGTAGATGTAGAAGAGATGAATCAGAATCGACCAAGGAAATATGCGGAGGGGGGAGGGTCAATAGGTTCAACAGCTGACTTATATAGCTGCTTATACGCTAACTTATATCGCGCTATATAGCAGTGACAAATCTGTTATTTATATATATATATATATATATATATATATATATATATATATATATATATATATATATATATATATATATATATATATATATATCATAATATTATTTCACCTCCTTGTGGCCACACGGGGTTCATGAAGTTCCATAAAATAGTCTCAATTTAGTCTAGACTTCAAGATTAGACAATGGACTCTGTTTTGTTCACAGGAATTACTTTTACTTGGGTTTTGGTTCCATGTTAAACATCATAGGTAACAGAAATATAGTCAACAACTTGATTCATAACACTATAACTCACCCTGCGTCCAGTGGGCAACTTTGACATACTAAATACAAACATCAGTTATTGATTTTTTTTTCATTTCGGCACACCTATAGAGAAATATACGGTATTTACCATAACCGGCATAGACATAACATCAGACCAAACGATCCGAAAACAAATGATCAAAACCACTAACGGTCAATTACAACAACACGGTAGTTGATTTATGTCATCTCCATTCTTTTTTGGAAACCCGTCAGCCTAATCCAAACAAAAATAAACTGTAAACAATTAGGCCTAGCACAAAATGTTCAAACGTATGAATAGTCTGAACCCCTCAAGTCAAAAACTGTATTGAAAACAATTTAGATAGTTTTGAACGCATGAAAACATTTTATACGATCAGAAAACCTATGCAACGCGATAAGAATCGGTGATTTTCTTTAGGGTTTCCCTATCTGTTTTCACTTACTTCTTTCGGTCGGGAAACTATTTGATCACTCTGGCCAATCGTTACGCATCCTAGCATGATTGACCACGTTCATATGATTAGAAATTTCCACCTTATTTTTAGGTTACCGAACCTTTGGTCCGATAACCTATTGGCATGGCATTGCGTCCGTCATCTGTCGTTATCCGTCGTCGTCGTCCGTCTACATTTTTATCTTTAAAGTTTACAGTCGAATCTTTCTGAAATTTTGAACAAAAATATTTTGAGAGGGACATATTCTTTAGTATTTCGATTTTCGCATTTTTTTCAAAATGGCGGCCATTTTTGACGAAAAATGGCCAATTTTGGACTTTGATGGTATTTTTCTCAAAATCTGTTAAGTAACTTTTTTTTCTTATTGATGCATAACACTCCTTATATATGCCCTTATAACGTGTATAAGTTTCGTAACCCTTGAATCGTTCAAAGTGGGCCATTTTGGCCCAAATTCAGCCCAAATGGGACTTTCCCATGTTAAATTCTCCTATGCTTTATAATGGGACACATTATGCCTAATATCTCACTTATTATTGAGATTAGAGACTAGAAATCAACTGTGGACATTAACTATGCTGAGTATTCTCGTGACCTTGAATTTGACCTTTTTGTCATAGAACAGAATGGCTAATATCTCGCTTTTTATCGACTTTACAGCTTAGGAATCAATTGTGGAAATTAAGGAAATGATATATTCTGAAATGATATATTGTGAATATTGTCAGGACCTTAGTGACTAATTATGAACATATAGGAAATGATATATACAGATTAGTCTCATGACCTTAAATTTGACCTTTGACCTAAATCTCAAGGTCACAGGACAAAATGAATAATATCTCACTTATTATCGATTGATATACAGAGAATATTTTCATGACCTTGAATTTGACCTTTTTACTTATTTTTAACAACGTCAGAGCACAAAATGGCTAATATATCGTTTATTATCGATTTTGCAGCTTAAGAATCCATAGTGAACATAATAGGAAATAATTATGCTGAATATTTTGGTGAACTTGACCTTTGACCTCATTTTCAAGGTCAGAGAACAAAATGGGCAATATCTCAATTATTATCGACTTCAATTGTGGACATACTAGGAATGATATATGCTGAATATTCTCATGACCTTGAATTGACCAATG
This sequence comes from Terebella lapidaria, assembly GCA_949152475.1. NCBI lineage: Eukaryota > Metazoa > Annelida > Polychaeta > Terebellida > Terebellidae > Terebella > Terebella lapidaria. The sequence continues at coordinate 13,217,011 of OX424570.1, read as the reverse complement.
ACCTTATTTTCAAGGTCACGCGATGGTAACCTTCCTTAGCCCTTGGGCTAATTTTTTTTAACTATTCTTGTTTTATACAGTATATTGCACAGGTTGACAAGTGTCCGCCAGAATTATAGCATACATATATCAGCCACCTTACAATGAGGCGACAATGAGTCATCCATTCATTGCAAAGGGGGGAAGCCGGAATAATTTTCTCATTTGTTAATTCTAATAATGTAAATTTGGTCGGGAAACTAATTTGTTTTCAATTTCCATTACTTCCTCGTGTGATGATGATAATAATCAGAATAGTATATGGAAATGTTCTAACAACATGGAGTATTTCTCACTGTTTGTTTAAATCATAGCCACGACTATTTTCCGGATGGAGGCTTAGGGCTTGACTGTACACTACTCTAGTTTTTAGTGTATACTGTTTTGAGTGTCGTTTTCATTGTTAAAATATGAAAACCAAGAGTCCCATGAACTACTGTCATAGAAACTTGGATGGACAGAGAGACAGGGTGGGGCATGAAAGTCAAAAGCTCACATCTGACCATTGCTGCGGTGATGACTGGTGGCACGGCTGGCTGGGTGAGATGGTGAAGTGGAGCCACATTCCATAGATTCTAGGTCCCATTCAAATGTAATGATCGTGGCTGCTCCCCAGAACAAAATGTGCATTAGCGGCATGCATGTCGTGAGAGCTATGTCATTTCACCATGACAAGGAAAATAGAAATGACTAGAAATCGAATTTTTTTTTTAAAAAATCGACCATCAAGAGGTTATTTCGATACATATACTCCAACTGGAAATGAAATCACACTATATTCAAATGAATAAAGTATTGAAAATTGTCAATGCAAAATGGGTGAAGAATAACGAATTGTACCATACTGGTTATTATTTAATATATTATGAAAAATACATCGGAATGACCTAGGACGGTGAGCTATATAGACAAAAATGTAAATATCGGACGATCTGGTCTCTTATTTTATGAGCATCGTGTTTATTCCATCTCAGATCAATAAATGACATAAACAACCAAGGTGGGACAGCTTTATTCGATTTTTTTCCTCATTCAGCCGTGAGACTCACATATGTTTTTTTATTGCTAAACGGTGCTCGAAGGATGTTGTTTGTTCTACATATTGAATGTTGAAAACATTTTTGCTTTGGGCTATATATTACCGAATATTTCAGAGAAATGTTTGATATTGCGATCGCCAAAGCACTAAGATTCAGTCGAACAAAATACAAACTAGACTATCAGCAAAGGGTAAAAGCAATTAAAGTACAACCCCACATAACATTCAGAACTGAATGCACACACAGACGTGATAAAATACTCGTAGCATTTGGTCTGGTATGTTTTTTTTGTGGGCTTTCACTTAATACTGTTTAATTCATATAGAACTTACCTGATTCGTGATTGATTATAGGTGTCACATTTTACACTTGGTTGGAAGATTCACATCCATTATACAAAAATATTTTTTCATGATGCTGGTTCGTCGCGTTGCCTGGTACAGTTGGTCTGAATATTGTGAACTGACTGGTCCAACTAGTATATTATAATAGCACCGTCCTCCCTCCTCTCAACGTAACGGAGTTTTGCTCGAGTACAGTTCCGGGATGTGCCAGTAGCAGGAAATTGGTCGCTGACAAAACAGTGTTTAAACAAGGAATATCATGCGATGTATGATGCCATATTAAAATCCTATCTGTAATGCAAAAGTGTGATTAATATCAGCACATATGTACATACACAGGACATGTGAAGTGTCACCCCTCCGTCAGTTTCGTAAATGATTTGTTAACATAAGGTAAATACAAAACATTGCAGAACATATCAAAATCAAAATCCATGATAGATATATGAAAGGGTGTGCGGGAAGGAACGTAGGGTTTTATACACTAAGCGCCAAATATTTATTTTCAACATGTGGGCGACATCGGGCAGTGGTCAGCTCAATCAATATCCAGATCTGAACCCCATCTAAAGCTTGGTCGGGTCATGCCACAGAAGCCTCCAGACATCCTGGCAGCTCTTTAAAGTGATATTGGCAGTAAGTTATGGATTTTTCCATATCTTTCTGATCGAACGAAGAAAACATAACAGTTATATATCTGCATTTGTATGCCCAAACAGACGCCCCTTTCTAATTGATTCGTTGCAAGTTTCTGGTGAAGCTTTGTATACCGTGACGCAGTGCGATTCCAGCTTACTCGTGTATGTTCGAGCCAATCGAGCGTGAAGTCTAGGTCAAGTCAGAGTGGCGCACAAAACAAAAAAAGCGGCTGCTAGTACTGTCATATGCTTGATTTATCCATTTGATCAAGCAAAGTTTGTTTTGTAACCTATTTTTCTGAGACCACAGGCATATATGTAATTGATTTGGAGAAAATAGTTTTCCTGCCAACATCACTTTAAGTGCGTCATGGGTGTTCCGTGAATTTACTTTCTCGCTGGCGTGTTGTGGATGACTGTACAAAAGGGTTTCCGTAATTTTACCCACCCAATTTATGACCAATGGGCGATTGTATATCTCCACTGTCTACATATAGATGCACAAGTTTTCTCTCTTCGAGTGATTTCTTTCTCTATTGCCTGATGTATCCCGCATATGCATGCATTTCCGTATTAAACATCTATGTATCATGTGTTCAGTATTTTGGCGTTGTAATTGTGAAAAAAAAAGGTTTAATCACCCATGGGCCATGATTCGGATTGGATTTGTATTCGGTTCGGTGTCATTTTCCGAAAGATCGCCCAGGGCCATATCACGGAAGAGCCCGGTAGTTTGTTATGTAAAGCAAGAATCGTTCGAGGGGTTGATCAGATATCATATGGCCAGTGTTCTGGGGCCGAGGTAAATTATATGGATTTTGTTGGAAAAGATGGAGGGGGGGGGGGGGGGGGTGACTTTGCAAGCAATAAACAATCAAGCAACAGGACAGAAAATGCACATAAATCTTTGAGGTCTGCTATCAGTGAATGTAATTGAACTGCCATTTCTAGCGAGAAATTTCAGTGTATCCATGGCGACGAGATTGACTTCCTGGTCACAGAGCAGACACAAGATACTCGTAATGTACAGTGTGAGCACAGTGCTTAAATGAAACCGTGTCATTGGCCAGTGTGTCACTGCGTGTCGGACTAAGTAAATACTGTGTTTGGTTAAAACCAGGCTATTGCAGGGGCCTCACTGTATTTGTAGTAAGTTGAAATATTTCCGTTTGCGAGGTCTCTGCAGTGACGGGCAATACAGATGATAGTATTGTGTTTGATGCTAACAGCAATATACCTGGTTTTGAAACTATAAAGGGCCGGAAAAATGAAAGTACAGCTGTACAGACAACTCGGGTATCGTTGGATGAGGAATCAACTCAGACTCAGAGGCGCAATTTGGATGGATGTTTTGTCGGTATTTGAGCCGTTGCCTTGGAAACCCATGCGAACATGATGTATGTGGTAACCACCTTATTTCGGCAAATCTCTGACATAACAATGATTTAAATGTTTGTCGGGTGGTGAAATTATCCTATTTGTCATGTGACTTCAAACAGAAAATTCAAAATATTAGTAATACGGCATGTTAAATGATGTCTCCCAGACATACATATTCTTACGCTTTCCATTCCTACGAACCTGTAGCTTGTTATCTCTCTATATAAATATGAGAGTCGTTGTGAGAACAGGGCCTGCGTGGCTAGAAACTCATACTGCGAATCTTGTGTCAATACACAGAAGCTAAACCGGCCAGAGATCTGCCCGAGGAAAAATTCCGTACATGTACTGATTGATGACTAAAAACAATAGTAAATAATAGTAGTGTGTCATTCACAAGAATCAATTGTGGCGTTATGACGTGGTGGCTGCATCAGTAAGTGACACCACAGTTATAGCGTGAACGTACTGACAGGTTCATAAGGCATTCAGTGACACTCCAGTAATGGGGTCGCCGAATCTTACATTGGTGCCTGACCTTTCGAACCACAGTGGTTTGTCTCAGCATCGGTCATGGGTCGGCTCCCACTGTTGACTCACATCACATGTAAAAATCGGGTTCCTGGTCCCTGACGGCAGACAGGTATAGCACTTGTCTGGGGCACCAATATGGGTGATTAACTTGACCAGGGTCATGTGACTCAATAGTGGCATATAGCTGACCTAGGGGACGAGAGCTCCCCGAAAGGGGAACGCACTGTAGCGTTATGACGTGGTGGCTACATTAGTAGTGACACCACAGGTTGATGTACATATCAGTAATATTACAGCACTAAATTCAAGAGAGTGTGTTTATGAGAAACACTTACTGGTAGTCTCTCTCTTGTTGTCGTGAGAGTAACGACAAGATCATATTCTACAGAGGTATTAGTAATTACATAGCTATTGTAGGGACTTCATCATGATCTCGATGAAGAGAACAAAGAAACTAAGATGGCTCGTTCGCACTGTTATCTCTTTATAAGCATAGCTTTTGCCTGTAAAATAGCAAGTATGGCAGGAAATGGCCCCTATATAACTGTTCCTGCTAGAAACATCATTAAAATCATCCCCATGCAGATTACGAAACTTCCTTGTATGGTAGATTTATCATTATGTAACCAAACATATGATAGAAAATGAAACCGTATGATGACCGTCGACCAGATTCATGTATTTAGAGTTTTTAAATAAAAAGTAGTAAAAAATGATCACAGGGAATTATTGTCTGTTTTTCAAACACGACTCCCGTTGCCCTTTTTGGTGATCAACTTCATACTTCAGCGGGCATCCTCACTAAATATGGTGAGGTCATTTTTTTAGAAGGGATGTATTGCAGCTCAAGAAAACATTCAACATTGAAAACATATCCTTTCTAAAACGAGTCGTGCTCATCATTACTGACATCAATAGAAAGAGACTTCGAAAGGATATTAATGATCAACGTATACCGTCAATATGGTAAAATGGAAAGTTAATTCTATTTTAGTGAATACATTAAATTTCGAGTTTTTCGATGATTTTGACCTATCAAACAGCGGCTCCCCTGGAATTCTCCAATTCCGTGATCCACATATGGTTGTACATTATCGTCATCATCATTATGCTTGAGCACTGTTCCGAAATATATGGTTGTTGAATATAAAAAAGTATTGCCGGACCTTCATGATATTGGTTGAAAAAAATTTGTCACACGCATCGGATACCACGCAGCGATATTTTCTTATTCCAATGGCAGTGCTAGTGACAGTTTTCCATAAACCTAATGCGGAAGCAAAGCTGAAACATGCATGCTCATTTTTCCCAGGAGAGTGATTGCTGCTTATGCCAGGCAATCAAGCGCTTCGTAGCAACTGATTTTCACCGGTATAATAGTGCACATCAAAAACTTGTACAAGTGAGCACTCTTTTGTTTTTACAGCAGCAATTTGACGCTCCAGTAGTATGAAATTTGTATTTATCAAACTCTTTTCAAGTCCAACCTAAATAATTTTTATGGGATTGCCTTGATTAGTACGGAAGCCCATAGGTGACATGCGCGTAAAAATTTTATATGTCTTTTCCAGCAAAAAGCTAGCACGTTCGAACGTGGAAGCATTTAACACTATCACGTTCGCACGTGGAAACAATTAAGGCTACTGCGTTCACACGTGGAAAGTCCGAGGTTACCACGTTTACACGTGGAAGCATTTAATGCTTCCACGTTCGCACGTGGAAACTTCAGGAGCTACCACGCTCGCACGTGCGAAGATTTGGGTGTGGTAGCATCAAATGCTTTCACGTGTGAACGTGGTAGCTTTGAAACTTTCTACGTTCGAACGTGATAGGTTTTTAATTTTCTACGTGCGAACGCGAAAGCATATACTATTTCCACGTGTGAACGTGGTAGCTTTGGATTTTCTACGTGTGAACGTAGAAACCTGAAACCTTTCTACGTGCGAACGTGATGAGTTTTGAAGTTACCACGTGCGAACAGGATAGCGCTAAATGCTTCCACGTGCGAACGTGGTAGTTTTGAACTTTCTACGTTCGAACGTGCAAGGTTTGAATAGAAAAACACCAATTTTTTCCCTGCACATGTCACCCATAGGCTTCCATAGATTAGACAGTAAGTGGAAAACTGGCAAAAGGGGTCAAAACGCTACAATTTTTGTTTTGAATTCCTGGGCACCGGTGACAGGGTGAACAATGCTACGCGAAAATATGTTCGATTAACATGATTAAGGATTCTTGCAATTCTATGCAGTCACGAAATATTTCAGCCAAAATTTTGCTTGCAAGTTAAGATCACTATATACATAGCTGTTGATATAAGTGTACAAGCGTGTTAAATTTATATTTAAGAGTTACCGTGCATAACATTTTTTTTTTGGTTTGCCAGATTGGGAGTTGTAGGCTGTAGGGGTTGGGAAATGATACGATCTGGAAATTGTTCCTTTTTGGGCTGTGGGAAGTCCTTGATTTTGTTATCCACATGAGTGGGAACCCTGTGACTATATTTGCCGTAGGTGATTACCCCAGAATTCCTGACTCAAATAAATTCCCCAGTGCCCCAAAATGGAATCAAGCTGCTAGGAGGTGACACATGTCATTTACTGCATTTCCTGACGCTTACTTGCAATGTATGCCATCTTGAAAAGCAATGAACGAGATTTTTGTTCACAGTTGGTTGAATCTACACGTAGTGCTTCCAGGATCGGATGTTGGTGTGAATGTTGTCATTAGCATGGTGGGATCCTGATAACCAGAGGAAAGCCCCCGTTGTCCGATTTGATTACAACTGCTACCTCACTACCTAAGAGCACGCACTACACCCAACTGATAAATTAACCATTAGTATGAGAACATTTTTAATAAAAAAATATTATATTATTGATTCAAGATTCGGAGATTCAGAGAAAGTCATGAAATGGTAAAAGCAGAATAATTCAAAAGCAGAATAATAGTATGGGAAATATTTATATCATCCATTGATAGCGGTTATTGCGAGAGAATACCCAAAGTCACTAAATCATTGACACACGTGACATGGCCCTTGACATCATTGACAAGCACCGCCAACTAAAGTACAATAGCCATGTGACCTGGTAGAGATGATCATTCAATCTGCAGGCAATTTTGTTTAGTTATCTGCAATCCAGTTTCATTTCCTGTGTGATGTTTTCGTATGACGATAAATGTCTACTTGTGGATGATTACTCGATTATTACTTTTTAGCCCATAAGGTGATATTCCTGATGAAATGAAAGTGGCAACCTTAAAATATAGAACTGTGTTTGTTTCAGACACATCATTAGTTCCACATTGATTATTGCATGCTTTTAAGCACATATATGTCAAGTTATGGACGACATTCAGCCTTTCTGGTGATATCGGTAGGGATTTACGTTGGACAATGGCTTACTGGTTGAGTCTCACATTATTATTGATTCCAAAACATAACCGCATTGAGACTAACTTGAGTTGAGCTTTATATTAAGATTTTGAAAATTATTTTCAAGCAATCTTGATTACGTAGGATCAAAAAGATAATCAACACTAAGCAATTTGGTGTTTGTCGTATTCAATGTACATTATGCTCTTGAATCGCAACGGTCTTTTATATAAATGTGTCAGAAAACAGGAATGTCTCTGCATTGTAGATCTTTTCAATATTGTGACTTTTTGTGCATGATGAACCTGTAAAAATATTCTTATGTCACATTTGGTAATATGAATATTCTTATATCTGGGATTGAAGATGTAGATATATTTTCAGAATTTAAAATTTTGAGCCAGCATGTTTAATTGATACATAACATCATTAGACTTTCTTTATCTAGATGTGTCACTCGGATGCCAATTGGTTCTAGTCCTGCTGGAAGAGCAATAGTTTAATAACAAAAACAAAATATACATAGAATGGAAATTTATTAGTTGAAAAGAAAAAAAAAACGTCATGAGCACTCGGTATACATGCGCACATAAGGCAACAAAAATATATACTGCATTTTGTGTAAAAATTACCATGTAAGAACAATATATGGTCAAACAGACACATGTGGGTTTAGTCATCTGTCATAATATCTGTTTTTGTGTTATGATTTGTTTTACATATACAAAACGAGATATTTTATATTCTTGAATAAATGGTATTATTATACATCGTTAAAAATGAACTGGCTGGAAAACAGAATTTACATTCATATGGCGCGCAAGTTTTACATATTCTGGGGACTTGAAAGACCTGCGATTGAAGTTGATCGATTACCGACAACAATTTTTTGTAGTTATCAGTTTACGAACTTTCTTCAGTTAACACTAGAATTGATATTATCATCGAACGCCGTGTTCTGACGCCATGGTAATATTGCACCGACATATTTCACACTAAACATTCAGACAAGAAACTTATTCTTAGCATCACCGACATAGCGTGATATTGAAATGTCAAGTTGACATGAAATGAATATATTTGACACATCGGAATTTGTCCTTGATAATAATACCATGAATTCGTGATTCTGGTCCAAATTTAGCACAGGTCACATTATCATAGATGAGAGAATCAACCAAAAATGTAAATATGTTTTTACGCTATCCGTATTTCAGAACTGTACATCTAGATTCATGTTGTTGACGTCATTTTCCCTCCTACAGGTTATATAGAGACATACGATGAAATGAGGGTGTTTTGATATTTACATGTGATCACTTGCTGGAAATACATGACCTAATCATCTCATGTAATACGTTATGCAACTCCAATGAAAACAAATCCGCTATCTGATATCAACATTACTTTTTCACAATCTGGGTTAACTGACACCAACTAGAATATACATAAATGATAACATACTATGTCTGCACTTTACAAATGTGTAGTTTCAGGAGTAGGTTTCTGGCTATCTAAGTCATACAAACAAAGGCCCCTCCGTGTTCCCACCACAAGGTAGCAGTCGTCATGTAACCACAGACTCGTTACAACTGACCGGGCATGGATTAATTTCTCTTGAAGTCTTTCGTCTTTTCTCACTAGGTAGATGTCTTTTGTCCCTCGGGCATTCACGATCAGCCGTGTGCCCGAGCTGTCCACGGCTAGATGTCCAGGGTTGATAAACAGCGTGTGTACAACTCGCGGGAGTACTCCGTCCATCGTCAGCTCTGTGATTTCATGTCCGTTACTGATGTAGATGCTCTGCTCACTGACTGCCAGAGAGACCGGTGAGGTTTCAAGTTTGTGTGTCCAAAGTATATGAGCATCTGATGGAGACAGGCAGTATATGGCCTGTTGAAAAAAAAAACAACTATAAGCCTATATCATCTGACATTATGTCGATGTCAATAGTTTTACTTCATTTTAGGAAAATTTCTACTATTTAAAAACAAACATAGATGTAATATTTCAGTCGATGTATATATTTCGATGTCAATAGTTTTACTTTATTCTTGAAAAATTACTACTATTTAAAAACAAACATAGTTGTAATATTTCAAACCGTCTACAACAATAGCACAAACTGTAATTGCAACAGGATCGATAATAAGAGATAAATGGGATATTACAGGTTCTGTCAGCATGAGTACATTCCCGCCACTCGTCCATCCTACAGAGTGAACTGAGGTGTTATACTGATGACTGTGGGTGTGGAGGTGCTTTACTTCGCCGGCCTGCACTTCGTACACCTGCAGATAGTGTGCATTCTGATACCAGCCCTGTTCAGCCACCACCACCTGGCGCCCGTCCCTACTGCTTGAGACACAGAGTGGTTCACCGTCTTTTAGGCGAATATCGGGAAGAGACTGCCCAGCCGAATCCACCATGCGGATGTCACGAAAATCGAGGAACATGATAGCAGGCTGGCCGTCCACATCAACTACACACAGGTCGCTGATCCATCTGTGGCGTTCAACATGCCACAGTCGAGTGACATCCTGCGAAAGACCAAAAAATGGTAAAACAGTTTTGCGCATAATATGTTAGCGCGTGTGCAGGTTCATACCTAGTATGCTATATGTGTTTACATATATTGGTTAGATGACAAGTCAGGTTATTCCATTATATAGGGTCACGGTTCACGATTGCAGGAAAAGTCATTTCGAGGGAAAAGTATATACTATATCTGTATAGTCTGTCTCTGTCTGTCCGAGCGCATAACCCGACAACAAATGGTTCTATGGACTTCACACTTAGGGAAGAAGCGGTATTGTAGTGGCTCGGTACTCCTCGACTTCTGTCCGAATCGGAAGAAAATGGTTGCCACGGCAACGGAAAATGTAAAAATCACCTCAATGGCTATAACTCTGGTTCTACTTGATATTAATTTTTCCAACCATCTTTGTAATTTTCTTTGGCCAATTCCTGATCGTATGCCAATGATCGTACGACGAAACTGTCCATTATCGCCTGATGTCGAAATATTGCGGGGGGGGGGGGGGGGGGTGTCACGATTTCAGCTATTTGGCCAGGGACTTTTCAGTGCAAATGTCTGCGCTTATAACTCAAAACAGTCCGAATAATCTGAAATTCATAGGGCCGAAGCGCTGTAGTAGTGGCTCGGTCCAATCCAAATTTTGTCAAAATCGGATGAAAACATAAATGGGTGTAACTGTGGTTTTACTTTTTATTAATTTTTCCATTTAATTTTTTTTTTTTTTTTTTGGCCAATTTCCAATCGTATGGTGTACGGTCGATGGTCGTATAGAGAAAATTCTCCATTTTCGCCCGATGTCGAAAAATTGGTGGTCACGATTTTGATTATTTTTTGCCAGCGACTTTTCAGTGCATGTCTGCAATCATAACTCGTAGACAAACGATCCAATCAAAATTGATAGGGCTGAAACTTATGGTAGTGGCTCGCCCCCTCCAAATTTTGTCAAACTCGGATAAATAACGTTGCCATGCCAACGGAAAAAGTGTAAATCAGATAATTTAGTTCTACTTGATATTACTTTCCAATTATTGTTGTATTTTTCTTTGACCAATTCCAGATCGTATGGTGTACGGCCGATGGTTGTAGGACAAAATCTCTCCATTATCGCCCGATGTCGAAAAAAATGGGGTTTACGATTTTATGACTTTGGGCGTTCTGAGATCCAAGACCATGACAATTTTCAATGACAATCTTTTTGAACCTTGATAATAGAAACAACATTGCAAAACTTTACAGCTCAATATTGGTCCTGCCGAGAGGCAGGACGAGAGGCTCGCCATGAGCTTTACGTGCCTGTGTTGGGTAAGGCCATCGCGGGCCCTGGGGACGATTTCCATTGGGGGCCCAGGTGGGGGAGACCATTGCTGACTCTGGGGCTCATGCCCTGTGGATCACCGGTTTCTCACCACCTGGGGTGGTGTGACACAGGCTCTGGCAGACCGTCGGGCTGGCTCAGAGTTCCATCTCTGTGACAGTGCCTTCGGCGAGGCCGGCCAGCAACATGCCCACGTGTACGGGTTCCGTGGTGCCGCTCCCATGGCATCTCGGGCTCTACATATGGCTACATTACCATAACTATGTAATATGCATGTTGTGGTTAAGGAGTTGGTGAGATGCATGTGTTATGTCGTAGTGTATGACGGCCGGACTCGCCGGACTGTACTTGGTTGTAGTGTTCTGTAGAGTAGTGCCGGACGCCCTGTAGCGGGCGCCCACCGAACTTTACAGTGGTGCCGTGACCAGGATCAGCCCGACGGTGTTCCATTGCAGCCTAACTTCACAGTCCCTTGCTCCCTCGTCCCTGGGGACCGTCCGTCTAAGGATCCGGTTCCGCCGGTCGAGTGCACTCTCCACGTGACAAGGCGCCCGACCAATCTTCCTGGTGGAAGCGATTAAACAGGGATAACGTCGACTTGGAGGACTATTTACTCCAGATTTGGCGGAAGGCGACTTCTGTTCCGGCGAGCTCCTGATGGGAGAGGACACTCACTTTCTCTTCCGCTCGGGTCCGAGCAAGTCGTTCCAACTCCGGGCTGCGCGTACTACGGTAGTGCCACCTATGAGCGAAATGATCATTGAGGCGAGGCCGCGTCGTCCCCGCATGCCCCTCGATGGTTGTCCATGTGTAGTACAGCCGGTGAGCAGTTTTACCCAAGGAAACGGACTCGTGCTGGGTGGGGCTCTGGTCAAGTCCAACGCCCGCACGATGCCCATCCTTGTGGTAAATCCCACGGATGCTCCCGTTGTACTGCGGTGCGGTTGTGTAGCGGCTACCGCAGCACTCGCGTCGTCGAGTCGCGTCATCCCCGACGATCCTGTCTGCCGCGTTGCGTACGCGGCAGCGGCCGCCGGAGATGATCCGTTCACCCTGCCGGACCATCTGGAATCTAGAGTTCCGAAGGACCGGCTGGATGAAGATCAGCGTCAAGCTCTCCGCAAGCTGCTCCGGCAGTATGCGGATGTGTTTATGAGTCCGGATGGTGCGGTTGGCAAGACAGACGTTGCCAAACACCGCATCGACCTCCTGGACGATCGTCCTATTAAGCAGTGTCTACGGCGAGCAGCGATCATGCACCAAGAGGTCATAGACCGGGAGGTGCAGAAGATGCTCGAGCTAGACATCATCGAACCCAGTGATAGCCCTTGGGCGAGTCCTGTGGTTATGGTGAAGAAGAAGGACGGCTCGTGGAGGCTCTGCGTGGATTATCGGAAGCTAAATGATGCCACGTGGAAGGACTCATATCCTCTCCCGCACATCGAGGATACCTTCGATTCCCTGGCCGGGTCGCACTATTTCTTCGCTTTGGATCTGTCCTCCGGGTATTGGCAGGTTGAGATGGAGGAGAGCGATAGGGTGAAGACTGCCTTCGTTACCAAGAACAGGCTCTACCAATTTAAGGTAATGCCGTTCGGGCTCTGTAACGCGCCAGCGACGCTCGAGCGCGTCATGGAGATGGTACTTAAAGGGTTCCTCTGGAAGCGATGTATGGTCTACATTGACGATGTCATCGTGTATGGCCGGTCGTTCGAGGAAACCCTCACCAACCTCCAGATGGTGCTCCATCGCGTCCGCGAAGCAGGCCTTAAGTTGAAGCCAAGTAAGTGTGAGTTGTTCGCGCAGGAAATCCTGTACTTAGGCTTCATGGTAACGGGCACCGGAGTTAGACCAGACCCCAAGAAGCTAGAGGCCGTGAAGAACTGGCCTCGGCCTTGCAGCGTGGCGGACGTGAGGTCCTTTCTGGGCTTCGCGAGTTAGCACCGCCAGTTTGTGCGAGGTTTTGCGGAGATCGCGTGCCCCCTTACTATCCTCACGGAAAAGGGTGCCGATTTCGTCTGGTCGGCTGAGCAGGAAGTTGCCTTCTCGGCGCTCCGGCATGCTTTTGCAGATGCACCGGTGCTGCGGCACCCCCGTCTGGATTGCGAGTTCATCCTGGACACTGACGCGAGTAACTTTGCACTCGGCGGTGTCCTCTCGCAGGTCATGGACGGGCAGGAGCGGGTTGTAGCTTATGCGAGTGTGGCTCTGAGCCGCTCTCAAATGAACTACTGCACCACGCACTACGAGCTGCTCGCGGTGGTTACAATGACCAAGCGGTTCCGGCACTATTTGTTGGGACGCCATTTCCGCTTGCGGACTGACCACAGTTCGCTGAGATGGCTCCTTAACTATAGTGAGGCCGATGGCTTAGTTGCGTACGCGGCAGCGGCCGCCGGAGATGATCCGTTCACCCTGCCGGACCATCTGGAATCTAGAGTTCCGAAGGACCGGCTGGATGAAGATCAGCGTCAAGCTCTCCGCAAGCTGCTCCGGCAGTATGTGGATGTGTTTATGAGTCCGGATGGTGCGGTTGGCAAGACAGACGTTGCCAAACACCGCATCGACCTCCTGGACGATCGTCCTATTAAGCAGTGTCTACGGCGAGCAGCGATCATGCACCAAGAGGTCATAGACCGGGAGGTGCAGAAGATGCTCGAGCTAGACATCATCGAACCCAGTGATAGCCCTTGGGCGAGTCCTGTGGTTATGGTGAAGAAGAAGGACGGCTCGTGGAGGCTCTGCGTGGATTATCGGAAGCTAAATGATGCCACGTGGAAGGACTCATATCCTCTCCCGCACATCGAGGATACCTTCGATTCCCTGGCCGGGTCGCACTATTTCTTCGCTTTGGATCTGTCCTCAGGGTATTGGCAGGTTGAGATGGAGGAGAGCGATAGGGTGAAGACTGCCTTCGTTACCAAGAACAGGCTCTACCAATTTAAGGTAATGCCGTTCGGGCTCTGTAACGCGCCAGCGACGCTCGAGCGCGTCATGGAGATGGTACTTAAAGGGTTCCTCTGGAAGCGATGTATGGTCTACATTGACGATGTCATCGTGTATGGCCGGTCGTTCGAGGAAACCCTCACCAACCTCCAGATGGTGCTCCATCGCGTCCGCGAAGCAGGCCTTAAGTTGAAGCCAAGTAAGTGTGAGTTGTTCGCGCAGGAAATCCTGTACTTAGGCTTCATGGTAACGGGCACCGGAGTTAGACCAGACCCCAAGAAGCTAGAGGCCGTGAAGAACTGGCCTCGGCCTTGCAGCGTGGCGGACGTGAGGTCCTTTCTGGGCTTCGCGAGTTAGCACCGCCAGTTTGTGCGAGGTTTTGCGGAGATCGCGTGCCCCCTTACTATCCTCACGGAAAAGGGTGCCGATTTCGTCTGGTCGGCTGAGCAGGAAGTTGCCTTCTCGGCGCTCCGGCATGCTTTTGCAGATGCACCGGTGCTGCGGCACCCCCGTCTGGATTGCGAGTTCATCCTGGACACTGACGCGAGTAACTTTGCACTCGGCGGTGTCCTCTCGCAGGTCATGGACGGGCAGGAGCGGGTTGTAGCTTATGCGAGTGTGGCTCTGAGCCGCTCTCAAATGAACTACTGCACCACGCACTACGAGCTGCTCGCGGTGGTTACAATGACCAAGCGGTTCCGGCACTATTTGTTGGGACGCCATTTCCGCTTGCGGACTGACCACAGTTCGCTGAGATGGCTCCTTAACTATAGTGAGGCCGATGGCTTGGTGGCGCGGTGGCTCGTCAAACTCCAGGAGTATGACATGAAAATTGAGCACCGTGCTGGTAAGTTGAGCACCGTGCTGGTACGGCAACGCGGACGGCCTGTCCCGTTGTCATAAGTGCAAGAATCCTAGCTGTGCTGGGATGGCTCTGTCCCAGCACAATGTGGATTCCTCCTCAGACTCGGAATTGGACCTTCCGGGAAGGCCGCAGGCCGCCGCCCCCTATAACAACAAGGCGGCCGGAGCACCTCCGTGTCGGACCCGCCGACACCGGCGATGGCTTCCCGCATTTGAACCGGAGGTGCGGTCCAGCTCCAGCAAGTCTTCCTCGAGTCCGGCGGTGTACTCCTCGTGGGTACCCTCCGCGTTCTCTGACGAGTCTGAGTATGAGCGGTCCTTACCCCCAGTGGTGATGGCCGCTGCAGTGCAGTCGGACGTGCCGGATGAGGAGCCTAACTACTTGGGTGGCTACTCTCTGGCGCAGTTGATTGCGAAGCAGAGAGCTGACAGTGCTCTGGCACCGGTAATCAAAGCCCTTGAGGCCGGCCAGAAACCTTCGAAATATGAGCGGAAAGACCTACCGGGAGGAGACCCAGTCTCTTATCTCCCAGTGGGAAAGACTCTCCTTGAAGGATGGCCTCTTGTACCGGAGCTATGAGCCACCGAGACCACTGCCACCCATTTGGCACTTGGTGCTGCCGGCGGAGCTGCGGAAAGAAGTGCTCCATCAGTTGCATGACCTCCAGGTGACCGGTCACTTGGGAATCTGGAGGACCGTCCATAGGCTACAACAGCGCTTTCACTGGCCTGGTAGCAGTTTGGACGTGCAACGATAGTGCGGAGCCTGCCCTCAGTGTCAAGCTCGTAAAGGAGTTCCGGCTCCTGGCCGCCACCCCTAACCATGGTTAAGGCTGGCGCCCCGTTTGATCGGATAGCATTGGATATACTGGAAACCCATCGGGTCCCCCCACATGGTTTCCGGTACATCCTGGTGATATCCGACTATTTCACCAAATACACCGACGCGTACCCACTGCGCCACCCACTGCGGACGAGGTAGCTCGGTTGCTGGTGAATAGGTGGGTGGTGTATCATGGTGTACCTAAGCAGGTACATTTGGATCAGGGCACGCAATTTGAAAGCAACCTGTTCCGGAGCCTAGCACAGATGCTGGGAAGTACCAAGGTGCGCACCACCCCTTGTAGGCCCCAGTCGGACGGACAGGTTGAACGCTTTAACCGGTCTGTCCTTAACATGCTGGTGGCCTTTGTTAATGATCGTGCGAATGATTGGGATGACCACCTCCCGTATGTCTTAATGGCGTACCGGTCGTCAGTCCACTCTTCGACCGGAGTTATTCCGCACGCGATGTTGTACGGCCGGGAGCTGAATCTGCCCGTGGATATCATGTATCCAACTGCAGCGGAGACCGGCGCGGTACCCCAGTGCGGTCCGGAGTACGTTGAATGGGTTCGCCGCGCCCTGGCGAACGCCCATGATTTCGCGCGAGCGCGCCTAGATAAGTCTGCTATCCGGCAGAAGCGTGGCTATGACGCCCATGCCAAGGGTAGGCCCGATTTTGCGGAAGGAGACAAGGTGCGGTATTATTATCCACCGCTTAAGCAAGGCAACAAGTTTGCTCAGCCGTGGATAGGCCCGTTTACTGTACTTAAGCAGGTTACGGACGTGGACTACTGGATCCGGAGGGACTCCGACCCGGATAGGTTTCTGGTGGTTCACATAGACAACCTGAAGAAGTACGAGGGCCCGCTTGTCATGGATCCGCTAGTACAGGATGCGGAACCGGATGACGCTCCCTTAGGGGATCCGTCCGGTCAGCATCCGCGGACTCCGGACGAGCGTGTGCGCCGGATGGTGGGTCTCTCGGACCTGTCTGATCCGTCAGATTATGGTCCGGACGTAGAACCACCATATCTCAGCGATCCGCAGGTACCCCGACTCCCTCCACCACCTGCGGATGATGGACGGCCACGCCGGAAACCTCGTGCGCCGACCCAATATGGGTGGGACTAACGTTCCACCCATGCGGATGCGTCTGCGGTATCCATCTATCACACCAGGGATGGATTCTCGGTCGTTCCGCGAGGATCCGCACGACTTTCCTCCATGAGCAGCTACTTTGTGGCTATCTCCGGAGTTGAGGTCCGCGGACATCTTTGCGTCGTAACGCCGCCGTTCCGCATCCGCCCTCCCGTAGTTTTTAGCGCTAGGGATGCGCGGCAACCCTAGTTCGACTGCTGTCCGGCGTAGTTAACACAGCGGCTACGCTGGCCGGATGACTTTTGTGGATCTGCCGGACACCCCTGGTCCCGGAACAGCCTCTTGTATGGCCAGACTGAAGTTGGGATTTACGTCCGCTACGAGAGAAGAGCTTTCCCATGGATTTGGGGAACTGGCTCTGGACGCGGGGCTAGTGTCTGGATGTGAGGACTGATGTCCGCGGTTCGTCCGCGGTACTCGTCCGGCACTCAGGACGCTTTAAGATGATGCACTTCGGTGTGTTATCCCTCGTGAGCCACTACTATAAGGTCTTTATAGTAGATAAGGTTTCTTACGGCAGGAAACCGCTTACCATTATTTATAATGGACCGGCTGTTAAGCCCGCGTGTGCGGACCAGCCGCGGCAGTGGGGAACGCTCATTTTCGTCCGGATCGTACCTTACAATACACGGTCCGGCCGGAATGACCAGATCCCCTGCCTCCTTCTAAGAAGGGGGCGTATTTTACATGCGTAGCATACTTTGTGGCTTTTAATCCGGATTCATTATCATCGGATAAGGTCAATATGCCTTCTATGGTAGTCGTCCGGCCTGGACTCGGTCCGCGGGCAGCTCCGGATGACCGACGGCTATTGATTTCACCATGTTTGGGATCCTCTAGATTGGGCGCCGGCATGAAGGGTTGGCCCCCTAACCATTGAGGTTATGGCCCATGCCGGCCCCGCATCTAATCTATTGGTTCCGCGCTCCGGTAGTTGTTTGCTTGGGCTCTGGGTTTGACCGAACAACACTCCACGGTCGGGCTGGAGGTTGGGGTTGCTAGTGGGCGCGTTGCAAACGCCCATAGGGCGCCCAATTGTCCGTCCGGCTGCCCTGGGCATGTCTGATCGCCCTGTAAGCGTACCAGCGGCTATGGGGAGTGGCTTTGTTTATTTTACATCTCATGTTATAATTTCTTGAGTGGATTATATAAGCCACAAGTATGCGTGTATGCCGTGGCAACGCTATTCTTACTCATTTAATCGTACAATGAGATAAGTTTAGTGATATATCTTTTTTTCTGGTGCTTTAGAGGGGTTTAAGAGACTGTGTTGTGTGTATCAGAAGCTTGTTTTGCCGTGATCTATGGAAAAGCAGGCGAACGGTGGCGGATTTGTTTCCATCACTGGTTCGAACATTGTAGATTTTTATTTACATTGTTGTAAGGTGGACATACTCGTTACATCCACAAGTAGATCGACTTCTGATACATTGTATACAATCTCTATCCTGCTGTGGTGATTAACTTCACGTCATTCACCGCCAGTGCGGAAGCGAAAGCTAATGACTGATGTTAATTACTGTGTTTTAACTGCGGGATCCCCTGGGATGGCCAGTACTTTTTGCCACCCGTATACATGGAGTGATCGGAGTCACTGGGGGGAGATGCGTGTATATGTATAAGCCTATTGTCAGAAAACGTAATTTGTTTGTCAGCCTGTACTGATTGATGCTATAAATAGACATTTCCACGGCGACACGCTGCACTGCCACGCGTGTAGAATAGCTGCTACCACTTGATGCCTCTTAATCTGTGTAACTTGAGATCACTGGTCATTCGAGCACTCGGCACTGGTGGAGACAGATCTGCGGATCTGACTCCCAGTGTTTGCGCTTAGAGCGCTCGAATACCTGGTATGTCAGAGACTAGTGACGGGGAAAGTACGGGAGGGAAGGTGCCTCCGGACAGTGATCGTGAGATCCAGTCCGGAGATGAGTCTCTTGAGCGCGGTAACACGTACTCGAGACGAACTGTGCCTGAGGATGACGGCCGCTCGGCCGACTCCCAAGGCACTAACACGGGTTCTGAGGAATCCGACTCTGGCGCTAGCGTCGTGAGTGTGGTCTCGGAGGACCGCGTTGTAGAGAGCAACTTGGCTGCTATAGAAGCCGAGAAGCTCCTTGATCCGTCTCCGCTCCCCCGCGTGGAAACGTTGATGGACTACAGCGAGGCGGGCCCCATTGGTTTGGATATTGAGTTGCATCCGCCCGCGGAGATACTAGCAACTCTTGGGCCGGATGAGAGTACTCGTCCAGATACCCGTCTGGATGGCCACGGCCGTCCGGACACCGGTTCCAGCGAGAACTCCTCGGTGTCCGCACCTACGGAGCCTGGTCCGCGTGATCAGGGCAAACCTGCGTCTTGGGCTGAACAGGTTGATGCGGCTGAGCAAGCTGCGTCCCAGGTTACGGCCTCAGAGCAGGGAGCCAGCTCGGAAGATATCGCGAGTAAGGATGACTGGTTTATATCGCCTGTCTCTAAACACACGCGCTACCAACCAAGAAGATTGCTCAGAAGCAGTGGGAGGCCCAACAGAAACTTGGTGCGGTGCGGACGGTACCTCCGTAAAGTCCGACCGGGGTGCGGGAGATTCAAGCAAGCCGGCGCCCTCCGAGGCACCAAAAGGAACCTCCTCCGGACAGTCGAAGCCGTCCGTAGCGGCGGAGAGCGGGTCTAGTCCAGTGGACAAAGGGCGGCCCTTGCCACAGAAGGGAGATCTCCGGTTAGAGCTCCTTCGCCGGCAAGCGGAAAAGGACGGGGAGAAGAACCTGTCCGACGCCGCACTGGACGCGGGGTGGCGAGCTTACTGCGACGAACAGCTGAAAGCTGCCACTCAGCGCGCGCAGAGGGTGCCTCGACAACCCAGGTCGAGCGGTCATTTGGGGGCGTCCTAACGGAAACGGGCGTCTTCGGAGCAGCCTTCTCTTCAGAGGCTGCGGGCTGGTATGGGCCCCGAGCTCCCTGGTGTGCGTCAAGGGCACATGTTTCTCGTGCGGTACGGCAGGGATGCGTACAACCAACGTTCGTCGGAGGCGGGTATGACGGCCGACACGCCTTTTACAAGGCCTCGTCCACTCACGGACGAGGAGCGTGCTGGGCTGCCACCCGTGATGGAGGACGGGGTATTTTGCCCTCTCTGTCCGCAATCCCTGGTCGGGTATAAGGACCCGCATCGTGCACTCAACCGGGATTGTATGTATCCTTCCTACGACCACTTGAGCCGGCACATTGCGGGGTAACATTACCCCTGGGTGAAGTGTCTGTCGACGGTGCTACTCCTGTAGCCCTGAGGAGAAATACTTCCCCAGTTTGAAGGCCTTAAACGCTCACCGCGCCGGTGCACATCGCGGTGAGGGACTTCATACCGGTGAGGAAGAAGTCGGGCCTGTATTCAACTTTGGATACATTCCACCTCGGTTGGCGACGTCCATGACTACGTCAGGGACGTCGAAGAACCGTGTTTTCCACTATGGTTCATAGCGCTTTGCACAGCGCGTCATGGACGACAACTGGAAGCAGTCTGGTGTCGTGTCGGCGGGCTCGAGCTACACAGCTCGCCTGACGGCATCTATGACCCAGTCCCCGGCGGAGTACCAGGCGGCGGAAGCCGCCTGGACAGCAGCAGAGGCTGTCCGTCAACCGCCGGCTACTCCAGTAGTGGAAGAACGGAACCGGGTCACCATGATCGTGTCGGAGATGCCGCAGATCGCGGCACAGACACGCGTGGCATCCCCAAAGCGTCGGCCCCAGTCAAAGACTCAGGGGAAAGGCTCGTCCGCCGGAACCGATATGGTCCGGACGACGCCCCTGCAGTCTCCGGGCGCCTTGACGCAGGAGGATTATCCGGCCTTGCTGGAAGTGACGGTCCCCGCGGGTCCGTCAGAGGGACGTGTGGTGTCGGGCACCACCGCCTCCTCGAGTTCCACGTCGGTGGTCAGGCCTAAGAGCCCATGTGAGACTCCTTCCATGGCAAGTGGTTCCGGACGTGCGCCACCTCTCTTGAGGTCGACGTCCGCGTCTTCTGTGCCGATTGCAGGGACGTCTGCGGGATGGCAAAGCCTAGCCTCCCTGGACATGGATCCCCTCAATCCGGCAGAAGATGTGCTCCGACAGTTTGGATCTGCGGCTGCCAGTGTCTACGCGACTTTCCGCGAGTCTGTAGGCCAGGCGGTCGGCCATCGTCGCGATGGTTTGGATCGGATACCGTCGGACCCAGCGTTGGCTAGCCTGCCGGTCCCTCGCGCCACTGGTGACTTGGGATCCACAGGTGTAGCCGCGTTGGTCCGCGCGAGAGAAGAGTACCCCTGGGATCACCCCCAGCATGGCAGGCTCACTCAGACCGCGGAATACCTCGTAGCGGAGATGGACCGCTCTCTGGAACGGCTTAGCCGGTACCGTGCCGAGGCCTCTCGTGTCGCGTGCCACCTTGCACTCGACCAAGGTCTCATGGAAGGTACCCGGCGGAGCCTTGAGAGCTACTGGACTTTGTTGGCCGAGTGTGAGCGGCGGGCTTTCGCCCAAGGGCAAGCCGCCGCCAGAGCCGAACAGTCCGAGAGGACCTCCGTCTCCCCCGAGGTAACCGCTAGGATGCAGCAACTGGAGGCTGAGAATCAGCAGCTATGGCGTCGTCTCGATGAAGCCGAGGCTGCTAGGACTCGCCTGCTCCAGGGCGTTGATGACTTCTCGTTGTCCGCCTTGGACCAGTATGCTCTCCAGCGGGCGGATGCCGCTTTGGGGCTGGCCATCTACCCCATCCTCGTCCGGATGTGGGGAGAACGTACGGCCGGAGATGTTCGGCGCCGTGGCCCACCTCGGCACGACAGCTCTACTGGCCTCCTTTGCGTTGGCTCCGTCAGGACCTGGTATGCGGGGTTCCCCAGTGAAACCCCTGCAACCGCCACCAGGCCTGCCTCGTCCGCCCGTGCAGCTGGATTACTCTATGCTGGCTCCGCTGCTTCCGCAGCGTAGGGAACCTTCTCCGCCGCCGGACCCCAAGACAGGCGGCACGGACGATGAGCCAATGCAGGAGGAGCAAGGCTAGGTGCTAGCCTTGTCGCTGCGGTAACGCGGCGGCATGCCGGAGCCGCTTCTGTGGCTCCGCCCTGCCTCAGATCCGTCCTGCGGACCTGAGGCGCCGGCCGGCATGGCGGCCGGCAACCTTTTCTAGAGGTACTATCACTTTTGATCACTCGGTGTGTCGTTTTACCAAATTTCCAAATTTAAAGGTCAACCTTAAAGATATTCCAAAGACTCGACACACCGTCCCTTTCAGCGGATGACCTTCCAAAGTCACCACACCTTTTTGGACCACCTCGGTCAAAATTTTAGCTTGTTTATTAGGGTTTAGTCAAAATTGTAAAGCGCGTTATAGTTCACACTGTAAGTCCGGGGGTCGTTCCCCATTCTTCCAAAAGGGACCCTTAAGGTCCTAGTCCTTTGCGCCGTGACTTCCGGGGTCGCCATCTTGCCTTCTTCCGGACCCCGCCATGCGAAGCCTTCGTCGGGTTTCTGGCATTTTGGGCGCGGGCGGAACACGTTGGGGACCAACATTGTAAGAAGGGGGTAATGTGGCGATTTTGCCCAAAGATCGCGGCAGGAGTCTTTGCAAAACACTAACCAGTTTTACGGCCTATTTTTGGATCACTCCAGTTCGGAGCGTGCGTTGCCCAGCAATGCACTGTACTCAATCGAGCCCAGTAAACTATAACAATGGTTTGACCTAGTTTCTCCTCCCGCCTCTCGGTTCGATATATACGCGAGCATTGGCTTGGCCTGTGAGATTGTCCCAGAGCAAGCCGAGAGGTAGGACGAGAGGCTCGCCATGAGATTTACGTCCCTGTGTCTTGTGTAAGGCCCTCGCGGGCCCTGGGGACGATTTCCATCGGTGGCCCAGGTGGGGGAGACCGTTGCTGACTCGGGGGCTCACGCCCTGTGTATCACCTGTTTCTTACCACCTGGGGTTGTGTGACACAGGCTCTGGCAGACTGTCGGGCTGGCTCAGAGTTCCATCTCTGTGACAGTGCCTTCGGCGAGGCCAGCCAGCAACATGCCCACGTGTACGTGTTCCGTGGTGCCGCTCCCATGGCATCTCGGGCTCTACATACGGCTACATTACCATAACTATGTAATATGCATGTTGTAGTTGAGGAGTTGGTGAGATGCATGTGTTATGTCGTAGTGTATGACGGCTGGACTCGTTCCGGGCTGACTGTACCTGGTTGTAGTGTTCCGTAAAGTAGTGCCGGACGCCCTGTAGCGGGCGCCCGCCGAACTTTCCACATACTCACACTCTCAGGATGCCTGTGTTCTGTGTTGCAATCGAAACCCAAAGTGTTGCAATCTTCGGTAGTTTCAATTGATGTATCTGACTCTAATGGCGTCGTGACATCACCTACAATATACATCATCAGACCACTCTCTGTCCCCACTCCCAGGTATCGATCATCTTGGAGCCAAAGACTCGTCACATGACTAGGAGCCCGGCATAACTTGCGGAGTGATTGCTCGTTCATCCTCATAATGTAGATATCCCTCGAGGCAGAAACAAACAGTTGTGCGGCTGAGATGCTTGTAGATAGGGGTCCGGGGCGTATACCAGGCGTGGGGATGACATGCAAGACTGCTCCCTCCATCGTCAATTCCGTGATATTAGGACCGTTGGAGATATAGATATTCTTTGCACTCACTGCCATAGAAACTTGCTGATGATTGCCACTATCGTATCTCCAGTGTTCCCGATCACCAGATGGAGACCAGCAGTAGAGGAACTATTAAAACGAAATGCTGGCTGTATATTTGACAATTGCGTATGAAAAGTGTAGATGCATGCAAATCGGATAAATTTATGAAGCACGCCAGAGGACTGGTAGTGTACAATGTTGCATAGAACTAACTATGTAGTATAGTTATTGTGAATTTTTTGTGAAGTTTTGCACAAAATGTACATGACATCACTTGTGTGACATCAGATCGACAAATTTATTCATACTATTATTACTATTGTTGTTGTTGTTATCGTTGATGGTCAATAGTACCTGCTGCATCAGCAGCAGAACGTTCCCACTAGGCGTCCATCCCACAGATTGTACTGACGTGGCGTCTTGAACTGTGTGAGTGTAGAGGCGGTTTATCTTGCCAAATTGTACAATATACACAAACCACAAACTCTCGGGAGTATACCGATGCTGCCCGGCAACCACCAGATAACCGTCTCTGTTGCTTGATAAACATGAAGGTTCATCCATTCCCTGACAGTCAACATCGAGAGATTTGATTGGCTCTCGATCCAGGTCCATGAAGCAAATGCCGGAATCTGTGAGGTAAACGACGACATGCCGGCCCCTGACATGAATAACGCACAGGTCACGCACCAAGGCATCACGATCCTATAATAGAAAGTCATACTAGTATTATATTTGATATTGTAACGTTAGAGCTGTTCAAAAAATAACATTCCTCACAGAAATATTAGTGAAGGGTATCTCATTATACTATTCACAATGAACCTAGATAAATCTTGCAGAATCTTAGCAACTCATCCTGCGGTCCCTCAAAGCCTCATAACTACCCTTTTGGCTTTTTCTTGTGCCTTTTGTCGTATCGGGGAAAATGTCATGTTAGTCTCATAAGTTTGATAAGACACTTCATGTGCACTAACCGCCCTGTTGTTCGTTCCATTATACTGTGGTCCCCTCTCAAAAACATCACCATGCTGCCTGTGATCACAATGAAGGAAATTGATACCTGTAACTATTGCTTATGATTTTAAGTCATCACATGAACGCCATGCCATCTTCCAGGCAAAGTCATTTCTACACGAAGCTACAATCACATCAAGGCCGGGCTGGTCCCGGACTATATAGATGGAGACCAGCAGTAGAGAAACTATTAAAATCCCCGGATGGAGCGATTTCAATCCTGGGTGATCCAGGTGGAATGGAAAATGGATCGAAGGAAAACAGTGATTCACGGTTTTGCCCTTCCCTCTCCCAAAAACCTATGCCCGCCCCTGGGGAGACCCTTCAAATATCAACCTGGGACCATTTATGGGTCATCCACGTTTTCGGCATTAAAGCTGTTTCAGTAACCATTCCCCCGTTCTTTTTCGTTTTTTTTTTTTTTTAATTATGGAATCGTGAATAATTCTTTCGATTGAGTATTCTTGGCGCAATCTTCAGAGAGATCAAATTTCATCCAGTTATAAATATATGTGGTAGCGCTTGTCATTACCTTTTCAGTTTTTCTGCGTTGCATTTTGTGGCTTCCTCTATTTGCGTGTAAGTAGTCACAATGGTTTACTCTATCTTAAACATTATATTATACACTTATCTAATACGAGCAGTGATCAGCATTATCTGGGTGCGACAACTCATAATTATGATTAGCAAGATTTCAGCGAAATTCAATAGCATACTCACAACCTCCGGCTGCTCGTAGAAAGTGGCGGCAGGTGTAATTGATGCATCCAACTCTGATGGCGTCGTGACACCACCCACATAATACATGATGAGACCCTTCTCTGTCCCCACACACAGGTAACGGTCATCGTGAAGCCAAAGACTCGTCACAGGACTAGGAGTCTGGCATAACTTGCCGGGAGATCGCTCGTTTGTCCTCATAGTATAGATATCCCTCGAGGCCGAAATAAACAGTCTTGCATCTGAGTTGTGTGCAGTTACAGGCCCCGGGTGTATACCAGGCGTGGATATAGCACGCAAGACTGCGCCCTCCATCGTCAGCTCCGTGACATCAGGACCGTTAGTGATGTAGATATTCTTTTTATTCACTGCCATAGAAACTAGCTGTACATTACCACTTTCGTATCTCCAGTGCTCCCGACCATCAGATGGAGAGCAGCAGTACAGTAACTATTAAAAGAAGATATGAAATGCTCAGTGTGTATATTTGAATTATTAAATGTATCACGCGTGAAGTGGCTAGACAGTGTACATAGAATGTTATATAGCATAGGTAAAATCAGTGCGAATTTCACAAGTTATATACAAAATATACATTACATCACTTGTTTGACATCAGTTTTACAAAAAAAATATTATTATTATTAATACTGTCGGTTGATAGTACCTGCTGGGTTAGCAGGAGAGAATACCCGTCAGTCGTCCATCCCACTGATTGAATTGATGTGACGGCTTGCAGCATGTAAGTGTGGCATACGGTTATCTTGTCAGAGTGTAAGCTGTACCAGGACCAGGCAATCTCACTATGATACCGAGTTTGACCAGCTACCACCAGCTGACGCCCGTCTCTACTGCTTGATAAACACAAAGCTTCGTCCATCCCCGGATGATCAATATGGAGAGATTTGATTGGCTCTCCGCCCAGGTCCATGAAGCAGATACCGTTAGCTGTGAGGTACACAATGACATGGCGGCCATTGACGTCTACGACACACAGGTCACGCACCCAGTCGTCACGTTCCACGTGCCACAACCCCTTGAGATCCTTTGAAGAGAAGCCATATAAATATCAGTGACAAAATATACGTAAAAATCTTGTTGTCAGTCAATGCAAGTCAATGCTTTTTTACCAGGACAATTTATTGTAATGCAGCCAAGTGTATTAGCAACTTTCAGTTTCTTACTGGCATTTTAATATTGTCACATCAACCATAGTAAAATCTTGGTTCATACAAAACCAACTGAGCAACCACCGCCCCCCCCCCCCCCCCAAAAAAAAAATTATAGCGTTCATATCATGTTCTGAACTACATTTCCTGATGTTGACTTGTTGTCATCATGGTGATAGCTGCAGGGTTACATGGTGTAAAACTGATCGACTTCTTTTTTGGTGTTTAAAAGACGTTCATGGTCCCCATTTGTCACTCAACACTAACGTGGCAATAATGTTCCCTGTTCATTGAAATATTAAAATTCAAACTGTAATCTCAGATTTAAAACGTTGTATACAAGTGTATCCATATAAATATTCTTGATATATATAATGACGCTTGAGATCATTTTAGATTTTATATCAACGGGTCATTTTGATTATGCCATGGTGTTGGGTATCGATGATACGTTGTATGGTACATACATGTATAGATCAATCTCAATTGGAGCCATTGAGCAAATCAAAGATTAATGGATGTTTAACGTTAAGCACAAAATAATACTCACAGTATCTGGTGGCTTGTCCAGTCGGAATGCAGCAGCCAGAGATGTACTCAGGGCAGATTCCACCACGAATACGACTCTTGAAATCCCCCTCGATGCTGCAAACGACCTGTAACGAGGATTTGCCAGGCTGTGTCCAGTTTGTGCATCAGATGTCTCCACATCTCCATCTATCACGAGAACAATGACTTTGCGATCCAATCCCATGAAATTTGTAATTCTGTCGATAGTATAGCCAGTCACGGGATAAGTGCCAGCATCATGCACGTTTGCGTGTGGCATTTGCTCAGTGAAAATTCGTCTCAGCCTCTTGATGTCAGCATCTGATTTGTCCAGCAAAACGGCCACATCTTGAGGCTCGTACGACAAGGGTTCATTGTCAACTACCTTCTGAGGATCTACCAGTTCGTTCACAAACTTTACGAGACTGTTTGGTTCAGTGTCTCCCAGTATGTTGGACATACGCTTTATTTCTATATCGTCACCGTCCTCTGCTCTAGAGCACTCGATATTGTGTATATCTGGGTAATCAGAAGCATTGAAGCTGGACTGGATGAAGGCAGTTATCTTTCGTGTGTTCCTATGATTTTCTGACAGAACACGTTTTCCGCTTGCTAGTTTTTTCTCCTCACAATATGTCATCATGAGTGAAGCAACCTCAGACGAATTCCTATTCACTTCAAAATGCTGGTATTTGCTGTCACCGAACACAAACAGACGAGCTGCCTTGTTCCTCGCTACATTCCTGAAAATCTTCATCCAAAATGCTTTCTGGAACCAAGTATTTTGATAGTCATCAAAAATCACATAGTCTGCTCGGCGCAGCATTTTCCCATTCACAGGAGTTTTGCCATCAGCAACTATTACTCTGTTCCCCTTCAAGCCTTTGTGGATTAAAAAGTTCCTGAAAGCTTTTGTCGTACAAATGTAGAGGTAATTCTCATATAGCTGACACAGGTACAGTGCGAGGTAGGTTTTACCTGATCCAGGAGGTCCTTCTATGAAGATGAATCGCTCAAGGCCTGAATGCAGAATAGCCTCCATTTGCGATGACGTTAGTGTGATACTAACTTCATCTCCAAATATTGATTTTATCCTCGTATCCTTATCTAGAAACAGAGTGGCCAAACTCAACCTCAGCTGATTTAACTCGATAGGGTTTGCCCCGCTTGTGTGTTGTGATGGTGTATGGATTTCCCTATCCTTTTCTAGAGAGTAGACGTGACAACTGACATCAATGCTAGCCTGTGTTGAAGTACTGTCTCCTAGCTGATAGAACAAAAGTCTCCGTTTCATCATCTGCCCTGAGCCCAGGGCGTACTGTCGCTGATCTTTGCCTTGCTTTTTAACCACAACCCACAAATCAATACCACCTGTCGAATTTACCTTCAGCAAGTCGAATAGATGATGCTTTGGCTTCGTTAGGTTAGAGCCCATGTGTAATGTCCATTTTGACGATGCTATGGCGAAGGCTGATTCTTCACTTTGTATGTAGCCTATGAACTTATCAACTTTCTTCTTTACGTCGGGCTGACTGCAGGTGATGGTATCTCTACAAGGCGTTAAATTCACGGGGTTCTGCAACTTAAATATTGTACTGTTTGCCAAACTTTCGATGTTGTCTTTCATGTCCAAACTCATGTCACGTAAATTATCTCGCCAGTCTTCTTTATGCTTTGTGAATGACAAAGTTGTTGTGCCAAAATAGTATGCTTTTTTGGTGTGCATCTCAGCTGACCCTTGCATTTGAATGTCATCGCCATCATAGCTAGTCTCACTTTGTGTACTACTAGTATCTGTTTCTGATGAATAGTCATTTTCGTCATCCTCAGTTATGGAAGGCTTGTTTACTGTGGACAATCTCGCGAACTCCGATGTAACTGGGTGGGGTTTGCTTTCATCCTTCAATCTAGGCTGTAATGATGTTCTTAGCTGAGATAATGCACAGTTGGTCATGATTGCCAATTTCCAATCTCGAAACGTGACTGACTGGATTAACCTCTCATTAGACACTTCGTAGCACTCAGGACATCTCATCCAGACTCCTCCAGGATAATGGTTGAGCATTATGATGATCATCCGTCTTCGTTGTCCAGAAGGTCCGCCGATCACAGGTATGAATCTGATTGACCAATCTCTCCCTTGATGTGGACATGTGCTGCCGTCACCCCAGATCCGGACATTGTGGTCGACGTCTTCTCTCAGAAGACATGTGATATGTTTTGTGATGTCCTCTTCATCTTGTTCACTCACTACTTGCCCACGTATGATATTTTCATGCGTCTTTGTGTCATCTTTCACCCCGATGATAAGATATCCACCCCGGGACATATTGGGCATCGCAAGTAAAGTCCGCTCCATCCTTACATCTTGCAACCTACGTTTGTATGTGTCCTTATGTGATTTGTCGTCAAATGATGTGACTGACTCCCAATTCTTAAATTCAATATGCTCCGCCTCGTCGATGTTGATGACTGTGTTATATGTCAGTGATGATTTTCCAGCAAAAGGATCTGGAGTCATTGTGTCTGTTGTTTGCGTAATTACATTTCTGAGAGTGTCGGTGTCTGCAACACACGCATTTGTTCCCATGTCTCTCTTGTACATGTGTGTATTCAGAGTTATCATCTTTGGCGATTTCTGGATGTGAAATGTGAATGGATATGCTACATGAAAGAACTGACGCAGATCTTGTGGAATGAACTTCAGGTTTTCTTTCATATCCCTCATCCATTTGTCTAGTATTCCTGGTTTCGGTTGTGTTTTCTCGAGACTACTTATTTCTACAATACCACCAGATGTATTCAGCAGTCCGATAATGATCTGATTGAGATGTGTAATTTTAGGATCGTCTCTGATCTTCTTAAGGAAATCTACTTCTAGTTTGAAACGATAATCAGCCGTTGTTAATTTATCCAGGCCTACAGCATACTGCTGAAGGTGTGGAATGGGAAAGGGTGGTTGACTCATATGCATTCCAAGACCGGGAACCTGTTGAGTTTGAGCTGAATGAGTTGGAGACTGCTGGGCTTGTGTTGCAGGCCCAGTAGCCTGCTGGACCTGTGGTGTATGACCTGGAGTCTGCTGCACATTTGTGGGATTCTGAGGTTGTGCTGCAACGGGTACCGACTTCTGTGCTCCAAGGTGTGGTGTTTGTACGGTAGGAAGCACGAGCTGCTGGGATTGTGCTGCATAAACTGGATGCTGCTGAGATTGTGTTGCAAGATTTGAGGGTTGTGCTGTAGGGAGCACATGCCGTGGGATTTGCACAGCATGATTTTGTGCATTCTGGATCTGCGATACAGGACTTTGAGGATGTTGGGCGTGTGTTGCCTGATTTTGGGGCTGTTGGATTCTAGCTGTAGAACATGTATGCTGCGACTGTCTTGTCGGACTTGTAGACCATTGGACCTGTCCTGTAGGGCTTGTAGGCTTTTGCACTTGTGTTGCAGGACCGTGAGACTGTTGAGTGTTGAGTGTA
Source organism: Terebella lapidaria (assembly GCA_949152475.1). Taxonomy (NCBI): domain Eukaryota; kingdom Metazoa; phylum Annelida; class Polychaeta; order Terebellida; family Terebellidae; genus Terebella; species Terebella lapidaria. The sequence continues at coordinate 13,186,396 of OX424570.1, read as the reverse complement.
GCATCGTCAAGCGGTTGAGTGTGTGTTCTAGGGCTACCATGATGTTGAGCTTGTGCCATTGAACCTGAATACGTGTATGGATGAACACGTTGGCAGGACTCGGCTTTTGTTGAACCTGTATTGCAGGACCAGCGGCTGTTGAATTTTTTAGGTTGCTAGTCCTGAATGCTAGACGGCTCCTGTTGTTAGCAGATGTTCTTCAGAGCATGGATAAAAACGTGTCTTCTGGGTTTGTGCTGTGCTGGCCATTGGTGCCTGCGGGAAAAAGCAGTGCATATGTGGTAAACTGCCACGAAATATTTTTGCTGAGAGCTAATGAACATATTCAATTGAAGTCAAGTCAATCAAGGTAATGAACATCAGACTTTAAATCCACTGGACATAATTGCACCCCTGTATCAGTAATGAACCCCCAGGACTTTTCAAATCACCTGATTTGGTGCAAAATAACATACAATATGTTGTTCATTTACTTTGCAAAGAAGATTGAAATTTGACAATGTATATGTCAAATGTGTCTGTTTGATAGACAGGTATCTCGGTGGTATTCTAAATCTGTTAATGCCAGTAGATACATCACAGCTAGCATACATTAAACATATCTGTTTTATTGTCAAATTTGTGATCTCAATTTTGAATTTGTTATTGGCCAGCGCATTGCTCTGGTCTTCTAATGGGCATGGGCGGCCCTGGTCCTGCTAGCATTTGTTTTAAATATGTTAATCTCAACAAATGGATCACAGCACTTTCAAAAACATCATTTCTGATTGTTTCAATGAGGCTTACATTTTGATGTTGTGAATAAACGCAAATACTGTGAGAGCTTAGTGATATTTTTGGATGGATATATACGCATACAATACCGTAACAAAAAATATTAAGCTAAATTTTTGATGTTGGCAGAACAATTACGAAAGATTGCGAACTATTATAGTTTCCCACATCAAAGAGGTAAAATGTGATGTCAAATATGTTTTTTACAAGTAGACGCATCAACTATAAATTTGATCCAAAACATTGGGCAACATTAAAAACCATTGATCCGAGGTCTGAACTTGGATATACATATATAGATATATTCTTTTTTGTTTATTATATGGATAATAATGAGCTATCTATTCCATTAAAGTATGGTCATTAATCACACAAACTTTCCCATCCCAACATATTTCCGCTGGCCTCCAAACATTTCCCTCTACTGTAGGTTGCTTGTTGTGAAATTTGTTGTTGATGAGCATCAGAGCTGATTCTTTCCATTTTCTTAAAATCTATTCCGTATATATTTTTGTCTTATTGATGCATAATACTCCTCATATATTCTCGTGATCGTGAACTGGACCTGTGATCTAATTTTCAAGGTCACAGGACAGAATGGGTAATATCTAGTTTATCTACTTTACAGCTTACGGGTAAAAATCAATTATGAACATATAGGACATGATATATGCGTATAATTGTGGTGACCTTGGATTTGACCTAGGTGCTCATTTTCGAGGACAGAGCACAAAATGGCTGATATATCGCTTTTTATCGACTTTACAGCTCAGGAATCAATGGTGCTCATATAGGGAATGATAAGTGCCAAATATTTTGATGACCTTGAATATGACTTTCGACCTCATTTTCAAGGTCATAGGAAAAAATTGGTTGAATTCACAGCTTAGCAATCAATTGTGAACATATGGGGTATATTATACATGTATGGTGTATATTCTCGTGACCTTGGATTTGACCAGTGACCTTATTTTCAAGGTCATGGGACAACATGGCTAATATCTAAAACATAAAGATATATTGTCAGGCACATGTCTTGGCCTTTGGGCTATTTTTTGTTTATTTTTCTATGACTATTTCCCCGTCGTTTGCTTTATGATCGAAATCCTCCATTTTCACCCTAGATCGAAAATGTAAAGGTCATCAGCTGAAATGATTCGTGATAATTCATGAAACAGTACGTTATGATGCTTGGTTTATCTTGGATTTACTTTGGCGATAATCAAATTCTTTTTCGTATTGGAGGCGTCATGACACAATCGAATTTTGGGTACGAATCGATCCGGCATGTTTTGAAGTGGAAAACGAAAATGCGTCTTGTGTATTCATTGTTAGCCCGCCAAAAGAGGTAAAATATGTTTAATAAGTGAATATTTTGTGTCGATATATGCTGAAATATGATTAGATATTTCTTGTCGGGTATTACACCCTACCAAATGGCATAGAGCGTTGACTGACCTAGTTCTTTTGTTTAGGGGTTAGGTCATGTTGTTGTCAACGCTGTAGGGCTAACTTTTTGCGACATAGGGTGAGTAAAATAATTTTTCTGTCAAATATTGACCATATTACCTGAGAATGGGGATTCGATGCAGTGTCCGAGATATCAATGTACAAGCGCGTGCTCTCCAATAATCCATATGAGTCTGATTTGTTCAGAAATAGGCCCTGGCCCACGGATTTTGCCCACAAATATGTACATTGATCACAATTTTTTCGATACTAATGACCAATGTACAACAAACCTGTTTGAACTGGAGGTTTCTAATACTTCAAACTTCATTCGTGATCAATATAAAAGCGCAACATCAGCTAATTAGGGCTCTAATAATTTATTATTGTATCGCTTGTGGCGTGTCAATGCTCTGAAGACATGGTCTACGCTCTGAGGCTGTCTGATCAAATTTACAAGTCTCGATTCGCCTGCAGTAATGTGTAGTCTTTTGGTGGAATATCCAAGACATATTCATGGAAACTTAACATATAATGCTTCGGAAAATCGTTCGCATGCATCAAAACAACCACAAGACATCCTCAATGATTGTCCATTCTTCCCGGAGAAGGTATATGTGACTTTAACCAGGCAGCCTTAGAGCGTAGACCATGTCTTTAGAGCGTTGACACGCCACAAGCGATACAATAATTAATTATTAGAGCCCTAAATAGATGGTGTTGCGCCTTTATATTGCTCACGAGTGAAGTCTGAAATACTTGAAACCTCCAGTTCAAACAGTGTTGAAAAAAATGTGATCACTGTTTGGAACCTACATATTTGTTGGCCACATCCGTGGGCCAGGGCCTATTTGTGAACAAATCAGACTCATATGGCTATTTGGAGAGCACGAGCTTGTTCATTGGTATCTCGGACACTGCATCGAATCCCCATTCTAAGGTAATATGGTCAATATTTGACAGAAAAATTATTTTACTCACCCTATGTCGCAAAAAGTTAGCCTCACAGCGTTGACAACATTATGACCTGACCCCTAAACAAAAGAACTAGGTCGGTCAACGCTCTATGCCATTTGGTAGGGTGATTATGAACACATTTCTTAAGCAATTGCCGACGAATTGAGTTGAGCGATAATAAGAGAATTTACAATGCTAATTTTGTATGCTAAATTTTGTTCTCTTGTACTTAGTTTCTCGGAGATAAGAAGATATGTACCCGAGATGTGAGCAATTTTCTTGTGACCTGTGATTGAAGAATAAAGTCTGTGCTACCTCTACCGATCTCTTCTGTTGAAACTACGGGCTCGTGTCATGGGAATCCTTACATAGTGAAACTCTTGGGGTCTGGATCTGGTGGACGTACGTGTTGCTGTGGACGTGAGGGACGTGAACACGTGAATCTGGACTTCGAGGAGAGTCGACTGAGGGTTCCTGAATATCATCTGGGTGCTGACGTGGAATTTTAGGACAGCGTGGATCGCTACAGACCTGGATTCTTCTGGAGCTAATGGATCTCTGCCTTGAACATTGTGACATGCTGAACATATTGTTGGCAAATGATGATATATGTTGATCTTGAATGTTTTGTGTCCAGTACTATTATTGTAAATGAGGTCCTGAGTGATTGATTAATTGTTTTGATGTGAAAGCAACAAGGGTATTTTGTGTTCAGGGCTTGTATTGTAAATAAAGTCCTAAGTGAAGGCTTGTATTGTAATTTAAGCCTCAGTTGTGGTCAAAACAGAATAAAACACAGTGGTGAATCAAAACGGCACGGTGGTCAATCATGGATGACCTAGATGGTGTGAAAAGTGAAAGGTTACATGAGCTGTACTGCAGTATGAAAGGTCATATGGCAAATGTATCACGACAATATAAGAAACTGCTGCACTCCATGGAGGAGTCTGCTGCCGTGCAAAGGTAAAAGGCAGTATATGCAAATTTCCCAATTTCCTGTTTAAATGCTAATTAGTGATATTTTTGCTCGTTCTTTCCCATAATACGACTTGGTTGGATGTACCTCTCTCCCTGGCTGGGATACTGAGTGGATCAAACGGCAGTATCTGAAAGATATCCATAGTTTACAGAGGTAAAGAGCAGTATCTACAATTACCACGTGTCTCTACCAGGACATCAGCAGTATTTGCACATATACTGCTCTTTACCTCTGTAACACTGCTCTTTTATTCAGATACTGCCGTTTACCTCTGCATGAAGGCAACATTCAAGAAGCAGACTCAGATATACTCCCTATATAAAATCGAATCTTCGTCTACCAGATCATTTACAAACGTATGCCTGTCAGTCCTGTGCCTGTCAGTGTTAAAATAACAGCATGGGATAACGAGGGAAGTTCCTACTGGAACTCGCATAGAACATCGCTGCAGCTTCGCTACAGATCTGGATTCTGGAGCTATTGGATCTCTGCCTTGAACATTGTGAACATATTGTTGGCAAACAATAGCCCCCCTGTGCAAATAGATGCCACACCAGTACCAGGTAGTGACAATCCACAGAACCGGTGCGGATGAGTTTGAATCCTCTAGCCAAAGAATACAAGTTTCCACACAGGCCCATGTATACCAGAGATAGTGATATGAACACGCGACCTTGTACAGATGCTCAGATGCCAGATGTGTACAGCGAGCAGAAGAAGTTGATTGACGTCATGAGCTTACCCATGGTCAACTTGATATCGTTTGATGGGAGTCCATTAAGCTCCTGCAAGTTTATGCACACATTTGACAGCAGTATCAGTGACACCCTGGTCAGTGATAGTCAGAAGCTGAGTCTTCTGTTTCAGTACTGTACGGGAAAGTCTGCAAAAGTAATTGAGTGCTGCGCGTTCATGTCACACACTGAGGGCTACGTCAAGGCTAGAAAGATACTAGCTGAAAGACTTGGAGACGAGTATGTGATTTCTGAAGCCTGGGTGAAGAAGGTCTGTGACGGACCTCCGGTCAAGCCATATGATGGTGAGGTTCTGCAGGAGCTATCAGATGACATCAGAACTTGTGTTCAGACATTACAAACGATGAAGATGAAAAGCGAGATTTACTCCAGGTTGAGAATGGCGAAAATTGTTGAAAGACTTCCAGCTCACCTTCAAGGTCGTTGGAGAAAACTTGTCGTTGACATAAGAGACAGTTCTGGCCAATATCCAACCATACAGAAATTGGTGGAATTTTTTGATAAGGTAGCAAGAGAGCTGAACGATCCTGTATTTGGTCACGTGTCAGAGAAACACCATGACAGAAAGCATAAAGAGAAGGCACCTAAGGCCAAGGTTAAAAGTGCTAGCTTCAATGTTCATGTACCTGATAAGCATCCAAAAGTGTCTGATGACAAGCATCTTGATCAGATACGATGTTTCTTATGCTCTGAGGATCACATGCTGAATTCTTGTGAGAAGTTCATGAAAATGACCCCAGATGAGAAACTGAAAGTTCTGAAACGTTTCCGACTTTGCTACAACTGCATGGCCAGTCGTCATTTGGCTCGATGGTGCAGATCCCAGTCATGTGACTGTGGTAAGAAGCATTCAAAGGTTCTACGTGTTTGTTGAGTGACGTGTTTGTTGAGTCAAAAGATGGGGATTCCAAGCAACCATCACAAGAAGTATCAAGGTTTGCGGCTATGTAGTCTGGTAGAGGGCGAGTTGCCTTACCCGTTGTTTCTGTAGTTGTTAGAGGAAATGACAAAGAGCTCAGGACCTATGCACTTTTGGATCCCGGAAGCAACTGCACATTTTGTGCAAAATCGTTGGTCGACAACTTAGATCTTGATAGGAAGGCTACTGAACTTGCTCTGGAAACACTGAACAAAGGGAAATCAATGCACGCGAGTGAAGTTAATCTCGGAGTAGCCAGTAAACTGACAGGAAAGCACATCTTGCTGAGTGGTGTTTTGGCGCTGAACAAGTTTCCGAATTTGAATGCATGTGGGGTCGGAGACGTTGACATTGAGAAATGGTCTCACCTTCGAGGATTGTTGATGCCGAGAGATATAGATGTAAAATTACTGATCGGCCAAGATAATCCATTGGCACTGATGCCCTTGGAAGTCAAGCGTGGAAGAGACAACGAGCCATATGCTGTGAGAACAGTGCTTGGGTGGACTGTAAATGGCCCTGTTGATCAAGGTGATGTCCTGTCAGATATTTCAACTGTTTGCGCTTTTGTTGATGCGCGTCAGAATCCAGAAGTCTGTCTGCAGTCTCAGGTTGAAAGGTTCTGGAAGCTGGACGATGTTCCTGGTGATGGTACTGTGATGTCAGTGGAGGACAAGAAGGTGATTCGAGAGTGGAACGAGACAGCAAACCTCACTGTAGATGGACATTACGAGATGTCAATTCCATTTGCGGATATGGCGGAATCAGCGAGGGCAAGCAGCAATAGTCGCGAGGTGGCTGAGAAGCGCCTACGAAGTTTGGGCAGACGTCACAGTCGAGAGGAAGCACTGAAGGCGAGATACAAGGCGGGGATAGATGACTTGTTGCGTAAAGGTTACGCAGAGGAGGTTCCAAGTGACGAACCACCAGCGCCTGTAGTGTGGTATCTTCCCCATCATAATGTACACAATGCGAATAAACCCGAGAAACTTCGTATTGTTTTCGACTGTGCTACAGACTGCAATGGGGGTATCCTTGAACAAGCTGGTGTTGCAGGGACCAGACCATACGAACAAGCTAATAGGGGTATTGCTGAGGTTCAGAGAAGGTCCTGTTGCTGCTATTGGGGACATCGAGGCTATGTTCCACCAGGTACGAGTTCAGAAGAACCACAGAGATGCTTTTCGGTCCTTTGGTGGCATGATGGAGATCCGGGTCAGCCAGTTGTAGACTACGAATGACCTGTCATCTTTTCAGGGGCGTCTGGAGCCTGAGTGCTTCAAACTATCCTTGACACATACAGCAACTGACAACGAACGAAGTTTCCCTCCTGATGTAACGAAAATTGTGTTCAACAATTTTTATGTCGATGACTGCTTACTCTCTGTATGTGATGATGAAACTGCACTCCATGTGATCACAGAGTTGTGTGATCTGCTATCAAGAGGTGGGTTCTGGCTGACGAAATGGATATCGAACAGTCGCAAAGTTGTCAGCTCAGTACCTACAGAAGAGCAAGGCAAACAGTTCAAATCACTGGAACTTGGGGTTGAATTGCCAGTCGAGCGAGCTCTGGGTGTTCACTGAGACACAGAGAATGACCAGTTCAGAATCCACATTAAAAAGAGGGAAGCCATATGTACTCGTAGAGGGGATCTGAGCATTATTAGCTCAGAAAAGGGATGGGATGACCAAATTGAGACACACAACGAACAGAAATGGATGTTGTGGCTTGAGGATCTCCCAAATTTACATGAATTGCGACTGGATAGATGCCTAGTTCCCCGACAGTTTGGCGCAGCAATGGAAGCAGAGCTGCATCACTTCTGAGATGCATCAGAGCAGGCTCTTGGAGCAGTGTCCTACTTGAGAGTTGTGAGCCTGGCCAGAGACACCCATTGCTGTTTCATGATGGGCAAGACAAAACTGGCACCAATGAGAACAATGACAGTACCAAGACTGGAACTTGCGGCTGCGGTCGTTGCTGTGAAATTAGATATTTTGCTGCGACGGGAGATGGGCTTGACGCTAGGTTCCTCAGTATTCTGGTGTGATAGTATGATCGTTCTGCAGTATATACGGAACAACACCCGGCGATTTACACGATTTTGTAGCTAATCGTGTAGCTATGATTTGAGAAAATACAGAACCTGAACAGTGGCGACATGTGGGATCTGAACTCAACTCTGCAGATCATGCTTCAAGAGGTCTGAGAGCTCAAGAGATGGTGACATGTCATTCCTGGTTACAGGGGCCGGAATTTTCGCGGCAAAGAGAGTCGGAGTGGCCAGTGGAACCAGGAACTAGTTCTGACCTGCTTGAGGGTGATACTGAAGTCAAGTCCGAGTGCTCAAGCATTACTCTGAGTGGATGAAGCTACAGAGAGCAGTAGTGTGGATAAGACGTTTCGAGCTTTGCTGTAAAAGGCGTTTTCTGGAGAAAGATCTCGATATGTCAAGAGTTCAATCTCTCATGACAGTAAAGGAGCTGAGAGAGGCATCAGATGACATCATCAAATATGTGCAACACAGAGACGAAATGGAGACGAAATTGAAGAACTACTGTTCCTTGAACCCTTGGAAATAAGATGGTTTGATAAAAGTTGGTGGAAGGATAGATCGGGCCCCCAGTGAGTTATGAGTTGAGACATCCGATAATTCTTCCAAACAGAGACTGTGTCACCGATATGGTAATCGGTCATTACCATAGAATTTGTGGACAAGGGCCAGCTCAAGTTTTGATGTTGGTACGGGAGCGATTTTGGATCATCCGAGGACGATCAGCAGTCCGCCGTGTGCTTGCGACATGTGTTCACTGCAAGAGAGTGAATGCACTCAGAGGACAGCAACTGATGACACTGTTGCCAGTTGAACGACTTACTCCCTGCAAGCCATCATTCAACTTAACAGGAATTGATTACTTTGGGTCGTTTTTAGTACGACGCAGACGAAGTAGTGTCAAGTGCTATGGCTGTCTATTCACATGCTTCAACACCAGGGCGGTGCACATTGAAGGGTCACACTCTCTTGAACTTGATTCTTTCCTATGCGCTTTTCGAAGATTTCTCAGCAGACGAGGACGCCCAGCTATTGTGTTCAGCGATAACGGAACAAACTTTCTCAGAGAGCAATTGTCAGAATGGAATCAACAACACTTGAACTCGGTGATGTCTCAACAGGAAATTGAGTGGAGGTTCAATCCCGCTAGTGCGAGCCATATGGGTGGTGTGTAGGAGCGTTTAATCAGAAACAGAGGAGGATCCAGAAGGTTCTGCTGTGTGAGCAGACTCTTTCTGATGAAGCTTTACATACATTCATGGTTGAGGCTGAGAAGATCATGAACGATCGTCCGATAACAAGTTTGGGGGAAGATCCGGCTGATGATCCACCACTGACCCCGAATACACTCCTGTTGTTGAGGTCGGACTCTTGTCTGCCACTCGGAGTTTTCAACCCGAATGACAATTACCACAGGAGGTGGTGGGGTCAAGCTCAGTACTTGGCAAATATCTTTTGGAAGCGCTGGATAAAACAGTATTTGCCGACACTTCAGGAAAGTCAAAAGTGGTCTAAATCGAAGAAAACTTTGAATTTGACAACTTGGTCCTAGTTGTCGACGAGAACACCACGAGAGGTCAATGGCCCTTGGGTCGTGTCATTGAGACGTTTTCGGATAGGCGAGGGCATGTCCGTACAGTCAAGGTTAGAGTCGCTGGAGGTACAAAGGTGCGACTTACCACAAACTGGTGCATCTAGAGTGTACCGGGTCATGGTCCCGATGATATAGATCTTGATATTGTAAGAATTAGGTGTAAATGTATGAGGTTGGCTTGGTTTATATTGGATTTATTTTGGTGATAATCGAATTCCTTTTTGTATTGGAGGCGTTATGACACAATCAAATTTTGGGTACGAATGGATCCGGCATGTTTTGAAGTGGAAAACTTGTACGAAAAAGTTTATTGTGTATTCATTGTTAGCCCGCCAAAAGAATGAATGAATGAATGAAGTTTATTTAACATCGCATGCAATCAATTATGTACAAATTTGTATATAATATAAGCTCACGAGCTTCTGTGCGATGCTTAGATAAAAACAAGTTTCACACATGTTGTGAGATACAACATACATATAATGAACAATTTGCATAAAACAGACAGTTGATGATGGTTATTAAAAATACATAGATCTTATTTGTGATACATCCATTATTTTTATCCAGATATTCATATTTCTCTTGAATTGTAACAAAGATGTAGTATTTTTTATCCGAAAAATCTAACATGTTCCAAAGTTTGCTTGCAATATATATTCAAGTGAGTGATAACCGTATCTCTTAGTGTTATATTTTGGCAGATTATAGGTACTTTGATCACGAAGATTGTATGGGGATACATTTTCCTCCAGTAAAGTACGCAAATAAGAGGGAGACAAAAAATTGCGAATTTTAAAAACTTCAATAGACAACAGCATTATACACCTTTTATAGACATCTAACAAATTATCCGTGAGTAGTAGATCCTCGTATGTAGAATTACGATCTTGATAAACTAGTCTGAGTGCTCTTTTGTTCAACTTATCTAGCCGCTCTAGATTGGATTTGCTGGAAAACATCCATACATTCGAACAATAGTTAAGATTAGAGACAATAAAAGCATTGTATATCGATTTCCTACTTTTGACATCTAGAATATTATTAATCCTTGACAGGGCATTGATTTGTTCAGCTGTTTTTGAACAGATATTGTCAGTATGGATGTTGAGTTGAGAGGTAAAATAAGTTTGATAATTGAATATTTGGGTCGATATATGCTGAAATATGAGTAGATATAAGTCTTGTCGGGTATTATGAACACATTTCTTCAGCAATTGCCGACGAATTGAGTTGAGCGATAATAAGAGAATTTACAATGCTAATTTTGTATGTTTTCTTGTACTTAGTTTCACGGAGATGAGAAGATATGTACCCGAGAAGTGAGCAATATTCTTGTGACCTGTGATTGAAGAATAAAGTCTGTGCTACTTCTACCGATCTCTTCTGTTGAAACTACGGGCTCGTGTCGTGGGAATCCTTACAATTCAAGTATAGTTGTAATTCCAAAACTACTGACGATATTCAACATAGTATTGGACATGAATCATGCATCATATGACTGACAAAACTTGCAAAGTTTGGGAAGTCATCGTCAAGAATTTAGCTCACAATCGAGAACATGGTCAGTAATATCGCAAATTAATAAACTTTTTTCCTGATTATTTGTTTTTTGATTTTTGCATTATTCAATGGCTAATTCCCCACCAATTGATATAACCGAAGGGCCTGCGACCCTAAATTCCCTCTTATCGCACATGATCGAAAGTGTGAGGGTCTAAGAGGCGAGAATCTCTCTGATTGCCTGTGGACATATAATGGATCATGATGGATAGTGGATCAATGATCAATTGTGGATAGATATATGCTGAATTATCTCGTGACCTTGACTTTGACGTTTGACCTCATTTCACTTCGAGAAGCGGAGTCTCAGTAGAGTGGTGTTTTCTGTACGCCGACTGGTAGGCAGTGTATTTCTGGTTATGTGGTCGTTCAGCTGAGTGAGCACTACACGTTAGACCATTTTACCCATGAATGTCAAGTTGGAAACAACACTGTTGTTGAACACCATTGGATCCAAAGATGATTTCTTCAACAATGGGGTAACTATCACATTCCAAGACGATGGCAGCACAGCTTTACTGCATGATCTGTTGATGACAGTGGTGAGAGTCTCCACGTGTACAGAGAGTGCTCTCTTAATACACAAACGGTAAGACTGTCCAGCTGGCAAGACTTTGATGGGGCTCTCACTATGATCTCATTGGAATCATAGTTCCGGTTTGTTTCGGATTTCTAAATTGTTTTCATAGGTTGTTGGGCAGTTGTATACTAATTCCATCAGGTGTACAGTATAAACAGCTAAATTTAACACACTGTCTGCCCCTGATGACGCCAGTGTGTCTTTGGATAAACTATTTGGTCTTGCTTTGTTTCTATTGCAAAATATTGTATTTTTCGTTTGTTATTGGCATCATCAAACTCTCACTTTATTGGTGGTAATAGATTGATACTTACATTCAAATCCTCACTTGTGATGGGACTGGTGACTGGTGTATCAGTGATGTGCCCGTGACCAGATCATGTGATTGGTCGTTCAGTTCGTCCTTTTTATGTTTTTCATAATTTTCTAAAGTTTTCCATTGAAAAACTGAGTGAATTCTTCGCAGGTTTTAGATGCACTGACTGATATCAGGATCGTTCGATTGACATCAGGTAATAAGGTGTTGATTATGGCAAGTGTGGTTTTCTGGTCAGATTCATCTATCGTGTCCTTATAAAAGTTACGTTTTGCGTCTTTCTCCTGGAAGAGTTGTCTGTGAACATGTTGTTTAGATTTCCGTCACATTTTCTCTGCTTATCATCGATCACGTCAAAGCCGATGAAGTGCTTTATCATCCCGGAGATGAGCTGATCTCCCTATGAACGTCTGGGTAATTAGGGGACATGTTAGTTTAGGCAAGTACAGGTCGTTTGCAGTGTGGCTGAGGTGAAGGAGATCACCGACTACATCTTGGATGTCACTTTGGAGTAGGTCCAGGTCTGTGGCACGTTAAGTCATGACCCGATCTCTTTTCCAGCATTGATGACAGTTGAGCACCACATATGTCATACATGATGGTGCTATGATCTGAAAGTTCATCGCTGTTGACTAGAGGGTTTCGACAGAGCAGAGACTCGCCAGATTGAGAAACGACAAGGTCAAGGGTATTCTCGTTCTTGTGAGTGCTCCCTGTCATGTGCTGCCCGAAACCATAGGCGTCTGACAATTCGAGAAAAATACGTGGAACATGGCCGTTAGGGTTACTGACATTGATGTTAAAGTCTCACACATCATCACTTTTCCAGATTGTTTGAAAAATTCTGCCGAGAAGCACTCAAATTCTATCAGGGATTCTGTTGTTGATGACGCTGAAGACTTACGAAAGTTTGACATGCTCTACAAAAGAGCATACAACAGTTTGACACTCGAAGCTTGTCAAAGTTAGTCCTTGAATGATCGGCGACAACTACGTTGGGCACGCGAGGAGCTGCGGACCCGAACACACTACACCCGAGATGGCCTGCAGTCGGAATACTGAAGTTACCCCGACAGCCAAAGAATTGGAGTCACCCGAGACAGTCTGGAGTACCGGAGTCATCCTAAGAACCTCTGCACCCGAAGAACTGGAGTCGCCCATGATGGCCTGCAGCCGGAGTGCCGGAGTCACCCAAAAAATCTCTGAAGCCAAAGAACCAGAGTTACTCCGAGACACCCTGAGCCCGAGTCAGCTGAGTGACCCCTGCAGCCGGAGAGCCAGAGACAGCCGGGCGACCTCTGCAGCTGGAGAGCCAGCGACAGCCGAGCGACCTCTGCAGCTGGAGAGCCAGCGACAGCTGAGCGACCTCTGCAGCCGAAGAGCCAGAAACGGCTGAACAACCTCTGCAGCTGGAGAGCCGGAGACAGCTGAGAGACTCCTGCAGCCGGAGAGCCAGAGACAGTCGATCAACCCCTAGGACCATTACAGACATATAATCAATTTTTGGTGGCAGCAGTATGACCCACTAAGGAAAATGAAGAATGGACATGGACATCGACGACTCCAGCAGCCTGGTCCAGACAAATGTTGTACACGAGATCCACACAGGGAATCACCGCCCCATCAAGCAGCAAGCCAGATGACTACCTCCTCAACACCGAAAGCTGGTAGACGAAATGGTGCGGAATATGAAGTACCAGGGCATCACAAAAGACAGCAGCAGTCCTTGCGCATCACCGATAGTACTAGTGAAGTTAAAGACGGTACTTTACACTTTTGCGTGGATTACCGACGACTCATCGCTGTAAATAAAAAAGACGCCCACCCATTACCAAGAATAGACGACACCACATCAGCATGTTTGGATGCAAAATGATTTAAACTGGTGGAGGGCCTTACCAGTTTAAAGTAATGAGTTTTGGGCTGTGTAATGCGCTTGAACGACTTATGGAGAAAGTCCTCAAGTTCATCAGATGTTTCAATGAAGTTAAAGCAGTAATTGACATATAATATATTGAGATGTGAATACTTGGGACTATTGACAGAAACATAGTCTTCGTTCTACGTCTACAAAGAAAATGAGTCAATGTGCATTAAATTTATCTGTTATCATGGTTATGGTAGCTCCCGTTTTGTATGATAGGGGAAAAGACACAAAAACTCAGTTCATTACCGCCGTATAAAAGAGTGTGGCCCCGGTAAAAAAGAATATGACCGTGGTAAGAAAAAGAAACGACCGTGGTCATAAACTGAGTTTTTGTCCCTTTTCCTCGCCATTATAAAGGATATGACCCCGGTAAAAAATAGTATGGCCGCGCTAAAAACAAAAGAAATGACTGCAGTCATAAACTGACTTTTTGTCCCTTTCCCCCACCATATAGTTTTGAGCAATAAAATACTCTCATTTTATAGGTAACTTTTCAGATTTCTGAACATATCTGAAGTTTTATTACCCTCGCCCCGATAGGGGCAGAGGGTATTGTAATTGGGTCTGTCAGTTTGTATGTCTGTTTGTCTGTCCGCGCGCATAACTCAAAACCGAATGGTCCGATCGTCCTGAAATTTATAGGGAAGAAGCGGTATCACCGTGGCTCTGTCCTCCTCAATTTTTGTCAAAATCGGACAAAAACCGTTGCCATGGCAACGGAAAATGTAAAAATCAATAATTGACCATAACTCCGGTTCTATTCAAGATAATTTTTTCTAACTAATTTTGTATTTTTTTATGGCCAATTCCTGATCATATGATATATGGCCCGTGGTCGTACGACCAAAACTCTCCATTATCGCCCGATGTCGAAAAATTGGGGGTCACGGTTTCGAATTTTTTTGGCCAGCGACGTTTCAGTGCAAATGTCTACGCTTATAACTCAAAGGCAAACTGCCCGATCGATTTGAAATTTATAGGGCAAAAGTGCTATGGTGCTGGCTCAGCCCCGTCAGAATTTTGCCAAAATCGGATGAAAACGGTTGCCATGGCAACGGAAAAAAGAAAATCACATAATTGGCTTTAACTCCGGTTCTACTTGATATTAATTTTTCCAACTATTTTTGTATTTTTTTTTTGGCCATTTCCCGATTGTATGGTGTAAGACCGATGGTCGTACGACGAAAACTCTCCATTATCGCCCGATGTCGAAAAATTGGGGGTCACGATTTCGGTCATTTTTGGCCAGCGACGTTTCAGTGCAAATGTCTGTGCTCATAACTCAAAGGCAAACGGTCCGATCGATTTGAAATTTATAGGACTAGAGTGCTATGATGGTGGCTCAGACCCTTTAAAATTTTGCCAAAATCGGATGAAAACGGTTGCCATGGCAACGGAAAAAAAGAAAATCACATAATTGGCTCTAACTCCGGTTCTATTTGATATTAATTTTTTCAACTATTTTTGTATTTTTCTTTGGCCAATTCCCGATCGTTTGGTGTACGACCGATGGTCGTACGACGAAAACTCTTCATTATCGCCCGATGTCGAAAAATTGGGGGTCACGATTTCGGTTATTTTTGGCCAGCGACGTTTCAGTGCAAATATCTGTGCTCATAACTCAAAGGCAAACGGTCCGATCGATTTGAAATTTATAGGACTAGAGTGCTATGATGGTGGCTCAGACCCTTTAAAATTTTGCCAAAATCGGATGAAAACGGTTGCCATGGCAATGGAAAAAAAGAAAATCACATAATTGGCTCTAACTCCGGTTCTATTTGATATTAATTTTTCCAACTATTTTTGTATTTTTATTTGGCCAATTCCCGATCGTTTGGTGTACGACCGATGGTCGTACGACGAAAACTCTCCATTATCGCCGGATGTCGAAAAATTGGAGGTCACGATTTCGGTTATTTTTGGCCAGCGACGTTTCAGTGCAAATGTCTGCGCTCATAACTCAAAGGTCCGATAGATTTGAAATTTATAGGGCTGGAGTGCTATGAAAGTGGCTCAATCCCTTTCAAATTTTGCCACAATCGGCTGAAAACGGTTGCCATGGCAACTGAAAAAATAAAATCACATAATTGACTATAACTCCGGTTCTAATCAATATTAAATGTTCAACCTATTTTTGTATTTTTCTTTGGCCAATTCCCAATCGTATGGCGTACAACCGATGGTCTTAAGACCAAAACTCTCAATTATCGCCTAATTTTAGTGACTAAATCTAAAGGGCGAGGGTCTGCAATCTCTGATTGTCTCGTGTTTTAATTATTTTGGTCCAGTTGCAGAAAAGACATCTAAAAGTAGTTAGAACTGATAGGGAGTGTTGGCTCCCGAGCACCATTCGAACGCTGCACACCATCATGTTTTTTTCCGCAAAGTTTTGATATAGGGCTTACAAACAATTTAGCATTTTAGACAAATCACCAGTTGTTTTCACATTGATTCAAAGTGTTATGAACTGTCTATTAAGAGTAGGGCCTACACAATTATTCCTAACTATTGTCAAAAGATTTATATGCGCTAACTGGAACTGATGATTGATACGATTGTGAACTGCCCGGGCGCGATCGATGCATGCAAATTACACCCGTTAACAAAGAAACCTGTACCAGTCACAGAAGTGCATACATGTATTTGAGATTTCTCACCTTGTACATGTTTTCCCGCAATATCCGAGTCCCTGGCGAGTCCCCAATTGAGACTCCGGGAGATCGAGTTTAGGTGATCTAAATGAACAGACGCGTTTGATATGAATTGTAAGGAAGATATTGTCAAGAAGAGATCTGTGTTCGTTCAGGGACTAAATCAAGGGATAAATGTGTGCTACTATATTGGACTTAATCTGGAGTACGAGTGGACAGTGTGAACGTGTGATTGAGAGTGGCATCAGATTCTGTGGCCTATTGTTTTTGTTGAAATAAACAATTGAAAAGGATATTTACCGGTCTTGATCCAGTGTCGCTTATTTACACGACGCATCTAAGTGACTCGCGGTTCCGGAAGGGTATGAATGAATAAACCTTTTTTTCGTTGGGTCAGGAATGTATGACAATATCCTTAACTTTCTCCCAGTGTCACTTTGAGTCATAGCTTTTGCGTGACTGATATGAGCGTTTTGTAATAGCCTACTTACAAAGGAAAATGAAACAATGTTCTTTCGCCGTGGGTCCTAGAGCGTGAAAACACTTTTCTATCTCACAATGGATAACGTATTTATCTTTACTGTACCTATAGTATCCATTGTAAATGTCCATAGCCAAGTATAATTCTTGTAACCCTTGTTTGTTTGCATTATGATTAATTCCGTGGTCATAGTTGCACATTATCAAATGCTTCTGGACAGGCCCCATAAGCTCAACCTGTGATGACATATGTGTTGCAATAAATATTTTGAAAGTTGGTGGACCCAAAAACACTATCAAATGGGTACTCGCTTGTTACAAGTGACATACCAAATGAATCTATGGATACTAGGGGACAAAACACCATAAATAGTGGACATTTTAACCGATTATTTCCATATTAAGTTTTACCCAAATATAAAGGGTTAGGGATTCCCAAAAATGTCTATGGTACAGCCAATGTAGGCTGGTTTAAAAATGTAATCAATCATTACTGGAGTTATGGCTACAATGTACGAGTGTTGTTTCATGGTAACAGTTCAAATTGATATTTATACATAATTTTTCAAATACCAACATATTGACATTGAACTAGGTCTTCGCGAATGGAAAGGAAGAGTCCCTGGTCCGTGGACTAACAATAGAACGCGCATAGATATAGACGCACTCAAAGTAATAACCAGACATGGTGTTATGCAATATATTTCAAAATATTTTTCACCAAAAGTAATGCAATATTATCTTTATAACATGGACCCTGTTCGTTTGGAGCTATTGGGTATTCTGAAAATTACATTCTGGAATGGATACGTATGCGCATTTCAACCAGAATCGTCTACCAATCGAACATGACCGCGAATTCTAGAACTGTTTTGCTAATTCCAGAACCCGATTCTGCTCATTCCGCTTGAAAGATCGAATAGCAGAATACTATTCTGTCAGTTCCGGAATGACATTCACACGCCAATCGAACAAGGAAATGCAATTCTGGAATCAACAGATGATGGCCCAAACGAACAGGCCTATGGTGTAATCAGAACAAACATTGCAATAGATTATTCACAAGGACCAGAACCCACACACACGTTGAAACTTTGTGCTAAATGACTATCGTCTCCTCTGGCTGAGTAATCCCAGGGCCTGCCCAATGGCTCCTCCTGCATCGCACACAACTACAGTACACGTGTTTTCATAACCTGTTTACAACTTTAAATTGAGGTAATAAAAGGAGTTTCACTTGATTTGCAACGGGCCATATTGATTTTTGGGTTTGCCGTAGACTGAAATAGTGACACTTTTGGGAGGATATACAGTGATTTTGTTCAGGTATGACAACAAGATATTGCTCGGATGTTGTAGTACATCTTCTGTAGATCATTGTGGGTATATTTTTGTGTGCCCATCGAGGAAATGCTGTCCACAATTGTGAAATCCCCAGGCCAGTTATTAGAGACGTTCATATTCACATTTTGTGTGCGCATTTAAAAAACTCACCGTGTTGATTATTTGCAAAGAATACGATAGATTTCATCAATTATATCTTTATATAGGTTATGTTTGTTGGATGAGTATGGGAAAACATTTTTATTCATTGGAATATATTTTTGATACACAACATATTCAAAGAGGGGCCTTATCTTCTAATGTACTGTGTAGTTGTGAGATATGTAAACACAGGTTTGTGGCTTCAAGACCTTAATGATCCATATAATTTTTGTACATTTGTTCCATTAAAATTTGTCACAGGAAGTGTTTTACAAGGTCGAGGTTGTCTCACAAATGTGCTTCCATTTGAAGGTTTTGGAACGTTTTCAAAATATGAGTTTTTGGACAAATATGATTATTGCTGGACACACGTGTAAGATTAAAGTTTATATTTGTAATTTTATGGATTTAATTTTATGGATTTACCTAATATACCTAATATGGATTCACCTAATATATAATTTTATGGATTTACCTAATATATTTTCTGAAATATCCATTTACTTTCAGAAAGTATCGATTTAATGCTTGGAATTAACAATTTATTTTTTAAAATTATCCATTTAAGTTTTAAAATTATCCATTTAAGTTTTGGGATTATCAATTCAGTTTTCTGGAATTAACAATTTGTGTACAAGATGTCACGTGACTGCTGGCAATATACCGTACACCTCTGCATATAAGCGCATGCTTTTTTTCGGCGCAGGCGAAATTACAATTCTATCTCACTTAATAGAACCGGAGGGCCGGGGTTGAGGAGACTGAAGGACCAAGGACCAGATTCATAAAATTCAAACACCGGGTTCAGCATGGTGATTCATGCGAAGGCTGCAGAATCCGTCGTCCACCCTCGCCAACTCTGGATATAGTAACGTTTCCTCCGGGTTTTCCCGTAGTTCGTCGTCATACTTGTCTGGGTGTTGTGGACACTCTTTTTCAAAATATGAGGCTGTAGCTTTCAAACGCTGCTAGTATGTAGCTAATCGTCATTAGAATGCAGTGTTGTTGTCCTTTGTTGTTAATCAATGATACCGATTGACACATTTTGCATTCATCTATACGCACATATATACGAGGCATGACGCACCTTTATCCATAAGCGCATGCAGGCGAGGATTCAGATGAGGGCACACCAGGAGACCCCTCGCCGCATCCGTCAGACCCAGCACCATGAAAAGGTCCCCGGTTTCAAGTCAAGTCCAAGTTAATAGCCAGAGTCAAGCATCGTACGACATTTTATCCTCATTGTAATGAAAAAAAACCGTCCTAAAATGTTCTCAAATTCACAACTTGGTACCATCCACTCAGTAGCCTTTTGGCTTGTGATTAGGTACTTATGTACTTGTCATATATCTATTCCATGGGGTTTGTTTCGAATTTCTAAATTATTTTTATAGGTTGTTGGGCAGTTGTATGCTAATTCCATCAGGTGTACAGTAGAAAAATAACTACATCCAACACACTATCTGCCCCTGATGATGCCAGTGTGTCGTTTGATAAACTGTTTGGTCGGGCTTTGTTTCTATTGCAAAATGTTGTATTTTACGTTTGTTATTGGAGTCATCCAAATCTGGTACGGTATGTTGTCAATGGTTACGTGACATCTTACGCACGAATTATTAGTTCGAGAAAACGGAATTGATAATTTTTGAAAGTAAATGATATTACTATTCAGAAAATAAATTATGTAATTCCAAAATACAAATTGTTATTCCAGAAAAACGATAAGATAATTTAGAGAATTAAATAGATAATTTAAAAAATAATCGTTAATTCAAACGAAAAAATTGAAAATTCATGAAACTAAACGGATGAGTCAGAAAATAAATGAGGTAATTTCAAAATATAAATGGTTAATTCCCCCTACTGAAATGATTATTCTGGAAATTAAACAGATAATTCCGAAAAGTAATTAGGTAAAATGAAAAAATAAATGGTTAATTCAAACGAATAAATTGATATTTTCTGAGATTAAATGGATAAGTAAAAAAAAAACTATTTATGATAATTTTAAGACATAAATTATTAACTCCAGCAACTAAATTGATAATTCCAATACTTAAATGGATAATTCTAAAATTTAATAGATAATTGACAAAAATAAATTTGTAATTTGGAAAACTCAAATATGGCAACAATCGGCCACCGTACTTCACTCCTGGTCAATGTGTATCCAAATTCAAACGCATATATTATATTTAACACATAATATATCCTGCAAATGTTCTGACCCTTTTTTTAAAAAATAAATTTCACAATATCTTGATGAATGTAATATTTTCACATGAAATAAACAGGATATTCAATGTTATTTCCGTCGTGACTCTCATCCGATAATTATTTGATTAATTACTCGATTAGGTCACTTTCGTTTGTTGTTCATAGAAGACAAGAAAACAAGTGAAATATTATGTTCCTTAATGATCATAATTATTTACCCTATTCAAATATGACATGCTGGTTCTTTCATAGACTGAGACAATTGCAAGCAGTTCAGTAATGGTACATGTATACCTTATACTCCTTATAGCTTGTCAGTACTTACAGTGAAACAACATGCATTCCACCTAATCAGCCTCTCATCAGCTACATCCATTGTTTGTTGTCTCTGGCCGGTCCCTCCATGACCCCACACTGTTAGTGAAAAATATCGGAGAAATGATAGTGGTGAGATCCGATCTTCAAAGCGTTCTAAACAAAACATGTGAGATGCAGGCGGAGTTTACAAAACCAGAAATCATCTGATTAACTGAGTACTAGATCGAGTGTTTCCGAAGAATGAATCACACGTACAAACAACATTAAACCTGTCCAAGTCAAGGGAACGTTATTGCAATATATTTCACTTCATCGCACTTTTGAATATTCAACCTCATATTTACATTTAGTAGTATTCCTGTTTCCTCATATCGTTTTCTTGCTCCAAATCCATACCTGTTGTTCGCATATGCCTGAAAAGCCAATACACTCGTGGTATCCTATTTTGGAAAGATTTTGAGTATGTTTTTTTTTCATCAAAAGGCAGTCGCATAGTTG
The DNA here is from genome assembly GCA_949152475.1 of Terebella lapidaria. Classification (NCBI taxonomy): domain Eukaryota; kingdom Metazoa; phylum Annelida; class Polychaeta; order Terebellida; family Terebellidae; genus Terebella; species Terebella lapidaria. Next base: position 13,164,874 of record OX424570.1, on the reverse strand, counting down.
GAATGTACGGAAGCGTATTAGGGCCACATGAATTTTTTTAAAGTTCAATTTGTCGACTTATTATATCGATAAATCGAGTTAGTTATCTCGATAAATCGATTTATTATCTCGATAAATCGAGATATTATCTCGATAAACCGAATTAATTATCTCGATAAATCGAATTAATTATCTCGATAAATCGAGTTAATTATCTCGATAAATCGACTTAGGCTCAGACATCTAAAGTACAAGTAAAATGAATATGCATCGACCATAGGCGTGCCATACCATTTCATCGGTTACCTTGGCAACAATAGGACAAGGAAAATATACTGATTACTCATATTGAAAACTATATGGAGTGAATGATTAACAGTCATTACATTAATCTCTGAAATAATACCAAACTATACAATTGAAGAAGCCGTTACAGATAACTTTACGAATATACCTCAATCCATGTTTAATAGCTAAAGAATTGTAAAAAAAAATATAACATTTTCATTGATGAACATGTTGCATCTTTATAAGAGATATAGTGATATAGTAACTTAATTAATGTTTTATTTAGGTAGTTTGGTCTGTATTATTCAATATTTAACGTTTTAATGGTCGATCATATAAGCCTATTCAACATATGAATAATGTGACTCTAAACATATTTCCATTTTACTTGAACTTTAAATGCCTAAGACATAAGTCGATTTATCGAGATAACTAACTCGATTTATCGAGATAATTAACTCGATTTATCGAGATAATATCTCGATTTATCAAGATAATAAGTCGACAAATTGAATTGAAAAAAAGTCATGTGGCCCTAATACGCTTCCGTAGGAATGTGAGGTGGCCATAAAGTGACGCAAAGTGACGTAAGCGAGACAAAGTCATTAAAACAGTAGTTATTGCGGTTCGGACACAGGAGGAATATTAATCCGTATTATTTTCACTTTTCAATTGCACTTTAAAAGTAACGAAAGGTGCAGTACATAGCTGAAATTCTGGATAAGTATGTGGAGAATACTCAACCGCCATCAAAAGAATATTAAAACATGAGTTACACTCATACCGTCATGATCTTGGTTTCTAATCACGATCCTTGGTTACTGCTTATGAAGTCAAGTGGAGGTGAACATCTATTTTATCACTAAATGTCCACAAAAGCTTCATTTGAACAGTCAAATGAACATCTATTTTATCATCAAATGTGAACAATAGTTTTATCTGAACAGTAACAAGTAACCTATAGTGGAGAGAATTATTTTTGTGGCCAGCGGAAATATGTTGGGATGGGAAAGTTTGTGTGATTAATAACCATAATTTAATAGATTAAATTGCGCATATTCTGCCTATAATAAACTCCATATTCTCAATATAATATAATCAGAACGTCAATGCATTTAATGCTGCCCAATGTTTTTTTATCAAATTGATATTTTATGTATCTATTTTGGTATTTAAAAAAAACCCATACTTTTCATCACATTTTATGATTTTGATATAGAAAACTATAAAAGTTGACAATCATCGTAATTGTTCTGCCAACATCAGAAATTTAGCTCAAAGTTTTTGTTGCACTACTGTTTGCGTATGTTTGCATATGGGCTTTTTCCATGTGATTCATGCTAATGATTCCCGGAAATTTTGACAGTTCTTTGCCTGTACCTATTAATACATGGCTAATTTCATAACGGACCGGTTATCAGGACCAAGTGGCAAATACCTGACCGAGCGGCACTGTGCGGGGAACGTGAGACCGCCTCCCCCCACCCTCAACACAGACGCGCTATATATCTTACAAAAATAGGGCCAAGATATGTATTTTTCCTGTAGATGAAAATCACCAGCAACTCCAAAATAAAGTGCGGACGAGTTGTTCTCACTACAATGATACAAGTAAACAACACTTTACACAACAGCGTAATTATCGCCACGCGACTGTTTGCATCGGCGCCGGAATCAAATTTGAAGGGCGGGGCAGCAATAGTTTAAACATATTTATTTATACTGGATTACCCAATAGCTGTTGCTAATCGAGGGGTTCTCCAGATCGCAAAGTAAACTACTGATGAACAACAAAGAACAATAAACTATGAACAGCCAGTGTTTGATGGTTCAACGAGTGTGTGTGAATCGTCCAGAAGTAATGATAAATTTTTGGACAGAATGAGCCAATTTAACGTTAGTAGTCGGGTCCAGATCATCATCGCCGTACAAAAGCATTCTCACAACATCTTGTTTTTCCTTGGCTGTCGTAATATCTAAATTTATATTACTCCCATGAGGGTCAGATTCCCGAATATCAGCGAACAAAGTTAGCCTACTGGAGGCATATAGGGGACAATCTATCAAATAATGAATGTTATTTTCTTACCGATAGCCACATCGACAAGTGGGATCAGCGACGCACATTTTCCGAAACCGATCACCATTCAGCATACTATTATTTAATCGCATGCGTGTGAGTAATATATTTGGCAGTCTTTTACCAATATAGAACCAGACAGGACATTGATGCGGTCGAGTTTTCTCGGACACTAAGGAGCGGAAGCGGTAGTAGGATGAGACGTCTTGTACGTCAGAATTCAAGGAATTCCAAGATCTGATGGACGAGGGAACGAAAGACCGCTTAAACCGCTCAGTTTTTAATCTCGGCATCTTAAGATTAGCGGCCGAGATTATAGATGCTTGATCAGCATAAGGAATGAATGGAGCAAACAAAGCAGAAACGTAGTTTGGGGACATACGATTCAAAACTTTGTACATAGTGCTTAACCTTTGCTCATTACGTCTGGTTTTCAATTGAGACCAGCCCAATTCTTCTAAAAGACCAGAGCGGTCAGTTGAAAACAACGCACCGGTACAAATCAGTGCAGCTTGATTCTGTATATGATCCAATTTCCGGTCGATTATATGTGAATGATCACAAAAAACAACTGACCCATACTCGAGAACAGGTCTGATGTAGGACATATATAGAAGTTCTAAGCTTCGTCGAGAAAGCTTTTGACTCAGTTTACGAAGGATATTTAATCTCATGCCAGCTGATTTAGTTATATTATCTACATGGGCATTCCAAGACATATCAGACGTGAAGGTAACACCAAGGTGTCTGTGAGAAGAGACACGACGAAGTTGAATCCCATCCATTACAATTTCGGGATATGTTGGCGTTGGACGCTTAGATGAGATTGTCATAACCTCAGTTTTTTTCGGCATTAAGTGACATGTGCCACTTGTTGGCCCAGTTTGAGACCTTCAATAAATTTTGATTGAGGGTCACAGAAGCTGACACTGCATCACGTCCTGACGTCCACAAGACTGTATCATCAGCAAATAAATTAATTTGGCAGGATACAATATCAGGAAGGTCGTTGACATACACCAAGAAGAGCAAGGGCCCAAGTATGGAACCTTGGGGTACTCCTGCTCTAACTGGTTTTCCGTCAGACTGAACTCCATTTATGACAACCCTCTGGGATCTGTCTGATAAGTAACTGCCGAGCAGACCTAAAAGATGGCCTCCGATACCAAAATTCCGCAGTTTGAACAGCAATCCGTTGTGCCAGACTTTATCAAATGCCTTAGTAAAATCTAGAAACACAAAGTGTACATCATCTTTTGTTTCCAGTCCTGAGTATATTTGATGTGTCAGGTAGATTAGTTGATTTATGGTGGAATCCCCCCTTTTAAAGCCAGCGTTCAAAGGTGTTAGCAAATTGTTAAGCGCAAGATAAGTGTAAAGTTCAGTGTGTATCACTCTTTCAAATATCTTACTCATATTACATAACAAGGATATAGGTCGATAATTCGTTACCGACTGTCGGGATCCCTTTTTGTGAACAGGAACAACATTGCTGATTTTCCAGGGCGCCGGATATTGTCCACTTTGTAATGAAGCCTGAAAGATAATTAACAGAGGAATAGCTAAAGTCTCCGCGCAATTTTTCAAAATGCGGTCTCCAATTAAATCCGGTCCTGTTGATTTGCTAACTTTAACAGCCAGCAAGGCCTGATATACCTTAATGACGTCAAGTTCAATATCATGGAGATGTGTACAAGCATCAGCAGTAGCATCCGTAGGCGCCTCAGAGAGAACATTATCAGGCAAAGAACATTGCGAAGCAAAAAAGTCATTAAATAGGTTAGCGTTCTGTGCATCGTCTGAGATTAGTGCATCTGCATTGGTTTTTAGCGTAGGAATATGAGAAGATGATTTATCACCCATGAGAGTTTTGGCCAACATGGTGCAATATAGTGCAATATAGGCCAAGTAACACACTAAATGTCACGCCATCATTACCAAAACATAGCTTGTTCACCAAATCATGTTTCCGAAATATAGAATTATAGCTGCCGATAGTAGCTCTATATTGATCAACAGATATTCCAATTCTGTTTACTAGTTAGTAAGAAAATACAGCACAGAGAAATAAACATCATGTGGCCCATGCTGTCCAAACTCAAACCCGGCTGCCCAACAAATTCCAATATTATGATATTGTAACCAGATTGTCCGAAGAATAAGTTACACTGAACTGTAGTAAAAAAAAGAAAGAAAAAAAAAGAATGAATGGAATGAAAGAAACAACATGTAATAACTACAATACTGGACACATTACAAGTTATGACCATACTTATCCATGTCAAATAACTCATTACAAGGTCATTCACATGTTTACATGTCATATCAGTGTGCAAGCATCAGGCATATACCCAGGATAAGTGTATTCATATTAACTACATGACAATTAGAATAAAAAAGATATTTAAAGACAATAACATAGTAGTCAAAGTGTGGTTTGATATATGTTATGACAGACCAATACAAGCACAACACAAGTACATATGTCTATCACATAATTGCATGTGGATTCAGTACACAAGCATCAGGTGTACACATGAGTTATATATAAACATGTCAGTTAATGACAATTTGAGTGAGAGAAATATACAAATAACAATAATGAATAAGAACAGTTAGTACTTATAATGGCAGTACAAGACAGGCCACCAATCTATGGTTCATGGTGATTGTCACAAGATAAACATACAGTATCAGTACCCTCAACATTCTGGAGTTGAGCATGTGAACTTCATGACAAAGGGATACAACATGTAATAATATTACCATGAAATGATTATGATTGAGACCATCAAAACCAACACATGTCAGAAAACTGTCATATTAATCACAAGCTCACATGCAGGATCAATTGACAAGCATGAGGTATACATGTATCCTAGTCTAGTGCTAATCATAAACTCATATACTAGAGATATAGATCTACACAGAGAGAAGAGTTGACAACATGGAGGTTTATGCCTATGAGGATTTTAATAGTGAGAGAATTCCCACTAAGGATCAGTCAGTTCAGGATCAACACACCAATTACAAAAGATTTATTATCCAGACAATCAGATGATGCTTGTATTTACTTTTGATTGAAACAAACAGACAAGATCTTGATTAAGAAAAAACACACACAGACATAATTCAACAATGGAGTAGGAAGCCCAGTGTTACACAAGTGTCATCAGAGCGAACTTGATGTGCATTTTCAAATAAGGATTTCAGACCATTTCAAAGTGGCAACATCATTAACTCATGGGATGTAGATCAGGCTCACAGTAATGAGAACTAAAATGCATGATTGCAATTAAGAGTTGCAAAGTGAAATGCTACATTGATTATTGTACATATGCATCAGATACCTAATGTACTAACAGTGCATTTTAACATCTCATTCAACTCTCAAATGACATGATCACAGTAAAGTGATGGGTGCAGGTAAGTTAGACATAAGTTCTCATATTTAGCCCGAGAGTTCGGACCTAACCTCCGACAATAACTTGCCCATCTCGTTTTTTCCTGGCCAGGAATAAGGATCTTTGATACGTGGATCAGACTGACGCATGCCGACACCCCAGAAGGAATCATGTGGGCTGGCCTTAACCAGGACCTTGCTCCCAGTGGCAAGCAGAGCTGACAGCAAGTTAGGGTTCTGTGAAAACTTGAGCTTTAGTGAGGAACTGACAATCGAGTGAGCACGGGCACCCCACAACTTGTTTTGGAAACCTTTGATCGATTTACCCAATTACGGCAATTTTCTTTCAAATTTCAGACTTATTTCGCTAAAATCTCTATGTTAAATTTCAGCCCAAAACGGGATTTCGAGAATCTGGGCATATTCGAGGAATCGATCCTGTTTACATCGATCAGGATTCGAAATATCCGCCCCCACCTCCCAACATGGTGATATAGTAGAGGCCTACTGCCGTGTACCGTAGGTCCAATGCAATGGAAAGTATCGCTTCAGGTAAAGCGAACCAGATTATCCGGTTTTGTGAAAGGGTATGGTTCGCTTTTTATCGAATTATTTCAGTTAAAGCGAACCAGTAAGGCAGATGCGGCCTAGGTTAACACACACTGCAAGGTACACGAAGGAAACTCTCTAGTCTAATCACCATATACTGGTCTCATGTTGGATATAAACTATTTGTATGAAAGTCTCCTGACACCCCACGCACGTGAACTTTAGGAATGCATGCCAGAAATTAAAGCTCACCTTCCGTAAAAATGCCGTCACTGCGATCGTGCAGACGAAAGACGCAGCACGCTTCGTTCGTAACAGCGCCATCTAGCGAATACTACCATACCCCGTTCCATAGCAACGTCGCGTGCATACTATGACAAGTCGAATGTCTACTATTGTTCACAGATGTTTGTGAGATACCGTGGACTTTGACTGGTTCGGTTTACTTGATGGTTCGGTTTACCTGAAACCACCCTACAGTGAATGACCATATGGTTGCTTTGAGTTCATGAGTTAAGGATTTTTGTTTTCTCTCACTTCGTATGCCTGATATGACTTTCTTTCTACGGACTATGAGATTGAATAACGGACCCTGTTTTGCTCGCTCAGAATACTTAATTCTGGGTATTGATTCTACGTCTGTCTCTACGCCACGTCATCTTGTATCGCTTAGCCAGGACACTGCATCGCCGTTCATCGCGTCTCATTACCCTCGCCCCATAGGGGGGGGGGGGGGCGACGGTATTCCATTTGGGTCTGTTTGTCTGTTTGTCTGTCCGCGCGCATAACTCGAATACAAATGATCCGATCGATGTGAAATGCGGAGATCGATGTGGAGCGGTATGGCAATGGCTATCACATAATTGGCCCTAACTCCGGTTCTACTTTATATTAATTTTTCAAATTATTCTTGTATTTCTCTTTGGCCAATTTCAGATCGTATGGTGTATGGCCGATGATCGTACGACGAAAATTCTCTGTTGTCGCCCGATGTTGAAAAATTGGGGGTTCACGATTTCGATTACTATTTGCCAGCGACTTTTCAGTGCATATGTCTGCGCTTATAACTAAAAAACAAACGATCCTATCAATCTGAAGTTTATAGGAGTGAAGCGCATGGTAATGGCTCGGGTTATTTTTCAAATTTTGTCAAAATCGAAAAAAAATGGTTGTCATGGCAACGGAAAAAGTGAAAATCACATGATTGGCTATAACTCCGGTTCTACTTGATTTTAATTTTTCCCACTATTCTTGTATTTTTCTTTGGCCAATTCTCAATCATATGGTGTACGACCGATGGTCGTACGACGACAATTCTCCATTATCGCCCGATGTCGAAAAATTGGGGGTTCGTGATTTCGGTTATTTTTTGCCAGCAACATTTCAGTGCATATGTCTGCACTTATAACTAGAAAACAAACGGCCCTATCGATCTGAAATTTATAGGAGTGAAGCGTATGGTAATGTCTCGGTCCGTTTTCAAATTTTGTCAAAATCGAATAAAAATTGTTGTCATGGCAACGGAAAAAGTGAAGATCACATATTTGGCTATAACTCTAGCTACTTGATATTAATTTTTCCAGCTATTTTTGTATTTGTCGTGGCAAATTCTCGATCGTATGGTGTACAACTGATAGTCGTAAAACGAAAAATCCCCTTTATCGCCCGATGTCGAAAAATTAGGGGTCATGATTTTACGACTTTTGAGTATTCTAAGACTCCAGGCCATATATTGTGAAGCTAGTTTTCAATCGTTTTACCCCATTTTCGTTCAGGAGATGCGCCTGGATGATATAAACAATACTGTGAAATTTTACAGCTGAATATTGAACAACTTTTGAACAGGTCAAGGTCCGAGAAAAGATCAAAATCGTAAAATTGCAATAACTCTGCTTGTAATAATGATTAATTTCCCTTATTAATTTTGTATTTTTCTGTGCTCAATTCCGATCACTTGCTGTATGACCGATGGTCCTATGATCAAAATCCCCCATTATCGCCCAGGATAGAAAGTGTAAGGGTCATCAGCTGAATTCACTGATTCGTAGTATTTCAAGGGGTGGTAATTACCAAACCAATGACGGAATTCAATAAAGTGTTGAATTAAAATATGCAGTATAAAGTTGTGAGAGCTGGCGAAGTTTGGGTTGTCAGTATCAAGAATTCAGGTCGTGGTCGACAGGTCGAGAATATGTTCAAGATAGAAAAAAACTCTACTTTTATTAATGATTATTCCTCCCATGATTTTTGTAATTTTTTATGGCCAATTTCCGACCATTTGATATATGACCAATGAGAGTACGACCAAAATCCCCGATTATCGTCCAGGCAGGAAATTTAAGGGTCATCAACTCTATTTCTAGTAACTAAATCTGGAAGGGCGAGGGTCTGCAATCTCTGATTGTCACGTTACTGTGTGTAATTTGACTCGCGTTGTGTTCCCCCGAATGACCCTGTACTGTATAACTGTATACTATATAATTGTATAAATAATCCTGTAAACCTGTCTATATTATATAAATAGTGTATATAAATTACAACCGTGTTGTGTACAAGTTACAACGCCACTCGCCAACACGAAGTCATATATATGATGATTTGCCCTCGATGAGCTTGAGAGGTCAAAGCAGCCATGTTTGGGTAAAGAAACGTCATGGACCTCATGTGCGGGTGTCCCTACCAGACGTTGAAGCTGTCCTGGCGTCCAATTTTGAATTCGCATGTATGGAATCAATGAATATAAAGTTTGTAACGTCATATGACTTAGGAGCCCATTTACAATGCAAGTATATCATTTGAATGCCACTTGGTATCAACTCTCCTGGACGTATGCCAGTTTAATATCGAAAACAAAATATGCATAGAATGAACATTTTATTTGGTAAAGCACCATGTATATCCACTTTGTATATACAATTGGCAACAAAATATATAATACATTTCGTAGGAAAAATTGCCATTTAAGAACTATAATAAACAATATTGTTATGATCCACATAATCGAAACAAAGTTCTGTTTTATTCTTTATTGAATGATATTTATATACATCGTTCGGCGTTTTAAAAAGTGGGAACAAATAAATATGCGGCAATTACATTCATATGGATGCACTAGTGATACATGCACAATGGGAAAACAAAGACCTAGGATTGAAGTTGAATTATCATTTTATGAATTATCTTCTGTACAACACTGGAATAATGAATATATTAACATTGGAATTAATGACGTCGTGTTATGACGCCATGGTAATAATTAGGGCGCTGACCTGTAACACCAGAAATTTCGACATATAAAACCTCATTTTGGACATCACATGCATAGCGTGATATTGAGATGTCATGTTGTAATAAAGTGGATATTAGACAGAATTCATTCTTGATTATAACACAAATTATATATATATGGATTTCCCATTCTTATCAAAGTTAGCAGAAGTCACAGTTTAATAGGTGAATTAATATACCAAGATATAACTATGTTTTTAAACATTTACGTTTCGGATATGGACATCAAGATACATCAGGTTGATAATATGTGAGTTATACAGAGGTACAAAGATATTAGGCTGATATTTGTAGTCATGAAATTTACACTTATTAATTTGCTGAGAACACAATATATAGGTTATCATGACCCCAATGAAGCAAGATACAATACACAAATCCTATAGAAAAATCCGCGACAACTATTCTGTCTTTGATAAATGACACAAACTAGGATACGCATAAATGTTTACATTCTAAATTTTACAATGAAAAATTAGCCCAAGGGCTAAGATAGGCTACCAGACAAAATATAATAGCTATATTTTGTCCTGTGGTCTTGAAGGTCACTGGTCAAATTCAAAGTCACGAAAGTGTTCAGCATACTTGATTTCCTATATGTCCACAATTGATTACTAAGCTGTGAATTCGATAATAAGAGAGATATTAATGATTATGTCCTGTGACTTTGAAAATGAAATCAAATGTCAAATTAAAGGTCTGCAGAATATTCAGCATTTATCATTTGCTGTATTTCAACAATTGATTCCTAAGCTGTAAAGTCGATAATAATCGAGATATTAGCCATTTTGTGCTCTGACCTAAAAAAATGCGCTCTACAAATGTGTAGTTACAATAGCAGGTTCTTGGCTTTCCAAGTCATACATACAAAGACCCCTCAGTGTTCCCACGACAAGGTAGCCTTCGTGTAACCACAGGCTTGTTACAACTTTAGGAACGTGGAGTAATTTTTCTGGACGTTCTTCGTCTTTTCTCTCCAGGTAAATGTTTTTGGTTCCTCGGTCATTCACAAACAGTCGTGTGCCTGAGCTGTCCACTGCTAGATGTCCAGGTTTGATACCAGGTGTGTGCACAACACGCGAGAATATCCCCCTCATCGTTAGCTCTGTGATTTCGAGTCCGTCAGTGATGTAGATGTTCTGGTCACTCACTGCTAGTGAGACTGCTGGTGAGGTTTCCCATTTGTATGTCCACAGTATATGAGCACCTGTTGGGGGCAGGCAGTCTATGGCCTGTTGAGAGTAATACCGACTTTAAGCCTATGTCATCAGAAATTATGTTGTTGTCAATAACTTCAATCATATTAATACTGTCAAGTTTTATATTATACTCATTAATTTGATGATTTAGTTACTTACTTTCATGTTGAATAGGTACTAATTCTATTTAAAATAAATGTAGTTTGAATGTTTCGAAACATCCATAGCAATAGCAGAAACTGTAGTAATTGGAACAGGAATGACAACGAGAGGGTAACGGATATTACCAGTTTTTGTAACACGAGTACATTCCCGCCACTCGTCCATCCTACTGAGTGAAATGACGTGTTATCCGAAAGATCGTGAGTATGGAGATGCTTCAATTCTCTGGCCTGCACTTCGTACACCTGCAGATTGTATGCATTCTTATACTGTTTAGCCACCACCACCTGACGCCCGTCCTTACTGCTTGAGACACAGAGTGGTTCACCGCCTGTCGTGCCATTATCGGGAAGAGAGACCGACTGCCCAGTCAAATCCACAATGCGGATGTCGGGAATACATGTAAGGAACATGATAACTGGCTCATCATACACATCAACTACACACAGGTCGCTGATCCGCCTGTGGCGTTCCACACGCCACAGTCCACTATGGCGTTCCATTCGCCACAGCCGAGCAATATCCTGTGAAAGACAATAAAATGGCAAAACAGTTTTTTTGCACATATAATATGTTATCGCTTGTGAAGATTCATATTTAGTATAGTGTATGTGTTTAGATATATCGGTTACGTGACAAGTCGGGTCATTTCATTTCCTCGCGATTGCAAGGGAGTCATTTCAAGGGGAAATATACTTTTGGTTTTCCAAAGAGGTTATCACCAAGTATTTCTGGACGACACATTATAATTATAATTACAGATTGTATCACTGCGATGTTGAAAAACACGTGTATCTTTGGTTGATGGTAGGCTGAAATCATGTACAATATACTATCGTTTATTCATCATTGTTAGCATGATACAGATAGGTACAGGTAATTGAAACACAGGAACAACACAATGAAAACGTTGCAGTGAATAAATTTATGATGTACAAATATTAGAGATCAAGTCATCAATTTCGATGACAACAACGGATCTAGTACACACATGCATGTGTGTGCAGTGTTGACAGTTCACATATTGCATATAGCCGCACATGCTTGAGCTCTTCTTCCATATATATATACTTGGCCCAGGTACCTTGTACTGCTCCGTAATACCCCTCGTGGTCCACTGCAAACATACCATTTAACCCATCTCGCGTCATTTTAATCTTTATTGTATATAGAGGAACGAGCAGTACAAGTTACTTTGGACACTGGTGTAACAATTCCAGATGATATCCAATATCATTCACTCGGTGGTAAACTCAATGTAAGGACACTCCTGAATAGACGATTTGTACCACGTGACAATCCTACATGCTGAATGTTGGACGACGAAAGTCTATACTGGACGGCAAAAATGTATCTTGGACGATCCGGTGCTTATCAGCCAATCAGAGCGTGTGTCACATGTGGGTTTTCCCCACTCTGGATTTCTCCCAACAAAACAGAACATAGCTTTTGTTTGTTTTGACTCCGTTAATAATATAGCAAATGTTGGATGTTGTATATTATTGTATATTAATGGTTACATGTGAAGGAATATCCGATTTCACAATATCCATCACATTGTGTGTGATTATCCAAAAAGAAAAAAGAAAAGTCCTTGCGAAATATAATTATATCCGTGGCCTGTAAGCTAATCAATTTTGAAATATTCATGAAATCGTATGTGATTATACCAAGTTATGCCTGAGTTATAATCATAGCCACAACTATCTACACCCTGCAACATATCTTAAGGCGGTGACTGACCTAGTTCTTTTGTCTAGGGGTCAGGTCATGATATTGTCACCGACTTTGCTCCGATTTTTTGGAAGGAAGATCAACACACAGTAAAAAAAATGCAATTTCTGCAACATAACGCATGTATATAATAACTGAAGGGGATAATACGATGTCCGAGATACTACTACAAATTTATGTACTTCACAAATATTTGTAGGGGCTGAAATTCCCCAGAAATAAGGTTTCTTCCCTCAATTTTTACCCCAATTTTGACACGGTGATCACGTTCATGGTCATTTTCAATAAATTCTGCACATTGTATTTCGATAATTTGTACACGGGAGTTAATAATCTCATGTTTCATATATCCTGCGCATACGCACCAATATATTGTAATTTTTCACTTATTCCTAAATTACTACACACGCTTGTCGTGTCACCGATTTGAGTCAAGCGTCACCGACTTAAGATATTATCTTTTCAGAAAAGGACTGGTATCTCTCCATGAAAAACGCAAAGAACATTAGCAACCACTGATGTCCGATCAAGGGTATGCATTGTAACATCATAATGCAAATGTTTATATTATTTTCTTTCCATAATTATGCTTGTCTTCATATTTGGAAAATGAGCAAAATTTACATGTATATATTATATATACACACTCATAATACGTGGACATGCCTAATTTATTTCCATATTCCCATCGTTTGTTCATTCAGGAATCATGGCAGGAAAACAAAGTTGTACCTGTCCAATCAAAAGGTGTGCACGTACAAACAGCGAAGATAGCAATGTGACAATGACGCACCGACGGGGTCCGACTCGGCTACAGACCCGGCTACAGAATCAGGGGATGATCTGGACACCACAATGTCTTATGGAGAGTGTTTCGGGGAGCGATGAACCACCTGCATGCACGAAATCCATTGCAATTAACACTTTTGCCACGGTTGCTGGTTACGACCGTTTTCATGATAATTTGTTACATAGTATTGAAAAAGATTTTCTAGGCAAGGACGCTATGTCGTTCAAGCTATTCAATGAGTATCTGTCGTCCGTGTCATCCCGCGATACATTTCAACACAGTGATGACACTTTGATTTGTCGGAGCGCGCTGGCTTAGGTTCATGTCTCATGTTCCCCTACTGCTGGTGTTAGGAAACCAGGTAATAAACACGATAAAGAGTAGAATATCGGGCTGATGACTTTTCGTATCTAAACAAAAAATTAGCCCAAAGGCTAAGATAGGTTACCGGACAATTTTGGTTTGGATAATGGAATGTAACAGACCTTGAGATTTATCAATCAAGGTTATCAGTGTGAACATTATGACCATGAGATTTACCAAACAAGGTCATCCATGTGAACTTCAATGTCACCATTACATGTACGGGTGTAGTATTTGATTTCCTATATGTTCATAATACAAAGATACGTCTGGGTGCAAGTGTATAGGCCGCTCAGGCCAATGTACACATTCCGAGTCAGACATTTGGCACTCAAGGTCATCTGAGGTCAAGTTCAAAGTCATCATCAGTTGTGCCATATATGTCTTCCTATATGTTCATAATGCAAACATAAGCTTTATCTGCAAACATTTCATCTATAGAGGCAAATCTGGGCATTTTTTGACACAGAAATGGCTGTTTTGACCTTTTAAGGTCATCCAAGGTCAAATTCAAGGTCACCACACAAGTCGCCATATATGACTTCCCATTTGAAAGTGCCAATTTCTAAGCTGTATTTTCAGGCGTTCTATGAGTACAGTTCTGCCAGCCCTCATTATGAGGGAAAAAATTGTCCAAAAATATTTTCAAAGGGTGAAATTTTTTTCCCCTGGAAATGGCCCAAAATGGATAGTAATGCTATTTGGGGTGAAAAAATTTTTTTCGCCGACTCGTCAAAAATTCAAAATGGCCGCCACACGCAGACCGGCGATTAAAGGGCAACCAAACTTATACACATCACAGAGGTCCATAAGGGGAATCTTTTGAAACAAAAATCTCAAAACTGTCTGAACAGTTTTTAAGAAAATGGCCGTCAAAGTCCAAAGTTGGGCCTTTTCCAACGAAAATGGTCGCCATTTAGAGGAAAATGCGAAAATCAAAAAACGAAAAAAACCTTTCCTGGGAATATTTCTAGCTATTTTTGTGCAAAATTTCAGAAAGATTCGACAGTAAACTTTAAAGATAAAAATGTGGACGGACGACGGACGGACGGACGGACGGACGGAGCCGGACACAACGCCATGCCAATGGGTTATCGGACCATAGGTCCTGTAACCTAAAAAAATGTGTTTTACCAGTAGGCCTATAGATGGCCCGATTTACAATTTGTAATTCAAGCGAGGCTACATAAAGGATCTAAAAATATATTTTGATATAATTTCTAGGGATCTTCATTGACATGCTGGAAAATGTTAAGGACACTGCAGACAGTAGCTACATACTTTTTTCATACTTCAATACGATGAAAAGTTGATTCGAACTGCATTGACACAGAACTACGGAGACGCAGATTACATTGGAGTGGATGTGGATATGCTGTGCACCAACACTCCAATAACGCGGTCTTACGAAATGTTGTTGGGATGTATACTACACAATATATTGCTGTGTACGGTCCACGTATATGATGTCGCTATAACCGTACACGAGAATACATTTCCTGAGAACTCATTGTACAGTTCAACCAGTGGGTATGTTATACCCAAAATGTTAACCTAAGTCGGTGACGCTTGACTCAAATTGGTGACACGACAAGCATGTGGAGTAATTTAGGAATAACTGAAAGAATACAAGATATTAGTGCCTATGCACAGGATGTATGAAACATGCGATGATTATCTTAACTCCCATGTACAGATTAGCGAAATACAATGTGCAGAATATATTGAACATAATCATGAACGTGATGACCGTGTCAAAATTGGGGTAATTATTGACGGAAGAAACCTTATTTCTGGGGAGTTCCAGCCCCTATAAATATTTGTGAAGTACATTAATTTGTAGTATTATCTCGCACATCGTATCATCCCCCTCAGGTATTATATATATGCGTTATGTTGCAGCAATTGCCTTTTCCTTACCTTGTGTTGATCTTCCTTCCACAAAATCTGAGCACAAGTCGGTGACAATTACATGACCTGACCCCTAAACAAAAGAACTAGGTCAGTCACCGTCTTAAGATATGTTGCATGGTGTCTATAACTGCAATCAGCTTTCAGCAGAGTATATATTGTCTCGTGAGCGCTATACAAATATCGGATGTTGGAGTCGTCCAATATACAGTTTGCGGGATGAATAAATGTCATATTGGCTGAGGTCAATATGACATTTCTGAATCCCGTAAAACTGTATATTGGACGACTCCAACATCCACTATTTGCTATATTATTCACGGAGTCAAAACGAACAAAAGCCTCGTTTTCTTTCATTGGGAGAAACCCAGAGAGGGAAAACCCACATGCAACACGCGCTCTGATTGGCTGATCAGCACAGCATCGTCCAATATACATTTCTGCCGTCCAATATAGACTTTCGCCGTCCAACATTGAGTATGTAGGATTGTTACGTTGTACAAATCGTCTAATCAGGAGTGTCCTTGCAATGAGAATACCACGGAGTGAATAATAGCCACTTATAGTGTTGATTTCCCTTGAACACTATGATGTCGTCCCTTCAACATTTGTTTGTGGAATTAATGCAACTGAATGTAATCGTCATGAACCTGGCATTGATCATCTGTCCATTCACTTATACATGTAATGTGAATATAAAGGTAACAAATTCATGAATTTACACACTTCCAATCAACGTGAAACTTTGCCTTTCTGATGGTTAACCATAAAGGATTACTAACCGAGACTCTGTTCCTTACTACGCAATGTTAAATTTGTCAAATTCATCGTTCTCATATGTCATTTTCCTACCTATTTCTTAATATACAAAATACGCTCACAACATGGCGAGCGAAGGGATTATGCTGTACAGCAATTAGCGGCCCAAGTAGCGCACCTTACTCTGTTAATACTACTCATACACTGAATGTATACCATATTTAATCCCTCTGGCACATTTTTAATCTTCATTGAATTTAGAAGGTATAGTGGGCTCCGCTACATGGGCCCAAATAGCTAGTGAGGCCAGTAGAACTCACAGGTGATATGCACTCGGGTGCACCGAGATGTTTGGGATTATGAATGTTTAGCTCATTAAATTCATCTCTCAGAAAGTATAGCCCTAGATATTCTCATTATTCTGACCACAACAAAGAATAAATATATGCAGCAGCCAGTGTTTATCAAGCGCAACACACGAATATTCGTTTTGGTGAAACGTATAAAATGATTCATCTAATCATCAAACTGCACAGCTTTCGTGATATCGTTTATGAAACAATGTCTCGGTTCATCATCCATGAGTATATATGTGTGTGCTGGCCAAGTTTTAGGTCAGGGGCTTTTATTGTCTTGGTGATTTTGTTACCTTGACTTTCACATTATAAGTCCGATGTCTTCTAAACGCTGGTACACTGGTATGCTGGTACAAGCATTGCAAGGTGCATGAACTCAACAATACTGCTCATTTCGTGTATGCCTCAATAAGCCTCACAATGCTTGTACCAGTATACCAGCGTACCAGCGTTTAGAAGACATCGTTATAAGTCAATGGAAAAGTGCCTCAGTGCAGTCACCGGTATGTTACGTGCAATTAGTCCTTAACCATTATAGAGCTATCTAATACGAGTAGTGTTAGGCATCATTTTAGTGTGATCAATCATGATTATGATTAGCAAGATTTCAGCAAAATTCAATACCATACTTACACTCTCCGGCTGCCTGCGGACCGTGCTGGAAGGTGTAATTGATGTATCCAACTCTGGTGGCGTCGTGACATCACCCACATAATACACGATGAGACCTTTCTCTGTCCCCACTATCAGGTAACAGTCATCGTGGAGCCATAGACTAGTCACATGACTAGGGGCCTGGCATAACTTGTGGAGTGACTGGTCGTCTGTCCTCAAAAGGTAGATATCCCTCGAGGCAGAAACAAACAGTTGTGCCGCTAAGATGCTTGTAGATAGGGGTCCGGGGCGTATATCAGGCGCGGGGATGACACGCAAGACTGCTCCCACCATCGTCAGCTCGGTGATATCAAGGCCGTTGCTGATGTAGATATTCTTTGCACTCACTGCCATAGAAACTTGCTTCTTACTGCCGCTGTCGTTTCTCCATATTGGCCGACCACCAGATGGAGAGCAGCAGTAGAGAAACTATTAAAACGAAGGACGAAGTACTGGCTGTATATATGAAGTGTAGTTGTGAGTTACGTATGAAAAGTATGGATGTAAATCAGATAAATGTATGACGAACGGAAGCAGTATATTGTTATACACAACAATATTGTATAAAACTATACTCTGAATTTTCTAACTCGTTTACACTGTTCCTCGCTGATATTTTGACGATGCTAAATGATATCTTTCTATAACTTGGCATAATTCACCTGGGAGTCAAATTGATTGCCAACTTCTTCAATTTTAGCGATAAAAAAAATGAAATTTGGTAGAAAATTTACAGTTTGACTCCCAGGTGAAGTTTGCCAAGTTATAGAACGAAAACATTCAGCATCGCAAAAATATCGTTAATAAACAGTGTAAACAAGTTAGAAAAATCAGAGTATATGTGGTATAATTATTGTGAAATTCACAAGTTTTATGCAAAATGTGCATGACATCACTTGTGTGACATCAGCTTGACAAAATTACTCATATCATTATATTACTATTGTTGTTAGTTATTGTGGTTGTTGTTATTAATGGTCAATAGTACCTGCTGCGTTAGCATAAGAACATTCCCTCTGGGCGTCCATCCCACAGACTGCACTAGTTTGGCATCGTGAAGTTTGTTAGTGTAGAGACGCTTTATCTTGCCAAATTGCACCAAATACACAAACCACAAACTCTCGGGAGTATACCGATGCTGCCCGGCAACCACCAGATAACCGTCTATGTTGCTTGATAAACATGAAGGTTCATCCATTCCCTGACAGTCAACACAGAGAAATTTGATTGGTTTTCCGGTCAGACTCATGAAGCGAATGCCGGAATCTGTGATGTACATGACGACATGCCGGCCACTGACGTAAATAACGCACAGGTCACGCACCAAGGCGTCACGATCCACATGAATCGCCCTCTTGAGATCCTATAATAAAAAGTCCTACTAGTATTATTGATACTGTAAGGGTATGAACGCCATGCCATCTCGGAAAAATCACTTCTACATAAGCTACAATCACACCAAGGTCGGGCTAGTCCCGGTCTATCCAGGACGACCCCGGATGACCTTAGATGAAAAAAGTTCAATCCTGGGTGATCCAGGGCGATCTTGGAAGGAAAATCGCTTGACGGTCACTCGACATTCGAGTATTCACCCAGACCATCCAAGACATTTTTTTTGGAATACTGGCCCCGATTCTCCCACTTAGTTTTGCCCGAATTTGAGGAGTGCGGGACATCAATTGCTCCCTGATCCAACCCCCCCCCCCTCTCGCCTCGTACACATATGCTAGCAGCTGTAAGTTGTTCTGGGATTAAAAAATTGGGTTTTTTGGTGAAAAACCACAGAATATTTTGTGTTGTTTTCTCAAAATAATTGCTTTTCTCAAAAAAATTGTGATTTGATCACAAAATATCGACACCTGGATATTGATCGGAGTTTACGCATGTTATTTTTAGATCAGTCAGGCGTCTCCAGCTTATTGCTTTCGGGGAATTCCCCAATATCTGCTTTCATGCAAAAGTCACGAAATACCACTCAGCCTGTTGTTACTTCCCTCTGAAAATTCGGAAACAGGAAGAGACAAACATTCTGAATCAAACGTGTCCTTAACGAAAACGTCCGGTCAAAAACTGACAGAACGTGTCAGGGTTTTGACATTCCTACATACATCCAAACACACATACTCTCACCATGACATATAGATGTATGCTCACCAACAATGAGCAAAAAAAAAAAACATGACTAAAAATACTCACACACTTAGATTGCTCCTGTTCGGAGTCGGTAATCGCAAATGATGTATCCAACACTGCTTGTGTCATGGCTCCACCCACACGATACATGATGAGACCCTTCTCTGTCCCCACTCCCAGGTAACGGTCATCTTGATGCCACAGACACGTCACAGGACTAGGAGTCTGGCATAACTTGCGGAGTGACTGGTCGTCTGTCCTCAAAAGGTAGATATCCCTTGAAGCAGACACGAACAGTCGTGCTGCCGAGGTGTAGGTAGCTAGAGATCCAGGGTGTATACCAGCAGTGGGGATGTCACGCAGGACTACTCCCTCCATCGTCAGCTCCGTGATATCCAGGCCGTTGCTGATGTATATATTCTTTGCACTCACTGCCAGAGAATCTTGCATTTCACTACTATTTTGGTGTGTCCAATGTACCCCGCCAGACGATGGATAGTAGCTGCACAGGATCTGTTTGAACGACGAAATGATGCTGTATATGATCTGCATTGCTTGAATTCAGGGAATATTGAGGAAGAGGGCGAAGTAAGTCTAGAATATTCTGCTTGGGGAAGCTGATGCCTATGTGGCGATTTTGCCCATAGATCGCGGCAAGAGTCTTTGCAAAACACTAACCAGTTTTACGGTCTATTTTTGGACGCTTCAGTTCGAAGCACGTGTTGCCCTGGCAACGCTCTCTAATCCTCTCTCGCCCAGTAAACTATAACAATGGTTTGACCTAGATCTCCTTCGTGCCTCGTGTATTGGGGTTTATATAATCTAGTACCGTTTTGATCTGTAAGTTGTCTCAGAGCAAGGCGAGAGGGACGACGGAGAGCTCAGCCATGAGCTCTACGTCTTGAACCGCGGCTAAGGCCCTCGTGGGCCCTGGGGACGACTTCAATAGGGGGCCTGGGCGGGGGTAGACCTTGATGACTCGGGGGCGCATGCCCTCTGGATCACAGTTCTTCTCCATCCGGGATGGTGCGACACAAGCTCTGGCAGACTGTCGGGCTGTCGGGGGTTCCATCCCCGAGGCGGGCCGCGGCGAGCCAAGCTTTACAAGTAACACCACGGTTATGATCCTGTATCTGAGTGGTGTCCATACGTTTGGGCTCGTTGTGCGGGCTGCCACCTGGTTAAAGTTCTGATGTTAGAGTAATGACTGCGCCTGCAGTGACCCTCGATGAGCGGACTTCCGCGAGGTTCCGGGGATCGCGTGTGCACGTCCGCGATGACCTGTGGTGAGAGGACTATCCTCGAGGATACCGGATAGCGGACGACGCTAAAACTTCACATTGGTGCCGTGACCAGGATCAGTCCGACGGCGTTCCATTGCAGCCTACTGTCGCAGTGTTTTTGCTCCCTTGTCCCTGGGGACCTCTTGCCTCCCCCGGGACAGCTTGATAAAGCATGAGCGAGAAAGAGAAAGGCAAGG
Source organism: Terebella lapidaria (assembly GCA_949152475.1). Lineage (NCBI taxonomy): Eukaryota > Metazoa > Annelida > Polychaeta > Terebellida > Terebellidae > Terebella > Terebella lapidaria. The sequence goes on along the minus strand of OX424570.1, from coordinate 13,143,746 downwards.
AGACAGTTGATGGGAATAGGAAACGTAGTCCAATTTCCAGCCGGATGCGGTCGCAGGACGACTGGGCTCAGTGCGAGTCCGGCAGAGATCCGGGACGGCCAGATGACCCCGCGGACATGACCCAGTCTGCGGAGGTAACTCTGGCGTTCGCGGCTCCGTCTACGGACGTGGAGTCGAGCCCTGCGGGGCTGCAACTTCCGTTGCCGCCGAGGCCTGGCTTCGACATACTTGGCGTGGTGGGCGGAGCTGGAAACGGCTTCACTCCGCGCCAGCCCTGGTCCGGACGACCGCATCAGCCGGCACTCTTCCGAGGGACATCTCCGGATCTCCAGAATCGAGTACCAGTCACCGCGGTTGGCCCCGGACAGATGGATCAAGTGTTCCGGCTGCCAAACCCGGCTGGGTGGACTCCCTCGAGAGCCACCGGTTTGGATGCCGGATGGTCCGTGCAGGGCATAATGGACCAGCTCACAGACACCTTAGCTGAGCTGGCTCCATCGGGGCGCTACGACCGCGCCCAGTCACCTCATCAGAGACGATCAGATCGGCAGAACCACTTGCCCTCCCTGAATTCATTGAGCCTTACGGGGCCAATATCGGAGAGGGAGCAGCGGCTGATATCCATCGTGCTTGACCAGTACAAGCGGAATCAGCCGGCGGCTATGAGCGTCCGGGGATGACTGGGCCAGTGGCCCCTCCCCCAGTCCTACCAAGTCCGCAAGCGCCGGTGGTCTCAGCATGGGGACCCGCGCCCGCTCCGCGACTTGGGGGCACCACGCTGGCTACCGCTTCGACCGTTCCTACGGCCGGAGTGTCCGCAGCGTGGGCAGCTTATCCTGGCAATCAGGATGTGTCGGGCATGCAGTGGCAACCGGCGGCTCCGAACCCTAGCTACGTCAGCTATGCCGCCCCGTCTGGAACCCACCCAGTAGGATCGACGGGAGTCCCGACCGCACCAAGTCAGGGTGGGCAATTTATGGGTATGTACCCGGCGGCAAGCGTGAGCTTCCCAGCTCCCATGCCCGCGGCGTATTGGTCCGCTTCGGTAGACTCTGCCGCAGGGGAGGAGGCGCACGGACTCTGCCGTTTTACACTGCCGACCCAGGAGCTGGATCCGCCAACCGGGCACGCTCTATGCGTGACCGGAAGCCAGACCAAACGTCTTGGCGGAAAAAGTTTAACGGGGATAACGCCGATCTGGGGGATTACTTACTCCAGGTATGGCGCACGGCTGTGTACGAAGGATGGACCCAAGAAGAAGCTGGGCACATCCTCTCGGGGAGCCTGGGAGGAAAGGCCCTCCGAGTAATGCAGTGTCTGCAAGTGGCGACAGCAACGTTCGGCGAGGTTGCCCAGCAACTACGCCTGCTGTTTACGCCGACGACCAACAGGCGGATGTTTGGATGGGAGTTCAAAGCGCGGATCTGCCTACCGAATGAGTCCGTGACAGTGTACGCCTTTAACTTGCGCGTACTCGGCCAGAGAGCTTATCCGGACATGGAAGCCAGTCGGTTTGAGCCGATGCTTATTGACCAGTTCATCGACGACCAGCCTTACCACATATCATACGGGCTGGCCACGCACGAAAAGCGGTCGATGGAAGAGGCGATTAACTCCGCCCTTGCATTAGAGGTAGCTGTCCGCCCCAGACAGATGCCCCCGGCCCCGGCTTCGGCCCTGGCTGTTCCTTCGCAAGCAGCGACGCCTGCCCCGGTCAATGCATCGCAGATGGCTTCATGGCCTGCCCCGGCTTCCCGGGAACCAGCCATGGAGCCCAACCCTCAGCGGGTTGGTACGCCGGCAACCCTCCACAGGGATGCCCGTACAAGCGGCACCGGCTGTCGCGTCGTGCTCGTCCTTGGAGGAGTACCACTTAGAGGAATATGATTTCTCCGCGGCGCAGATGATTGCACACTGCACGGGAATCGAAGCTCCGGGACCCGCAGATTGCTGCGCCTTCACCTCCGGACCAGCTCAGAACCGTCCCTGCTACTTCTGCGGGAAACAGGGACACTTCTGGCTTAAGTGTCCGGAATTATTGGAACGCCTGCGCGCACGCGGATATCATGGGAGTCTCCCTGATCCGCCCTGGAGAAATTCCTCCTTTCGGTTCGGTCCTCCGGGACAGCAGAACCGTCCTTCGCGTGAGGGAAACTGAAACCGGACGTGGTGGTGACCAACACTACGTCCAAGGACAGTTGTTCTGTGGCGTCTGAGGCTGCCCCCTCTATGGACAAGCCGGACGACCCTCAAGTGGATATAACTTCTCCGGAAGTGGTCCTTGAGGATCCGTCTAGCTCGTCCGCGGCTGAGGCAGACAACAAGGACTCCGTTGCCGAGCCCAGTGCTCCGGGTGATTCCGATCATCTGACAAGCGCACTGGTGAGGGACCCCTGCTGGTACCTGCCCCTGTCTTTCGGACGGGAGCCGGTCCGGTTCCTCGTAGACTTTGGCTCGGAGGTTACCCTCGTAGCCACGGGAACTTTTAAGCGCGAGTCAGCGCTCCACGACATCGTGTTGTGGGATTCCGGACATTACATGCTGCACGGAGCGGGTAACAATAGCATCCCTATCCATGGTATCATCGATACATACATAACAGAGGCAATCGTTGCGGATATCGGTGCACCCGGGATCATTGGAATGAACATTCTCCAGATCCACTGGGTGATCACCAACTTCAGTGCCGGCGTACTCCAGATGGGAGAGGACACACACTTTCTCTTCCGCGCGGGTCCGACCCTTTCGTTCCAACTGCGGGCGGCGCGCACAACCCCCTCTAACAACACGGCGGCCGGAGCCACAAGAGTCCATCCCGTGCGAGGACCCGCCGTTACCGGCGTTCGCGTCCCGCATTTGAAGCGGAGGTGCGACTCAGCTCCAGCGAGTCGTCCTCGAGTCCGGCCGTGTACTCCTCGTGGGTGCCCTCCACGTCCTCGGGCGAGTCTGAGTACGAACTTTCCTTACCCCCGTGGTGATGGCCGCTCGTGCGCAGTCGGACGAGTCGGATGAGGAGCCGAACTACTTGGGCGGTTACTCTCTGGCACAACTGGCTGCGGTAATCAAAGCCCTCGAGGCCAGTCAGAAACCCTTCAAGGATGAGCAGAAGACCTACAGGGAGGAGACCCAGTCTCTCATCTCCCAGTGGGAAAGACTCTCCTTGAGGGATGGCCTCTTATACCGGCGCTATGAGCCACCGAGCCCATTGCCTCCCATTTGGCAGTTGGTGCTTCCAGCGGAGCTGCGCAAAGAAGTGCTCCAGCAGTTGCATGACCTCCGGGTGACCGGTCACCTGGGAATCCGGAGGACCTTCCATAGGCTACAACAGCGCTTTCATTGGCCTGGTAGCAGTTTGGACGTGCAACGATGGTGCGCAGCTTGCCCTCGGTGTCAGGCTCGCAAAGGAGTTCCGGCTCCTGGCCGCCACCCCTTGACCACGGTAAAGGCTGGCGCGCCTTTTGACTGGATCACCCTGGTCATACTGGATACTCATCGGGTCACCCCGCAGGGTTTCCGGTACATCCTGGTGATCTCAGACTAATGCACCAAATACACTGCAGACTGCGGACGAGGTAGCTCGGTTGCTGGTGAATAGGTGGGTGGTTTACCATGGTGTACCTAAGCAGGTACATTCGGATCAGGGCACGCAATTTGAAAGCAACCTGTTCTGGAACCTAGCACAGATGCTAGGCAGTACCAAGGTGCGGACCACCCCTTACAGGCCCCAGTCGGACGGACAGGTTGAGCGCTTTAACCGGTCCATCCTGAACATGCTGGCGGCCTTTGTAAATGATCGTGCGAATGATTGGGATGACCACCTCCCATATGTCTTAATGGCGTACAGGTCGTCAGTCCACTCTTCGACCGAAGTAACTCCGCACGCGATGTTGTACGGCCGGGAACTCAATCTGCCCGTGGATATTATGTATCCAACTGTGGCAGAAACTGGTGCAGTACCCTAGTGCGGTCCGGAGTACATCGAGTGGGTTCGCCGCGCCCTGGCGAACGCCCATGATTTCGCGCGAGCACGCCTTGACAAGTCAGCCATCCGGCAGAAGCGTGGATATGACGCCCATGCTGAGGGCAGGCCTGCTTTTGCAAAGGGCGACAAGGTGCGATATTATTATCCACCGCTGAAGCAAGGTAATAAATTTTCTAAGCCGTGGATAGGCCAGTTCACCGTGCTGAAACAGGTGACAGACATGGACTACTGGATCCGGAGGGATTCCGATCCGGATAGGGTTCTGGTGGTCCATATGCACAACCTGAAGAAGTACGAGGGCCCGCTTGTCATGGATCCGCTCAAACAAGATGCGGAACCGAATGATGCTCCTCTTTTGGACACTTCCGGTCAGCATCCGCGGACTTCGGACGAACGTGTGCGCCGTATGGTGGGTCTTCCGGGCCTCTCTGATCCGTCAGATGAGGGTCCGGATGACATTACACAGGTACCACCAATCCCTCCAACACCTGCGGATGACGGGCGGCCACGCCGGAAACCCCGTGCGCCGACCCGATATGGGTGGGATTAACATTCCGCCCATGCGGATGCGTATGCAGTATCCATTTATCACACCAGGAATGGATTTTAGGTGGTTCTATAGGGATCCGCACGACTTTCCTCCATGAGCGGTCACTTTGTGGCTATCTCCGGAGTTGAGGTCCGCGGAAATCTTTACGTCGTAATGCCGCTGCTCCGCATCCGCCCTCCCGTAGTTTCCAGCACTAGGGACGTGCGACAGGCCTATCCCCATCATGTGGACTGCTGTCCGGCGTAGTTAACCCAACGCCAACGCTGGCCGGACCACTTTTGTGGATTTGCCGGACGCTCCTTGGTCCCGGGACAACCTCTTATATGGCCAGACTGAGGTTGGGATTTACGTCCGCTACGGGGGAAGCGCCTTCCCACGGAATTAGGGAACTGGCATATGGAAGCGAGGATTGTGTCCGAATGTGAGGACTGATGTCCGCGGTTCGTCCGTGTGAATCGTCCAGCGCTCCGGACGTTCCGGACGATGCATTTCGGTGCGTTGTCGACCGTGCGCCACTACTATAAGGTTGTTTATAGTAGGATAAGATTTCTAACGGCAGGAAATCGTTTAACCATTATTTTCAATGGACCGGCTGTTAAGTCCGCATGTGCGAACCAGCCGCGGTAGCGGGTGACGCTCAATTTCGTCTGGATCGTACCTTACAATACACAGTCCGGCCGGAATGACCGGAACCCCGGCCTCCTTCTAAGAAGGGGGTTACATTCTTCATGCGCAGCATACTTTGTGGTTTCTAATCCCTATCATTACCATCGGATAAGGTCAATATGCCATTTTATGGTGCTTGTTTGGATCTGGACTCTGTTCGCAGGCAGTTCCGGATGAGCGCCCGCTATTGATTTCATCATGTTTGGGATTCTCTAGATTGGGCGCCGGCATGAAGGGTTCGCCCCCTAACCATTGAGGTTATGGACCTGCCGGCACCGCATCTAAATCTATTGGATCCGCGCTCCGGTGGTCGTTGTATGGGCTCTGGGCTTGACTGTGGCTTTACTGTACCTTGGGGTTGCTAGTGGGCGCGTCATGAACGCCCACAGGGCGCCCAATTGTCTGTAGGGCTACTATGGGCATGCTCGATCACCTTGTAAGCGTACCAGCGACCAGAGATGGGGTCAAATACGTATTTGTATTTGTACTTGTATTTGAAATACACTAAATCTCGTATTTGTATTTGTATTTGACAATTTCAATACTGGCGTATTTGTATTTGAATTTGTATTTGAGGTCTGTATTTGATGTATTTGGAATCAAATACAGTCAAATACACAGAAGGGATTTATTTGTCTCATAACTTATATTTTCTTGTGTACATGTGTATTAGATAACCAATGATAGTGATATGAAGGGGAAATTTAGGACAGCGACGAAAACTTCCACTGAATGCGTCAAAAATATGACTAAATAAACGACGAATGACTAAGAAATAAAAAATTATAGTTGCATTTGTATTTGTATTTGAAGAAATGCATTTGTATTTGTATTCGTATTTGGTCGGCTCTGGGAGTGTGTATTTGTATTTGTATTTGAATTTGGCTTTGAGTATTTGTATTTGACAATCTGTATTTGACCCCATCCCTGCCAGTGACTATGGGGAGTGTTTATATTTATTTATCCATCTCATGTTATTATTTACTGAGTGGAATTTTATGAACCACAAGTATGCGTGCATTCCGTTGAAACGCTCCTTTCTCATTTGATCATACATTGAGATAAGTTAAGTGATATATCTTTTTCCTGGTGCAATAAAGAGTGAGAATTCGGGAGATTTTTCCTTTCGTTAGAGGGGTGTAGGAGACTGTGTATCAGAAGCTAGTTTGCCGTGATCTATGAAGAGCAAGCAAACGGTAGTGAATTTATTTTCAGTACTGTTTGAGTGGTGGTAAATGTATTTTTATCGCTGCTGATAGATGGACATAATCATAATATCCACAAGTTGATCGACTTTTGAAACGTTGTTTACAATCTTTATCCTGCTGTGGTGATTAATTTCACGTCATTTACCACCAGTGCGGCAGCTATAGCTAATGACTGATGTTAATTACTGTATCTGATTGCAGGATCCCCCGGGATGGCCTGTATTTAGGTCACCCGTATACATGGCATGATAAGGAGTCACTAGGGGGGGGGGGGTTGAGATGCGTGTGTATGTATGAGCCTGCATAGAGAAAACGTAATTCGTTTGTCGGCCTGTATCGATCGATGCTATAAATAGACGTTTCCACGGAGACGCGTTATACTGCTGTGCGTGCAGAATAACTGCCAGCCTCAATGCTGTAAAAACATTGTAACTCACAAACACTCGTCATTCGAGCACTCGGCACTGATGGAGACAGATCTGCGGATCTGACTCCCAGTGTTTCAAGCTAAGAGCGCTTGAATAACATGTCAGAAGAGAGTGACGGGGAAAGTTTGGGAGGGAAGGTGCCTCCGGACAGTAACTGCGAAGTCCGGTCTGGAGATGAGTCCCTTGAGAGCGATAACTCGCTTTCGGGATGAACCGGCTCGGAGGATGATGGCCGCGAGGACGTCTCCGGGAGCCAGCACACGATCACCCTGGTCATACTGGATACTCATCGGGTCACCCCGCAGGGTTTCCGGTACATCCTGGTGATCTCAGACTAATGCACCAAATACACTGCAGACTGCGGACGAGGTAGCTCGGTTGCTGGTGAATAGGTGGGTGGTTTACCATGGTGTACCTAAGCAGGTACATTCGGATCAGGGCACGCAATTTGAAAGCAACCTGTTCTGGAACCTAGCACAGATGCTAGGCAGTACCAAGGTGCGGACCACCCCTTACAGGCCCCAGTCGGACGGACAGGTTGAGCGCTTTAACCGGTCCATCCTGAACATGCTGGCGGCCTTTGTAAATGATCGTGCGAATGATTGGGATGACCACCTCCCATATGTCTTAATGGCGTACAGGTCGTCAGTCCACTCTTCGACCGAAGTAACTCCGCACGCGATGTTGTACGGCCGGGAACTCAATCTGCCCGTGGATATCATGTATCCAACTGTGGCAGAAACTGGTGCAGTACCCTAGTGCGGTCCGGTTTATTTATTTTCAGTACTGTTTGAGTGGTGGTAAATGTATTTTTATCGCTGCTGATAGATGGACATAATCATAATATCCACAAGTTGATCGACTTTTGAAACGTTGTTTACAATCTTTATCCTGCTGTGGTGATTAATTTCACGTCATTTACCACCAGTGCGGCAGCTATAGCTAATGACTGATGTTAATTACTGTATCTGATTGCAGGATCCCCCGGGATGGCCTGTATTTAGGTCACCCGTATACATGGCATGATAAGGAGTCACTAGGGGGGGGGGGGGTTGAGATGCGTGTGTATGTATGAGCCTGCATAGAGAAAACGTAATTCGTTTGTCGGCCTGTATCGATCGATGCTATAAATAGACGTTTCCACGGAGACGCGTTATACTGCTGTGCGTGCAGAATAACTGCCAGCCTCAATGCTGTAAAAACATTGTAACTCACAAACACTCGTCATTCGAGCACTCGGCACTGATGGAGACAGATCTGCGGATCTGACTCCCAGTGTTTCAAGCTAAGAGCGCTTGAATAACATGTCAGAAGAGAGTGACGGGGAAAGTTTGGGAGGGAAGGTGCCTCCGGACAGTAACTGCGAAGTCCGGTCTGGAGATGAGTCCCTTGAGAGCGATAACTCGCTTTCGGGATGAACCGGCTCGGAGGATGATGGCCGCGAGGACGTCTCCGGGAGCCAGCACACGAGTTCTGCGGAATCTGACTCCGGCAACGATGCCGAGAGTGTGATTGACAGGCAGGAACGCGCTGTAGAGAGCAACTTGGCCGCTATAGGTGCCGAGGGGCTCCTTCGCTTCCAAATGTGGAAACGTTAATGAACTACAGCGAGGCGGGCCCTATTGGTGTAGGAATCGAGTTGCATCCGCCTGCAGAGATGCTTGCATCTTTGGGCATCGATGAGAGTACTCGTCCGGAAACCCATCCGGATGACCGCGGTCGTCCGGATACCGTACCTGGCGAGAACTCCTCGGATTCCGCACCTGCGGAGCCTGTTCCGCCTGTCAAGGGGAAGTCTGCGAGTTGGTCCGACCAGGTCGATGCGGAATTATCTGCATCCCAGGTCCAGCCGGACTCGCAGGCGCCCGGCTCGGAGAAGTCAGCAGAGGAGGATGACGGGTTCGTCTCGCCCGTCTCCAAACATACCCGTCTCCGAGCCCAAAAGATTGCCGAGAAGCAGTGGGAGGCCCAGATGAAACTGGAGGCCTCCAAGAAGGCTGGCGCTGAAAGCGGATGGGGCTTCGGACCTGTCTACGGCCGCGCTGGCGGCTGGGTGGCAAGCTTTCGTTGAGAAGCAACGGGAGGCAGCCGCCCAGCGCGCGAAGGAAGCCGCCCAAAGGGCGAAGAGTGTGCCTAGACGAACTAGGTCAAAGTCTCGTTCGGGGAAGTCGTCACGCAGCCTCCCCTCAAGAAGCTGCGGGCCGAAGTGGGCCCCAAGCTCCCTGGTGTGCGTCAAGGCATCACCTTCCTTCCGTGGTATGGCAGAGATGCGTACTCCCAGCGGGTGCGACAGCCGACACGCCTTTTACAAGGCCTTGTCCACTCACGGACGAGGAGCGTGCCGGGCTGCCACTCGTGACAGGAGACGGGGTCGAGTGCCCCTTCTGTCTGCAGTCTCTGGACGGGTATGAGAACTTGAACGCTCACCGCGCGGGCGCATGTGCAGATCGCAGTGAGGGATTTCACACCGAAGGTGACGAAGTTGGGCCTGTATTCAATTATGGATACATTCCACCTCGGGTGGCGCCGACCATGACCACGTCAGGATCAGCGAAGAACCGGATTTTCCACTACGGTCTGTGGCGCTTTGGACAATGCATCATGGACGACTGTTGGAGGGAGTCTGGCATCGTGTCAGCAGGCTCGAACTACGCAGCTCGCCTGACGGCAACTATGGGCCAGACCCATAGTTGGGTACAAGACGGCAGCAGAGGCCATCCGGACAGCAGCAGAGGCTGTCCGTCAACCGCCGGAGAACCAACAGGTGGAAGAACGGACCCGGATAACCAGGGTCGTGTCGGAGATGCCGCACATTGCGGCCAAGACACGCGTGGCCTCCCCTAAGCCGCGGAGCACCCCCTCAAAGACCAAGGGGAAGAACTCGTCCTCCGGAACCGCTCCAGACTGGACGACCACCCTTTGGTCTCCAGGTGCCCTGTCGGCGGAGGAATATCCGGCCTTGTTGGAGGTGACGGTCCCCGGAGGTCCGTCAGAGGGGCGTGTAAACCCTATCGCCTCCTCGAGCTCCACGGCGGTGGTCAAGCCTAAGACCCCTCGTGAGGTTCCCTCTACGGCAAGTGGATCCGGACGAGCGCCACCTCTCTCGAGGTCGTCATCCGCGTCTTCTATCCCGATTGAAGGGGCGTCCACGGGATGGCGAAGCATCGCTTCCTTGAACATGGACCCCATCAATCTGGTGGAGGACGTACTCCGACAGTACGATTCTGACTCTCCGCGAGTCTGAAGGCCCGGTGGTCGGCCATCGTCGAGATGGTTTGGAACGGACACCGTCGGATCCAGCGCTGGCCAACCTGCCAGTACCCCGAGCTATTGGTAACTTGGGGTCCGCAGGAGTGATCGCGTTGATCCACACGCGGGAAGAGCACCGCTGGGATCACCCCCAGGCTCACCCAAACCGCAGAGTACCTCGTTGCGGAGATGGACCGCTCTCTGGAACGGCTTAGCCGGTACCACGCGAAGGCCTCTCGCATCGCCTGCCACTTAGCACACGACCAAGGCCTCATGGAAGGTACCCGGCGGAGCCTGGAGAGCTACCGGACTCTGGTGGCGGAGCGTGAGCAGCAAGCTTTCGAGCAAGGGAGAGCTGCCGCCTGAGCTGCCGAGTCCGCGCAGGTATCCATCTCCCCTGAGGTCACCGCTGAGGTGCAGCGGCTGGTGGCTGAGAATGAGGAGCTACGGCGACGTTTACACGAAGCCGAGGCTGCTCAGACTCGCCTCCTTCGAGCGTCGACGACCCAGCGTTGTCCGCCTTGAACCAGTTGGTTGCCCAGCGGGCGGATGTAGCCCTGGAGTTGGCCATCTACCCCATTTTAGTCAAGAAATGGGGAGAACGAACGGCCGGCCAGAAGCGCACCCGCAATGTGGTAGAGATGTTTGCCGTCGTTGCCAACTTAGGCGCGACATCTCTGCCAGCCTCCTTCCTGTTGGCTCCGACAGGACCTGGCACGCAGGGCTCTCCAGTGAAGCCCCTGCAACCGCCGCCAGGCCTGCCTCGTCTGCCCATGCAGCCGGAATTCGTATTACCAGCTCCGCTCCGTGAGCGCCCAGCTCCGCTGCGTAGGGACCCGTCTCCGCCACCCAGCCCCAAGAAGGGCGGCACAGACGAGCAGCCGATGGAGGAGGAAGGCTAGGGTAGCCTCGTCACTGCGGAAACGCGGCGACTAAGGGGTTGCTCCCGCGGCACCACCCTGCCTCAGACTCGTCCTGCGAGTGGAGCCGGGCGGCCGGCAACCTCTTTTTAGAGGTACTACTACTTTTGGTCCCTCAGTGTGTCGTTTTACAAAATTTTCCAAGAATAAAAGTTGACCTTGAAGATCTTTCAAAGACTCGACACACCGTCCCTTTCGGCAGATGACCTGCCAAGGTCATCATCCTTTTTTGACTACCTCGGTCAAAATTTTAGCTTGTTTATTAGGGTTTATTCATAATTGTAGAGCGTGTTGTAGCTTACTCTGTAAGTCCAGGGGTCGTCCCCCATTCTTCCAAAACGGACCCTCAAGTTCTCAGTCTTTTGCGCCGTGAGTTTCGGGTGTCGGCACCATGCTTCCTTCCGGTTCCTGCATGCGATGCCTTCGTTGTGTTTCCCAGTTTTGGGCGCGGGCGGAGCATGGTGGGGACCAACATTGTAAGAAGGGGGTAATGTGGCGATTTTGCCCATAGATCGTGGCAGGAGTCTTTGCGAAACACTTACCAGTTTTACGGTCTATTTTTGGACGCTTCAGTTCGAAGCACGGCAACGCTCTCTAATCCTCTCTCGCCCAGTAAACTATAACAATGGTTTGACCTAGATCTCCTTCGTGCCTCGTGTATTGGGGTTTATATAATCTATTACCGTTTTGATCTGTGAGTTGTCTCAGAGCAAGGCGAGAGGGACGACGGAGAGCTCAGCCATGAGCTCTACGTCTTCGAACCGCAGCTAAGGCCCTCGCGGGCCCTGGGGACGACTTCATTTGGGGGACCGGGCGGGGGTAGACCTTCATGACTCGGGGGCGCACACCCTCTGGATCACCGGTCTTTTCCACCCGGGATGGTGCGACACAGGCTCTGGCAGACTGTCGGGCTGTCGGGGGTTCCATCCCCGAGGCTGACCGCGGCGAGCCAAGCCTCACAAGTCAACACCACAGAGATGATCCTGTATCTGAGTGGTGTCCGTACGTTTGGGCTCGTTGGGTGGGCTGCTACCTGGTTAAAGTTCTGATGATAGAGTAATGACTGCGCCTGCAGTGACCCTCGGTGAGTGGACTTCCGCGAGGATCCGGGGATAGTGGGTGCGGGTCCGCGATGACCTGTGGTGAGAGGACTATCCTCGAGGATCCCGGATAGCGGACGACGTTAAAACTTTACACATACTTAAAGACGGTCTCAATTAAATACAGTAATTATTCACTATGCACCCAAGAACTTTGTTGCAGCAAATAAACAATCTGGCCTACTTTTCTCTAAATAAAATGAACGAATGCCTTCCCTCGTACATCATTCAATTCGGAACTGAAAACATCATTTCCTCGTCTATATACCCGTGTGAAGTCCCCACATTCTGATGAGTAAAATTATTGATAATAATCGGAGTAATTGATATGAATATTATTACCTCATGGAGGTTTTATATTTACAGCAAATATGTTGATTGTGTTTCGTGATTTTTGTTCCATGATTATTTTTGTACATTGCTGATTTAGACGATCAGGTCTTGTTGTGACAGGCTTTACTGTGGTGCATGTGCTATTGCATAATTTGGTTGTTATTAGAACAGAGACGCTGTGTTTTGACCAATTGGGTCATGTTTGGTGAAAGTTCAAAATAGTTCAGTCACCGTGCATTGACCCAATAGCTATGGCAACGAAATTGTCTTCATCCTCGTGTCTTGCGGTTTCGCGCAGGTTTGTTCTGTCGTCACCTTGTTTTGGTATTGCTGACACATTTTATTGCTACGTAAACATCACCGGGATAGACAAAGTTCTCCAGGTATGTAGCTGGCCAGACATTGTAACTATCGGAAGGATTCTGCTTACTGCGCAGTTTCCGAATGATGTGATGTTTTTATTGTCCTTTGTCTGTGGGATATAGAAACCCCATGCATTGTGACCAGTGGGCAAAATTCGTATTACACATAGAGAAACGAACTATTGGAAGTTTCAACGGACACGTAGGGCTTGTGGACTCCGTGCCGGCACGTGTTGTGTCGGTATGGGAATGTGACGATACCTGAATTGGATATGGCGCACATGAATTGTAGATTAGTTTGGATATATTGTGTAACTGAATGATATTGGTGAATGATTTTGGATAAATAAAACTGATGATTGAATCGAGGACTTCACGAGTTTGCCATCCACCAGATTCAATGAGCAAGAACTTGGAATGCGTCTACAATTGACTAATTTGTGGAGCTAGCCCAGCGCATACGGCCATCCTAAGGGGGCTGGCCTTTACAAAATGCCACAAATAGATTGGCGATATAATCCTTCAGCTCATACAGCAGCTCATACAGTTGAGGTGTCGTGATCCTGACTAATTGTCATGTGGATTTGTAGTTTGTGGAGTCCTTTGCGAGATACAGAACTGTCAAACTGTTAAACGATTGCGCACTGTGATAACGACGGAAAACCCTGATGAAAATCTAACCCAAAATTGCATAAATATACATCATGACATCAGGATAATTCATACAGAAAATGACAAATTCATGACACTATTATTATTACTATTATTATTATTATTATTATTATTATTATTATTATTATTATTAATTGTTTAGCTATTACCTTCTCGGCTAGAATAAGCACGTTCCCGCCACTCGTCCATCCCACAGATCGCACTGATTTCACGTCAAGCCTGTGGGTGTGGAGACGATTCATCTCGCCAGATTGGACTCTGTATACTGACCACCAATTGTTGCGATCAAACCGAGTCTGACCGGCGACCGCCAAACTGCACCCGTCTCTGTTGCTTGAGAAACATATATGATCGTCCATGCCGAGGAGATCAATACTGACAGAGACCAGCCGCTTGTCCAGACCCATGAAACGAATGCCGGAATCTACGAGGTACATCAGGATAGGCCGGTCATTCACTTCCAGAACACATAGTTCTCGTACTCTGGAATCCCGTTCCACATGCCACAGCTCTGTGATTTCCTGTAGAAAAAACCATTCTAGTATTATAGATACAATATATTTACTATCTGTCTGGATTCAAGTTTGAGATCTAAATTGCATTTGAGATCTATTGCATTTGGGTCTGTCTGTCTGTCCGTTTGTTTGTCTGTCCGCGCGCACAACTCAAAAACGAATGGTCCGATTGAAATTAATTTTATAGGGGTGAAGTGGTATGTCAGTGGCTCGGTCCTCCTCAAAGTTTGTCGGAATCGGATTAAAATGGTTGCCATGGCAACGGATAAAGTGAAAATAACATATTGGCACTAACACCGGTTCTACGTAATATTAATTTTCCCAACTATTTTTTTTTATTTTTTTTAGCCAATTCCCGATCGTATGATGTACGGCCGATGGTAGTACGATGAAAGCTCTCCATTATCGCCCAATGTTGAAAACTTGGGGGGTCACGATTCTGGTTATTTTTTGTCACCGACTTTTCTGTGCAAGTGTCTGCGCTTATAACTCAAAGGCAAACAACTCAATCGATCTCAAATTTATAAGGCTGAAGCGCTATGGTAGTGGCTCAGTCCCCTCTAAATTTTGTAAAATCGGATGAAAATGATTGCCATGGCAACGGGAAGAATGAAAATCACATAATTGGATATAACTCCGGTTCTACTTGATATTTTAATTTTTTTTAACTATTTCTTTATTTTTCTTTGGCCAATTCCCGATCGTATGGTATACAACCGATGGTCATACGACGAAAATTCTCAATTTTCGACAATTGTCGAAAAGTTAGTGGTCACGATTTTAAGACTTCTGAGTGTTCTGAGATTTGGGGCCATATTATGGAGCTAGTTTCCAATCGTTTTAACCCATTTCCGTTCAGGGAATGTGCATGGATGACAGAAACAACACTGTGAAATTTCACAGCTCAATATTGAGCGACAAGGTCAAGGTCAGAATAAAGATCATAATCGAAAATTCACAATAACTCTACTTATATTAATGATGAATTTCCTCTATTAATTATATATTTGTCTTTAATAAATTCCCGTCATTTGCTGTATGACCGATAGTCCTGTGATCGAAATCCCCCATTATCACCCCAGGTAGCAAGGTCATCAGCTGAAATCACTGATTCGTAGTATTTCAAGGTTTGGTAATTCCCAAACCACTGTCAATATTCAATACAATGTTGAATTAAAGTATGCAGTATAGAGTTGTGAGAGCTGGCGAAGTTCGGGTTGTCAGTACTGTAAACTTACTTAATTTCGCGGGTATTTAATGTTGCGGTTTTGTACCTCAGACGTTTTGCGGTGGATTTAGTTTTGCGGTTTTACCTTCGTTTTACTTCGTTCTCCTGTATAATTTTTGCGGTGGATTTAATTTTGCGGTTTTGATGTTACCCCGAAATCCGCAAAATAAATCCACCACAAAAATTAGTACGCTTAAAGTATCAAGAATTCCGGTCGTGGTCGACAGGTCGAAAATACGTTCAAGATAGAAAAAAAATTCTACTTTTATGAATGATTATTTCTCCCATAATTTTTGTATTTTTAATGGCCAATTTTCGAGAGCCAATATGACCAATGATAGTACGACCAAAATCCCTGATTATCGTACAGGTAGAAAATGTAAGGGTCATCAACTCTATTTTTAGTCAAACTAAATATGGGAGGTCGAGGGTCTGCAATCTCTGGTTGTCTCGTTATGTAATAGGGAATGTGCACATAACACAGATGAGAATAATAAAACAACAAATTACCTCAGTTTTATGTATCAAATAGGTCCCAGAAAACAAAATTAAATTGGGGGGGGGGGGGGGGGGGTAAAAGATTTTGTCTATAATTGTACGTAACGAAAGCCATCTCCATCAGGTTGGATTTTCTGCACACTGGGAATCAAAATTTACATGCCAAAGTTTAAAATGTAATGACTAGGATCACCTAATTCATTCCATTTGATGGTTTGTCATTCAACCTGGGTGTGTATATAGATGATCATGTCATAGTTTCTCATCCATCTTGTAGTCTGTATACGCGCGCCAACTGATATATCAAATTGTTTTGAAAAACTCCAAACCCTAACCTCAATGTCCATAATCAATTCTGAGCTTCTTCAACTGGTTGAAAGATGGCCGTATTGATGATGCGATTTAATGTTCCCTTCTATGTAGGCTACAATTTTTTTCCCCTGGCATAGATCTCTATTCCCAAAGAGAAAACCTTAACGATTCCCATAGACCAAAGAGCTGCGTCCGACACCAACATTTGATTTTGTTGTAGGGAGCGTATGGATCAATTTGGATAATTTGAGTCAAGTGACAGTTCGAAAAAGTATTCAAACTTAAATGTGAAACAAACATAATACTCACACTATCTGGCGGCTTGTCCAGTCTGAATGTAGAAGCCAGAGATGTACTCAAGTCAGACGACACCACGAATACGACTCTCGAGATCCCCCTCGACGCCGCAAAAGACCTGTAGCGAGGGTTTGCCAGGCTGTGTCCAGTTTGTGCATCAGATGTCTCCACAGCTTCGTCCACCACGAGGACAATAACTTTGCGGTCTAGTCCCATGAAACTTGTCAATCTGTCAATAGTGTAGCCAGTCACGGGATAAGTGCCAGCATCATGCACGTCTGCGTGTGGCATTTGCTCAGTGAAAATGTGTCTCAGCCTCACGATGTCAACATCTGATTTGTCCATCAAAACGGCCACATCTTGAGGCTCGTAGGATGATGGTTCATTGTCAACTACCTTTTGAGGATCTACCAGTTCTTTCACAAACTTTACGAGACTGTTTGGTTCAGCAGCTCCTAGTATGTTGGACATACGCTTTATTTCTATATCGTCGCCGTCCTCTGCCCTAGAGCATTCGATATTGTGTATATTCGGATACTCAGAAGAGTCAAAGCTGGACTGGATGAAGGCAGTTATCTTCCGTGTGTTCCTGTGAATTTCAGACAGCACAAGAGTTCCCCATGGAATGTTTCTATTCGTACAATACCGCATCATGAGTGGAGCAACTTCAGACGAGTTCCTATTCACTTCGAAATGCTGATATTTGCTGTCACCAAACACAAACAGACGGGCGTTCTTGTTTCTGGCTACATTTTTGAAGATATTCATCCAAAATTCTTCCACAAACCAGGTATTTTGGTAATCATCAAAAACCACATAGTCTACCTGGCACAACATTTTCTTCTTCACAGGAGTTTTGCCATCAGTAACTATTACTCTGTTTTCTTTCAAGCCTTTATGAATTAGAAAGTTCCTGAAAGCTTCTGTTGTACAGATGTAAAGGTGATTCTCAAATTGCTGACACAGGTACAGTGCGAGGTACGTTTTGCCTGATCCAGGTGGTCCTTCAATAAAGACAAATCCCTTGAGACCAGAACATAGAATGGCCTCCATTTGCGATGATGATAGTGTGATACTAAGGTCATCTCCGAATATCGATTTTATTCTAGTATCCTTGTCTAGGAACAGAGTGGCCAAACTCATCCTCAGTTGATTTAACTCGATGGCGTTTGTCCCGACTGTGTGTTGAGGTGATGATGTTTTGATTTCCTTGTCTTGTTTTAGGCTGTAGACGTGACAACTGACATCAATACTAGCCAGTGTTGAAATACTTTCTCCTAGCCGACGGAACAAAAGTCTCCGTTTTATCATCTGCCCTGAGCGCAAGGCATACTTCCACTGTTCGAATTTTGTGTCTTGTTTCTCAACCACAACCCACAAATTAATATCACCTCTCGAATTTATTTTAAGCAAGTCGAAAAGATGATGTTTCGGCTTCATTAGCTTAGGATCTATGTGTGATGACCACTTCGACGACGCTATGGCAAACGCTGATTCTTCTCCTTGTATATAGTCTATGAACTTAGTAACATTGTTCTCCAACCCGGGCTGACTTGAGATGACAGTGTCTTTACTTGGTGTTAAATTTATGGGGTGCTGCAACTCAAACAATGTGCTGTTTGCCAACTGTTTGATGTTGTCTTTCAGGTCCAAACTCGTGTCACGTAAAATACCTCGCCAGTCTTCTTTATGCTTGGTGAATGACAAAGTTGTGGTGTCAAAATAATATGCTTGTTTGCTTTGAATATCTGCTGACCTTTGCATTTGTATCTCATCACCATCATAGCTACTCTCACTTTGTGTACTACTGGTATCTGTGTCTGAGGATTGGTCACTTTCGTCATCGTCTGGAGTTGTGGAATGCTCGTCATCTGTGGACAATTTTGTAAGCTCAGATGTAGTGTTACACGGCCCAAGATTTGATAAGACTTCACCAACTGAGTGAGGCATACGTTCATCGTTCAATCTATGCTGCATTGAAGATCTCCGTTGAGATGCTCCACTGTTTACCATGATTGCCATTTTCCAATCCGGAAACATGACTGTCTGGATGAACCCTTCATCAGACACCATGTAGCTCTCAGGACATCTCATCCAGACTCCTCCAGGATAATGGTTCAGCGCTATGATGATCATCCGTCTTCTATGTCCAGGAGGTCCACCAATCACAGGTATGAATCTGATTGACCAGTCTCTCCCTTGTTGTGGACATCTGCTGCCATCACCCCAGATCCGGGCATTGTGGTCGACGTCTTCTCTCAGAATACCCGCGATGTGGTTTGTGATGTCCTCCTCATCTTTTTCACTCAATACTTGTCCACGAATGATATTTTCATGCATCTTTGTGTCTTCTTCCACCCCAATGATAACATATCCACCCCGGGACATGTTCGGCATTGCAAGTAAAGTCCGCCCCATTCTCAAGTCCTGTAACCTGCATTTGTATGTGTTTTTATGTGATTTTTCGTCAAATGTTGTGACAGACTTCCAATATTTGAATTCGATATGCTCCCCTTCGTCGATGTTGATGACTGTGTTATATGTCAGTGATGATATCCCAGCAAAGGGATCTGGAGTCATTGTTTGTGTTGGCTGCGTAATGACCTTTCTAATTGTGTTGGCATCTGCCACACACTCATTTACTCCCATTTCTCTCTTGTACATGTTTGTGTTCAAAGTTATCACCCTCGGGGATTTATGGATGCAAATTGTGAATGGATATTCTGTGTAATCGAACTTGACACATATGTGGCGTACATCATGTGGGATAAAATTCAAGTTATCTTTCATATTTCTCTTCCATTTATCCAGTACGCCTGGTTTTGGGCGTGTCTTCTCGATGCTATGTATTTCCATGATACCTCCAGATGTGTTCAGCAATCCAGTGAGTATCTGATTCAAGTGTGTGATTCCAGGGTCATCTTTGAGTTTTTCGCTGAAATTTACCACTAACTTGAAACAATAATCAGCAAAATTTGATTGCTCAAAGTCAACAGCATATTGTTGAAGGTGTAGTACAGGATAAGGTGATTGCCCCGTTTGTGATGAAGGGAGTTGAGCCTGTTGGACTTGTGTTGTTGGACTTTGCAGCTGGTGGCCTTGTGTTGAAGGACCTGGAGATGGCTGGGTGTGTGCTGCAACAACTATGGGATTCTGAACATGCGTGACAGAACCTGGAGGGTGTTTGACTTTTGCTGCATGATCTAGAGGCTGTTCAACTTGCGCTACAGGAGCTGCAGGCTGTTGGAGCTGTGCTGCAACAATTGTTGGTTGTTGGGATCCTGTTGCAGGACCAAGAGGTTGTGGGGCTTGAGAACCTATGGTCTGCTGGACGTGTACTGCAATATTTTTTGGTTGTCTGGCTTGTACTACCAGAACTTTTGCAGCAGGACCTGTAAGCTGTTTGACTTCTGCTGCAAGATTGTCAGACTGTTGAACTCGTGCTCTGGGACTTTCTGGCTGTTGTACTTGTGTGGTAGTACCTTGAAGTTGCTTGAGTTGAGGAGCAGGGCCTTCAGGGTATCGGACTTGTGCTGCGGGACCTTCAGGTTTTTGGATTCGGTGTGCGGGATCTGTCAGCTTCTTGCCTTCGGCTTTGGAGACTGGAGGCTTTGGAAGTTGTGCTGCAGGACCTTGAGATTGTTGGACTTGTGCTACAGGACCTTGATGATGTGGGACATGTGCAGCAAAATTGTCAGACTGTCGAACTAGTACTGCAACACCTTTAGGCTGTTGTACTTGTTCTAATAGGCCTAGATGTTGTTGGACCTGTTCTACATGGCCTCCAGGCTCTGGACCTTGTGCTGTTGTACCCCCAGGCTGTTCTACTTGTGCTGGAAGATCCCTAGGCTGTTGTACTTGTACAGCAGGATCCTCAGGCAGTTTGACTTGTACAGCAGAACGTTCAGGCTGTTGGTCCTGTGATGCCGGGCCTTCAGCTTGGACTTGTGCTGCAGGACTTGAAGACGCCTTAGCTTGTGCTCTGGACCCTTCAGACATTTGGATGGATGATGCAGGACCTTCAGAGTGTTCGACTTTTGCTACAGGACCTTCCTGTTGTTTACCTTGTGCTGCAGGACCGTCAAGCTGTTTGAATTGTGCAGTAAGATCTGTAGACTGTTGGCTTTTTGGTGCAGGGCCTGGGTGCTTCTGAACTTGTAAAGCTGCGCCTTGAGGATGTTGAGCTTGTGGTGCTCGACCCCATACCTGTTGAGAATGGTCCACAGGACCGTTGTGATGTTGATCTTGTGCTGCAGCACCTTCAGACTATTGGAATTGTGCTGCAGGACGTTCGTTCTGCATTACTTTCGCTACAGGACCTTCGGACTGTTTGACTTGTGCTGTAGGAAGGTCAAGCTGTTGAACTTGTGCTGCAGGATCTGTAGGATCTTGGATGATTGATGCAGGACTTTCATTATATTGGACTTGTGCTACAGGACCTTCAGGCTGTTCGGATTGTGTTGTAAGTCATTGTGCTTCAGGACCTCCAGGCTGGGGAATATGTGTACCAGGGCCTTCAGGCTCTTGGATGTGTGCTATTATATTGAAAACCTGTGGCACTTTTTGTGAATCGACTTTATGTTGATGTGCTTGTGATCCAGGAATTATACACTGTTGGAGTGGAACATGGAGGTTGCTGGGCATTTGATGCGAGTCTAAAATGCTGAGTAGTTTTTGTGATAGGCTGCTGTTCCTCAGTGCATGGAGTCCGGATGGAGGTACAGCTTGTTTCCTGGTCTTGCGTTATATTGACCATGATGCCTGTTGGAAAAATAGTGGTTAAACAGTTTGAACATGATTATGTTTATGTGCTGTAAATCTTGATCACATATTCTTTCAGAGTCAATCACTATCTGCATTTTAAGTGGATTGAAGTTAGTGCATAGTATGGATAATAAACATTACGTTGATATTATGCTTGAAACCAAACTGATAGCATGTAAAATTGTTGTTGCCAATATTGATGTTCATACCAGATAATTATTTATCACATTTTTACACATGTTCATGTGCGATTTATAGGAAAATGTGATGTAACACTTCAATGTAACAGATAAGAACAATATTACCAGACATGATTTTAGACTTATTCCTGTGAGTTGTAGATTGTGTCAAGAAACCAGGGAACATGTATTCCAGATTTGAACAAAGTTACAAGCAGTAATTAGAGCATTATTTTTGCAATGGGTCAGACTGAATTTTGGTGTGTGTCCAGTAGAAATTTTGAGAACGTGTATCTCCCTTATCTATAACAGTAAATAAATCCTTTGCTTGAATCATACTTTTGTGATTTTCTCGCACTTTCCCCGTAGTCTATTATTTTATGTAATTTATGCTTCTGTGGCGTTTGGAGTGTGTGTTGTAGTACTTGGTCATTTAGTTTTTGTCTACCCCAAGATTCTTCTTTCAGATCATATAGAATTCCGTGACTCCCGCTCGTTGTGATTCGAGAGCCGTCATAAAAGGTGTTCCCCTATTTTCGGTTCATCACTCTGTAGCTTACCGGCTTGCTCAAGCAATGATCAACTCGGACGTCAATAAATGAAGATCTATATACATGAGATCATCAACTTACAATTGAATTGTCAGTCACCCATGTGACGTACAGATGAATTGGTCAGATATGAAGCACTGTACAATCACATTGAAAATAATAGTGCACGAGGGCACAACTTAAAAGAGTTCTTCGCCAAAGGCTTCTCTCCATCCTGTCCCGGTAAAGTTTCCCTCCCTAGCGTCGCCCAGTTCTTCAGGAAAGTGATCTAATCCCGGTGACCCATGGTTCTGAAGAAGGACTCGGCCGCGCAGAGGTCGTCTGGCCCTTGGTCGTGGTGGTGACGATCTCCTCAGAGTCGATGTCGCTGTTGCAGTGCTCTCTGAGCAGCCATCCGCTTGCTCATTTATAGCCTGGGTGGCTGCATGCGCATCATCGTCCGCGAACGGTTCTTCCGCGAATGGAACCACGTGGTGAAGAGTTCTTCCACATATGATTCTTTCGCGAATGGTTCTTCCATGAACGGGTCTTCCACAAAGATTCTTCCTACGTCATCTGTGAACGTTTTTTTCGTGAAGGGGTCTTCTGAGTACACTGTTCACTGACGACTTCTTTCGCAAACAGTTCTTCCGTGAACGGTTCTTCCGCATGTGGACTCGTTCCTAACAAACGGTTGGTTTTGTGCGGCCAGTTGCATTTATTTTTATTACATTTCTGCTCAAGATTCCTTCTGTTTCCTGCATAACGGTATGATACAGTTGAGCCTAGGAACATATTGTCGTAATATTCCAGAGATCACTGCATCTACATCGGACACTACACAGATCTAATCTGCACCGTCTGAGACAACCAGCTATGTCGCCTGCTATGTCGACCTGCAACCAGCAGTGTCGGCTGCTACATCAACATGCTACCGGCTGTGTGGACTGCACCGGCTATGTTCCCAGCATTGCCCGAGACATTGGCAGCATCAACTGTACCACCAACTGTACCGTCTGCGAGACACCAACTGCGTTGACTGCACCGCTCAAGATATGGCTGCGTTTACTGCATCGCCTGAAACACCAGCTGCATGGACTGCACCACTTCAGACACAGCTGAGTCGATTGCGCCACCTCAGACACCTGCTACTTCGACTGTACCGCCCGAGTCACCAGCTGTGTGTCGACTACACCACCCGAGAAACATGACAAACGGGCTGCATCAAATGCACCCAAGACACCTGCTATGTAAATTGTACCACACGAGCTGCACCAGCTGTGTTGAAGGTACAGCCTGTGACACCAGCTGCATAGACTGCAGTGCCCATGACAACGGCTGCATTGACTGCAACTCTTCTTGCAATCTTCAGACTTCAACTGTTTCAGCAACCATCTCAACTGTTAAATCTGTCACATCACATGGCAGGTTCAACCCATGTGTGAAATGCAGGAAATGCAGTATAGCGGCCCCCTTGTCTGAGAGAGAGGAACTGCACAATGATCTTTGAAGCATGAAATGGAAAAATTCGAATTGGAGCAAACTAAACTCAACAAAGAAATAATTAAAATTGAATTTTGAACTTGAATTGTTAAATTCCGAAAATATATCATGGTTATTGTCCATCTGTAGGCCTCTACCTTGCCATTGAATGTAAATGAATGTATAATTTTGTTGCATTTATTTTCTAAACATCATTTATTTCCTGAGGATTTACAACGCCGTGATGCACAAATAGTAGTTCCTCAACATTCATCCCAACAATACAGGACAAAACAATCATTCACACATTCGCCAACTCGCAATACTGCATATGGATATCTAACATGTCATGCGCTTTGGGATTTTATGAAATTCTGAATAAGATGAAATATTCTTAGATTCGTATGGAGTGGAAGTCGATCGTTCCCAACAAGCAATAATTGCAATAAAATATTTTGTCTTGCAAAGTAGGGGCAGAGATACTCATGTCGGGCATGATATCCGCGATGAAGGGAGCAACGGCACCGAGCAGGTCGTCTTGAGCGCGTAGGTACGTGGGACATTTCAGAAAGAAAATGATTCGAAGTTTTGCATCTGAATCCACAGGACGGACAGCTGGCATCAGTGATAAAATTTTATTCACGACGATGTTGATTTAGAGCGCTTAGCCTCATCTGTATTTGAGCATGGCAGGTTTTGAAACGGCCATTGCCAAGTGAGTTTAATAATCTTGGTTCAGGAAATATCATGACCATAAATAATGACATTTGAAGCTGAAGTATTAGTACTTCGGATCGTTACATTAAGGTCGTTCCACAAGTTAGTGGTGGAGGGGAAAAACGATTTCTTAGACGCCAAAGTACGAGCGTGGGGTACACGGATGTCGGAATTATTTCTCAAAGAATAACTATGAGCAACTATCGATAGAAAATGCGTTTACTAAATAGTTGGGACTTATATTTAGTTTGTAAAGTTGACAAAGTTTATAATAATCTCTCCTTTTAGAATGTGTAGGCCAACCGAGTTCTTTCAGTAAACGTGTATGAGTCTTATGACCTGTGCTATCATATGCGCCAGTACAAGCAATCGAGGGAATACCTCGACTTTTATACGTCGAGGTATAGTAATAATTGTCCTTAACAGCAAATTCAAAGCGGGCGCTATTAGTGAAATGCGTCTATTCATGTCAGATTCTCAAGAGAAGTTTTCATTATACCATTCCCAAGTGACAGTGTTCTTGAACTCTCCCGATATTCGACCCATGGAAACGTAAATTTGGGTAATTTATTTTGTTTATTTTCCGAGAGATGACAAGTTGATCTGATTTAGCCGGGCTGAGATTCACAACCCAATGATTCAGAAGTTCCAAGTCGTTGTTCATCATAAATGGAATCAGAAATCGGGTCCGGTACGACTATCATTGAAATGGTATCATCGGCGTTTAGGTAAATATCAGAATCAATATCAAGTATTATATCGTTCAGATAAAAAACAGTAAGGATCCTAGTATAGAACCTTGTGGAAATCCTGCGTTTAAGGGACGCCAATCAGAATGAATTCCGTTTATTACAACCTGCTGAGAACGACCATGGAAATATTCCGAAACCCTATTTATTAACCGACCTGTTATTCCCTAAGAGGCGAGGTTTACGTCGCAAGCATCTTCTAGTGCTAAGTAAATTTCATGTGTGAGCAAAGCAACACCTACTGGTTCATTGCAGAATCCATAGGTTTAAAGCCGCAATTCCTCCACGTTAGATATTCGACATTTTTAAATACTCGTGAAGACGATTGTATGCTATTCTTTTTTGTACTGTTCCTACCACCGACAGCAACGATATCGGTCTATGATTGTTGACAATCTTGATGTCCCATTTCTGTAAACTGGAACAGCATTAGCTGTTTTCCATTGCACCGGAACGATTCCCGATCCAATATATAGGTTCCGAAGTCAGCTTATAGATTCACTAATTGACAAGTGTGTATACTTTAATAATAAGGCGCTGATTCCATCAGGACCATTAGATATGTTGACGTCTAATTCCCGAATAATTGATGAAACTTCATCACGGTTGTTTAGAACTTTTCCTAACTTGTTCATAGTCTGAAAATGGAGTGGAGGGGGCGTTTTTGGAACTCCGTGTAGAGTCGACTGTGAATAATGACTTTTATAATGCGGTTAGAAATATAGTAGTAGCACATATAGTAGCACAGTCTAAAATCACGTCATTGAAATCAGCAACATTTCCGTCCACATATGGATGGGTAAATTGAAATTGAACGATTGAAATTATTAGTCAAACTAGCGTTTAGACCCTCAGCATGATTATAATCGCTTTCCGCTGATATGTTTTCTCTTGTGTATGATCAAAGGCAACACCACAAAATAATACACAATGATCTAAATTCGCAATAGGGGGATAATCTGTATATTAGAAATTAGACCTGGGGAATGGGTTAGAATTATGTCCAAGAGGCTCGTTCCTTGAGGCGTATATCGAGTAGGCACAGAAACGACTGTACTTTGTACTAGTCATAACTAATTTCATTTATCAACATGTGATAAAAGTGTATCTATCGATATATTAACTATTGATATATTAACTATTGATATATTAACCAATATTTACATATTCACTCGTTTACGAACTCCCATTCCCTTTTACTGGGGTGGGTAACGGACAAATATCATTAAACATGTTTAGTTTTTTTAAGAAAGCATGAAAATTTGCATACGAGGGTTTTAATATATGCCGATTTCAAACCGGTTGGGATACATTTGATCAGAAAATTGTTACCTCTTCAAAATCCAAGATGGCCACTATGAATAAATTAAATCAAGTTTCTGTCATAATCTCAGTTCTAATCACGCCATAATAATGATATATGTTTTCGATGGTGCCGGATCCGATTCTGAAGCTATTTCACCATTTGGCGGCTATCTTGGAATTGTAAATCAAAAATAGTCATAAGCGGTCTCACACTTTTTTTTCACAATTTGGTCGATCAAGGAAACACGATGTTCACTGTTTCCTAATGGGGGCGTGGCTAACATTGAGAGTTGGTTGACCTTAGCAACTAGGACATCCGAGATCGACTGGACTCCGAAGTGACTGGATTTCAGTTCAGGATCAGCCACAGCCACAACCTGTACTGCCCACATATTTGGATCTGGTGGAGTTCTCACCAAGACCTACAAGCGTCAACGTTCAGTTAGTCCGGCTAAATCAACAGATCTGTTCCTAAGGCCTAAGTCAGGTCAGGTGTGAAACCTTCACCGTAGCAGTCTTGGGTCAAGGTAGCAGCTTCATTAAGAAACCGAGCTCATCGTTACATGTCAGCCATGGAATAAAAGCAAAAACGTACTGTGACAACACATTGTTTACAATGGTTGAAATTAGTATTTCTAGAGATGGAAATCTGAGTATAAGAAAAATTCAAGATCCATGATGATGAGCAGGCCACTGGGGTTGTGCTTTGGATATTCCCGGCTTCTGCAGTCGGCTGTTTGTGGTTCCAAAGCTGACTGTCCTTTGGCGGTTGATCAGCGACTTCAGCCTATTTTCCCAATTAGTGATCAATGAACGATTTCCTACGGATTGTCCCCAATCATTTATGGTGTCCCTGTGGGGCGATTTGAGGATGTCAATCGACTTGAAGGATGCATACTCCCAAACTCTTACTTTCGTTTCGTCCAAGACTCCATATACCTATTCACATGTGTCTTCCATCTGCTTTCTACCTGGGCTCACAGTTGCACTATTCGTCCAACGAGGTATTTGGGTGACTAGCTGATTACAATTCCCTACCAGCAGACTATGGAATCCCACTTACAGTGACTTGGAAGTCCATCTGGATCAGACAATATGCGTGATTTCCAACCTGCTGAGGTCTGATTTTGCGTAATGAGCTATCATGAACTCAATGAAGGCCTGTTTGGATGAAGTTCTAAAATCTATGTGGATTATATGCTGTGTGATTCTTGCATGTAAAATTTGGATTAAAGCAGTTTCACATTATTTTGGTGGCCATAGTTGATTTTTGTTCTCAGATGGCTGCCAAATCGTAAAATAACATCTGAATCAGATTCGTCACCAACGAAAACATATATACAGAATAAAAAATCCTCTTCATAGCGTGAGTAGAAGCACAGTTATGGTATATACCTGATTTACGTCGACCATGGCGTCCATCTATGATTTTGAAGAGATTACAAGTATCATAATCGATATGAAATCAGCATGCCCTAAAACCCCTATGCGTAAATTTTCATGATTTCTTCCAAAAAGAAAACATCTTTTTCGCTATCCGCCCCACTAAAATATCCATCGTATATACTTAACTCCAGAAAATCTACTTCCAGTAGATTGGTCCTCAAAAGATGCAGAACAAACTAGCAGAAAACGTCTTGGACAGCAACAAGCTATTTTTGATGCAGTTTTATCAAGACACTTTGAACAATGACGATAGACATCATCAGGATGAATCTGTGGAGTTATTGAGGCACACAATCCGGGATGACTCACGCCTACAGGAACTTAATGTAGTGTTGACGTGGTTTCTTTAATGGCAAGCACAGATAAAATGTCTGACAGGGGTCAGCAATGCCGTGAAATCGTCCATGCTGCCAACATGGGAATATATGTAGGATGTCATCTGTTTGCTCATTGCATTTTCGGGAGTGTGTCGACCTAACTTGTCACAGTTTGCAGACAGTGGTGTCGTGCCAGCATGGACATTGTAGAGAACCAATTTTGTCAGACCTGTGGTCTGCACAATGGAATTGCGACAAATCCAACATATTCAGCGTAATGCTCCACTGTCAATTCCATTATCCTTGGACAGTCTCTGACCTCTCGTGGCAGTAAGAGCAATACTGGCATTTCAGCTTCTATGTCAGAGTGATTGGCAAATCATGACTGAACCTACATCCATTTGTAGCATTTCCTATTTATGAAGCCATAACTCCATGTCACGAAGGACTTGTATATATGACTGTCAATAAAGTGTCACACTTTCAGCCCATACAAGGCAACGAGTATACGTGTCAAAACATGACGTGTTTTTATGTGCTTCAGGGTCGTGAATGTTGCGTGATGACAGAACGAGATGATGGGTTTCAATGACTTTATTTGGTCCAAGACAAAGACCCTGTAATAATATAATAATGAATAACATGAGTAAAGGGTGATAACAAATGAAAACTAAATGGCATGTTTATACAACCCATTATGTAGCATATATGGAAACATATGAAATGAAACGAAGCAATGATCCAAATAGTTGAATGAAACTAAGAATGAAATCGACACACTATAAAATTGTTACTATCAATCTACCGACTGTATCACAGACATTCATTCCATTCATACGTGGGAGTGTTCAAGTGTTATTTACAAATACAATTAGCACCTTACCTCAGTTGTGTAAATGGAGGTCTGAACAGGTATGAAGAGGTATGGAAGATAGATGGATGACTGATGGCAGGCTGATTTAAATATCTGAAAGGAACAATTCAAGTTTGATAACTGCCTGACGGCGCAAAATAAACAAAGTCCCAAACTAGAAAATCCAAGAGATTCGAAGATCCAACATTACGAAATAATTGGCGAATCTGTAATACAAATAGAAATACAAGATCAGTACTCACTGTTTAATGTGTGTCTGGATATCCTAAGTTAAGTTAATTATTCCGTTATTGGTGTTATGATGTTGACTGTTCAAAAGTTTCGGTAGATTTGTTTAAACTTTGTTGGCTGGTCGCCAAGGCAGGTGTAAACAAACGAAAATTGCGGGAATTAGGTCTTTATTTACATGGTAGAATTTGCTATCGATAATAAGCTCCGTTAGGCGGAACTGTCATAATTTAACCCTGCCACATACTTCCCCCCAATGAAAAATGACGTCCCGACATTTACACATAAAACTATGAACACTATACAGAAGACGCTAAGTCGGAGGGAAAAAATCTGGTGGCGGACGATTCCGCTGTGGGCGTTCCTGTGGCACGTCCTCGTCCGAACTTAGTTCTTTGACAACTATGTCGAAACCTAAGTCTACCGGAAGAACTTGGTTGGGATCAAAGTCCTCAACGATGACTACTTCTGGAGACTGATCTCCTGTTGGGCCGACAAAATATTCTAACACCAGATCTTCTGTGTCTTCTTTTATTCTACTCTTCTTCCTCTTCCTCCCCCTCTGAAAATCGCATCACGCTTCACGTGTGATGACCGGACATGGCGCAACAGGCTACGATGCTTTGATGTCATCCACACGTTTCACGTCGTAGACAGGAATGTCGACATTGGGCTGATTTACAACGATGTAGATGTTGTTCTCCCACTTGTCCGCGAGCTTGCTTCGACCTTGAAGCGCCACCTTTTTCACCAGAACGAGATCATCGATCTGTGAGACAGAAGCGTTCCCTCCCTTCTTCTCCATCTTGTCTGCAGTTTCAGCCATATTCTTGTGAGCGAGTTCATGGCGGAATTCCAGTCGTTCTCGGATTCCAGAGATGTAAGATGAGAGATCCTCCTGCTTGTTATTGGACCAGATCTGGAATTCCTCATCCACAGGGAGACGTGGAGAGTAGCCGAACATCAGCTCATTATGGCGTGAAACCAGTAGCGTCGTGAGGCGTACAGTTGTAGGCCATCACCAAGGTGTTGAGGTAGTCCTTCCAGCGACCCTTCTTCTCTTCCCCCAAGGTCCCGAGTAACTTCAAGAGAGTCTGATTCATCCGATCACAGGCACCATTCCCACGAGGATGATACGGAGTGGTCCTGGATTTCGAGACGCCTGTGAGGGAACACAGTTCCTTGATGATCGAGGACTCGAAGTTACGGCCTTGGTCTGAATGGATCCTGCTGGGATAACCATACCAATTGATGAAACTTTCAAGCACAGCTTTCGCTGTTGTCTTGGCAGTCTCATTCTTTGTAGGCACCACCCGAACAAACTTAGTGAAGTGGTCCACAATCACCAAAAGGTGCTCGTATCCACCAGAAGGCTCCACCAGACGGTAATCAATACACACCAACTCGAGAGGCTGAGAACTGAGGATCGGAATGATGGACGTCCGTTGTGGAGTTCCTTTCCTGCAAATACAACGATGGCACTTGGAAACGTACCGCTCTACAGCTGTGTACATTCCAGGCCAGAAGAAACGAGACCTCAAGAGTTGTTTTGTCTTGTCACGTCCTGGATGATCTATGTCATTATGGAGTCTAGTAAGGATACGTGGACGAAGATCCTTTGGGACGACTAACTGATGGATTGTGTCGACACCCGTCTTGACTTCCCGGAATAGGATTCCTTGATGAAGCTTGAGCTTGTCCCAGTCCTTGATGAGCCGAGTCCGTTCTGATGACTTCTCTACGAGTTCCTCCTTGGTCGGCTTGTGTTTGGCGATCAGACAACTGACAACCCACTTGATGTCAGCGTCCCGAGACTGTTCCTCAAACATGTCGACAGGTGTAACAACTTCCGAGGAAGAACGAAGTGGATCCACGCTTGAAACCGAGGAGACCAAACTGTAGACAAATGGGTCCACTGAAACACTGTTACACACAGCTTGAGTGACTTTGCTGGACAAACACCGAAGACGGGACAGAGCATCAGCATCTGTGTTGGTCTTCCCAGTCTTGTACTCCAGCGAAAAGTCATAGGTTGCCAACTTATGACCGGTGGCATCGAGACGAGCTGATGTTAAGACGTAGGTCAATGGATTGTTGTCAGTCAGGACCTTGAACTTCTGCCCGTAGAGGTAATCTGAAAACTTGTCGGTCACGGCCCACTTGAGTGCGAAAAACTCCAGCTTGTGTGCGGGGTAGTTCTCCTCCGAAGGCTTGAGTCCTCTGCTGGCATAGGAGATAACCCGAGGCTGACCATCCTGTATCTGATACAGGACAGCACCCAATCCCTGACCGCTAGCATCGATATGCAACTCAAATGGACTGTTGTTCTGGTCCCCAGACATACTCAGCAGGCTTGACCGTCTTCTTCTTTTTGGATTTGTTGAGATGACCCTTGAGAAGCTTATGGAGAGGGGCTGCTATGGAACTGAACTTGGGAACGAAGCGACGGTAGAATCCCACGAAGCCCAAAAAGCGTTGAAGTTCCTTGATGTTGGTAGGTGGCTCCCAATCCTGGATGATACTGACTTTAACAGGGTCTGTGTGAATACCATCCTTGGAGACAATGTGTCCCAAGTAAGTGACTTCTGATTTGAGAAAGTGGCACTTAGATGGCTTCAACTTCAGACCAAAGTCCTTAAGCTTCTGGAAGACAGCTTCGAGTCGTTGGAGATGTTCCTCGATGGTCGAACTGAAGATGATAATGTCGTCTAGATAGACAAGACATTCCCGAGGTTGCATGTCTCCAAGACATCGTTCCATGAGGCATTGGAATGTTGCTGGACTGTTGGTCAATCCAAAGGGCATAGAGTTAAACTCATATAAGCCCACTGGTCCCAGCGTGAAGGCCGTCTTCTGCTTGTCCTCTTCGGCCATCTCTACCTGCCAATAACCACTCTTGAGGTCCAAGCATGAGAAGTACTTGGAACCATGGAGGTAGTCCATGGTTTCCTCAATCTGTGGCAAGGCATAGGCATCCTTGATAGTCCTCTTGTTGAGTTCCCGATAATCCACACAGAAGCGGAGAGTGTTGTCTTTCTTCCTCACCAGCACTACAAGGAAAGCCCATGGACTCTGAGAAGGCCTGATGTGGTTGCCCTCCAACATCTCTCTGAGATGTTCCTTGAGTTCCAAATAGACACTGGGAGGGATACGCCGATGTGGGATCTTGATTGGTGCGTTGTCCGTGAGGTTGATCTTGTGTCGAACAACATCCGTGTGACAGTGATCCAGGTCATGTGTAGAAAACACATCCGTCCACTTGATTAGGAGATCTTTCAGCATCTGTGCATGACGACGATCCTCAGGCCACTCAAACTTCTGAAAGAAGGATGGATCCGAAGACTTGAGGAAGCTGTCGTCATTCTCCACGGTCACTTGGTGCAGGTCGCACTGGACGGAACGTGCCGGAATGGTCACAGGACGTGTTGACAGGTTATGGAGCTCAACACAAATGCGATAGGTGGACACCCAGGCATTGTGGAATTCCAGCATAGATGGTGTGATGAGTAACCCGCCAGGGAGCGAATGATCTGGATCTGCTTCCACCATGGCATGGGTCACAGAGGCACGAGGTACATGGGTGGAGCGCATCAATCCCTTGACAACGACCCTAGAGCGAGGAGGGATGACTTCCGACTTGGTTGTCTTGATGACGCCGATGACTCCATCTGGTGAGTTGTTCTTCCTCATTGATGATAGCACCATCATCCAAGCCGGCGACAGATCAGAGCTGGAAGCCTGATCCTGAATGTCACCGAGGTAGGGCTCGATGAAGTTAGTGCCAATCACCATTAGGACATGGTCACTATAAGGATCACCAGGTAGCACCAGCGCTACAACTGGGAGGGTGACATACGGGGTCGAAGGGTTGATGCATACGTCGAGCTCCACAACACCATCATATGGAAGAATGGCTCCTCCAGCTGCGGTGATGGTCAGGAAATTCGTGAGAGGCGACACACTGAGATCCGGAAGCTGACTCCGAACGAAGTCCCTCGAGAGTGTGGTAATTTGGATTCCGGTGTCCAAGAGTGCATCACAGGATACACCATTGACACGAACTGGAGTGATGTTGGCACTTCCAACAAGAGGCACAGGACTGCCACGCCGGTCAGACACCTGTCCTGGGGTGCTGACCGCTACTCCTTCCGACCGTCACGTTCGCGCTTCTGATGAAGTGTGGGACAGTCACGGACGATGTGTCCAGACTTGTGACAGTAGAAACACTCCCGTGTTTCTATGTGAGACTGGTTCTTCCATGCTGGTGTACTGTGTGGAGTACATACTCGATCTTCCACGTTGCGAAGACGACTAGACAACTCCTTCATCTGAGAGATGAGCTGATCAAACTTGTCTGACGATTCCGTTTGTTGCACCTTCACCTGAGCCTGACCAGAAGGCTTCGATTTCGCCACTGGCTCATTCGAAACACTCCTGTGTTCATGCTCCACAGACTCAGGAAGCTCTGTCCAGCGTCAAACCTATGGCGAAAGGCGTTCTTCAGGTCCTTGTTGGTCATCCCACTCCAGAACTCCGAGCGCATTCTAGCGTCAATTTCGTCTAGGAGCAGTCCTTTCTGGTTTGCTTGGTTGACGATGGACTCCAGCCGGCATCCCCAGGCTATGGCGTCCTCGTCAGCCCGCTTTTTCGCCGAGTAAAATTCCTCGAGCATGTCCTGGGAGGATAAAGCGTTCCCAAACATGACATCAAACTTCTCCAACATCGAGTGACAGACGCACCTGGTCCCAGGCTGAGCAACACTTCTGCCGCTGTGCCCTTCAGGGACCTGCGAATACCATGCAAGATGTGAGGTGCTGGGTGACCTTCGGCGACGAGAGACATGACCTCGTTTCTCCACTGTGTATACAAGGCTTGATCCGGCTTGACATCCCCCGAAAAGAACACAACACGAGAAAACTGCCCAGATGGAAGGTAAGTTCCAGCTATGTTAAGAGGCTGAACAACCGGCAAGTTCCCAAGTGTGGTATAGAGACTGTAGGTGGCGACTGAGTCACATTAACAGGAGCTGTGGATGAAAAAGACAAAGACGCATTCGGGGCTGAAGGTACAGTCAGAGTCGGTTCCGAAATGACATGCTGTATATCAGCGCCCTCAGCTCCCTGCGTTACAGTCGGCTGACTGCGCGAAGTCTCCCTCGAAGATGTGACTCCAAGTCTGTCTCTGGCTAGGCCGGTGATGGCATCCATCATCATGGCGATCTGTGTATCGATTTGATTAGGCCTTTATGTTTTGATTGATTTTTTTACAAACCCGCCGACTCCACATAAAATTGGCCGATAAGAAATAAATTCAGCAGTTCCTCTTTATAATTTTATTTTACCCACCGACTGGATAAAATGCAGTGATAAAAATATGCAGCATCAAACTGATAATTCTTTGCCTTCATGGTTATGCGAAGGAATAGTCTCTTGTCAGCAATTCAAAACGATTATATGTATGTCTGTCTGCCTGTGCATTCGACTATGGTTTTGCTACAATGACTTGCTCATATTTCTTTCCAGGTATCACGGATATGTCCCACTTGAATATAACTGATGATCCATATATTTAGATTATTGAAGGGTGCAATATTCGAGTATCATTTCTTTGTCTACTTTTATAGGTAGATCTTCAGAATTTGAGCCGGTATGTATTTTGTAACTTTTACATTTAAATTTTCAAAGACTTTTGGCAGCCATTTTGAACTAAAAATTTGGTCTTCCAACTGTCAGTCATCATGGCCACATTGTCTCATTGTCATGTGGTATACTAGTAGTCACAAGGTGCAGCACTGCAGCAGTTTTCTGAATCGTCTAGACCTGTGGCAAGTACATCAAATATTAAAATGAATCAGGAAAAGAAATGTGATCAGATTTTTGTTGTTTTTGATAAAAATAACAAACTGCATATCGTTTTCCCGATATTAATTTCGACAAAAAGACGAGTTGAATTTCGATATTTTACTCACTATCACCCAAATACATTCATTGAAGTCAAGCTGAAAATTTGGTGAACCATGTCTTAGTTTGGTTGTGACAGAACTGAATTGTGAAGAAAAAAACCCTTTTTCCATCTCTATACTCATGCTAAACCTGAGTTTTGACTCTATGTGTTTATGCCCAGCGGTATTTCTGGGCCACCTAAACGCATATGTGAGTCTAAAGCGCACAAGCACGCTGGTAAATGAAAGTGTAAGAAATGACCAATTTTTGACCAATTTTTCACTGCATTTTTTTCATTAGCCCGACTACACATTTTCAGTAACTTTTATTTTTATTCCTTCCTACCGACCGACTTAAAATATTAAAAGCCAAAAAGTTCGTAAAACAATTAATTAAAAAACGATGGCCTTAGTCGTGACGTTTCATCCTCGTCTTGACCTGGTGAAAGAAGTGCCAACTTGAGCTGACTGAGTGATGGCTCAGCAACCATTGATGGCTGTAGTACGAAATGGCTTCCCATCAAACTTCAAGACCTCAGGCATGACCTTGGTAGACTTGAAGATGACAAGACAACCATCTCCAGAGCGATCTGGAATGACAACGTTATCGACATCACCAGCCCTAGAAAAGTACTGCGCAATATCTGCAGCAGACAAAGGTGGTTCGATGTTCGAGACCCAAACAGAACAATCTTCCTCATCACCCATGGTGACCAAAAAAAAAAGAGGAAGCACAAAGTTGAAAGAGAAATTCAAAATGGCAAAGCCAAATACCAAAGGTTCACAAAAAGGCTGAACCTAAAAATCAATATCGCATTCGAAGAGTTTTGTGATCACAATCACGCACGCGCAAAAAAAAATATAAGTACTGTGACACAATATGATACCAAGTATTATGTAAGAATGTATGTTCCACAAATATATCAAGTAACTCACCTGACTATGTGAAAATGTCTAAGTGCGAACACAAATGTTTGACCTTGAGGTCACCTCAAAATACACAAAATGTACAAACAATTCAAGAATAAACTTGAAGTTACAACTCAATGTGACAAAAATATCAACCAGTGAAGTTTGGTTGAAGTCACATCTCCAAACACACCTGAAATACAATAATCAGAGTTAATCTGAAAATACGACAAGTATGTGAACAAAATATATAATACCCGTAGAGAATATGATAATTCTCTGAACCCAATGAACAAGAATATGAATATGGATGGATGAAAATGGCTATGTGGTTAATTGATGTTAGAAATTAGACCTTGGTTGTAAAACACACAAGTGTTGTGGTCACTCAGTACACAATCACACAATCATAATGTATCAATGTATGTACCTATAGACTACACCACAACTAAGCAAGTACCATATGAATACCAAGTACTCAAGAGCAAAGACAACTGTCAAGGTCAAACCACAGATGAATATATTCAAACCAATTTCAGAGTATGACACCCTAAGTCAACATGAGACTCAAAATTACATTTTTTTACCAGGGGTCGGGAGTTTGATCCTCCCTGGAGGCTCCATTGTTTCGGGGTCGTTGAGTGATGACAGAACGAGATGATGGGTTTCAATGACTTTATTTGGTCCAAGACAAAGACCCTGTAATAATATAATAATGAATAACATGAGTAAAGGGTGATAACAAATGAAAACTAAATGGCATGTTTATACAACCCATATATGTAGCATATATGGAAACATATGAAATGAAATGAAGGAATGATCCAAATAGTTGAATGAAACTAAGAATGAAATTGACACACTATAAAACTGTTACTATCAATCTCCTGACTGTATCACAGACATTCATTCCGTTCATACGTGCGAGTGTTCAAGTGTTATTTACAAATACAATCAGCACCTTACCCCAGTTGTGAAAATGGAGGTCTGAACAGGTATGAAGAGGTATGGATGATAGATGGATGACTGATGGCAGGCTGATTTGAATATCTGAAAGGAACAATTCAAGTTTGATAACTGCCTGACGGCGCAAAATAAACAAAGTCCCAAACTAGAAAATCCAAGAGATTCGAAGATCCAACATTACGAAATAATTGGCGAATCTGTAATACAAATAGAAATAAAAGATTAGTACTCATTGTTTAATGTGTGTCTGGATATCCTAAGTTAAGTTAATTATTCCGTTATTGGTGTTATGATGTTGACTGTTCAAAAGTTTCGGTAGATGTGTTTAAACTTTGTTGGCTGTTTGCCAAGGCAGACGTAAACAAACGAAAATCGCGGGAATTAAGTCTTTATTTACATGGTAGAATTTGTTATCGATAATAAACTCCGTTAGGCGGAACTGTCATAATGTAACCGTGCCACATATGTGTATTATCAGACCATCTTCCATTGACAGATATACTCCCTTGGAGATCTAATAGACTATCTGCAATACATGTCTCTCCATCAAGGCGACGTGAAAGGCGACAATCGCACTGGTTGTGGGCCGGGGGAAGGGAGGGGGGATCGGCGGATGGCGTTGCACACGTTTCGTGAGATTGCAGCTATCCTCATCATTCATGCCCCTGCTGATACCTCGGATGATATGTACTAGATCCTCCAGAAGTATCGTTTCGTTTGCATTACAAGGTATGAAAACCCTGTTGGCGAATTTGGGAATGCGGCGAATTTAGGACCGACGGCTCATATGGACCTCACTAAGAGTTCAGCAATGTGCTACATACTCAAAGCATCTCCCCTCAAAAAAGTATCGACCAGTGTCTCCATATGATGTGTACGGTATTGGTTTCAGTTGATACATATCTCCGCACAGTATGATTTGTATGCCCCCAAAAGCCACACTATTCTGCCGTATTCCTCTTAGAACCTTTCGATGAATAAATATGGAGGTCAAATTCGCCTTCACTTCCTCGTGAAACCTTTTTCATTATTTGGATTCCAAGTTGACAATGATTTGCAATTCATTTATTCACCATGGGCCTCATTTAGCATTGTCACGCTTCATTGAATACCATCTATTTTCTCCTTATTTCTTCTCTGAATTACTACTTAAAAATTGAATCTACGAACACAGCAAATAACATTGAATTACAGACAATTAAACATGCGAATACATAGTATTTTCTGAACTAAAATAAACGATATGTCATTAGCCTAGTAACCGTAAACATTACGTCATCAAGCACGCTAATTCCATAGTTTGAATAAATTTCTCACAAAGACTTAAAAGAGTACACATCGTTATAAATGAGTTATTCAACAACTTCGTATGTTTCAGCAAGCATAATTTTAGGAGCCATAACTGTTATGTACGTTTCATAATTTCCAAGTGTACATAGGTGTCGTAAAATATCAACATTCACTTGCCCATCTTGTGTTTTGGGGTTTATTCTTTATCTGGTGAATATGATACGAAATCAATTAACTCATTCATTGAATTAACTCAATTCACTCAAATTCAAGTATATTAGGTTGTACATTTTGTACATTTGGACAAGATTTGTGGTTCTAAACCAGGGTATGTTCATTAGATTAATTTCTCGTCACATTTTGTATTTTTTTAGGTTGAATATTATCCACATACAGAAATGTACCTGAGCATATCAGGGTAGTAAATACACCGGCCAGATTATCCCAAATGTCATTTAATTCTGTTGAATTTGTTCATTACGGATATTCCCAAGTATTTTACCAGTCATGTTTTTCCCTCTCCAAAATGACGTATCCAGAACATTCTCGTCACTTAGATGAATTCCAATGCCCCAGGTTTTAGGTTACTGGACCTTTGGTCCGAAAACCTATTGCCGTGGCGTCGCGTCCGACGTCCGTTGTCGTCCGTACTCGTCGTCCGTCTACATTTTTATCTTTCAAGTTTAAAATCGATTCTCTCTGAAATTTTGCACAAGAATGCCTAAAAATATTCCGAGAGGGAGGTATTTTTTAGTTTCTCAGTTTTCACAATATTTTCAAAATGGCGGCCATTTTTGACGAGAAACGACCAATTTTGGACTTTGACAATAGTTTTCGCAAAATCTGTTTAGTACCTTTTTTCTTATTGATGCATAACACTCCTCATATGCACCCCTGTGACATGTATAAGTTTCGTTGCCCTTGAATCGTCCGAAGTGAGCCATTTTGGGCCCAAACTCGGCCCAAATTTGACTCTCCCATGTTGAATTCTCCTATGCTTTATGATGGGATAAACGTGGAATCAATACCCAGTATTAAGTATTCCGAGCAAACGAAATAGGGTCCGTTATACAATCTCATAGTCCGGGGACAAAACGTCATATCAGGCATACTAAGTGAGAGAAAACAAAAATAACAAGGAAACTCATGAAGATGAAATCAGGTGTTCTGGAAAGAGTGAGCATTTCCTGGCCCACTAGTGGCACCCGTCATGCATTCCCCAAAATTAGCATGAAAATAGATCTAGTTGCCTGGCAGACATGGATTTGGTGTATATATCAACCAGGTCATGATGACGTCCATATAATTTCTTAAACGCAGCTATAAGTCTTGGTAAAACATATCCTTGTCGCAGCACTTTAGAGACTAGCTGGGCACTTCGATAAACAAAGTCCTCATATTTGCAACTAGCTCTGGAATACTGTATAAGTTGAGAAACAAACACACCATATGCTGGTGACATAGGAATGTTGCTGCTTAGAAAAGGGAAATTGACTATGGAAAAACTGAAATCATCACGTTTGTCATATATTCTAGTTGACAGATTAGAATCATTATCAATCTCCAACCTCAGGTCTAGATCGTTGGAAAAATTAGCGGAGTCTGTAGTATGCTTAATTTCAATTTTTATAGGATATATGACATCCAAATAATCACCAAACTTGGGATTATTTAGCGACAATACATCGTCTATGTACCGGAAAGTGATTTAAAATTACGGTGTTAGTTTCTTAGAACATCCTCATTGTAAATGTTGGATAAAATCTGATTCATATCAGTATAAAAACAGGTCTGCCAATAATGGTGCAAAATGTGTACCCATGGGAATACCAATAGTTTGTTGAAATAGTCGACCACCAAATTCCACAAAAATATTATCAATGAGAAAATCAACTATATTTACCACATCTATTTCAGTATATTTGTATGGGACATCAGATTCGCCTTTAACAAAATAAGCGGTATTATGTTTAACTACAATATAGTGGTACCGTTTTTATAGCAAAATGAATTATTGATGAGTTTTTTGAGCTGAGACTTTAGTTCAGAATGGGGTATAGTTGCATACAAAGTGGGAAATCAAATGTTTTGATAGACGTTACTTTTGAAAGTGTGTGAGCATGTAAATATTCCAATAAAGATTTGGAATTTTTAATATCCACATTTGGTTTATACCAGTTCTAGAATAGATGGTTTCAGAGTACTTTTGGAGACCCTGTTTAATTAATTGCTGAACCTGAGATACATATTTGTTTGTTCGGATGTTTGTGTGATGTTGGGATCCAGTATAAGTTCGGTAGAATAGAATCTTTACATGAGGTAGTAATACCAAACGAATGCAATACAGACACATGTTTTGATAAGATATCCTGTTTGGGCACATTATTGCTAATATCTCACTTAATATTGAGATTAGAGACTAGGAATCAGTTGTGCACATATAGGAAATGATATAGTCTGAATATTTTGATGACCTTGAATTTGACCTTTGACCTCATTTTCAAGGCCAAAATACAAAATGGCTAATATCTCACTTAATATCGACTTTACAGCTTATATGCTGAATATTCTCGTGACCTTGAATTTGACCTTTGACCTCATCTCCAAGGTTAGAGCACAAAATTGCAAATATCTTGCTTATTATTGACTTTGCAGCTCAGGAATCAATTGTGAACCTATAGGAACTGATATATGCTGCACATTGTTGTGACATTTAATTTGACCTTTGGCTTTATTTTCAAGGTCAGAGCACAAACTGACTAATATCTTGTTTATTGTCGACTCTACAGTTTGGAAATAGGTTGTGTACATGTAGAAAATTACATATGCTGAGTATTCTCATGACCTTGAACCTTGGACCTTATTTTGAAGATCGGATCACAAAATGGCTGATATCTTGTTTGTTATCAACTTAACAGCTTTGGAATGAATTGTGAACATACATGAAATGGTGAATATTTTTATGACCTTCATTTTAACCTTTGACCTCATTTTTCCTTCATGATCAACCTGTTCGGAAATGTTTCTAGGTCAGGTCAAGTGGT
Source organism: Terebella lapidaria (assembly GCA_949152475.1). Classification (NCBI taxonomy): domain Eukaryota; kingdom Metazoa; phylum Annelida; class Polychaeta; order Terebellida; family Terebellidae; genus Terebella; species Terebella lapidaria. The sequence continues at coordinate 13,102,685 of OX424570.1, read as the reverse complement.
ACAAAACATCTGTACGTGCCATGTTCAAACGTGAGTGATACGGTGAACTCGAAGTAAACAAAGTATTTAGTATTATACAAACGAAATTAAATAGTGTGTTGGTGACAGTGACTCGACAATGGTAGCGTGACAGCATGGATTGGTTATGTTCAACCACTTGACCCTGACCCAATTCCACTGACCTAACCTGAAAACATTTCCGAACTCGCGTACGGGAGCTGTATGGAGTAAACTCGTAAAACACTTCAAGATAGACCTTAAATATTGGCAGTATCAAATGGGAAATCATATTGCAGTGTCAATGGTTATCTTAAATTTGACCTTCAATGACCATGAAAGGTCATTATGACAATTTTATTTTAAAATTTATGGTTTAAAACTGAACTTTTCTCCGGTAACCTGTCTTAGCCCCTGGGCTAAGTTTTATCTTTGGAGGCTTCCCCAAGTGACTTGTTTCCAGTTGACACAAGGAAGTCGCGATTTGCCCAGATTTGGGCGATTTTTGCTCGGACACCGTCCTCCATCACTTTCGGGCCTGTGGATGACCATCTGTATGGAGTCGAGACAAAACCAGCAGGGCCCCCTCCCCTTGCCACTCCCGGAGGCATCCGAGGACAAAAGTCCCACACCATCACGGGGCCCAGGTCGAGCCTAAGTCGCATGCCGTGGGAACCGAGAGGAGCGAGCCATCCTTCACTTCGGAAAGGTTTCTTCCTGCTTTACTTCCTGCTGACGCACATCCTACCAACGGTGAAACCAGCGATGGACCCTATGCAATTTGCGTATCTCGCGAAGCGAGATGTAGAGGATGCTACCCTCACACTGGTTCATTCAGTGTATCAACATCTGGGAACTATGTGCGTGTATTGGTGATCGACTTCTACAGTGCATTCAACACCATACAACAAAACCTCATGCTTAACAAACTGTTGTCCCTGGGCGTCAACAACCACATCGTGTTCTGGGTCCACCAGTTCCTGACTGGGCGTCCTCAGCGAGTCTGCCTGGGGGAGGTGTCCTCAGACACTGAGCTGACGAACACAGGCGCACCACAGGGCTGCGTCCTGTCACCGGTATTATTCACACTGTACACAACCGCACGTCGCTCGAATCTCACCAACTGCCAGGTGATCAAATACGCCGACGATACAGCTATTGTCGGCCGTCTCAGCAAACGAGCATCTGACCTTGATGACTACGTTAAGTGTGTGGCAGAGTTCACGACCTGGTGTTTCGAAAATTATCTAGAACTCAATGTTGCCAAAACTAAGGAACTAATTTTTTATTTTTTATCTTCTGAACATGTACCTCTCTCTATCAGTGGTCAGACTGTTGAAGTAACTCACCAATATAAGTATCTGGGTACCATCATTGACGATAGACTGTGTTGGTCACAAAACTGCAAATGCGTTCTCGCTAAAGCCCAACAGAGGCTCTATTTCCTTCGGAAGCTTAATGACTTCCATGTGGATAAGAAAATCATGAGCATGTTCTACAAGAGTGTGGTCGAAAGTGTTCTGTGTTTCTGTTCAGTTGTGTATTTCGGTAATAGCAGAAACTATGACATTAACAAAATGGGACGTGTTGTACATCGAGTGTCAAAACTAATTAAAACACATTGCCTGTCACTAGCAGAGTTGTACATCAAGTATTGTGTAGCGGAAATGAACAGTATTTTATCCGACAGTGATCACCCTCTGAACAAGTTTTATAAAAACTTAGGTCCGATATTCGTGTCTCTGTCATGTCGAACAAACAGGTTTTTAAAATCATTCGTTCCAGAGTCGATTCGTCGGCACAATGTGTCCTGTTCTCGCTAATGTATAGTTTGTAAATATATGTTTATGTAGCCTCCATCTAGTCGTACGTCAAGTTTCCATGTTACGTGTATCATTGGATCCAATAGAGTATCTATCTATCTATCTATATATATTGCCCAAACTGCCCACCTTTGTGGGGAAATCATCTGAATGGGAGTCCTTCATCCTACATTTCCGAAATGTTGCTCGGATCAGCGAGTGGACAGCATGAGACCAACTCGACCGCTTGATAACATGTCTCCATGAGCCGGCTATCAAACGCGAGTAGACGAGGCCTGAAGCTGACCGCCCGACTTACCAAGGTCTAGAACAGCTGCTATCACAATGGTATGGCAAAGTAAACCACCTGTTACTGTCCGTAGGCAATTGCAGACCACCCGGCCGGAGAAGATGAGAGCCTGGAGGACTTTGGGGACCAGGTCCTGGCCCTCACCATTGAAGGGTACCCTACTGCAGCAGAAGACCTGGTACAGTCGATGGCCGTGGATTTCTTTCTGGGTTGGTGCAGAGACTGGCACATCGCATTCCTGACCATGGAGAGAGGTCCAAAGATACTGTTCGAGGCAGTGAGGATGTGCAGAGCCACGCTGAACAACCAAAAAGCCATGGCACTCCAAAAATCTCACAGCAGTGCCTGCCAAGTGACATTCGACACCCAAATGTGTGCCGTGGGGCCCAGCACTCCTCCGACACCTGTAACCAAGACCAGGGTCGACAAGCAGTATGTGGATGATGCCATCAACCGGATGAGAGAAGAGTTGGAGAAACAACTGGTATCTGGATTGGAATGAGTGGCGCAAGTCATCGCCCAAGCCCTAAAAAATGAGGGCCCACGGAGGCGAGACTAGACGCCCCAAGACCTCGTGATGGAATTGGGGGAACATCATCACCAAGGGGGCCACGTTCACCATCTGGACAGAGTCCAAAACTTTGTTTCAAGTGCAACCAGCCAGGGCATTCGTCCCGTGCATGCCAGCAGCAGTTGGCGACTAACCATCCAGAGCAAGTAGCCCCGAAGACTCCTGCTGCAACGACGATCCGTTAAACGAGAAGGAGCTGCACTGAGGGGTCAGATACCAGCTCAACAATTCAAAGACCCCAACAATCAAATGGATGGATTTCACTCGGGCCCACCCAGGGCTAGAGGGGTTGCTGGAGGTGGGGCATCCTGTTACGTTGTAACCGCCATCAGTCCTTGTGACTAGCCTGGCCCTGACCAAACACCAAACACCAAAGTCGCCGGAGCCGATCCAACCAAAGTTCGACACGATGAAAGTACCGGCGACTGTTCACAATACCACGGTCTCCGCGGTGGTGGACACTACAGCCGAAATCACCATCATGAACGCTACAGTTGCACAAGGACTGGAGTTGTGAAGTCGGCGTTTCATGACACAGGAGCCGTCGGGAAATTGCTCCGGAAAGTGAAGATGCAACTTGGGAGTCAACACTACTACTGGGACCTGGTAATAGCTCCTATCCGGGATGACATGCTGTTGGGGTGTCACTTTCTGACAGCCCATAACGCCACTATCTGCTTCAGGGGAGCAATGCCCTGATCATCGATGAGGAACCAATACTGGCGGAAAGCGAGAATTATGTCATGGGACAGACGTTTCGGATTATGCGGGTGCTGCTAACGAAGAAGGTAGTACATGTAGTCCCCCCCCCCCATACAGTATCCAGGTGGGATGGGGAATGATGTCCAAGACCCCTGACCACACGCAGGTCATGGTAATCGAGCCAATCGGAGACCATGATGGCCTGATGATCCCAAGAGTGATGGTATGTGGACAAGGGGTAGTACCCATCAGCCTGTGCAATGCCACAGATCGGAACATAAAACTGTTGAGTCATCATGTGATCGGCACCGCAGAGGGAGTCTGTCACATCTTAGGTGATTCAGGAGAGTCACTATCCTGTCTCAGTCGCTCTCCGGAACCATCTGAGAGTGACCATCGCCAGGCCCTCTAACAGATGGAAAGCTCCAATGTCCCGGGTGTGTCATTGTCCTGTAACAGTCGCACACCCGGGCCTGCAGAGCATCAGGTGACCTCGCAGAAACCAGGGAGCACGGAGGAAGTATCCGGAATGGACCGAGAGGTTCCACCACATCTGAGCACCTTGCTAGGGGACAGCTCAAGGGAAGTGAGCGTCGGAGAGTCAGCACAGCTCAAATAGGCACTGTGTGACTGTACTTGGATGTATTCTCACATGATTTTGACCTTGAAGAGTCCATACAGCATCAGATCGACACCGTGGTGGCTCCGCCTGTGCGTCAGCGTATGCACTGTACACCACTGGGGTTCGAGGAGGAGGAAGAACGGCACCTGAACAAGATGCTTCAGGCAGGAGTGATCCGCCCAACTACTTCCGACTGGGCATCACCGCCGGTGCTGATAAGAAAGAAAGATGGTTTGGTGCGCTACTGCATTGATTACGAGAGCTGAACTCCCGCACCGTGGATGATGCGTTCCCACTGCCCCTTATCGAACAGTACCTGGACTCACTGAGAGGAACATAGTTCTTCAGTACCCTAGATCTGTCATCAAGTTACTGACAGGTCACTTCGAACCCGGCAAAGCAAAGCTCCAGGCCCTGAATGATTGGGGGACCCCAACTAACAAGAAGGACTTGGAGGCCTTCTATGGATGTGTCAACTACTTCAGGGAGTTTGTGCCACACACGTCAGAGCTTTGAGAGCCCCTGTACGCCATCACATGAAAAACTGAGTTTGCGTGGAGTGATTCCCAGGAGCAATCATTCCCATGGTTTCAGAGTACTTTTGGAGACCCTGTTTAATTAATTGCTGAACCTGAGATACATATTTGTTTGTTCGGATGTTTGTGTGATGTTGGGATCCAGTATAAGTTCGGTAGAATAGAATCTTTACATGAGGTAGTAATACCAAACGAATGCAATACAGACACATGTTTTGATAAGATATCCTGTTTGGGCACATTATTGCTAATATCTCACTTAATATTGAGATTAGAGACTAGGAATCAGTTGTGCACATATAGGAAATGATATAGTCTGAATATTTTGATGACCTTGAATTTGACCTTTGACCTCATTTTCAAGGCCAAAATACAAAATGGCTAATATCTCACTTAATATCGACTTTACAGCTTATATGCTGAATATTCTCGTGACCTTGAATTTGACCTTTGACCTCATCTCCAAGGTTAGAGCACAAAATTGCAAATATCTTGCTTATTATTGACTTTGCAGCTCAGGAATCAATTGTGAACCTATAGGAACTGATATATGCTGCACATTGTTGTGACATTTAATTTGACCTTTGGCTTTATTTTCAAGGTCAGAGCACAAACTGACTAATATCTTGTTTATTGTCGACTCTACAGTTTGGAAATAGGTTGTGTACATGTAGAAAATTACATATGCTGAGTATTCTCATGACCTTGAACCTTGGACCTTATTTTGAAGATCGGATCACAAAATGGCTGATATCTTGTTTGTTATCAACTTAACGGCTTTGGAATGAATTGTGAACATACATGAAATGGTGAATATTTTTATGACCTTCATTTTAACCTTTGACCTCATTTTTCCTTCATGATCAACCTGTTCGGAAATGTTTCTAGGTCAGGTCAAGTGGTACAAAACATCTGTACGTGCCATGTTCAAACGTGAGTGATACGGTGAACTCGAAGTAAACAAAGTATTTAGTATTATACAAACGAAATTAAATAGTGTGTTGGTGACAGTGACTCGACAATGGTAGCGTGACAGCATGGATTGGTTATGTTCAACCACTTGACCCTGACCCAATTCCACTGACCTAACCTGAAAACATTTCCGAACTCGCGTACGGGAGCTGTATGGAGTAAACTCGTAAAACACTTCAAGATAGACCTTAAATATTGGCAGTATCAAATGGGAAATCATATTGCAGTGTCAATGGTTATCTTAAATTTGACCTTCAATGACCATGAAAGGTCATTATGACAATTTTATTTTAAAATTTATGGTTTAAAACTGAACTTTTCTCCGGTAACCTGTCTTAGCCCCTGGGCTAAGTTTTATCTTTGGAGGCTTCCCCAAGTGACTTGTTTCCAGTTGACACAAGGAAGTCGCGATTTGCCCAGATTTGGGCGATTTTTGCTCGGACACCGTCCTCCATCACTTTCGGGCCTGTGGATGACCATCTGTATGGAGTCGAGACAAAACCAGCAGGGCCCCCTCCCCTTGCCACTCCCGGAGGCATCCGAGGACAAAAGTCCCACACCATCACGGGGCCCAGGTCGAGCCGAAGTCGCATGCCGTGGAAACCGAGAGGAGCGAGCCATCCTTCACTTCGGAAAGGTTTCTTCCTGCTTTACTTCCTGCTGACGCACATCCTACCAACGGTGAAACCAGCGATGGACCCTATGCAATTTGCGTATCTCGCGAAGCGAGATGTAGAGGATGCTACCCTCACACTGGTTCATTCAGTGTATCAACATCTGGGAACTATGTGCGTGTATTGGTGATCGACTTCTACAGTGCATTCAACACCATACAACAAAACCTCATGCTTAACAAACTGTTGTCCCTGGGCGTCAACAACCACATCGTGTTCTGGGTCCACCAGTTCCTGACTGGGCGTCCTCAGCGAGTCTGCCTGGGGGAGGTGTCCTCAGACACTGAGCTGACGAACACAGGCGCACCACAGGGCTGCGTCCTGTCACCGGTATTATTCACACTGTACACAACCGCACGTCGCTCGAATCTCACCAACTGCCAGGTGATCAAATACGCCGACGATACAGCTATTGTCGGCCGTCTCAGCAAACGAGCATCTGACCTTGATGACTACGTTAAGTGTGTGGCAGAGTTCACGACCTGGTGTTTCGAAAATTATCTAGAACTCAATGTTGCCAAAACTAAGGAACTAATTTTTTATTTTTTATCTTCTGAACATGTACCTCTCTCTATCAGTGGTCAGACTGTTGAAGTAACTCACCAATATAAGTATCTGGGTACCATCATTGACGATAGACTGTGTTGGTCACAAAACTGCAAATGCGTTCTCGCTAAAGCCCAACAGAGGCTCTATTTCCTTCGGAAGCTTAATGACTTCCATGTGGATAAGAAAATCATGAGCATGTTCTACAAGAGTGTGGTCGAAAGTGTTCTGTGTTTCTGTTCAGTTGTGTATTTCGGTAATAGCAGAAACTATGACATTAACAAAATGGGACGTGTTGTACATCGAGTGTCAAAACTAATTAAAACACATTGCCTGTCACTAGCAGAGTTGTACATCAAGTATTGTGTAGCGGAAATGAACAGTATTTTATCCGACAGTGATCACCCTCTGAACAAGTTTTATAAAAACTTAGGTCCGATATTCGTGTCTCTGTCATGTCGAACAAACAGGTTTTTAAAATCATTCGTTCCAGAGTCGATTCGTCGGCACAATGTGTCCTGTTCTCGCTAATGTATAGTTTGTAAATATATGTTTATGTAGCCTCCATCTAGTCGTACGTCAAGTTTCCATGTTACGTGTATCATTGGATCCAATAGAGTATCTATCTATCTATCTATCTATATATATTGCCCAAACTGCCCACCTTTGTGGGGAAATCATCTGAATGGAGTCCTTCATCCTACATTTCCGAAATGTTGCTCGGATCAGCGAGTGGACAGCATGAGACCAACTCGACTGCTTGATAACATGTCTCCATGAGCCGGCTATCAAACGCGAGTAGACGAGGCCTGAAGCTGACCGCCCGACTTACCAAGGTCTAGAACAGCTGCTATCACAATGGTATGGCAAAGTAAACCACCTGTTACTGTCCGTAGGCAATTGCAGACCACCCGGCCGGAGAAGATGAGAGCCTGGAGGACTTTGGGGACCAGGTCCTGGCCCTCACCATTGAAGGGTACCCTACTGCAGCAGAAGACCTGGTACAGTCGATGGCCGTGGATTTCTTTCTGGGTTGGTGCAGAGACTGGCACATCGCATTCCTGACCATGGAGAGAGGTCCAAAGATACTGTTCGAGGCAGTGAGGATGTGCAGAGCCACGCTGAACAACCAAAAAGCCATGACACTCCAAAAATCTCACAGCAGTGCCTGCCAAGTGACATTCGACACCCAAATGTGTGCCGTGGGGCCCAGCACTCCTCCGACACCTGTAACCAAGACCAGGGTCGACAAGCAGTATGTGGATGATGCCATCAACCGGATGAGAGAAGAGTTGGAGAAACAACTGGTATCTGGATTGGAATGAGTGGCGCAAGTCATCGCCCAAGCCCTAAAAAATGAGGGCCCACGGAGGCGAGACTAGACGCCCCAAGACCTCGTGATGGAATTGGGGGAACATCATCACCAAGGGGGCCACGTTCACCATCTGGACAGAGTCCAAAACTTTGTTTCAAGTGCAACCAGCCAGGGCATTCGTCCCGTGCATGCCAGCAGCAGTTGGCGACTAACCATCCAGAGCAAGTAGCCCCGAAGACTCCTGCTGCAACGACGATCCGTTAAACGAGAAGGAGCTGCACTGAGGGGTCAGATACCAGCTCAACAATTCAAAGACCCCAACAATCAAATGGATGGATTTCACTCGGGCCCACCCAGGGCTAGAGGGGTTGCTGGAGGTGGGGCATCCTGTTACGTTGTAACCGCATTCAGTCCTTGTGACTAGCCTGGCCCTGACCAAACACCAAACACCAAAGTCGCCGGAGCCGATCCAACCAAAGTTCGACACGATGAAAGTACCGGCGACTGTTCACAATACCACGGTCTCCGCGGTGGTGGACACTACGGCCGAAATCACCATCATGAACGCTACAGTTGCACAAGGACTGGAGTTGTGAAGTCGGCGTTTCATGACACAGGAGCCGTCGGGAAATTGCTCCAGAAAGTGAAGATGCAACTTGGGAGTCAACACTACTACTGGGACCTGGTAATAGCTCCTATCCGGGATGACATGCTGTTGGGGTGTCACTTTCTGACAGCCCATAACGCCACTATCTGCTTCAGGGGAGCAATGCCCTGATCATCGATGAGGAACCAATACTGGCGGAAAGCGAGAATTATGTCATGGGACAGACGTTTCGGATTATGCGGGTGCTGCTAACGAAGAAGGTAGTACATGTAGTCCCCCCCCCCCATACAGTATCCAGGTGGGATGGGGAATGATGTCCAAGACCCCTGACCACACGCAGGTCATGGTAATCGAGCCAATCGGAGACCATGATGGCCTGATGATCCCAAGAGTGATGGTATGTGGACAAGGGGTAGTACCCATCAGCCTGTGCAATGCCACAGATCGGAACATAAAACTGTTGAGTCATCATGTGATCGGCACCGCAGAGGGAGTCTGTCACATCTTAGGTGATTCAGGAGAGTCACTATCCTGTCTCAGTCGCTCTCCGGAACCATCTGAGAGTGACCATCGCCAGGCCCTCTAACAGATGGAAAGCTCCAATGTCCCGGGTGTGTCATTGTCCTGTAACAGTCGCACACCCGGGCCTGCAGAGCATCAGGTGACCTCGCAGAAACCAGGGAGCACGGAGGAAGTATCCGGAATGGACCGAGAGGTTCCACCACATCTGAGCACCTTGCTAGGGGACAGCTCAAGGGAAGTGAGCGTCGGAGAGTCAGCACAGCTCAAATAGGCACTGTGTGACTGTACTTGGATGTATTCTCACATGATTTTGACCTTGAAGAGTCCATACAGCATCAGATCGACACCGTGGTGGCTCCGCCTGTGCGTCAGCGTATGCACTGTACACCACTGGGGTTCGAGGAGGAGGAAGAACGGCACCTGAACAAGATGCTTCAGGCAGGAGTGATCCGCCCAACTACTTCCGACTGGGCATCACCGCCGGTGCTGATAAGAAAGAAAGATGGTTTGGTGCGCTACTGCATTGATTACGAGAGCTGAACTCCCGCACCGTGGATGATGCGTTCCCACTGCCCCTTATCGAACAGTACCTGGACTCACTGAGAGGAACATAGTTCTTCAGTACCCTAGATCTGTCATCAAGTTACTGACAGGTCACTTCGAACCCGGCAAAGCAAAGCTCCAGGCCCTGAATGATTGGGGGACCCCAACTAACAAGAAGGACTTGGAGGCCTTCTATGGATGTGTCAACTACTTCAGGGAGTTTGTGCCACACACGTCAGAGCTTTGAGAGCCCCTGTACGCCATCACATGAAAAACTGAGTTTGCGTGGAGTGATTCCCAGGAGCAATCATTCCACACCCTAAAAACAAAGAAAGAGGAGGCTGTCGCATCTGATGTCGCCATTGGCGCAGCTCTGAGTCAACTCATAGATGAACAAGAGGTGCCCATCGTCTTCGCCAGTAAATCGATACTTCCAGCGCAGAGAAACTGCTGCACGACCAGGAAGGAACTGCTGGCAGTGATCACTTTCACCCGCCAGTTTCGTCACCACCTACTGGGGCAGAAATTCATCATCAGGACGGACCACCACAGCCTGGTGTGGCTGATGAGGTTCAAGCAGGTGGAAGAACTCAGCCAGTACGACAACACCATTCAGCACAGGCCAGGGAAGAAACATCTCAATGAGGACGGCCTGTCTCGTGTGTCGGATGACCTACCGTCCTGCAACTGATATGTGGCTGGAGAGAACCTGGACTTACTACCCCGCGGGGGATGTCCATACTGCACACGAGCCCATCACCAGTGGGAGAGATTCCTGTCTGACGTGGATGGTGTGGTGCCCCTGGCCTACCAACCATCGAGAGGGAAGCTCGAGGCCTCTGCTTTCCATCCTGAAACTCCGAGTAACCCGAGGGTTTGATCAGGGTAGAACTCCGGATGAATTTCAGAGCCTTAAGTGGAATGACCCAGAATTGAAGCCAGTGATGGAGTGGCTATCAGCTGGTCGGGAACCCAGTACGGCCCAGTAAACCCAGTAAAATTAAGAGAACCAATCACTCTTTGTACTTGACGTAGAGTGGTGTTCTTACCCCTGAGTGTTTCGCTGATGAGACCCAACAGTCTAGGACTTCTTTCCGGGGCAGACGGGCTTCAAAAGAGACCGTATCTATCTCGATACCTAAGTAAGTCATGGTTGTGATTTTTATCCTGTGCCATTGTCAAGTTGGGTTCCTTGCAAAACTGTGAAAAATGTCTGAAGTTGGGAGTTGCAGTGACTTTGCGAGTAAGCCAGAATGAGAAAATCGTCCAGTAGATGAGTTATGTGTGTGATGTCTAGGGTTGTTTGTGCCATTTGTTGCAGCACGCTACTGAACACCTCGAAGATGCGGCAACTGGATTTGAGACCCATTGGCAAATTGGTGTCATAATAGTACTGCCCCTGGAACGAGAAACCCAGCAGGTGATATTATTCCAGACAAATGGGAATAATACGGTATGCAGAAGCAATGTCTTCACCAAGTAACATCCATGCCCCAAATCTAGCATGAGCGCTATAGCGTCATCAAATGTCAAGTATCGAACGCGCCTGACCTCGTAAGAAATCCCGTCATTTATAGATGTGGCATTGGGATGTAATAGATGATCCAGTTAACCAGGAGTTTCTCTTGAAGGGGGAGGGGACAGCTGAGGGTTGCATCAAGTTCGTTCAGGATCTTCGGGAGCGGAACGATAGCATCGCAAATGTCATCCAGTCGAAGACTGTCTGCAGTCCTCGCTGTCAACGATGAGGTCCTGGTGTGGACTGTTGGTTTGGTAGGCAGGAACAATTGCTGATAGATGGGAGGACGGCGTCATGTTATCATCAAACAACCCAACTTGGATATCCCTGTCTTTCCGTTGAAGCCCAAGTCTGGCAACAGTCGAGTTAGGACACTTCACCATAATCTCCTGTTGTCACTTGGATTGGTCAGTGATTCTCCTGACCCACAGCCTCCAGCAACTCCGTCTCGGTATACTCAGCCACCCAGCTGGCCTCCACCGTCTTCTCCAAGGTCGTCTCCACCGACCAGACCACCACCTTCCCCTCCTGCATGTTCGCCTTTGGGATCAGACAGCTCGTCGGACTCAGACTTGGCTGTGATGTCTCAGGATGGTTCTGACACCAGAGGGATCGCAAGGCAGCCTTTCTGTCTAAGAAGTCCACCTAATCGATTCCAGCCCGCCTTATTTCATCAAGGAGCATCATTCGACGACAATTCGCGTTTCGTCTTCCAGCTGGTGAATCGGATGTTCCCTTGATTTGACTTGTATATAGGACTCGAATTTGACATGTGTTCATCATCTTTTGCTCCCACTAATCATTTCGTTTATTTTAATTCCAGAAATCTTGGAGCATGTGACAGGGAAACCAGCCGAACGGCGCAGATAGTGAATGATCTGTCTTTCCGGTTCTGATGCTGTTTATATTTCTCCAAAGACAAAGTTTACAAACCGTCACATTTTGCATTCAGCCATTTTGAACCAGAGCAACAACATCAACTTTGAATCGATCGTCATGTTCGATTAGCCCTGGTTCATACAACAACTCCTGAATTGCACACCTGGTGAGATTTTATAGCAGTTAACATGTATATTCTGTTCATCGCATATATGTTTTGGTATTTAACTGATTTCGTTCCACATAGAGTTTCAGGGTTGCAGTCTTTGTTCTTGGCTTTTTTCAGTTTTGACCCGAAATATTCCGATTACTAAATTAAACCAACCTGTTGATAAATATATCAGTAAATACACATTAAACAATATAAAAAACTTAATTAAACGAGGAAACTTTGAAAAATCCATATCACCTCAATATTTCAACTGTTTTGTAATTTTTCATCATTTTGCACTTTGTCAGGGTTCAGGTTACTACAGGTCAGCCTGGTTGCCAGTAGCCCCCTGCACAGTTTAACATCAACACCAGGGGTAAGCAGGTTATCGTATGTTTCCATTCATTTCATCCGATTCATTGTTTATATATATTGTAAATATTCATATTTGATATCGTCGTTTTAACTTGGTCACTCATCTGTATATATATCATTAATTTGTAGGGTAATTGTCGGAGTTGAAATAAACGATAGAACTCCCGCTGTGTCCGAGTGTTTTATGAACACAACCCCTACAAAATGAACTTTATTACAGATATTAATGAAGTTTCCCGCGTTTCGTAGAATGGAGGGAAACGCCTGTACGGTTCAGTTTGTAAATAGAGTTGAGTACAAGGGTGTGGGACAAATCTGTGTGGTGATTGGTTGTGTTCATGGGAGAGTTCAATATCACGTTATGAATGTACACTGACCAGAGTTGTAGTCGTAAATGTGGAATTGTGTGCGGGTCAATTCTAGCCATGCTTTCACGAGTGCGACATATCTTGCTAGTCATGCTAGTCTCAACATGCAGCGGGCCGATGACGATGTTTCTGCCGTTACTCACAGTGAAATTACATCCTATGTGTCATCGCAAATCATTCAATCTAACAGAGAACCCATTGCTGATATCGACGGGCTATTCAGTGCCGTATTCAGAACCATAGTAACGAAATACGGACCATGTCGTCGACTGACGACAGTCACGTTTTCAATAAGCGGGGTAACCACGAGCATTTCAAGGTAAACGTCGGGTTCTCGACAACGTCATTCAGGCCAAAAAGTACATTCGTACCGTTATGTCAGACGAAACAATGTCAGACGAGCTGCGTCTCTCGGCTATGACCAACGCACATTCTGAGCTGAGAGAGGGTGAGGAGACTTTGACACACAGAAATAAGATGATAAAACTGGCCGACATGTCGGGTTGCGGATGGAGGACCATGCAAGAATACGAGATCCACGTGTTGGCGGAGGACTCGGAGGATGAGAAGAGGATTCTGAAGGCGGAAACACATGCGTCATGGAAGCTCAAGGACGAGATGAAGAAGAGGTCAACTCGTAGACGTGTCCAGAGTACGACGAGTCCAGTTACCTCCCAGGGCATCGATTCCGGAGAACCTCGTTCGGCGTCTTCCAGTCAGTCGGGGAAGAGGAGCGGCCTCTGCTTCGCGTGTGGGAAGCCAGGACACTGGCACTTCGAGTGCACAGCGAGACCAGCTCCGCAGACGTCCAGACAAGACCAGAATAAGCTAAGTAAATCTAGTTCGTCTACGTGTTCTGATAAAATAGCTCTACGAAGTAACAGCCCTATGGGTAGGCTAAGAAATGCTACTGCAAAATGGAAATCATGTAACGCTCCTACTTCGGTGCTAAGTATATTGTGTTAAGTGGATATAAATTGTCATTTATAGAATTGCCTCCGAGTGTGTTATTGCGGAATAACGCTTCGGCTCGATCTAACCCTGAAATTGTTCAGTCCGACTGGACTGGTCTCGGACTGAAGACATATAAATTGGTATTTGTATAAATATAAGTTGACGCAGAAGACGCAGAAGTGGCACGTAAAATGATCAGTTTAGGAGATTTCATGGTTTCATTGTGAAGAATATCGTTCACGGCCGATATTAGGCCGGTTTAACTGGGTCGTCGTGTGATTCAATAAGCCGGCAGTTTCAATTTAACTGTTTATTGCGGTGATAAAGTCTAATGATCAATCACTCACAATCAGGGCCGCACTCTCACCTACGTCGGGTGATATCCCAGTCGAATTATATATATTCCTAGTATAGTCCTTTATATAACTTGTACATATATCCAATGGTTTCTATATCACTTGTATTCAGTTCGTATATTGATAATCGACAGACTTCACAGGAGCTTTCGGTATAGACGTCCTGTCACTGGGATTTTACACTACTCTTCTGCGCAGTAGACTGGGGCCGAGGGACCATGTGACTGTGTAATTTCCCGCCAAGTGTAAGCGGTGTTGTGATAGGTTGAATGTGTGGTGCAATGCGCTGATGTCACCGGGAAAGTGGGTTTCCCCGGCTCGTGTTAATACTTGTAATGCCTGTATGTGTGCACGTGATGTATGGAGTATGTGTGTCAAGTTCTATGTTTAGAAGTCAGTGCATGTAAAGGTCAAGGTCGAGTAAACGGGGCCGAGTGTACTGAGCTAGCGGGGCCGCAGGTGCGTGGTTTGACCTGTGTATGTAACCATGACTACATGGAGTTTATGCTTGTGATCGTATAGTGTGTACTTGTCCTGTATGTAAGTCATGTAGAATGAATGTTTGTTGTGGAAATGTGTAGTGCGCGGGAGGGACGGGAGTAACAGTCGCTAAAATTACTACATAACACCCCTTCATTAATTCTACGCCCTCGGAATTACCCTCCCCGGACCCTACCGTCGCCAAAAACTAAACAATAAAAAGCTAAGAAGTCCTAAAGGTCAAACCCAAAAACACACACACACACACGCCGCGCGAAATGCGAAAACACTGCATACAATAAAAATTCCTAACTGTCAAAATAAACGTCAGCAGTCAGTCCGTCAGCAGTCTCTACGATGATACATATACAAATACATTCATAACAATGACTGATGAGAAATGGAATGTAAGAGATGGAATGATAAACAAAACTCCTCGACGTTTCAAAGTGAAACGGAACTAAAACTTTAAGAGTCTATTAAACTGAAATAAAATGTAGATTAAATTTAACTAAATTACATGTATAAAAACGAAAAACCGTGACTAGGATGAAATATATATACAACTATTTACACAAATAAACCTGTGACCAGGATGATCGGTCACCACTGGGCCGCATCAGAGGGGCCGAACAGTTCGGGGCCGAGCCTACTTCTCTTCCCGTTCACGCCTGCTGGCGGGAGGAGGCGGGGCCGCTGGCGATGCTTGTCGCATGAGCTGCAACTGCTCATCCGGGGGTAACCTTGGCAGAATGGACACAATTGTGGCCAAAAGCTCCCCCGGAATGGTCGGTGTAGACGGGGTCGTCGGGGCTGTTGCCTCCGGAGTAGTTGGGGTCGACGCTGCTTGGAGCCGAGCGTTTTCCTGTTGGAGGTTATCAACTCGATCCTCCAACTGAGTCACGCGAACTCGGAGCCGAAGATTTTCCTCGGACAGGGCGTCCGGGAACGTGGGCTGGTGGCGCTCATGTAGGGCGCCCATCCCAAAGCCGACAGACAGGCCGTTGTACTCTGCCTGTCTGATGTGATGGTCCAGGGCCGACAGATACTCCCGACGAATTAGTCGCAAGTACTGGTGCGCTAAATCGTCAGCGCGGGCGAGTGACAGGGTCGGAAGGTGCTCCTCCGGTTCTGACGGCAGGAGCAAGGGGTCGGCGTTATGGGCGGCCTGTTCGAGACGAGCCGTCCAAAAGTCCTCGTGAAATCCGAGGTAGTTCGGGAGCCGCTGGGCGTCCTCATCCCGCAGAAAGTCTGTGAGGTCGGGGTTCTGGCCGGGTAGCGCCTGCAGGCCGGGAAGCGAGCGGGTCGCCAGACGTCTGCCGTGTTGCCGCAGGAACTGGAAATCGGCCGCAAACTCGCCGGACCCATGAAGCGGTAGACGCTCGTCGAGGTCTCTGTGGAGTGACTCAAGCTGCTCCGGGTCGTCCACTTGGAGTCGGGGCCGGTCTCTATCGGTGCCGCGTGTCGGGACGGAGCACAGAGGTTCCACTTCCTCCGTGAGGTACGGCGGGAGCGGAACGGGTTCTACCATCCGTCGTGAAGGCTCCGGTGAAGATTCCGGGGTCGAAAACGGTGTCGGGGTCGCACGTACAGGAGATCCGGGTGCAATCTCCCTGAGTGGAGGTGGCCGATCCTCAACTGGACTCTTCGGCTCGGGAGTCTCCTTGCCGGTTGATGACGATACCGGTGTGGTATTCAGGGGTCGACTTGGGAGTGGCGGATACTCCTCAGGTGGAGGGACCAATCCCTCACGGACTCGGTAGTCCGTGACGTTAGAGGCCGTGGGTCGTTCCACAACCATCCGCCGGGGTATGATATCCGACGGCCGAGCTCTAGACGGGGTCGAAGATGTCACTGTGGTGACCGGTCGAGTTGTCGCTGGCGACACCACTGTCGCGAACGAAGCCGTCGTGACGACTGCCGAGGCCGAAACACCGGTGGTCGTTGTCGGGACCTCCTCCGCCGTGCTCACCGACGTTGTCTGATAATTTATGGGCCGAACGAAGAAGATCGTACTGGGTCGTCGAATTCGGACCCGCGTGTTCATGGTCTCGATGTCACTGACCATGCGGGTAAGCCGAATCTCGTCTGCCGGGGTCGAAGCACGATTGTACTCCAGTCGACGGAGTACCTGTTGCACTTCCGGGGCCGAGTTAGGCGGATACTGCTCAAAGAGCTCTGGCGCCATGTGCCAGATGCCGAACGTCAGGACGGTGTTGACATCCCTCCTGAAGATCGGGATGTTGGCCGGAACTCTTGGGGGTCGATAATTCGGGTTCGGCTGCATGTCGACTCTGCAGCGTAGCGCGAACCTGACGAGCATGGGGCCGGATGCCGATAGTCGTCCCTCCTGGTAGAAGGGGAACGACGTCACGTGTTGCGGGGTCGCTTGAGACAGATGCCGGAACATCTCCTCCTGGGCCAATGTCCGGAAGCCGTCGCGGGCCGGACACACGAAGTAGCGCAGGAATGGAAAATGATACGCTAGCACGTGCGCATCAAGACTCTGGGCCGTCCGAAAAGGTCCGCGTCGTGGCACGGAGGACCACTGTCGCTCTCCTGCTCCTTCCTCTTCGCCGATGCAGAAGGGGCACTCGAATCGACCGTCTCCACGCTGTAGCGGGGCCAATGTGAGGAGGTTTCCCTCCGACAGGGTCGATTGCTCATCGAAGTTATGGATGTGGCCGTATCCCGCGCTTCGATTTCGCTTGTTAAGTGGAACCTTGTTCCAGTCTATGGGCCGAGTTCCGTAGGGTGTCACGGGAGGTGGCACCAATTCCATCAATTCCGCCACTTGCCGACGGAAAGTCGAGGTCGGGGCCGTAATAGCAGATCCGCCGCTGGAGCGTGACGAACTGCTGGAGGTCGATCGGGCTCCCGCTCCATGCTTCTTCTTGAAAGAAGTATAAGTTCTCTTGTTTGGAGAACGGGAGGCCGCAGGTCGTGCTACCGCTGAACCGGAAGCGGGTGAAGTCGGGGCCGGAGCGATCGGGGCGATCACTTGATTTGCTGGGTCGGGTTGGCGGCTCGCGGTGGCGACTCGTTGAGCTTCTTGGGCCGCTTGTCGTGCTTCAATTGCACGCTGGACGATACTTCCACCCTCCTCGAGTCGGCGGAAGCGTTCGGGGTCGATATTGAAGATGTCGTCCGGAGTCGGGCTCGGTGTGTGGCGCTCTCCTCGTTGCGCCAGCTTGTTCCGGGCCGTTTTGGGTCGCGCTCCCTTTTCCGATCCACTTGCCGTGTCACTGAGCGTGACTGGATCGCGCTGCTCAGGCTGCGAGTCGGGGCCGGACGAAACTTCGTTGTCGGGGACGATTATGGGATGATCTGATTCATCCCCGGTGTCGATTACCTGGACGGTGATGTTATCGCCGTCCAACTTAACTGTGCGGGGCCGATTGTCACCTGGGTCGCCATTTTCCCGGTCGTCTCCGGGTTTGTCAGCCATGCTGACGGGCCGAAATCAAGCCGAAGTACTTCCCAAGTACTGACTAGGCTGGTTGTAACAAAGTCTGGATTTCTTCAAAACCAGCCTAGTTCAAATGCCGATAATCCAAGCCGAATTAACTCCAAAGTCTTGTGACCAGGATTTCAATAATATCACAGTTTATAGGCCGATAATTATTGTTCGATTAGCACAGTTTTTAGAACAATAGTCTGTATCTCAATAGCCGAAACTTCAAGTCCGTCTTCCTCCTTCAAAGTCTCAGGCACAAGTGACCTGATTGCCGCTAATCTTCAATGCCGTACACAAAGATGCTGACAGCATCTCGATTCTTAGAACTGGGCCGGGGGGCGCTCTCTATCTGTATAGAAAACGTCTTTACGCTATGTATCATTGTTCCAAGCGTACACACAGCAAGGCGGGGCCGTCGTCAAGGAAACGCGGGGCGATCCTTCTCTGACCTCTTGGGTCAGTCCATTACGACAGTAGGGGTGTCCTCACACTGTCCAGATTTCCGTATGTCCATCTGCCGTCCCCTGGATAACTCGTGCCGAATCATTGTCTTTTTATACTAGTCGACTGTTCAGATTACTGGGCTCTTTTTGCCCGACGACTCACTATTGTAATTATTAGGGGCGACTTCATGTAGGTGCTGTAAACAGCTAAAATGTTTATTAGCGCTCGTGCGTGCCTTGTGAACTCATCAGTCCATCATTCCTTCTCCCACAAGTTAGCGCACAATAAACTACGGGGTCGAGTTGCTGTTTCACAGACGACACACAGTTATTAAAGGCTGAGATATGAATATCAATCACTCACAGGGGCGGACATCGTTCCATTCATTTTCAGCCAGTTCACAGGACGACGGGGCCGCAAATATTGTAGGGGTCGAAATTGCAATGATCTGGGTCGGTCACACCGCGGCGCTTTGAATATTTTGGGTGATGAATTTGATGACAGGCCGCATCTTGGCATGATAGCTATGTAGTGACTGGTTCACGTACCACTGGGCCATTCCTCCGAATATTACATGGAGTGAGTAGAGGCTCTGTCGACGCTTACTCCAGAACGAATCACACTATCACCTCTTCGACAACTAAGTGGCCTTACTCACGGTGTGACTGGTTATTATCCTCTTCGGCTGGCACATGGATTAAAGCTTTACATGATAATCTTAGTCATTGCGTAACATACGCCTTGATCAATGGTACATGTTATACGGGGTCGAAACATATATCATAATGCAACCAATTTTTCACCAGCATCATAATTATAATATCATATCTAGTGTGTATATATATCGAATTTGCCTCACTGACATCTTGTACATGTTAAATGCATATATTGTTATTGTAATATAATATATTATTATTGTGAATGACATGATATCATAGTCCATTAGACATGCATAATTCATCATCAATGGTATCAATCAGATAACAAGGCCGGGGTTATCTGTAGCGGGCCGGTCTGCGTGCGTGGCGTCTGGGTCGATTTGGTCGTGCAGGCGGGGGCGTAGCCGCGCTTGTCTCAGGGTCGGAAGATACCACAGGCTTTTGCCTGCGTGTCTTGCGTGCCGGTTTTGGAGTGTCGGAACTTGATCTGTGTGATCTTTTCCGTTGCCGATGTCGACTTGAGCCGGATGAGGTCGGAGATCGCGATTGACGATCCTGGGTCGTTGGCGAATCAGACTCAGCTGTTTGGTCTGAATCGGTATGTCGATCTTGGACGGTTACCTCCCAAGGGTAATAGAACTCCTTGAGAAGTCCCATGGGGTCGGGTGACTGTTCTGGGTCGGACTTGCTTGACGACTCTGTGGGTCGTACAGGGTCGGAGTAGATGTGGGCCGCTTGGTTGTCACCTTCGTATGGCTTGAGCACATCCAGATGAACAACACGAGTGTTCCGAGGGTTGGAAACCAGAGCGATTCGGTAATCAACCTCGGTTACACGGTCGATGATCCTCCAGGGACCAGTCCAGGGCCGAGCGAACTTATTATTCTGCGTGAGTGGCAGATAATAATACCGGACCAGTTCGCCTGGTTGAAACTGGGGTCGTGGTTTCGCGTGGGCGTCATAACCCATCTTTTGCCGAATTGCCGCTTTTGCGAGATGGTCTTGGGCGAAACCGTGGGCCGTTCTGATGGCTTGCCGCAAATACTCCACATACTCCGGACCACACGGAGGTAGAGGCTCAGGGTCGTAGGTCGGAAACATGAGGTCGACTGGCAAGTTACACTCGTGTCCATACACCATCAGATGCGGGGTGCATCCCGTGGACGAGTGTACTGAGGTTCGATAGGCCATTAACACATATGGCAAGTGCAAGTCCCAATCGTTTGCACGATCGCTGACGAACGCACTCAGCATGTTGAGCAATGTCCTGTTGAATCGCTCAACCTGGCCGTCGCTCTGGGGTCGGTATGGGGTCGTACGAATCTTCTTAGCGCCCAGTAGACGCACAACATGCCGGAACAGGGACGACTCGAACTCAGTACCTTGATCGCTATGGACCGCTTTGGGGACACCGTGATAGACTATCCACCGATTCACCAGGGTGTCGGCAACATTTTTGGCCGTATGTCGCCATAGCGGAAAAGCGTCAGTGTACTTCGTAAAGTAGTCCGACACGACTAGTACATACCGATAGCCTCTTCCCGTGACCTTGTGGGTGTCGAGGATGTCCATCGCTATTCTGTCGCGGGGCGATCCTTCTCTGACCTCTTGGGTCAGTCCATTACGACAGTAGGGGTGTCCTCACACTGTCCAGATTTCCGTATGTCCATCTGCCGTCCCCTGGATAACTCGTGCCGAATCATTGTCTTTTTATACTAGTCGACTGTTCAGATTACTGGGCTCTTTTTGCCCGACGACTCACTATTGTAATTATTAGGGGCGACTTCATGTAGGTGCTGTAAACAGCTAAAATGTTTATTAGCGCTCGTGCGTGCCTTGTGAACTCATCAGTCCATCATTCCTTCTCCCACAAGTTAGCGCACAATAAACTACGGGGTCGAGTTGCTGTTTCACAGACGACACACAGTTATTAAAGGCTGAGATATGAATATCAATCACTCACAGGGGCGGACATCGTTCCATTCATTTTCAGCCAGTTCACAGGACGACGGGGCCGCAAATATTGTAGGGGTCGAAATTGCAATGATCTGGGTCGGTCACACCGCGGCGCTTTGAATATTTTGGGTGATGAATTTGATGACAGGCCGCATCTTGGCATGATAGCTATGTAGTGACTGGTTCACGTACCACTGGGCCGTTCCTCCGAATATTACATGGAGTGAGTAGAGGCTCTGTCGACGCTTACTCCAGAACGAATCACACTATCACCTCTTCGACAACTAAGTGGCCTTACTCACGGTGTGACTGGTTATTATCCTCTTCGGCTGGCACATGGATTAAAGCTTTACATGATAATCTTAGTCATTGCGTAACATACGCCTTGATCAATGGTACATGTTATACGGGGTCGAAACATATATCATAATGCAACCAATTTTTCACCAGCATCATAATTATAATATCATATCTAGTGTGTATATATATCGAATTTGCCTCACTGACATCTTGTACATGTTAAATGCATATATTGTTATTGTAATATAATATATTATTATTGTGAATGACATGATATCATAGTCCATTAGACATGCATAATTCATCATCAATGGTATCAATCAGATAACAAGGCCGGGGTTATCTGTAGCGGGCCGGTCTGCGTGCGTGGCGTCTGGGTCGATTTGGTCGTGCAGGCGGGGGCGTAGCCGCGCTTGTCTCAGGGTCGGAAGATACCACAGGCTTTTGCCTGCGTGTCTTGCGTGCCGGTTTTGGAGTGTCGGAACTTGATCTGTGTGATCTTTTCCGTTGCCGATGTCGACTTGAGCCGGATGAGGTCGGAGATCGCGATTGACGATCCTGGGTCGTTGGCGAATCAGACTCAGCTGTTTGGTCTGAATCGGTATGTCGATCTTGGACGGTTACCTCCCAAGGGTAATAGAACTCCTTGAGAAGTCCCATGGGGTCGGGTGACTGTTCTGGGTCGGACTTGCTTGACGACTCTGTGGGTCGTACAGGGTCGGAGTAGATGTGGGCCGCTTGGTTGTCACCTTCGTATGGCTTGAGCACATCCAGATGAACAACACGAGTGTTCCGAGGGTTGGAAACCAGAGCGATTCGGTAATCAACCTCGGTTACACGGTCGATGATCCTCCAGGGACCAGTCCAGGGCCGAGCGAACTTATTATTCTGCGTGAGTGGCAGATAATAATACCGGACCAGTTCGCCTGGTTGAAACTGGGGTCGTGGTTTCGCGTGGGCGTCATAACCCATCTTTTGCCGAATTGCCGCTTTTGCGAGATGGTCTTGGGCGAAACCGTGGGCCGTTCTGATGGCTTGCCGCAAATACTCCACATACTCCGGACCACACGGAGGTAGAGGCTCAGGGTCGTAGGTCGGAAACATGAGGTCGACTGGCAAGTTACACTCGTGTCCATACACCATCAGATGCGGGGTGCATCCCGTGGACGAGTGTACTGAGGTTCGATAGGCCATTAACACATATGGCAAGTGCAAGTCCCAATCGTTTGCACGATCGCTGACGAACGCACTCAGCATGTTGAGCAATGTCCTGTTGAATCGCTCAACCTGGCCGTCGCTCTGGGGTCGGTATGGGGTCGTACGAATCTTCTTAGCGCCCAGTAGACGCACAACATGCCGGAACAGGGACGACTCGAACTCAGTACCTTGATCGCTATGGACCGCTTTGGGGACACCGTGATAGACTATCCACCGATTCACCAGGGTGTCGGCAACATTTTTGGCCGTATGTCGCCATAGCGGAAAAGCGTCAGTGTACTTCGTAAAGTAGTCCGACACGACTAGTACATACCGATAGCCTCTTCCCGTGACCTTGTGGGTGTCGAGGATGTCCATCGCTATTCTGTCGAACGGCTCTCCTGTCGGTAGCTGTGTCAGGGGCGATCTTTTTGGGGCCGGTTTACCCTTGCGGGTCACACATTGCGGGCAGCGGGCACACCAGCGGGCGACGTCCAGCGCCAAGCCGGGCCAGTAGAATCGGCGCCTGACTCTCTCGATGGTACGCTGTATGCCGAGATGTCCGACAATCTTGAGGTCGTGTAGTTGGTGCAGAACTTGTGTCCTGAGTGCTAC
Source organism: Terebella lapidaria (assembly GCA_949152475.1). Classification (NCBI taxonomy): domain Eukaryota; kingdom Metazoa; phylum Annelida; class Polychaeta; order Terebellida; family Terebellidae; genus Terebella; species Terebella lapidaria. The sequence continues at coordinate 13,079,256 of OX424570.1, read as the reverse complement.
GGGGAGCACGGTTTGCACCACAGGCCGTCCAGCAGGGTCGGGTTTTATATGTCGAACCAGCACTCCGTCTTGTAGCGCCAGGAGGTTCCAGCGGGAAACAAGTGTCTTTACCTCCTCTCCTTGGCGGGCGACTTCTCGCGAGTCAGGCTTGGTGCCGGCTAATATCCATTGCCGCACTTTTCCGACGCTGGGGTCGGCTTGCTGTGCCGCGACAATGTCCTGGGTCGAATAGTCCGAAAGCCACTTTTGTCCATCAAGTGTGGCGTCCAAAGCACGGACTCGAACAACTTGGCGTGCCGAAACTAGCTGGGGCAAGACCAGTGATGTTATCGAATCACTGTCCAGGAGGTCTGCCCTTGTCTGGGTCGGAACAACAGTTATCCGACGAACTGGAAGTTCTCCGGAACTTGTTTCTGGGTCGGTCGGAGGTGTGACGAGTCGTCCGGGACAGTCTTGGTGTTTGCAACTGTGGCACCGTGACAAGCCGTCGGCGTTACCGTGTAATTTTCCGGGTCGATGCTCTATCCGAAAGTCATACTGCTGTAGCTTGGCGAGCCACCTAGCGAGCATGCCGTCGGCGTCGCTGTAGTTTTTCAGCCACCTTAGCGAGCTATGGTCGGTTCGGAGGAGGAATTTCCTACCCCAGAGGTAGTGCCGATAGTGTTGCACCATCTCAACTACTGCCAGTAGTTCCCGATAGGTGGTGCAATAGTTCCGCTGGGTCCGGGACAGGGTCTTGCTGGCGAACCCGATGGGGATCTCCTTCCCGTTAACCCTTTGTGAGAGGGCTCCTCCCACAGCAAAGCCGCTTGCATCCGTATCGAGGATGAAGTAGTCCTCCGGATTCTGGGTCGGATGAGCGAGCTTGGGCGCCTTGATGAGGGCGTCGCGGAGTCGCTGGAAAGCTCGTCGCTGGGCCGGTCCCCAAGTGAAGTGGCATTCACCTCGGGTAAGCCCTACGAGAGGTTCAGCGATCTCAGCGTAGTCCTTGATGAATCGCCTGTGGTAGTTGGCGAAACCAAGGAAAGCCCTGACGTCGGTGATCTCGCACGGGGTCGGCCATTCTCTGATGGCTTTGACTTTGTTGGGGTCGACTCGGATTCCTTGGCCGCTCACTATGAACCCTAAGTACAAGATTTCCCGTTGGAATAACTCACACTTCTTGGGCTGAAGTTTCAGGCCTGCCGATCTGATTCGATCCAGGACCGCTTCCAGGTTTGCGAGTGCCTGGTCGAATGTTCTGCCGTAAGCTATCACGTCGTCGAGATAGCACATACACCGGGTCCACAAGTAACCACGGAGTATGGTCTCCATAAGCCGTTCGAAGGTTGCCGGGGCGTTGCTAAGGCCGAATGGCATGACCTTAAACTGATAGAGTGCCTTCCTTGTGGCAAAGGCAGTCTTCGGTCTGTCGCTGGGGTCGACTTCAACCTGCCAGTAGCCAGAGGCCAGGTCTAGGGCCGAGAAGTAGTTGGCGCCTGCCAGGGCGTCATGAGTGTCCTGAATGTTGGGCAAGGGATACGAATCCTTGCGGGTGACGTCATTCAGGAGCCGATAGTCGACACAGAAGCGTACTTGTCCGTTCTTCTTCCGCACGAGCACTACCTGTGCGCTCCAGGGCGAATCGGACGGCTCAATACACCCCAAGCGGAGCATCTTGTCGATCTCCTCGTCGATGATGCTTTGCTGTGCCTGAGGGACGCGTCGCTGTCGTTGTCGAATTGGGGCCGAGTTGCCGGTGTCGATTCTATGCTGGACGACTTGGGTCCGTCCCAGTTGGCCGTCTGGGTGCATAAATGTGTCCTGGTATTGGTGAACCAGGTTGGCGCAACGCCGATGCTGTTCCGGCGCTAGTCCGGCGCGATCCACCATTTCTTGTAGATGTGGCGGTAGGTCGCGGTAGTGACTGGCGTCTACCGTGGCCGGGTCGGGCTCCTCTCCGGGTCGTGGCAGAGCTCCGACGACACTTTCAACAGGGCTTGCTATGGCGACAGGGTCGGAACGGGTGAACGTAATGCCGGTATCTGCTGGATTGACTACCGACACCTTTACGCACTGCCGATTCAGGGTCGTAAGTGTTCTCCCCATGATGAGGTCGGTTTCCTCGGGAAAGGTCGTAAGTGGCTGGACTATCCTCGGGTGTTGTCGAACTCGAACTCGGGAAGTCGGGACCAGCTCCACTATTGCTTCGCTGCGTGCGGGGACGGTGACAGCTCGTCGCACGGCCATTCTGACAACATTGGCCTCAATGTCTTTATGTGCGAACAGGATTTCTTTGTGTACCTGTATCGTTCCTTCACCGTAATTCACTACAGCGTGAGCTTGCCGAAAAAAGTTCATGCCGAGAATCATGTCGTCATGTATGTCAGCCACACAAAAGGTTACGACCATATGGCTAGTTCCGACCTGTATTGAGAGGTCGATCAGTCCATCGATCGGGCTTGACTGTCCGGTGACGTCACGAATAATAGCCGAGGTAGACCGCAAATGTCGCTGGTCAGCGGGGACGTGACGTAGCTGATCGCGTCGGAGCAGGGAGATCTGCGCTCCGGAGTCGAGTACAGCCTTTATCGTCTTGTTTCCGACGTGTACCGGCAACTTCCAGCATTTGTGATTGGTGGCGCTGGAGTTGTTGATGACAGCCGGAATTTCGGGGTCGTCTAGCGGTGGCCGGAAGAGTGTGTGCAGAGGCGGCAGTTTGGATTCCGGTCCACTCGAAAAAGCGTAGAATCCTCCGTCGTCGGAGATCCACTCGATCTCGGACATGCTGTCCGTTCCGGTGCCGTTGGCGGTCGGGGGTGACACCCCTTCAGGACGACGGTCTCCACGTGGTGGTCGCTGTGGCCGCGGTGCGGACACCCCTTCATGAAAAGAGGCCGATTTCGGGGTCGGAGCTTGACATTTTGTACACACCCCTTCAAGGAGCTGAGGTGTGGGCTGGGCCGGCTGCGGGGTCGTTATTGGTGTCGTTACCGGTACAGTAGTCGTGACAACCGCAGATGTGGAGCGGGGAACGTTGTCCTGTTGTCTGGAAGGTCCTTGCTCCTCAGCACCTTCCCCTACTGGTTTGACGACGGGGTCGGAGGTGTTGGTGGGGCCGGTTTAGTTTGGTTACCGGTTTGGTTAGGTACTGACAACACTTGAGCTGTCCTTCTGTCAGTACCGGGACCATTGGGCCGAAATGCTAGCGGTTTCATGCCGTTACGTACTAGCACATCCTTAAGCCGAAAGCACCGCATCCAGCGATGGCCGGGCTTCTTGCAAAAGAAGCACACCATGGGTCGTCCGGGTTGCGGGGGTCGATCACCTTTCATCGGGGCCGTTGTTCGTAGGACAGAGAAGATAGCCGTTTCCTCGCATAGTCCATTCTCGTCACTAAGGACACACTGGAAGGCTTCGGCCACCCACTCGCGTGAGCTGGTTGGCACTGAGTGTTCGTCGCAACCTTGTAGGCCGGTAGTGTCACTGTCCGCGGGGTCGTAGTAGGCCGCAATTTGTTCTGGGGTTAGTGTTTCCCCCTGAGTGACTTGTCCCATGGCACAGGACAGTTCCTCATTGACAGGGTCGTCTTCCGCGTATCCGCTTGCGGAAATGTCAGCACGTCGTGTGCCTCGATGTCGATCTCTGGCTGTCCTCTGTTGACGACTCTCTACCTTGAGAACGGCCGTAAGTGCCTCACTGTAACTGTTAAAAGTGAGGGCACACAGTTTATCGGCAATGGGGTCGGGTTGGCCGTTCACGAACTGTGCAATTACGGTTCGTTGCCGCGACGTTGGCGTAACGTCGTCGAACACTTGCTCCGCCAGGGCCTGGAGTCGCTCCATGTAGTGTTCCGCGTCCTCTTTTCGTTCCCGCTTGAGGAACGGGAAATCGTCCCGTTTCGACTGTCGACGGGGCTCGGGTTCCCAGCCCTCTAAGAGTTGGCGACGGAACTCCCCCCAGGGAGTTGCGACCGGGATATTTAGAGCTAGCGCTTCAGCGCGGCCGCGTAGCGTGCTCCGGAAGGTCGTCGTCTTGTTGAGGTCGGAGTAAGTAAAGGCCGCAGTGAATTGTTCGAAACTCCGAATGTATTGAGTGAGATTGCCCTCCTTAAAGGTCGCACGCCATTGAGCCATTTTAGCCGTAGCCAACGTTTGGGGCTCAGACGTGAGTCTCTGTGGCGTGGGCGTGTCAACACTCACCGCAACTGGTGTAGTCGCTGTAGTGGCCGTCGGAGTCGGAACAGCCGAAGTCGCCGGAGCCGTCGTATCTGGGCCGATCGGGGTCGCGTTAGCGGGGGCGGTCGGTGCTGTCGTCGCGGAGACGGCGGGCGATGCGGCGGGTGGTGCCGTCGTGTGACTGGGGTCGTGTGGTGCTTGTGCAGCGGGGGCCGGTTGACTGTATGGAGGCGTCACCCATGGTATCCCGACTGAGGGTGGGAATACAGCCGGTGGTGGATATCGGTATACCGATCCATCTGGGCATACACCATGGTACACTAATCCGGGTTGTGCACCATGATAGCCGGTGTCAGCGATCACGCTGGGAACGCCACCATATCCAGGCGGTGGGTTCGCGTAGCCGACATGCGGTGAATAGTATCCGACAGCTACTCCATTTGGAACACCGCTTGTTGCGCCAGGGTATCCGACTGGCGGTACACCATATCCGTTGGTGTTTCCGACTGATTGTGAGATCGGAGGTCCGATCATTGGCACAACATTTTCTGCCGAAGCAGACACAACTTGATCTTGCGACGGATCGAAGCGCGGTTGTTCTCCGGTAGTCGGCGATGGTCGGTGCGTGGTCGGCGCGGGAGCGCGTGTGTCGGAAGTCGGCGTGTCAGGGTCGCAGGGTCGGCGACTTGATGTCGAGGGTGCTTGTCGGGGTCGCGCTTGTCGCATGGTGGCGCGAGGTTCCGCCATTGTGTCGCTGGGTCGTTGTTGTCGTAGCGGCGTCGCGATCCGGGTAGCGGTCGTCATCAGGATGTCTTCGGATGTCGCTCCCGTCTGGCTGGGTCGTGTGTACTCTACCACCGTAGGCTCGGTCGGTATGCGTGAGTACCTTTCTGGCGCGGGGCCGTGTTGTCTCGGCGTCATGGACGGCGCCAGGGGTCGATTGGCCGAATAAGCGTTCGGCGGGGTCGATTCCGGAACATTGTCAGACTGACAAACCCACTGTCGTATCCGAGAGTTACTTGGTGGGTGCGTAACCATTGACGTGTCTATGGTTACCGGCCGAACGTCCACTGCTAATTGTTCTGGGTTGATATCACAATCTACGCTCGCTCTTTGACGTGAGCGCGTATAGTTTCTGTCGGCAAAGTCACTTTTCTGGGTCGCTCTAGCGGGCGTGGCCGAGTACGCTCTAGCGTGTGCACGCAGAATGTCACTTACTGTATGTGACGGCGCGAGCGGGTCTTCGTCTAGGAACTCCTGCACCAGGTCGGTAGGCGGCGAAAACGATCTCAGGGACGAATGGTCGCCAATGGAGTCGAAAAGGCCGGACGGTTGTTGCTCCTGCGACAGTGGAACTGTATCGCTCATGGCAACTGAGCGAGGGCCGGAAGGTCGGAAGGCCGGATTCGGATTGATCGTCACTTCATCATCCGTAGGGTCGAGTGGCTCACCGCGGGAGGCTCCCGGGGCCAATGCCATCAATGCCGGTCAGGTCTGGGTCGATAATCCGAGACTAGCTCAGATCCTGGTCGAACGGCGCCAATGTGAAGAATATCGTTCACGGCCGATATTAAGCCGGTTTAACTGGGTCGTCGTGTGATTCAATAAGCCGGCAGTTTCAATTTAACTGTTTATTGCGGTGATAAAGTCTAATGATCAATCACTCACAATCAGGGCCGCACTCTCACCTACGTCGGGTGATATCCCAGTCGAATTATATATATTCCTAGTATAGTCCTTTATATAACTTGTACATATATCCAATGGTTTCTATATCACTTGTATTCAGTTCGTATATTGATAATCGACAGACTTCACAGGAGCTTTCGGTATAGACGTCCTGTCACTGGGATTTTACACTACTCTTCTGCGCAGTAGACTGGGGCCGAGGGACCATGTGACTGTGTAATTTCCCGCCAAGTGTAAGCGGTGTTGTGATAGGTTGAATGTGTGGTGCACTGCGCTGATGTCACCGGGAAAGTGGGTTTCCCCGGCTCGTGTTAATACTTGTAATGCCTGTATGTGTGCACGTGATGTATGGAGTATGTGTGTCAAGTTCTATGTTTAGAAGTCAGTGCATGTAAAGGTCAAGGTCGAGTAAACGGGGCCGAGTGTACTGAGCTAGCGGGGCCGCAGGTGCGTGGTTTGACCTGTGTATGTAACCATGACTACATGGAGTTTATGCTTGTGATCGTATAGTGTGTACTTGTCCTGTATGTAAGTCATGTAGAATGAATGTTTGTTGTGGAAATGTGTAGTGCGCGGGAGGGACGGGAGTAACAGTCGCTAAAATTACTACATCATTTTATCTTAAATCAGCCTATCATCATGTAGAAATTTTCCCAGCTCATCGCACATTTTTGGGGTTTGCTTGGTCTGAACGATTCTATGTGTTTAATGTGCTGCCGTTCGGCATTTCTACTGCGGCTTATATATTTACGTGTTGAGAGTTAAGTGTTGAGAGTTTCGGTCAAATGGTGGAGATCTTAGGATCACAAGGTACTCACGTTTCTAGACGACGGTTTAGCAGCAGCAGATTCTGTTCAATCAACAATTCCCTGGAATTCCCCAACTCCGTGGGGATGGCTTGTTGGTATCACCATGGCTTGAGCACTGTTCCAGAAGATGTCATTCTTGAATGAGAATGTTTTGCCGACCATTCAAATTGTGATAATCGTCGGGGGGGGGGGGGTGGGGGAAGTTTGTCAAAAAATATTTGTGCACGTAACGGATCTCTTTTTATCAACCGATGTACCCAGTGTACTTGCGATCATGAAATTTTAAACAGGATAGAATGGGCTTTTTTTTGCAGCAATTTAACGAAAAAATTTAATAATATAAGGCATTTGTATTTATATGAATCTCTTCAAATATACACAATCTTTATGGAATTATATAGGCATGACGGGCAGTTAAAAACAGGCGAAAGGGGACGGGTGCGGGTGGTCAAAACACCGCTGTTTCTGTATCGATTTTCTACTCGGCACTGGTGACAGGGTGCACAATGCTTTGCGGAAATATGTTTTATAGCGATTTTTCCCGTTCGATGCAGTTGGACGAAATGTTTCACTCAAAAATGTTGTTTTACAAGTCGAATACTAAATGTATAGATGTGAAAAATGGAGCCTAAGCGCACAAGTTAGTTTATGTATCATCTTAAATTTATTTAAATACACGAGCTATTGTGCATAGGGGTTTCGAATTGGTATGGGTCTGGAAAAGGTCTGGAGATTGTTTCACTTTGAGTCTGAAAAGTCTCTGATCTTGTTATTCACAGATTAGTGAAAACTCTGTGCCTATACATGTAATTGCAGTATAACTACAGGAATAACTACAGGAATGCAGACTCACAATTAACTTCCCGTTCCCCACATTGGAATCGAGCTATGCACTGTTAAGAGGCGACACGTGTCTTTTACTACATTTCCTGACCCCTCCTTATTCATGATGGGAAAGAGCAGCCCTAAATGAGTACAGTTACAGTTGAAGTTTGTATCACTGTATGAACAAATCTAATACATTGATTTGATTTAGTTGTTGGATCACATTGGGCAGTCAATATTGAGGTATGGATATTTCATTACAATCATATGGGAAGTGATATATGTATGGTGCATCTTTTGGTAACCTTTACAAAATGTGTAAATGTAGGTCTGCATTTCTCTGCAGGCAACTCTTGAAAGCTGGAAACGTAATTTGGGTATACATGGGGATTCATTGTATGTCATATTATATTATCTTTAAGTGACCCTGAACTTGATGATGGCATTGGATGAAAAGCAAGTTCGAGTCAACAACAAATGTGGAAATTGTTCCATAGCGACAAAACTCTCTTAGTGTTGACAGGTTAGTGTTGAATTACGAATTCATGATGACCACATATAGTAACTATCAAAATCCATTTGATGAAAAATTTTGGTTGCCTTCCGGTGAGCTACAGGACCCTTGGCCCTATGTATTCTTATAGGCACTGTCCGGAATCCGTTTCGGCAGAGGATATTGGGAAACGATATTTTTCGGGTGGGAAACGATATGTTCGATTGTGAAACGCCAATCTGCAATGGGTTATGTGTTGTTTTCCTCAATGAAGTAAAAAAAAAAATAGGTGTAATCGTTAATCAGAAGAAAGACAAACATGCGCTAGTGTCGTATAAGGTCTTCAGTGTCGAACAAACCTGCTATACTTGATGTAATATCGTTTTTGTGACGTGAAATGCGATGAAAATAACACCGTTCTGAACAAATGAACACTGGTGATTAAATATGGGTCTGATACACACAAAAAGTAACACCAGTCAAGACAAAGGTGTATTACATGATCCCCACCGAAAAGAAACATTTCACATCGTCTCATTAATTAATATTTGCTGATTTTCTGAACCATTGATGTTTCGGTGGGTAAACGATACGTATAGAGAAGGCGCCGGTTGGTAATCCATGCTGTTTCGATTGGGAAACGGAAAATGTACGTATGAAAAACGAGATCAAATGTTATACACGAGCAATACTGTGCGGTCTTTAGCTAAAGGATACCTCCAGTGAATTATCAATTATATGACTGTATGCACGACATTTTGGGTGTTAAATAAGGTGAATCATGTGCCTGGGCTCGACATAATAGGAAATGTTTTTAGATTTTTGTTTCAAAACATGCTAATTTGGGTCCTTGACATTGTGTATAAAGATGTGCCTTGAATAGAGTGCCTTGAATCGATCGATAGGCCCAATATTTAAGCTCAAAAAGGCCCAATATTCAGTTTTCAGCTGTTTTCTCAAAAACTGTCTCATCAGTTCTGAGATTTTTGTTTACAAAGATTCCTGTTATGTACCTTTCTGGAGTGTATAACTTTCGTTGCCCTTGAATCGCCTGTGTGTGTGTGGCGGCCATTTTGAGTTTTGACAGGTCGATGAAAAAAAATGTTTTCGTCCCAAATCAAGTCACTTCGATTCAAGTGATTTCCAACCAAAAAAACTTTCCTCCTTTGACAACTTTTTTCGGATTTCACACAATTTTTCCTTCATAATGGGAGCAGCTGTATGGAGCAAACTCCCAGAACACTTCAAGATAGAGCTTTAAATATTGGCACATTCAAATAGGAATTCATATATTGTGGTTTCGGTGGTGACCTTGAATTTGACCTTCAATGACCTTGAAAGGTCGAAACGCCCTTTTTTGTCAGAAAAACGGTCAACTTTGGACTTTGGCAGCCATTTTCTCAAAAACGGTTCAGACGGTTTTCAGATTGTCGTTTGAAAAGATCCCCCTTATGTACCTTTGCAACATGTGTAAGTTTCTTTGTCCTTGAAACGCTCAAAGCTGGCTATTTTGGCCCAAACTTTGCCCAAATGGAAATTTCCCAAGTTAATGCTAATATCTCACTTAATATTGCGATCAGAGATTAGGAATCTTTTGTGCACATAAAGAATATTCTTATGACCTTGAATTTCACATTCGACCTAATTTTCAAGGTCACAGGACAAAGTCGGTTATATCTCGCTTCTTATCGACTCTATAGCTCGGGAATCAATTGTGAACATATAGGAAATGATATAGTAGTACGTCAAATTTTCTGATGACCTTGAATTCGACCTTGATCTCATTTTTAAGGTCAGTGCACAAAGTGGCCAATATCTCGCCTAATACTTCACGGCTGAGGAATCAATTGTGGACATATATTATGCTGAAAGTTCTCGTGACCTGGAATTTGATCTTTGACCTTATTTTCAAGGTCAGACAACAAAGTGGCTAATATCTTGCTTATTATCAACTTCACAGCATAGGAATCAATTTTGGACATATAGGAAATGATATATGCCGAATATTCTCATAAGTTTGAAGTTTACCTTATTTCCAAGGTCAGAGCACGAAATGGCTAATATCTCGCTCATTATCGACTTTCCAATTTAGGAATCAGTTGTAAACAATGTTCCTTTTGGGCAGACATTACCATTGCAGAATTTGAGAGCTTAACACTCTACATTTCTTCGGTAACCTTTTGGGCTTTTGATTAGCATTTGGGCTAATTTTTCCCTGTTTCCTCATCCACAACAGGTCTCAGTATTGAAAAGGTTTTTTATTGGTGTTTGTGCTTCACTCTGTGGTTAGAGTCTCCAAACTTGGAATGACAGTGATAATACCTGGCGTTGAAGCCGCGAGACGCCATCTGTTGGAAGAAATAACAAGTATAAATGAATAATAGCCAAAAACGAGCCTTAACAGGCCATAAATTTCCAATATAAATATCGTTTACTAATCGAGACACCCATATCAGAACTGTTTCCAATCGGAACAGTATCGTTTACCCACCTCTTGACTCGTATTACTTTGTGTGTGCATCAGACACATTTAATCATCAGTGTTTATTTGTTCTGAACGGTGTTATTTTCATCGTAGTTCACGTCACAAAAACGATATTACATCAAGTATAGCAGGTTTGGTCGACACTGAAGATTTTATACAACATCAGCGCATGTATGTCTTTCTTCAGATTAACGATTACACCTATTTTTTCCTACATTTTTTAGGAAAACAACACATACCCCTTTGCAGCCTGGCATTTCCCAATCGAACATATCGTTTCCCAACCGAGAAATATTGTTTCCCAACATCCTCTGCCGAAACGGATTCCGGACTGTGATAGGTGTGAATCTGACCGAAAGGATGGTCGCGCTGTCGGGGCTGGAGTTATTTTGATCGGTTCAAATGATTAGACTAGGGCCCGGACGAGTCGAATATTTCCGACCCGGGTACCCGTGTGGTCTGACCCACTCGCCCCGGGTAACCCGTCCAAATATAGATCAAAATTTGAACGAAAATCATTGGAGCAAATACGAGCAACTTGTAACACGTAAACGCCAGTCATCGATCTTTGATACATATAATGTGATATTATTTGATTCATTGGTGTTTATTCTCAAGTTTTAAAGAGATCACAAGATCTCATAAAACTGCTTCCGATTTTTTCCCCATGAATTTCTTGTCATTATTGTGATTTTACTAGCGTTTATCGCAAATTTTCAAGACAAAAACTATATCATTATTCGTTCTCGGGTACGGGTATTGAACTTCCGACCCGGGTAATTGTTTGATCCGCCCCGAATTCTTGTACCCGTCGACTCGTCCGGGCCCTAGATTAGACACTGCAAGAGATATCTCCCATGTAGCGGCATAGATCTGGCTTTGTTCTTAATATCACTAATGAACGATAATGACTCGTATTCGGTAATGAATAGTTATGTGTATTACATTTTCATAATTTGTTTGTATGAATGATCCCACATTGCATCCGTGTGTTCACAATTTACTAGACACATGTGAACGGCGTAATTCCAAGGGTCGAGGAAAGAAAGACGCAATCTCTTCAAACCACATTAGAGAGTTGTTCATCAAGCATTTCAGCAGTTCCGATTCGCTTATTGCGAGAGATTTAGCACTGATTGTTTTATGTTTCTCAGCGTTTTTGAGATATGACGAAGTCAGTAACTTGCGATGTAAAGACCTAAAGTTTCACCCAGGTCATATGTCTGTACATATAGATATGAGTAAGACCGATCAGTACCGGGATGGTAATCATGGTAATTATGTTCTTGTTTCTAGTATCAGCTCCGTTGCTTGTCCTGTCAATGCTATGTGGAGGTATTTCGATGTAGCTCACATAGACGGGGAGTCTTCTGATTATTTGTTTAAGCCTGTTTATAGAAGCAGCAAAACAACCGGTCTAGTCAAGGTAAACAAAATGTTAAGTTGCACGAGGGCTAAGGAATGTGTTGTATCGCGTCTTAATGAGGTTTCGGAGGGGTTAAATTTGGGTGCCCATTCGGCCCAAGTAGCGCACCTTACTCTGTTAATAATGTATAATTCCTCTGTTGGCTCTCAGAGAGGGCCATAAGGGCCGTATTATAATTATGTATGTGGAGCCTGCCCGTACGACTGCGAGTGTACAAACAGTGTATACCAAAAACTACACAATGTTTGTTCACTTGAGTCGATTTCATCATTGCCGAAAATTAATCCGGATGACGTCAAATGCTTGGTACTTGTACTAGGGGTAAGGGGCGCCATAACTCGATGATATGCCCCTTAGACAGAAACCCGGGATCGGGGAAAACCCCTACTCTTTACGATACATCCCAAGGGATCTTTTAAGTGCCAGACACCATAGACAGTCTCTGACACCACCCGGCCTTTGTTTTTACCGCCAGTCGGGCTGTACTGGCGTGGGAGGTTTTCAGGCACAAGTGACGCTGAGCGGACTCGAACCCACGACCAGTAGATCATGGGCCGAGCCCTCTGCCACTGCACCATCCCGTGGTAGGTGGCTTGGGAGGTTTTCAGGCACAAGTGGCGCTGAGCGGACTCGAACCCACGACATGTACATCATGGGCCGAGCGCTCTGCCAATGCACCATTCCGCTGTCGCTGTACCTTATCTTATCGCTGTCTGTATCACCCGTTCTCTTAAATACATTCTATCCAGCGCACGGCTAAATGGAATAAGTGTGTTTCTTATTTATTGTAGAGTTCAGACCTGTAGTTTCCCACGTTTCGTAAAATAAAGTACGGTTCAGTTTGTAAATAGAGTTGAGTTCAAGGGTGCTGGACAATTCTGTGTGGTAATTGGTTGTGTTCATGGGAGAGTTCAATGTCACGTGATGAATGCACACTGACCAGAGTTGTAGTGTCTTCAAAAAAGGATCAGGTCCGAGATCCTGGTTCAGTTTCGGTTTTACTGCTCATACTTTGGACACAGGTTTCTCAGAAGATTTTCTTTACTTTATTAAAGTTTTTATCTCTGTGTTTTTCCTGGGCCGCAGTAGAAACCTTTCTGAACAACTTCGGTGATTGACGCTGCACGTGATAAATCTGACGATTTATGTGACTCTGTACTTGTTACACTATAAACACAGCTCGGCACTCTTATCGCACGGCTAAATGGCATAACTGTGTTTCTTCTTTTTGTGGAGTTAAGACCAGTATTGTTGTATGATATCTGACAGTGCGTCACACCCCATACAGTGTGTTCCAAAGGTATTGTTGCACAAATTCGAAATTTTTAGAACATTTAAAATACACCATAATCTGGTGTGGACCCAGGCTACACCTCGGGCCCCAAACATTCATAGGTTGTTGGGCAGTTGTATACTAATTCCATCAGGTGTACAGTAGAAACAACTACATTTACCACACTGTCTGCCCCTGATGACGCCAGTGTGTCTTTGGATAAACTATTTGGTCAGGCTTTGTTTCTATTGCAAAATTTTGTATTGTATGTTCGTTATTCGCATCATCAAAATCTGACTGTATTGGTGGTAATAGATTGATACTTACATTCATACCACTGAGTCGGTGTCACTGCTGGCGGACGTTAAATCTGTCCCCGAGAATACCATCAACTCAGTAGCCTTCTGGCTTGTGATTAGGTACTTATGTACTTGTCATATATCTATTCCGTGGGGTTTGTTTCAGATTTCTAAATTATTTTCATAGGTTGTTGGGCAGTTGTATACTAATTCCATCAGGTGTACAGTAGAAACAACTACATTTACCACACTGTCTGCCCCTGATGACGCCAGTGTGTCTTCGGATAAACTATTTGGTCAGGCTTTGTTTCTATTGCAAAATGTTGTATTGTATGTTTGTTATTGGCATCATCAAAATCTGACTGTATTGGTGGTAATAGATTGATACTTACATTGTATCCAATCAAATGGCTGAAAGTATTCATCCTGTCCAAACTGCAATACCTGTTTCAATTACGTTTTTCGCATTATAAAGCATAGAAATTAACATGGGAAAATCCCTTTTGGGCCAAGTACGGGCCAAAATTGCCCATTTCGACCAATTCAAAGGCAACGAAACTTATACACACGACAGGGGTATGAGAGGAGTCTTATGCATCAATTAAAAAAAAAACGTTACTTAACAGATTTTGAGGAAACGACCGTCAAAATCCAAAATTGACCATTTTTCTATAAAAATGGTTGCCACTTGAAAAAAAAATGCGAAAATAAAATAAAAACATCTCCGTGTTGAGATATTTGTAGGTATTTCAGTTCAAATTTTCAGAAAGATTTGAAACTGATAAAAATGTAGGAAGACGACGACGGACAATGACGACGGACGGTGGACCCAACGCCTCGGCAATAGGTCCGGTAACAAAAAAAACCTTCCCCATAATGACTTAGATGTTAGTCAGTTGAATGTTTGTTTCATGACAACTAGAGAACAACCCAGTATGTTTCTTTTTCAATGCTATTGATTCAGAGAGTAATACTGTTTGTTTTATGCAATATTGGTTACTTTGTTCTCGATGTATGTGCACTTTGGACATCACGTACTTCAGTGTGTAGACTCAATTACTTAACACTAGCTACAAATCCGACACACCCATACTCGAAAACCCGACAAGTTTGTACTTGTGATGTTTAGTTGGCTAGCATCGTTAGGTTAGCACAGGTGTGTCACATACTTTCAGGCTTGTCAAAACGTGTAACTGAGCGCATGTCTGCTTCTCCTTACCCACTACAATATTTTATGAAAGTGAGCCTACGGGTTTCAGTCAACATACAAACATACACATATTCTTATAAGTAAATAAGATTTTCTAGCAGATGCGAGAAAAATAGGAATGGGCAATATTAAGTCCCAGGTACATGTATGAGATGCTAAAAAAAAACACATTAAGTATTTTTTCGAGTGAAATTTTCAATTACTACAGCACCTCAATATCCTGAACGAAGATTCATGTTACCCATTTCAGCCTTTTTTCACAGAATACCTCTTTGAATGTGTACGGACCACAATACAACAAATGCGTAGTATTCCAACGTTTGGAGGTACCAGTGATAAATATCCATTTGCTTTAGCTGTTTTCTTCAGCTAGTTTGTACATATGCAAGCTAAAGAGAGAAACTGATTTTACAAAGAATACATTTCTTGTCTTAGTTCTTCTCACAGGATGAGTGTGTGATTGCCACATTGTGTTTGACTACTGGAATTTACGTAAAATAGCCCATGTATTACCTCATATATATTCAAAGAAACCCCCGTTTGAAGGTTCAATATCTGACTTGTATGTACGTAATACAACTTGGTGTGTGAAAGCTAATTCGCATTTTTTAAAAGTCTAACTCAAGTCAAAATGACTTTCAATTTCTCATGTTTTATGTGATAGAAAATGCGAAAACTAACGTGCTGGATTCCCCAGAACCTTAATATATTCAACCGATCTCGAGATGCTAGCAATTTCGTGTCAATAATTTTAAGAATTTGTACTGAAATTAGGAGGCTTATTAGCTATTATAATGAGTATGCATGACGTCACACGAGTAAGCTGCTTTAATTAGATACTTTTAGAGCCTTTTTCTGAATGATCCGTGCACAGTATCGCTAAATAACACGGATAGAAACATGATAATAGAAACTATACCACACCCATAAGATGTTTCTGGTCTCCATACTCTAAAATCTCACTGTATTGGTGGTAATAGATTGATACTTACATTCATACCACTGAGTCGGTGTCACTGCTGGCGGACGTTAAATCTGTCCCCGAGGATACCATCAACTTAGTAGCCTTCGGGCTTGTGATTAGATACTCATGTACTTGTCATATATCTGTTCCATTGGGGTTGTTTCGGATTTCTAAACTGTTTTCATAGGTTGTTGGGCAATTGTATACTAATTCCATCAGGTGTACAGTAGAAACAACTACAGTTAACACACTGTCTGCCCCTGATGACGCCAGTGTGTCTTCGGATAAACTATTCGGTCGGGCTTTGTTTCTATTGCAAAATATTGTATTTTTCGTTTGTTATTAGGATCATTAAAATTTCACTGTATTGGTGGTAATAGATTGATACTTGCATTCATACCACTGAGTCGGTGTCACTGCTGGCGGACGTTAAATCTGTCCCCGAGGATACCATCAACTCAGTAGCCTTCGGGCTTGTGGTTAGGTACTTATGTACTTGTCATATAACTGTTCCATTGGGGTTGTTTCGGATTTCTAAATTGTTTTCATAGGTTGTTGGGCAGTTGTATACTAATTCCATCAGGTGTTTAGTAGAAACAACTACAGTTAACACACTGTCTGCCCCTGATGGCGCCAGTGTGTCTTTGGATAAACTATTCGGTCGGGCTTTGTTTCTTTTGCAAAATATTGTATTTTTCGTTTGTTATTGGCATCATTAAAATCTCACTGTATTGGTGGTAATAGATTGATACTTACATTGCTAGGAGGTTCAATTCGGCACTGGTATGCAAAATGATGTTTGAAATTATTGGATGGCTTTCAGACAAGGCTCTCGTCCACATCTTCACAATTTTTGTCGTACCTAATTCAATATTCATGGCGCTGGGCACCTAGCAACCATGGTTGCTATGGATATATTTCAAGAATAGTTACCTTGGTAACCAATTTCGGTAATTAAACACGGATTACATCTCATGCCATACGAAGTACAAGCCGAATAAAGCACATATTATCATTATGTAAAGTTAAAACTAGAAGTTACATAATCTTAATTAACTTGCTTCACCCTTGTGACGTCATGAATATTCATTATAATAGGTAAATAGGTAGAATTAGACCAAATTATCTTCCATTAGATATCCTAACTTTTCCATTACATAAATATAAGGTGGGTTTTGTAAGACCATAGGTCCGGTAACCTAAAAATTAAAATTTTTATTGGAATATCAACATGCTCACACACTCTCAAAAGTTACGTTTATCAGAACATTTGATTTTCCACCTTGTACACAACTATACCTGATTCTGAACTGAAGTCTCAGCTTTAAAAAACTCATTAATAATTAATTTTTCTCTAAAATGGGACAACGTCGGTACAACTATATTGTAGTTGAATATAATACCGCTTATTTTGTTAAGGCGACTCTGATGCTCCATACAAATATACTGAAATATATGTGGTAGATATGGTTAAGTTTCTGTTTGATAATATTCTTGTGGAATTTGATGGTCGGGTATTTCAACAAACTATTGGTATTCCCATGGGTTAAAACTGTGCACCACCATTGGCAGAATTTTTATACTCATATGAAACAGAGTTCATTGTACATTTACAACGAGGAGGTTCTTAGAAACTGAACGTAATTTTAATTTCACTTTCCGATACATAGAAGATGTATTGTCGCTAAATAATCCCAAGTTTGTTGATTATTTGGATGTCATATATCCTAAGGAATTTGATATTAATGATACCACAACAGACTCCGCTAAATTTTCCAACTACCAAGACCTGAGGTTGGAGATTGATAATGATTATAACCTGTTAACTAGATTATATGACAAACGTGATGATTTCAATTTTTCCATAGTCAGTTTCCCTTTTCTAAGCAGCAACATACCTGTGTCACCAGCATATGGTGTGTGTTCGTTTTTCAACTTATACGCTATTCCAGAGCTAGTTGCAAATATGAGGACTTTGCTTGTCGAAGTACCCAGTTAGTTTCGAAACTGCTGCTACAAGGATATGTTTTATCAAGACTTATAGCTGCCTTCAAGATATTCTATACACGTCATCATGATCTGATTAATAAATACACCAAATCCATGACTGCCATGCAACTATATCTTTTTCCAAGTTAATTTTTGGGAATTCATGACGGGTGCCACTAGTGGGACAGAAAATGCTCACTATTTCCGGAACACCTGATTTCATCTGTTAATGGCCATTTTGGGGAGTTCATGGGTTTCCCTGTCATTTTTGTTTTCTCTCACTTCAAATGCATGATATGACTTTCTGTACTGGATAACGGACCTTGTTTCGTTTGCTCGGAATACCTAATACTGGGTATTGATTCTACGTCTACTACAAGGTCTGAAACAGTTTTTGGCAGTGAAAGGATTATTAACGTAGTCCGCTACAAACAGTGAGGTAACGAAGAGTCAATATTTAAAAGTCATTCCTTGAATATTATCTATTCAAAATGACATATTTTATAGAGTGAATGATCAGCATCCTAGTACTGAAAAGAAAATTGGGGGTCACCGTGCTCGTTTCTTCTACATAGTCGATCAAAATCACACAAATTTACCTAAAATGACATAAATTATGGCATTTTTGCACATTTTTTGGTCCATATTCACATCTTGCATCGTGTTTTCCATGCGAACGGATACGGTGATCCCCTATTTTCTTCTCAGTTTTAGGATGCTGAACAATTACTCTATAAAATCATTTTGAAGCTGTGCCACTAGTGGGGCAGGAAATGCTCACTCTTTCCGGAACACCTGATTTCACCTCCTAATGGCCATTTACGGGGGTTCATGAGTTTCCCTGTCATTTTTGTTTTCTCTCACTTCGTATGCCTGATATGACTTTCTGTCCCCGGACTATGAGATTGGATAACGGACCCTGTTTTGTTTGCTCGGAATACTTAATACTGGGTATTGATTCCACGTCTAGATTATGTTGATACAGTTATATATTTTTGAGAACTCTTTGACCCCCTCCCCTCACTGTTTGGAGCGGACTACCTTAATCGAGATAATGACATGCTGTAAAAATCATAATAGTAAAAGAGCTTTACTCTAACATATGTCAAAAATAAGTATCCTGACTTTAGTTGGACTTAAACCTTTTTTGGGCTTCCACGTCAACAATATGGGCTCCCGTCATTTCTTCAAAGTAAGGGGGTGAGGTTGGGTTGGTAGGGATAGAGGTGGCGTTGGATTGGGTAGGGTCATAGTATCATTTTCAACATAATTGAAGCATAATTTGAGTTTTATGGGGATATTCTGAATGAACATTGTAATTTGCATCACAAGGAAAGCAACCGACTTGGTGGACACAGAAAGACCAAAAATCATATTTTACGACCCATCAGTCCTCGTCCATCAGCCAGCCAAGAAACATGTTAGATCACAAGCATTCTCGCATCATGCCCCATACCATGGACCAGCATGCCATCAACCGACACACAGTCGGTCTGTAGCAGCTTTCAAAAAAGGACTGAAAACAATATTATTTCAGCAATCCTTCCATTATTTCCTTGTATACTTGCATTACCAATTAAATTGTTAGGTTTTGTCTGTTCTTCTCGTATATATATATATATACATATATTTGTTGAGTGCATAGAACAATATTATGAACATGTGCTATATATATCATGGCTAATAAATAAATATTATCCATGTACTGACATTATGGTATCTTAAAATTTCGTAAAGTGACAATGCTTACTTGTTTTAATAAGAGGTGATAAAAAGTAACAATAGCATTTTACTTTAACGAAGAACACACAAATTATATTTTTGTCTACTAAGTGAGAGTATAGTCAATTTTGAGATTGAACGGACAACACATTTTTCATTATGAATCGAACAGATAGATACAAAGTATTAACTCCAGGTATATCGGTATATTGTGGCATTTTGAGGAAATACATCAGGCGAAGGAGGCTATCTGTCTGCCAGATAAAAAGACGCGGAATGGCTATATGGACGGTTTATGGCTTAGGCCACGACAATAGCTAATCGAAACATATGGACAGATAAACTAATATCACGATTTGTTATTATTCTACTCTATTATGTTTCACCTACCTGTCGCGTGTCTGTGTATGATAATCATATTCGCGCGAACGTCCTGACTTCGAGTGCAATTACTAGTGGCAGCTATTTGTCTTCATCCCTCCACAATTCAGGAACAAATTCAAGTATATATGACTTCATTGCCAGTCCTTGATACAACATGGCCTGCATATGCAATGTAATACTGATGTTGTGCGACAAACTACACATCGTACTCTTGTCGAAAACCACCGCCTCTACGGAAATGTTGACGTGGCGCGGTACACTCAAATGCAGGGCTGAAAGTTCAAGTGTGCTGAACGTTTATTAGAATGTGAATGGTGACTTTGATGTGAACGATTCGTCATGACAAAAGCTTTGGTGATAGCAGGGGTTTACGCGAACGAGTGAGCTGTTATCTGTGCTCACATCGCACAAAAAATTCAGTATGACAAATTGTGCACTCGAAGATGACTCCCTCCAAAAGTGCATCTTCATCAGCTCTGCTATGCCGAATGGCAGCGGAGCTTCGGCAATACCGTGCTGTCCGGCGTCCGTCCGTCCGTCGTCGTCAACTTTTGCTATCTTTAAAGTTTACAGTCGAATCTTCCTGAGATTTTGCACAAAAATACCTAAAAATATTTCAAGAGGGAGGTATTTTTAGTTTTTTTATTCTCAATTTTTTTTCAAAATGGCGGCCATTTTAGAGGAAAGGCGGCCAATTTTGGACTTTGGCGGCCATTTTCTAAAATAACTGCCTGATCAGTTTTGAGATTTTCATTTCAGCTCAGCGAGTCGGCCATGTGATATTTTTACCCTTCAAACAACAAAAGGCATCATAGCTGCCCAAAGACCAACATTGTCTGATATTAAAAAAATCCGATTCTATACGGCTTGTAATACAGTGTAAACGAAACTTGTTCTCCAGCGGTCGATATCGGGTATATAACCAACATATTATACACCTGGCGCTCCGAACCTTGACGATCCACTCGAAAAGACCCTCGAGGCGATATCGTGGTTTCAGGCATGGACCCATCCAATAACACTTGCAAGTGTACAAACTGTGTATTCTCAAAATAACACGTGTTTGTTTACTGAGTCAGTGCTCATCATTTCTGAAATTTAATTCGGTTGACGTCACATACTGGGACCCGAGGGAGAATTATATATATTCCATGTCACAACATGTTTGTTGTGTTCCTACTAAACTCATTTGCATTTGCCTGTAGGTGGCAGTGCAAAACGTAAATGGGAGAACACGGATATAAGTATAGTTTTGTGGTGAGTATTCCTCTATGATTATATGTGTATGCCAACCCTTGTAACTAGTCTTCCGCAGTGACCAGTCCCACGCAGTGAAGCACTGGGGAACACAACCAGCCCACAACGGTATCTCAGAGGGAGAGCACCAACTACGTCAGAAGGCGTGTAACCACCGAGCGCGAGACCACGAAGGAAGCGGTGTAGTTATGTTACCACCTTCGGGGAGACCAGATCGTCTGAATACCAATCCACACAACCAACTGCGACTTCACGCTTCTTTCCAATACTAGATTAGTGGCAATATACAATATTGGCCACGGTGGCTCGTGACCAAATGTGAGCGGTAGCTTAATGAGCTCAACAGTATCTGAGTCGAGTGTCTCAAAAGATTCCTCTGACGAGTCTCAGCATGCTCGTCAATGCCGTGAATGGGGTAACCAGAATCGGAAGCAGACACCCGTGCTCCCAAAGATGGAGGTATTTGAGGGTGACCCTAACCACTGGGGAGCCTTCTATTTCTCATTCAAGCGTGTATGTAAATCGCACAAGTGGTCTACTCGCGAGAAGCTCGATATTTTGATATCCTGTTTGCGTTGTCGAGCAATCGACTATCTAAAGAACCATCCTCGTGATTTGTGTCATGACTACGACCGTTTGCTGCGCGATCTGAAGCGTCGATATGGCCTAGCAGCCGAAGATAGTGTCTTGCGACGTGAATTATAAAACTCAATGATTGTGAGTATATTGACACCAGTCTTCACGCCTATCCGGACCTGTCCGAGCGACAATTACGAGTGTTTGCAACAGAAGCCTTTCTTCGTGGTTGTCGAAACAAACAAGCAGTCATCTGGGTGATGGAGAACAACCCCTCTACCATCATTCAAACCAGGTATCATAAAGCCAGCGCTCAGAACCTAAAACTGGCCGACAACCTAGAACCTAAACTACTCAACAAGTTACAGTGTCATCTTCGGAAGACCCAGGATCAATTGTCTGAATTCCGAATCCTATTCTCCAAGCTGAAGCCACCAGAATCGAAGGAGAAGATATTAACTCCTGCACCAAAATTCCATTGCTTCAGCGGTGAAGATCCTTCTCATATGGCTAGAGACTGCCCGCAGGAAGGGAACCAATCCAGATCCCCCAGTCCGAAACTACCTCTCGGTCGTCTAGATCTCGCTGTTATAAATGTCAACAGACTGGGCATTCAATATCAATCAGCAATCAACAACACGTTTTTCTGGAGAAAAACGCGCTTCTTTAGTCCACTAAAAAATCTTCGTTGTGGACGACGATATAGAGAACCCCCTCTTGCTCCAGGGGTTTCCCTGTTTCAAATGAAACAATAATCTATTCTGCCGTAACCGGATGTTGTTTGAGCAAAGCACAAGAATAATAAAACCCCTGCGAGAACAATGTAAGTATGATTTTCATAAATGTCAGCTAATCAGAGCTGGATTAAGGCCTTAGGATTTTACTACCTCGGTTTTATTTCTTCCCCTTGTTTTTTCCGCAATATTGTTTTCTAGACAATAACTTCAGTTTGTTTTTATGTAACACTATGTAATGTATCTTTGTCGTACTTCCTGCACTAGTCAAAAATATTATGTGGAATAAACTTTTTCTTTTTGGGTCGGCTCCGAGATACGTGCAAATCGATGTTGATTTTGGGATTTGTTTTCGAGACGATAAATCAAAAAGTTTTCAGCCAATTGCTGTAGAAATAGAACTTTGGATGAAAGTCCTCTAGAGAAGAAACCTATTGATTTTGGGATCATCATGTCAAATGACCTTTGACCTAGGGCTTCATCTTTGAGATTTCCTCCATATCTTAGAAACGGTACGTTGTGGAGTGAAACTGAGTCTGAATATAAACGTCTATCTATTTTTTTTTTTTGGAAATAACAGCCTCCACTGGTTAAGCTAATGAAAACATAGTGACCTAAGTGAACTTTTCATAAAGTATACACTGCTCATACTATAATACTACGAATAAAATATAAAATCTTGTAATTTGCCTTGTTGAAATAACAACATGTAACATTTTTTTGATCATTCAGAAGGGAAAAAAAAAGTATTCCATTCTGTTAAAATCATTGTTCATCGAGCACTCCCAAAACTAAAATATTTACAGGTGGGTGGTGCCGGTAACTGCCATGTATCGTAAACAGGCTAATTTTCCTCTACATGCAGTGGAATGTAATTGCAAGAAAAAGTCATTCTGAAGGAGGATCAACTCCATACATGTACTTGCATTTAGTTGTATTTGATATTTTTCTGCCTCGAATCCTCACATATTCAAAATTTTATTACAGTTAGTTGATTTCTATTCCTACTCTTGATTTGGTAGTATGGTCAGTTTCATATTTCATGCCCGGAATTTTTAACACCAAATTTTATGTTTAAAAGATCTTTTCTTTCATATTTTTCCTAAATATTGTTTTTATGTCTAAAGATATCTATATCTTTTTCTAGTCATCACACATCATACTCATGGATCATCAACACATTCCCACATGTACTATAACTTTGTAGATAATTAGATCGTCTGTATTTTTCTTATTGTTTCACTTTTCTCTCTTTTTTTAGCAGAGTTCCTAGATTTGCTGCTTTGGGAACTATTGTACAATCCATTTGAAATGAATATGTTCAAACTTAAGACATGTTAGCCTATTATAATACTACTGATTTTAGTGTAATTTGTCATAATTGTGACATATTACAGAAATTATAGTAGCAGTCATTGTCATATACATTGTTCTAACTCACCTTCAGTATCCACCATATACTTATGTTCTAGGGACATTACCGAGGGATCTCGACGTGGAATCAATACCCAATAAAAAGTATTCCGAGCAAACAAAACAGGATCCGTTATCCAATCTCATAGTCCGGGGACAGAAAGTCATATCAGGCATACGAAGTCAGAGAAAACAAAAATGACAGGGAAACTCATGAACCCAGAAAAATGGCCATTAGGAGGTGAAATCAGATGTTCCGGAAAGAGTGAGCATTTCCTGCCCCACTAGTGGCACCCATCTTATCGTTGTCACATGTCTGACATATCACTCCAGCCTGACATGTCAGTTTCTTACACCTACTTACGTCATGGGACAAAACTTATATGACGGAAGTAGAACAACGCAGACTTCCTTCTATGGTGAAATGGAACATCATTGACGTCATGCGAAAGTAGAAAAAAAGACGTAATTCCTTCCATGGCAAAAAACTACAAAACAAGTCTTCCATAAACACTGATGTTCGTGGGCACGGTCACAGCAGATGGCTGTATCGTCGAAAATGGTTGAACTGGTGGTTCCCTTGAAGTTGGTATACTATGCCGCCGGTTAGTAATGGTACATGTACTACTGTGCTACTGTAGCACTCTTGACTGGGCAATGACCTGCCGACAGATCGGTGCTCCGATGTTGTAGGAGACATGCCCCATCGGAACTGTTGTAACCGAGGGGATTACTGTAGCATGTAGGCACTGTCTTATCATTCTGCTCCGTTCTTTTCGATGCTCGGATACCAGGCACAAACCTGGTTCCACCTCAGGGACCTCAGGGACATGTCTTGTCCTGTCCTGGCATATCATTACCATTTCGTGAAGTTTTAGATGTGCCTGGCAGGGGACCCGTTTATGACATTGAACGGGAACGGGATGGGGATACACCTGTTGGAACCACAGAACATCTTTGATTTCATTTGCCAAGTGTCTGTTAGTGATCGTCGTAAATATTGGTTCTCTGATCCCCGGAGCAGCACGGCTTATCGGAAACCTCACGTCCTGGCCGCGCAGTATGCGTCGGTGCCTCAGATGTTATCAGCGTTGAAGGGGCATACGTCTTATGGTTAGTAGCGGACCATAACACCTATGGTCTTATCCTAACTTATTTGTGTTGGACACGCGAATCATTTGTGTACTATACTTTGATTTTTACCCTCGCCCCGATAGGGGCAGAGGGTATTGCAATTGGGTCTGTCCGTTTGTATGTTTGTTTGTTTGTTTGTTTGTATGTTTGTCTGTCCGCGCGCATATCTCAAAGGAGAATGGTCCGATCAACATGAAACTTATAGGGATGAAGCGGTATCTCAATGGCTCGGTCCTCCTCGAAAACTGTTGCCATGGCAACGGAAAATGTAAAAATCAATAATTGACCATAACTCCGGTTCTATTCAAGATAAAATTTTTTGTAATCTAACTAATTTTGTATTTTTCTATGGCCAATTCCTGATCATCTGATATATGGCCCGTGGTCGTACGACCAAAACTCTCCATTATCGCCCGATGTCGAAAAATTGGGGGTCACGGTTTCGATTTTTTTTTGGCCAGCGACGTTTCAGTGCAAATGTCTGCGCTCATAACTCAAAGGCAAACGGCCCGATCGATTTGAAATTTATAGGGCAAAAGTGCTATGGTGCTGGCTCAGTCCCTTCAAATTTTTGCCAAAATCGGATGAAACCGGTTGCCATGGCAACGGAAAAAAAGAAAATCACATAATTGGCTCTAACTCCGGTTCTACCTGATATTAATTTTTCCAACTATTTTTGTATTGTTCTTTGGCCAATTCCCGATCGTTTGGTGTACAACCGATCCTCGTACGACGAAAACTCTCCATTATCGCCCGATGTCGAAAAATTGGGGGTCACGATTTCGGTTATTTTTGGCCAGCGACGTTTCAGTGCAAATGTCTGTGCTCATAACTCAAAGGCAAACGGTCCGATCGATTTGAAATTTATAGAACTAAAGTGCTATGATGGTGGCTCAGACCCTCAAAATTGTGCAAAAATCGGATGAAAACGGTTGCCATGGCAACGGAAAAAAAGAAAATCACATAATTGGCTCTAACTCCGGTTCTATTTGATATTAATTTTTGCAACTATTTTTGTATTTTTCTTGGGCCATTTCCCGATCCTATGGTGTACGACCGATGGTCGTACGACGAAAACTCTCCATTATCGCCCGATGTCGAAAAATTGGGGGTCACGATTTCAGTTATTTTTGGCCAGCGACGTTTCAGTGCAAATGTCTGTGCTCATAACTCAAAGGCAAACGGTCCGATCGATTTTAAATTTATAGAACTAGAGTGCTATGATGGTGGCTCAGACCCTTCAAAATTTTGCCAAAATCGGATGAAAACGGTTGCCATGGCAACGGAAAAAAAGAAAATCACATAATTGGCTCTAACTCCGGTTCTATTTGATAATAATTTTTCCAACTATTTTTGTATTTTTCTTTGGCCAATTCCTGATCGTTTGGTGTACGACCGATGGTCGTACGACGAAAACTCTCCATTATCGCCGGATGTCGAAAAATTGGGGGTCACGATTTCGGTTATTTTTGGCCAGCGACGTTTCAGTGCAAATGTCTGCGCTCATAACTCAAAGGCAAACGGTCCGATAGATTTGAAATTTATAGGGCTGGAGTGCTATGGTAATGGCTCAGTCTCTTTCAAATTTTGCCAAAATCGGGTGAAAACGGTTGCCATGGCAACTGAAAAAATAAAATCACATAATTGACTATAACTCCGGTTCTAATCAATATTAAATGTTCAACCTATTTTTGTATTTTTCTTTGGCCAATTCCCAATCGTATGGCGTACAACCGATGGTCTTAAGACCAAAACTCAATTATCGCCTAATTTTAGTGACTAAATCTGAAGGGCGAGGGTCTGCAATCTCTGATTGTCTCGTTCTAACTCGTTTACACCGTTTTTTGCCGATATTTTTGCAATGCTAAATCGTATCGTTTTATAACTTAGCATAGCTCACCTTGGGACCAAACGGCAATTTTCTGCAAACGTTCAGACTTCTACCCATGAAACTGATTAAGTTAGTAATCTAATGCAATGATAAATTCCTCCTGAAAACTTTTCGTCTGCATGTCAACAGACATTGTTTATTTTGAGCGCGTGACGGAAGAGTCTATTTGGATGGTTTATGCAGGGAGCGCGGGTTAGGAATGGGACCGTCCCAGCATGTAATTGGTAAAATAAACTGCAGCGCACGCCCCCATAGTACCTAACTTGAAATTGTCCCCTTGGATGACGTAATGAACAGGGCAATATGGCAGCGCCCTACAAAAGAGAAAATCCTCGCTTAAATTGAAATTTTGTGTTTTGAAAGAAACATGTAGCGTTTCGGAAGCCAGGTTTGTGAAAATCTATTGCCGTTTGCATCATAGACATGTAATATTCAGTTAAATAGTTCGCTTAAAGTAACTTGACTGAAACAAAGGCAAAAAACGGTGTAAACGAGTTAGAAAAATCAGAGTATAACTTAGTCAACAACCTGTTTCGATAAGTATGACCAAAAATTTACACAATTGCCGACGCAGTAATAAATCTTAAGCTCCTCTCATCAGTCAATGTGTATGCAATACAAAAGCATAACTATTGTTAACATATCATAGGTAATAAATCCTTTCATTTTGACATGAAATAACCAGGATAATCAATCTTACTCTCGTCCGATATAATTTGATTATTTACTTGATAAAATATATGTTTTTATCGAGTATCGTGCACCTTGGTTTGTTGCTCATAGAAATCAAGTGAAATTTGATGTTCCTCAAATGATCATATTTAGGGCCTATTCAAATATGACATGGTAGTTCTTTTATAGACTGAGATAGTTGGAAGCAGTTCAGATTTCGTACACCTGATAGATTAATCAGTACTTACAGTGAAACACCATACATTCCACCTCTTGACTTTTTTTAGTCAGCCTCTCATCGGTTTCACCCATTGTTGATTGTTTCTGGCCGGTCCCTCCATGGCCCACACTGTTGAGGAAGAGAAAGCGATTTCAACAAGAAAATGCAGCTAACTGCGGGAGACGACATTAGAGCTCGAGCACATCATCAGCACAACGACAGCTGATCGAATGTATCTTACACAACGTTACCCCCCCCCCCTTATGCAAAAAAAGAAAGAAAATTGAACCACATCATGCCCCCATATGATTCCAATTCATTCCCTATATTATGATGAAACACATAGGCGTACTTCAATCATATTCCTAATGAGTAAACATTTATTTTGAACTCAATGAAACAGATACGCCTGATAAAATGATATTGAACCTCAATAGAATATCCTTAAAATATTGGATACTATGATGAATATCTGCATCTGATATCATGATATAAATAACACATACATACTGAGCAAATTAAAAGACCAGTTTAAAATAAAAAGGTTTCGCAACCCAGCATGGAACACGTCTCAAGTGATAAAATATGTCAGATTACGGTAAATGTAGTCGTGGTATCGCAGACGAATCGTTGTGTTTACTTCATAACGCCAAAGAAGGCCACACGCAAAGTTGCATGTACATGCATACACAAAATGCTGCACAGAAAATTGTGTGTTCCAAAGTACGTGTCATTGTGGTAAAATTTGCTTTGCATTCTGGGAACGTGAATTTCCATCGGCTCCGCCATTTTGACGTTTTTCAGACAAGCTGACCGTTTTGCGTAATTTTCTCAAACCTAACACATCGATTTATGCATTATATATCTGTGGAATATTCAAAGGTTGCCATCAAATCGAGAAGGACGAAGAAAATCCTCATTTGAAGTAGGTGAACAAAGGTTTATATGCCAAAACGGGCGTAGATAGGTTGGCATGAAACCTCCATGAAAAAGTCAGCACATAGACATGTAGAGGGTTGGGGGCTTCGCCCCCAACGCTCTAATGTCAAAAATGACTGGGAAATTGATGGTGACATGGTGAAATCCAATTTTCAAAGCGTTCTAAATAAAACATGTGACGCGGGCGGAGTTTACAAAACTAGAGTTCATTTTATTAACTGAGTACGAGATCGAGTGTTTCCGAAGGGTGAATAACACATACAAACAAGCACGAAACCTGTCCAATTCAAGGGAACGTTATTGCAAAATAAATCACTTCACTGCACTTTGAAATTATCTACCTCATATTTACATTTAGAAGTATTTCTGTTTTCTCATATAGTTTTCTTGCTCCAAATCCATATTTTATGGTATGTTTTTTTCATCTAAAGTCAGTCATATAGTTGGAATGTCAGATGGACATGAAGTGATATAAGCATGACGTCGTTTAAACAACAGTTATTGCTGTTTGGACACAGGAGGAATATTAATCCATATTATTCTGACTTTTCATTTGCACTTGATAAGTGATGAAATGTGAAGTACATAGTTAAAGATCCGTGTAATTATGTGGAGAATACTCAACCGCCATCAAAAGAATATTAAAACATAAGTTATGATGGTTGCACTCATACCGTCACGTTTTTGGTTTCTAATCACGATCCTTGGTTACTGCTTGTGAAGTCAAGTGGAGGTGAACATCTATTTTATCACCAAAAGTCCACAAAAGCTTTATTTGAACAGTCAAATGAACATCTATTTTATCATCAAATGTGAACAATAGTTTTATCTGAAGAGTAACGAGTAACCTATAGTGGAGAGAATTATTTTTGTGGCCAGCGGAAATATGTTGGGATGGGAAAGTTTGTGTGATTAATAACCAAAATTTAATAGATTAAATTGCTCATCATTCTGCTTATAATTAACTCCATATTCTCAATATAATATCAAAGTTCAGAACTTCAATGCATTTAATTTAAGTTGCCCAATGTTTTTTTTTATCAAATTGATAGTTTATGTATCTATTTTGGTATTTTAAAAAACCCATACTGTTCATCACATTTCATCATTTTGATATTGGACACTATAAAAGTTGACAATCATCGTAATTGTTCTGCCAACATCAGAAATTTAGCTCAAAATTTTTGTTGCGCTACTGTTTGCGTATGTATTACGGTAAACCAATATCGTGAGCTTTTTCCATGTAATTCATGCTAATGATTCCCGGAAATTTTGACAGTGCTTTGCCTGTACCTATTAATACATGGCTAATTTCATAACGGACCAATTATCAGGACCAAGTGGCAAATACCTGTCCGAGCGGCAACGTGCGGGGAACGTGAGACCCTCCCCCCTCAACACAGACGCGCTATATGGGGCCAAGACATGTTTTTTTTTCTGTAGATGAAAATCACCAGCAAACTCCAAAATAAAGTGCGGACGAGTTGTTTTCACTACAATGATACAAGCATACAACCTTTTTTCTCAACAGCGTAATTATCGCCACGCGAGTGATTGCATCGGCGCCGGAATCAAATTTGAAGGGCGGGGCAGCAATGATCAGAAGGGCACAGTTTGAACACTTACGAATCGCTGTACTCATGTTAAAACCAGGAACGGTATATATAAACCAACCCCATCCCACTTTCACAGATGCAAGTGTGTTACTTAAGACAGTGAAGACCAGTTCAATTATCAGTGGTTAACGCTATTTAGAGCAGTTGCATTTAGTGGGTCGTGCTGATCATCAGGTTAAAGTACATGTACCAGTAAAGTGAAAACATAATGTTTTGTTATATGTAAGATCTCATTGATCTGAGCAAAATGGTCTTTACGGTATATCAATATCCCTATCCGTTCAAAAGTTACAGCCATTTGAAACTGCCATTCCGGCACTACATTGAAAAGTTTTAGCAACTCATTGATATGCAAATTAGATGCTAATGAGAATTCATGACGTCACGAGGGGAACAAATTTTAATTAGGATATTTCAAGTCATGATACATTGTATAAAGATTCTTATTGAAGGTTCTGACGATCTGACTAATGCATATTATTATGTACCATACATAGTAAATATCCACACAAACTGTATTGTTGCTATGGTTACCAGTCGTTCCCTATAGCTGTAGTTACCCATGGTTGCCATGGCCATTAACTGCCAAGCCAGTCTATCCACAGACTTTCTGTCGATTATTTATTAAATAAAATATTATAGAGCTCAAGTTGGCACCATTTTTATTTGTGCATACACTGTTCTAAGTGGGTTTCTGGCCCTAGAAACCATGGTTGCTATGGGCCATACCAGGTCACTGGTTACCTTGACAACAACATAAACAGTAAAAACACTGATTATTCATATTAAAATCTGTATAGAATAAGTTTTGATGAATAATCAATACATTAAATGAATGAATAATACATATCAAAGTACCTGATTAAAATAACTTCCCCCGATGACGTCATGAATATCTCATTTGCATACTAATTAGCTAAATTGTTCTGAAAAAGTAAATTTGCCGATTTCCATCTTTAAAGTGCTATAACTTTTGAACGGATCGTGATATTTACATGCCGTAAAAACCATTTTGCTCAGATCAATGAAATCTTTCATATAAGTTCACATCATATTTCACTATACTAGTACTTTAACGTAAAATAGATGGAATGTTCATTGAACATCACCCACTGTCCGAAGTACTACAGTCATTCAGGCAGTTGCGTGATTCAAGCAGTTTCATGAAATCTAGAGCGAGTTCATTTTGCAACGGACTGAATTTGTGTTGCAATTAGTTTCGTACGTAAGAAATAAACCGCCTCTGTGGCCGAGTGGATGGGACCGGTGGCTCTTGAAGCAACGAAGCTCAGATGCGGTAGGTGACGCGGGTTCGATCCCCGTCACCGGCACGAAGTAGGTGGAGTTTTCGTCCTGGCAATGCAAAGGTTTCTCCATTCGAATTTGCTTTCCAAATTCTAAATTGTCACCCGACGGGGGATGGGGAAGACAGGCAGAATTGCCTATCATCATGGACCGTCGTTAAATAAATCTGATTATTGTTATTATTATTATAATAAGTTTTGAACACGTTCAAAACTATTTCTACGCGTTCAAAATGTTTTCGTGATTTTAATGGTTTTGAACGCGAGCAAAACATTTTGAACGCGTAGAAAACATTTTGAACGCAATCAAAATTGTTGAATTTAATTTTTTTGCATGCTGCAAAGCGTGTTGCAAAAAAAATAATTCTGGCATATATCAGCCACCGTACAATGTGGGGTGTCATCAGAAATGTTTTGCGTCCATTTGATTTCACGATTTTTTGGATTCTCGAAATTCGCGAAAATAAAAGGTCGCGAATAATTTGTGGTATTACAGTTTCGTGTGAAGTAAATCAGGATGACATGTTGGGTTATATTCACTGTTACGTTATGTTCACATGTGCATAATAAAGTTCTATTCTATTGTTGAATAAATGACCATACACAGTTCAATATTCAGAAATAAGATCGGGAAATAAATGCAATATTTACATTCAGATGGGCTAATTTAACTTTTGTTTGTTTGTTTATTTCAAACCATATCAACAATAATTAAAGAATGTACAATACGATAATCGGAATAATGCGATACAGTTTGAGGGCCCATCAAAGACGTATGTATGTAGGACGATGAGCCCCCTGCATAACAATAAACTAGTAAATAATTGGTTGAACAAGTAAACACAAGGATTGGTTGAACAAATAAACACGATAAAAATTTGACCAAGGGCTAAGAAAGGTTAAGAAAGGTTACCGGACCATATATGTTTATATTTTATATAATAGCCATTTTGTCCCTTGACCGTGTAAATGATGTCGCTGGTCAAATTCAATGTCAAGGAATATTCACCATCCATCACCTCCTGTATGTCCACAATTGAAGCTGTAAATTCAAAGATGAGAGACCCGGCGACAGAATGAGAATGGCTGCCACACGCAGACCGGCGATACAGGGACAACGAAACCCACATACGCAACAGAGGCACATGAGGGGAATCTTCTGAAAAAAGATCTCAAAACTGTCTGACCAGTCACTTACAAAAAAGTCCACCAAAGTCAGAAATTGGCCATTTCTTTGTCGAAAATGACCACCATTTTGAAAATAAATGCGAAATTAGAAAATAAAATTATCCCCTTTTAGAATATTTTTAGGTATTTTGTGCAACATTTCAGAAAGATATAAAAAAAATGGATGAACGGCGGACACTGACAACGCCGACGAACGCAACGCCATGCCAATAGGAAATATCATAACGTTTACCATTTGCCGGTCATGACATTTGGCTGCAGGTCCTATAGCACACTCCAACTTCCAACCCCCGCGGGGTGATATGCATTTGTTGAAATTTATCGACGACTAAAGAACAGGCCACATAATATAAGACACCCCGTTGAAATTGCATGTTTATATAGGAAAGACAAAATATGATGGCACTACTTGATGACTCATGACTAATGGATCGGAGAATTCGCGAAATCAAACGTGCTCTAATAAGTACACAGACAATATCTTTTAAATTTGTAGCAGAATGGTTTCAATGAATTTGAATTAGGAAAACGTTTGGACTCCTAAAAACAAGCAAGGATTCAATTATCATTTTGTAAAATATAATAACACTGGAATTAACTTCAGACCAGGCCATGGTAATAGGTCGGTAAGCTGTAACATTAGTTGTGCCATATATGTCTTCCTATATGTTCATATTGCAAACATGAGCTCTATCTGCAAGCATTTCATCTATAGAGGCAAATCTGGGCATTTTTTTTTACCCAAAATGGCTGTTTTGACCTTTCAAGGTCATCCAAGGTAAAATTCAAGGTCACCACACAAGTCGCCATATATGGCTTCCCATTTGAAAGTGCCAATTTCTAAGCTGTATCTTCAAGTGTTTTATGAGTACAGTCCTGACAGCTCACATTATGATCGAGAAAAGTGCCGAGAATTTTCCAAGTCCAAAATTTTTTTTCAAAGGGTGGAAAAATTTTTCACCCTAGAAATGGATAGCAATGCGATTTGGGACGAGAAAAACTTTTTTCGCCAAATCGTCAAAAATGAAAAATGGCCGCCACACGGAGATCGGCGATTCAAGGGCAACAAAACTCATACACATCACAGAGGTATATAAGAGGAATCTTTTTAAACAAAAATCTCTCAACTGATCAGACAGTTTTTGAGAAAATACAGACCAGGTGCAAATTTGAGCATTTTTCGACCCAAAAAATGGCTGTTTTGACCTTCCAAGGTCACCCAAGATCAAATTTAAGGTCACAACACAAGTCGCCATATATGACTTCCCATAGAAAGTGCCAATTTCTAAGCTCTATCTTCAAGCGTTCTATGAGGAAAGTTCTGACAGCTCCCATTATGAAGGAAAAAAGTACCGAAAATTTTCTAAGTCCAAACTTTTTTTCAAGGGGTGAAAAATTGTTTTGCCCTAGAAATGGCCCAAAATGAGAGTAATGCCCGGCCACACGGAAACCGGTGATTCAAAGGCAACCAAACTTATACATATCACAGAGGTTTATGAGGGGAATCTTTTGAAACCAAAAACTCAAAACTGATCAGACAGTTTTCGAGAAAACGGCCGCCATTTTGAAAAAAAATGCGAAAATCAAAAAACAAATAGAAACCTCCTCAAAATATTTTTAGGCATTTTTGTGCGAAATTTCAGAAAGATTCGATCGTAAACTTTAAAGATAAAAATGTTACACCGGACGGATGGACGGAGGGACCAAAGGTCCGCTAACCTAAAAATGAGGTCGAAGGCCAAATTCAAGGTCATCAAAATATTCGCCATACATCATTTCCTATACGTCCACAATTTAGTCCCAAGCTGTAAAGTGGATAATAAGCGAGGTATTAGCCATTTTGTTCTTTGACCTTGAAAATGAGGTCAAAAGTCAAATTCATTGCAATCAGAATATTCGGCATATATCATTTTCTATAATGTGCACAATTGATTTCTAAGCTGTAAAGACGATAATAAGCGAGGTATTAGCCGATTTTGGCTCTGATCTTGAAAATAAGGTGAAAGGTCAAATTCAAGATCATGAAAATATTCATATGTATATACCATTACCATGTCCACAATTTATTCCTGAGCTGTAAAGTCGATAATCAGCAAGCTATTAGCTATTTTGTGCTCTGACCTTGAAAATTACGTCAAAGGTCAAATTCAAGGTCACAAGAATATTCAACATATATCACTTCCTGTATGTCCACAATTGATTCCTTAGCTGTAAAGTCGATATTGAGTAAGATATTAGCCATTTTTATGCTTTGACCTTGAAAATCAGGTCAAATTCAAGGTCATCAAAACATTCGGACTATATCATTCCCTATATGTGCACAATTGATTCCAAAGCTGTTAAGTCGATAATAAGCGAGATATTAGCCATTTTGTGCTCTGACCTTGAAAATCAGATCAGGTCAAATTCAAGGTCAATATTCTGAATATAATATTTCCTATAGGTTCACAATTGATTCCTAAGCTGTAAAGTCGATAATAAGCAAGATATTAGCCATTTTGTGCTCTTGACCTTGAAAATGAGGTCAGAGGTCAAATTCAAGGTCACGAGAATATTCAGCATATATCATTTCCTGTATGTCCACAATTGATTCCTAAGCTGTAAAATCAATAATAAGTGAGATATTAGCCATTTTGTCCTGTGACCTTGAAAATGAGGTCAAAGGTCAAACTCGAGGTCATGACAATAAACTGCATATATCATTTCCTATATGCTCATAATTGATTCCTAAGCTGTAAAGTCGATAACAAGCGAGATATTAGCCATGTCGTCCTGTGACCTTGAAAAAGAGGTCAAAGGTCAAATTCAAGGTTATCAAAATATTGAGCATATATCATTTCCCATATGTCTACAATTGATTCCTAGCTGTAAAGTCGATAATAAGCGGAATATAAGCCATTTTGTGCTCTGACCTTGAAACTGAGGTCAGATGTCAAATCCAAGGTCACGAGAATATTCAGCATATATCATTTCCTATATGTCTACAATTGATTCCTAGTCTCTAATCTCAATATTAAGTGAGATATCAAGCATAATGTGTCCCATTATAAGCATAGGAGAATTTAACATGGGAAAGTCCCATTTGGGACCTGTCGAGAAAATGAAAATGGCCGCCACACGCAGACTGGCGATTCAGGGGCAACGAAACTTATCATACACATCACAGAGGTATAGGAGGGGAATCTTTTGAAATAAAAATAAACTGTCTGAACAGTTTTTGAAAAAATGGCCGCCAAAGTCTGTAATTGGTCGTTTTTCGTCAAAAATGGCAGCCATTTTTAAGAAAATGCGAAAATAAAAAAAATAAAGAATACCCCATTTTTGAAATATTTTCAGGCATTTTTGTGCAAAATTTCCGAAAGATTCACCAGTAAACGTTAAAGATAAAAATGTGGACGGACGACGCTGACGCCGACGACGGACGCAACGCCATGCCAATAGGTTATCGGACCATATCGACGAGTGAAATGCAGAAAGTCGTAAGTGACATTTCGGTAATTTTACAGGAGGACCTGTTTTTCATCCCACATGTACCTGCTTCTATCCAGCGATTGGAGTTTTTGATATATCATGTAAAATATCTTCCTTGTTCTTTCCGAATACAAATATATTACAAATTTGTTGCTTTAACGTTTTTATCGAACAAAATGTTACTTACGACATTCTGCCTGCAACTTCTGAAGGCGACGGAAATTTTTTTCAGTCTGGCAGAAGGTCGTAAGTACATATTTAAAACCCACTTTTATTCATAATTATTGTTTGTATGATCGCGGTAAACTAATACGACCTTCCTTGCATCACAAAGCAACACAGTCTTCACTTCTAACTACGATTCAACAAGTTTGTTTGTTACGACGTTCTGTCGGACGCAAAATTTCTGACAAGGGTGCCGATCGAACAGGCAGAATGTCGTTTAAGTTTTTCAGGCAGTAGCTATTGGACTGCTATGGCAACTATAAATTTATTTCTAAGCCTGTGTCTCACTGGCTGGATGTACAATATTTGGATCGAGAAGTGTTCGTTTCAGACACACTGCCAGGATTTGGCAGCAATATATCTTTCTGACATATCATCTGAACACTGGCCCGCCAGAATGTCGTATCTGCCTACATGTAGTTCAGAATGCTCCCGATAATTATCAATGAGATTCATTCGTATGTTCATTCCCACGGTCTCACTGCCCCGGTCTCATTGTCATACATGTTGGTACAGGGAATATAATAGTGATAGGAGTTGGCGGCCAACTGCAAGAAAGAAATATCATTTGTTAATAACCCTCTGAGAGCAACCTTATTCCACACAAATATCGCTTCATGGGCCTTTCAGACTCAGTCCTATGAAACTTTGGAACAATCTTATCAGTGTTGAGCGAAATGTCCTGATTATACCCCTGTCACACACTGGAATGGCGGTGCCACTGCGGTACCACAACCGTTTTCTGTTAAAAGCGTCATCACCGTTGTGACACATCCAGTAGTGTTTCTGTATTTTCCCCACCCATCAAACATGTATTTTTGATTATTCATGATGGTACTGAGGAACCAGGGAGGTGTCATTGAGGACATACTAAGCATTGAACATGTTGAAGGGCCACTGAGGTGCTACTGCGGGGATGGCGGTGCTACTGAGGTGCTATGCTGGAGACACAGAGAAATGCAAAAGGGAAATACAGCAAACGTTCATCTTCTGCCTGCTGTTGCTGCAAATTTGCATGCGATCAAATTTATGTGATTATCTGCCATTCTCAATATTAGTACTCGATTTGAACTGCTTGAAAACTTTCGAAACAATGAAATTGATTCAGGAAACCGAACTTTCATACTACAAAATATCGCAGTAACACATGTGCAAGCACCTAAGTGGAACCCCTGTGCAATGTGTTTTTACCAACATCGCTAGCCGCGAAGCGGCTAGGCGCCATGTTTGGTAGTGTATTCACAAATCCATGGAGCCATGGAGGACCCAAATATGGCGCAGCTAATACTGCATTTTGGCTGAAGCCGTCTGGATAGTTGTGTAGGTTAGGGGGGTTTGGGGGGTTTACCCCCAATCTACGACCCATATTCACCTAAATTTTTGTAGTGTGATTCATACACTTACTTTTGGTTGCGATAATATGGTCGCAACAGCTCATTCAGTTTATTTTTCAATATGTATTTCATTGCAATGTCGCTTTTGCATTGCTATAACTATTGTGCACCGTATCGAATGACGTCATCTTTATGCGTATATAGCTTTTGCATAGGAACCAATCATATCGCGTCATTGCACCACGCCCCTAGCAACAACAAAGGTCAAGGTAGATCTAGTCGCGTGCGTCACTTGGCGCTAGTTTTGTTTTGATTTCAGAAGCGTGTGATTTTCCAGCTCCGTTTGTTACGATTATGGTAGAAAATTTAAGGTAAGTGAAAGATCTCGATAAAGTTTTCTAGTTTAGGGGGTTTGGGGGCTTTACCCCCAATGTATGAAACATGATGATGCTAGAATACATCACCCGTGCCGTGGTTACGTTGCCAGCCCAGCCTCACTCAGTGAGTCAGTCTCAGGTTCAATGCGTGCAAAACGTCGCACGTGCTCTCTGCCACATTTGAGGCGGATCTAGATGCAACGGCGGAACTCAGTTATGAAGAGATATTTATTTTATCGACTTTGCAACTGTATACAGTATATATCTATGCTAGCTGTGAACATCACAATCACACTTGGAATCATTTTGTCATTTCAGCATTTGCCACAAACCAAAGCCAAGGCAAAGTATGACTGCAAGATCAACTTCAACTTGCATACCAGATATACTACAGACAGTAAGCTTACAGCTCTGGCAGAGCCTCTGCGTCGCTCAGGCTGCGGATACACTACAGTCTACAGACAGGCTGAGACACTCAAACAGCCAGTCAGGCGAGTCAGCACACAGCAACAACCAAATATCTGAGCCTGAAAGAAACTGTACTAGTGCGTAGTGCAGAGCAGCCACCTGCAAGGATCAAGAATAACAGTACGTATATTATATGTGTCTATTATCTATAATTTACTGTAACTGGAATATTGTGCAAATACCGTGCTGTCATCATCTGTCAGATATTCTACAGATCCCAAAAATACAGGTTCTGACTGTCAACGTAATAATTTCAGGTTTCAGTTCTACATGTCAACATGAATGATATGTCATAGAAGGAAACACATCTACTGACAAACCCCACCGAAGGGAAGATGAGAGGCCAAGACCAACCAAATCAAACTTCATCAAGTGGCTAATAGATCTATAATGTTGTCATGTCCTGAGTAACAAATTACAGGCACTATTGACCATGATTTATTAAATGTCAAAGAAAATTGTTACGCACTCCGAAATGTCTCAATATGTACGTTAAAGTGCAAAACTACAAGATATGGCTTGAATCAAAGGCTCTTTGGCTTGAATAGTGTCAGTCATGAAGGAACATGGCAATGTTTACCTCAAAATAGAAAAAGTGCTAAAAAAATCTCCAGGCATTTAAACATAAGCTGTCTGGATGGTCAGGACCAATAAATAGTTGTAATGTTTGCGTATTATCATGTAATATGTACAATATATGAAATAACTGACAATGGTATGATAATGATAATTTGTTTTTGTTGCCCAATGTTCATCAGCATTTGTATATGTCACCTCATCATCTATGATTCATTGTCGGTCAATAACCTTGTGGCTAGTGTTTATTGTTTCATGCTATACCGATGTAAAATAAAGTTCATCTATATGATTATTGATCATCATAGATTGATCATGACATTTTGTCAAAAGTTCATGTATAGTGTGCGCAACATACTATCTAGTGGTAGAAGCAGTAGCGATTTTCGTAACCGGTTAACCGTTAGACCGTACCCGCTTCGTAAGTGGGTACTCGTAAAAAAATCACCATTGCATCGGCATATTGGTCATAGTAGCGATCTTACGTTAATACGGTTACGGATGCGTGATTTCACGACTGAATATATAATCAACCAATGGGGCAGCGAGAAAATGACGGTCATGGTCTAATGGCGTTCGTCGTGACCGTTCTGTCTCTATTTTCAATGAGGAGAATCTACTAATGTGACGAATGTATGCATGAGGCAATTTCGATGAGCGCAACTCGTGCAAAGCGCCGGGAATGATCACCCGATATAAACAACTGCACTGTTGAAGAACACTAATGTTCGTTCTGGGCATTCATGCCGTAGAACAAAGAGCAAAATTCACTGAATAAACTCCTTTTTGGCCTCGATCCAGTAACGGATAAAAATATCATCGTGCACATTGGCATAATGCACCAGAGAGTCAAACGGCAATGTTCTATAAATTTTGAAACATCCATTGAAAATGTTCGTAATCTAAAGCGTGGAAGGGGACGCGTACATGTACATGAGTGTATGCACCGGGATAGGTTTTGGGGCTGGGTCCTAACGGAAAGTATGCTACAGTTATAAACCTAATATATGTATATTGATAAAAACATGTCAATTTCGACCATGATCATAGAAAAACGACACTTCTGCAAGTCCAATACTCTCGCCACTCCAAGATCATCAGAAATGTTATACTTTACATGCGTCCATTTCCACGAGTAAAATTACGAATATCTTTTCGTCACTGACACGTACATTCAAAGTCTGAGGGAACCCATGTGGCCACAATCAGTTAGTACTGTAATAACGTGCTAACATCCCTCACCTCCCTGACTTGAGTCTGATATCGATCACATCACAATGAATCAGCAATGCTACGTATAACACTTTGTTTCAATGATTTGACAGAAAAGTATGTTTCCTTCACACACATTCAACTTTAGTTTAACTTTTGAATGATCTGTGGGAAATATATCTTATAAGCATGTACTCATGTGTTGTTTTCATATGTAAGTTCAGTCCCAAATTAAACAGTTTTCCACGCGTGATAACAAAGTCTTACGGCATTTACATATTCAGTCCTCATTAGTCATTGAAAATAGAGACATGACGGTCACGACGAACGCCATCAGACCGTGACCGTCCTCTTCTCGCTAGCCCATTGGTGGATTATATATTCAGTTGTGAATTCACGCATCCGTAACCGTATTAACGTAAGATCGCTACTGAAACGGTCGGTCCCAAACTTGAGGATTGTCTCGTGTACCGTATGTACTATCCATCATTATTTGCATTTGAGAAACTCATAGAGTATTAATATATATGTGATGAAAGTTTCGTACAGCCTGGATGGCAATGAATAACAAAATTGTACAGTAGTAAATGTTACTATATG
The DNA here is from genome assembly GCA_949152475.1 of Terebella lapidaria. Lineage (NCBI taxonomy): Eukaryota > Metazoa > Annelida > Polychaeta > Terebellida > Terebellidae > Terebella > Terebella lapidaria. Next base: position 13,038,324 of record OX424570.1, on the reverse strand, counting down.
GGATTTTAATCATGACCCATTGTTATTGGAAAATCCTGGTCACAGTCAGGCATTACAGTAACATAGTACTGCTATTAATATTCTGTTTCCATGTTGTTGGTTACCAACATGGTATCACTTTGGCACCACATATCAAATGTCAATGTATGCATGAAATGCTAGGAAGTGGCAAATAAATGTGTAATACCATGTCTAGAGTGTTGCTGCATTTGAATATACACATATATGTTTTGAATGAATTTAGGACACCATAGGATTACCAGTATCTGAATTTCTAGATATGTCATCGGTATAAATAAGCTGACTTCTATTTGTGGTGGATTTCCTGGTAATACTAGTATTGGAATGCAACAGTAAATTTAGTGTATAATATAGAGCAAAGAAAAAATTGGCCACAATTTTGAACAAATTCGTGAAGTTTCCGGCAACGTATATTCCGTGTGGAGAGGATAGTGATATATGCAGGTAAATAGGAAGTGCCTAAACCAACAGAATCTTTTTTTTTCACCAGGCGATGTTGGTTTTTGGGCAGCTATGATGCATTTTCTTGTTATGTCCGGTGACATGTGGTATTTGAAACGATGTCTAAAATATCAACTGCACAGCAACATCTGCATGAACGAATCCAGGATTTTGTAAAGAAGAGGGCTGGGGGCAAACACGAAATGAAGTACATATGGGCCCAGAAGATGACGGTGATTAGGTGCTTCAGAGTGGGTCCTGTGCAAGGTTGATTCATTCAATTCAGAATCTCTTATTTTACCATGTTGAAACCCTGTTTTTGCTAGAGGCTGTCTTCACCTCACACCACCTCGCTATATCCCTATTTGACCACCTGATATTGCAATCCTATTCCCGCTAGAAGGGTTATTTACGAAAAAGTTCTCCATTCCCACCGTCCCTCCTGAACCCTATCATGACAACGATTGGAACGCTGTACCCGCCTTTTGAAGGACTCCCCCATCATCGCCGTCCTGAGCCACTGTATAGACAAGTCTATCCTAGCCGGATATATTATTCGGGAACAAACTCTTCCCACCCCTCCTAAACTCTTATTTTAGAACGATTAGAAGCCTATCCCGCCAGAGATTTTGTTTATTAAAGGTTTTTTCCGCTCACGCTGTCCCTTCTAAACCCCTATGTCACAACAATTAGAATCATGTTAACGCCTAAGATTTCATTGACAATTGAAATCCTTGCCCCATTCAAGACTTTATTGACAAGGGACTGTCCCTGAAATCGCTTCTCTTGAACTCATATTCGAAAACGATTAGAACCACCTGATAGTTTACTGATGGAAGGACTCTTCCTTTCCCATCCTCCCTCCTAATCCCCTATTATACAATGATTGTAACATTGTAAACTTGATTGAGACTTTACCTAAAAGGTGTATTCCTTTTCCGCCTCCCCTCTTATCCCTTATACGGCAACGATTGGAACCCTTCGAAGTCTGAGATAACATTGATGAAATGCATTTCCCCTCCTATTGGCTCTCATCTACCCCTACTTGACAATAAAATAACCATATCTTGTCAGAGTAACTATTTACGAAAGGATACTTCCCATACCACCGCCCTTCTTGATCCTTTTTTGGCAACGATAATACCCATTATAATGCCGTTTCCTTACCACACCACCCAACCCAAATCTGATATAGTGTTGAGCACCGGATCCCGTCTGCAATTCCATCTGCAATCAAATTATTAATATAATAATTATAATAATAATTTATAAATGTTATTATTATAATCATAAAAAAACATCCTAATTGATTATAATGCAATATGTACACAACAATTCGGAGACGTCGTTACACACCTGTAAAAGGACGATGAGTGCAGAGCTGACCTGCGTAGAGCGGAAATGTTTCAGAACAAGAAAGTTTATGTAAACTGGCCCTGCATATATTGAGTTAAACAGCCAAGATGTTGTTCGGAGATACTGATTCAAGATATGGCAATAGATAATTGTGTCTTAATAGCTAGATCACTACTAGTATCTTCCCTGGAGAAAAAATGTCTATACCAGCACACAACCGGTTGCTTGACCCCAATAAACGCTTACTGTGCTTTCAGAATACCTATCAAAACGCCACCCAATTTCTCACATAAAACATTGTCAAACAGATTATCGAATATTTTAATTGAAATATCATTATTATGTATCTTTTATTCTATTAAACATGCTGCCAACAGATGAGCGTGAAGAGGTTGACTTCAGTTAGCTATGCAACTTTCCAACTCCGATCTACCAACTTCAAGCTCCCCCCCCCCTCCACCCCCCATCTCCCCACCCCCAGGTCATGCTAAAGGGACCTGTCAATTGTCATCACATAAGATAGCGTGAAGTGTTGGCCAACAAAATTTGAGAGAGGGACAGGGCGGTTTTGAGGATTAAACGAGTTTTGGGATTAAATCAACAGTAATGTTATGTGCCTGCGTGTATCCATACAGAAATAACGCACCCACACATTTATGTGTATAGAGACATATCTGTTCTTTTGTCGAAATCCCTGCGCGATGAGAAACATGTCAGTTACGACATTCTGCCGGGAATTTGTGTTATATACGACATTCTGCCTGGTTGCATACACGGGAGTTGTCACTTACCATGCTTACGGTGTATTTTAACATTTGCATATTTCGTTGTTCATAAGCTGATCTGAAGCACAAAGCGAAGCGTACATATCCGCGTGGTTACACAGAATGAAATGAAGCCCTAAAACCATTTCGTCCAAAACTGTCACTTATGACGTTCTGCCTTTCACCCGTCGATATGTCCGGTAACCTAAAAAAAAAGTACAATAAAAATGAAGCCCAATCAAGCCGGCACCTCCAAAGCGACACTGGCGTCATCATGGGAAGATTGTGTATGGAGAATATACATACAGAACATTTTGCTGAAAAGCAGCCCGATACGGCCCAAGTATCATATCCTGCGCCTTTCTCTAAATTCAATAAGGATTAAAAAGGTTACAGACGGATTAAGTGGCATTCAATTAGTGGACGAGTAGTATTAAGGCGCAGCGTATGATCAATTCCCTCCCATGTCCCGATAGTCAGACCATTTTCTGGGACGATCATTGGTCGAAAACTCCAACAGCCAATGTATTCGTGCGCTACCTGAGCCAAAGAGGGATTTCATTATTTTGCTCAGGATTGAGTTATTTGCTATACACCCATTGCACTATTGGAAATTCGGTATTATCGCCCTATTGTTTTTTGGTCCTTAATACTACTCATCTGACGAGACTCTTAATTGACCTTACGACTGTCATGGTTGAACACCTTTTCTGTGAAGTGTACACCTCGAACAAATATAATTACCGAACAATAGTAATCCCCTCAGACAAACAACTCGAAGCATACACCGTCGTAAGGTCAATTGGCCCATGTATCGCAGCTTACTATTTCTTCTAAATTCAATGAAGATTAAAAATGTGCCAGACAGATTAAATATGGTATACTATACATTCAGTGGGTGAGTAGTATTAACAGAGTAAGGTGCGCTACTTGGGCTGGTCAATGGAGTTTGTGTCCCCGCATTTTAAGCCTTATTGGAAATGGAAGATTGAGGCGCACAACAAGAAGTGAGCTAAGCGTTCGGTAAGTCCATTTTGGCTGAATTGCTGAGATAAGTAGAAGGTGATCTCAATTACACTTTCAGCAATGTCAAGGCCATAGGGGGAAAGGATAGGGCGATAATACCGAATTTCAAATAGTGCGAATGGTGTATATAAATATTGTGTGTTGACAAATTTGTCAAAGTTGACACTTGACAAGCATATGAATACAAACCGAACGTATATAATTAAGTAATGCTCAATATTTTCTGTATTGATGAAGAGCCAAGAACAGTCTGGTACATGTATATAATGCAGTCACTGGAAACTATTACTCGCCACCTCGTCCAATCTTGTCTTTCCCAGATGTTTCAGATGATCGAAAGGCATTTACATTTATTGAAAGGTGTGAAGTAGGTGCACCGACTGATTGTGGCCCTGCGATGTCTTCTAAACGCTGGTACGCTGGTATACTGGTACAAGCATTGTGAGGCATACACGAAATGAGCAGTATTGTTGAGTTCATGCACCTTGCAATGCTTGTACCAGCATACCAGTGTACCAGCGTTTAGAAGACATCGGTGGCCCTGCATGCATTAACATATCACCGCCGTTGCAACTAGATGAGGACAATAGCAAACGTAATCTTAATATTTCGGAATAGAAAAAAACCTACCAAATAGTTCATCCAAAGACACACTGGCGTCGTCAGGGGCAGACAGTGTGTGAAATGTAGTTTCCACTGTATTCCTGATGGAATTGGTATACCACTGCCAAACGACCTAGGACAATAATTTAGAATACATAAGTGCATTATCACAAGCCAAAGAGCTACTGAGCCTATGGTATCCTCGGGACAGATTTAACGACCACCACCAGTGTCACCGGCTCTGTGGTATGAATCTGAGTATCAATTTATAAATGACCATGACCATAACTTTTATCATGCTTAAATAACTAATACGCCCTTACCAGTTTACACTTCCTTGATAGTAGACAATACTCATTTCTATCTGCAACTACATGACTGTTACCTGTTCTATCTGATAGAATATACTTCTATTTATGAAATTCATTCATTCCTGGAACATTTTTGCAGTGTTGCAAATCTATTTTTTTAATACCAGAAAGATCATTGCTATCTGAAATTTTATTCTGGGGAGATGCTCAATTCCGATGTAGTGGCACGAATCTACAAAAGCAAACACACACACACATACAGACAGACAAGTGAGTTTCGATTACATGTACAAAACTGTCCTATTTTGGCCCTTTTAGCAAGGGAATCTTGTATAATTTCCAGTGATCCAGTAATGTTCTACGTAGTCGTACAATACAGGTTAAGTGAGTTTGCCACGTTGTCCAAATTCACTAGCAACGAATGAGTGCAACTATGTTGTCTGCACTTTACAACATTTATGTACTTGTATTCATGATGATATTCAGTTTCGAAAGTTGTTTCATGTTAATGTAAACCCATATTTAAAAAATAAAAATTGTCTTGTGATTTTTCCAGTGAGTGAATATATCATAACGTGTGTTGCCATTGATAGCAAACACGTAATGCCAAAACCGTGAGTACTAGCAACGCAAAGAAACGATTAAGGCTGGGCATCGCCTGACATTTGAGAATATCTTCAATTTTCTACTACTTTATGTTTGTATTGATAACTTCGCCATGTGAACACCAATTTATCCCAATTTTTGGACATAGCTGCTGTAACCCTGGTAAATGAAGACTGCGCAACAAGTCTATAATTTGTTATAGAGGAGACAATACTCATTTAGTACAGAGTTTCAACGTCTGTGTGGGTTGTGTTCCTTGTGAATAATTTATTATGATGTTTGTCCTGATTACAACTTCTTAAAAAGGTAATATTGCATGACTAATAATATTTTGAAATATATTGCATAATATCATGTCTGGCTATTACTTTGAGTTCGTTTATATCTATGCGCGTTCTATTCTTAGTTCATGAACCAGGGATACATGGACTCGTCCTGTCCAAGTACGAAGCCCTAGTTCTCTGTCGATGCACAGGCAATTACTCTCAGGCTGTTATATAGAAAATTATTCCAGTATTTTCTTTAACGTGTTCAATTTCTTTGCAAATCAGTAACAAGGACTTGGCGACACTGGCGAAGGAATTGAGAGTCCACACATACGTTTCAATCATTTGAGAGACTCCCTCATGATTAAGGTTTGCAGTTTGTCAAAAATCCAGTATGATTGCAATTTGATATTCGAGTCAGTGAAACACTTGTTGCCACTGCACAAATTTCTCGCAATTTGAGGGGCATTGCGATACGGGTTTTAGTACTTTGTAAACTGCAATAAGCTATATATATTTTGAGAAGGTCTATATTTACATTGAAGCACCGCAGATTAACGCATGTTCAAATAATTAGTGCATTATACGTCCATTACGGCAGCGGTGAAACTGAATGAGGGTGTAATAGACACGAGAAATATCAGGAATTTATACTGCATTACCATTGAATCCATGTGATATGCTCAAATGCATATCCTTGAGATTGTCCACTGTCCGGAATCCGTTTCGGCAGAGGATATTGGTAAACGATATTTTTCGGTTGGGAAACGATATGTTCGATTGGGAAACGCCAAGCTGAACGGGGGTAGGTGTTGTTTTCCTCAATAAAGTATGAAAAATTAGGTGTAATCGTTAATCAAAAGAAAGACAAACATGCGTTAATGTTGTATAAAGTCTTCAGTGTAGACCAAACCTGCTATGCTTGATGTAATTTCGTTTTTGTTACGTGAAATGCGATGAAAATAACACCGTTTTGAAAAAATAAACACTGATGATTAAATATGTGTCTGATGCACACAAAAAGTAACACGAGTCAAGAGAAAGGTGTATTACATGATCCCCACCGAAAAGACACATTTTACATCGCCTCATTAATAAATAGTTGTTGATTTTCTGAACCATTGATGTTTCGCTGGGTAAACGATACTGTTCCGATTGGACATCAGTTCCGAATATGGGTGTTTCGATTGGTAAACGATATTTTATTGGAAATTTATGGCCGGTTAAGGCTCGTTTTTGGCTATTATTAATTCATACTTCTTATTTCTCCCAACAGATGGCGTCTCGCAGCTTCAACGCCAGATGTTATCACTGTCATTTAAAGTTTAAAGACTCTAACCACATAGTAAATCACTTATTTGACAAGCACCAAGAAAAAACCTTTTCAATATTGAGACCCGTTGTGGATGATGAAACAGGGAAAAAGCATTACCAGGCTCTACACTATTCCATAGATGTGAAAGACAGTATTCCGAGAAGATGCACTATAGATTCAGAAACGTTCCAACTCGGATTCACTCATGAAAATTACAGCATCGCAGGGACACCTTTGGCAAAAAGCATTCAATTTTTTAGCTTCGTCAATGTGCATTCAGTGGGTGTGACGATCAATCTGTGCAAATCACCTTGCCCTTGTTCCCAACTTGGAGGATCATTCGTGGTAGATATTGCAGCTCCCAGTCGTTCAGCAATGATCCCCTTTCTCTCACTCTTCTTGAAGGAAACCCCATATGGGTGACATAGCACAAAAAGCTGTTCTTTGGTGAAGGTCTCCATGAACATTTGGTTTTGCGCGAGTTCACTTTGCATTCGTCTATGTGAAGATAGTTTGTTGTCGGACTTGTCTGACAAGATGTAATTGTAATCACATACAGTAGCTTTCTCGTTGGCTTTTATCTTTATTTGTTTTCTATGTGCTTCCTGTTTCTGCCGTTTCAAATCAGCAAGGTAGTCTCGTCGAAACTGGGAAATGGACATCATGGAATATTTCTTTATAACTTCCTCAAACAGCTGATGAATGACTTCTTCATTCGTAGAACTAGTGCTGAACAATTCCTTCCATGCCATTGTCAAAACGTCGTCACTCAAAAGCTCTGCATTGAGGAAGCAGAACAGGTTTGCTCCATGTTTGTTGATATTTTGTGTACTCTGTTTTGATCGGATAAGTGAATCCAATTTCAGGAAAAATTCATATGTTTCATCAGACACATGTGTTAAGCCCAATCTGATATTTTGTTTCCTTTCAATGTATGAGAGGGTTGCCAGATACTTTGAATTTTCTTTCAAGTAGTCTTGATTGCTCGTGAGATCATCCAGGGCTTTCACTAGCAAGTAGCATTCATCCACCTTCGCCCTCTGTTGTGGTTTATACAAGTTGTTCTTTACAAAGGTTTGGTGCTTATGTCTCAACGTGGCCACAGCCCAACCAGCAATGTATCTTATTATGGAATTTCCACCTTCAGACCCAGGATAAACTTGGCTATTTTGTTGTGTATTTTGCTGCTCGGTTATTTGCACCATAGCTGATGCTCTGAAATCGACAACTCTCGATCTGATATGCTGACATAGAAGGAAGGCAATGCGATCTCACACAATTTCCAAACAGCGCTGTCATTCCTGCAAGGTTCAACAACGACTTGGTCGAGAATCACTTCTGCCAGATGCGAGGTTTGTTCAACGGCAACACCACCAACCCTACTTATTCGTCATACACCACAACAGTGAATTCCATCATACTTGGTCAAGCTTTAAAAACGAGGGCCACAAAATCAAACAGTGGTATCCAACCTGCCGAACCATTCACATTTTATAACCACAAGGTTGCTAAATGAACCATTCCAAGAATATGTTGTATATAAATACCATATTGTATACGAACATGTTGCATATAACACGATGTTCCATATTGCCATCTTGAACATTTCATGATGTTCCATGTATATATCGGGTCATGTGGTCAGGCTGAAGGTTCGTAATGTATAGCAATAAATCGTTCACTTTGCTTGTTGTGTATGTTATACCTGCCATTTTGGGCCAACTGATGTCATTGACTGAAGTAGCATATTCATATCATACATGTACATTGTCGTGTCAGACAAAAAAGGAAGTAATCATTCACCTGGCATATCCAGCAAGTGGTCTGCATTACATTTCTCCACGTCTGCCTTCAAAGCAAACAACTTCATATGTTGTGGTCCAGGTGGGAGTGGGCGTTCCATCCGCTTGATGAGGTTCAGGGCTCCCTCGTTTACGAATCCTAAGCTGACCTGTCTGATCATTTCCACCAGATCGCCTGCATAATAAAGAGGAGCATTTGTTAATTTACCCATGGAAATAACAATTATAATTTTTTGACAACATCACTGGTGTTGAACATACATGACTCCAAATGTTACTGACCTTCATGTTGTCTATGGACTGTTTTGAGAATGAAATGATGAGGAATACACTGATGATATCTGCTTGACGTGAAGAAGTGGTGTCCGAAATCGCCGACAATAACATTAGGCACTGGTTTGAGCTGGAACACGTCTCCGCATAAAATAACCTGGGCACCTCCAAAAGCAATGTTGTTCCCTCTGACGTTTCTGAATACCTGTTTAAGCAACATATACTTAAATTGGTACACTGCCCAAATCATATAAATACATCACAAAGCAATCAAACGGAATGACCCAAGTTTTGTAATATAATGCTATTTTAAAGTAACTGTAATATTGCAGTGCTACAAATACATACATGTTCGATGACATCGAACATGAAGGATGACAACATCGACACCTCATCGATTATCAGAATGTCAGTTGATTTGACACGACTAGTGGTGTCCCAGTGATCGTCCTCAGTCAATAGTTTCGTAACGAGAGTCTCAGCATCATGCCGGCCATCTGCTATGCCGCAAAACCTACAAGTGCAAGTATTACTCAACTTGTAATAATTACTGACCACATATGAAGTGTTCTTTCACTTCTTCTGTCAGTCTGTGCACACTATACACGTAATTGCATGATTTCAATCGTAAAACAAGAAGTACACTATATTTTCTGCACTGGTGTAGTCTGTGTCTACATTTGTATACATGACGACAACGAGTAGCCTATCATGTAGGTACAATACCTGTGGATGGTCATGCCGCCAGGAAGATTTGTTGCTGCAATCCCAGTGGTGGCTGTGACACCTACGACCTTCTTGTGGCGATACCGATCAATTATGTCCTTCAAGAGGTGTGGCGCCATGCATTTCATTTTTAAGAAATAGCACAGCATACCCCAATCGTGATCATACTGCTTAATGCAACATCATGCCGTAAACCCGTAGTAACCCACATTATCAGGCAATTTTATTTGGTAGCCTCAAACCTCATAGAAATCTAATGTTATTTGGTGGTTTCTAACCCCTCCGACTCCTCCATGACATCCGAATTTTGTATTGTACCGACCCGACTCAAAACTTCCGGTCCTGGCAAAGTTCGGACATCTCAAGAATCAAAGAAATGGACTGAATTATGGAAAATAATGCATATATATGGAGTATTGTGTAGTATTATATGAAGTTCTGCAAGTTATAATATACTCGTCACGTCAGGTTTGTCATACACATGATCTAATACCCCAATTACCCCCATGTTTACAAATGTTGTGTCCTCACTTCTGTTGTATATAACATGATGGCTAACGTTCTTGTCAGATACGAGGCACTGTGTTATTTTCATCGCATTTCACGTAACAAAAACGAAATTTCATCAAGCATAGCAGGTTTGGTCGACACTGAAGACTTTATACAACATTAACGCATGTTTGTCTTTCTTTTGATTAACGATTACACCTAAATTTTCATACTTTATTGAGGAAAACAACACCTACCCCCGTTCAGCTTGGCGTTTCCCAATCGAACATATCGTTTCCCAACCGAAAAATATCGTTTACCAATATCCTCTGCCGAAACGGATTCCGAACAGTGTTGTCCCTCTCTCTCTTTCTCTTTCTCGTGCATGTTACATCCAGAACTAATAAACTAGGAGAGATCCTGCCCACTCATCATTTCGTGGGGAGTACAAAAATCAATGCATGACGATTTTCGAAATTGAAGATATGGCAACAGAGTGGATCCCTTCCACTATTTTTTGTGTTCATATATATTCTGTAGCCTGTTTAAAGCTTGAAGTGTGACCACTCTGTACAATAATACTCAACTCGTGCTAAGCTCAGCCAGCTGTGTCGATCACCTGACCGTTTTCACCTGCGTGACACATTGTGAATTTTGTTGACAAGACATACAATTGAGTATTAATGCTTTCTCATTTCACACAATGGACCTAGGTCCATACATATATAACATATGTACAGTATACTCTGTACAAACCGGATCTCTAGGGGACCAGGGAAAAAATCCGGTATGGACAGAGCGCCGGTTTATCGAGAGTCTGAAGAGAGAGAACATCGATCTTCTCCCCTGATATGCAAATACCCGCCGACTTTTTTGCACTGTTGCACAACATGACATAACACCGGCCAGCTATTTTAAGTACATGTAGTTACAAACTTTATGGACATCGGTGTAGTTAATATTATGTTATTGGTAATAGGTCGGATCTGTATAGATTTATTGCAGAACATGATAATTTGAGTGAATCGATTATAAATTATAGGTTTTCTATTGACATCATTATAATCTTTTGCTAGTAGCACATCTTAAAACCAACTGCAGAATATACATAGTAAGACAAGATTGCATGTCATAGAATTGTTGTGTGCGTTTATAGCATGCGCTGATTAATAATCACTCTGAACAATGCGTGTCACAGCAGTGATGAGCTTGCAGTGATTTACTCGAGAAATCATGTCGCGTAAATCATGCATTCTTCAAACGACCCCTAACTAACGAAGTTTAGTTGTTGTAAATTACAATTTGTGAGCGCCATATACCCGATGCTGCTGTGTTTACAAAGACGTGTGAATAAACCTCAGTGTCTGCCATCGGTCTGTGATCCGATGAAGTAGGGCTGATTGCAATTTAGACGCCGCAGTTTTGAATTATTGGCGTAACGCCGGTTTGGACAATACGATATGGCCGGTTGGGTCACAGGAATAGGGCCGGTTTTCAGAATGGACAACATCCGGTATATCGAGAGTTGCTTACTGTGGAAACAAAGGGGAAGAAATCGGGACCTAAGAGGAACGCCGGTATGGACAAAATTCCGGTATATACAAGAGCCGGTTTCGGCAGAGTACACTGTATTATATTCCCAAACAATTAGTCCCACAAATCTCACATTATATTATGACCATTCATATGAAATATGACCTACTTATCTGTGCTTTACCATACACAGATGTACAGGAGTCAAATTAAGTCATATTTCTGTTTAATTATATCTGAATGTGGCTTATTATGTGTCCATGCAATTGAATCAGTGCAACATCTGGCAACACGTGGAGCTTCTGGATTGTTGTCATTCGTAATCCTATACTAGACGTCAAAGCCTAGAGATGCCATGGGACATCTCGATTGAAATTCATATATATATCGACCATTAGTGAGGCAAGTCATGTTTGTTTACGACTATAAGTCCTATTCACTGCAGTAAGATTTGTCATTTTTTGGGATGAGTTTCAAGTTCACCCAAAATACCCCTAAGTCAAGAAAAATAACGTCCAGTGGCTGAATGACACACCGTTTTCGAGATATGGCCGAAAATGAAAAATGCTGACTCACCGAAATAAAACTTAGCCCACCATGTTCATCCAATATAACCGAAGACATGTTTATTCGGTACTACAATTCCAAAAATAACGTGCATTTCACTCTGTGATGCATCGATGAACTCTGGGCTTTAAATGCTTATTTTTCCGCAGTCTTGGTCACCAGACACTAACTTGAGTTGCCTTTATGTATGTATCTTTGTCCTACTTCCTGCACTGGTCTAAAATGTTATGTGGAATACACTTTTCGGTGTTTTTGCCAGTCCATGAGGACGAAATCAATGATGATTTCCGGACTTGGTTTCCAGACGATAACTCATACAGTGCTCAGACGATAGCTGTAGAAGTAGAACTTTGCATGGAAGTCCACTATGGAAGAACCCTATTGATTTTGGAATCATCCTGTCAATTGACCTTTGCCCTAGTTCTCTTTGGGGCTTCATCCATATCTAAATAGGGGTATGCTGTAGAAAGAGTCTAGCAATGGATTTGTTTATTATTTGTAAATAACAGCCTTAACTGGTCAAGCTAATGAAAACTTTGTGCGCTTTTCGCGAAACATACACTGAAGATAATATAATACTCCGAATAAAAATACACTCTTCTCACTGTAATATAACTTTTTAAATATTTAGATCGTCTATTTTTTTCCCTAATGTTTCATTATATAATTATATTACATTTTCACTTCTCCTCTATCTTTTTTTAGAAGAGTACCTAGATTGGCTCCAATTGCACAATCCATTTAAAGTAAATACATCTGAAACTAAAACATGTTAGCTTATTATAATACTACTGTTTCAATGTAATTCATCATAATTGTGACATATTACAGGAATTTTAGTAGCGGTCATTGTCATATACATTGTTCTGACTCACCTTCAATATCCACCATAAACTTATTTTCTAGGACATTACCGAGTGATCTAGAATTATCGATGTTACCTTTCCGACATATCACTTCAATGTGATATGTCAGTTTCTTACACCTATTTTAGTCATGGGGTAACATTTACATGACGGTAGTAGAACAACGCTGACTTCATTTTATATTGAAATGGATCATCATTGACGTCATGCGACAATAAGTACAACGCAAAAGTAGAAAAAAGACGGAATTCCTTCACATTAGTTTCATGGCAAAAAACCCCGCAAAACAAGTCTTCCATAAACACTGATGTGTTATCTTTACTTGACTAGAAAAGAGCACATTCTTATCTTCGTACAAGAATATGTATGGAGCCGATTATTTACATCCTGTTAGCGCCGATTTCATGCCGGTTTGTTCTTTTCAAGGTCACGTTTTCAATGTAAATTCAAAATGTTTTGCAAAAAAAATAAGTTTCTCTTCCACTCAAAGGGCTGGAAGGCAAATCATTTTAGTGTTTTAAAGTTTTTGAATATCAATATGACACCGGGTATTAGAGATGAATCTTCAAAGTTGAATTACATCTATGCTTTTTAAACCCCAAAATATGTTGTTGTTTTTTTTGCCATTTTCACCAGAATTAAATTTCAATGAAAAAAACGAGATACATGTACATTGTTCTAAAATGATGTCCCCCATCAACAGACTGTTGTAAATGTTTTGGATATGATAACAAAATATTGGGGTCACCATGATAATTTTATTTTTATTTTTTTTCATATAAAAAGTGTTCAGAATTCTTTTTGGAACATGGTTTTTATGGGATCAATGTTATTTTTACTTTAAGTTTACATGTATCAATTGCTGTCTGGTCATATGTCCAGTTGAATATACGATTAAATCTTAACTACGAATTGATTCCAAGGGCAGTGATTGGATCACCACAACCATTCCAATTCCATGTTGATATACTGACGATTTTTATCCAGGAATGATGCTACGACCAAACAAGCAGCCTCAATAAGGCTCACCGAATATTGCGAGCAATGCATGTAGGTGTGAGCCTATAGATTTGCATCGATACCATAAAATTGTGGTGATTATGATGAAAAATAGCCTGAATCAAAACAAATATACAATAGAAACAAAGCCTTGATATTCAAAGCCACACTGGTTTCATCAGGAAAAGACTGTGTATGAACACTATATGTTTCTATTGTACAATGGATCGCAGTAGTATGGTGCCCCGTTCGTGCCACAAAAAAGTGAAGTTATTTTTTTTTTAAACTCATACGTATGAAAAAATAAGTCATAGGTATGAGATACTAACACATACATATGAGTTGATAACACATACGCATGAGTTATTAACACATACGTATGAGTTGTTAACACATACGTATGAGCTGTTTACACATACGTATGGGTTGGTAATGCAAACACACTGGCGTCGTCAGGGGCAGACAGTATGTGAAATGTAGTTTCCACTGTATACCTGATGGAATTGGTATACCACTGCCCAACGACCTAGGACAATAATTTAGAATAAGTAAGTGCCTTATCACAAGCCAAAGAGCTATTGAGCTTATGGCATCCTCGGGGACAGATTTAACGACCACCAGCAGTGACACCGGCTCAGTGGTATGAATCTGAGTATCAATTTATAAATGACCATGACCATAACTTTTAGCATGCTTGAATAACTAATACGCCCGTACCAGTTTACACTTTCTTGATAGTAGACAATTATCATTTCTATCTGCAACTACCTCGCTGTCACTGTCTGATAGAATGAACTTCTATTCATGAAATTAATCCGTTCCTGGAACATTTTTGCAGTGTTGCAAAACTATTTTTTTAATATCAGAAAGATCATTACTATCTGCCAATTTATTCTGGGGAGATGCTCTAATCTGATGTAATGGCACTAATCTACAAAAGCAAACACACACAAGTTAGATTCGATTCCATGTACAATATTGTCCTATTCTAGTCGCTTTTAGCAAAGGAATCTTGTCAAATTCCCAGTGATCCAGTATTTCAAAGTAGTCGTACAATACAGGTGAGGATAAGTGATAAGTATAAGCAAGTTTGCCACGTTACAAATTCACCAGCAACGAATGAGTGCAACTATGTTGTCTACACTTTACAACACTTATGTTCTTTTATTCATGATGATATTCAGTTTCGAAAGTTGTTTCAGGTTAATGTAAACCCATATTTCAAAAACAAAACATTGTCTTGTGATTTTTCCAGTGAATATCATAACGTGTGTTGCCATTGATAGCAAACAAGTAATGCCAAAGCGGTAAGTACTAGGTACACAAACGAACGATTAAAGGGCCATGGACATGAAAGTCAATGTGATTATTAAGATGCAGTGAGACCCACCATCTTGGAAGCCATTTTTTGCTCAGGGCAGAACTGCACCAAAAACGAGTCATTTGTTATGAATTATTGAGTAATACTAGGTCTAAAATTTCAGGTTGTGGTAGCAGATTAGTCAGTTCTCAACATTTAAAAAATATGTTGGTAACCCATGTGGGTCTGGATCCATCCGGATCAAAACCCAATTTTACGCGTAGCGGTTCTCAAACTGAGTGAAGACAGGTCCCTAGGGACCTCAGTGTTTAGAAAGTTATATCTGTGTAATATTCGAGCCGAGCCTTACATTTTTGACTTTCTCTATAGGTACGTGAGAATTTGTCATCGTTCTCACTGCATTTTCAAGAAAACCGCCATTTTTCATTTTCAGCACGTTTTGGGGGCAACATTGCTGTAACAAATCTGCATTGAAATAGGCGACAATGCATAGTTTGTGGCACTTACTATTAATCCTTGGGATGTATTCTTCATCTGTACATATCCATTACAACAGTTGTTAAGTTATTTTGTTGTAAAAACACAATCCAAATGATAACATTTCAAAACAGTTTTGGCAAAACGGCATGTTTGTATTCCTAAATCACGTGATCAAGATGATACGTCATTGTATCATTACACATCCCAACAGCTGATCGGTGCCTCATTATAACAGGAATAATAATAGTATAATAATCGACTTTTCGAGCTGTAATTGAGATGCTCTAAGTAAATTCAAGTAATACACAGATAAATAACATTTATTCAATGCCACAATACCGAATAATCTGGGACTATTTGCATTGCTGCCGCACACGTAATTGGGCAACGAATGACTCAGGACTTCTATTCGCCAGATGGCGCATTGAATGTTTCCAGGAATTTCCCAAACAACAAAAAAGTTTTGAGGCACTGTCGTCAATCAAAACACTTGAGCTAGTCCAAAATGACTGATTTACATACAGGAATGTTATACGCCAATGAGTTACAACGATCCAACAACTGTCAACGTCTGCAGGTGAATATATCACGTACGCAACCCATTCCAGGACACATGTGCTTTGCCCTTCAATCCGACTCGGAACCGATCGGAAGTAAACATTTGTCACAAAAATCACATGCAAGCCCATGTGCATCAACAGCTGACCAGCATGTAAACAACACTGATATGCGGGTCACGTGTGTGGTTAACCCTATCATTTGCCATGTCCGGCACATGGGAAGGTCCGATGCCAGCCATTTGTAGAATTTGGTCTGTCAACTCAGGGACATGCACACATTTTAGCCAGTGCAACAGGTTAGTATTTGTTTATTTTTTATACCAACAAACAGTGTTTGTTTATTATTGATACTGATTAGGACAGGCGGTCTGTTTACACAGAAAAGCACAGGAACTGAATAATGAACATGTTGTTGATAATTTAAATTGCCGGTACCATACTAGTCCTATCTCTGAGACAGGACTGTTACGCTGCGGAATTAGTACCATACAGTATATGGGTAGACCATCTACTGGTACTAGTATGTCTTAAATTTATTTCCAGAACTAGTACTTAGGGATCATTCGTTGATGCATCCAAAAATTATTCGGTTCATATTTCACTATTTGAACATTCGTTATGGACAAAAAATTGGCCCGAAATGTGTCATGAAATATTGACATTAAACTACAACAGCTTCATCGACTCCATGGAAAATGCTGTTGAAATTAACTGTACTTCTCGTTATTTCCGATACTTAATTAGTTCCTACAACATAGTACCAGCATAGAAAACAGCCAAAACTTTCTAACTAATTATCTAATATCACAGACGAGTACCTGTTCGGTTTGATTCCCATGACACGAATAATTGGTTCCTACTTCAGTCATTCCGCCACTACTTAAATTGTGTGTCAAGTTTTGTGTGTCAAAATTGTGTGTCAATATTCCACTGGCATGCCAGAGGTTGCAGGTTTCAATCCTACATGTACCCAGTCTAGCATACTGTACACCCAAAATTTACTTATGAATATTTCACAAATTACATGTTCACTTTACTTTTTTTATTTGCAGGCCTCTACCACATGACAATTAGGGGAAGGGGGGTGTTCAGCCCCCCCCCCCCCCCCCCAGGACAATGAACCCCACCCACGTCTCTAAATCCTGCATCTTGCATCATGCCATGTGAACACATGCAATCACCAGAGCACCAGATTACAGATTCTGTCACCAGATGACAGAATGGATATTATGGATGTGTTGCTACGTGTTTTACCCGTATTATTGATGATGTTGATAACAGCTAATCACTGTGATGTGATTTAGCTGTTTGATTGGTGCCACATGAAGTGGATCCCCAGTTGGATATACTCACTAGCTGGATAAGTGTGTGCTGCTACAGAGATTGAAATTGTGGGTCTGACTAGCAACATCATCTCCGAAGCGACGAAGAAAACTGTGTCATGTGTATCTACCCAAATTGGACATATTGGCAAGTCGATACATGTATGTGCTAAAAGGCCTACTCTGTGCTGCAGATATACTGTGAGTACTAATTTACATAGATATAATGTGGCTTGCATACCGAGATGTGAACATTATTATCTGGTTTAGATATCATGTGGAGAGTTTGTATTTCCATGTAATGCCTGACAATATCATGTTTGGACCTGGGATGCTATGCCTCCAGCAGTTGCATGAACTTTTGCAAACAGGCTGAATTGAATGACAATGTTTTTAGGTTACCGGACCTATGGTCCGCGTCGTCGTCAGCGTCGGCGCCGTCCGTCCACATTTTCAGGTTACCGGACCTTTGGTCCGATAACCTATTGCCGTGGCGTTGCGTCCGTCGTCGTCCGTCGTCGTCCGTCATCGTCCGTCGGCGTCCGTCATCGTCCGTCTACATTTTTATCTTTAAAGTTTACGATCGAATCTTTCTGAAATTTTGCACAAAAATGCCTAAAAATATTTCGAGAGGGAGGTATTTTTTAGTTTTTTTATTTTCGCAATTATTTCAAAATGGCGGCCGTTTTTGTCGAAAAATGGCCAATTTTGGACTTTGGCTGTCGTTTTCTCAAAATCTGTTCAGTAACTTTTTTTCTTATTCATGCATAACACTCCTTATATGTACCTCTGTGACATGTATAAATTTCGTTGCCCTTGAATCGCTCCAAGTGGGCCATTTTGGGCCCAAACTCGGCCCAAATGGGACTTTCCCATGTTAAATTCTCCTATGCTTTATAATGGGACACATTAAGCCTAATATCTCACTTAATATTGAAATTAGAGACTAGGAATCAATTGTGGACATATAGGAAATGATATATGCTGAATATTGTCGTGACCTTGAATTTGACCTTTGACCTCATTTTCAAGGTCACAGGACAAAATGGCTAATATCTCGCTTATTATCGACTTTACAGCTTAGGAATCAATTGTTGACATACAGCAAATGATCAATGCTGAATATTCTGTAGACCTTTAATTTGACATTTGATTTGATTTTCAAGGTCACAGGACATGATGATTATTATCTCTCTCATTATTGAATTTCCAGTATACAATTTTCATATGAGCATTTGAGTACTGTTTTTCTATTATACATGAAACTATTGAAATATTGAACATATATGGTAAATACATTTATTGAGAAACAGCCTGATTGCATCATGACCTAGCATATTGTCATTATGGTTACGTACAAATGTTGGTATTTTTTATGTCAGTTATTCTGAGCCACTTTCTTGGCAACTAATATAGAGAAAAGAATGAACTGACCAATTGGATAAGTGTGTGTGCCTATGATAAAAGTGAATCAATAAATGAAACTAATGTCAAACAACTTGTAATCAAGAATTAAATTAACGATGGTTTTAATACTTGTGTTTCATGCTTGGTAGGTAATACTAGGTATATTAATTTACTGAATTTTGTAAATAAAAATGTTTAATTAATCACTTTTATAAATTCCACTTGTACATGTTCTTGTATGTGTTGGCATGGCAGAATTGAACCATTTACATGTACAATATTAATAATGAAAAATATATATGTTCTGAAAATATGTTGTGTATTCAGTTATTTATTAGTAGTATTTAACCTCAGTATTGCAGATTAATATGACAGCTTGAGCAGTATACTGACTTGTTCTTGACATGCACATCATGTACTAGTATTTGAGCTTCTATGAACATGAGGAAAGCAGTGTGCACCTTGCAGGTGTGTTACACATGACTGCACACACAGTCCAGGCAGGTGCCTGTAGCATGTGGCACACAAGATTCCTGTAAACAAAGTATATCTGCTTGTTCTCACTTATTCAACTTATTTGTCATACATCTTCCCCTTCCAGACAATGAATGAATGTTCCATAGGTGTACAAGGGTTAAAAAAGTAGTCCCCTTGGAAGTGAACCTGTGGCCATGATGGATTTGTTGTTCAGTTCTCACAGCAGAGTCAACTTCAAAAATCCATTGTATGGTTTTGAGGGGGAAATCTAAAAAAGTAAGGCTCGGCTCATAGACTTGGGTATGTGGCAATTGTTGGAAAAATAGTTAGCAGATTTGTTAATGTATATTTCTATATGAACGGTGACGCGTAAAATTGTGTAATTTAACTTTGTCATTTGGCATCCTAAAATTTGATTAAATACTTCAAAATTCTTCTTTAATATAATATTGCTTGCTCAAATGCTATTTCTAGTCCTTTTTCCCCATATTGGGTTTGATAAAAATAATTTAGTAATATTCAATGCTGCAATATTTACTGTGCTACACAAAAAAATGGTGGGTATTTCTGAATCTTAAATTGATTTACATGCAATAGTATTCATATATATATGCATACAGATGGAAATAGAGCCTTTCTAAACACACAGATGAGTTCTACAGCGGTCCGAAGACCGATATTTCACGTGGAGCGCGGTCAGCATAATTTAAGTAAAATGACGTTTTTGACGTCGCGGGGACAAAGATTCTCTGTACAGAATCTTCGACGCTGGGAAGTGGCTGTATACATGTGACAAAGCACTGAAGAACGCGATGGGAAGAACGGGTATGTGCGTCACGAAGATGTGATTCAGGCTGAAATGAGGCGGGGGGAAAGGGTATGGGCACGAGATAAAGATTAAATCATAACCAGTTGATGGTTCAAGTTTGAGCTGAACATGCATTCCAGGTACGCCTATAAATGAGATACAAAATAGAAATTATGAACATAATAGGTCATAACAGCTACAGTGTACTCTGCCGAAACCGGCTCTTGTATATACCGGAATTTTGTCCATACCGGCGTTCCTCTTAGGTCCCGATTTCTTCCCCTTTGTTTCCACAGTAAGCAACTCTCGATATACCGGATGTTGTCCATTCTGAAAACCGGCCCTATTCCTGTGACCCAACCGGCCATATCGTATTGTCCAAACCGGCGTTACGCCAATAATTCAAAACTGCGGCGTCTAAATTGCAATCAGCCCTACTTCATCGGATCACAGACCGATGGCAGAGACTGAGGTTTATTCACACGTCTTTGTAAACACAGCAGCATCGGGTATATGGCGCACACAAATTGTAATTTACAACAACTAAACTTCGTTAGTTAGGGGTCGTTTGAAGAATGCATGATTTACGCGACATGATTTCTCGTGTAAATCACTGCAAGCTCATCACTGCTGTGACACGCATTGTTCAGAGTGATTATTAATCAGCGCATGCTATAAACGCACACAACAATTCTATGACATGCAATCTTGTCTTACTATGTATATTCTGCAGTTGGTTTTAAGATGTGCTACTAGCAAAAGATTATAATGATGTCAATAGAAAACCTATAATTTATAATCGATTCACTCAAATTATCATGTTCTGCAATAAATCTATACAGATCCGACCTATTACCAATAACATAATATCAACTACACCGATGTCCATAAAGTTTGTAACTACATGTACTTAAAATAGCTGGCCGGTGTTATGTCATGTTGTGCAACAGTGAAAAAAAGTCGGCGGGTATTTGCATATCAGGGGAGAAGATCGATGTTCTCTCTCTTCAGACTCTCGATAAACCGGCACTCTGTCCATACCGGATTTTTTCCCTGGTCCCCTAGAGATCCGATTTGTACAGAGTACACTGTATTGTGATTCGGTAAACTATCACACATACATCCGATATTTATAGTGACATGGGGGAGTAGCACGTAAAACCTCTACCCCTCCCCCACGCCTCTCTCCGGAAGATGAAAAGTCAGACAAGATAAACCATGATGCGGTCTTGCGGCAGGCGTTGGGGGATCCTGCTGACATGGGGTAATAGATATTCCACTGAATGTGTCCGATATTACAATAATACTGACATAATTGCATCGTTTTTTTTCGATATGCCAGTGATTGGACAAATGATTGACATTTTTGCTGGTAGAAATATATATGGAATTCGACTATGTGATCAGGAATATTGGTTATATTGTAGTATGGTATGGCATACAGTATCGAGATAACTCGTTGTGAGGCCTAAAACTCACTTATTTGCATTCTTCTACATTTCTATATTTGAAAGCAATACAATATCAAGCGATATATAGTTCAAACGCATTACCTATACATAACAGGAACTACCAAACTCCGAGTGAAGATAGGTTTTCTGGTTAGCTCAGTTCGTATGTGGGCTGATTTCTCACCAACTCTGGTTTCCTCCCACCCTAATGACCACCCTTACGCCAAGATCCGAGCCAACAAGAGATGTTACTGTAGTCTCATGCTTGTTCATCAATTGTCCTTAATAAGTGTTGGAGTTGAAAGAATGAAATCGCCCTTTAATTTCCAGGTGAAGTAGGTCTCTCAAAAATATTTGCATAAGTAAGTCAAGTTACATCACGTGCGTACCAGTAGGGCTTATGGTTGAACTACGGACAGGCTAATGAGCGTAGCCCTATGTAAACAGGCTTTGGATCATCCGGAAAGTATAAGGCTGACACCTTCCCGATGTGTAGCCTAAAACCTTCGGGGTCACTACGGTTACTGCTTATGATTACGAAATTGTCATACATATTGGCATGATATATAGTATATATGTGTGTGTAGTGATAAACAGATTTCCGCCAGACAACCGCAAACAAGCACCTGCAACGACAAACGTCTTTGCTAGCGCAGCCGTTCCCCCGTGACGTCACAGATCACAAAGAACGTAAACTGCCAATCATCTGGCGCAACGGCTGTCAGGTCATTTTTTCGACAACCCGAGCCCTGATTGATACCATTTCTGTTGTGTACATAGTCAGTAGATGCTTAACTTCGTTATTAAAACTAGTCACTTTTCGTGTCCATGGCCCTTTAAGGGTGGGCATCGCCTGACATTTGTTAATATCTTCAATTTTCTACCACTTCGTGTTTTGTATTGATAACTTCGCCAAGTGAACACCAATTTATCCCAATTTTTGGACATATCTGCTGCAACCCTGCTAAATGAAGACTGCGGCAACAAGTCTATAATTTGTTGGAATACACAGTGAATACAGAGAGTTGAACATCGCTGATAGATAACGAGGTGGCGACATGATATAGATCACCAGTCGAGACTTACTTTTGTGTTGATGTCCATGAAAATATGTAGTATTTACCTTTTATTACAAGCAAATTTTGCAGATGTGGCAAATTTGTCCGTGGAAGCACGCGGCATACGCCATAATATTTCACTTGCTGCAGCGGTCGGTGCACATGAGCGGATCACGTTGTATGCGTTACAATGATCGCGATTCTACTCAGGCGGATTAGTGATCTGACATTCGGCCCAAGTATCATATCCTGCGCTGGCCCAAGTATCATACACTGCGCCTTAATACTACTCGGCCACTGAATGAATGCCATTTAATCCGTCTGTCACCTTTTTAATCCTCACTGAATATAGAGGAAGACGCAGTATACGATACTTGGGCCCCTGTGCGTCCTCTGTATTCAATAAGGATTAAAAAAGTGACAGACGGATTAAATGGTATGTTTTCAGTGGACGAGTAGTATTAAGGAGCAGTGTACGATACTTGGGCCTGACAGGCTTCAGCTGTTAAACTCAACAGAAACCATGTCATACACTCAACTCAGAAAGTTTTGCAAGCAAGTCATTGGTTGTTGCGGTCCGCTGCTGTCATTGTAATGCAATAACATATGTGGCCTACGAATTTGAAATAGTCCAGACTTTTGTCGCCGTGCGTAGGCCTACTACGAAAATAAACAACTGAATAAAATTGCTTGTCTGTTACACATCAGTTTTCGTATTATTCGCAGTGAAGATCAATAAACCAAACGTCGCTTCGTGATCACCAACATGTGCAGTTATTGTTGTGTAAGTATCATCGCAAACAACACCATCAGGAGAAAGTTCTACCTTTTTATCTGTTGCGTATATTCTGTTGTCTATATTTGCTAATTATCATAATAAATCATCGTTATAACATAATATACTCTACCGGACAGACATATTGCACTCACACACAAATTTTGAAATAGATTTGAACAGAATTCGCGGAGATATTGACAAAAACGTACAACAGTGAGGTTTTTCTAAGATTAAATATTGCTAGATGATTTCCGACCTGAAGCATTGTGAAGTCTTCCGATGTATTGTGGATTGCGATTATTTTTTTTTTCATTTATGCAATGAATTATGTTCATTTACAATAAACAACCGCAGGAAAAATTACCTGTGATAAAATGTATTACATTATGTTATATGTTCCAAAATATAGGTGAGAATTTGTTTTGGAACTAATACACATGGTACAAAGCTGGTGTGTTGTATGATTCATGCAAAACAATTCATTGTACTCTATCAGGTTATGATTGTATTGTATTTGTGGGAACTTGTATTTTCTGTGTCATGTGATGTGATTTGGAATAAACTAAACTGTGAACTGAAACATGTGTGGTATTCCTTTCGAGTAACTGATTTAAATACTGTTGATATCTTGGAAACAGAGAATCATTACAATCGTCTGGAAATAGCTGGAGGGACACCATTTAATCTAACCGTTTGCAAATGTTGGAAAATATGACAAGGTCAGTGTTCACACAAAACATTATGTATATGAGTGGCAGCTGACACGGGCCCCGTAATTACTACCTAGTATTATATGTTGCTTGGGATAGTAGCAGACCAGGATCGCACTTCCATCAAATCCACCATAGAGTAGCCAACTATTCTGGCATTTTCTACTTTCTATACAGCTTCATTGTAGCTCCGCACGACTACCTTTAATGGTGTTGGGTTAATATATTTTTCAAAAAGCATTGGTGTAAGCAATAAGAAACAAGAAACGAAAGCAAGATATCGAAACGAAAAACGAGAAGTAAATTGATTGACACGGAACGATATTACACCACTGATTTCCATCGACTAACAGTAGCAAAAGTGCAGGTGGTTTATAATTACTTTTAACCTTTTCATTTCTCAAATGAAAATAAAATATTGTTTACATTCACATCGTTATCGATATTACATCGTTTTGCAACTAATATTATTTTCTAGGTGTACACGTTCTAAGAGCGATCTTACGTTAATACGGTTACGAATGCGTGAATTCACAACTGAATACATGATCCACCAATGGGCTAGCGAGAAGAGGACGGTCACGGTCTGATGGCGTTCCTCGTGACCGTCATGTCTCTATTTTCAATGACTGATGAGGACTGAATATGTAAATGCCGCAAGACTCTGTTATCACACATGGAAACTGTTTAATTTCTGACTGAACTTACATATGAAAACAACACAAGAGTAGTGAATAGACGGATACGGACATGCTTATAAGATATATTTGCCACACATCATTCAAAAGTTAAAATAAAGTAGAACATACTTTTCTGTCAAATCACTGGAACATATATTTGTCTATAATTATAGACAAAGTGTTATACGAATATTCATGTTTTTATATTGATGTTTTCATCAATAGAAATATTAGGGTTATAAATGTAGAATACTTTTCCGTTAGGACCCAGCCCCCAGCTCTCCAGTGCATAGACTGATGTACATGTACGCGTCCCCTCCCACACTTCAGATTGCCAACATTTTCAATATGGATATTTCAAAATTTATAGAAAACAGCCGTCTGCCTCTCTTGTGCAGTATGCCAACGTGCACGATGACATTTCCATCCGATACTGAATCGCGGCCGAGAAGGAGTTTATTCAGGGAATTTTGCTTTTTGGACTACGACATGCATACCCAGAACGAACATTAGATTCAGATTCATTAGTGTTCAGATTCATTAGTGTTCTTCAACAGTGTAGTTGTTTGTATCGGGTGATCATTCCCGGGGCTATGCACGAGTTGCGCTCAGCTGAAATTGCCTCATGCATATATTCGTCACATTAGTAGAGTCTCCTTATTGTAAATAGAGACAGAACGGTCACGACGAATGCCATAAGACCGTGACCGTCATTTTCTCGCTGCCCGATTGGTTGGTTATATATTTAGTCGTGAAATCACGCATCCGTAACCGTATAAACGTGAGATCACTAATTAGTTATTCAAGCGAATTTATCTCGTAGCATTAGTTTGTGCGTTCTATTCGTTTCGGACTCAACACCAGAACGCTGTTTGCTGTGATCTGATTCATACACTTTGTCAGTGTCTGACGCCAAACCTATGGGGAGGTTATGCAAATTAATCGGTTCGTCCGACTGGATATTATCAAATTTCATTATGTTTCAATCAGACTTCTACAGAATTGCTGTCTGGGAATTGTTTCTAAGTCTGTTCGCAACATTTTGATAGTAATTTTTTTCATTATTTTTTTTACATATGAAAGTCACATGATATCCAGATTCATTCATCTTCTTGGGAAAAAATGTACAGCTAACAATGGTAATTCCATTTAAATTGGGTCACATTCAGTCCGTAATTTCAATGAAGCTGCATAGGAAAACAAGAACTAACCACCAAACTCCCTGAGCCGTGAATGATTTATATTTTTTTGGATAGAACAGGATCAATCATGCTCTATTCTTTCGTTGTTGTATAGATTGGAAAGAATTATGATAAAATCATATATCAAAACTGATCAATCATTCACAGTCCACCTTGTCATTGTTTCGAGCAGAATTTACAACTCTCCAGAGTTTTTGTTTACAACTCTCGTGGTTTTCAGATTATTGAACCTTAGGTCTGATAACCTATTGGCAACACGTTACGTCACTCGTCATGCAACAAAGAATTAGCCCAAGGGCTCAGATAGCTTACCGGAAATTTTGCTTCCAAGCATTGCAGGTGACATATGATTTAACAATTCAATACTTTTTGTGATCTTCAATGTCAATATTAGGTGTGCCACGTACGACTTTCTATATGTTCATAATACAAACAAATAAGCCCTATCAACTATTATGTTGTCTACAGAAGCCAGTTTACACATTTCAGATCAGACGAGATTTTTATTTGCTACATTCGATCTTACTGTATATCTTTTGTATATATTTAATATCCATGAAAAATGACGTATGAAAAATTGCTAATAATAAATTTACAGCTTGAATCACAAATTGAATTTATTTGTTGATCTGTTGATTAAATCACTTTTACATCACTCAGCAAAATACAAGATGTCTTATCTAGAGCATGACAAGCATTCGCTGATGCAGGTATTAAGCTTCCCGAGCACCATCACATAATGATTATATAATCGTCTCTGATAAATCAAACAAAAAGACTTTTATTGACCTAGCTCAGAGCTATGATATTTAAGCTAACAAATTGATATGTGCTTCAACACCCATTTTGTTGTAGAAATCCTTCCCAAACTTGTGAAATCGAGTGATATACCAGGAGATGTAAGTCTGTCATCAGTGACACGTCCTTGTAAAGGCTAGTCTCGGATCATGTATCAAGATGACCTTAGTGGGAGAATAATCTTGTTACCTTCTGTAATAAATTGATTTCTTCACACTTAACCTCTAACACCCATTTTGTAATCAATGTCCACTTCAAGAGCAGGGTAACAACGCGTCTTGGTTCGTGTAAGCAAAATGGTATGGGGCGAGTGGTGCTGACTTCGCTGGAGACACCCAGCCAACTAGCAAAAACAGCGCAGCGAGAGTCTGGGCCACTGCATCCAGTGAAGAATATAGTCCAGTGCGCTTGCCTCGAGCTTGCTGCGTGGACAATCATAATTGCAGCACCACACAACTGGAGCAGTCATCTCACGGAAAGTTGGCAGTGGCTGTATTGTGCCTACTAAAGAAGGGACTGGTAAATGAATTGATGTCTTGGGAATGAAAAGACGGATAACAAATATAAGATTATTCATCGAATGTACATCAAGTGTAAATAAAAGTAACGTTGAGTAAATCAGAAGGACGTAATTCAAGAACCAGAAATTATGACGGATTACTTGATATCACAGGGAAATGGTTCCAGGAACGTGTCTCTGGTGCAACAATGGGATGTGGCTGATGGATCAACTTCAATTTTCTCTTGTCCTTTTAGTGCCAAATTAATTGTATTAGTTGGATATGTTTGTACTTCACTCATTGGACTTATTGGAAACACTCTCACGATTATTGCTATTTTATGTTCAGGACAATATAAGAAAAGTGTAGCGACATGTTTCATTCTCAACCTGGCTGTTGCGGATGAGTTGTTTGTGATGACCCTGCCATTCCTGGCTCACCATTCGTACACAGGAGACTGGATCTATGGCAAATTTATGTGTTCAGTATTTTCGGTGTACTATTATCTCAACATGTTCGTCAGTATTTACACGATGGTTCTAATGAGTGTAGACCGTTTTGTGGCAGTGAAACACCCACTAAAATCGATGAAGTTCAGAACAACAAGGAAAACATGGATAATATGTATTATTGTATGGATCGCCTCCACTATCATAGTTGGTCCTTTGTTTTACTTCACAAATCTAGATTCTAGAATGGGATGTTATATATTACTACCCAACGAGTTCGCGTGGGATATTGCGGAGCTGCTTCTAGGATTCCTGATACCAATAATTGTGATGATAATGTGCTATGGACAGCTTGTTCATCACATCCTGCGTCGACGTCACCATTTGAATAACCAAATTCCTGATCACTCCAAGAAAGTGACTTTCATGGTGGTCATTGTTAGTACCATATTTATAGTATGTTGGTCTCCTCGGCACATTCTGAAGTGTATTCCAGAGAGTGTGTTCATGCAGCACCCCTGTGTTTTCCAGTTTGTGGGTGTAATATCCCGAATTTTGGAATTTATCTCCAGTTGCTGCAATCCTTTCATCTATTGGCTGAGCAGCAGAAACTTTAGTGAGTATGATAGGAAATTAAGACTGAAACAAGAAAATGCTTTATAAATCGTGGTTTCTTCAAAATGCATACAACAACTGTAAAAAAATGAATCAAAATGCATACAACTGAAAAAAATTGATGAAATAATTAAGGGATAATATCGTAGTAGTATTACATGATACAAGTCCAATGTGAGTTTTTAAATTAACGCTTATGCAACCGAATGGTAACTGATTCAAACTAGTACTTCCATGAGATTAAACATGGCCATGAGATGGTTATTCATTTTCTCCCAGAGTGTGTTCTGGTTTAGAAATGAGGGAGAGTTTCCTTCTTCTTCAGTATGTTATAGTCACATGAATATCTATAGATGTAGAACCCAAATTGTTTTGGCATTAAATTCCCCACGTTCTGTCTAGATCGTCATGCAGGACAAGTGGCGTGTAAGTGTTGCCTCAGAGGAGAAGTCATTTATTCACTACATGAATATGTATGGATATGTTGTTGATTCATTATTTAGCAACGAAATGAGCATTGAATGAGCCTTATGTTTTTCTTATTGCTCGCAGGACGCTTGTGCGCGGGTGCGTTCCACCGAAGTTGCCATTGCACAAAGAGTAATGACAGCCACAAAAATATGTACACGAATTCACGTAAGTTAACTCATGTGCAGAATGTTACAATGGAAACTGATGTCCTTGAGCTACAAATTATTAGTATTCAATAGTAGCGAGACAATTGTAATAGTAGTGACACAACTGTAATTTCCAAATGAGCAATCTTTGGATTACTACTCGCAAATCTACGATATTCAAATATCCAGCACAGGTCCAGTCACGTCAAACATTTCAGGATTTTGTTAATATTTGAAGATTGAAAAGGAACTAATTCACGGATTTAGGTCAAGGGAGTCTGTTATATAGTTTATATGGCCTTGACCCGAATTTTGAAGAACTGTTATTCATCCTAATTTTGCGATAATTCGAGACCCTCTCTTCTGGAAAGAATTTCCTCATGGGACAAAAAAAATGTGTTTCTGAAGGATTTACGATCTTGTCATATACATTTGTGATGTCATATATGTTGACGTGATCTAACTATATGCAAAAACTATGAACACTGGCCTACTTTTCCCAATATTGGTGTTTTTTTTCTCGGAGCATGTGTGTCAGAAAGAAATTACATATATTATTTATCTCAATATTGTTATAGCTATGCATGATGCTTTTTCAATATAGTTAAAGCCACGTAATAATCATGAACATCTACTAGACACCTCATATGACAGATAAAAGTGGCCATGTATATAGGTATATGCAATAATGACCTGAATATATCAATCCATATGGAACTGTGTGTTGGTTCACCATGAAGAGGTCAGCTGACAAATATGGACACCAATATACAATGTCATGTCAGACTGTTCTGTGTAACTAGTTTCCTTTTGTGAATTTTTAGGTGTTGTTTCTGGACGATTCGTGGAGACGAGGTTTGTATCAGTGAGATAATAATTGCTACATACGACATGAGGTGCCATATCTGGAGTGGAATGCAATAGCTAACATTCCCGCTAACATTTTTGAAACATGGATTCGAGATACATCATATAAATATGTACTATTTTACAGTGATATACATGGGTGAGAGCGAATTGGAATATTGCCTGTTGATAATAATCCTCTCAAATGATATATATTGTCTTCAGATGTATGAAACGGTATAAACTGAAGTGAGTTTATATACTTTGGTTTGTATTATACCCATTATGTCTCGCCATCTTCTGCAATAAATAAATAAATAAATAAATAAAAATTTACATAGTTTTTCCTTATAGTTGAATAAACGAGCAATTGTGATCGTACAATATGATTTGTTTTCCAATTCTCGAATTCCGTGCATGCATTTATTATGGCTTTTCCTCTCTCACGATTCTTATTACCTGACGTGTGTGATAAATTATATAGAAGTATGTTCGACATAGTCCATCTGTGTGTCTTTTGGTATTGACCTTCCTTATACATATATCTATAGACTTCTACATCTCAGTATTCTGCGATTCACCTAACCAGTTATCCTAAACCACCAGTGTCAGATTCAAATTAAGGGTCATCAGCTTTAGCCGGGCACGGCTTATCACCAAATTGCAGCTCGAGTTAGTTGCTTATAAAGTAAAGTGTAGTCCAAAACGTTACAACACTGTGTTCCTGACACAGGCACATTTGGTATTATCCAACATGGATGTGCAAGGAAATGTGCATCGTTTGTGAAGCTTGAGTTGATTTGGGCTTCAGCTTGATTTGCTTCATCCTGGTTCGACCTATGTAATGCAATGTAATTTCATTTTTGTTAACTATTAAGTATTGTTACAGGATCTACAACTGTATAGTATACATAAACATGGCATAATATAAACACAAGATGACTATCAACATGAAAGGCCACAAGCCAAAAAATGGATATTTTTGGAATGAAGTTGATCTGGAGCATGCAATATATTACAACAAAAATGGCAACAAACATACAAACAGTTAAACCTTATGAAAAACACTGGCAGTTGATGGCTAATATATAAACTTGATGGTCTACATGTACATTGGTCAAGATTCTTACATATATGTTGAATGGATTCATGATCGGGCAGCGCGTAAATGTATATCATTAAAATCGATCGAGTGATACTCATAGAAGACTATGAAATGCTGGCGAAATTGAAACGTTTGAGATGACTTTTGAAGGATTGGCATTTTTGCATTTATCACAATTATCAGGTGTAGATACCAGAAGCGGAGCCACCATTTGTCACTGAAAAGTTGTTTGTTAGTTATAGGCAATGAAAGTTGCATTGAACATTAGGTCGGATCCCAGCTGCCCAATGCTCACAAATAAACATGACACTGGTAGTTATTGCCGACATTTCAAAATCTTTAATACGCCATCAATCCTGAAAAAAAAAACATTGATCATATAGATAGATACACATTGTATCTCATAGTTCAAAAACATCACGCAAATGAATTCATTAATGGGTTGTCACAGACAGAAGATCACATGGCCGGTAATAATTACATGTTATAACACTTGCGCGATGTGTGGAATGTATGATGAAATATCAAACTTAATTTCCGATGGAGAACGGAACAATATGATTGCACAAATCAAGGTGGGCATAAAAAATTAACTTCTCACATTCACAAATTAAGGATCTTGACCGAGATACCTACATGCTACTCGTTATCAATAGCAACGTCTATCAAACCTTTTGACTTTTCCATTCTTCACAGCACAATATCCCAATGATAACGGAAGTTCCGGCTACAAAATCTCATCTATTGTTGAATCTTTGTTTGAACCAATTGCCACGAACACAACAAAATCTTTAAAAAATCCACACTATGAACTCTAATTTATTTTTGATTGTGTGTAGCAACATGGTTCCGCCATTACAGCAAAAACCTGGAAGAATAAAAATTGTTTTATCTGATCAATGCATTTAGATTTATAACCAAAAAAACCCCAAGAATATCAATGTCGATAAACCTTCACCGAAAATTCGATAGAGTTAATGGTATTTTGGGGATAAAATTCAAGTCTACCAAAACGCAGATTGACATTAAACGAAAATATTTGTCCAACACCTGACATTGAGAATATATCCATATTCAGGTTTGATCCATTTGAATGTTTTACACTTGAGACTGGTTCAGTTATCTACAACAGTTCTGATGTTAACCAACCTGAATACACAGCTGCTGCAGACGGGACGACTAGAATAGATAACACATTAAGCACCGTTTCTACCATAACCTATATATCACATTCAACGCACACCAACATTCATTCACAGAATTTAATCCAACTATGTAGTATTCGATCGTTAACATATGCTAAAAGATATTTGATATGGACGTGAATTTTATTGAACATTACATATCATTTGGAATTAGGAACCAGTCACCAGACATTCACTTTTACTAGATTGAAATAAATTCCTTTCACAGCTGCCCGATTAATTGTACTGCATAGAATGCTAATTATCCTTGATAGTTTACGATGTAACGTCAACAGTTATGTGTGCCTAGGGCAATTAGCGGCAGCCTGAAGAGACACAGAACAAGTTGTTAATATTGAGCCCTAATCACACAGTACCATGTGAGATGCTATTTATATTCATTCAAATTCTGAGAGTGTTTCGCTAAGTTTAATAGGGACCTAACATTTATTTCATACTGTGCTGCGACTTTGTGTCTGCCTCACATTCGGATAACATAATCTAACACAAAATATTTTGAAATTCTTTGATGTGACAAACTACTTTTAGTTCTATATAGATATATTTGGTGAAAATGACATAATATTCGTCCTGTTATCGTGGGAACTGTGATATGCAATGCCTCAACACAGTGTTGAACTGTGCACCATTATTGGCAGACCTGTTTCTATACTCATATGAATCAGATTTCATTCAACATTTACAACGAGGAGGTTTTAAGAAACAAACATGTAATTTTAATTTCACTTTCTGATACATAGCCGTTGTAATGTCGCTGAATAATCCCAAGTTTGGTGATTATTTGAATGCCATATATCCTAAAGAACTTGAAATTAAGGATACTACAGACTTTGCTAATTTGTACAACTATCTAGACCTGAGGTTGAGGATCCCAAAGTCCCAAAGTTTGGTGCACAGTTTGTACCCATGGGAATACCAATAGTTTGTTGAAATATTCGACCACCAAATTCCACAAAAATATTATCAATCAGAAAATTAACCATATTTACCACATCTGTTTCAGTATATTTGTAGCGGTATTATATTTAACTACAATATAGTGGTACCGACGTCGTCCCTTTTTAGAGAAGAAATGAATTATTGATTGGTTTTTTAAGCTGAGACTTCAGTTCAGAATGAGGTATTGTTGTATACAAAGTGGAGAAATCAAATGTTTTGATAGACGTCACTTTTGAAAGTGTGTGAGCATGTAGATATTCCAATAAAGATTTGGAATTTTTTAATATCCACATTTGGTTTATACCACTTCTCGAATAGATGGTTTCAGAGTACTTTTGGAGATCCTTTTCCATTTTAGACAATATAACAGTTAATTTTTTTAGAAAGGGCTTTGGTAGAACATGATGCTGAACCTGAAATATATCTTTGTTTGTGTGGATGTTTGTGCAACTTTGGGATCCAATATAAGTTTGGTAGATTAGAATCTTTACATGAGGTAGTAATACCAAACGAATGCAATACAGACACATGATTTGATAAGATATCCTGTTTGGGCACGGTAATGGCTTGGTATGTACTACTGGAATATTTATATATTTATGTTCTATATTTATGTATTATGTACTATTTATATACTGTAAATAGAAGTACTTGAGACACTAACTTTATAAGTACAAACTGTTTGTTTTGTAAAATAGGTTCCTGTCTTTTGTGCGATAAACGTCTGCAACACCTCTCTATCGCTAAATTACTTTTATATCATGCCATCAATGCAATATATGCTACATTCCATGTTTCATATAAGAAATTTATTTGGATGCAGCAATTGTGACTAAAGCATACAATTGCATATATCAATGTGTTGCCGCCAATACAGTAAAATCTTAGAATTTTCCAATAATCCGACCCCAGTGGATATAAAAAAATCATATCTGAAACCACGGGAATGTTGAATTGACACCCCTTTTCAGAGACAAAGAATAAAATATGGACATCATGGTCATAAAACCGTGCAACGGGCTATTTTAAGAGTTTTCTACCATCACAGACTGTCAACAGGAACCAAAATGTACTCGCTTACGAAGCTGCTCATCAGATGTCCGTTCCAACTACTTTGACAGAAATAACACACTCGTTATCATCGAAAGTGTACCGTCTGATGCTGAAAAATTGTCTGGACAGAGCCTGGCCAATTACATGTATTGGCAGCGATGTGACACAAAAGCGGCCTCGCACACTAAATAGAGCCCTGTCCAGATAAATTGTCAGAGAAACATCTCATCTGGCTGGAAGTAATGAACCTCTGTCTCGTCGATGTATACCTTTTGGTGGTAGTTTAACAATGTGTAGGTGTTGTCATGTCTTGTTAAATACCATGCATTTATGTGGTTGATTTATTGTATAGCAATGAACATTTTGTTGATATTCTGCTAAATCACAGTATGAATGTATGTATCCGTTATTAACATCAGTGCCAAATATTTTATAAAACATACAAAGTCTAAAACGCATTTTTTTGGAAATAATGATACCAAAAGACACACTGGTGTCATCAGGGGGCAGACTTTGTGTAAATTATTGCTGCTCCTAACATGCATATTATGGATGTTAGGATAATATCAGCCCTGTTGACTGTATAGTATGACAAATACATGATACAGAAACATAACTGATTAACGGAAACATAAATGATTAGTGATATAAATGTATGTGTGAATCGTTCAAGATGTTTGAGATGCTAAAATGAAAAACTTTTGTAGACCTCCTAAGCGAATATTTTTATCCAAAGACATTTAGGTGTCAACTGCAGTGGTAATTGGTTTACACCGTATTCAGTAATTTATAGTATGTATAGTGGCCGATTGCCATGTTGCTGTAAATCAAACTTTAAAAAACGAAACACACCTATAGGTACCTAAAAGTACCTATAGGATACCTTTTTCTCCTCAGCATAAATCAACATTGTTTTGTCAGTATGCCATTACCAGCCATATTGCGATTGTCAATGTCGCATCATGGTGTTTTCATTCAATTTGTCAACATGCAACAATTTAATCTTGCCACCAATAACCAGTGTCAGCTGAATATAAAACATAGCATAGCTCACTGGCCAGACATGGAGTACATGCGGGCAGAATGCTTCAGCTCGCCATAGATGAGTGATATTGCATGCCTCCCATCTATTGTGGACTGTTGTGCATCAGAATAAACCGCCTGGGAAATCTCAAGGTTGGAGAATAACATCATTGACGGTTCGGTACTGACATTCACTGTTTTGAAAAGATGGCTTCATGTTCTATATATTTAAGATGATTCACATATTTTATGAACACAAACTTGCAGCAGTCGAATTTTGAATGATCACAACCTGACCAAATAACTAGAATTGATGTATTGCAGTGAATCAAAACCTTAATGAGTAGTAATCCAAAGTGCAAAATCAACAAGGAGAGACTGTTTTGTTTGGACAAAGTTTTCTTAATTGCTAGCTGGGTTCACCTCATTTCTTTGGATGGGCGTAAAAGCAGCTATAAGTCTTGCTATTACATACCTTGTTGCAGCAGTTTAGTCACTAGCTGAGCACTCAAGTGT
This sequence comes from Terebella lapidaria, assembly GCA_949152475.1. NCBI lineage: Eukaryota > Metazoa > Annelida > Polychaeta > Terebellida > Terebellidae > Terebella > Terebella lapidaria. The sequence continues at coordinate 13,002,440 of OX424570.1, read as the reverse complement.
CCTCACATTCATGCTAATATTGCCATATTGGAGAGGGAAATTGACCATGAAAAAATCCTCACAGATTAAGAGTATTCAAGAAGAAGACTTTACACTATATGCAAAGAGATTAAAATGAACCATGCACCACATATTACTTTGTTGTCGCGAAACCCCGATTTTGGACATCATGTGATATACAGAACACAAGATATTATGCACTGTATTTAAAGTGTAACGGGATTTCCCCCTCTGTGACGTCTGGATAAACGGTTTCTTAGAAGGTGGGTGGATTTTTGGTTAACTGGAGCTGGAACGGAAAATTCCGGGAAACTGCTCCTTGCACGGCTCAATCACGGCTAGAAGTTTCTAAGGGTTGGTAGCGTGGTCTGGAATGGACCTCCAACCGTTCTTCCACCGACTGCAATCTGCAACTGCACCTGAAAGTAAGATTCCGGTGGCGTTTCTGCTACCAGTACTGCAACTGCTCTGTCGGGTCACCGTTTCCGCAACTGCTCCGTTGTTTCCCGTCTCTCTGCAACTGCGACTGCACCTGAAATGAGGAATCTAGAAGCGTCTCCGCCTCCGACTCTGCAACTATTCCGTCAGGTACTGCCTCTGCATATGCCGAATGTTCTGACGACCTTGAATTTGACCTTTGACCTCATTTTCAAGGTCAAAGAACAAAATGGCTAATATCTCGCCTATTATCGACTTTACAACTTGAGAGTCAATTGTGGACAGATGGAAAATGATATATTCTGAATATTCTCATGACCTTGAATTTGACCTTTGACCTGAATTTCAAGGTCAGTCACCTTATTTTCAAGGTCAGAATACAAAATGGCTTATATCTCGCTTATTATCGAATTTACAGCTTAGGAGTCCATAGTGAACATATAGGAAATAATGTATGCTGAATATTTCGGTGATCGAGAATTTGACCTTTGATCCCATTTTCAAGGTCAGAGAACGAAATGGCTAATATCCCACTTTTTATCGACTTTACAGCTTAGCAATCAATTGTGAACATATAGAAAATGATATATTCTGAACATTGTCATGACCTTGAACTGGACCTTTGACCTCATTTCCAAGGTCACAGGACAAAACGGCTAATATCTCACTTATTATCGACTTTACAGCTTAGGAATCAATTATGAACATATAGGAAATGATTTATGCTGAATATTGCTATGACCTTGAATTTGACCTTTGACCTCATTTTCAAGGTTACAGGACATAATCGCTAATATCTCGCTTATCGACTTTACAGCTTAGGAATCAATTGTGGACATACTAGAAGTGACATATGCCGAATATTATGGTGTCCTTGAATTGACCAATGACCTTATTTTCAAGGTCACGGGACAAAATACTAAAATATATATTGTCCGGTAACCTTTCTTAGCCCTTGGGCTAATCTTTTTTTTGAAGTGGGAATTTTCGGCCCGCCGGGCAGAAGTTTGTTAATGGCAGAATGGGCAAAACTATCGAAAAACAAAATACATAAAAATGGACTATGCTTAGGTCTGAGTTTGTTGACAGGAATTTAGATTACTGTATGATAGCACTAATTGTGTTATTTAACGTGATTATCATTCTGGCATATGATAATACTGTTTTCCTAATTCTTAGCATCTTGAGCAGCCTAACAAACTTCTACTTCAAATTATCGTGATCATACTTGCTTTTACATAGTGATGCAACCGTCTTTATAATTCACTGCTTTGAAATATTATGTGTCTTTTACCACAATAAAATTGTCTGAAATGTTGACAATCTGTCACGGTGTGATCATATTATCAAGGAACTAAAGAAAATGCTCAGGGATTCAATCAATTAATTCATTCAGGAAATGAGGCATGACATATATGGAGTGAATATCTGTTTACAATGAGATATGAGAGGTACATTTCCCCAAGAGTCCATAAAAATTCATATAAAAGCGTTATTCAAAGGTGATAGCAGATCTTGTCACACTACGGAATCCTAATCAGATTTGTGTGAGTGCAAGTTCGTGTTGAAACTGTCTGAAATTCGTAATTAAGTTTTTAAAGGGGCAGAAATACGTTTTTATTTGTCGTTGTAATTCATTGCTTTGAAATAACCCTGTGTATTCTAACGCAATGAATAATGTCTAAAATGTGCACAATCTGACATGGTTTGCTATGTTATCAGTGAACAACAGAGATGCTGAGGATTTTAGAGAGGCTATCAGATCTCGTCAGACTACAAAATTGCAAATTATGTGAAATCATGTTACGAAAAGCGCAAAGCTATGGTATAATTCAATAACGATTTCAATATGTTTCATTTCATTGGAAGGTACTGGAATACGGTAAGGAAAAATGTATACACAAATGTTCACAAGGTGAATGCACGATATTCCCCTTAGGAACGAAACATTTTAACCCATACTGTATAATGTTGTTGGATGTCCTTACCATCTATAAACTGATGCTCTTCAGCATGAGCTATGTTATATGATATAGGTGTACTCAATCACTAGCAAGACTACTGAGTCAATGGCATCTTTGGGGACACATTTACAGTATGACGCCCCAATTTATCGTTTCAGCACCCTCCACTCTGTCAGCACAGTACAAACATATCTCACCATTCTTGCTTAAACGAAAACCATACCATATTAATTATAATTAATTATCCAATCTCATGGTGTCCGGTGTCAAAATCAAGAACATTTTATGGAACTTCATGAACCCCCATAATTATTATGGCCACAAAGGGGGTGAAATCAGGTTTCCGGAACGAGTGAGCATTCCCTGCCCCACATGTGGCACCAGTCATGAATTCAAAACATTAACATGTAAACGAGTCATGCTGTACACTGGTGAAAAGTTTTGTGCATTTATCAACCATATTGTGATGACGTTCATAGAATTTTTTGAAAGCAGCTATTATTCTTGGTCAAACTTATCCTTGTCGCAGCAGTTTAGAGGCTAGCTGGGAACTTCGGTCCCCATATCTGCAACTAGCTCTGAAACAGCGTACGAATTGTGAGACAAACACGCCGTATGCTGGCGGCAATGGAATGTTGCTGCTTAGAAAAAGGAATTGACCGTGGGAAAAATTGAAATCCTCACGTTTGTCATATATTCTAGTTGACAAGCTAGAAAATTTATCAATCTCCAACCTTATATCTTAATAGTTGAAAAATGGGAGGAGCGTGCAGTATCTCTAATTTCAAGTTCTTCAGAATGTTACATCCAAATATTATTCAACGACAATACATCATCTATATATCGGAAAGTGAAATTAAATCTGCTAGTTAGCTTTTTATATGCTCCTCTCTGTAGATGTTGAAAGAAATCTCACACATGAGTATAAAAACAGGTCTGTTAATAATGGTGGACAATTTGTACCCATTGGAATACCAATAGTTTGTTGATATAGTCGACCGTCAAACTCCACAAAGATATTATCAATCAGAAAATTAACCATAATAACACAACATCGGTTTCTGTATATTCATATGGAGCATCTGAATCTAAGTTTATTTAAGCATAGATGCACTAGTATATGCTAGGACACTATCAAGGTCGGACACAAAATACATTCACTCCCTATATAAACTAATCATGGGGACATTGTGTTGGGTTTCGAAATACATCGCAACATCACTTGTATCTAGTCGCTATAGGAACAGAATGATGTGAAAAATGGATATACCTTGGCGCGGAAACGACGCAATTTTCAGTCTGGCGAAAACTTTTCGAAATTCAGTTTCAAAGACTCATCATTGTACATATTGTAATGTACGAAATTCAAGAATTTCAGAAGTTTACTCCATAATCTCCCATCATGAAGGACGAAATGGATTATACGTTATTCTGCAGATGTCAATGTAAGAGTTCAATAAAGTGTGATGAAGTTGTCAGGGTTATAATAGGGTTATAATGGTAAATGGAATGGTCAATATTCGTATATGTTATATTTGAAGACATAATGCAATAGGGATAACGTTACTGAAGAGTCTCATGCTGCTGAAAACTTTAAAGAGAAATGCCATTTTGTAGAGCTGAAAGTAATTCAGGCAAGATGAACGAGCTGCAAATGTAATTTAGTAAAGGTATCTCACTGATTTTTTCATATCGCTACGTTGTAATGGGGAACCATTTCATCCGCCCGTAACTGTGATTTAACTCCGGTCCAGAGTCCTTCAAACCTGTGTGATATTTCAGTGACACCCAATGTTTTAAAATAGCTGAGTTTCCATCAAGTCTTGACAGGTTTTAGGGAAGGGGACATACGATGAAGATTCCCTGCCTCAAGCATGACACCTGTTATGAATCACTCTCCTACTGGGCAGCCCTCTCCACAGAGACTCCCGTGAAATGGTTATAAGGTCACACAAGCTATGTTGAGTAACTGTCTTTCAATTTGAGAATTTGAACCAACCAGTAAACTGAAGAAACTGAAGCCCCCCTAATTCTAAATCTATTTCGTATATTTTTAAATTGTACTCTGAATTTCACTATTCAGCCATACATTTGGCTCGAGTACGTCACAGAGAAGGATATCTATGATGTTGGGCAGAATGAGGACAGAAAGCGGTAATGAGAGACGAGGAAAACGGCCGATATTGAACTGATGTCGCTGGTATATACCACAAATGGTGATATATTTCTCGTCCCCGCGCGCCTAGCTTTTTGCGAAATATTGAGAAAAAACAAACAAGATAAATATGTAATATTATGGAAATAAAAGCGATTTTGACACACAGAATTTCGCCAATCTCTGTAAAGCCTACCCATATTGGTCTCGCAGCAAAACTTATCCGACTGGCTTGTGTGTATACAAGATGTATTCAGAGTTTTAAACAGACTAACATTTCAAATTAACAATTCTTACCACAAATAAGTTCATAAGATTCAATATGAAACTATGATATATTTTCAGATGCTCAAAGACATAGGTACCCCACCCAAGCATCGTTTGCATTCAGAGAATCATTGCACGGTATATCGTTTTTTATTTGAGGGTATGTTTGTTTTTTCTGCTCTCCCTCGTAGCTTTTGATTTTTCAAAGGACGAGAAACAAAAAATTAAACAGGAGTGGCCTTAATGTTTGTGCCCACTCGACATACTCATGGAAATCAAACTTTATTAAGCAAAATACGAGATATTTTCCACTGGCAGACAATTCATCCCCTGGCATTAATTCAACTCATTTTTGTTCTGTCAGTAGGCGATTATCAGCTATATTTCGCTTGTCATTTTTGCTTCATGGTATTTTCATTCAATTTGTCAACATGAAAAACCAACACAAATAACTGTCTGCGATGACCCAACCCAAGAGAGTTACAGGAAAAGTATTTTCGCTTATGTGTAACACATGCAATCGTCTTGTAAGCCATGTGTCTCGTAATAGCAAATTTCAGCACAAAATGCCTCGGCAACTTTGGAAAGTTTGGTTGCCATAGCAACCAAAATCGATAGGTGTCTGATCTCACCATAAGATATGTTCACATAAAAAAATTCGTAGCATCGGTTGAGATTTGCAACTTGTGGAGCGCTCACAAGGAAGTGAACATCGTCTGGGACAATGATACAAAGACTTCTTGATATCACAAGGTTACCTGGTTATATTCCTCCAGTGTGGAGAGCTGCGATGCGTTGCATTGCTCCAGGATGGGCTTTAACCGCTCCGCTGGGATACCACCAACATTCTTGATACCTAAACACCGTCAACACATTGAATTTAGTGCCAAATGTATTGTTTTCAAATAAAATTCATTTACAGTGCACTTAAAATTATATGGAAATCACAAAATTAATCATGATGATGCAAATTTAATATATTCTGTTATGATGGCGATAGTGGCAGTGGTGATGATGATGATACTTACTGTCAATGTCATTTGTGAGCACTTTCAAGCACGCATCAAACAGGCTTGGTACCACTGTCAAGATAATCATCATAGTATTAGCTTCCATTCATCATGTTCATCATGCACATACAGCCATGGGCACACCACAAACTCAGCATCATCATGATCATACATGGACCATGTACACAGCCAGGGACAAAATTGTACATTACATTTATTATAAGTCTGTGTACTGTACAACAAACAGTTTGTAACTACATGACATCATAGATGTAGAGCTATGTAGGCAAAACAAACAGTAGCCCGCGGCTTTCGTACAGACTACAAAAAAACAGCAAAATGACAACAAATAATATGAACAAATTCATATTAGACTGATTAATGCACCTTTGCAAGCAGGTACTGGTTTCTAGAATGAAAAAAAGAATCGGACGTTAAGAATGATGTATGGGATTAGCCTACATGATAGATGTACAATATATACAGCATGAAAAAACTATACTTTACATTCTACATGTTCTAAGCATCTACTTAGTATGTGAAGTACACACAAAAATTGTGACCAGTGATCAGTGACCATGGTTACAACTGTAATGTACTTGGTGCAAAATTCTGGGATACATACAAATGATATATGTATGTATGTCTAAAGCAAACTAGCATCTAAAAGACAAAGATGTGTTATAATCATGATAGGGGATGGATGGATGGATAAATAGATACACTCACCCGTTTCCTCCACCAAGACTCACTAAACCCATAGTCATAGCGTAATTCGGTTTGAGGTGGAATGTCTGACACAGCAAATAAACATAAGTGTGGGCGATTATTCACATTCAGCACGCGAATGTGTGTGTTGGCTCCAGTCGATGAGTCTTTGTCATTTACGTAACGGCCTAAAGTTTCAGTCATGGTTGCATCTATGCTGAAAACAAAAATGGTGACCATGGTCATGATGGTACATATACTGAATTCATGCTAAACACACAAATAGTTACTGTAAATCCAGAAATATTAGCGTCCATTAAGTTTAGCGTTTTTACCAAAGTGGACGTTTTAGCGGCCATTTAATTTAGCAGGTTGATGACAGAAACAGAAAAGCAGAACCGTATTTTATGACTTAGCGTCCATAAATATTAGCAAATTTTTACAAAACGCTAAATAAATGGAAGCTAATACTTTCCGGGTTTACAGTATGCCCACAATACTTATAAATTAACTCATAATTTCAATATTTTATCCGGTTAATTAGATTGGGTCATTAGGGGTGGGTATCACAGTACTTAATATTAATCAAACGCCCTCGGGGGGCCTATACATGCAACACTGCCTTAAAAACCATGGAAACTAAAGGTTACGCCGTCTGTACGCTGTACACAGACCCTTATCCATTTTTGTCATCGAAAACACCATTTTTGTCATCGAAAACAGTGGTAAAATTGATGCTGTACGAAACGGTGAATGGCCATTTCCGCTTGCCAAAAGCCAGCAGGCGGCCAGAAAACTCAAATTTTATGACGCTGTGGAAATAAATTTATTGTTGGCAATCCGTTCGAGTGATCAACACAGTGATAGTATCGTTTTACTCGGAAATGAATGGACTTTCTTGCAAAAAATCGAGGTATGTGTTGTGAAAACTTCATGCATTATGTTTCAATGTGCTTTGAGCATGTTGAAATGATGTATGAACATTGATTCCAATAAAGTTTCAAATCCTTTGTATCATAGTGTGCTCATCAATTGGGGCCATCAAATCATTAAATACGACCGTGCGACCTACTGTAAGTTTATTTCGTTGAAACCTCCGCGAAATGTAAGGGCGACCAAAATTCTGTAAGACTTAACAAAGGTTTCGATGTTGGTAGTCTTGCAGGCAACTGTGTTATTTTGGTTAGCATGGTTAGTAGGCCTATGGACCACTGGATCCTGCATATCATCATGATCATGAAATACGTGAAATTATGTGTGCGGACGTGCACGGGAGCGATGATCGCGACCGTCAAAAGACAAGGCCTGCTGAAACGTCGTCGAACGTTTTCAATCCATCACGAATATCACGGGCGAACAGAAATACCCGGAAACCAAAACTGCTAATCCATGTGATCGAGCCTTGCCGTTGGTCAGTCACGGTCGCTCCGGGTTCATTCTCTACTAAATTTTCAAAAACGGGGAATGAATTACGTTCCAATTTTTTACCGCACACCCAATTTTGATCACGTTATTTACTGTCATGTCAATTTCCATAGAAATCTCCATAGAATGCGATGTCAATGTCATTATTTCGTCCCCTGAGTGTCGCACGTCAGTGTTCAGTGTTTCGATGTGTGTCAATTATTTAACAAGGCCAGTGTTGCATGTCAAAATTAATACCAAAGGTAATACACAAAATTAGCCCAAAGGCTAAGACAGGTTACCGGACAATTTTGGTTTGGCCATGGCAGCATTGGCAGGTAACAGACCTTGAGATTTACTAATCAAGGTCATCCGTGTGAACTTCAATGTCACCATTACATGTATGTGTGCGGCATTTGATATTCTATATGTTCATAATATAAAGATATATCTGGGTGGAATCGTTTAGGCCGCTCAGGTCAATTTACACATTACGAGCCAGACATTTGGCACTGAAGGTCATCTGACGTCAAGATCAAGGTCATCATTAGTTGTGCCATATATGTCTTGCTATATGTTCATAATGCAAACATGAGTTCTATATGCAAGCATTTCATCTATAGAGGCAAATCTGGGCATTTTTTTGACCCCAAAATGGCTGTTTTGACCTTTCAAGGTCATCGAAGGTCAAATTCAAGGTCACCACACAAATCGCCATATATGACTTCCCATTTGAAAGTACCAATTTCTAAGCTGTATCTTCAAGTGTTCTATGAGAACAGTCCTGACAGCTCCCATTATGAAGGAAAAAAGGGCCGAAAAATTTGCAAGTCCAAAATTTTTTTTCAAAGGGTGAAAAATTTTTTTGGCCTAGAAATGGCCCAAAATGGATATTAATGCGATTTGGGTCGAAAAAATTTTTTTTCGCCGACTCGTCAAATATTCAAAATGGCCACCACACGGATATCGGCGATTCAAGGGCAACAAAACTTATACACATCATAAAGGTACATAAGGGGAATCTTTTGAAACAAAAATCTCAAAACTGATCAGACAGTTTTCGAGATAAGACAGACAAGGTGCAAATTTGGGCATTTTTCGACCCAAAAATGGCTGTTTTGACCTTTCAAGGTCAAATTCAAGGTCACCACACAAGTCGCCATATATGACTTTCCATTTGAAAGTGCCAATTTCTAAGCTCTATCTTCAGGCGTTCTAGGAGTACAGTCCTGGCAGCTCCCATTATGAAGGAAAAAAGGGCCGAAAAATTTGTAAGTCCAAAATTTTTTTCAAAGGGTGAAAAAATCTTTTTTGTCTAGAAATGGCCCAAAATGGATAGTAATGCGTCGACCCGTCGAAAACTCAAAATCGCCGCCATACGCAGACCGGCGATTCAAGGGCAACCAAACTTATCACGGATCGACATTAGGCTTATGATGTTAGTGGCCCCATGGGGCCAGTAACATCTGGAAATTACTGGCCCCATCCATTATCTACTGGCCCCACTTTCAAAGTTCACTAACAATCAGTGCACACTTGAATATCAAACACTGATGCATTTTCATAAAGAAGCAACATGGAAAGGCTTTCAAAGGAAGTGAAATATTGTGAAGTAAAATTCAAAGAATGCAAGATTTTATACTGGCCCAATGGGGCCAGTGACTTAGGGAATCTGATGGCCCCTACTGGCCCCACAGGCTCAAAATATGGCGTGGGGCCAGTGGGCCAGTGTTAATGTCGATCCCTGCTTATACACATCACAGAGGTACATAAGGAGAATCTTTTGAAACAAAAATCTCAGATCTGATCAGACAGTTTTCGTGAAAACGACCGTCAAAGTCCAAAAATAGCTGTTTTTCGTCAAAAATGGCCGCCATTTTGAAAATAATTCGAAAATCAAAAAACTAAACAATACCTCCCTCTCGAAATATTTTAAAGCATTTTTGTGCAAAATTTCAGGAAGATTCAATCACAAGCTTTAAAGATATGAATGTTGACGGACGACGGACGACGGACGACGACGACGACGACGGACGCAACGCCACGGCAATAGGTTATCGGACCAAAGGTCCGGTAACCTAAAAATTACAGGCCCCTTAAGTAATCATGTAATGCAAGCACAAGAAAATGTCTATGGACGCGGCAAGGGTGGACGATGGTAAAACCATGCATACTTCAAGCCGCATAGACTCTGCCCTTGGGCTAACATGTTAACCTACCAGCGGTCCCCGGTTGAATGGGGGAAATAATACATGTAGCAACCTCCTTCTGGGTACGACTTCTCGAGTTCGACCGCCTCATCGTAATGCAGCAATATTCCCCGATATTCGAGGATGAAATCTCCTGCCCTGTAGTGCGTTTTGTCATCCGTAAAGATGCCAAACCCTATAAACATGATAAACAAACATGAAATGAATGTTCGTTATATATTAACCAGTTAACTAAAATCACGGCCCGATTCAAGTCGGACAGGTCAAATTATTAGTAATCGAGAAGCGCATTTCAAACGAGATAATGTTGATAATAAGCACGTAACCTTTAGCTATAGTGTTTTAGCATTAGAACTGTTTGTCTAGACATCTACAATCTCACCTATGATGTCATCTATTTTCTTTTTCACCAGGCCACCCGGGTCCTCATCACGCTGGCACCAGTGTATTGCTACCGCCTTGGGACTGGCGAATTTTGAACGAAGCTCCCTCATTTTCTAAACAAATTCATATTTAGACTTTAGAATACATTTTTTGCACATCAAATGTGGAAGAAGGCTGTTTTACCAGCTTACTGTCACACCAGAAAATGTTTTCCATGTACCCTCTATTCATTTCAGTTACACTTTAGACCCGGCGTCCATTAGAAACCGGTGTTTATTGGAACCCGGCGTTTATTGATTTCAGTCGTTGTCTGGACCCGGCGTTATTGGAATTGGCGAGGCCTGTGCTGCGATATAACAAATCGGGACGACAGTTTAGATTTTAAAAGCTGGAAATTCCCGACTGGGACGCGTTTACGTTGTCGATATTGGTACAGAACTATAATGTTGCTGTAACACATTGTACGTAGATCCGGCGTCTATTAGAACCCGGCGTCTACTAGTTTCAGTATACCTGAATCCCCAGCGTGTATTAGAAACCCGGCGTCTATTAGAAGTTTTACGGTATTCGTGTCTCTCGCTCGGCTGTTGATGATTGTGCCATCACTGCATCAGCACTGACATAACCAGGGCCTGAACAAGTAGGAGAGTACTCGTTAACGGTTCCATTTTGGTTTTTACTCGGTTCCATTTTTGCTACTAGAGTACTTGGAAAAGTCAAATATTCAAGGATTTTGATGTCACTAGGCGTCTGAGGCCGATAAGGTGTTAATAAGCTAGTTCAGCATTACAAGAGCGCATGCATAAAAACGTAAATTTGGTGGATAAATACAAGCTTGTGACATTGTTGTCTAAAGAAAGAACGTCAAACTTTGCAGAGATAATCCCATTGTCTCAGATTTGAATGCGAGTGAAATCAACCATGTGCTTTTGTTTATCCACCAATTTCTGGAATGCTGATATCGCTTATTGCATTCGTCCAACAAAGAGATTGCAACTAGTGACAAAAGCTGTACTTTTCATCGCCATATAATCATGATAATTGTGTTTAACAGTGTTTTGAAGCGAATGTGATTGTTGACAGTTTGCAGATGTTCGAGATTGAGGCTCTAGGAGCCTGTTTTGTTATAAGATTCTACAGAATGAACTATTTAACGAATAGATCGGTTCCAGTTTGGTTCCACGGCTACGAGCAGATGTACTCGGTTCCTATTTTTACTACATATCTACATATCAGGCAATATCTTCCCTCCCCCCCACCCCCCCCCCCCCTGTCCCCCACACAATCCCCCACCTCACTTGCCAAGAACGGCTCATCTCTGAGCATTCCTGCCCCCCCCCCCACCCTTCCCACCAACCCGAACTTGGGCCGAAGCACTGCTGGCTGCTGCACTGGCTGCACACGGCGTAATCAGGTAATCGGAATCCGTACAGTAGATCTACGTAATTCAACATCATGGTGGTAAACATGGCAAAATCACAGACGATGTCACACCAGCACAAACAGTTAACTTGATTTTTTATGCCCCTGATATGGCTGATAATCAATATTATTTGTTTCTTTCAACCAAATGTTATAAAAGCAAACAAACCAACTTACCAAGGTCAACACTCGTCCGGAAGTATCTGGCAGAATCAGCGCATGCGCATACCACGAGGTGACGTCACACACAACGGCGGGTGATATAAAAATCATTTTATGGATTAAAAAAAAACATGGAAAACAACTTTGGTCCTATTTGTGATAAAAATGAGTGGAAGTGATGGTGTTGGGCTGGCCTCATTCCAATCATGTTCTGTGTAAAAAAAATGACACAATATACGCTGTGCAAAGAGAGATATAACGGTGTGAAAAAAATGGCGTCAGAAGTATATGCTCGGCAGATAGCCGAATATTTACAATGAAATTACTCGTCATTTAACGATGTCGGATCGATTTCCCTTGTATTATTGGGTTGTAGTAGGGACCATAAGTATGTCCAACCATAGTTGTCACCACTGCAATTAATTGTTTTTTTACAATCGTGGCCGAATTTAAAGTCAACGTTATTTACGTTGACCTAGAGTTCTACAACGATCTGTATAGTAGTTTTGGAGGATTGGGTCAACCTTCGTTGACCTAATCCTCACTGTATATATATATATATATATATATATATATATATATATATATATATACATGTAACTTTCAGCATGTTCTGCATAGTCACATGTTGCAGAATAAGAGTCACATAATCCAGCTTCTCTGTTCTCCTGAATCGTTCATCCGATGTGAAATATGTTTGAACACTGGACGCAGCTCAACAGGTTGCCACCATTATCACCAACACCACATCGCCGGCAGTAGACATCTGGTATATTATATATTGCAGCAAGAGCGACAGGCCATTGTAATTCTTCCCTTGAACAAATTGTGAAAAATTCATCCAATCTAATGTGTTCATGCAAATGTCTGCCCGGTAACATCGTGTCTGTTTCGATCCACAATACAATTCGATCCACAATACAATTACTCGTTCGCCCATGAATTAGATTAAAGTAACAGCAAAACTGTATAATGGGAAAATAGGAACAAGTGGTATATCGAGAAATGACTTAATTTAACTTACTAGTTCTTAGTATTTGAAAAACACTATTATTCACTTAGTATTAATTATGTAGGCCTACACGAGTGCGAATATTACCTAGTTTGAAAGCGTCATGGTAGGGTACATGGGAAAGGGACTATTAGTGTTAGGTCTGTACTGTCACCAAAAGGAAAGAAACCTAACTTTTTTTCTGGGATTTAAATGTACAACCGCGAAATCCCGCAAAACAAATTACCCCTGCAAATAAAAGTACCTTTGCAGTATCAGTCAACGAGCATTTCTCTCGTGGTTTCAATTAGGAGCTCTTCAGTTCTTTGGTTCACAAGACCACAACACTTTGTATGAATCGATTTGGAGCCCAACACAGATGCTGTGTACCCAGTACTAGTATCCACACTTGGAGGAATCGGATTTTCAGGGGTGTGATGAGCTTGACGAAATGGAATGAAACCGTCCTGACTTTCTGAACCCTCCATCTGTTCCGCCACTTCTGAAACAGGCAAGTCAACAATCACTTCTTGGAAATGGGAGAGATGCAATTCCTGTCAAAAAATAACAATATACTTTATATTTAAATAAATGCTGGAGAAGCCTTCACGATTTCATGGTATAGCGTTTGGTGTTGTGGCTCTGTGTTTGTTCCGTCTTCCCAAAACTCTTCAAGGTTGTATGGTTTTTGTTACTCTCACTCGTTATTCCAGAGTTGCCACAAAAGGAGTTCTACTATTTCAAACACATAACTCCAGCGAGTACGTAGCTTACCGGCTCAAACATCAATGAATGAAGCATTATATATACGAAGTGAGACGTGCAGGAGGGCAGAGTAAAAAGAATTCTTTGCCTGTAGCTTCTCTCCATCCCTTCCCATTGAATTTTCCTATCCCTTGCATTGCCCGTTTCCCCAAGATGGTGGTCTTTTGAAAAGTCCCGTGACCTAAGGGTTCGAAAAACGAGTCAGTCGAGCAGATATCGTCCGGTCCATTCGGGCTCAGGATTCTGATGCTTACAGTCAAATAAAATACGCCCGCTGTCTGTCCCAATGACGCCAGCGAGTCCTTGGATAAATTTTTCAGTGGGGCTTTGTTTCTGTTCCAAATAGTTGTCTATTAGGTTTGCAGTTGGAATCATCAAGATTTGGTTGTATTGTTGGGTTTTGATTGATACATATATGCACCAAGGGTGAGGGTTGTGGATTAGTTTGAAAGAAAATCCAATGAGTGCAAAAAAAAATAGAAAAAACTAGCCACCACATTAGAGATATTTTTTAATCGCGCGCCGAACTGCGTCTAATGGTATTGCATGTGTCCCGAGAAAACTCAAAGCAGCAGAAAGTAAAGACTGATCAACTTGACATGTGAACTACTATGGACTGAATTTCTTCGTTCGCCGGAAGTCTATTTTAGGCAGGAAGCCCCTAACACCCTTGCCCGCTCTCTACCATGTGAGCCTTTGTGTCTATTTAATAGTGATGCGGTATATCAACATTGTTGAATATTTTCAACAATGGCTTCCATTTCAACCTACTCCTCTCAATCAGTGTTATTCATCAATCATAACACTCGATCAAAAAATCTATCGTATAATTCGTTACAGGTACATTGCATGTTACAGGTACATGAACACTACTGTGCGGGTGTGATATCACTTCCTGATTATACGATGTATAGTGACTACATGATGAAACATGATTTTCATGTGCATCTCAATTCATGATATCATAATCATAATTTCAAATAGCACACAAGTAAATACATGTGGCTTTACTTATTCCTTGTCAAAAGGCGTGCTGCCATTGTGCTGTCCACCTGGGCGGTACTGAAGACATCACCCATCACATTGTCTGTATCATGTGTCGGGATTCATGATGCTGTCACCATGTACTAATAGTTGCATGCAAAATAATGTTTGATACACGCATCTATTTCTGTCAAGCTATTCGTTCAACTACTCGATAGAATCTGATGAATTTCCGCAATATGACAGATCGTTAATTGAGAAAAAGTGATGGATTATTGTATATATCTGATACTATGTCTTGAATGGTGCCAGCCCGTCTAACATCCAACAAAACCACCAGAATTTTCAATTGATCGATTTGGTCACCGATATCGTCAAAATAGCCATTGATGACGCAAACGTATCCATGCTCACGTCGTGTGAACGATCATATTCAGTCGGTTTCCCATTTTGCCCATATCTAAAATGGCACCAAATTTGTGTCCATAACATAAGATTCTGCTATTTATTCATTGAATGATCCAAGTAACTATTAATGTCATACATGTATATTTTCTGTCCCGTGAGTGGTAATTCAGTCTGTACTAGTACTTTGTACTATGTAACTTTAATCTGATACGATGTGAGTGTTAATTTAATTTGAATTATTAATTTTTATTTTTTTCTAATGGATGATACTGCATAAGAGAAACATCGAATGATAATGACATTTGATGACTTTCAGGGTGTGTTGAACCCACAAATGTTAAAACGCCCACAAATGTGAAAACCCACAAATGTGAAAACAAATTTTGTAAATCACCCACAAATGTAAAAAAATCAACCACAAATGTGAAAACGTTTTTTGTCAACTACCCACAAATGTGAAAATCTTCACCCACAAATGTGAAAAAAACTTCACCCACAAATGTGAAAAAAAAAATCAACCACAAATGTGAAAACGATTTTTGTCAGTTGCCCACAAATGTGAAAATCTGACACAACATTAGCTTCAACATGAGGAATGTTTTTAGCTTACCGACCTTTGTTCTGAAAACCTATTGCACAATTAATACTTTCCCCTATTATCATCATTTTTCCATAAAAACCTTCATATCTCAGTAAATATTGATCGTAGAGCAAAAAGGACATTATTTTCGAACCCATAGGGCTAATTGGCAATATACTAGGCGTGGTTTGGTATCAAATTACACCTGTGATGTCAAATTACACCAAACCGGAAGTAGAAATATTTTTCAAGGAAATGGGCTCAGGATGCCCAAGGATCAGTTATTAGGCCGTTTTGGTGTGTTTGAAGGCCGAAAATTTACACTTTCCCCTATTATCACCCACTTTCCCATAAAAACCTTCATATCTCAGTAAAGATTGATCGTAGAGCAAAAAGGACATTATTTTCGAACCCATAGGGCTGACTGGCAATATACTAGGCGTGGTTTGGTATCAAATTACACCTGTGATGTCAAATTACACCAAACCGGAAGTAGAAATATTTTTGAAGGAAATGGGCTCAGGATGCCCAAGGATCAGTTATTAGGCCGTTTTGGTGTGTTTGAAGGCCAAAAATTTACACTTTCCCCTATTATCACCCACTTTTCCATAAAAACCTTCATATCTCAGTAAAGATTGATCATAGAGCAAAAAGGACATTATTTTCGATCCCATAGGGCTAATTGGCAATATACTAGGCGTGGTTTGGTATCAAATTACACCTGTGGTGTCAAATTACACCAAACCGGGAGTAGAATTATTTTTCAAGGAAATGGGCTCAGGATGCCCAAGGATCAGTTATTAGGCCGTTTTGGTGTGTTTGAAGGCCAAAAATTGATACTTTCCCCTATTATCACCCACTTTTCCATAAAAACCTCCATATCTCAGTAAATATTGATCGTAGAGCAAAAAGGACATTATTTTCGAACCCATAGGGCTAATTGGCAATATACTAGGTGTGGTTTGGTATCAGATTACACCTGTGGTGTCAAATGACACCAAACCGGAAGTAGAATTATTTTTCAAGGAAATGGGCTCAGGATGCCCAAGGATCAACAAGGCCGGACGAACAACACTCCCAAACGTTGTGGTTCCGGGGACCCCTCCCATGGTTTTCGGGCCTCACGTAACGGCAACATTACTATTATTATTCATTATATGATGTGTGATATGTGATGTGATGTTTGTCTACTAACCATGCTATGACGGTACTAACCTGGTTGCTACTTAACGAAGTTACATTCGTTACAAAAATTTAAAGATAAAATTGTTTACGGACGACGGACGACGGATGGACGGACGATGGACGCAACGCGATGCCAATAGGTTATCGGACCAAAGGTCCGGTAGCCCAAAAAATCTTTCAGAAAAGTGCTTCCCTGTATTCTTAAGGCATTTTAGCGCACATTTCGAAAAGATTCGACTGTAAATTCGAGATAAAAATAAAAATGTAAGACGTATGACGGACGACGACGGATGAAGGACGCAATGCTATGCAATGGGTTATCAGAACAAGGTTCCGTAAAAAGACATAACAATAAAAGACATTCCTCATGTGGAACCTAATTCGTCGTTTTAAAGGTTAAAACTAGTATTATTTACTATACTTACCTCCATAATACTACACGGGTAACTCCTAACAGCCTACTTAAATTAGGCTCCCCCATAGAGAAACCTCTCATATGGGGAAGAATAAAGAATGACCCCTCCCTTGCTGCCACCAGGGGCAGCACCGTAGCCACTTCCTCCATTTCCAATTCCTTGTCTCAGGGACGAGTACAAAGGAAACGGGGTAGGTTGGGTGGGCACTTTGGTAGTATTATGGAGGTAAGTATAGTAAATAATACTAGTTTTAACCTTTAAAACGACGAATTATTGTCCTATACATTACCTCCATAATACTACACGGGTAAAATTCAGAATAGACATTGGAGGTGGGATTTGAACCCGTCCCTAGAAGTCTACCCGGATAGTATCATTCTTTCATTATATATATATATAAATATATAAATATTAGTGCAACATACCTTGTGAAGAAAGCTTCAGTTCTGAATCCTCTTCACTTCCACCAGACTTGAATTTCCATTCCATGTTATCCACTCACTCACGCCGTGTGTGTAAGAGTCAAATCAATCCAAGTCCAAGGTAACAATGGTACTTAAATTAGGAGAATGTGGGAATCTTCCCTGAACAATATAACCAACTGAGTATATACAGTTCATAATCCTTTGCACTAATATCCACAGAACTAAGGAATCCATCCGGATCAACTGAAGCGACACATATTCCGAACAATCCTTGATGTTTTTGTGTGGTTTTCGTTTGTTTTTGTTTTTTTTTCATATAGTTTTTCAGTTTTTGCCAGCATAAAGGAAAAACAAAAGCTCACAGTGGAGCAAAAAGGAAACCAAAATCCTCAATTAGCTTGATGTGCGACCGAGGATGACGTGCTGGCTGGCGACGATCTAACCTAGGTGCAACCCGTCCTCAGACGTCCAGGCTATGTCTCTGAGATAATGAGAAGTAAACGTGTTATGGCAAGACCAAGAACATGCACTCATAACCTGAGATAGTGGTGTATTACCAATATAAGCCAATGACGCAGCCATGGCCTGTACGTCATGCGCCCGTACCCGAAAAGAACAATCAGTCGGCTGATCGCCGAGATCGTAACAGAGTCGAATGCATTTCTTAATCCAAGAAGAGATAGTCGGGGAGCGAATATCGTTCTGGAAGCTTTTCAGATAAGAGACGAAAAGAAGCTTTTTGCCTTGTCGAAAACCCTTGGTCTTGTCAAGGTAAAAGCGCAAAGCACGTACGGGACAGAGCTTCGCTCTCCAAGTCCAGAGCTTCACTCTCCAAGTCCGCGCCAAGAGAGGCATCGAGAGCAGGGATCACAATCGCCAATGGAGGGACCGTAGAGAGCTGGGTTTTCGAGAGAAAAGACGGGAGAATGCCCAGTCTGACCTGAGCATAGTTCTCCTTCCAGCTAATCTTAGACGCATCCAAAGCATGGATCTCACCTCGACGCCTGCCAGAGGCTAGGGCAAGGAGAAAAACCGTTTTCCAAGTGACTAACTTGAGCAAGTCCCACGCAGGAGTGGGGTTTCGCGCCACGGGACGATCTACCTCGAAGTTCTTGAGCAATAAAGTTAAGGCATGATCGGTCCCGTAGTCCACACCTTGTCGAGACGGCCGGGAATGTGACGGGCACGGAGCATAATCGATCGGGCATTGCATCACCATAGCAAGGCCGACACCTGACGACTGAGTGTCAAGGAACGAGTGCCTCCTTGCTTGTTGATGTAGGCCACGACCGTTGAGTTGTCCGTGGCAACCAAAACTGAGTGTCCTGCTAACTCGGATACCCAATTGGCCAGGGCCCTAGATACAGCTTCCAACTCGAGAGCATTGATGTGCCAAGACAAATAATGGTCGCTCCACAAGTCCGAAATCTCTTGGAAGTCCAAGTGGGCGCCCCAGCCCTCCGTGCTGGCATCCGTAAACAGATGCTTGGATGGCAGCGGCAGACAGAAGGGAGAACCTTGTGACTGGTTTCTGATTTGAATCCACCACTGCACGCACTCGCGAGCCGCTGGAGACAACATTACCATCGTAGAGTCGGGGTCTGTAGCTTGACACCAACCCAAACTCAGGCAATGCTGCAGTTCTCGCATATGTAAGCGGCCCAAAGGCACCAGCTTCTCCGTTGCCGCCAACAGGCCTAGCAGAGACTGCCAGGTGGCTGCCGACTGACACAGATGAGCCAGGAAGGAGGCTAGGATAGGGCGCAATTTGGAAATTCTGTCCTGAGGTGGGAAGACCATGCCTGACGTGGTCACAAACCTGTAGCCCAGGAACATGAAATCTCGAGATGGAACGAGCTCTGATTTCTCGAAATTGATCACTAGGCCCATTGTCTGACACGTATTGATCAACCAATCGCGGTGCTCCAACAACGTGTCTCGAGACTGACTGCGGAGGAGCCCGTCGTCGAGGTATTGATGAAGGAATAATCCCCGCTGGTGGGCCAGGCTCTGGACCTCCCTCACCACCATGGTGAATATCCAAGGAGAAGGTGACAGGCCGAATGGTAGAGCACGGAACTGCCACACACGACCCCGGTAAGCGAAACTCAGATACTTTCGCGAGGCTGAGTGTATCGGAATGTGGAAGAAGGCATCCTTCAGATCCAGCGAGATCGCCCATGCATTCTCTGGAAGCGCTAACCGAATGAACTCAGGCGTCTCCATAACGAACTTTGGAGTCTGCACGAACGGATTCAGAGGCAACAAGTCTATAACTGGGCGCCAACCGCCGGAACTCTTTGGAACCACGAACACGATACTGTAGAAACCCGGAGTCCGTGGATCTGCAGGTTCTACTGCCCCTTTCGCGATCAATTTTTTTATCTCTACATCCAAGGCTGCTCGCTTCGCTGGAGCCGACGGCAGAGTGAATGACTTGGGGATGGGGGATAATGCAGGTTGAGTTATGAACTGAATCTGGAATCCCTTCCGGAGTACCCCCACGATCCAAGGGCTGGCACCCATCTCTTGCCAAATGGGCCAAAAGAGATTTAAGCGCCCGCCGACTGGCGGTTCTACATGACCAAAATGAGCGGGAGTCGCCATTGGTGACGCGTGGTACTCGGAAAGTTCCCTGGCACTGGTACTTACTGGCGTGACTGGGCCTGGACGCCCCTGCTCCGCCCTTAGACTTGCCGTGGTGGCTGGACCCGGAGTGGCGACCACCACGCTTGGTTGTAGAGGCAGGGGCTCCTGAAAAGGGCTGCTTCTTCCTCTGTTTCTTGGGCTTTGAAGAAGAAGCGGTCTGTGGCTGCGGCCGTGGCTTCCAAGCCTTCTGCTTGGCAAGCAGTTCGGAGACCAGCTGGGCATTGGCCGACTGGACGCGGTCCGACACAAAGAGAACCGTCCTCTCCATGGAACAGGGAGTTGGCGGCCTGGTCCGTGAGCGTCTCCTGTGCGCAGGACAGCAGCATGGGGGCGGAACGTAGTCGGGATTTCAAATCCAGGGACGGCTTGAAAGTCAGGGACTTGAGGAAGGCGTTCCGTCGCCACTGCTCCATGGTGAACGTGCCGTAAGAGAGCTGGTGTAGGTGGTCCCGGATAGACAAGCCCGCGCTGGACAGAAATCCGATAGCGGTGGAGATCTGATCCTGAAGGGCAGCTTGGGGGACGGGTCCAGCAGAGGCTTGCTGGGTCAGGTTCTCGAGGAGATCCCGCGCGGCGGCTAAAAGCCAGTCCTGGGTGGAGTCGATGAGAACAGCTCAACGAATCGACTGTTGAACATCTGCTACCTGGGCAGGGGTCACCGAGATCTTCGAGGGGGCCGACATATACTGAAGAGTCTTCTTGGAAGGCTCCGACGGCTTCTCCGTGAAGTCCTTGTGGGAAGGCAAGTATGAAGAGGAGAGCTTGGGTTTCTTTATCTTGTCTCCCTTGGCCTTGATGGAGGCTTGGCGACGAACCTCGAACGCCTGGTGTATGCTGCGGCTGAGAGGCAGTTGCTGGCGTGAACTTGATGGCGGTACTGGCTGGCCACAAGAAACTGGTTCCACTGACGAGGAGGTTTCCGTCGGAGGCTCTGGCGGAAACTGGGAACCGAGACATGCACGCGTGAGAACCAACTTCTCCCGGAACTGGAGATCCTGAGAGGAGCCACGTTCGTCTACCAGGGAAGGATGTATGGACGCGGAGTCCATATCCTCTTCTTCGTCCTCTTCTTCCGAGTCGGACTCCGGGTCGGGACAGCGACGCTTCCGTGAAGCCGAGGGAACGAAGCCGGAAGAGGGCAGCACCTGGAGCACCTGAGCCGGGGTGACTCCACGGGAAGATCCTGGAGTAGGGCCGACAACCTGAGCCGGAGTGGCTAAGAGCTGGTCCGGGGGTAAGAGGCCTGGTGACTGTAGGGACTGGGTCCGCTGCAGAGGCGTGGATAGTCCACAGGTGGCCTCGCTCGCACGGCCTGCGAGAGGCAAGAATCCAGGAGGAGGAGCAGTCGGGGGACGACACTGGAGGAGGCTGTGCTGCACCTGAGTCGAGAGCTGCGAGAACAACGCTTGCATTTGTGCCGACATGCGAGAGGAGATGTCTAGTTCCAACTGCCGAAAATCCTGAGGCGCGGAGGAGGCAGGTGAAGGTAACATAACGGACTCCGCTGAAGAGCGGCCCGACACACGCACTGCCGAAGGGTGGCCTGAAGGCCCGGACTCCGCTGAAGAGCGGCCCGCGAAGACAGTCATGAGAGGTTGGCCCGAAGGCCCGGACATCGCTAAAGAGCAACCCGCAGTCTGGCCCGAAGGCCCAGACGTCGCTAAAGAGCGACCCGCTAAGAGCGATCGCTAAAGAGCTGTCTGGTGGCGAGGCTATCCGCTGGATCGGCAGCGGGGAAGGCCTGCTGCGCTGGGACATCGACTGGAAGAGAGAGTGAGAATTAGACATATCGTCATAACCTCCTCCCCCCCCAACTCTATCACCGAAACATCGCGCCCTGAGGCAGTCAGATGCGGTGGAAGATGAGGCGAGCACTCACTGCTAGCATTGAAGCCGTTAGTCAGAATAGAAAACGGAGGCTGGTCGGATCCTGGGATCCGATGGGAACCCGGGTCCCGGGCCCCGACAGGGGCTGGGAGCCGAACTAGCGCTGTTTCTAACTCGACCAAACCACTAGCGTCAGTTACTAATGCCCGAGGTGGGCATAGAAGCAACGCCGTGGTATCGAGGGACAAGCCTGAGCTGGTAGCGGAATGCCGAGGAAGATGCAAGTATGGTCTATCAGCATCCGATACCTTAACGAGAGTCGTGTTCCTGTCGGAACCCGGGTTCCCATCGGAACCCGGGCCCCGAGCGGGGCCCGGGACCCGAGCGCCAACGTGTAGCTGTATAGCTGACAGTGACTCGGAACCCGGAGCCGTAATCCCACCGGGACCCGGGTCCCGACCGGGACCCGGGAGCCGAGCACCGTCATCTGACATGAGCGTGACAGATGAGAGCGCGGGAACGGACAGAGTGTTCCTACCGGGTCCCGGGCCCCGATCGGGACCCGGGCTCCGAGCGCCCACGCAAGGCATGGACTCGGAAACACGACGCTCGGAGTGAACGGAAAATCTAACAGACTCCGAACACTCAAAAGCTGAGGGCGCAATGCCGAAAGCAGAGAGCGGCCCACCACATCACCCACCACACCTGACGAGGCCAGAGCCGCACACACAGGTGGGGGAGAGGGAGGGACAAACATGACATTACAATCAAAATTATGACAAAATTCCTGTGAGTCTAAGAGGGACAGGGCGTCTACACTCACTGGGGATTGTAAAGCTAAATTAAGCCGAGCTGTGTCGAAGCGACGGATGGCGGCGAGACAACGCACCCGGGCGGACCGAGAGCAGTCAACATCAGGTGGGGAGGGACGTGAACGGAGGTGAAGTAAATCCCTCAACGCCCCATACACGGTTGACCAGTCTTCTGGTGAACGAGATTCGCACTTGTCGCAAGGAAAATCGTCGATGCAGAATGAATCCACACACCGCCAACAGAAGTCGTGGACCTCCCACGCTGGTAAGAACACGTGGCACCGGCCACACACACGTGTGGGCATGGTCAGCTCAGCTCACTCAAACAGGAAAACCTGGGCGTGGACTACCGTCAACGTGTTAAAAAGGACACCCCTAACGACTAAGAGTCCTTTCCTGCCGAGTTTCCACAGAGGTGGAACGATCCAAGCAATAAAATTAAACAGAAATATAGAGTAGGCATAAGTAGGTCTGCTTCCTTCAATAGGAGAATTGGGAATGGAGGAAGTGGCTACGGTGCTGCCCCTGGTGGCAGCAAGGGAGGGGTCATTCTTTATTCTTCCCCATATGAGAGGTTTCTCTATGGGGGAGCCTAATTTAAGTAGGCTGTTAGGAGTTACCCGTGTAGTATTATGGAGGTAATGTACAGGACAATAATGCTGTGTTTGATTTTCACATTTGTGGGCAAATGACAAAAACCGTTTTCACATTTGTGGTTGAATTTTTTTTTCACATTTGTGGGTGGATTTTTTTTCACATTTGTGGGTAATGATATTTTCACATTTGTGGGTGATTTACAAAATTTGTTTTCACATTTGTGGGTTTTCACATTTGTGGGCGTTTTAACATTTGTGGGTTCAACAGGGTGTTTGGAGGTGCCATTGCAGAAAGTATGGGTGGTCCACTGCAGAAAATATGGGTGATTTTTTTCTAAAAAGGAGTAAATTCCTTGGGGATGGTAAAAATACAACTATAAAACCGGAGAATGTCTGCAATGTTACACACCTCAATCTTGGGTAGATTATATGCTTGGAATTTTTGCATTGGAAATCTTTGGCGAAATTTGAAGGAACTTACCCTTTAACGCCCAGGTGCGGTATAGCACCATTTTCCGAAGACGTTCATCAGCAATTATTTAAGCTCGTTGATTATTGCGTTGGACATTATCAAAACTTTCACTAAAAATACTCACGATTGATTGATGATTATACTAAATCATATAGACAAACTAAAAATAAGGGTACAATTAAAAAAAATGAGAACTGAAATAAGATTACTGGTTTGACAGATTTCACAACCACTTCACGGTGAGGGCGATTCATGAACAGTGCCACAGTTTTATTGGAATACAGTGATGTGACACCATAAATAATGAATATTATGCAGGATTTTCCTCCCCCATTACTTCTCCCTGATTACCTTTTCAGCTTTCATCTCGTCCAAGTTATCCCAGGTCGTCCAAAACAACTGTAATGACTTTTGGTAATGTGCTATAGAAATTCTCTAGTAAGCACATACTTCCAAATTCCAGTACGAAAACGACATTGACCACATACTTCGTGAGAGATTGTACATCTTCAATTTATCTTCTGATTTATGCAGTCTGTTGATATTTCAGTTCGTTCAGCGTTTTCCCAGAATAACAATTGCCTCATCAGTGATGGGTAAAATATAATTCTGACAACAGTCCTTGCCGATAACAATATGACACAAATTGTGCTGTGGAGTTATATGGCGAGAGGTGAATATATTATCCAAGTTATATTGAAACATATCCATATGTACACGCATCAAGTGACTGAGGTACATAAGGCAAGGAACTGTAATCAGTTTGTATTTTTGTAAATTGTAACTGATTTGCAATACGTCGGGTTTTGTGCGATTGAAATAAGGGCTTGGCAGCACACGAGGTGATAAAATGGTTTTGGTACGGTTTCAAAAAGGCCTCGCAGCATGCGATGTGATATAGTGGTCGTCAGATTAAACGAATTTTTATCACATTCCGAAGTTTCCTCTCACGTCAATTGCTACCGCCAAGTTGGGATGGGAGTCAGCTTCAAATACTGTTAGACTTTTCCCTGATGAATAAAACCATACAGCGTGGGTTATAGCATCATTTCTTTTGGTGCTGATTATTGCAGCATTACAAAGTCCTGGTGACATCTGCCAACTAGAATTCCTTCCATAGTTTCAACTCTGAGCACACAAGCACACAACTTTGTATGAATTGAATTGGAGCCCAACACAAGTGTTGTGTACCCGGTATCCACGTTTGGAACTGGCACACCCCCCCCCCTCCCCTACCACATATATTTCAATGTCACCTTCGCTGTTGTGAATGACCTTTCATACAAACTTTGTTGCCATTTCTAAATTTTCATGGGTCTGAGAAGTTTGTTTTTAACAATATGCTGTTGCAAATGGAACCTCCCGACTTTTTGTCTCTTCTGTAAACAGGAGAATCAACAATCTCTTTGGAAGTGGGAAGATGAACTTTCTGCATTTGCCTCACCAAATAATAACAAATGCCGTATATAAATAAATGCCTTCATGATTTCATAGTATTCATTTTCTTTTATTATAATGGTGTTTGGGTTGCCAGATCCCGAAATATAGTTATTCAGTATTTCAATTTACTTTGCACAGTAGAGTTACAATTGTACGTGATGTAGTTTTCAATTGATACCTTTAACGACCACATAACATTTCACTAGGAATTTCATTGCGAGGGAACAATTACAACCACTGGCTTGTTTACGGTGTGGCTTGACAGTTGGCTTGAGTCGAGGGTATCCAGATGCATATTTACGCCTTGCAAATAAACGTTTATTGTTTCCCATTCATTCTAAAACTTCCGATGCCCCTTGTTCAGTCTGGTGCAGTATCATCACAGGTTTTATCCTCGAATGCGGCACATGAACTTCTCCATATTGTTGTTTCATCTTCTTGTGTATTACGTGCCTCAAATACTTGTAACACCAGTCAACGAACATTGAAAACTTTGTAATTGATCTCATCTTCCTGTGTATCACGTGTTTCCAATACTTGCGATACTGCAACACCAGCCAACGAACATTGAAAACATTGTAATTGATTTAATCTTCCTGGGTATCACATGCCTCGAATACTTGCGATACTGCAACACCAGCCAACGAACATTGAAAACATTGTAATTGATTTCAACATATGATGAACATATGCTGAACAAGAAAGAGAGTGCATCAGCCCCAAAATTCAATCGTGTGCACTAAATTGAACATTTTGCAAGACACTGGACTGTGAGATTGTATGATGGACTCGGTTTTGTTCCCTCAAAATATTCTGTACATGGGTATTGTTTCCATGTTTATGCATAATAAGCTCAGTCACATCGCTTATTGATTGAATTAAAAAACGTTTCCGGGGTCCATAATTTCAGTTCCGTTCATTCTGGAATAGCTATTCTCTGTTCGAATTGAGACTAGATTTTGCATTCTCTCTTCTGAGAATCAATTCTGCCTCTTCGATTCAAATTGTCGAAGAGGTAAATAGATTCAACACTGGAGGCCGCCATTTTGGATCTTGAATGAAATTCAATTCTGTCATATTTGACTATGCCAGAAGACTCTTCTGTGCCATACTAAGCTATTCCATCATGTGCTCAGAAGAGATTAGAATGGCCAAATCGAACACACCCTTGGAGACTGCCGGAGGTGAAAGAGCGAGAAAATATTCAACCTCCAGTACCACCAGTCATGCCTTTTTCACATCTCGGGAGGCTATCGCCAGCAAATGCCGGATGTTGCAGGAACAGGGGAAAGGCAACTGGGTCAACCTAAAACGAGCACCAAGCGATGCCGAGCTAAACAAGATGATGGGAGAATGGAGCCCTTGGTGCAGATTTCCCACAGGCTTTACATAACACTATATGGTGGATAATGTGCACCAGGTTTGGAAAGCGCAGCAACAAAGAAAACTACGACCTCCGATGGGGCGATGTCACGATCTCCACTACCACCGCTGGAGCAAAATATCTGGATGCCACTGAACAAGTCACCAAAACCCGCCAGGGTGACACTACTG